>CM060921.1:289334654-290732154 GCA_030737875.1 Allium sativum | reverse complement strand
GCTAAATATGCAAGTTGTGGGCTATGTAATCATATGCATGTTATGCAAGTTCATGGTAATATGCTATGCAAGTTACATGTATGTAAATATGCAAGTTACATGTTTGTTAATATGCAAGTTACATGTATGTAAATATGCAAGTTACATGTTTGTTAATATGCAAGTTACATGTTTGTTAATATGCAAGTTACATGTATGTAAATATGCAAGTTACATGTTTCTTTATATGCAAGTTACATGTTTGTTAATATGCGAGTTACATGTATGTAAATATGCAAGTTACATGTTTATTAATATGCAAGTTCATGATGACACATTATGCAAGTCTATAAGCTAATATGCAAGTTTGTTATGCAAAATGAATATGTAAGTTATGTGACATATTATATGCAAGTTATGTGACATGTTATGCAAGTTCATATGCAAGTTATGTGTTTGTTAATATGCAAGATGGCACCTTTGAAACATGTTCATTCATATGCAAGTTGACACCTTTTATATGTGTTATATCATGAACGAAATTACGTGGGAACGATGGGGTAATTAAATGCATAAGTTAATAAGATTGTGTGAAATTACTATAATTATGCATAACACAAAATAAATAAACATAGTATGGGAATTTGCCTATTTGGTTAGGTGTACCCATACTATGTGTTGGGAATTTACCTATTGAGTTAGGTCTACCCCATGGGAATTTACCTATTAAGTTAGGTCTACCCATGTTAAGAAAACTTGATTAATTAGGGATAATTAATATAAAATTATGAGGGTGATTAATTAGGTGTAATTAATTGACTAAGACACGAGGTTGGACTCAGTTGTAGCGTAAAACTGCCCGGACCCAACCGGCTTAACCAGTTGCTACAAATGTTAGCCCAATGTGAGAGGTCTTAGGCACAAACTAAATACGTAATTAATGTAAAGACACGAGGTTAGACTCTGTTATGACATAAGGCTGCCCGGACCCAACCGGCTTAACCAGCGGTCATAAAAGACAGTCTAATGTGAGAGGTCTTTACAAAGGTTACGTTCTTAATTAATTAATTAAGAAACACTTAACCATATTAGCATGTAGAGGGACATGAGGGGTTAAGTGGGTGCCTCGGGTGGCATGAGAAAATCTAGTGGTTGCCTTGGGTGGCAATAGAAAATACGATTAGAATACTTAACCAAAATGGAACATGTAATTAAAACATGATTAAAGGGTTAAGTGGGATATACTAGAAAAAGGGACAAGCTTAGGTGGGTAGCTTGTGGAGGCCCATTTCAACCAGTAACCCATACGTATCTTTGTGGGCTCGACCCATGTCGAGGACGGGACACGCATACTGGGCTTGACTGTAAGAGGCAAACGGGTTAGCGGTGGCAACGCAAGTCCAACGGGCTTCATATGCGTGAGTGGGCCCGGGCTGGTAGGTAAGCCGTTGTTGCATCGAGTAGATATAAGCCGTGCACCTTTAGTTCCATCAGGTTGCCACATTGGGGAATGATACATCCCACGGTGGGGCCAGCACGGGTATCTACGTTAGGGAGCCGATCGAATGGGAAGTAGTGTGTACACCTAGTGGATTGTAGGGCCCCGTGGCGCCTACTTGGTCACCTAGGGGTACGCAGGTACTAATTAGTAAATTTTATAAGTCCTTGGGTGGGATCAACCTTTAAGTTAGGAACGACTGGTGTGGTGCAGTTTAGTAATTTACCTTAGGGAGGGTAGATGCGTCTTTATCCTTTATCTTCGTTTAGTTGACTGCTTAGGGTAGCCATTCATCCCTATATGTTACCGTATATCAGTTTATGTCTTCTCTGGTTACTTTAACGATTGTATTGTTAAAGTTATAGGACTCGCTCAGACTTATGTCTGACCCTGTTGTTTTTATCTTTTTCCCAACCCTCAGGTCCTACGGTGGATCCTAGCAGTAGTGGAGCTTGATCGGATTGCTGTTCCAGTCTTTAGGAGCTTGGATAGATGTAAAGCTCCAGTTATCCAGTTATCTTTTCTTTTGTTTGGCTATTGTATGAGAGTGGGATTATGTACTTCTTTATTTTGATGGATATTGTACTTGACCTTTATTGTGGTTTTATGATGTAACCAGACATGTTTTACTTCCGCTGTTATGAGATGATGTTTTAAAATTTCAAGTACTATTTATATCTGTCTTGTTGTAATTTTTCTGTTCTATATTCACTAAAATACTCCACCAATGCTATGGCATTCCCTTAGTGAGTGATCATAACGGGAGTGGGGTGTTACACGTGGTATCAGAGCTTAAGGTTACCAGAACAGATAAAATTTTTGAGAAAAACTACTTTCTAAGAGTATTTTCGAAGAAAGGATTTTTAAAAGCATGTCTTCTAAGAGAAAAAGTTTTTGAAAAAGAAAAGCATAATCCCCAATAGCCATATCTTTATCTTTCGGAATCTCCTTTTTGAATCTTTCCTCTTTCGTTTCAGCATGGCTGAAGATCTTAACATCCCGGAGGGTTTAGTTATACCACTATGGTATAGGAGGTTGCAAGAGGCTAGGGCCGCGGCTGCGGGTCTGGCCAATGCTACTACACCAGAGACAACCGCTCCTCCTCCTCAGCCTAGAGTGGATAATTTTGCTAAGGTTTGCAAGGAGTTCAAGGCTATAGGAGGAAAACCTTTTCTTGGTTCAGAGACTTTCGTAGAGGCTAGAGATTGGCTTAAGGAAGTGGAAGAGTTGCTAGATATCTTTGAAGTGGAAGAGGGAAAGAAAGTCAAGTTGGCGGCTTGGTTAATGAAGGGAGAGGCCTCATTCTGGTGGGAGGTCACTAATGGAGAACGCCCTGTTGACTCTTGGGCAGATTTTAAGCAAAGGTTTGGGGCTAAGTTTCTCTCAAGGGCGGAAGAGAATCTGTTTATGGAGAAGTTCTTGAATTTGAAGCAAGGGAATCTCACGGTGAAAGAATATGTCAACAAATTCAATCAATTAGCAAGGTTTGGCATAGAGTTGGTGAATACACCGGAGAAGAAGGCTTTGAGGTTCGTTAGAGGCTTGAACGAACCATTGCAAGGAATAGCTATGACTCACATTCCTATGGGGGCCACTTTTGAGAAGCTTGTCTACATGGCACTTATGCATGAGGATGATAAGAATTCTAAGGCACCAGAGAAAAAGGGGGATCAGAAGAAACCGCAACAGCAACAACAAGGCAAGGGCGGAAAAGGCAATGGTGACAAAAAGAAGACGAAGAAGAAGTGCTTCAATTGTGGAACACCAGGACACCTTAGTAAGGATTGTCGCAAAAAGAAGAAAACCGGTTGCTTTCATTGTGGTGAAGCAGGGCATCTTGTGAAAAACTGCCCAAAGAAGGGGCAGAAGACGAGGTCTACCTCAGGAGGCCAGGTGCAAGCTCTTATAGCACCACCTCAGTCAGGGGGGCAAGTTCAGGTTCTCTCAGTTCCACCGATTCAGCAGAGAGGTAGAACTATTTCCGTTGAAAGTCTGGTTTTTCTGTTTGATCATCCAGTTCGTACTTTGTTTGACTCTGGCGCATCGCATTCTTTTATCTCATCATCGTTAGTTGAGTCACTGCACTTAGACACCAGTCTAGTTGATGATCCCTTGGTTGTCTCAAACCCAATTGGGGGCTCCATATATCTGTCTATGATATGTTTGGGTTTGAAGATTTCTATACTTAGCGTTGAGTTTAGATGTGATGCTTTTGTATTGGGCTTCACGGGCTATGGGTTGATCTTGGGCATGGACTGGTTATCCAGTAATGGTGCCGTTCTTGATTGCGAAAGGAGAGTTGTCAGGCTCATGACCCGCTTGGGTAACACTCTCGAGATCTCTTGCAATCCCATGGAATCTGTTTTGCTAAGTTATCTTGAATCGCTCGATGCTTCGGTCGAGAGTTTGTGTTCTGTCAGAGTAGTCCGGGAATATCCGGATGTGTTTGAAGAAGTAAAGGGTTTGCCTCCGAAGCGGGAGATAGATTTCCGAATTTATTTGGTGGATAATGCCAAACCAGTGTCTTTGCCAGTACGCCACATGGCTCCTCGTGAGAGAAGAGAACTTCATAAGCAAGTAGGGGAGTTGCTTGAGAAGGGGTTCATAAGGCGAAGTATATCGGAGTGGGGAGCTCCAGTAGTGTTTGCCACGAAGGCGGATGGGTCCCTCAGACTTTGTGTGGATTATAGAGAACTTAATAAGCTCACGAAGAAGAATAGACACCCATTACCGAGGATAGATGATCTCTTTGATCAGTTGGTTGGCGCGTCAGTATTTTCGCAGATGGACTTAGCTACAGGGTTTCATCAGTTAAGAGTGGCGGAGGACAGTATAGAGAAGACTGCTTTCCGGACTCCGGATGGTTTTTATGAGTGGCTAGTGATGCCATTTGGGTTGACAAACGCCCCCGCATACTTTGTTGATCTCATGAGTAGAGTGTTCAGAGAGTATCTGAATAAGTTTGTAGTAGTTTTTGTGGATGACATCTTGGTCTTTTCCAAGAATGAAGAAGAGCATGCCTTACATCTCAAGGAAGTGTTGGAGACTCTTCGAGCGCATAGTCTTAAAGCTAAATTCTCTAAATGCCATTTTTGGAGAAGAGAAGTGCGATTCTTAGGGCATGTGGTCTCTAAGGAAGGGATAGCTGTGGATCCCGCAAAGATAGTATCTATCCAGGATTGGAAAGTTCCTAGAAATGCTACCGAGGTAAGAAGTTTCTTGGGGTTGGCAGGATATTATAGGAAGTTCATCAAAGACTTCGCGAAGATATCAGCCCCATTAACCCGCTTGACGAAAAAGAATCTGGTTTTCTCGTGGGATGTAGATTGTGATGATGCTTTCCGACGGTTAAAGAGAGCTTTGACCACCGCTCCAGTTTTAGTGCTCCCGGATGGGAGTAAGCCGTTTGTTGTTTATACCGATGCTTGTGGAACAGGATTAGGCGCAGTCTTGATGCAGGAGGGAAGGGTAATAGCCTATGGAGGGAGACAATTGAGAGTGCATGAGAAGAATTACCCTACCCATGATCTAGAGTTGGCCGCGATTGTTTTCGCACTTAAGTCTTGGCGCCATTATCTTCTTGGTGAGAGATTCGAGTTGTTCACCGACCATAAATCATTGAAGTACTTATTCTCTCAGAAGGATTTAAACTTAAGACAGCAAAGGTGGATGGAGTTCTTAGCATCCTATGATTTCGAGATAGCGTATACCCCTGGTAAGGGTAACGTGGTGGCAGACGCCTTGAGTAGAAAAAGGCTATCTTTGAGTCCATTGTTCGTGGAACGACGAAGCTTGGAGTTTCTTTCTTTGTTTGACTTCAGACCTTCTGTTGATTTTGTACCTGGTTTGTTGGCATCCTTGGAGGTTAGACCTACTCTTTTGAGACGGATTGGCGAGGCTCAGCGAGACGACCCACAGTTGGTTGTGTTGGTAGAGAAGCTTATAAGAGGGGAGTCGTCCAGCCATTTGGGTAGATACACCATAGATGATAAGGGATGGTTGCATAGAGACGGTAGACTTTGTGTACCGCAAGATGAGGGTTTGAAGAAGGCTATTTTGGATGATGCACATCGTTCAAGAATGACTATTCATCCCGGTGGAGACAAAATGTACCAAGACATGAAGAGAGTTTTCTTCTGGGCCGGTATGAAGAAAGATGTGGCCGAGTATGTGGCTAGATGCTTAGTGTGCCAACAAGTTAAAGTGGAGCAAAGGAAACCCGGTGGGTTGCTACACCCATTGGAAGTTCCACAGTGGAAGTGGGATAGTGTCTCGATGGATTTCATCGACGGGTTACCGAGATCGAGGAAGGGCAATACGGGAATTTGGGTTGTGGTAGACAGACTTACCAAGAGTGCCCATTTTATACCCGTAAAGAGTAAGAGGACCGCTCCATGGCTTGCTTCAGTCTATGTTAGAGAGATTGTTAGATTGCATGGCGTACCATCCAGCATTGTGAGTGATCGAGATCCTATTTTCACTAGTGAGTTTTGGAGAAGTTTGCAAGAGGCGGTAGGGACTCAGTTGTGTTTGAGCACCGCATATCATCCTCAGACGGACGGTCAGACTGAGAGGGTGAACCGTATCTTAGAAGATCTTTTGAGGCTTTGTATCTTGGATTTTGGAGGTACATGGGAAGAACATCTTCCTTTGGTGGAGTTCGCATATAATAACAGCTTTCAGTCCAGTATTGGTATGGCTCCTTTCGAAGCTCTTTATGGAAGGCCTTGTCGATCTCCTACATGTTGGTGGGAATCTACGGATAAGATCTTGCTTGGGCCGGATATGGTTAGAGAGACTTCAGAGAAGATTGATTTAATTCGAAAAAGGATGAAAGCAGCGCAAGATAGACAGAAATCTTATGCGGATCGGAGAAGGACGGATCTTGAGTTTGAGGTTGGGGACATGGTTTTTGTCAAAGTATCTCCATTGAGAAATGTTGTTCGCTTTGGGTCCGTAGGGAAGTTAGCACCGAGATTTGTTGGGCCGTTTCCTATTAAGGAAAGGATTGGACGGATGGCATATAGGGTGGAGTTGCCCGACAGACTTAGTGGTGTTCATGATGTATTCCATGTATCACATTTGAGGAAGTGCTTACATGAGACCGCGGAGGTGGTAGAGCCGAGCTTGCTTAGAGATGTAGAGGTAGAGCGTGATGCGACGATTCGACGAGCTCCTACTCGCATCCTTGGGTCAGAAACTAGGAAGTTGAGGAACAGAGAAGTTCAGCTAGTTAAAGTGCAATGGGGAGATGACGAAAGCAATGCTACTTGGGAGACGGAAGCAAAGATGCGTTCTTTGTATCCATTTCTTTTTGAGAGTATGTCTTTTAACTTCTCCTTTATTGCTTGTCTAGTACTTATCTTATCTTTAGTATATCCTCTCGCTAATACCTATGACCTTTAGATAGGGTAAAACCTATGGTTGAAACATGTTATGGTTGATAGATGCATATGGATGCAATTGTTTGCTAGTGGTTGCTCGTGGATGCATATACACACACATTAGGCACTAGATCGGCTCAGTCACTTCATGTTGCATATTGCATAAATGGATGTGGTAGTTAGATTGATGGATGTATCATGGCTGTGTTATCATATGGATGATGCATTTTTGTGTATGGTTGTGCACGCATGTAGAAATTTGTATGTGTCAATAGGGTTTCGCATACATATTGGATGCATGGCACTATCATGGTTTGCATTAAGGAGGTTTACTGTATCAGTAACCGCCTGATTTTTGCATTAGGTAAGTACATATACACACACTTTTGCATATATCCATCCAGCATTTAGAATCTTGTAAGGACAATGATTGCTCGTGGATGATGCTTTGAGTAGATGGATGATTGGATGGTAGGATACGTTCTTCCTAACTTGAAGATTTCAGGGACGAAATCCTTTAAGGAGGGGAGAATGTAACAACCCGTATTTTCAATAACCTGTAATAACATAAATCGAGGCAGAATTTAATTCTAAAATGGGAATCAAGGGAAACGGGCTATGCCATTGCGTTCGTCTCGGAAAAAATACGCGAAATAGAGTCCGAGTTTTCGAAAATCGGAGTCCGTATGACCAAGATATGGCCTCGCGAAGTTTCACGAAAATTCCCAAATTAAAGTATACTTAATTAAGTGAAATGGGTTGTGTAGATATATATATATATATATATATTGATATATATATATATATATATAATTGAAAATTTAATAAATAAATATGCAAAAATGCTCAAAACAGCGAATTGGGAGAGGGGAATAACCGAACCGGCCGATTTTTGAAGTCGACCCGAGCCCGCTGGGTCGACTAGGGGTTAATCCAGGGTGTTTGGCTGTCAACCCGTGGGCCGATTCGCTCAAGTGCTGATTTTGCATTTGAATGGTTCTCATGGTCCATCTTTAATCTAAAGGCCCTAGATGGTTCCTACACTTGACTTCTTCCCCAAGACATGCTTTGATGGCTTGGATTGAATCTAGGGTTAATCCTATGGCCTAAAACACTTGCCTAATCTATAAATAAGACCCTAACCTACCCTAATTCATTCATAATTAAACCTAGTGACTAAACTATGGCAAAATGCTAGCTCTCATGGCCTCCACTAATTTTATGAAGAGGGTTGCATACTAATCACTCTCTAATCAACTTCTAATCCCTTCTTAGCATCTTAATCTTCTTCATTTGGTGTTCAAAGTTGCTAGTTGTGAGTTTCTATCACTTTGATGATCTTTTGGTAAACTAATTAGATGAGATGTGATGAGATTTATGGTTTTGTATGTGGGTTAATGAGCTTTGAATCATATGATATGATGTTAGCATTAATCTTATGTTTATGCATGTTGAGTATGTAAGCTTATGCAAGTTTAATATGATGTATGTTATGTTTGCATGATGCTAAATATGCAAGTTGTGGGCTATGTAATCATATGCATGTTATGCAAGTTCATGGTAATATGCTATGCAAGTTACATGTATGTAAATATGCAAGTTACATGTTTGTTAATATGCAAGTTACATGTATGTAAATATGCAAGTTACATGTTTGTTAATATGCAAGTTACATGTTTGTTAATATGCAAGTTACATGTATGTAAATATGCAAGTTACATGTTTCTTTATATGCAAGTTACATGTTTGTTAATATGCGAGTTACATGTATGTAAATATGCAAGTTACATGTTTATTAATATGCAAGTTCATGATGACACATTATGCAAGTCTATAAGCTAATATGCAAGTTTGTTATGCAAAATGAATATGTAAGTTATGTGACATATTATATGCAAGTTATGTGACATGTTATGCAAGTTCATATGCAAGTTATGTGTTTGTTAATATGCAAGATGGCACCTTTGAAACATGTTCATTCATATGCAAGTTGACACCTTTTATATGTGTTATATCATGAACGAAATTACGTGGGAACGATGGGGTAATTAAATGCATAAGTTAATAAGATTGTGTGAAATTACTATAATTATGCATAACACAAAATAAATAAACATAGTATGGGAATTTGCCTATTTGGTTAGGTGTACCCATACTATGTGTTGGGAATTTACCTATTGAGTTAGGTCTACCCCATGGGAATTTACCTATTAAGTTAGGTCTACCCATGTTAAGAAAACTTGATTAATTAGGGATAATTAATATAAAATTATGAGGGTGATTAATTAGGTGTAATTAATTGACTAAGACACGAGGTTGGACTCAGTTGTAGCGTAAAACTGCCCGGACCCAACCGGCTTAACCAGTTGCTACAAATGTTAGCCCAATGTGAGAGGTCTTAGGCACAAACTAAATACGTAATTAATGTAAAGACACGAGGTTAGACTCTGTTATGACATAAGGCTGCCCGGACCCAACCGGCTTAACCAGCGGTCATAAAAGACAGTCTAATGTGAGAGGTCTTTACAAAGGTTACGTTCTTAATTAATTAATTAAGAAACACTTAACCATATTAGCATGTAGAGGGACATGAGGGGTTAAGTGGGTGCCTCGGGTGGCATGAGAAAATCTAGTGGTTGCCTTGGGTGGCAATAGAAAATACGATTAGAATACTTAACCAAAATGGAACATGTAATTAAAACATGATTAAAGGGTTAAGTGGGATATACTAGAAAAAGGGACAAGCTTAGGTGGGTAGCTTGTGGAGGCCCATTTCAACCAGTAACCCATACGTATCTTTGTGGGCTCGACCCATGTCGAGGACGGGACACGCATACTGGGCTTGACTGTAAGAGGCAAACGGGTTAGCGGTGGCAACGCAAGTCCAACGGGCTTCATATGCGTGAGTGGGCCCGGGCTGGTAGGTAAGCCGTTGTTGCATCGAGTAGATATAAGCCGTGCACCTTTAGTTCCATCAGGTTGCCACATTGGGGAATGATACATCCCACGGTGGGGCCAGCACGGGTATCTACGTTAGGGAGCCGATCGAATGGGAAGTAGTGTGTACACCTAGTGGATTGTAGGGCCCCGTGGCGCCTACTTGGTCACCTAGGGGTACGCAGGTACTAATTAGTAAATTTTATAAGTCCTTGGGTGGGATCAACCTTTAAGTTAGGAACGACTGGTGTGGTGCAGTTTAGTAATTTACCTTAGGGAGGGTAGATGCGTCTTTATCCTTTATCTTCGTTTAGTTGACTGCTTAGGGTAGCCATTCATCCCTATATGTTACCGTATATCAGTTTATGTCTTCTCTGGTTACTTTAACGATTGTATTGTTAAAGTTATAGGACTCGCTCAGACTTATGTCTGACCCTGTTGTTTTTATCTTTTTCCCAACCCTCAGGTCCTACGGTGGATCCTAGCAGTAGTGGAGCTTGATCGGATTGCTGTTCCAGTCTTTAGGATCTTGGATAGATGTAAAGCTCCAGTTATCCAGTTATCTTTTCTTTTGTTTGGCTATTGTATGAGAGTGGGATTATGTACTTCTTTATTTTGATGGATATTGTACTTGACCTTTATTGTGGTTTTATGATGTAACCAGACATGTTTTACTTCCGCTGTTATGAGATGATGTTTTAAAATTTCAAGTACTATTTATATCTGTCTTGTTGTAATTTTTCTGTTCTATATTCACTAAAATACTCCACCAATGCTATGGCATTCCCTTAGTGAGTGATCATAGCGGGAGTGGGGTGTTACAGGCGTTAAGCAAAAGAATAAATTCTCCGCCGCCAAACAGATGTATATTTAATAGAAATCAATCAACACAGAATAAAATCCAATGTTAGACACACAATCCATTTACAAGTCCCTTCTGGGTCTGAACGAAACCGGAGGCACTTTCCTCGCATATCCATCCATCTCCAAGTACGTCTGGACGACCACCAACTGATTCCCTCATCTTGGGTGTACAGCCCGATCAAGATCATCAGTAATCACCCAAATGATGTGAAGACTTCCGGTCTTCGACCACCGTCTTCATCTTCGACATATCGTCGAATCGGTTATTCAGAATGGGTATAAACCCGGCCTTTCCGAACAACCCGCGTACATTAAAACAAATGTTACACAAACACAACATACGCCTCATTCCTGTAACAACCCGTATTTTTGAATAACATGTTATAACATAAATCAAGGTAGAATTAAACTGTAAAATTTGAATCAAGGGAAACGGGCTTTGCCATTTCGTTCGTCTTGGAAAAATACGCGAAATAGAGTCCGAGTTTTCGAAAATCGGAGTCCGTATGACCGAGATATGACCTCGCGAAGTTTCACGAAAAATTCAAAATTCAAAACAGATTCAAATTTCAGAAAATCGGAGTAGGCGGGAAAAAATCCCGCCCAGACCAGGTCGACCTGGGGGTCGACCTGGGATTCGACCTGGGGGGACCAGGTCGACTGGGGAGTCGACCCCAGGGTCGACCTAGGGGTCGACCTGGGGGTCGACCTGCCTGGTCGGACCCAGGCAACCTGGTGCACCATTTTGGCTGTTTTGACCTGTTTTGTTGGCTTGTGACGTGATCTGATGGCTTGGATTGAATCTAGGGTTAATCCTATGGCTAATACTATCCTAATCTTCTATAAAAGGACCCCTAAGCCTAGCCTAAATCACCATTATTCAATCCTACAACTAAACTATGTCAAATTTGTTCCTCTCATGGCCTCCACTCTCATGCTAAAATTCCTAAGTTTATTTCTATGAGAGATTTTGAGTTCATACAAGTGTTTTCAAGCTTGTATAAGTGTTCTTAGTTTGCATTCAAGTCAAGTTGCAACATTTCTATTACAAAGCAAGGGTTTTTATTGATTTGGCTCAAGGGTTTTGCATTTGGAGCTTGCATATTTGGGTCTTTTTGGTGATTGCATAAGGGCTTCGTCTCAATCTTTATAATAAATATTCATTTGTGTCTTTATAGCATTGTAAGCCCTTTTCTACTTTCTTTCTTTAAACTCTAAAGTTAAATGAATGATGCAAGTTTGGGTTGATCATCATGATATGCAAGTTTGGTTGATCATTATGTTATGCAAGTTGTTTTAATCATTGTGTATGACACATGTTGCTATGTTATGCAAGTTTGGGTTCATCATTATACACATGTTATCATGTTATGCAAGTTAAACTTGAGGTTGTGAGCTAAAAGCTTCAAGCTTTATATGAAAGGTTGCATTTTGGCAACATGGAAGTTATCATATCCCTTATGATAACTTGCATGTGAGGCTAAATGCGAACTTCTAGCAACTTCTACATGTCATTTATCACCATGCATCACTTATATGCTGAGTTTGGTTTTATGCATACTTTTGAGGCCTAATAATGCAATATGCAAGTATATGAACATATGTACATTTCATATGCCACCATGATAAACTTGTGGCTTCAACACCTTTTTGTCATGATTATGCCAAGTTCCCTATTTTATCCTTTATGCGTTGATGCGATTATGTAAACGATGGGATTACGTTGGGGTTGGGTAACATTATGACATAAACATGGTTTTTATAACATGACGTGATATGTTAACTTGTAATTATGTTTTGGAAACATAATGGACATGACACTTAGAAAATATGAGTGTGGCCAACTCGAGGTTGGGTTGAGTTTGTAGCATAAATCTACCCGGACCCGCCCGGCTTAACTAGTGGCTACAAACAATAGGACCCAATGTGAGAAGTTGGCCATGTTGTGCTCGAACCCGAGGTTAGACCAAGTTGTGGTGTAAAGCTACCCGGACCCGCCCGGCTTAACTAGTAACCCCAACAAGGTCTAATGTGAGAGGTTAAAGCACATTAAGTTAATCAATGCCTCCTGATTAGGGTTAAGTCATGGTCCACTTAATACTTAACCAATTTGGGCTTGATGGGTTAATCGGGGTTAAGTCATGAACCTTGGGTACACTTAACCAATTTAATCCACGTTTGGATCGGGTTAACCACATTTAACCCGTTAAGAAACCCTAGTTGCGTGGTCCTTTTTAGCAGTAACCCTCTTGATAGTATCATAAGACCCTAGGACTAGGCTAGGGTGGGGCACGATTACTCGGCTGACATGTAAGCGACCAAAATGACGGCTGTGTAGGTACGCCGGTGTAGGTCCAGGCGGACTATGGTCGTGCACATAGTCCGGAGTTGGAGAATCAGGCACGAGTACCAGTAGATCTAGACTGTGTATACTTGAATTTGTGTCTGAGGTTGACACCCTAGGACTTGATACACCCTAGGGTGTACCTAGCGCAGTTTAACTACATTTCATGTTTGGGCCGTATGACACTGACACTTGACGAGTTAGGCTTATAGGGAGCCGATCAACTAGACCGTGTAGTTGGACCTTGATTTAGGTCACCTCATGATATTGGGCCAAGCTTGGGCCAAGGGATCAATTCTTGATTTTACTTGACATGTTAGAATGCTAGTACACCCGTGGTGCAAAACTTAACCTTGATTATGCGATGACACCTTTATCTATCTTGTTAGTTAATCATCATGCCAGTATGTTGTTATCCTTATGTTCATCTCAGCTTCTCATGCCAGTTAACTTTACTAGTTCATGGACAGATAGTAGTTAGGGCTTACCAGTCTTTTTGACTGACCTATTTTCTTTCGCCTCTTTTCTTCCGTTTCCCCCCCCCCCCTCAGGTTCTCAGGGTGGGAACATTGGAGCTTAGCTTGGATCTTTATTGCTTGCTTACTGGATTTGCTCATGTACGGTTTTGGACATTGAGCTAGCTATGGTTTATCACTTCACTTTGGGGATAGTACTTTATGTATTTCAGTTTTTCAGTTTATACTAGACTTTGTTTGTTGGAAAATAATGATCAAGTACTTTGTTGTAATATGACTATGGTTTTGAAATGCTAGTTTGATCCGCTGCTTTATTTACTCTGTTTTACTTATACGTTCTGTCTTGTGATATCTGCACGCATGTTTACCTTGTTTAACGCCCCTCCAAAGCCAGTGTGCTTGCAAGAGTTACCCTGGCGGAGGTGGGGTGTTACATTTGGTATCAGAGCGAGGTTTACAAGATTTGAGCAAAAGTGTTTTTGAAACTTACCTTTTGAAAAACTATTTTCAAAACCAATTAAGTATTTTCCAAGAAAAGTCTAGTTATTTTTAAAAAAGGCTATTCCCCAAAAGCCATAGCACTATCCTTCGTTTCTTCGTTATAAATCTATCTTTTTCTTTTTTAGTATGGCCGATCTTAACCTTCCCGAGGGAGTGACCATTCCCGGATGGTTCCGGAGGTACTTGGAAGCTAGGGCCAACGATGTGGGCCCAGCAAATACCCCCAATATAACTGAGGTTCCTCCTCCTCCTCCTCAGAATCCGCAAAAAGATTTCGCTAAGATTTGCAAAGACTTTAAGGCGATGGGTGGCAAGAACTTTATTGGGACGGAGACTTTTGTGGAGGCAAGAAATTGGTTAAAAGAAACTGAAGATCTCTTTGCCATCTTTGATGTGCAATATCATAGAAAGGTTTTATTGGCAGCATGGTTATTAAAAGAAGAAGCTGCTTATTGGTGGGAGGTCACCAATGCTACGAGGCCTATAGAGACTTGGGCCGACTTTAGGACAAGATTTGGGCTTAAGTTTCTATCATCAGCTGAGGCGAATCTGCAATTGGAGAAGTTTATATCTTTGAAGCAAGGAGACATGACAGTGAGGGAGTATGTGAATGAGTTTAACAAGCTCGCCCGATTCGGTTTGGACATGGTTAATACCCCCCAGAAGAAGGCTTTACGCTTTGCACGAGGGTTGAATGAGCCATTACAAGGTTTAGCCCTATCTCATATACCCATGGGGGCCACTTTTGAGGGACTAGTAGACATGGCATTGCTTCAAGGAGACGATAAGAATGGCAAGAAGGAAGTCAAGGCTAATGAGACTCAAGCCAAGAAGACAGACTCCAAGTGGGGAGGAAATCAAAGCAATCAGAACAACAAAAACAACAAGAACAACAAGGGCAACAAGGCCAAGACAAAGGATCCAAGAAAATGCCACTACTGTGGGAATGTGGGGCACATAGCTAAAGACTGTAAGAAGAGGAAGAGGAAGTCGGGCGAATGCTTTCATTGTGGAGAGACCAGACATTTTAGCAAGGATTGCCCTAAGAAGCAAGGGCAGAATCAGCGTGCAGGACCTTATGGAGGACAAGTGCATGCTCTCAATGCTGCTCCAGTGCAGGACCGAGGTAGTATTTTTGTAGAAAGTCTTGTTTATATTTCTGATTTTCCTGTTCGCACCTTATTTGATTCTGGCGCATCGCATAGTTTTATCTCTTCTGACATTGTTGAAAATTTGCACCTAAGTACTAGCCTAGTTGAGGATCCCGTTTGTGTCTCAAATCCAATTGGGGGTTCCGCCCATCTATCTATGATTTGTGTGGATTTGAAGATTTCTATCTTGACCGTAGAATTCACGTGTAATGCTTATGTTCTCGGGTTCGCGGGATATGGGTTGATCTTGGGCATGGATTGGTTGTCCAGTTATGGAGCCATTCTCGATTGTGAACATAGGGTGGTGAGGCTCATGACTCGCCTCGGTAATTCCCTAGAAATTTCTTGTAACCCTAGAGGTCCCGTCATGTTATGTTATCTTGAATCTCTCGACTCGTCCATCGATGATCTGCAATCTGTAAGGGTGGTCCGAGACTATCCTGATGTCTTTGAAGAAGTTAAGGGGTTACCCCCTAAACGAGAGATAGATTTCCGCATTTATCTAGTCGATAATGCCAAGCCAGTATCATTGCCCGTTAGGCACATGGCCCCTCGTGAGAGAAGGGAGCTCAGTAAGCACATCAAGGAGTTGCTTGAGAAGAATTTTATTAGGCGAAGCATTTCTGAATGGGGTGCTCCGGTGGTATTCGCTACTAAGGCGGATGGTTCGCTTCGTCTATGTGTTGATTATCGAGAGTTGAACAAGCTGACAAAAAAGAATAGGCACCCGTTACCGAGGATTGATGATCTCTTTGACCAGCTTGTAGGTGCTTCTGTTTTCTCTCAACTTGATCTAGCCACTGGATTCCATCAGCTTAGAGTGGCTGAGGATAGTATTGATAAAACTGCGTTTAGGACTCCAGATGGATTCCTTGAATGGCTTGTCATGCCATTCGGTTTGACTAATGCACCCGCCTACTTCGTAGATTTGATGAGTAGGGTGTTCAGGGAGTTCCTTAACAAGTTTGTTGTCATCTTCGTGGATGATATTCTGATCTTCTCAAAGGATGAGGAAGAGCATGCTAGGCATCTCAAGGAAGTGATGGATACGCTTAGAGCGCATCAGTTGAAAGCCAAGTTCTCCAAATGTCATTTCTGGAGAAGGGAAGTTCGGTTTCTTGGACATATAGTTTCTAACAAGGCATAGCGGTGGATCCCGCGAAGGTGGTTGTGGTTCAAGACTGGAAGACTCCGAGGAATGCAACCGAAGTAAGAAGCTTTCTCGGTCTGGCGGGCTACTATAGGAAGTTCATCAGGGACTTCGCTAAGATTTCGGCCCCTCTTACTAAGTTGACAAAGAAGAACTTAGTCTTTGCATGGGACTTGGAGTGTGAGCTTGCTTTTCAAAAGCTCAAAAGAGCCCTTACCTCAGCTCCAGTTTTGGCATTACCCGATAGTGGTAAGATGTTTACCGTGTACACAGATGCATGTGGCACGGGGTTAGGTGTTGTTCTAATGCAAGAGGGAAGAGTGATATGTTATGGGGGTAGGCAACTTAAAGTTCATGAGAAGAACTATCCCACTCATGATTTGGAGTTAGCGGCGATCGTCTTTGCACTCAAATCCTGGCGCCACTATCTTTTAGGCGAAAGGTTTGAGTTGTATACTGATCACAAGTCACTCAAGTACCTCTTCTCGCAGAAAGATCTGAATCTAAGGCAGTAAAGGTGGATGGAATTCTTGGCATCTTATGACTTCGAGATAGCTTATACCCCTGGCAAGGGTAACGTTGTGACGGATGCACTAAGCAGAAGGAGGTTGACTTTGAGCCCCTTGTTCATTGAGATGAAGAACTTAGAATTCTTGGCAACCTTTGATTTCACGACGGCTATTGAGTCGATGACGGGTTCATTAGCATCCCTTGAGCTTAGACCCACACTTCTTGATCAAGTTGGGGCTTCGCAGAAGGAAGATCCACAGATAATCGAGGTCATGGACAAGTTGATTCGTGGTGAGACGTCTAGTCACCTTGCTAGGTATACTATTGATGATAAAGGATGGCTAAGGCGTGATGGAAGGCTATGTATTCCACAAGTAGGAGATTTGGTGCATAAAGTTCTCGAAGAAGCACATTACTCGAAGATGACTATACATCCGGGAGGAGATAAGATGTATAGAGATATGAAGCGCATTTTCTTTTGGGTCGGAATGAAGAAAGATGTGGCAGAGTATGTTTCAAAGTGCATGGTGTGCCAACAAGTGAAAGCCGAATCAAAGAAACCAGGTGGGCTATTACATCAATTGGAGGTCCCGCAATGGAAGTGGGAGAGTATTTCTATGGATTTTGTGGATGGATTGCCTAGGTCAAGGAGAGGGAACACAAGCATATGGGTCATAGTTGACAGACTTACGAAGAGTGCTCACTTCATTCCAGTAAAAAGTAAGAGGACCGCATCAGGGCTGGCATCTACTTATCTCCGAGAGATAGTGCGGTTGCATGGAGTTCCTTCTAGCATAGTTAGCGATCATGACCCAATTTTCACTAGCCAGTTCTGGAACAGTTTGCAAGAAGCGATGGATACGCGATTGAATCTGAGTACAGCCTATCACCCCCATACGGATGGCCAAACCGAAAGGGTGAATAGAGTGCTAGAAGATCTCTTGAGGCTTTGTGCTCTCGACTTCGGTGGTACTTGGGAAGACCACCTTCCTCTTGTAGAGTTTGCGTATAATTATAGCTATCAAGCCAGCATAGGGATGGCACCATTTGAAGCTTTGTATGGGAGGCCGTGTAGGTCACCATCTTGTTGGTGGGAGGCAATAGATAGACTTATACTTGGGCCCGATATGATACGGGACACATCCGAGAAAGTTGAATTAGTGAGAAGAAGGATGAAAGCGGCCCAAGATAGACAGAAATCCTATGCTGATAAGCGAAGGGCAGAGTTGGAATTTGAAGTGGGAGACATGGTTTTCGTGAAGGTTCCTCCTTTGTGTAATGTGGTACGTTTTGGAGCAGTTGGGAAGCTGGCACCAAGATTCGTTTGACCCTTCCCTATCATAGAGAGAATTGGAAAGATGGCCTATAAGGTGGAATTGCCCGAAAAGCTAGCCGGAGTGCATAATGTCTTTCATGTCTCGCATCTCCGAAAGTGCCTGCATGAGTCCGCTGAGGTGGTTGAACCAAGCATTCTTGAAGACATTGAGGTAGAGAAAGAAGCAACCTTGAGAAAAGCTCCGATTCGTATCTTGGGAACGGAGATCAAGAAGCTAAGGAATCGAGAAGTCAAATTGGTAAAAGTTCAGTGGAGTGAAGCCGATGAAGACGCAACTTGGGAAACCGAGGAGAAGATGTGTGGGCTTTATCCATTCCTTTTTGAGGGTACATTCTCGACCTCTTTCCTAATTAGCATATCTTCCTTTTTGCTATCCATGTTTATCCTGTTTATCTTATTATCTCGTTAAACTTGTCATGAGAACCTTAGGTAGAAACCCTTTGGATGAAACATGTATTTGAAACATGTTATGCTTGATGGTTGCAAGTGGTTGCAAGTGTTTGCACGTGGATACTCATGGATGCATGATACACATTAGGCACTGAGATCGGCTCACACACTTTCATGTTACATATGCATGAGTGCTTATACTTATTCATGGATGAAAACTTGTTATGCTATCACGTGGATGTTGCATATGGATGAATGATATGTGCACTCATGTAGAGACTATAAGTTATGTTAGGAATTTGCATACATATGGACTCATTTCACTAACATGTTTTGCATTAAGGGGGTTTACTGAATCAGTAACCTCCTGATTTTCGCATTAGATAAGTACATATACACACACCTTTGCATATGATCATACAGCATTTAGAATCCTTTAAGGACAATGACTGCACCTGGATGATGTTTTGAGTAGATGGATGATGGATGGTAGGATACGTTCTTCCTAACTTGGAGATTTCGGGGACGAAATCCTTTAAGGAGGGGAGAATGTAACAACCCGTATTTTTGAATAACATGTTATAACATAAATCAAGGCATAATTAAACTGTAAAATTTGAATCAAGGGAAACGGGCTGTGCCATTGCGTTCGTCTCGGAAAAATACGCGAAATAGAGTCCGAGTTTTCGAAAATCGGAGTCCGTATGACCGAGATATGACCTCGCGAAGTTTCACGAAAAATTCAAAATTCAAAACAGATCAAATTTCAGAAAATCGGAGTAGGCGGGAAAAAATCCCGCCCAGACCAGGTCGACCTGGGGGTCGACCTGGGAGTCGACCTGGGGGGGACCAGGTCGACTGGGGAGTCGACCCCAGGGTCGACCTGGGGGTCGACCTGCCTGGTCGGACCCAGGCAACCTGGTGCACCATTTTGGCTGTTTTGACCTGTTTTGTTGGCTTGTGACGTGATCTGATGGCTTGGATTGAATCTAGGGTTAATCCTATGGCTAATACTATCCTAATCTTCTATAAAAGGACCCCTAAGCCTAGCCTAAATCACCATTATTCAATCCTACAACTAAACTATGTCAAATTTGTTCCTCTCATGGCCTCCACTCTCATGCTAAAATTCCTAAGTTTATTTCTATGAGAGATTTTGAGTTCATACAAGTGTTTTCAAGCTTGTATAAGTGTTCTTAGTTTGCATTCAAGTCAAGTTGCAACATTTCTGTTACAAAGCAAGGGTTTTTATTGATTTGGCTCAAGGGTTTTGCATTTGGAGCTTGCATATTTGGGTCCTTTTGGTGATTGCATAAGGGCTTCGTCTCAATCTTTATAATAAATATTCATTTGTGTCTTCATAGCATTGTAAGCCCTTTTCTACTTTCTTTCTTTAAACTCTAAAGTTAAATGAATGATGCAAGTTTGGGTTGATCATCATGATATGCAAGTTTGGTTGATCATTATGTTATGCAAGTTGTTTAATCATTGTGTATGACACATGTTGCTATGTTATGCAAGTTTGGGTTCATCATTATACACATGTTATCATGTTATGCAAGTTAAACCTGAGGTTGTGAACTTAAAGCTTCAAGCTTTATATGAAAGGTTGCATTTTGGCAACATGGAAGTTATCATATCCCTTATGATAACTTGCATGTGGGGCTAAATGCGAACTTCTAGCAACTTCTACATGTCATTTATCACCATGCATCACTTATATGCTAAGTTTGGTTTTATGCATACTTTTGAGGCCTAATAATGCAATATGAAAGTATATGAACATATGTACATTTCATATGCCACCATGATAAACTTGTGGCTTCAACACCTTTTTGTCATGATTATGCCAAGTTCCCTATTTTATCCTTTATGCGTTGATGCGATTATGTAAACGATGGGATTACGTTGGGGTTGGGTAACATTATGACATAAACATGGTTTTTATAACATGACGTGATATGTTAACTTGTAATTATGTTTTGGAAACACAATGGACATGACACTTAGAAAATATGAGTGTGGCCAACTCGAGGTTGGGTTGAGTTTGTAGCATAAATCTACCCGGACCCGCCCGGCTTAACTAGTGGCTACAAACAATAGGACCCAATGTGAGAAGTTGGTCATGTTGTGCTCGAACCTGAGGTTAGACCAAGTTGTGGTGTAAAGCTACCCGGACTCGCTCGGCTTAACTAGTAATCCCAACAAGGTCTAATGTAAGAGGTTAAAGCACATTAAGTTAATTAATGCCTCCTGATTAGGGTTAAGTCACGGTCCACTTAATACTTAACCAATTTGGGCTTGATGGGTTAATCCGGGTTAAGTCATGAACCTTGGGTACACTTAACCAATTTAATCCACGTTTGGATCGGGTTAACAACATTTAACCCGTTAAGAAACCCTAGTTGCATGGTCCTTTTCAGCAGTAACCCTCTTGATAGTATCATAAGACCCTAGGACTAGGCTAGGGTGGTGTAACACCCCGTATTTTCTGTGAACTTAAGAATTACAAATCTGAGTATAATTAAAATATAAAATCAGAATCAAGGGAAACGGGATGTGCCATTGCGTTCGTCTCGGAAAAATACGCGAAATAGATTCCGAAATTTCATAAATCGGAGTCCATATGACCAAGTTATGGCCTTCCAAAGTTCAGAAAAAAATTAAACAGCACAGACCAGGTCGACTGGGGAGTCGACCCTAGAGTCGACCTGCCCCCAGGGGTCGACCCTAGAGTCGACCTGCCCCCAGGGGGTCGACCCTAGAGTCGACCTGCCCCCAGGGGGTCGACCCTAGTGTCGACCTGGGGGTCGACCTGCCTCCGAATCTGCTTTTCTGCATGAGTGCGTTCTGATGTATCTGGTCTCGTTTTCTGTCTAGATTCGTCTGCCTAAACCTATTTAAACAGCCCCAAACCAGCCTTCTCTGCACACAATTCTATTCTGCTTCTACTCTGCCTCTGTTCTAAATTAAAAATAAAAATGGCATTGCTACTCTGTTGAAATCAAAACTAGAAGACAATCAACATCAACCTAAATTCAATTAGAGATTAGAGCTTCTGCAACGGTTCTACAACAACTAGAGTTCTTTCTTTAATCCAATTAAGGCAAGTACAGTTATTTTCTGCTATAAACGTTAATTCTGATTTTGACATGAATTGTGAATCTGAATCTGAGATTATATATGTTCTGTTCTGATTTGATTTATCTTATTCTGTACCTCTTTCCTCTTTCTGTTCTATAGCCAGGCTACCACGAGCCTGAGCCAATCTCATAAGAGATTAACATGCGCTAAAATGTTTGGGACAGTAAAATGAATGATGCATAAATTGGGCATGACCAATAGGTGACTAATTTGAGGAAAGAACATGGACTGTAGCTAGAACATGATTCTGAGACATAAGATTGGACATGTTATATTTATAACATAAAAAGGTATTGAACATATGATTTGTGGACATGACGTAAAAAGGTATATAATTGAACATAAATATAGACTGTATTGAACACATGATTTCGGATAAAGAGAATATGGCCTAGGTATAAAGATTTACATGAAAGTAGGATATCTATTAATGTAAATAAACACCTAAGTAAGTGACCTTTGGGATATATGACATGCATAGTAATCTATGGCTATATTTGGTATAAATTATATGGATCTTCTGTACTATGCAAGTTTAATAAAAATTTGGAACATATGATATATGGTAAATTTATGACTATAATCTGTGCTATGTAAATTTAATACAAACATAGGGTATATGATAATATTGTGAATCAAGACTATTATTTATGCACGTGAACTTAGGCAAGGTTTATAATTAGGCAAGGTATGAAACTTTAAGGAATAAGTAAATTTGTTATATTTGCCTAATTTGCTAGTTGTGTTACATTGCCTAATCTGCTAGTTCTGTTATATTGCTTAATCTGCTAGTTCTGCTCTACTGCTTAGTCTGCTAGATTTGTTCATCTGCCAAATCTGTCATTTGCTAAGTCTGTTGAAAATGCCTAAATTTGTTAAATTTGTTTGTTTAAATGCCTAACCTGTTATATGCCAAAATCTGCTAAGTTGCTAAATCTGTTAAATCCATTAAGTCATATAATATGGAAAATCTGTTATCTGCTGGGTTGATATAATCATCCTGTTATTGATACAATCTGAATTGGCATATATATTGGGCGTGCGCATAAACGGTAAGTTATTAATTAATTGGCCGCAAAGATAAACCTGACTAACTCGAGGTTAGAATGAGTTTGCGGCGTAATTCTGCCCGGAACCGCCCGGCACATCCAGTGGCCGCAAACAATAGGTTCTAATGTGAGAAGTTAGTCATAACCTACTTAAGCCACGAGGTTAGGTCTGGCTTGTGGCAGAAGTCTGCCCGGAACCGCCCGGCCCATCCAGCGGCCACAAGCTAGCGACCTAATGTGAGAGGTCTGGGCATTAATAATTAATTAATGCAAATCTAAGATAGGAATGACGTCTAAAACGTATTGGGGGAAATAGGGTTAAACCAACTGGATTAATAGGTGTAGTAAACCCGTCCAGGAATCTGTAGGCCCAATACAAAGTTAGACAAATCTGAAAAATCTGTACTTCTGATCTGTTAGTCTGAAAACTTGTTAACTTAATCTGTGAACTAGTAAATCTGAATTCTGGATGTCTGAACTTGTAAACAAGTTAATCTGAAATCTGTTAGTCTGGGGACACAAGGTTAGGAGGGGAATTACTTGTGTCATCTGTTGTTTGGGACCCATATTAGTCAGTTACCCTTTCTGGTATCAAAACTTTGACCCAACAGTAGGTAGGGTCCGGGCACGCTTACTGAACTAATTATAAGTGGTTCATTCTGATAATGGCGAGGGGTGTTGATGGTGCGTTCCAACCAGGTCATGTGCGTGCATGGATCCCGGTCTGCCTCTGAGGATGTAAGACGCCGTGACATCTGTAAATAGTTCTGTGCCAATTGGTTGTCACTTTAGGGAGTGATACACCCTACTGTGGGTCCGACACAGGATATTTATGTATTAGGGAGCCGATCGCTTGGGGTAGGGTTTTAGGGTACACTTAGTTCTGTCTATTTCTGTTGGTACCGTCTGTTTCTGTTTGGTGGTAACACCTGTCTGTTTCTGCGTGGTACCGTCTGTTTGGGTGGTAAAGGCCCATTACTAGTGTACACCTAATTCTACATTCTGTTTCCGTAGGGATTAATCTGTTTCTGCTTCTGTCTGTTTCTGATCGGGTAGTAAAGGCCCATTATTAGCATTCTGTTTCTGTTAAATTATTTTGTACCCGTTCCTGTTTCAGTTTAGACATTAGGGTGACACCTAATTCTGTTATACTAGTATTAGTGCAGAGAAGTGTAAAGCAATAGCTTATATCATTCTGTTCTTCTGTTATATCTGCTACACCTGTTACAGTTATCTCTCATCCAGTTTTATGTTCATGTCATAATATTATTATCTGTTCATATGCTGAAAGTCACTGGACTTGCCAGACTTTATGTCTGACCCTTGTTGTTTCGCCTCTTTTCTTCCGTTCCCCCCCCCCCCCTAGGTTTTCTAAGGAGGGAATACTCTAGCTAGATCCGGATTTCTTCTGCTTGAAGTGCTTAAAGCATGGCTAGTCTTCTTCTGTGGGGATTATGATTTTAAACTGTGCACTTTGAAGGCTTTTGTACAAGACTGATATTTTGTACTTGAATTCTGAGATTTGAAAGGATGTAACCATATTGATTTCTGTTTCCGCTGTAATAAAGTTTAAAATTTTCAAGTACTGTTTAATCTGTCTTGTAAGTTTCTGTTCTGTTTACTAAAATGCTCCACCAAAGTTAAGGCATTCCCTTTGTGAGTGACCTTAACGGAGGTGGGGTGTTACACTTGGTATCAGAGCTGAAGGTTATCGGATTTGATAAAGAATTTTTGAAAACTATTTTCAAAAAGGTTTTGAAAAGGAAGTATTTTCAAAAGTAAAGCTTATTTTGAAAAACATAGTCCCCTAAGCCATATATCTATCTTTTGATCCTCTGCTTGAATCCTTGTTTCCTTCTTTCTTGAGTCTCTGGGGCTCCCGGTTTTCTGGGAGGTAACCTCGTCGAAGGGCAAAGTAGTGCCCGACTTCCATCGATAGCTGTAGTAGTTTCACCTGCGGCTAGTTTTCTTTAGAGCTTTGAAGGATTTTTCTGGGCGATGGAGGCAGCTTTCGAGGGATTGGTCAACGTGTTACACAAGGATAGTAAAGATGAGAATGATGAGGTTTGGCTAAGGTGCACAACCCAAAGGTGAGAAACTCATATAGACTTAGTTCACAATGGAGGCAAAAGGGAAACACAAAAGAAGGAAGGAAAGTTTGAAGATAAGGAGGAGGAAAGTGTTTTACTTATGGAAGCTCGACTCATCTGAATAAGGATTACCGAAAGAGGAAGGGGAGGGTGCTTGCTTCAACTATGGTGAGATGGGCCACTTTACTAGGGACTGCCCGAAGAAACGAAGGCAAGGACAGAGGACAGGGCCAACTTCTGGAGGGCAGGCAAACACTCTAAAGGCTAGTGGATAGGATAGAAATAGGGAAAATTTCTGTAGAAGGTTTAATTTTCTTATCTGGTTATGGAGTTAAGACTCTTTCTGATTCTGTACTTGATACTCTGCACTTGAATACTAGTATTGTTTCTGATTCTGCTGTAGACTCAGACCCATAAAGGGTATGACTCAACTGTTTTAAGTTAAGGTTTGAGGGATATCTGTGTTAGGTGTCAAATATGACGCATATATTCTGAGTTTTTGTGGGATATGATTTTATCATGCTTAGCTTCCGAAGAATCATTAGGGAACCTGATCTGTACCAGTAGTCTGTAAATATCTGAATACTCCTGATAAGATTTCCAGTTTTGACATTGTCTAAAGAGGGTAACCCTCTGGGTGTCAATCTGATGTTGATTTCGGTCTTTGGGGTTGACACTTAGGGGAATTATTTTCTCAACCAATGTCTGATAGGAATCAAGTTTTTGTTTTATCTGTACTCGCTTCCATCACTCGACTATATCCTATCGATCGAGTGTTCAACTTATAGATAGGAATCCTAATGGGTGTAAACATGTGTTTGAGACATGTTATGTTTGATGGTTGCAACTGGATGCAAGTGGTTGCTAGTGGTTTCTCGTGGACGCATATACACACACTAGGCACTAGATCGGCTCGAAAACACTCTCATACTGCATATGGATGTGTGAGCATTTTAAATTTTTATGGATGCAAAATGGTTGAATCAGCACATGGATGTTGCATATGAGTGGATGGTTGTGCACTCATATAGAAATGATATGTATCAAATAGGAAAATTGCATACATATTGGACTCATGGCACTGACATAATTCACATTAAGGAGGTCAACTGAATCAGTAGACCGCCTGATCTTTGCATTAGATAAGGAACATATACACACACTTTTGCAAATGTTCATACAGCACTAGAAATTTCTAAGGACAATGGATGCTTGTGGATGATGACTGAGTAGATGAGTGATTGGATGGTAGGACACATTATTCTTAACTTGAAGATTTCGGGGACGAAATCCTTTAAGGAGGGGAGAATGTAACACCCCGTATTTTCTGTGAACTTAAGAATTATAAATCTGAGTATAATTAAAAAATAAATTCAGAATCAAGGGAAACGGGCTGGGCCATTGCGTTCGTCTCGGAAAAATACGCGAAATAGAGTCCGAAATTTCGTAAATCGGAGTCCATATGACCAAGTTATGGCCTTCCAAAGTTCAGAAAAAAATTAAACAGCACAGACCAGGTCGACTGGGGAGTCGACCCTAGAGTCGACCTGCCCCCAGGGGGTCGACCCTAGAGTCGACCTGCCCCCAGGGGGTCGACCCTAGAGTCGACCCTAGTGTCGACCTAGGGGTCGACCTGCCTCCGAATCTGCTTTTCTGCGTGGGTGCGTTCTGATGTATCTGGTCTCGTTTTCTGTCTAGATTCGTCTGCCTAAACCTATTTAAACAGCCCCAAACCAGCCTTCTCTACACACAATTCTATTCTGCTTCTACTCTGCCTCTGTTCTAAATTAAAAATAAAAATGGCGTTGCTACTCTGTTGAAATCAAAACTAGAAGACAATCAAAATCAACCTAAATTCAATTAGAGATTAGAGCTTCTGCAACGGTTCTACAACAACTAGAGTTCTTTCTTTAATCCAATTAAGGCAAGTATAGTTATTTTCCGCTATAAACGTTAATTCTGATTTTGACATGAATTGTGAATCTGAATCTGAGATTATATATGTTCTGTTCTGATTTGATTTATCTTATTCTGTACCTCTTTCCTCTTTCTGTTCTATAGCTAGGCTACCACGAGCCTGAGCCAATCTCATAAGAGATTAACATGCGCTAAAATGTTTGGGACGGTAAAATGAATGATGCATAAATTGGGCATGACCAATAGGTGACTAATTTGAGGAAAGAACATGGACTGTAGCTAGAACATGAATCTGAGACATATGATGGGACATGTTATATTTATAACATAAAAAGGTATTGAACATATGATTTGTGGACATGACGTAAAAAGGTATATAATTGAACATAAATATAGACTGTATTGAACACATGATTTAGGATAAAGAGAATATGGCCTAGGTATAAAGATTTACATGAAAGTAGGATATCTATTAATGTAAATAAACACCTAAGTAAGGGACCTTTGGGATATATGACATGCATAGTAATCTATGGCTATATTTGGTATAAATTATATGGATCTTCTGTACTATGCAAGTTTAATAAAAATTTGGAACATATGATATATGGTAAATTTATGACCATAATCTGTGCTATGTAAATTTAATACAAACATAGGGTATATGATAATATTGTGAATCAAGACTATTATTTATGCACGTGAACTTAGGCAAGGTTTATAATTAGGCAAGGTATGAAACTTTAAGGAATAAGTAAATTTGTTATATTTGCCTAATTTGCTAGTTGTGTTACATTGCCTAATCTGCTAGTTCTGTTATATTGCTTAATCTGCTAGTTCTGCTCTACTACTTAGTCTGCTAGATTTGTTCATCTGCCAAATCTGTCATTTGCTAAGTCTGTTGAAAATGCCTAAATTTGTTAAATTTGTTTGTTTAAATGCCTAACCTGTTATATGCCAAAATCTGCTAAGTTGCTAAATCTGTTAAATCCGTTAAGTCATATAATATGGAAAATCTGTTATCTGCTGGGTTGATATAATCATCCTGTTATTGATATAATCTGAATTGGCATATATATTGGGCGTGCGCATAAACGGTAAATTATTAATTAATTGGCCGCAAAGATAAACCTGACTAACTCGAGGTTAGAATGAGTTTGCGGCGTAATTCTGCCCGGAACCGCCCGGCACATCCAGTGGCCGCAAACAATAGGTTCTAATGTGAGAAGTTAGCCATAACCTACTTAAGCCACGAGGTTAGGTCTGGCTTGTGGCAGAAGTCTGCCCGGAACCGCCCGGAACCGCCCGGCCCATCCAGCGGCCACAAGCTAGCGACCTAATGTGAGAGGTCTGGGCATTAATAATTAATTAATGCAAATCTAAGATAAGAATGACGTCTAAAACGTATTGGGGGAAATAGGGTTAAACCAACTGGATTAATAGGTGTAGTAAACCCGTCCAGGAATCTGTAGGTCCAATACAAAGTTAGACAAATCTGAAAAATCTGTACATCTGATCTATTAGTCTGAAAACTTGTTAACTTAATCTGTGAACTAGTAAATCTGAATTCTGGATGTCTGAACTTGTAAACAAGTTAATCTGAAATCTGTTAGTCTGGGGACACAAGGTTAGGAGGGGAATTACTTGTGTCATCTGTTGTTTGGGACCCATATTAGTCAGTAACCCTTTCTGGTATCAAAACTTTGACCCAACAGTAGGTAGGGTCCGGGCACGCTTACTGAACTAATTATAAGTGGTTCATTCTGATAATGGCGAGGGGTGTTGATGGTGCGTTCCAACCGGGTCATGTGCGTGCATGGATCCCGGTCTGCCTCTGAGGATGTAAGACGCCGTGACATTTGTAAATAGGTCTGTGCCAATTGGTTGTCACTTTAGGGAGTGATACACCCTACTGTGGGGCCGACACAGGATATTTATGTATTAGGGAGCTGGTCGCTTGGGGTAGGGTTTTAGGGTACACTTAGTTCTGTCTGTTTCTGTTGGTACCGTCTGTTTCTGTTGGGTGGTAACACCTGTCTGTTTCTGCGTGGTACCGTCTGTTCGGGTGGTAAAGGCCCATTACTAGTGTACACCTAATTCTACATTCTGTTTCCGTAGGGATTAATCTGTTTCTACTTCTGTCTGTTTCTGATCGGGTAGTAAAGGCCCATTATTAGCATTCTGTTTCTATTAAATTATTTTGTACCCGTTCCTGTTTAAGTTTAGACATTAGGGTGACACCTAATTCTGTTATACTAGTATTAGTGCAGAGAAGTGTAAAGCAATAGCTTATATCATTCTGTTCTTCTGTTATATCTGCTACACCTGTTACAGTTATCTCTCATCCAGTTTTATGTTCATGTCATAATATTATTATCTGTTCATATGTTGAAAGTCACTGGACTTGCCAGACTTTATGTCTGACCCTTGTTGTTTTGCCTCTTTTCTTCCAT
Organism: Allium sativum; assembly: GCA_030737875.1. Lineage (NCBI taxonomy): Eukaryota > Viridiplantae > Streptophyta > Magnoliopsida > Asparagales > Amaryllidaceae > Allium > Allium sativum. The sequence goes on along the minus strand of CM060921.1, from coordinate 290,702,981 downwards.
TTCCCCCCTCCCCCCAAGGTTTTCTAAGGAGGGTATACTCTAGCTAGATCCGGATTTCTTCTGCTTTAAGTGCTTAAATTATGGCTAGTCTTCTTCTGTGGGGATTATGATTTTAAACTATGCATTTTGAAGGCTTTTGTACAAGACTGATATTTTGTACTTGAATTCTGAGATTTAAAAGGATGTAACCATATTGATTTCTGTTTCCGCTGTAATAAAGTTAAAAATTTTCAAGTACTGTTTTATCTGTCTTGTAAGTTTCTGTTCTGTTTACTAAAATGCTCCACCAAAGTTAAGGCATTCCCTTTGTGAGTGACCTTAACGGAGGTGGGTTGTTACAGGTGGGGCACGATTACTCGGCTGACATGTAAGCGACCAAAACGACGGCTGTGTAGGTACGCTGGTGTAGGTCCAGGCGGACTATGGTCGTGCACATAGTCCGGAGTTGGAGAATCAGGCACGGGTACCAGTAGATCTAGACTGTGCATACTTGAATTTGTGTCTGAGGTTGACACCCTAGGACTTGATACACCCTAGGGTGTACCTAGCGCAGTTTAACTACATTTCATGTTTGGGCCGTATGACACTGACACTTGACGAGTTAGGCTTATAGGGAGCCGATCAACTAGACCGTGTAGTTGGACCTTGATTTAGGTCACCTCATGATATTGGGCCAAGCTTGGGCCAAGGGATCAATTCTTGATTTTACTTGACATGTTAGAATGCTAGTACACCCGTGGTGCAAAACTTAACCTTGATTATGCGATGACACCTTTATCTATCTTGTTAGTTAATCATCATGCCAGTATGTTGTATCCTTATGTTCATCTCAGCTTCTCATGCCAGTTAACTTTACTAGTTCATGGACAGATAGTAGTTAGGGCTTACCAGTCTTTTTGACTGACCTATTTTCTTTCGCCTCTTTTCTTCCGTTCCCCCCCCCCCCCCCAGGTTCTCAGGGTGGGAACATTGGAGCTTAGCTTGGATCTTTATTGCTTGCTTACTGGATTTGCTCATGTACGGTTTTGGACATTGAGCTAGCTATGGTTTATCACTTCACTTTGGGGATAGTACTTTATGTATTTCAGTTTTTCAGTTTATGCTAGACTTTGTTTGTTGGAAAATAATGATCAAGTACTTTGTTGTAATATGACTATGGTTTTGAAATGCTAGTTTGATCCGCTGCTTTATTTACACTGTTTTACTTATACGTTCTGTCTTGTGATATCTGCATGCATGTTTACCTTGTTTAACGCCCCTCCAAAGCCAGTGTGCTTGCAAGAGTTACCCTGGCGGAGGTGGGGTGTTACAATTCCAATTCAGTAGCTACTAACCGTAAATCAACAAGAGAACAATTTCCCAAATATTGACCCTGAAGGCCGAAACCAACATCAGATCAATACCCAGGAAACCATTCTTCTTAGCTAACCTACAGCTAGTTTCTAAATTTCATATTCTTGGGGAAAGGTTCCCATTAATTTTATCCAAGATAAATTCTTTAAAATTTATCCTTTAATCTTTCTTTGGATGTCATTTCAAACCAAATTATGGTTTTCCAAACTAGTCGAGATTAGCGAACCACACCGAAGTAATTATTTATTTTATTTCCCAATCCCAACCTATTCATCCCATGAAGCAAAACTGGTAATACTCTATATCTAATACTATGGTGTTATTGGTAAAATTAATTACCATTTCATGTTCAAATCCAATTAAAGATTTAACTATCGTTTTGGAGCAAAACTGGTGATACTCCATTCTCGCTCACTTTCTAAATTTGATAATTTAGATTATCAATTCACATTTCAACCTAATTGCAGATTCATTAAAACTCCTTTTACTAGGTTAAAGAGCTAGTGTCATTTAAAACACAGTTCACGACCAACCCAAATCACATTTTATTTATTATCGGGTTAAAGAACAAGTGTCATTTAAAACACAGTTCACGATAAACCCATGAATCAATTCTATTTAAACCCATTTCAAATCCAGTTTATTTATTTAAAAATAAAGAGGTTTTAATTTCAGTTCAAAACCAGTTCATTTCGATAAAAATCTATTTTTATCCTTTCAAATATGGAGTTTTCCATCCCAATTTTTCCCAAATCATTTCTTATGATTTTACACTAATTATTACTATTTTTAATAATTTTATCAAGGCCCGTACAGTCGATTTTCAACAACGACCATCGAACTGCACTTATAGCGACCTTTTTCAAATTTGATTTGGATGTATCTCCAAATCCAACCGTTAGATTTTAAATTTCTAATATTCGTTAGAAAGCTCTTTTCGATACGAACCCAACGGTTCCGGTTTTAGGAGAATCCGACGGTCGGATCTCCCGTAATGTCCGTTTGAAATAAATGGTCGAAATTCACGAACTGCCGCGGCACGGCGTGTTCTATTCTGGCCATTATATTATATATATAATATATATTTCGTCGATTACTATTTAAAACGAATTTTATAAATAGTTTTGAATTCATTTCAAAAACAATTTCAACCTTTATTTCAAATTCAAATCAAAATTGAATTCTTCCTTATAAATTCATTTTAAAATTCATTTCTATTCAATTCAAATTTCAATTCAATTTGAATTCATTTCAATTCGTTTTGATTTTAATTCGATTCGAATTCATTTTCTTTTTAATTCGAATTCGTTTTCTTTTCACTTCAATTTGAATTCGTTTTCTTTTCACTTCAATTCGTTTTCTATTCAATTCAATTCGAATTCGTTTTCTATTCAATTCAATTCAAATTCGTTTTCTATTCAATTCAATTCAAATCCGTTATATATTCAATTCAGATCAAATTCGTTTCCTATTCAAATCAAATTCAATTCGTTTTCTATTCAATTCCATTCGAATTCGTTTTCTATTCAATTCAATTCAAATTGGTTTTCTATTCAAATCAAATTCAATTCGTTTTCTATTCAATTCAAATTCAAAAACGAATATAATCAATAGAAATATCGTTCGCATCAAAATAGCGCATCTCTAATCAACACGGCTTTATATTCAACAAATGGATCTATATTTCTTTCAATATACAACTCTATATCTTTGTCAACACACGATTAATCTCAACGAATGAGTACTGTCCACGTGTGACTATTTTTTTTATTTAATATATTTTATGAAAATTAAGGTATCTATCGTTTGATTTAAAATCAGACTCCAACCGTAAATTAGTAAGAGAATGATTCCCTGAATATTAACCCCGAAGGCCGAAACCAACATCAGATCAATATCCAGGAGACCACTCATCTCATCTATTTTCCAGTTAATTTCTAATTCTCTATATGATAAAGATGTAAATTTTATTGTTAAAACATTTCGTTCAACACATGACTAATCTCAACGGATGAGTACGGTCAACACATGAACCTTTATTTTATAATATTCTTTATTTTCGAAATTGGAATGAGGCCCAATCAATTACCATATAAAGTTAATTATATGGATTCCATACAACACATGTATATAATAGTAACGATAAATAATCAACCATCATCCAAAGTGCCCTACACTGTATAAGCATCAAATATAGATATCTAACGCTTATAACAGCATGTCAATCAATCGATCGACATACAACTAATTATTGGGATTAGTGTATGCCGTATTTTATCCCAATACCCATGTGGGGTTTCAAACAATCAAACACAGATTTTATTTGTGCAGTTGGGCGATGTGTAAAATTTATCGTCCCAATCAATGTCATTCAAATAGGTGTACATAAACAAACCGTTCGGTTTGTAAATGAATATTCATTTATTCACGTTCACGTTAAAAATTATATTTTTTTACGATAAAATTATTTTATTCAACCTATGAATACTCTATTCGGTTTATTTATTAAATAAAATGATATCTTTATTTTTCTAACTTGTTTTAGAAAATTTCGGCGGCATAACGGCACGATACTAGAAACGGGACAAGGCCTAGCCTTATCCCCGGTCTAGTGAAGGCCCACGCCATTCACACATCAATCAAATCCATTCCATTTCACCAAACAATTCAATTCAAACCAAATAATCTAACCAACTACACAACCAAACAATTAAACAAACAAGCCATCCATGGTCTGTGGATGACGGGTGTCGGGTGCTACTAAACACCGTCTGCATCCTAGTATATATATATAACTAGAAAAAGAAATTTTGAGTGAGAAGTTCTCACCGATAGCTATCCCAATTCCACGACTCTTATTAAGTAGAAATCTTCGTCGTTCTCGTCTCTTATCACTTTCGTCGCCTGTAGTCACTACATATGTAAAAATCACATTTTTACTTCGCTATTCAATATATAAAAATCGAATTTTTACTTCGCTATTCAATATATAAAAATCGAATTTTTACTTCGCTATTCAATATATAAAAATCGAATTTTTATTTTGCTCTTCAATATATAAAAATCGAATTTTTATTTCGCTGTTCAATATATAAAAATCGAATTTTTATTTCGCTATTATATAGATAAAAATTCTATTTTTACAATGATGTTACATAGATAAAAATTCTATGTTTATCACGCTATTCTTCATATAAATATTTCGCCTTTTCAAATATAAAGATTTCGCCTTTTCAAATTTAAAGATTTCGCCTTTTCAAATATAGAGATTTCGCCTTTTCAAATTTAAAGATTTCGCCTTTTCAAATATAAAGATTTCGCCTTTTCAAATATAAAGATTTCGCCTTTTTAGATATAAAGATTTCGCCTTTTCAAATTTAAAGATTTCGCCTTTTCAAATTTAAAGATTTCGCCTTTTCAAATATAAAGATTTTTTTTATATACTTCCTATATGCTAAAAATCATATTTTTATTCCTTTTTATAATATAAAAATCCTATCTTTAACTGAATAAAAATCTTTTCTACCTTTTCCTCATATAAAAATCATATTTTTATAAATAAAAATATAATCTTTTCAATTCAAAAATCACTAAACATAAAACTGATTTTCTGTTTTTATATATACATATATATATATATATATATTTAAAACTAATTTATTTACACAAAAATAGAAATAAAGTAAATGCTCACCGTTTTCAGCGAAAGGAGGTGCCGGAGATGGGGTGCTGGTCGGAGCAGTTAGCGGAAGGGGCGGTGGTGGGCCAGGGGATGGTCTGGCTCGGTGGCGCGAGGTGGATGGAGGCGGAGGGCGGCGGGGTCTTGGACGATCGACAGGGCGAGGGGGTTTTAGGGGGAGGGGGGCTGCGTCGTTTCTCCAGAGAAGAGGAGGGTGAGTCGGGAGAGAGGGGGGCTTAGCGGATGGCGTCGGAGGTGGTCCCCCAGGCGGTGGCGGCGAACAAGGGGGCGGCGATCGATGCTTTCCCCCTTTTTTCTTCTCTTTTTTTTCCTTTTTACTGAATGTCGATTTGGTTTATAAGGGTGGGGGGGCAGAATGAATTAAGGGGAGGAGAGAAGATTTTTTTTATTTAATTATTTAATTTGTAAAAAGTTGACTTTTACATATGACCTCTAAACGAGGCCCACCGCCTGTCGTCCATAGCGTTTTACCCCCATTCCGAACACAATGGGATATGTATCGCAAGCTAATTCGATCGTTTCGATCAGTTTTCATCAAAATCAACATATAACTCTATATATTGAATTTGAACGCGCATTTCAATTTACTGGGGTCACATACTAACTCTAAAAATTCCCGAAAAATATTTTCTAGCTTCGTATTGACGATACGGTCCTAACAAAAGTAGTTTCATCGAATTTTGAGACCGTTGGAAAAATGGCCATTTTCCAGTCGATTAAAATCAACTAAAACTGGTCAAACGCGTTTTCCTTTGCCACGCTCACATATTGATTCTAAAAATTATGAAATTTGAAACCTAGCAATAATTTGACATCACGGACCCAACAAAAGTGGTTTCGTCGAAATCCGAGGTCGTTTGCAAAATTCCCATTTTTAAGGGCCTGAATTCCATAGCGACTATTCAGAAATTTCAACTGGACATATCTTTTGATTCCCGCTATGAAATTTTGATTTGTCGGATTCATTGGAAAGATATTAACAATTAGATTCTATTATTTTTGGTTTCACTAAAACCCGGTTTGTTTTGCACCCGGTACATTCAATTGAAGTTTGAAATCGAATTATCGAACTACCGCGCCATTTTCAATTCCTTTTATAATTATATATAATTATTTATATTCTAACGACAGCGTATATATATATACGTTCGAATTATATTCAAAATAAATTTCTCGTCGATTTTATTTAAAATGATCTATTTTAAATATTCAAAATTCGCTAAAATTGCCAAAATAAAAATTTTAAACTGGCTCAGATTTTCGGGTTATTACAGCTCCTCCCAAGTCCCTCTGAAGTCTAGGATACACGGCCTCAAAAGATCCTCACGAACTCTATTCACCCTCTTAGTCTGTCCATTCGTCTAAGAGTGATATGCGGTGCTCAAACATAATTGTGTACCTAATGCCTCTTGCAGGCTCTTCCAGAACTCACTAGTGAAGATGGGATCACTCACTATGCTAGAAGGTACTCCATGTAGACGGACTATCTCACAAAGATAAACTGATGCCAAGCATGTTGCCGTTCTCTTGCTTTTAACAGGAATGAAATGAGCGCTCTTAGTAAGCCTGTCCACTATAACCCAGATACTGGTATTTCCCTTCCTTGATCTAGGTAAACCATCGATGGAATCCATAAAGACGCTCTCCCACATCCACTGTGGAACCTCCAAAGGATGAAGCAAATCGCCAGGCTTTTTCTGTTCAGCTTTAACTTGCTGGCATATTAAACATCGAGCTACAATTCCGCTACATCTTTCTTCATCCCAGCCCAAAAGAAAACCCTCTTCATATCTCTATACATATTATCGCCACCTAGATTGATACTCATCCTAGAGTGATGGGATTCCTCAAGGAATGTCTTCAACAGACTCCCAGCTTAGGGAACACATAGCCTGCCATCTCGTCTTAGCCACCCTTTATCGTCTATAGAATATCTAATAAGGTGAGTAGAAGTCTCCCCTCTATTGAGCATATCCAAGATGTCTGCTATTTGTGGGTCTTCTCGCTGCGAAGATCTTATCTGATCCATAAGAGTAGGTTGCACCTCAAGAGATGCCAACAAACCAGGTGTAAGATCCGTAAATGGCCTAAAATCGAAGGTCGATATATACTCTAAACTCTACCTCTCTACGAATAGAGGACTCAATGTCACCCTTTGCCTACTCAATGTGTCTGCCACTACACTACCCTTGCCAGGGGTATAAGTAATCTCAAAATCAAAGCATGCTAGGAATTCCATCTACCTCTGCTGTCTTAAATTGAGATCCTTCTACGAGAACATATACTTGAGCGACTTAAGGTCCATGCATAACTCGAACCTTTATCCCAAGAGATAATTCCGCCAAGTCTTAAGTGCGAACATTATAGCAACCAACTTCAAATCATGGGGAGGGTAGTTCTTTTCATGAACCTTCAACTGTCTATTACCATTGCATACTACCCTCCCTTCCTGCATCAAGACGACACTGAGCCCTGTACCACATGCATCAGTTTACATTGCGAACACCTTGCTCCTATCAGGCAATATCAAAACTAGGGCTGTTGTTAGAGCCCTCTTTAATTATTGAAAAGCATTCTCACAATCAATACTCCAAGAAAAGGTTAGGTTCTTATTCGTCGGTCTGGTGAGCGGGGCTGATATCCTTGCAAAGTCCTTAATAAACTTCCTATAGTAGCCCGCTAAACCAAGAAAACTTCTCACCTTTATTGCATTCTTTAGAACTTTCCAATCTTGAATTGCAACTATCGCTGGATCCACCGCTATCCCATCCTTGGAGACCACATTCCATAGAAATCTTACCTCCTTACTCCAAAAGTGACACTTGGATAATTTTGCCTTAAGCTGGTGTGCTCCGAGAGTTCTCAAAACTACCCCTAAATGTAGGGCAGGCTCTTCTTCGCCCTTCGAGAAAATTAGAATATCAGTCACAAAGACCACAACGAACTTATTCAAAAACTCCCTAAACACCCTTCTTATCAGATCCACAAAATATGTGGGTGCATTCATCAAATGAAAAGGCATGACTAGCCACTCAAAGAAGCCATCTGGAGTTCTGAAAGCGGTCTTATCTATACTATCCTCGACCACCCTCAATTGATGAAACCCTGTAGACAAATTTAACTACGAGAAAACTAATACGCCAACAAGCTGGTCAAACAGATCGTCAATCCTCGGGAGTGGGTGCCTATTCTTCTTGGTGAGCTTATTCAACTCCTTGTAATCCACACATAGTCAAAGCGAGCCATCCGCCTTAGTTGCAAAGATGACTGGAGCACCCCATTCTAATATACTTCACCTAATAAACCTCTTCTCAATTCTCTCACCTGTTTGCTAAGCTCCCTCCTTTCCCTAGGAGACATGTGGCGCACAGGCAATGCGACTGGCCTCACATTTTCCACTAAGTATATCTGGAAATTAATCTCATGCCTCGGAGGTAAGCCTCTAACCTCATCAAAAACATCCAGATACTCATATACTACAGGTACAGATCGCAAATCATCGACAAGAAGCATCAAGTGATTCCAGGAAACTAAGCATGATAGACCCCCTTGGGTCATAGGAAATCTCGAGAGTCCTCCCACGGCAAGTCAAAAGTCTAACGACCCTTCTCTCACTGTCTAGGATGGCACCATACATGGCTAGCCAATCCATCCTTAGAATCAAACCATAGCCCATAAAACCAAGCACACATGTGTTCCACTTAAACTCGACACCCAACACAGATATTCTTAAACCCCAACGTATCATATACAATAAGTCATGCCCCCAATAGGGTTTGAGACAATAATGGGATCAGAAACAATACCAGTACTAAGGTGCAAAGATTCAACCTCAGATATAAAGGAACGAGAAGCGCCAGAATCAAAAAGAGTCCTAATTGGATGATCGGAAAGGGAAATCAAAACTTCAACATAAACTTTCCTACCTCTGTCTGGTCTGCTAGCCTCGAGAACATACACATGCCCTCCAGAAGTTCCTGTCCTTTTCCTCTGTCCTTTCTTCTTCGGGCATTCCTTACTACAGTGTCTAGTTTCACCACAACTGTAACAAGCATTCTTCCTTTTTCTGTAATCCTTGACCACATGACCTAAGCCCCCACAACCATGACTTTTCTTCTTATTCGGATCTTTCTCGTTCTTTCCACCTTTCTTTTATTGTTCTTTCTTAGTCCACACTTTCTTTTTTTGCGTCTCATTAGTCTTAGCCTCCTTTTTTATCATCCTTGCCATCTTCGTGCTTACTAATCTCTCAAAAGTTGCTCCCAGAGGTATGTGAGATAATGCCAGTGCTTGAAATGCTGATTCAATCCTCTTGAAAACATTAAATCTTTCTTGTGCGGGGTATTCGCTAGCTCCAGACCAAATCTTGCCTACTGATTGAACTTATTGACATGCTTCCTTGCTTAAGTGCCAGAAATCTCTCCATCTGCATACTCTCTTCTGCCTGAGAAAGAAATTTCGTCTTGAATCCCTATCAGAAATTCTCCCAAGTATAAACTGGACACTCTGCATGTTTCACTTCCCACTAGAACGAAGCCTCATCCTTAAGATACCATGCAGCCAACTGTATCTTTCTGCGGTCATCAACCTCAAAAAGCCCAAATAAATTCTCTGTCTCTTTTAGCCAATTCCATGATTCCACAAAGCTTTCAGTTCCATGAAATGCTTTTCCTCCCATAGCACATAAGTCCATGCATATCTTAAAGAAATTTTCTACTCGCGGAGGAGGAACAACGACTGCAGCTGGGGGACGGGCATTTCCTTGGCCTTCGGCTGGCGTCGTAGCTTCAAGATACCTATGGAACCAAGCTGGTATCTGAACCCCCTCAGGAAGATTTAGTTCCCCAAACATGCTGAAAAGAAAAGGAAAAGGGGTTCAAACAGAGAATTGAAAGATTTTTTTATGGCTTTGGGAATATGTTTTTCAAAAACAGTCTTTAAATTGAAAATACTTTACTTTTGAAAATAGTTTTCGAAACCTTTATCCGATCTTGTAACCTTTAGCTCTGATGCTAAATGTGACCCCCACAATCGTTAATGTCACTCTTTATCAGAATGCATTTCCATGAAACGTTAGAAACAAAATCTCACGAGAAAGATATACAAAATAGCAGCAAAAATTTAAAACCTTATTTTTCCAACGGAAAACATCATGGTCTCAAAATCCAGTTACAACATCAGACTAAAATACAGAAATAAAATACATCAAATAAAAACATCTGTCTTGTGCTAATAACCATCAGAGTACAGAAATGAAAAATCATAATCCCCATAAGTAGCCATGGACAAGTAGTCAAAGCGGTACATCAAAGCAGATCCAAATCCAAGTAGAAACAAAAGAGAGAATCGTAATAAAACCTATGCATTTTGACCCTGAGAACCTGGGTGGAAAGTAAGAGAGAGAAAAGGAAACAAAATGGGCCAGACATAAAGTCTGGCGAGTCCAGTGACTTTTATCATATAAAGAAATAGAAGTATCAAGACAGTAAAATAAACTGGAAGAGAGATATCTATAATATATAATAGGTATAAACAGGATGGACATGATAGGCAGAATAAACAGGATAAACTATGCTTCTGAATTAATTTCTCTGCACCAATACTAGTATACTGAATTAAGTGTTTTCCAACTACTTAATAGAAACAGAATGATCCCAAAAATACATAATGGTAGACTTGGTGTACTTCTAGTAACGTGTTTGACCCCAAACAGAAATAATAGGTACCTAAATAGAAATAACGGGTGTTACCCCAAAAAGAAATAACAAGTAGCTAAACAGGACTAGATATACCCTAATTTCTACTCCCAAACGATCGGGTCCCTAACACGTAACTACCTTGTGTCGGCCCCACAGTAAGGTGTATTACTTCCTAAAGTGGCAACCTATAGAAGGACACAGACCTATTTACAGGTGTTATGGCGGCTTATTTCCCAGGCATGCAGAGCCCATGCATGCACATGACCCTATTGGAACGTGCCATAAGAACACCCTATCCCAGATGAACCTCTTATAAATAGCTCAGTAAGTGTGCCTTGACCCCTACCTTGTGTGAGGTTCCCGTTTAATACCAGAATGGGTTACTGACAAATATAGGTCCCACACAACAGATGACACAAGTCAAACCCCTAAACTTGTGTCCCCAATCAACTAGGATTTCCACAGGTTAAGTCTTACAACCTAACCCCCCCACAAATTCAACAGGTTATGTTTTACACAGGTTAATAGTGTCCATACAACCCCAACAAATTAACAAGTTTGCTTAACTCCAACAGATTAAACATGTTACATAGGTGACATACAGTTTCATTAACATGTTCCACTTAATCTTTGAATTAAGCCTATATATTTACAAGTTCATACACCACAAATTTCAATCATATTCCACAATATAAGGTATGCTGCTGATTTTAGTCATATTCATAGTACAGGACATACACCCAAATTATCATTCCCAACCATTCTCAATTAATCCCAACTTTGTTCATATGCACATTTCAGCAATATTGGCTTAGGTTCGAAGATAGCCTAAGCTATAAAAATAAAAAGGGAATGAGAGAGGAAGAAGAACAGAAATAGGCACAGAAATAGACAAATGGTAATAACTGAATAATAAAATAAGTGTATGGGAAACTACATGTCATTATAGCAGATCTGTTAAGATATAAATCAATTTCTTAATAGGCACAGACTTAGATCCGATTTATTAACATGTCAAGGTTACTATTAAATTTTTATATCTAAAAGTAACATGAACTCACAGTGATTCGATTTAAAGAACAGAGAATAATATGTTGATATTGCAGAAGAGATTCTTGTATAAGTATTGGATGTTGTTGTAGAAGATAGTCTAATCCAATCTAAGCTGAGGCAGCATCACCTTGTCTCCATTGTTTTAGGTATAGAAAACAATAGAAATGCTGGCCTTTATATAGATTTTTCCAACGAATCTCGTTAACAAACAAGTCCAGGTTCAGGAAATGAACCTGGCTATATCTGGGGCGGGTCGACACACCCTTGAGTGGGTCAACCCATAGGTCGACCCCCCCTGGGTGTGGGTCAACCCCCAACTGGTCTAAATCCCACGTTGGCCTCCCACTCTACAAATTTGAATTATTTTGAATTTCTGGTTCACTTTATTTATATATATTTCTCTTATATGTATACAAACTTCAAATCTTAACATCTTCTTCATACAATGTTTATTTTACGCAAACTCGGAGTCTATCTGAACCAAAATTCCAAGACAGACACAATAGTAGAGTACATTTTACTTAATTCTCAACATTAAATTAAGTATTCTTTAGTTTATTAATGTTCTTTAAAATTACGGGGTGTTACAGAGATTGTCATGGAGAAAGGGATCGAGTTCAGGGGCATGGAGGGAAGAGAAGTGGGAGAGAAGGAGCTGGACTCGGAGTAAAGGAGAAAGAGGGAGGACTATAATGAGGGAAGTGGAGCTCGAGGTTCACCACGATGGAGCTCATATCCCCTTAACTGGGACGCAAAATTTCAGCCCGTTAAAGGGGTATGAAAATTTTGTACCTTTTGTGGGTACGAGATTTTTGACCCCGAAAGGGGTGCAAAATTTCGTACCCCTGGGGTACGAAATTACGGACCCTTGAGCGAGGTACGAGATTTCGTACCCAGATGTACAAATTTTTGGACCTCGAACGAGGTACGAAATTTCGTACCCCTGGGTTATGAGAATTCAAACCCCGAATGGGTTACGAAGTTTTGTACCCCTGGGGTACGAGATTCCAAACCCCTGAGTGGGATACGAGATTTCATACCCAAGGGTATGAGTTTCATCGTTTTCTCGGTCATTCTACGTCTCGCCTTTATAAGGCATCATCCTTCTCATTTAATATCTCACTCTCCAATTCTCCTCTTTGGGACTTGCATCGCTTTCAGGGCATTCTATAATTGAGCCAGGGGATAAGAAAGCAGTTGCCCAGTCGATGATTCAGTCTCACACATAGGTTTAGAGCATACATTTGGATAATAACTGAACCATTGAACTATGTCGACTCCTATCATACAGTCATCGCAAGTCGATATGAACCCAAAGATGCTAACTGACTATGACGATGGTAACGGCTATGACGAACCGTTATCATTGTTGTGTCTCAAGTCTCACACATTTTACTAATGTTATCACGGCACCGCACAACACTGTGTGCACTATGATAGTTTGCAATGGCAGGAGAGGAACAAGCCGTGCAATGTAATATCTAATGCCAGCATGTCGAAAGCATAGTTAAAAAAATGGATAAGAGATTTAAGACACGACAAATATCGAAAAACGCAGCTTCGTAACACTCATCATCCACCTCCGAATCAATTAGCGATGCTAGCTTGAAGGGTAGCGAGCTTGAGACTTTCGGGCAATCCACACCCGCCTAGGTGTTAGGTTTGTCGGAAGTATCTTAACGTGGGGCACAACTAGGAGAACGACAGCCATTGGTCGAACATGAGGAGGTGAAGTAAATGGATATAGTTGAGGGAAGCACGTTGGTGGCATCAGACATGATGGCGGGTGCGGTTATTCTCGAGAACCCACCAGATTCTGTGCCATCACACATGGATGATACTGCAATGAGGCACATGGCAATTAGGTTCAATATCCCCCAGGCAGATGTTCACGCTCCCAGGAGGAATGATAGAGCTCATGCACTGCCAGAACGGTATACTTCTTAGAATAAGAAGGTGTGTATTAGTGGATTCATTCCCCCGGGCAACAATTTTATCCGGGATATACTGAACTATTTCAACATCGCGCCATCGCAGCTCCATCTGAATGTGTACGCTTCCCTCTTGGGTACCTGCGTTCTCTACAGGGAGTACCTGCACTTGGAGCCCACAGGGAAAGACATTCGATAACTGTTCCAACTAAAGAGGAGAGCCACCGGTTCACCGTCTCAATATTCCTTAGAACCATCTCCCCAACAAGTTCTTCATCGGGAAGTGGCCTAAACTAACGGTGTACAAGCATGACTGGTTCTTCATGCATCGCCCTCCTGGATTTGCGATGAGATGGTTGGAAGGAAGTTAGTGTTTTCCTATATTTTCAATCTGACATTTGTTGGTTTGATAACTAAATTATGACTTCATTTGTGTGTGGCAGGAAATCCCGAGGCGCCTATAAATATTATGTGTCAACAACGAATTGAGTCTTTGTTAGACATTCCGGTCGGGGCTCGCTCCACCAGTAACATCCTGGATCAGGATAGGCTTTGCAGCGTGGGGACTGCTCCCTGAAAATCAATCGATACTAAGAACGGCTGTCGCCAGAGGTGGAGGGAGAACAAACAATGGGAAAGAAAAGGGTCCCCAAGCCGAAAGAGGAAAGTGTCTCCTATCGGGTCCGAGACGAGCAAGGCCGCAAGAGTTCAGGAAGAAACCAGTGGGGGCGGGATCGAGGGTGAGGAGGCAACTGCTGGTGACAAGGATTAGGCCAGATCGCAGTCCCCGGTAGCTCCCTCTGAGACCGTCATCTTGCTTGAAAGAGAGGGTCAATTTGATGACTTGAACCAACTCCTGCTTGTTATGTTTCATCTGCTCAGTGTCACATGCATGAAGGAGTTAGCTTTGGCTGCAGGGGGAGGCGACCCTTCGAGCAAGCCGTTGTCTGGTCTATTTATATAACACTTAGGACATATACGTTTATAAACACTTCATTATATAGCATTCCATTGCTTGTCTCAGGCTTTCAAATCTAATATTGAATCTGTTTCTTTTTCGGATGACATGACTCGTAGGAGAGGAGGTTGCAGTTTTGGTTATGGCAGTCGCCAATCATCTAGAGGCGGTTTTATGTTGAATTTTAGGAGGAGATGCTCTAGCTTAATTCCTGATCCTCCCTCTCCTCGTGACCGAAGTAGTGAGCACCATCGTAGGGAGCGACCTCGGTGTTTCGAATCTTCCGCTCTGCTTAACTAGGGCGGACACGGGCCATGTTTCTAGTGGTGCTGGGCATCCTTCTTTGACGACGGCCCAAAATATTCTACTGCTCTGTTTGTTGCTCCGTCCCATGAGAGGGAGGTGGTTCACCACAGCAAGAAGAAGAAAGCAGGCTCAAAGTAGAAAGGACTAATGCATGTGCCACGCCAGGCTCTAGAACTCAGCGTAGAGGAGAGGAAAGCCCTGCTGAAAGAGAACATGCCGAGAAACTATTTTGAAAACTTATGTGGCTTTCGTACATCTGCTCGATCCCTCGAGAAGACAGGGAGATGGTGTGGCAATAGTGTATTGTGCTTATCACCAATGCAATGAGTACTATAAGTACTCGGGGCATCTCCCGGATCTCGTTAGGGATAAGAATGTAGAGATTGCCAACTTTAGGCAGGAGGTGAAGGACGAACAACTAGCTGTTTGGAACACGGAGGAATCCTTGAATAAGCTCTATATACACACTTTTGCTTTCAAGAACATCGTTTTCCATGTAATAGAGCAATGCACTTACATTTTGTCTACTTATTTCTGTAACAGGTGAGCTGAGGAGGGAGTACGAAAAGCTGAAGAAGGATGTAGAACACACTACATCGACATACAAGGACACGATGTTCTCGGTGTCGACCAAAAATGCCAAACTTAAGAAGGATTATGAGGAACTGGCCGTGTAGAATGCTCATTTGATGATGGAGAATGATAAAGTGTTACAGCTTGGAAAGGATAATGAAAGCTTGATTCTGGAAAATGAGAGGTTAAAGACTAAGCACAAGAGTATCCAGAGGCTACAGAAGGAAAATGAAGAGTTGAGGAGACAGCTGGAGGCAGCGAGGAATGAGAAAGAGAAAGATGAGGCCTTTGATAGGGAAGTACTAGGCTCGGTCGATGGGATGAAAGCCAAGCACCAAAGAGAGGTGCAGGAACAGAAGTAGGAGATTATGGATACCAAGGCCAGAGTGGAAGAATCGCTGAAGGAACCCATTCGAGGTATGCTTGTTAAGATGTTGAAGTTACGCGGGATTTCATGGCTTGATGATTACTCCTGGAAGCTGGCTAGGACATGGGAGAAGTTAGTACCATACATGGCTCAGTTACGACAAGTGGGAGTGAAGTCGCTAGATGAGAGAAAACTCATGGAGGAGCTTTTGACTAAGCACGAGCGTAAGAAATTGGAGGATGGGAGGAGATTGTTAGAGGAGGACCTGAGCGAGAAAGACCGATGAAGCGTTCCTTTGGGATGAGGAAGTATATAATGACTAAGAGTGTGGTGGTTGTTCCAGAGTTCAGAGAAGGAAGTACTTATCATCCGCGAGCTCTGGTTTCTGCTACAAAAAATGTTCCTATGGTCCTAGTTCATGTCTCGACTTTCACCCCGAGCATCCTGGCTATGGGCCGGTGGGACCGAATTTTGTTATGGCAGCGAGCACTCTTCCCGTCATACTTGCACGACATGTTTCTGGAGGTAAACTTTCATTGCCATAGATACTTGAAGGGGACGAGAGTTCTAAGTCCTCAGAAACAATATAGTTGCATTTTTTGCTATGCAGTCCCTCTTGGAGTGGAAGTAACGATAGATTCTTCCCCCGCGATCCCTCAACCGTATGAGTCTGGATTAGGGCTATAGTGAATATACACTTTGGGGAGGAAAGAGGTTATATGGATACACTCTCGGACTTGGATTGGACCTCCAGTGTTTATAAGGATATTTTAGAGGAGGGAGAGGTGTTGGATGGCCAGAGTGTTCAGATCATGGGTGTCGTAGAGGCCAATGTGCAGACGATGCATTCTTTGTGCTAACTCAGCAAGCCCGAATGATAGCCAACTCTGAGGAGGTAGAGGAGAAGATGAAATTGGATGAGGCCACTCTTCATGAATCCCAAGAGAAAACCAGAAAGGAGGCTGAAGAGAAAGCTATGACCGCGGTGGTGGCGAGAAAGTTGTTGATGAGGCGGAGAGGAAAAGGATCGATGATGAAGCCAAATTAAGAGCCGTAAAAACCTTTAAGCAACTTAAGGCGGCTGACGCTGCGAAGCTCAAGGCCAAGAAGGTGGACGATCGGAAGGCCGCCGAAGAAGCTAAGAAGAAGAAATTACTCGAGGCCAAGAAATCCGAAGGTATGAGCACGGTTATGGTGGCTCTTGCTTCGGATACCGCTCCAAAGCCACTACAGGTCATTCCTCGCATGGAGCTCACAAAGATAACCAGCAGTGAAGACGATGTCGGGAAGCATACATCAGTATCACACGAGTCTATTACTCCGGTGAAGGGCAGAGGAGGAAAAGGTGGGAGTGGCTCGGGAAAGAAGAGGTCCATAACCGGTGGTAGTGACTCGCCGAGCGTCGAGTCTGTTAAGAAGAAGGGCGGAAAGAAGAAGAAAGAGGACTAGTTTTGAGTTTTCCCATAGAATTTATGGATATTTTGGTAATGTAGGTCGTTAGTATATGCGAGTATGGCCCTCGCCTTTTGGCTTTTGGAGGCATGGTATGGTTTTCATGTACACCCTGTCATTAGAAAGGAAAGATATCAGTATATGTAGTCTGACTTAGTTATGTGAATGAAAGTATCAGTTAGTTTTTCTTATATTGCATTAACATTAAGTGTTCGAATGTTCGTCCTATGCTTTCCAGTGTCCTGTACTTACATAAGCGTACTTGTTGTTGTATATAACGGTGTTGTATACACAATTATATGATTTTTGTTTGATGATAACAACCAAATAAATATTATTTTAATGTGTTTGATGTTGTGCTGTTTCATTTACTCATCACAGATAGGAGTATGATATTTATATTTAAACAGAATACACCAGTACAGAAATCCAAATTTTTACATAGTATTTTGTTTAAATATAATATTTTATTTCAATATTTAAACAGTACAATTTGATAACTCCGCTATTTGTTTATCTCTGTAATACATCACATTGCATATACTTTTCATTTACAGTACACAGCTCCTCTCATACTCAGTTACATATATACATATACATTCACTCATATACACAATCAACACTATCTTGTTGTTTTTCATCTTCTGTCTTCAAGCTTCAGTCTTCACAGCATCCTTCAGTCAGTCCAGTCTTCATACCTGTCATATACATGAACACACACACAGTACACTGCAATAGAAATAATACTGAATATATGCGGATATAATTTTTTTTTAAAATTTTATTTTCCTCAGATTTCGGTGTGTTTCTCATCATTTTTCTGACTCGATCTGATTTGACTGTGTCTAGACTGCTTGTGATATTCACAGTGCATCACTGAAAATACCACAAGGCAGCCAGTATATATATATATATATTGAACAGGGACAGGAAATCCAGTCTGATGGCTGCATATACACACGTGTGTATATATACACGTGTGCACTGGCTCACCAATCAGAATACAGTGTATGCAGCTGAGGAGGAGCCGCTTGGACCATCTCGACTCGGAGCACAATATAAAATGCAACATAGTACAAGGATGGTCGAGGAAAACAACATAACAAGTCAGCAAGAAGCAAGCAAGGAATGGCAGATCACATATATGCATGACAAAGTCAAGAAACATAGTGATATAACAGCAAGTGTGGGTGAAGTGTAAGTGCACAAACCAGAAAAGGGTCAAGCTCTTCATGGATCAAGCAAGTCGCGCTAGTACATGTATGGGCAACACTTCAGCATGATGCAGGAATATGTGCACAAGTACATAGGAGGTTACATGACAAACATACATGGTTCAAGTGCAAAATGGTCGAGTGAATCATGGTGTGCCAACATGGTCAACTATGGTCGAGCTCACAACAAAAACTGGTGGACAAGAATGCAGGGTGCAACAACAAACTCAAGCAGCATGGTTTAAGTGAAAGTGAACAAATGATATAGCATGACAGTATGTACATGGTGCACACAGCATATTTAAGGGTGGCCAAGCAAATTGAAACAGTATGGACGGTATCAAGCTCAAGTTTAGCATGGTTCGAACATGCATGGTCTGTACACAGCTTGGTGGTCAAATCCAAGGGTACAAGAGCATATATGGATCAGAAGTGGACAGGTGCAACATGGTTTATACAGTGGGATGTGTACATGCATGCACAACAGTTTTCAGATTTTACAAATGAAATGCTCAAATTTTTTTATGGCAACAAATCTCATCAGAAAAAGATTCAAGCAGCATGAACAGCAACTCATTTATGCACACAAGTCAAGGCAAAAGCAAGTGTTAAGCCAGATCATAATCAACACAGCAACAAGACTAGGTGCATGCATATACAAATGATTCAGGCAACAAATCAGGGGCTAGAAAGCTTTTTATTTTCTCAATATCATTTTTGGCAAGTGATCAATAATTTCCAAAATTCCTTTTGTGGCAACATTTAAGGATTTTCTGAAATCAGTTATGGGACAAGTTAATGGTGACATCTTTATGAAAAAACCGAACTCAAGTAATTCCAGAAATGGTTTAAAGAAATCAGTTTTATTTGGCAAGTATTAAACTGATTCAAGAAATCACAATGCATTTTGTTTTGGTAAGAGTTTTATTATTTCCAAATGTCAGACAATTCATTTTTGGCAAGGGTTTTTAAGTCGTGCAAATCAACAAAGGGACAAAAGAAAATGGATTACTATGTTGCCAGAATTAGAGCAAATTCAAAGTCGAAGCTTTTGCAATCAAGTAAAACAAGGCAACAATTTATTCCAGGAATTCAAGGCATGTTTACCATCAAAATCTATTTCAAGTATCTTTTTCATAATGGCCAAAATCAAGCAAGGGAAGTTTCATGGAATTCATTTCGGAAATCACACAAAATCAGAAAATCAGCAAACAAATTATTTGAAGGGGGACCACAGTTTAATTCACGAAATGTTTCCATATTTTATCAAGCTTTTAAAAACCGACCAGATTCTTAAGACTGGATTCATTGCCATCAATCTCGCAGTGTATTTCAAAAGGGGAAACCACAAATTAATCGGTCGAGCCACATAATGAAATCAGAGATTCAAAGGATTTTAAATCCTATATAACACCATTTTCATCATCGGCAGTGAAGGATAATCCGACACAATCGAAATCCAATAAATACAATTCAAAGAATTCAAAAGAAAATTACTCACAACTTTCCAGATTTCGATCGCCTGAAAATTTCCCCAAATCAGTGACAAGCTAGAGATAAACATCACAAATCGAAGAACCAGATAGCCGCAGGAACTAGAGCTTCAGAGATTAACGTTTTCGTAAAGCAACAAAACGATTTGGGGATTCAATATTGAAAACCCTAGGGAAGCCGCCATTTTTGATTTTCCAGAGAATAAAAAGGATAGGGCTAAACAAATGAAGGATGGTGCAACCAACAACCAAAGAGGGTGGCCATTTTATAAAGGGGGTTCAAGATTTTGAAAGGGGATGACCCTTTAATTATTTAACTCCTTTTGATATTTATTAACTAGGGTTTCATATTTTGTTTTGTAATTTTTGTTGTAATTTCTTTTGTAAACCAATCTGAACAGTTTACTAGTCTGTCAAACTAGGGGTTACTGACTACGGGCTTGTAGGTAGGGAAAATCTGATCTTGGGGACAAAGATCAGTCAGGGTTTTTAGTATAGGGTTAGTACACCAGCAGGTATTGCGAGTGTACAAAACTGTGTAGGCGATTAGTGAGGGTCGCGAGTCTGTAAGTTTGTGTATGCGGGAGTCTGTATCATTCTATAATAAAAACCTTGGGGAATGCAGCAGTAGGCAGGATTGCCGAAGCTGGGTATATCTGTGTGTTATTTATTTACAACATTTATTTACAGCATTTATTTACTCTAATAATTATTTGTGCTGTGATATTTTTTTTAATATTATATACTCAGTGATAATCTGCGATAAACCCTATTCACCCGCCCTCTAGGGTTAATCTAGATCCAACAAGTGGTATCAGAGCCAGGTCTTTTCTGTTAACTCTAGAGAAATGGTGAATCCTTGTTGTCAGTCTTCTGAGAGTCAGTCCAGTGATATTCCAATGATTTTCAATGGAACAGATTTTCAAATTTGAAAATCAAAATTCGAATTATATTTAAAATCTGTAAATTTTGAATATTGGAATATTATTGAAAGTATGGGAGACATGTTAGATAAGAGGAATAAGGTTTTAAATGCTCGCGTTATGCATATTATTTATTCTTTTCTTGGTAATAACCAATTAAAACTTATCTCTCATTGTTTGACTGCACAGGATATTTGGAAAACTCTTGACAAGGTGTACAGAACAGACAACAATTGCTCAAAACCCCACAAGGACAACTCAAGTTCAGAACTGTGCTTGACTGGATTTACCAAGGATGAATCAGACGATGGAGACACAACAGATGATGAGACAGGAGGTTATTCATATGAAGATTTAGTTCATTTTTGTACTGAATTAACAAAAGCTGTTGATAGTCTCAAATTTAAAAATAAATCTCTAAAATCTGAAAAACTTGAGTTGATTACCGAAAATAACATTTTGGAATTAAAACTTGAAAATATCAAGAATTTAAAAAACTCCGACTGCAAAAATTGTTTAAAATTCAAAGCTGATTTAGCTCATCAAAATGAAGATTTCAAAAGACTTGAAAATGAAATCATAATTTTAAAAGAAAATGAGAATGAACTAATTTGTAAAAACAATTTTTTGCAAAAGGAATTGGATAATTTCAGGATGTCTGAAGATTCCAAATTTGAAATTTATGAAAGAGAGAGCCTATTGAAAACTGAATCTATTTTGAAAGAACTTGAAGAGGAGATTGAAAAATTCAAGTGTTCTACAAAACAACAATTCGAAAAACAAATTCAGTTAGAATCTGAGATTTTTGAATCCAAGACCAAAATTAAACTTCTTGAAAATGAAAATTTGCTTTTGAAACAAAATGATACTGAAAGGAGAAAGATCAGTATAAATCGTTGTTCAGATCTAATGAAAGAAAATTCTGATCTTAAATCCAAAATCAACGATCTTGAATTGAGCTTAAAGCGTTTTTCAACCGGTGAAAAATCTTTTAATATGTTGTTGAAAAATCAATTTTCTACTGGAAATAAACGTGGTTTTGGTTTTGGGAAATCAAATGTTTCTGAAAATTTGAATTCATGTGAATTGAAAAATCCTCCAAACTGTTTTGGAAAGAATCGATTTGAAAATTTAAACTCTGAAAATTTCAAAGGATTTTTGAATCCAAATCGTGATGTGAAATCGGTTTATAATAGTTCATCTAAACAATCCTGGACCCCAAAAAGAAGTAAAACAAACTTCGTTAAATTCAAACGAATTTGGGTTCCAAAGGGTACAAAGATAAATTCGGATGGATTGTTATTTAAACAAGTTTGGGTACCTAAAGCTATGAATTCAACTTTGAGTGGTTATACAAATTTTGTTAGACCACT
This sequence comes from Allium sativum, assembly GCA_030737875.1. Lineage (NCBI taxonomy): Eukaryota > Viridiplantae > Streptophyta > Magnoliopsida > Asparagales > Amaryllidaceae > Allium > Allium sativum. Next base: position 290,680,586 of record CM060921.1, on the reverse strand, counting down.
CGATCCTATCAACTGTTAGGTACCTAAAGTGGCTGAGGAACAAATGTGCTGAAAAGAGAAACTGACTCAAACTGCTTCATATCATTGAATCATCCACTGTTCCTTAGCCAAGTCAGTTGAGTTAGAGATTCTGATTTACACTGGATTCTGGTATGATCTCTAAACTCACCTCTGTAAATATTTTCTGTTTTGATTTTTTTTCTTTTGCTTATTTCTTCTTCTCACTTCTATCTCTTTCTTCTGTCTTTTCTGATTTGATTTATCACTGCCTTTTTTTTGTGCTTCTTGAATTGCAGTATTCATGATATTCTGGAAATTTGTTTTGTGTGTATAGAACTCTGATACTTTTAATCATGTCCGGATACTAAATTTTTTTCTGCAATTGTTTTGAAGTTCTTTTTCTGTTTTATGAATTCCTAATGGTGTTGATGTATTCTTGTTATATCTTGAACACTGTTAATCTGAATTCTAAATTGTTTTGAAGATCTGAAAATTATATGGAAATTCACACACCTTTGCTGTTCTAAGTTTATTTTAATTCATTTTAGAAAAGCTCAAGATATTATACTCATTACAGCACACTGTTATTTATCAGTTGTGACAATTCTAGTAATTTTCAGATTGGCTTGAATATATTTTTTGAAATGCCTTGTCTCAGTGATACATCTTAAAATTCATTTTTATTCATGATTAGTACAGTTGAAATTAGTTTGTTTGAAATCATCTGAAATTCCTGATATTTTGAATCTCACACACCTCCTAAATTTGAAATTATCAACCTTGTGTGACTGATTCATTATATCCCAGAACTTGACATTGATTCAAGTGATTTCAAATAAATTACTTTAATTTTCTAGTTCATGAATACCTCTCAAATTTGATGTAAATGATCTGAATTTAATCCCACACTTGTCAGAGATACTTGTGAAAATTTCTTTTGTAAAACTGGTCTTAAAATTCTCTGTTATCCATGATTATTTGGTTTGAATATCTGTTTGTTTAAACAGTACTTTTAATCTTGGATCATGATTCATATTATGTGACCATCAGAAATGTCTTGACAAGTGTGCTTTGAAACGTTTTTTTTGTGCCGCTCTGATACTAGTATGAAAATGCTTTAAATGACTGCTTGTATTGAGAAGAATTGTTTGCTGCTCTGATACTGTTTTTCAAATAATTGCTTGTTCTTGTCTGCAGTTTTGAAAAATGTGCAAAATTGTTAAGTCTGTCTGTTTAGACTTTGTGAATAAAGACACCAAGTGGTATCAGAAGTACTTATATTTGTTTCACCCATCTGTACTGAGATTCAAATTTTCACCTTGTATAGATCCATACATTTTTTTTTGCCTTATACAAATAAATGTGCTAAATTTGTTTGGCTGGGTTTGTGTTTAAATTTCTTTGGCCTGAGATGTCCATGATAGTCCATCAGGGTGTAATTAAATTCCTCGATAAAGGAGACTACAATTGGTATCAGCCTTTTTCACTCATCTGTTTTTTGAATTATCACCCTATATAGATTCAATTTTTTTTATAAATCTGTTTAATTTCCTCTTGTAATTGATTTTCAATTTTAAAATTATTTATTGATTATTCATTCAGAAATTGAAATCAATATCCGAATTGAAATGTATTTATAATTCATCAAAACATATTATCAGAATTTGAAATTGTGATGAAATTGTGACTGCAATATATTTCACAACAAGAGGAGATTTTATCTGGATTTTCATCATGGTCGAATATTTATTATAATATCTTTGAACTGGCAATTATTTCACGACCATCCTCATTATCTATCATCATTTTGCCATCCATGATAATTTTTTATAAATGTGGAGAGTTTAATATTTTTTAAAATCATCTTGAATAAACAGTGAAAATATTTGTGATGGAATTGTGGTTATGTTATTTTTTAGAATTAGTGTCAATTGAGAATTTTCAATGATCCCAGTACAGTTGGTCATATTTCATAATATAATTAATTTAAAAATTTATTTCACAGTCCATCTCTGTACTTACCACATTTCTATCATCCATATTGGTTTTATATATCGAGGAGTTTTTCTTTTTGAAGTTGAAAATGATGAAAATATAATTAATATATAAGAGTGTCTCTAACCTCATTTAAAAATCCAAGCTTTGGTTATGCATAGTTATGAGACATCTTATAATTTAAGCTGCGACTGGTCCCATTTAAAAATCCAAGCTCTGGTTATGTGTGGTCAGTGTGCTCTTAAAAAAAGGAATAAAGTGCTAAAAATAGAAATAAATTTGAAATTCTCCTCTGAGTATAAAAACCAGCCTATCAATCCATCTTCCAATCTGTGAAATGTGTTAAAATCTTATGACGTATTATGATTTGTTGATTGATAGGTATTGTGATTTGAGATTATTCGATTTTGTCACTTAAGTTGAATTTATAATAGTCCAAATCCATCACTGTATTTGAGCTCATTTTTATAAAATTCTTTTGAAAATATTTGGAAATCATTTTTTTTTCTTTTTTTTTCTCTCCATTCTATATAAAATTCATCGTAAATCCGTCATTCTCTAAAATGTGACATATGCCACCTATTCTCAGAATATTATGATTTTTGTTTGACTGATTGAGATTTTTGATGGTTATTCTTCCTCTTATGCTGAATTATATTTTTAGTCAATTTTTCATCTATATTTTAAATTCTGAATCCTTTTGATGATAACAAAAGGGGGAGAATGGATTGAGATTTTGATTGAGTGAATATTTTATAAATATTTTTAATTTTAAAAATTCATTTTCATTCATTTCACTCATGCACTATTATAGGGGGAACTGAAAAATAGGGGGAGTTCATTCTTTCACTGACAAACACATTTATTGTATACAAAATCTTTTATTTGGTTGTCATCATCAAAAGGGGGAGATTGTTGTATATAACGGTGTTGTATACACAATTATATGATTTTTGTTTGATGATAACAACCAAATAAATATTATTTTAATGTGTTTGATGTTGTACTGTTTCATTTACTCATCATAGACAGGAGTATGATATTTATATTTAAACAGAATACACCAGTACAGAAATCCAAATTTTTACACAGTATTTTGTTTAAATATAATATTTTATTTCAATATTTAAACAGTACAATTTGATAACTCCGCTATTTGTTTATCTCAGTAATACATCACATTGCATATACTTTTCATTTACAGTACACAGCTCCTCTCATACTTAGTTACATATATACATATACATTCACTCATATACACAATCAACACTGTCTTGTTGTTTTTCATCTTCTGTCTTCAAGCTTCAGTCTTCACAGCATCCTTCAGTCAGTCCAGTCTTCATACCTGTCATATACATGAAAACACACAGTACACTGCAATAGAAATAATACTGAATATATGCGGATATAAATTTTATTTTTAAAATTTTATTTGCCTCAGATTTCGGTGTGTTTCTCATCATTTTTCTGACTCGATCTGATTTGACTGTGTCTAGACTGCTTGTGATATTCACAGTGAATCACTGAAAATACCACAAGGCAGCCAGTATATATATATATATATATATATATATATATATATATATATATTGAAAAGGGACAGGAAATCCAGTCTGATGGCTGCATATACACACGTGTATATATATACACGTATGCACTGCCTCGCCAATCAGAATACAGTGTATGCAGCTGAGGAGGAGCCGCTTGGACCATCTCGACTCGGAGCACAATGTAAAATGCAACATAGTACAAGGATGGTCGAGGAAAACAACATAACAAGTCAGCAAGAAGCAAGCAAGGAATGGCAGATCACATATATGCATGACAAAGTCAAGAAACATAGTGATATAGCAGCAAGTGTGGGTGAAGTGTAAGTGCACAAACCAGAAAAGGGTCAAGATCTTCATGGATCAAGCAAGTCGCACTAGTACATGTATGGGCAACACTTCAGCATGATGCAGGAATATGTGCACAAGTACATAGGAGGTTACATGACAAACATACATGGTTCAAGTGCAAAATGGTCGAGTGAATCATGGTGTGCCAACATGGTCAACTATGGTCGAGCTCACAACAAAAACTGGTGGACAAGAATGCAGGGTGCAGCAACAAACTCAAGCAGCATGGTTTAAGTGAAAGTGAACAAATGATATAGCATAACAGTATGTACATGGTGCACATAGCATATTTAAGGGTGGCCAAGCAAATTGAAACAGTATGGACGGTATCAAGCTCAAGTTTAGCATGGTTCGAACATGCATGGTCTGTACACAGCTTGGTGGTCAAATCCAAGGGTACAAGAGCATATATGGATCAGAAGTGGACAGGTGCAACATGGTTTATACAGTGGGATGTGTACATGCATGCACAACAGTTTTCAGATTTTACAAATGAAATGCTCAAATTTTTTTATGGCAACAAATCTCATCAGAAAAAGATTCAAGCAGCATGAACAGCAACTCATTTATGCACACAAGTCAAGGCAAAAGCAAGTGTTAAGCCAGATCATAATCAACACAGCAACAAGACTAGGTGCATGCATATACAAATGATTCAGGCAACAAATCAGGGGCTAGAAAGCTTTTTATTTTCTCAATATCATTTTTGGCAAGTGATCAATAATTTCCAAAATTCCTTTTGTGGCAACATTTAAGGATTTTCTGAAATCAGTTATGGGACAAGTTAATGGTGACATCTTTATGAAAAAATCGAACTCAAGTAATTCCAGAAATGGTTTAAAGAAATCAGTTTTATTTGGCAAGTATTAAACTGATTCAAGAAATCACAATGCATTTTGTTTTGGTAAGAGTTTTATTATTTCCGAATGTCAGACAATTCATTTTTGGCAAGGGTTTTTAAGTCGTGCAAATCAACAAAGGGACAAAAGAAAATGGATTACTATGTTGCCAGAATTAGAGCAAATTCAAAGTCGAAGCTTTTGCAATCAAGTAAAACAAGGCAACAATTTATTCCAGGAATTCAAGGCATGTTTACCATCAAAATCTATTTCAAGTATCTTTTTCATAATGGCCAAAATCAAGCAAGGGAAGTTTCATGGAATTCATTTCGGAAATCACACAAAATCAGAAAATCAGCAAACAAATTATTTGAAGGGGGACCACAGTTTAATTCACGAAATGTTTCCATATTTTATCAAGCTTTTAAAAACCGACCAGATTCTTAAGACTGGATTCATTGCCATCAATCTCGCAGCGTATTTCAAAAGGGGAAACCACAAATTAATCAGTCGAGCCACATAATGAAATCAAAGATTCAAAGGATTTTAAATCCTATATAACACCATTTTCATCATCGGCAGTGAAGGATAATCCGACACAATCGAAATCCAATAAATACAATTCAAAGAATTCAAAAGAAAATTACTCACAATTTTCTAGATTTCGATCGCCTGAAAATTTCCCTAAATCAGTGACAAGCCAGAGATAAACATCACAAATTGAAGAACCAGATAGCCGCAGGAACTAGAGCTTCAGAGATTAACATTTTCGTAAAGCAACAAAACGATTTGGGTATTCAATATTGAAAACCCTAGGGCAGCCGCCATTTTTGATTTTCCATAGAATAAAAAGGATCGGGCTAAACAAATGAAGGATGGTGCAACCAACAACCAAAGAGGGCGGCCATTTTACAAAGGGGGTTCAAGATTTTCTAAGGGGATGACCCTTTAATTATTTAACTCCTTTTGATATTTATTAACTAGGGTTTCATATTTTGTTTTGTAATTTTTGTTGTAATTTCTTTTGTAAACCAATCTGAACAGTTTACTAGTCTGTCAAACTAGGGGTTACTGACTACGGGGTTGTAGGCACGGAAAATCTTATCTTGGGGACAAAGATCAGTCAGGGTTTTTAGTATAGGGTTAGTACAGCAGCAGGTATTGCGAGTGTACAAAACTGTGTAGGCGGTTAGCGAGGGTCGCAAGTCTGTAAGTTTGTGTATGCGGGAGTCTGTATAATTCTATAATAAAAACCTTGGGGAATGCAGCAGTAGGCAGGATTGCCGAAGCTGGGTATATATGTGTGTTATTTATTTACAGCATTTATTTACTCTAATCATTATTTGTGCTGTGATATTTTTTTTTGAATATTATATACTCAGTGATAATCTGCGATAAACCCTATTCACCCCCCCTCTAGGGTTAATCTAGATCCAACAGTTGTTACACTCAACCAATTTTGATTGAAGACTTCGCACAAGGAGGGGTCCCTCTGTCGTATAGAGGTCACATGTTGGTTCCTCTCTCGGGCCTTCCATTGGTTCGGATACCCGAATCGGATGGAATCCAGGTCTGGTGCCCCATCTCTTGGACCTCTCGAAGGTCGTTGGTCCTAAGTTGTGAGGAGGCTTGGAGGTCGTGATTCATCCAAAAAGTGCGAGGGCGTCGTTTTTTACCTAAAGAGTGCCCTGATCCAGACCCGGTGGGTTGGATTGTGGTCAAGGGGCTGCCCCCGAGCCTTGGGGCTTGGGAGCGAAATGATTTATACTTGGTCTGAGTGTTGGGCCGAGGTTCGAGTAGTACCCGGATCTTGACCCGGTGGGTCGGATGGAGCGGCCGGAGTGGTCGATCTCATATTGTCTTGGTTATGGGTTTCCCCTGAGTCCGAAGACTGGGCGGTAAAACGGTTTGTACTCGGTCTCGTCGTTGATTCGAGATTCAAGTGATGTTATTTACACTCGATCTCGTCGTTGATTCGAGACTCGAGTGGTGGTATCGGCTCCCGTGCTCAAGGGTGTCGTTCCAGTGATTCATATGTTTGTGACTGCAAGGTAATTATGACAGTTAATCAAACATATCATGTAGTAAGTAAACACTTCAAGAGAACGGGGAAACAAACACTATCTTTACTAATAACTTTGACAGTAACAACCTTTACAATGTCTTGGATTTGAAGAAAACAAAACATTGTTGAAAAGTGGAAAATCCGTACACTATTTAAGTCAAGTAGCGACGAATATGTTTGTTGTTCCATGCCTGGGGGAGTTCGGCGTCATCGACCGTTGCTAGTTTAAAGGTTCCGTCTCTGAGCCTTTGTTGTATGACATACGGACCCTCTCATCGAGGACTTAGGTCAGTCGATGGGGGGAAAAATTATTTCATGAAGAGATCACCGACATTAAGATCTTTGGGATGGACTCTTGAGTTGAAGTATCGGGCGACTCGCTGGCATTGAGCAGCAACTCTGAGCTCGGCTTTGTTCCTTTTCTCTTCGATCAGGTAAAGTAACTCCAAGAGGAGATCTTGGTTGGTTTCCAGATCATAGTAAGTAACTCTATGAGATTGGAGCTTTAGCTCGATGGGAATGACGACTTCAGATCCATAGACAAGAGCGAAAGGGATGTGGCTGGTCGTTGACTTATGGGTGGTCTGGTAGGCCCATAGGGATAGAGGGAGTTCTTCATCCCACAACCAATTAGAGAAACCGAATTCAACAAATCAGAGCACCACAACCAAGACGAAGCAACATAGATCAATCAAACAAAAATTAATCAGAATCCAACATCAATCGATCAAATGAAATTAAGGAAGAGAGGTGGTGTTATTGCTTAGAAACCCCACTTTTGAAGCATCAATGAAGTGATTGGACACAAGTGAAAAGGGAAGGAGTTTACGTAGAAGAACAAAAGGGGATCGGACTTTATTTTTTTTTATTTGGAACTAGCTTGTTTATCTTCTTTTATTTATTTGAGCTAAAATTTTATTGGGTTTTCATTGTATTTTAGTTGTAGTTTTATTTTCAAAAACTCTAAAATTTTCAAGTATATAAATCACAGGGCGTAACTTGAGATTTTGCAATTCATAGCTAAGTTACAGTAGGGTTTTGAACGCAGGGTTAGAACAATTAAGTGAGTAGTAGGCCGTGAATTTACTGTGTATGTAAGCGTCGTATTGTTTAACTCATAGTAGAAACTTTGGAGTAGAGTTTTGAGCGTACAGTTAAAACAATCAGGTGAGTGAGAGTCGCGACTTTGTAAGTGTGATTATTTAATTCCCAGTACAAAATTTAGAGGATACAATAGGCAGGGTTTTGACGAAGCTGGGCAATTTCTCTGTATGATTTACTTTTGCAATTATTTTGTTAATATATGTGTTGGAAATACTATTATTATTCTTGTAAAAATTATAATAAACCATATTCACTCTGTTTTTTGGTTAATTTTGATCCTACAAGTGGTACTAAAGTAAAAACAGAATATTATGATTACTTTAGAGCTATGAATATCTCAAACAATGCTTTTCCTTTTGTCAATCCAGCGAGAGTCAGTCTAGTATTACTCCAACTATTTAATGCAATAAATTTTTTAAATTGAAAATTTTAAAAATAATTTTAAATTAAATATGTTAATTTTAAACGCTGGGATATTATTAAATATTGGGTGTGATTTGATAGATAAGAAAAACATTATGGTTAATGCTCATGTTATGCGTATTCTATATTCTTATATAAATATCAATAAATTTAACCATATCTATTATCATTTAACAACACAGTAAATCTGGAACACTCTCAATACAGTGTATGGTAAAAACGTCAGTAGGAACGAAAAACCCACACAAGTTGATTTAGAATTATGCTTGACAAGATTTACAAAAGGCGACCTAGATAATGACAATGACAGATACTCGACTAATGAGCTAAGTGAATTCTCATTTAAATATCCGCTTTCCTTTTGTAATGAATTAACTAGAACTGTTGATAGTCTCAACTAAGTAATAGCAAAGTGCAATCTGAAAATTTCTAATTATTAAAAAATTTGAAAGCTCTAATTGCAAAAAATGTTCAAATTTTGAAACGGTTTTTTTTCCCACCTTAATGAAAATTTCCAAAAGCTTAAAATAGAAATTTTGATTTTGAGGAAAAATGAGAACAAGTTAATATATAAAATTAGCATTTTACAAAGGGAGTTGGGGAATTTTAAGATGGTTCAAAATTCCAAATATGAAATTTTTGAAAAGAGAATTTGTTGAAAAATGAAATGATTCTCAATGAGCTTGAAAATGAAAATACTTTAAATATGAAACTTTCGAAAGGGGTTAATTGAAATTATAGAAATTTTAAAACCCTTATTAGTGAAAAAGAGACTTTAAAAGATATCAAAATTGAAATTATTCGAATAAACCACAAGCTAAAAGAAAAAGGTGGAAATATCAAGGACTTTGAAAAACTTGAATTTGAAAAGTGCTAACTTTTTAAAATTGAGATGTTTGAGACTAAAAGTGCTTGAAAACGCAAATACGCTCTTAAACACAATGATTCTGGAAAGAAAGTGATTTTTGTTAGTCATTGTTATAAATTAACAAAAAAAAAATCTTTTAAATTTCACAGTCAATGATCGTGAGTTGAGTTTAAGAAAATTTTCAAATGGAGAAAAATCTTTGAATACGCTGTAGAAAAATCGAATTTTTGTTAAAAATAGAAAAGGGCTTTTTTTGGTAAAGTTGAGCATAATTTGAAGTTTTAAACGAATCTTCAAAATACTTGTTTTGTGAAAAATTTGGGCATAAAAAAGAAAGTTGGTTATTTAGCAATAAATAAAAATCCAATTAAACGAACTTAGGCCCCTAAAGAAAAAAAGATGGAATTGATTTAGTTTAAACGAGTTTGGGTTCCAAGTGGTATTTTAGTGAATACTAGTGGATTGTTGCATAAATAAGTTTGGATGCCAAAACAAACAAACAAATTTAAGAGTGGTACAACATCGTTTGTTAGTACACTCGATCTTATAAGTGTTTAGGTATCAAAAGCGGCAAAGAATCAACTCCGAGAGAGAATTCATTCAAGTTTATTTATTCATTATTGAAGAAAATTTCAATGTTTCTTAGCTTATAACGTCAAACTGGTGATTCATAAGTTCGTGATATCAGTGGTAAGTCGGTATGATATATAAACTTATGTTTATATTTTTCTTGTTGATGTTGTTTCTTAACATTGTTGTAGTCTGCTTGCCATATTCGGAGCTTCCTAAATTCAATTTGCGAAATTTAAGTTGTTACGGAAATTAGATTGAAATCTTTATAGTTTTTTATGTTTTTTGTTTTTTCATAACCTAAACTTAATATATTGAAAAACTATAATATGTTTTAGTGTTTTTTATAAACTATTTTTCAGAATTTTTGACATGACGTCGTGTTTAGATCGTATCTTGAACACTACATTTTGAATTTTAAAATTCTTGAAGTTCTGAAAAGCTATAGAGTTACTCTATAATTTCGCTATTTTAATTTTTTTTTCAAATTCATTTTGGAATGTCTCAAAATCTGCACACAACTCGGCATACTACTCAAAAACTATCTTCGTTTCACATAAGACTATCTTGGAAATCTTGATTTGAAATCACCTTTAAATTTTAACATGTTTGAATATTAAGAATTTAATGTTTTGACTCAATTTGAATCCTAAGATTTAAATTTTCAAATAATGTTTCCAAATGAACTAATTCAGAAAATTTTGTTGAAATATTTGTCCTCACTCGTATTACATCATCGTGGCTGATAAATTATGATTGTAGTTTTCTTGTTTGCTTTTATCTGACATAGACAATATTGCCTTGTTAGATATAATATTGGAAATTCTTGATTGAGTATGAGGATTTCATAGTAAGTTGAAAGAAAAATCAATGATTAGTATATCATTATATTACACTACAGGCAATCGGAATACAAGCAGAATTAAATACCATCTCATTCAACCGTTAGTCATTTGAAACATTATTTTCAACTTGCATTATTTTTAAAAAAACTTATCTTGCAAAAATTTGGTCTTCACATATTTTCAATTTTAAAAGTATTATTAATAGTTTGCTCAAAAATTAAATTATTGACTAATTGAAATTTTTCGGATCATATCAAAATAATTGCAGAATTTTGGAATTGCAATGAGTGCTGATTGCTTCATTACAAGAGGACATTTATTTAAAATTTCATGAAATTTGATCAAATCTTACGATACATTTAAATAACTACTTACTCCCTGATCATTTATTTGACTACTATCTTTCTTTCATACATTGTAGTTTTATATAACGCGAAGAGTTTAATTTTTTTTGGAAATAAAGATATATTTTAAATGTATTGTAACAACTTGAATTTTTATCAAATTTCAAACCAATGAATTTATTAGACTTTAAATTAAAATTTAGAATGTTTAATTTATTCTAAGTTGTAAAAATTAAATTAATTTGATTTTTGTAAATGAACAATAATAAGTAACGTTTGAACAATTAAATCAAACAACTACCAAATTTGATCGTAATTGTTTAAATGACTCAACTTATGTTATTTAAATTTAAGTAAATTTATAAAATCTAAATATAGATAATAAAATTGAACGAATGAATATATGGATGTCCAAATCTATTGAAATACAATATTTTTTGAAAAAGTCTATTTTGGTCAAGATTTGGTTAAAATTTGAATTCAAGCTAAAATTTAAAATTTGTCAAAAATTTGAATTCATCTTTTTTTTATGAATTTATATTGAAATCTGGTCATCCAATACTTTTTTGTTCGTTGAAATTCAATTTAGTTGGTTCGGAATTTACATCTATAATTGTATAAACATGCAAACAAACTATGTTGTTATGTGCATAATTTGTCTGTAATCGATATGTATCTGTTTTCTCCAAATTTGGGATCAAACACCAAAGGTGTAAAAAGTCACACTTCACAGATTCGGTAAGAATATGGAACCGCGTAATCACAAAATAAACGGATAAAAACAAGTAAGAACAAAAAGGAATTTTTATAGTGGTTCGATTCTCTATGAATCTACGTCCACTTTCAATTAATTCTCAGTATAATACTCAAGCTTACAAAATATGAATTTTCCCACATTACAATCATTTCTCTCTTTTAACTCTCTTGACGATTTACTTTCACTTGAATTTGGTGAAAAAAATGAAGAGATCATTTAGCTTTGTGATGAATCTTCAACCACTTGTGTGCTTTGATCCTTTCCCATGATCTTCATAGATTTCGTAGTGAATTAGCATTCGATTTAAGCTTCGGAGAGGAGAAGAGATCGTTTGAATGATGCTTGAGAGATTTATTATGTAGCTTGAATGAGATTGAAGGTCCTTGGATTTGATTGGAGAAAGCTTTTATGATCATTCCCTTGGATTTGATCTTCATGAAGTTAGAAAAGTGATGTTGAATCCATGGAAGCCATTAGGGAAGTTGTAGATGAGCTTTGAATTTGACGGAGTCTCCTTGTAGAAATGAATTTTCGGTCCCCCTCACAATGAATTATGAGGGGTATTTATAGGAGGTCTTTAAGAGGTAGTGGCATTCTAGTAAATAAGTATGTATGGCTGTTGTGCGACATGGAGCCTGTGCCATTAATATTGCGATATGAACGATGGGGCATGGAGTATTTAATTAATCACGGCATACGTTCACAAGGGTTCGGCGACATGCTTTTATTTCCAAGTAGTAAACGACATGAAAGAGACAACATCCAGCTGTCAGCGACATGTTGCTTAAGTTCGTACGACATTAGTCCTCAACGCCAAGCGACATGTGGCCTCATTATGTATAGGAACAGTATGTTTTTCCCTTATATTACGGAAGCTTTCTATGTGTAAACGACATGAAATGAAGGTCTCCACGGCATGACTCAAACTGCAGCCTAACTGAATGATTCTATGCCATCATGGCCAAATGGATTCAACGCTGACGTGGCAAGTATCCGGGCTTCTTTCTATTAACTCCTCCATGTCGTATGTGAAGCTTTACATTGTTTTGCAACTCCAAGATCAGACAACATGCTTGCCTTGAGTCCTTTTAACACCATTACTTCCTTATTTGTTGCTTGCAACATGACTTCAGGTGGCGAGTAAACATCTTGGTGGCTAGGTGAGCGACATGAGTATTAACGCCTTGGTCTACAATATGCCATAGCGACTTGGTTACAACCGATGGTTTGCTTCACTTTCAATGACATGGTGAATGACCTGATATGCTTATGACTTGAGTGCCATTGTTAGTACGACATGGCCATGCACTCTTGTATGTTTGAACATAGCGGTGGACATGGCGCACTAAACGACTTCATCGTATGTCATGCTGACGATATGACCTTATGTCGCATTAAGACTTTATTTTATTGTGCGTACACCGTTCGATGACATGGACAACATATAGTATGAGTCCAACGGAATGAACTATGCAATGTGGACTGTCGACATGACAGATCTCTTTTACAGCGACATGGATGATGTTGCTGGAAACGGCATGAAACTTTCTGTGGTTGCGATCTGTATGGACATGGTTTCATGTCGTGTTAACGGCTTGATGGCCTGTGGCTTGATGTGCTAAAGCCACGGATCATGCCGAGCTGAACGAACCATGTCGCACCAGTGCGACTTGAGCCATGTCGTGTCTGAACAACTTAGGTGGTCTTGAAGCATTATTTTCTGAGCCGCGTTCTAAGAACGGGGTTAACAATTGCCCCTCGAAGCATGTATTTCTTGCTTGCGAGGAATGCAGGCTTCGAAATGACTACTGTAACAAGTGAGCCTTTCCTTGATTGGTCTTGGACTATAATCTGGATTTGCTCGCATCTTCATGTTATTTGATCTGGTATCATAAATTCCAGTGTATTTTTGCACTGCTGATGATTTGCCAGAGTTTCGTCTTAGTTTATCATCTTTTGACGATGCATTGGATTGTAAATTGCTTTACTCCACCTGTTTTGTAATTAGAACAAGTGATTGCCCAACTTTGGACTTATGCTCACCATCGACTGTCCGCATCAGTAACAGATTAGTTAATTACTAAAAATGAATTATAGCGAATTTTATTTTTAATTGAATGAAGTGCCTGCACAAAATTATTTTATCCAACGGTTTATAACCCGTCAAATATTGCTTGTACAAACACGACATTCTAATTCGAATTCGCGTTAACGCTTGAAATCAACTAGTCGACTATGCCAACTGTGGATTTCAAAAGCTATTGTTTTAAAATCTCATATGATAGTATATGATATTTCTCATTTGGGAAATAAGTATTTGTGACTTATTTTCCGCTTCTCTTTGGAGAATCTTTGATTATCTGTTCCCCGGCTCTGGAGGCCATTGTTAGCATTCATTATGCGAAGAATTTCACTGCTCAATGTTTGTTTGTCATGCTGATTAGTTTTGGCATTGAAGATTCCGTTGAATGCCCCATGTTTTAGTGTGGTCCTTTTAATCCAATGTCTTGTTGTTTTTTTGCGATTGAATCAACATGATGGATTTCATTGAACATTGTTGATTTCTCCTGTGGAGAGGATTTCTGGTTGTCACATCGTTTCGCCATGCGAACTCCTACGAGGTTTGAGTTAAGGCTGCATCGCTCCGCGCTTATGAACTTCCACGCTTCGTCTTGCTTTAGCAAGCTCCCGCGCTTCGTTTCGTGCCTACGGATTCCCGCGAACCATTGGGTTTAGGCTGCATCGCTTCGCACTTACGAACTCCCACGCTTCGTCTTGCTTTAGCAAGGTCCCGCGCTTCGTTTTGCGTCTACGGATTCCCGCAACCATTGGGTTTAGGCTGCATCGCTCCGCGCTTACGAACTCCCATGCTTCGTCCTGCTTTAGCAAGATCCCGCGCTTCGTTTCGCGCCTAAGAATTCCCGCGAACCATTTGGTTTAGGCTGCATCGCTCCACGCTTACGAACTCCCACGTTTCGCCCTGCTTTAGAAAGCTCCCATACTTCGTTTCGCGCCTACGGATTCCCGTGAACCATTGGGTTTAGGCTGCATCGCTCCGCGCTTACGAACTCCCACGCTTCGTCTTGCTTTATCAAGCTTCCGCGCTTCGTTTCGCGCCTACGGATTCTAGCGAACCATTAGGGGATGAGGTTTTGGATCCGTGACAGCTTGTTCCTCTATTCGCTGTTTGATTCGTTGGAACTTCCTTGATCAACAGTTGAGTTGGTATTATCGGAGTTGCCTCATTTCGTCGGATCTTGAGGAAGCAAACGCCTACGGAATAGCCTGCAACGAGAGAATCGTATTTTAGCAAATTTTCCATATTTATTTTGCAAGTCAGAGATTTACACAAGCAGGCAACATTTCATTCGTAGTACTTTTGTTCTGCACAATGCATGTAAACCATTATAGACTTTTTACAAGAAAGTAAGACGAAGTAAAGAGTAAAGTAATGCAAAGCGGCAATAATAATCGCTTATTCTGAGTCGTAGATATTAGATCATCATCAACGGTTGTCAGTTGATTATCAGCCTTGGAATGATTTGAGTAGACGCTACGTTGCTTCGACCAGACTGATCATTTGATGCTCCTTGCCCCTGGGGAGCTGCAGAAGGATTTGCATCTTGGGAGTTCTTCACAAATTGTTGCAGACGGTTCTTCCTAATCAATTCTTCAATCAGTGATTTCAGATGCCTGCATTCGTTGGTGCTATGGCCCGGCTGATTATGATACCAACAGAACTTCCCGGATTTAGTCAGATGGTAATTCATTTTTATTGGCCGAGGCTCTGGGTAATCTTCTGCGTCCTTTGTGGCAAGGTAGATGTTCTCGGGAGTGTTATTCAGAGGAGTTAACTCATACGAGTCAAGAAGGAGAAACTTTTTATTAGCTTTGTTGTC
This sequence comes from Allium sativum, assembly GCA_030737875.1. Taxonomy (NCBI): domain Eukaryota; kingdom Viridiplantae; phylum Streptophyta; class Magnoliopsida; order Asparagales; family Amaryllidaceae; genus Allium; species Allium sativum. Next base: position 290,664,979 of record CM060921.1, on the reverse strand, counting down.
ATTTCTGTCATTTACTCGCTTATGCTCCTGAGTATTCTTTTGATCACACTGAGTAGAAGCATTTTTGGGAGCTTCAAGAAGTTGGTTACCACTGATGACCTGAAGAGGTATAGGATTATCGTCCACTCTCATGTACTCCTCCGCCTTCTTATAGAACTTGTCAAGCGTAGTTGGTTCTTTCATTTTTATTCATCTTCCGAAGTCGCTTGTTTTGTCTATAGCGTCGATTAGAGCCATGAGAATTATGCGTGGCTCTGGATTCCTCACTTCAGACAAGACAACATTGAATCGACTGAGGAAGGCTTTGACAGTTTCCCCTGGATTCTATTTCATTGCTGAATGTGTTATGGCATCGTTGGCTTTAGTAGCGTACAGGCGGAATTGCTCCTTGAACTTTTTGGTGAGGTCGGAAAATCGATCGATGGATTTGGGTGGCAGCTTTGTGAACCATAGTGATGCGGCACCTTCTAGGTAAAGAGGAAACTACGTGCATATAATCTCATCGGTCTCCTTAGCTGGACTCATATGCTACTCGTATTTGAATAGGAAGTAGTTCGGATCAACGAGACCGTTGTACGGAGGCAAAGTCGGAGGATTGAATTTCTTTGGACATTCTGCTTCAAGGATTCTTTCGGTGAATGGAGTCCTATCGGGAGAGAAGTCCCATTCGCTTTTATCGTCCTTGCTAGCTTGATTCTTTTTCATGGTTCGTTCTATCATGTCCGAAATGTATTCTTCGGTGATATGGTGCTCTGCGAAGCTGAGCTCTTTACCAAATATTCGTCTAGGCATATGATCTCGATTAGAGAGCTTAGGTCCTTTGCCTCCTCGACGAAGAGGTGCCCCCGTGATTGGATTAGTGGCTTTAATGCAAGGATCTTAACTTTGGGAGAGTACGAGAAGAGGTAGGAGATGCGAACGGGCCCCACGGTGGACGCCAAGTGTTTGCTCCAAATTTGGGATCAAATACCAAAGGTGTAAAAAGTCACACTTCACAGATGCGGTAAGAATATGGATCCGCGTAATCGCAAAATAAACGGATAAAAGCAAGTAAGAACACAAAGGAATTTTTATAGTGGTTCGATTCTCTATGAATCTTCGTCCACTTTCAATCAATTCTCAGTATAATACTCAAGCTTACAAAATATGAATTTTCCCTCATTATAATCATTTCTCTCTTTTAACTCTCTTGACGATTTACTTTCACTTGAATTTGGTGAAGAAAATGAAGAGATCTTTTAGCTTTGTGATGAATCTTCAACCACTTGTGTGCTTTGATCCTTTTCCATGATCTTCATAGATTTCGTAGTGAATTAACATTCGATTTTAAGCTTTGGAGAGAAGAAGAGATCGTTTGAATGATGCTTGCGAGATTTATTATGTAGCTTGAATGAGATTGAAGGTCCTTATATTTGATTGCCCTTGGATTTGATCTTCATGAAGTTAGAAAAGTGTTGTTGAATCCATGGAAGCCATTAGAGAAGTTGTAGATGAGCTCTGAATTTGATGGAGTCTCCTTGTAGAAATGAATTTTCAGTCCCCCTCACAAGTGAATTATGAGAGGTATTTATAGGAGGTCTTTAAGAGGTAGTGGCATTCCAATAAATAAGTGTGTATGGCTGTTGTGCGACATGGAGCCTGTGCCATTAATATTGTGATATGAACGATGGGGCATGGAGTATTTAATTACTCACGGCATACGTTCACAAGGGTTCGGCAACATGCTTTTATTTCCAAGTAGCAAACGACATGAAAGAGACAACGTCCAGCTGTCAGCGACATGTTGCTTAAGTTCGTACGGCATTAGTCCTCAACGCCATGCGACATATGGCCTCATTATGTATAGGAACAGTATGCGTTTTCCTTATATTACAGCAGCTTTCTATGTGTAAACGACATGAAATGAAGGTCTCCACGACATGACCCAAACTGCAGCCTAACTGAATGATTCTATGCCATCATGGCCTAATGGATTCAACGCTGACGTCGCAAGTATCTGGGCTTCTTTCTATTAACTCCTTCATGTCATATGTAAAACTTTACATTGTTTTGCAACTCAAGATCAGACAACACACTTGCCATGTGTCCTTTTAACACCATTACTTCCTTATTTGTTGCTTGCGACATGACTTCAGGTGGCGAGTAAACGTCTTGGTGGCTAGGTGAGCAACATGAGTACCTTGGTCTACAATATGCCATAGCGACTTGGTTACAACCGATGGTTTGCTTCACTATCAATGACATGGTGAATTACCTGATATGCTTACGACTTGAGTTCCTTTGTAAGTACGACATGGCCATGCACTCTTGTATGTTTGAACATAGCGGTGGCCATGGCGCACTAAACGACTTCATCGTTTGTTGTGCTGACGATATGACCTTATGTCGCATTAACGACTTTATTTTATGTTGCGTACACTGTTCTATGACATGGTTGACATATAGTATGAGTCCAACGAAATGAACTATGCGATGTGGACTGTCGACATGACAGATCTCTTTTACAGCGACATGGATGATGTTGCTGGAAACGGCATGAAACTTTCTGTGGTTGCGATCTGTATGGACATGGTTTCATGTCGTGTTAACGGCTTGATGGCCTGTGGCTTGATGTGCTAAAGCCACAGATCATGCCGAGCTGAACGAACTGAACCATGTCGCACCAATGCGACTTGAGCCATGTCGCGTCTGAACAACTTAGGCGGTCTCGAAGCATTATTTTCTGAGCCGCGTTCTAAGTACGGGGTTAACAGTATCTATCTTGACACCCTCATTCATTTGTATTTGAATGAGTTATTGAATCTGTAGGGCACATATAATAAATGGTCATTTAGAATTTTGTAACCATTCTCTCCTATAAATAAAAAAATTCACATATTCTCCTTTATCTTCTCATTCCTCTTAGAAAAGCTTCTTTTCTTTTCCTCTTCCATGTCTAGATCTACATCTCAAATTTCATGAAGAAAGAATATCTTTAAATCAAATTGCAATGAACATGAGATTTAGTGAAAACGAATTGCAAATGGAAAAAAAATCAAAATCAAGCAAGCACAAAGTTTATTCCTTATCTTTCCTCTCTACGTTTCGTTTGCAACATGTATTGGTGTTTGAATCACAAGAGGAAACTCATTCTTCCTCCTCATGAAAACCCTAACCCCAAATTCCCTTTTCCTGTTTTTCATTTTCTGTTTTATTTTAGATTTTTACTCGTATTGTAGAGGTCGTAACTGCTGTTAGAAAGTCCGAAAATACTTTTTAGTTTTTCCAGATTGGGTCAAATTGAAATAGCTACAATGTGATGACCCCAAACTCCCGTGACACGAAAGCATGGATAATCATTGGAATATAACACATTTATCACAACGGCAGATTACAGATAACTGCATAACACATGAAATCATAGGATAGTATCATCATCATAGCAGCGGAAACACAAATGTCATCAACATCAGAGTTGCACAGACACAGGATACAACTTAGCACATAAAAGGTTCCAGCAAATAGAAATAAGTCTAGAACATCCTCAAATACAGCATAGATAAAGTGAAATGTCTCAACATATAGATAAAAGATAAAGATAGCCTTCGTCTTCTGCCCAAAAGAGCACACCTTGCTGTGGTGCATATCCAAAATAAGCCTGTTACCTGTTTACTTGGCTACCCGTGAAAAAATAAGGCACCATCGTTTGTGAGGAAAAACAAACTACGAGCCAGTCATGGAACTGGTATGAGAAATCTTACTTAACTTACCTAATAATAAGGTTAATCATAGGACCACGCCGCTAACGCGGAACGGGTTTACTCCATTGGATTGCCAGTGCATAAAATAAGTAAATCTTTTAAACAACGCAATGCTTTTTAGAAAAATGAAACCATTATAAGACTCAAGTCCCATCACACAATGCAACGCAAACCGGAGGATAGAGTTTTACCTTATAATGATCAAACATGATTGATACGTATAAAACAATAATCATTTGATATTATTACTAGTGTCTAATCAATTTAAAACACTTTCAAAATAAATGTATCAATCCTAGATGGCATAGCTACCATATACCATGTTGCCATATATTGGTTTACAATCAAATCCGTAATGTCGTATTGGAAATTGGGTTTCCATCATGAGTTGAGGCTAGGAATCATCCTCACTGGTTTCGAGACACTCTAGCAAATGCCTCAGGACGCTGGCGAGCCCTAGTTAGCGGTAGGGTCGGTTCACAAATACTTTAGTGGATTGGTTATTCCTGAACAATACGTTTCCTGGTCCTATAGGACCTATCACTTGGCCAATAGCGACCAATATCTGAGGGCCCTCACAATCCATCATCCAAATAAGTAAAAATGTCTGGGATCCATACCATAACACCACTTTTAGCTAGAAAGAAACACAAGTCCTCCCTACGGTCCTCATTCCATTTTTGACTCATACCGGGGTGTGAGGCTCACAAAATAACGCTATACACAAAGCTATGCTAATTAAAGTTGTGCTTTGATCATCAACCACAAGGATTTGCTGTTCAACAAAAGCCTTGATCATTTACAACTTGGCATGCCACATTGACAATCCACGCCATGCGACTGATGTCTATTGATATATAACCTCTAAGCTCGTACGTCTCAAAGAAGGGTGTTAAGCTTCTCCGCCACCAAACATGTAACACCCCACCTCCGCCAGGGTGGCTCTTGCAAGCACTCTGACTTTGGAGGGGCGTTTGAATCAGGTAAACATGCATAATGATATATCAAGGCAGAACAAGAACATATGTATATATGTAAACAGAGTAAATAACATAGATAAAACAGCGGAAGATTTCAAACCATTTCAAAACAAGTGTGGTACAACATAATGTCAACTTTCCAAATACACAAGTCTAGATAAAAACAACATTATTGAAAAACTGAAATACATAAGTACTATCCCCAAAATAAGTGATAACCATAGCTAGCTTCATGTCAAGACCGTACATGAGCTAAAATCCCACAAGCAAGTGATCAGAAATACAAGCTAAGCTCCAATATTCCCACCCTGAGAACCTGGGGGGGAAACGGAAGAAAAGAGGCGAAAGAAAAACAGGTCAGTCAAAAAGACTGAGTAAGCCCTACTACAATCAATGTAAACTGATAAAGTTAACTGGCATGATGAAAGCTGAGATGAACATATGGATAACTACATACTGGCATGATGATTAACTAAAAAGGTAGATAAAGGTGTCATCGCATAATCAGGTTTAAGGTTTTTGCACCACAGGTGTACTAGCAAACTAACATGACTTGAATAAACAAGTATTGATCCCTTGGCCCAAGCTTTGGCCCAATAACATGAAGTGACCCTAACACGTGGTCCAATAACATGAAATGACCCTGCGAGGTTCAACCAAACGGTCTAGTCGATCGGCTCCCTAAGCCTAACTCGTCACGTGTTGGTGTCAATGCGGCCCAAACATAATTGTAGTCAGACTGTGCAGGGTCTCCCGTCGGTTGTATCAAGCCCTAGGGTGTCAACCCCTGGACACCATAAACATAAGTGCACAGTCTCGATCTACTGGTACCCGTGCATGTTTTCCCCGGCTTCGGACTATGTGCACGACCATGGTCCGCCCGGAACTACACCGGCGTACCCCTCTGCCGTCGTTTTTGGTCACTTACCTCAAGTCCAGTAATCGTGCCCCCACCCTAGCCTAGTCCCTAGGGTCATAATGATACAAACTTGGGATTACTGCTGGAGTGGACCCCCATTGCTAGAATTTTTCTAGTGGGTTAAGTACGGTTTAACCCTCTTGCTAATCATGGATTAACTTGGTTAAGTGTAACGATGAGTTCACGACTTAACCCTGATTAATCTACCAAGCCCAAATTGGTTAAGTATTAAGTGGACCATGACTTAACCCTAATCATGAGGCATTAATTAATTTAATGCGCCTCAACCTCTCACATTAGACCTTGTTGTGGTTACTAGTTAAGCCGGGCAGGTCCGGGTAGCTTTACACCACGACTTGGTCTAACCTCGGGTTCAAGGTACAACATGACCAACTTCTCACATTGGGTCCTATTGTTTGTAGCAACTAGTTAAGCCGGTCGGTTCCGGGTAGGTTTACGCTACAAACTCAACCCAATCTCGAGTTGGTCACACTTATATTTTCTAAGTGTCATGTCCATCATGTTTCCAAAACATGTTACAAGTTTTCAAGCATTTGGGTAGACCTAACTTAATAGGTAAATTCCCAAAGGGTAACCTAATTTAATAGGTAAATTCCCAAGCTTATGTTTTTATGTCTTTTAAGTTTACCCAACCCCAAACGCAATCCCATCGCTTACATATCGCAATAGCGCATAAAGGATAGAAAGAGGGAACTTGGCATAATCATGACATAAAGGTGTTGAAGCCACAAGTTTAACATGGTGGCATATGAAATGTACATATGTTCATATACTTGCATATTACATTTTTAGGCCTCAAAAGCATGCATAAAACCAAACTTAGCATATTGGTGATACATGGTGATAAATGACATGTAGAAATGGCCATATGTTTGCATTTAGCCTCACATGCAAGTTATCATAAGAGATATGATAACTTACATGTTGCCAAAATGCAACCTTTAGCATAAAGCTTGAAGCTTTATGTCCATATACTCAAGATAAGCTTGCATAACATGATAACATGAACAAAATGATCATCCCAAACTTGCATAACATACTTGCATATCATATGACGAACTTGCATATCAAACTTGCATAACAAAACATGTAAACTTGCATATCATAACATGGCAAACTTGCATAACATAACATGATAAACCTGCATATCATAACATGGCAAACTTGCATAGCATAACATGGTAAACTTGCATATCATAACATGGCAAACTTGCATAGCATAACATGGTAAACTTGCATATCATAACATGGCATACTTGCATAACATAACATGATAAACTTGCATATCATAACATGGCATACTTGCATAACATAACATGATAAACTTGCATATCATAATGGCCAACCAAACTTGTATCATTCATTTAACTTTAGAGTTTAAATATGAAAGTAGAATAGGGCTTATAATGCTTATGAAGACACAAAAATATGACAAAGCCCTTATGCAATTAAATAGACCCAAAATGCAAGCTCTAATAGAAAAACCCTTGAGCCAAAATGATCAAGACCCTTGCTTTATGATGTAAATATGGAAACTTGACTTGAATGCAAGCTAATGACACTCATACAAGCTTGAAAACACTTGTATGCATGGAAAATCTCTCATAGAAATAACTTAGGAATTTTATGAAGAGAGTGGAGGCCATGAGAGGAATGATTTTGCCATAGTTTAGTTACTTGAATGAATAATGATGATTTAGGGTTAGGTTAGGGGCTTATTTATAGAGATTAGGATTAGTTTTAGCCTTAGGATTAAACCCTAGTTCCAATCTCAGCCCTCAAAACCGAATCTGGCCCCCAAACTCAACACAATCCCAAAATGGTGCACCAGGCAAAACTGCCCGGCTGGACCAAGTCGACAGGGCTGTCGACTTGGGTCCAACCAAGTCAACTCCCAAGTCGATAGGGCTGTCGACTTGGGTGCTCTGGCAGGAATTTTCCCGCCTGCCCCAATCTGACCTAATTTTCCAAATTCAAACTTGAATTTGAAATCTGTTTTGAACTTGCAATTTTCTGAAAACTTCGTTGGGCCTTAATCGGGTCATACGGACTCCGATTTTTGAAAGCTCAGACTCTATTTCGCGTATTTTTCCGAGACGAACGCAATGGCATAGCCCGTTTCCCTTGATTCAGATTTATAAATTAAATTCTGCCTCGGTTTATGTTATAACAGGTTATTGAAAATACGGGTTGTTACATTCTCCCCTCCTTAAAGGATTTCGTCCCCGAAATCTTCAAGTTAGGAAGAATGTATCCTACCATCCAACATCCATCTACTCAAAACATCATCCACGAGCAATCATTGTCCTTACAAGATTCTAAATGTTGTATGAACATATGCAAAGGTGTGTGTATATGTACTTATCTAATGCAAATATCATCAATGCAAATTATGTTAGTGAAATGAATCCATATGTATGCAATTCCTAACATAATATATAACATCTATATGTGTGCACATAACATACATCCATATGCAACATCCATGTGATAACACAAAAAATTTTCATCCATGAATAAGGGTAAACACTCATGCATATGCAATATGAGTAGTGTGTGAGCCGATCTAGTGCCTAATGTGTATAATGCATCCACGAGTAACCACTTGCAAACACTAGCAAACATCAAGCATAACATGTTTCAAACACATGTTTCATCCAAAGGGTTTCTACCTAAGGTTCTCATGACAAGATTAACACGATAAACTAGATAAACATGGATAGCAAAGAGAAAGATATGCTAACAAAGAAAAGAGATTGAGAGTGTACCCTAAAAAAGGAATGGATAAAGCCCACGCATCTTCTCCTCGGTTTCCCAAGTTGCGTCTTCTTCGGCTTCACCCCATTGAACCTTCACCAACTTGACCTCTCGATTCCTTAGCTTCTTGATCTCCGTCCCCAAGATATGGATCGGAGCTCTCCTCAAGGTAGCCTCTTTCTCCACTTCCACATCTTTCAGAACACTTGGCTCAACAACCTCTGCTGATTCATGTAAACACTTCCGGAGATGCGAGACATGAAAAACATCGTGTACTCCGGCAAGCTTCTCGGGCAACTCCACTCTATAAGCCATCTGCCCGATCCTCTCTATAATAGGGAATGGTCCAACAAACCTTGGTGCTAACTTCCCAACGGCTCCAAATCGGACCACATTCCGCAAAGGAGAAACCTTCACGAAAACCATATCCCCAACATCAAACTCTAAATCAGTTCTTCGCTTATCAGCATAGGATTTCTGTCGGTTTTGGGCCACTTTCATCCGTCTCCGAATCAACTCGACCTTCTCGGATGTATCTCTGATCATTTCAGGCCCAAGTATAAGCTTATCTGTAGTCTCCCACCAACATGTAGGCGACTTGCACGGCCTCCCATATAAAGCTTCAAATGGTGCCATCCCTATGCTTGCCTGATAACTGTTATTATATGCAAACTCAACAAGAGGAAGATGGTCTTCCCAAGTACCACCAAAATCCAGAATACAAAGCCTCAACAGATCCTCGAGTACCCTATTCACCCTTTCGGTTTGACCGTCCGTCTGTGGGTGATAAGCCGTACTTAGATTCAACCTCGTGCCCATAGCTTCTTGCAAGCTATTCCAGAATTGACTTGTAAAGATTGGGTCACGGTCACTGACTATACTAGAAGGGACTCCATGTAGTCTCACAATCTCACGAAGATATACAGACGCTAGCCAAGATGCGGTCCTCTTGCTCTTCACCGGAATGAAATGAGCACTCTTCGTAAGTCTATCCACAATAACCCAAATGCTCGTATTCCCTTTCCTTGACCTTGGTAGCCCATCGATAAAATCCATGGAAATACTCTCCCACTTCCAAAGTGGAACGTCTAGAGGATGCAATAGCCCACTGGGCTTCTTCGACTCGGCCTTAACTTGCTGGCATATGATACATCTAGAGACAAACTCTGCCACATCCTTCTTCATCCCAGGCCAAAAGAAAATGCGCTTCATATCTTTATACATCTTATCTCCGCCCGGATGTATAGTCAACTTAGAGCGATGCGCTTCCTCAAGAACTTTTCTTACTAAATCTTGTACCATTGGAAAACATAACCTTCCGTCTCTCCTCAGCCAACCCTTGTCATTAATAGAATATCGAGCGAGATGACTAGACGCCTCTCCTCGAATCAGCTTATCCGTAATCTCAACTATCTGAGGGTCTTCTCTCTGCGAAGCCCCAACTTGATCCAGAAGGGTAGGTCTGAGTTCCAGAGATGCTAAAGAACCGGTCATCGACTCAATCGCCAAAGAGAAATCAAAGGTTTCCACATACTCTAAATTCTTCATCTCAACGAATAGAGGACTCAGAGTCAACCTTTTTCTACTCAATGCATCTGCTACCACACTCCCCTTGCCAGGGGTATAAGCTATCTCAAAATCGTAGGACACCAAGAATTCCATCCATCTTTGTTGCCTCAGATTCAGATCCTTCTGAGAAAAGAGATACTTCAATGACTTGTGATCGGTATAAAGCTCAAATCTTTCTCCCAGAAGATAATGGCGCCAAGCCTTGAGTGCATATACTATTGCAGCCAACTCTAAGTCATGAGTGGGATAATTCTTCTCATGCACTTTGAGTTGTCTACCGCCAAAGCATATCACTCTTCCTTCTTGCATCAAAACAGCTCCTAACCCCATGCCACATGCATCGGTGTATACTGTAAATAACTTCCCTCCATCGGGCAAAGCTAGAACAGGTGCTGTTGTGAGAGCTCTCTTGAGCTTCTGAAAAGCAAGCTCGCATTCTATGCTCCAAGCAAAAACTAAATTCTTCTTCGTCAATTTAGTGAGAGGAGCGGAAATCTTCGCGAAGTCCTTGATAAACTTCCGGTAAAAGCCTGCAAGACCTAGAAAACTTCTCACTTCGGTTGCATTCCTTGGAGTCTTCCAATCCTGAACTGCAACTACCTTAGCGGGATCCACCGCTAAGCCTTGCTTAGATACTGTATGCCCAAGGAATCTAACTTCCCTTCTCCAAAAGTGATACTTGCAGAACTTGGCCTTCAACTGATGCGCTCTAAGCATATCCATCACCTCCACGAGATGCCTTGCGTGCTCTTCCTCATCCTTAGAGAAGATCAGAATATCATCTACGAAGACCACGACAAACTTGTTCAAGAACTCCCTGAACACCCTACTCATCAAGTCCACGAAATATGCGGGTGCATTAGTCAAGCCAAATGGCATGACAAGCCATTCGAAGAATCCATCTGGCGTTCTGAACGCAGTCTTGTCTATACTATCTTCAGCTACCCTGAGCTGATGGAATCCAGTAGCAAGATCAAGAGAAAACAGATGTTCCTACAAGCTGATCGAACAAATCATCGATCCTTGGCAATGGTTGTCTATTCTCTTTGTTTAGCTCACGATAATCAACACAAAGTCGAAGAGAACCATCTGCCTTGGTAGTAAATACTATAGGCGCTCCCCATTCAGACATACTTCGTCTAATGAAGTTCTTCTCAAGCAACTCCTTGACTTGCTTTCTTAACTCTCATCTTGCGGGGCCACGTGCCTAACCGGCCACGAAACTATCTTGGCATTATCAACCAGATAAATGCGGAAATCCATCTCCCGTTTAGGGGTAACCCCCTTCACTTCACCCAAGATATCAGGATATTCTCGGACCACCCTCACCGATTACAAACTATCGATAGACGAGTTGAGGGATTCAAGACAACACAACATGACGGGACTCATAGGGTTACTAGAAATTTGTAGGGTATTACCGAGGCGAGTCATGAGCCTCTCAACCCTATGCTCAAAAATCAAGAATGGCTCCAAAACTGGACAACCAATCCATGCCCAAAATCAACCCATACCCCCATGAAACCGAGAATATAAGCATCACGCGAGAATTCTATACTCAAGATAGAGACTTTCAAATCCACGTAGATAATAGACAAATGGGCGGAACCCCCAATTGGATTTGAAACACACACGGGATCATTAACTAGACTAGTACTTAGGTGCAAACTTTCAACTAGATCAGACGAGATAAACTATGCGATGCACCACAATCAAACAAGGTACGAACTGAAAAAATCAGAAATATATACAAGGCTTTCAACAGAAATACTACCTCGATCATGAGCTGGAAGAACGATGTTGAGTGGGTGAACTCGCCCTTCAAACGGTCTTGCACACTGAGTCTGACCTTGCCCTTGCTTCTTCGGGCAATCTTTGCTGAAATGTCCAAACTCACCACAACGATAGCATTCACCACTCTTTCTTTTCCTCTTCTTACAATCCTTAATAAGATGCCCAACTAAACCGCAATAATGGCACTTCCTCTTGTAGTTATTGCCCTTGTTGTTGTTCCCCTTGTTGCCTTGACTCTTGTTCTTGTTCTTATTGCCTTGACTGCTCTGACCGCTTGGATTACCCTGATTTCCTTTCCACTGGGAATCAGTCTTCTTGGCTTGAGTATCATTCATCTTGATCTCCTTCTTGTCACTCCTATTCTCTTCATTGAGTAGGGCCATATTCACCAAACTCTCAAAAGTTGCCCCCAAGGGTATATGAGACATGGCCAAACCATGTAATGGCTCGTTTAATCCTAGAGCAAAGTATAGGGCCTTCTTCTGAGCTGTGTTAACCAAGTCCAAACCAAACCGAGCCAGTTGATTTAACTTATCTATGTATTCCCTAATAGTCATGTTCCCTTGCTTCAGTGATAGGAATCTTAGTCCAAACTTCCCCCGAAAGTCATCCCAAGTCTCAATTGGCCTAGTAGCGGTGGTGACCACCCACAAACGTGCAGCTTCTTCCTTTAGCAACCACACTGCTAATAGAACTTCCTATGGTCATCTATATCAAAGAAGGCAAAAAGATCTTCGGTTTCTTTCAACCAATTCCTTGCCTCTACATAAGTCTCGGTTCCAAAGAAATTATTGCCACCCATCGCCTTAAAGTCCTTGCAAATCTTTGCGAAGTCAGCTTGAGGATGCTGAGGGGGAGGAGGAAGAGGAACCTCAGCGACAGGAGGAGGAGGAACATTAACTACTGGAGGAGGGGGAGGAGGAACATCTGCGGGGCCAGCTTCGGTCGCCCTAGTCTCCAAAAGTCTCCTATACCGAACAGGTACGTGTACTCCCTCCGGAATAGCAAAGTTATCGGCCATACTGAAAACGAAGAAAAAGACAGATTCAGAATGGAGAAAAACGAAGGAATTTTGCTAATGGCTTTTTGGTGAATAGCCTTTAAAATAAACTAGACTTTTCTTTGGAAAATACTTTATACTTGGTTTTGAAAATAGTTTTCCAAAAGTTTTAAAAACCTTTTTGTTCCTTCTCGTAAACCATATGCTCTGATACCAAATGTAACACCCCACCTCCGCCAGGGTGGCTCTTGCAAGCACTCTGACTTTGGAGGGGCGTTTGAATCAGGTAAACATGCATAATGATATATCAAGGCAGAACAAGAACATATGTATATATGTAAACAGAGTAAATAACATAGATAAAATAGCGGAAGATTTCAAACCATTTCAAAACAAGTCTGGTACAACATAATGTCAACTTTCCAAATACACAAGTCTAGATAAAAACAACATTACTGAAAAACAGAAATACATAAGTACTATCCCCAAAATAAGTGATAACCATAGCTAGCTTCATGTCAAGACCGTACATGAGCTAAAATCCCACAAGCAAGCGATCAGAAATCCAAGCTAAGCTCCAATATTCCTACCCTGAGAACCTGGGGGGGAAACGGAAGAAAAGAGGCGAAAGAAAAACAGGTCAGTCAAAAAGACTGAGTAAGCCCTACTACAATCAATGTAAACTGATAAAGTTAACTGGCATGATGGAAGCTGAGATGAACATATGGATAACAACATACTGGCATGATGATTAACTAACAAGGTAGATAAAGGTGTCATCGCATAATCAGGTTTAAGGTTTTTGCACCACAGGTGTACTAGCAAACTAACATGACTTGAATAAACAAGTATTGATCCCTTGGCCCAAGCTTTGGCCCAATAACATGAAGTGACCCTAACACGAGGTCCAATAACATGAAATGACCCTACGAAGTCCAACCAAACGGTCTAGTCGATCGGCTCCCTAAGCCTAACTCGTCACGTGTTGGTGTCAATGCGGCCCAAACATAATTGTAGTCAGACTGTGCAGGGTCTCCCGTCGGGTGTATCAAGCCCTAGGGTGTCAACCCCTGGACACCATAAACATAAGTGCACAGTCTCGATCTACTGGTACTCGTGCATGTTTTCCCCGGCTTCGGACTATGTGCACGACCATGGTCCGCCCGGAACTACACCGGCGTACCCCTCTGCCGTCGTTTTTGGTCACTTACCTCAAGTCCAGTAATCGTGCCCCCACCCTAGCCTAGTCCCTAGTGTCATAATGATACAAACTTGGGATTACTGCTGGAGTGGACCCCCATTGCTAGGATTTTTCTAGTGGGTTAAGTACGGTTTAACCCTCTTGCTAATCATGGATTAACTTGGTTAAGTGTAACGTTGAGTTCACGACTTAACCCTGATTAATCTACCAAGCCCAAATTGGTTAAGTATTAAGTGGACCATGACTTAACCCTAATCATGAGGCATTAATTAATTTAATGCGCCTTAACCTCTCACATTAGACCTTGTTGTGGTTACTAGTTAAGCCGGGCGGGTCCGGGTTGCTTTACACCATGACTTGGTCTAACCTCGGGTTCAAGGTACAACATGACCAACTTCTCACATTGGGTCCTATTGTTTGTAGCAACTAGTTAAGCCGGTCGGTTCCGGGTAGGTTTACGCTACAAACTCAACCCAACCTCGAGTTGGTCACACTTATATTTTCTAAGTGTCATGTCCATCATGTTTCCAAAACATGTTACAAGTTTTCAAGCATTTGGGTAGACCTAACTTAATAGGTAAATTCCCAAAGGGTAGACCTAACTTAATAGGTGAATTCCCAAGCTTATGTTTTTATGTCTTTTAAGTTTACCCAACCCCAAACGCAATCCCATGGCTTACATATCGCAATAGCGCATAAAGGATAGAAATAGAGAACTTGGCATAATCATGACATAAAGGTGTTGAAGCCACAAGTTTAACATGGTGGCATATGAAATGTACATATGTTCATATACTTGCATATTACATTTTTAGGCCTCAAAAGCATGCATAAAACCAAACTTAGCATATTGGCGATACATGGTGATAAATGACATGTAGAAATGGCCATAAGTTCACATTTAGCCTCACATGCAAGTTATCATAAGAGATACGATAACTTACATGTTGCCAAAATGCAACCTTTAGCATAAAGCTTGAAGCTTTATGTCCATATACTCAAGATAAGCTTGCATAACATGATAACATAAACAAAATGATCATCCCAAACTTGCATAACATACTTGCATATCATATGACGAACTTGCATATCAAACTTGCATAACATAACATGATAAACTTGCATATCATAACATGGCAAACTTGCATAGCATAACATGGTAAACTTGCATATCATAACATGGCAAACTTGCATAGCATAACATGGTAAACTTGCATATCATAACATGGCATACTTGCATAACATAACATGATAAACTTGCATATCATAACATGGCATACTTGCATAACATAACATGATAAACTTGCATATCATAATGGCCAACCAAACTTGCATCATTCATTTAACTTTAGAGTTTAAATATGAAAGTAGAATAGGGCTTACAATGCTTATGAAGACACAAAAATATGACAAAGCCCTTATGCAATCAAATAGACCCAAAATGCAAGCTCTAATAGAAAAACCCTTGAGCCAAAATGATCAAGACCCTTGCTTTATGATGTAAATATGGAAACTTGACTTGAATGCAAGCTAATGACACTCATACAAGCTTGAAAACACTTGTATGCATGGAAAATCTCTCATAGAAATAACTTAGGAATTTTATGAAGAGAGTGGAGGCCATGAGAGGAATGATTTTGCCATAGTTTAGTTACTTGAATGAATAATGATGATTTAGGGTTAGGTTAGGGGCTTATTTATAGAGATTAGGATTAGTTTTAGCCTTAGGATTAAACCCTAGTTCCAATCTCAGCCCTCAAAACCGAATCTGGCCCCCAAACTCAACACAATCCCAAAATGGTGCACCAGGCAAAACTGCCCGGCTGGACCAAGTCGACAGCCAAGTCGACAGGGCTGTCGACTTGGGTCCAACCAAGTCGACTCCCAAGTCGACAGGGCTGTCGACTTGGGTGCTCTGGCGGGAATTTTCCCGCCTGCCCCAATCTGACCTAATTTTCCAAATTCAAACTTGAATTTGAAATCTGTTTTGAACTTGCAATTTTCTGAAAACTTCGTTGGGCCTTAATCGGGTCATATGGACTCCGATTTTTGAAAGCTCGGACTCTATTTCGCGTATTTTTCCGAGACGAACGTAATGGCATAGCCCATTTCCCTTGATTCAGATTTATAAATTAAATTCTGCCTCGGTTTATGTTATAACAGGTTATTGAAAATACGGGTTGTTACAAAACAGATATAAATTTAATAGAAATTAATTCACACAGAACGAAGTCCAATGTTAGACACACATCCATTTACAAGTCCGTTTTGGGTCTAAACGAAATCGGAGACACCTTATTCCTCGCCCTGTATATCCAATACGGAAGAGAGGTTCTCGCATATCCGGACAATCAACAAGTACGTCCGGAAAACTACCACTTTAACCCTTTCCTGGCAGCAAAACAATCCAGGACATCAGCAGTCATCCATTCGATGTGAAGATCGCTGGTCTTCAACCACAATCTTCAATGAGTTTGATTTTAAATCGTCGTATATTTATTTGAAATGAGATTGAACTCGGTCTTTTCAAATAATTCTCGAATATATATAATTCAAATCATTCAATATCACTAATATTATTTTATAACGATTTATTGCTATTTCACTTATATAAAAATAGCCAATTTAATTCGAACGACGTTTCAGGTCATTACGCGGCCCTGGCGCTTTATTTATCCAAATTTGAATTACACATTTCTCAAAATATAACCATTGGATCTTAACAAATTTAATACCATTGGAAAGATCTTTCCAAAGCGAACCTAACGTTTCCAGTTTTGGGAAAATCCGACGGTCGGATCTTTCCATATAATCGTTTAAAGTTACGATTCCGAAACGCGAACTACCACGTGCGACTCGTTTAATTTATATATATATATATATATATATATATATACATATATATATGTAGAGGAGCATTCCGCTACACCTCTTATATTGCACGTGAACTCTCCCCCTTAATCTCCACCACGCATTTCCCCACTCATTCTCTCTTCCCATTTCAATATTATTTCTTATTGGAAACGGAGAGAATGAGTGGGGAAATGAATGGTGGAGATTAAGGGGGAGAGTTCACGTGGAATAAAAGAGGTGTAGCGGAACGCTCCTCATATATATATATATATATATATATATATATATACATACATACATATATATATATATATATCGTTCAACGATTTTAAAACCATTTAATCTATTACATATAAATTTTGTCCAATTAATGTTCATGTTAAAATTATAATTTTAATGAACAAAATATATTTTTCAAGATATGTAAATTTTCTATATGTTTTATATACATGTTAAAAGTGATGCTTTTAACAAACAAATACATATTTTAAACATGTAATTATTTTATTCTAACTAACATGCTAAAAGTGATAAACATATATATTTTAACATGTAATTTTTTCATTCTAACCAATATGTTAAAAATGTCATTTTTCATGACAAATATGTTTTACATAAATTCCTTTTTATTTTAACATAACATATTAAAATGTCGTTTATAATAACCCAAAATGTTTAACATAAATTCTTTTTTTATTCTACCAAACATGACAAAATGTTCTATTTAATGACAAAACATGTATTCACATTTTTTTTCTCTACTCTAACATAATAAAATGTCACATGTTAATGGCAAAACATGCATTAACATATTTTTCTTTTTATTCTAGTCTCACATAATAAAATGTCACATTTAAAATGGAAAAACATGTATTGACATGATTTTATTTTTATTCTACTTCGCTAATATGTATGACATTATTCTAAAGAATCAATACACATTATTGTTTATATAAACAAAGCATGTATTAACAAGTGATCATTTTCCTTTGTCACTAACATGTAAATGGTTACATTTTTATTTAACAAAACCTCTTTAATGAATCAAACAATAAATATATAATTTTTATTGTTTAATCTTTTTATTTAAAACATGATTCTTTTTAATGAATCAAACATACACTGAACATGTTAATTTTAATGTATAAACATTTTATTTACAACATGATTCTTTCTATTGAATCTATCATACACTTAAAATGTAATTTTTAATATTTAAACATCTTATTTAAAACATGTCACTTTTTAATGAATCTAACATACACAAAAAATGTCATTTTTAGTATTTAAACAATTTATAATGAACAAATCATTTTTAATGAACAAATCACTTTTAGTGAAACTAACATACACTAAAAATGTCATTTTTAATGTTTTAAACAATTTATTTAAAACATGATTCTTTTTTTGTTGAATTTAACATAAATTAAAAATGTTATTTTTAATGTTTAACTATTTTTCTCTAAAACATGATTCATTTTAAAAATGAATCAAAACATACATTAAAAATGTTAATTTTAATGTTTAACTATTTTTCTCTAAAACATGATTCTTTTTAATAATGAATCAAAACATACATTAAAAATGTTATTTTTAATGTTTAATATTTTTCTCTAAAACATGATCCTTTTTAATAATGAATCAAAACATACATTAAAATGTTATTTTTAATGTTTAACTATTTTTCTCTAAAACATGACAAATTTGTGATTCATATGTATATATATATATATATATATACGTACAATAAAAAGTAATTTTTATTGTACAAACGATTATTTCCAACATGACAATTCTTAGGATTCACATATACAATAAAAAGAAAATTTTATTGTATAAACAGTTATGACAAATTCCATGATTCATATATACAATAAAAAGTAAATTTTTATTGAATAAACAATTTAAACAGTTCTTTGATTCATATATACAATATAAAGTATATTTTATTGTATAAACAATTTTGTCAATTTCTATGATTCACATATACAATAAAAAGGAAATTTTATCGTATAAACAATTTTGACAATTTCTATGATTCACATATGCAATAAAAAGGAAATTTTATTGTATAAACCATTTTGACAAATTCTATCATTTATATATATATAATAAAAAGGTAATTTTGTTGTATAAACAATTTTGACAATTTCTATGATTCACATATACAATAAAAAGGAAATTTTATTGTATAAACAATTTTGACAATTTCTATCATTCACTTATACAATAAAAAGGAAATATAATGGTTTAAACAATTTTGACAATTCTATGATTCACATATACAATAAAAAGGAAATTTTTTTGTATAAACAATTTGGACAATTTCTATGATTTACATATACAATAGAAAGGAAATTTTATTGTTAAACCATTTTGACAAATTCTATGATTTATATATACAATAAAAAGGTAATTTTATTGTATAAACAATTTTGACAATTTCTATGACTTACGAATACAATAAAAAGGTAATTTTACTTTATAAACAATTTTGACAAATTCTATGATTCACATATACAATAAAAAGGAAATTTTATTGTATAAACAATTTTGACAATTTCTATGATTCACATATACAATAAAAAGGAAATTTTATTGTGTAAACAATTTTGACAATTATATGATTCACATATACAATAAAATGGTAATTTTATTGTACAAATTTTTTTGATAAATTTGCTACCTAATTCAATCCAACGGATCATCGCAATCAAAATCAATCAATTCAAATCTCGTACAACACATATATAAATTTTAATAGCGTATATATAAAAATTTCACATTGCAATCACAATTAATTTTATATTTTAAATTAGAGATCTCACAGTGATTTTGAATTCTTCAAAAATTGTAGATCGCTCTAAAATTTCCCTGGTCACTTCTAAAATGTAGTAGACACTGCCACGATCCCAACGGTTCCTGTTTCATGTGATTTCGATATCATAGGAATAAGTTACGAATTTTTAAAGGTTCATAGTATTAATATATTAATTAATTTAAAAATATACCTTCTCCTACCTTCAATAAAACAAGGTCGCACCTTTTTCTGATTTGTTCAAACTTAGGTTCCTGTTTCAACTTCGCGACGATCAGGAGATGCCACGATGTAGGGGGAGGAGCAACGCACAGGGTGGACCCCACAGCGGCGAGCTCGATCGAACCAAGGAGGCGGGGCGGCGGTTGATGCGGCGGGACTTTCAGGCCTTGGTGCGAACGAAATACACAACAACAGGTAGCGATGTCCATATAGATTTGAAGAGCAAGAAGAGTACTACAATATTGTCTAAAGGATGGAATGATTTTACTAAGAGGATTGAGAGTTATCGTGGGAAGAAGTTCTGAGCAATTCTGGCCATTAAACAATAATGGAGGCTGCGGCTATAATAGGATTAGGGTTTTAATAATATTAGAGTATTTATAATATTATATTATTTAATTCTTTAACCCAAAAAGGGCCGTTAATTGATACTAACTACAAATTAAGCCCAACGACTGTCATCCCTAGCTAAATACCCCTAATCCGGACACAATCGACTTTGTTTCGTAAGCCCATTTGACTGTTTCAGTCTATTTTTCTTTAAATTAAAATATAAAACATTTAATATTAAATTTCAACGTATATTTTAATTTACTAGGGCCATATACTGACTCCAAAATTTCTCAAAAAATAAATCTTGCTATGTTTTGACGATACGGTCCTAACAAAATTAATTTTGTCGAATTTGGAGACCGTTTGAAAAATGGTCTTTTTAATGGTCATCCAATTTAACAGAAATTACCAAATTCATTTTAATTTACTACGCTCACATATCAATTCCAAAAATTATGAAAATTTAAACCTTGAAATAATTTGTCATTCTGGATCCAACAAAAATGGTTTCGTTGAAAACGGAGGTCGTTTGCAAAATGGTTATGTTTAATAGCTTTATTATTATTTAAAAACGGAATTTTTAAATTCTAACACATTTTCTATCAAAATTTCCTAAAATAAATTTTTTAAATTGGTTCTGATTTTCCAGATTATTAAAATCTCCCCCACTTAAAATTGTTTCGTCCCTGAAAAAGAAACAATAGTAAAGTAGGAAAAGAAACGGAAAATGCAAAATATTGTAAATGTACCTCAACACAAGAGCTAATCGGAGATGTCCACTGTATACTTAGGATAAGCCTGTTTAATGTTATCCTCGGTCTCCCATGTACAGTCTCTGGGATCTCCGCTCCTTTGAGCTTTGACTAAATGGATTCTCTTGTTTCTCAGAACTTTAGTTTCTTTGCGAATAATTTTCATTGGCTCTCTTCTCACTGCTAAGCTTGTGGTAATCTCCACACCTTGTTGTGTTGCTTCCTCACAATCAAGTCTGGATCATTTACATGCTTTTGAAGTTGAGACACGTGAAATACATCATGTACCCCTAGAAACCAGTCAGGCAACTGAACCCTGTAAGCAAGAGTTCCAATTCTTTCAAGTATAGGGAATGGACCAATGAATCTAGGCGCCAACTTCCCTGTTTTCCCGAAATGGACTATACCTCTCAATGGGGAAACTCCCAAATATACATAATCACCAACAGCAAATGCTAAATCTCTTCTTCTCGAGTCTGCATAACTCTTCTGTCGGCTTTGAGATGTTTGTAGTCGCTTCTTAATGAAATTGACTTTATTCGAAGCTTCACGAATCATGTCGGGACCCAATACTAGTCGATTGCCTAGTTCAACCCAACATGCGGGAGATCTACATGGTCTGCCATGCAATGCTTCGAATGGCGACATTTATAAGCTTGCCTGGTAACTGTTATTATATGAAAACTCAACCAAATGCAAGTTATCTTCCCACGATCCACCAAAATCAAGAATATATGCCCGCAACAAGTCTTCTAGTATACGATTCACCCTCTCAGTCTGGCCATCTGTTTGAGGATAATAGGCGGTGCTCAGATTTAACTTCGTTCCCAGCTCCTCTTGGAATGCTTCCCAGAATTTACTAGCGAATATCGGATCATGATCATTAACAATACTACTGGGAACTCCATGTAGTCTGACAATTTCTCTAAAATAAATCTACGCCAGACTTTGAGCAGTTCTAGTAGATCTGACAGGAATAAAATGGGCGATCTTCGTGAAACGATCTACGATCACCCATATACTGTCATTCCCTTTCCTGGTTCGGGGCAAACCATCAATGATATCCATGGAAATTTGATCCCACTTCCAATTTGGAACCTCTAGTGGTTGCAAAAATCCTGCAAGTTTTTTTTGATCGCTTTTGACTTTTTGACAAGTAGAACATCTGCTAACATATATGGAAATGTCTGTTTTCATATATCTCCACCAGAACGTATGCTTGAGATCATGATACATCTTACTCACCAATGGATGAATACTAAGCTTGAACTTGTGACATTCATCCATCACTTCCCTTCTGAAATCAGGAATATTTGGAACACAAATTCGGCCTAACAACCTCAGAACTCCTTTGTTATCCAATCTGGAAACTCGAGGGTTCGCCTTCCCGAACTCTTTTACTAATTCTTTGAATAAATTCATCATTCTTCTGAAGAGCAGAGATTTTTTCAATCAATGAGGGCGTGATAATGAGATTGGCGATGATCGCATTCTTCCTGTTGAGCGCATCAGCTACAACATTGGCTTATCCTGGAGTATACAAAATATCTAGATTGTACGCCGCAAGAAATTCTAACCAACGCTGCTGCCTCAAATTCAAGTCCTGTTGGGTGAAAAGATTCTTCAATGATTTATGATCTATATATAATTTGAACTTCTCACCCAAAAGATAGTGCCTCCATATTTTTAAAGCAAATACAACGGCTAACAACTCAAGATCATGAGTAGGATATCTCTTCCCATGCGGCTTCAACTGACAGCTAGCATAAGCAACTACTTTGCCTCTTTGCATAATACCGCACCAACCCCTTCAAGAGAAGCATCAGTATAGACTGTTAAACCTTGATTGCCATCAATAATGGTCAACACTGGAGCAGTGATCAACTTTAATTTCATCTCTTGGAAACCTGGCTCACATTCAGGCGTCCAATTAAACTTTGTATGCTTCTTGGTAAGCTTCGTTAATAAACAAGATAGATTCGAAAAATCTTTAACGAATTTACGATAATAGCCAGCCAATCCTAGAAAACTTCTGACTTCTGTAGGAGTGTTGGGCTGCTCCCAATCTCGAATGGCTGTGATTTTGCCTGGATCCACTGAAATTCCTTTCTTTGATACTACATGACCAAGCAACTTTACTTTTTCTTGCTAGAATATGCATTTAGAAAATTTGGCTTTTAATACATTCTTTCTCAGAATTTCCAAAACTTCTTCCAAATGTTATGCATGCTCGGTAGTGGACTTGGAGAAGATTAAAATGTCGTCAATGAAAACCAGCACAAATTTATTTAAGAGATCGCGGAATACTCTGTTCATTAAATCAACAAAGTTAGCAGGAGCGTTACATAAGCCGAACGACATTACTAACCACTCATAGAATAAGTCTGGACCTCTGAAAGCTGCCAAAGGAATGCATTCTTCGGCAATGCGCAATTGATGGAAACCTGTGGTTAGGTCCATTCTAGGGAACACTTGCGCTCCATTTAAGCAATCCAATAAATCATCAATACGCGATAATGGATATTTGTTCTTCAGTGTCTGCTTATTGAGGTCTCGGTAATCCACACATAGCCTGAGAGTATCGTTTGATTTCGGAACAAATACCACTACTGCACCCCAATTTGAAAAGCTAGGCCTGATCAGACCTTTCCATAAAAGCTGTTTAGTCTGATTGCTCAATTCTTCTTTCTCTTTCAACGTCATTCTTCGAATAGGATGCACAACTGGCCTTGCATTCGGAACTAAATCGATCCTGAAGTCAATTTCTCTTCGTGGAGGTAAACTATCTACTTCTTCAAACACATCCGCATAATTTTTAACTATAGGAATATTCTCAATAGATGTAGGAGTAACTTCTAGAGAAGACCAAAAAAATTTCTATCATTTTCTGAGCCGTGGCATGGTATAGAAATAGTATTCCCCAAATTTTTTTAGCCTTAAAAATTCTTTCGGCTCATAATACTTCAGCCTCATACTTCATTAGCCAATCCATGCCAAGAATAACATTGTACTCAGAAAAATTCAATGATGATTAGATCAAAAGACAACTGGTAACGAGAATAAGAGATCGGCACTCTATAATATAAACCGAGAACAAGAGAACCTCCTATTGGATTATGGACGCTAACCGATTCTTTAAGATCTATTAGTTTTAAATTTAACATTTTCACGGTGTTACTAGCAATGAAACTTCATGATGCACCAGTGCCAAATAATACTATAACATGAATATTCTTAATAGTAACGGTACCTCCCAAGATGTCTGGTTTACCTCCTCCTCCGGAAGAAGCTGGTGCACTCACTCCATCATACACGTGAGCCACTTTGGACTTCTTCAGCAATGGACAGTCCTTGATAAGATGCCCCGGCTTGTGATAATTAAAGCAGTCCTTAGTACCACGAGGATTCTGATTGGGCCCTGATTCACTCCTTCTTGGCCTCTTTGGAGCTCTGCATTCATAATTATAGTATCCGAGTTTTTGACAGTTAAATCATTTGACCTTGGCCTTTTTATTCTCTTGAGGCTTGTCGGCTGCAGTGTTGCTCGTCTCTGGCTTCTTATCATAATGCTTCCTTTTGTTATTAGTTTGATTTCTTTCACGATCCTGCTGAGAATTTCTCTTGTCAATCTCCTCGTATCTACAAGCCATCTCAATCACTTTGGCAAATGGGAGCTCAATATGTGTCGTCACCCTGTTGTGGTACTTCCTCAAAAGACCATTTATGAACTTCTTGTTTTTCTTGAGCGGGTCTTGAATCAATTCAGGTGCATATCGGGAGATCTCTTCGAATCTTCTCACATACTCAGTAATAGTTTGTTCCCCTTGTTGGAGATTAGAAAATTCATCATGTAGACGCTCGACTTCTTGTTAAGGGATGAACTTCTCATTAAAGAGTACTTTGAACTTCGCCCAAGACATGTCAGCATCAATATCGCTAATAGTAGCGGTCTCCCACCATATTAAAGCGTCATCTTTTAGCAGTCATGATGCCATGAATCTCTTTCGATGGTCCTCTAATTCCAAGCCCGCAAAAATCTTTTCGCATGTCTTTAGCCAAGCCTGAGCCTCAGTCACTGTCTCACGGCCAATATATGGCACGCCTCCCAAATTCTTGAATTTCTTAGCCACTTTATCCATATCAAAAGGTTACGGGGGTGGTGGTGGTGGCACTACAGGCTCTAGATTAGGTTGGTTCTGAGCAGCGGGGATTTCACCCCTTCCCTGGCCTTTGCCTGCTCCACCTTTACCTCTAGCTCTAGCCCTCGTACTCATCTCAATCAATTCTGTACCATCAAGGAAAGAGTCATACCAATAGAAATGCTGATTTTTAAGGAATGGTAAAAGTAGAAGGACATATGGAAAAATGATGATGTAATGACTAATTATTATGTGCTATTCTGCTATGCTCATTCTAGGACATTACTAATCATATCTCTAATGAGCTAGTCGCCTTAGAATACTACTGATTCTATTTTGACGAATTGTTTTAAATATTTTATACTCCGGAGCTAAGATTAACCATTAGCTCTAATACCAACTATGATGACCCCAAACTCCCGTGACACGAAAGCAAGGATAATCATTGGAATATAACACATTTATCACAACAGCAGATTACAGATAACTGCATAACACAAGAAATCATAGGATAGTATCATCATCATAGCAGCGGAAACACAAATGTCATCAACATCAGAGTTACACAAACACAGGATACAACTTAGCACATAAAAGGTTCCAACAAATAGAAATAAGTCTAGAACATCCTCAAATACAGCATAGATAAAGTGATGTCTAAATGTCCCAAAATAGAGATAAAAGATAAAGATAGCCTTCGTCTTTAACCCAAAAGAGCACACCTTGCTGTGGTGCATATCCAAAATAAGCCTATTACCTGTTTACTTGGTTGCCCATGTAAAAATAAGGGCACCCGAGTTTATGAGGGAAAACAAACTACGAGTCAGTCATGGGACTAGTATGAGAAATCTTACTTGACTTACCTAATAATGAGGCTAATCATAGGACCACGTCGCTAACATGGAACGAGTTTACTCCGTTGCATTGCCAGTGCATAAAATAAGTAAATCTTTTAAACAACGCAATGCTTTTTAGAAAAATAAACTATCACAAGACTCAAACCCCATCACACAATGCAACGCAAACCGGAAGATAGAGTTTTACCTTACAATGATCAAACATGATTGATACGTAACAATAATCACTTGATATTATTACTAGTGTCTAATCCGTTTAAAACACTTTCAAAATAAATGTATCAATCCTAGATGGCGTAGCTACCATATACTATGTCGCCATATATAGGTTTATAATCAAATATGTAATGTCATATTGGAAATTGGATTTCCTTCATAAGTCAAGGCTAGGAATCATCCTCACCGATTTTGAGACACTCTAGCAAATGCCTCAGGAGTCAGACGCGGGTGAGCCTTGGTTAGCGGTAGGGTCGGTTCATAAATACTTTAGTGGATTGGTCATTCCTGAACAATATGTTTCCCGGTCCTATAGGACCTATCACTTGGCCTGTAATGACCAATATCCAAGGGCCCTCACAATCCATCATCCACATAAGTAAAAATGTTTAGGCTCCATACCATAACACCACTTATCTAGAAAGAAATGCAAGTCCTCCCTATGGTCCGCATTCCGTTTTTGACTCATACCTGGGTGTAAGGCTCGTGAAATAACACTATACACAAATCTATATTAATTAAAGTTGTGCTTTGATCATCAACCACAAGGCTCTTTTTTCAAAAAAATCCTTGATCATTTGCATGTTGGCATGCCACATTGACAATCCACTCCATGCGACTGATGTCTATCGATATATAACCTCTAAGCTCGTACGTCTCAGAGAAGGATGTTAAGCAAGAGAATAAATTCCCTGTCACCAAACAGATATATATTTAATAGAAATCAATTCACACAGAACGAAGTCCACTGTTAGATACACATCCATTTACAAGTCCGTTTTGGGTCTGAACGAAACCGGAGACACCTTACTCCGTGTCCCATATGTCCAATACGGAAGAGAGGTTCTCGCATATCCAGACAATCAACAAGTATGTCCTTAGAACTACCACTTTAACCCTTTCCCGGGAGCAAACCAATCCAGGGCATCAGTAGTCATCCATTCGATGTGAAGATCGCTAGTCTTCAACCACCGTCTTCAATGTCTTCCATTTTAAATTGTCGTATAATTATTTGAAATGAGACTGAACTCGGTCTTTTCAAAAAATTCTTGAATATATATAATTCAAATCATTTCATATCGTTGGTATTATTTTATAACGATTTATCTCTATTTTATTTATATAAAAATAGCCCATTTAATTCGAACGACGTTTCAGGTCGTTACGCGGCCTAGGCGTTGTTTTTATCCAAATTTGACTTACACATTTCTCAAAAAGTAACCATTGGATCTTAACAAATATAATACGTTGGAAAGATCTTTCCAAAGCGAACCTAACATTTCCAGTTTTGGGAAAATCCGACGGTCGGATCTTTCGGTATAATCGTTTAAAGTTACGATTCCGAAACGCGAACTACCGCGCGCGACTCGTTTAATTTTAATATATATATATATATATAAATCGTTCGACGATTTCAAAAACATTTAATCTATTACATATAAATTATGTCCAAATCATGTTCATGTTAAAATTATATTTTTAATGAACAAAATATATTTTTCAAGATATGTAAATATTCTATACATTTTACATACATGCTAAAAGTGATGCTTTTAACAAACAAATATATATTTTAAACATGTGATTATTTTATTCTAACTAACATTCTAAAAGTGATAAACATATATATTTTAACATGTAATTATTTTAACATGTTTTACATAAATTCTTTTTTATTTTAACATAACATATGAAAATGTCATTTTTAATAACCCAACATGTTTAACATAAGTTCTTTTTTTATTCTACATAACAAGATAAAATGTTCTATTTAATGATAAAACATAGGTGGATACCCAGTGCCAATGGCTCCCGTACTCAAGCGCAAGGACTTCCTAGATCAGTCTCCCGTTCCAGTGCTGTTCTCACGACTTTTTGGGCTCTGGGGGTGGTCAATTAGCGTGCACAGCCTTTCCCTCACATTGTGAAGAGGCCGGGGCTCGAACCTGAGCACTCCAGATTACCAGCCGGGTAACCTTACCATTGCGCCAGGCACCACCTTATTTAATGATAAAACATGTATTAACATTTTTTTTCTCTACTCTTACATAATAAAATATCACATTTTAATGGAAAAACATTCATTAACATATTTTTCTTTTATTCTAATCTCACATTATAAAATGTCATGTTTTAAATGGCAAAACTTGTATTGACATGTTTTTATTTTTATTCTACGTCGCTAATATGTTAATGACATTTTTCTAAAGAATCAATACACATTATTGTTTTTATAAACAAAGCATGTATTAACAAGTGATCATTTTCCTTTGTTGCTAACATGTAAATGGTTACATTTTTATTTAACAAAACCTCTTTAATGAATCAAACAATAAAAATATAATTTTTATTGTTTAATCTTTTTATTTAAAACATGATTCTTTTTAATGAATCAAACATACACCAACTTAATTTTAATGTATAAACATTTTATTTACAACATGATTCTTTCTATTGAATCTATCATACACTAAAAATGTCATTTTTAATATTTAAACAATTTATTTAAAACATGTCCCTTTTTAATGAATCTAACATACACTAAAATTGTCATTTTAATATTTATACAATTTATAATGAACAAATCATTTTTAATGAAACTAACGTGCACTAAAAATGTCATTTTTAATGTTTTAAACAATTTATTTAAAACATGATTCTTTTTTTTATTGAATTTAACATACATTAAAAATTTACATTAAAAATGTTAATGTTTAACCATTTTTCTCCAAAACATGATTCTTTTTAATAATGAGTCAAAACATACATTAAAAATATTATTTTTAATGTTTAACTGTTTTTCCCTAAAACATGATTCATTTTAATAATGAATCAAAACATACATTAAAAATGTTATTTTTAATGTTTAACTATTTTTCTCTAAAACATGATTCTTTTTAATAATGAATCAAAACATACATTAAAAATGTTATTTTTAATGTTTAACTATTTTTCTCTAAAACATGATTCTTTTTTATGATGAATCAAAACATACATTAAAAATGTTACTTTTAGTGTTTAACTATTTTTCTCTAAAACATGACAAATTTGTGATTCATATATATATATATATATATATATATATACACACACACAATAAAAAGTAATTTTTATTGTATAAACAATTATTTTCAACATGACAATTCTTAGGATTCACACATACAATAAAAAGGAAAATTATTGTATAAACAATTATGAAAAATTCCATGATTCATATATACAACAAAAAGGAAATTTTTATTGTATAAACAATTATGACAAATTCTATGATTCATATATACAATATAAAGTAAATTTTTATTGTATAATTTTTTTTGACAATTCTATGATTCATATATACAATATAAAGTAAATTTTATTGTATAAACAATTTTGACAATTTCTATGATTCACATATATAATGAAAAGGAAATTTTATTATGTAAATAATTTTGACAATTTCTACAATTCACATAAACAATAAAAAGGAAATTTTATTGTATAAACAATTTTGACAATTTCTATGATTCACATATACAATAAAAAGGAAATTTTATTGTATAAACAATTTTGACAATTCTATGATTCACATATACAGTAAAAAGGAAATTTTATTATATAAACAATTTGGACAATTTCTATGATTCACATATACAATAAAAAGGAAATTTTATTGTATAAACCATTTTGACAAATTCTATGATTTATATATACAATAAAAAGGTAATTTTATTGTATAAACAATTTTGACAATTTCTATGATTCACATATACAATAACAAGGAAATTTTATTGTATAAACAATTTTGACAATTTTTATGATTCACATACACAATAAAAAGGAAATTTTATTATATAAACAATTTTGACAATTCTATGATTCACATATACAATAAAAAGAAATTTTTTTGTATAAACAATTTGGACAATTTCTTTGATTCACATATACAATAAAAAGGAAATTTTATTGTATAAACCATTTTGACAAATTCTATGATTTATATATACAATAAAAAGGTAATTTTACTGTATAAACAATTTTGACAATTTCTATGATTCCCATATACAGTAAAAAGGTAATTTTATTGCATAAATAATTTTGAAAAATTATATGATTCACATATACAATAAAAAGGAAATTTTATTGTATAAACAATTTTGACAATTTCTATAATTCTCATATATAATAAAAATGAAATTTTATTGTAAAAATTTTTTTGACAATTCTATGATTCACATATACAATAAAAAGGTAATTTATTGTATAAATAATTTTGACAAATTTTGATACCCAATTCAATCCAACGGATCATCGCAATCAAAATCAATGAATTCAAATCTCGTACAACACACATATAAGTTTTAATAGCGTATATATAAAATTTCACATCGCAATCACAATTAATTTTAAATTTCAAATTAGAGATCTCACAGTGATCTTGAATTCTTCAAAAATTATAGATCGCTCTAAAATTTCCCTGGTCACTTCTAAAATGTAGTAGACACTGCCACCATCCCAACGATTCCCGTTTCATGTGATTTCGATATCGTAGGAACAAGTTACGAATTTTTAAAGGTTCATAGTATTAAAATTTTATCAATAAATTAACTAATTTAAAAATACACCTTCTCCTACCTTCAGTAAAACAAGGCCGCACCTTTTTCTAATTTGTTCAAACTTAGGTTTAAACTTTTCGATCAACATGCTCAACTTTGCAACGATTAGGAGGTTCCATGATGTAGGGGAGGAGCGGCGCACAGGGTGGACCCCACGGCAGCGAGCTCGACTAGACCAAGAAGGCGGGGTGGCAGTTGATGCGGCGGGACTTTCAGGCCTTGGTGCGAGCGAAATACACAACTACAGGTAGCGATGTCCGCATGGATTTGAAGAGCAAGAAGAGTACTACAATATTGTCCAAAGGATGGAATGATTTTACTGATAGGATTGAGAGTTATTGGGGGAAGAAGTTCTTAGCAAATCTGGCCATTAAACGAAAATGGAGGAAGCGGCTATAATAGGATTTAGGTTTTGATAATATTAGAGTATTTATAATATCATATTATTTAATTCTTTAACCCTAAAAGGCCCGTTAATTAATACTAACTCCGAATTAATCCCAGCGATTGCGGCCCTAGCCAAATACCCCCATTTTGGATACAATGGACTATGTTTCGTAAGCCTATTTGACCGTTTCAGTCTATTTTTCTTTAAATTAAATTATAAAACATTTAATTTTAAATTTAAAAATATATTTTAATTTACCGGGGCCATATACTGACTCCAAAAATTCCCGAAAATAAATCTAGCTATGTTTTGACGATACGGTCCTAACAAAATTAATTTCGTCAAATTTGGAGACTGTTTGAAAAATGGTCAATTTCTGGTTGATCCTATTCAAATTTAAACTACCAAACACATTTAAATTTACTGCGCTCACATATTAATTCCAAAAATTATAAAAACTGGAATCTAGCAATAAATTGACATTCTGGATCCAACAAAAGTTGTTTCGTCGAAAACGGAGGTCGTTTGCAAAATGGCTATTTATTACATTAAAATATATATATATATATATATATATATATTCCATAGTGACTGTTCTGAATTTCAAACTAGACATAACTTTTTAATCCCGTTATGAAATCTGGATTTTTCATATTCGTTAGAAAGATATTTTTAAATAGATTCTAATATTTCTGGTTTCACTAAAATCAGATTTATTTTGAATCCTGTACACTCATTTGAAATTTGAAATCGAATTTTCAAACTACCGCGCCATTTTAAATTCCTTTTATAATTAAATTAAAAAAATTCATTCTAACTTCAATTTAAATAAATTTTTAGTCGTTATTATTTATAAAAATTAATCATTTTAAATATTCAAAACCCATTAAAATTGCTAAAAAAAATTAATTGGTTCCATAATTCCGGGTTGTTACAATTTCCGTATAAAGCACATATTTTTCAACAACTCCCATTGTCTGTCCAAATATCATTGGATAACAAATTTCTTTACTGAAATCTTTTAGTTTACAGCATCAGATATCATCTTATTTTTTTCATAAATAATTATAAACCCTTAATTACTTATTAATTAATAACAATTATAAGCTTTCCAAGCTTATAAAATTCATAACAAATCATAAGGAAATGGAAGAAGTCCAAAAATTCACTAAAATTCATAAATAACATATTCTTTGTCTTATACCAAAATCTATATTTAATTACATTTAATAATGTTAAACTGGAATAAATGCCCAATTACTCTTAGAAAATTGATAAAATATTCTATTTTTTTAGGAAATTATGAATTTTAAAACCCATCTTTATCTTTTTTACTTCATAATGCATCCAAAATCAAAACATATTTGGATGTCATTTGCTAAGGTTTCACTCTTAAACCTATCATATTAATTTAATAAAATCCATATAATTCGTTATGAAATCCAAACATGGCATAATCATTCATGGCTTGAATTTCAAGCATCATACAACTCAGATGCACACTCATGTCGGGGTAAGACATGCATAACCAAACAAAATTCAGATGGTTTTATTATTATTCACCTTAATTGGATAAGTAGACTTGAAATTTGATGGTTGACTAAGGTTTCCAGTTGAGTTTCTAAGTTTTTCTTCTTTCTTGTTCCTTGTTAACGTCGGTCCTATATACATGTTATTCTTTTTTGTTGTTTATATTGTTACGATAAAATGAGAATAATACGAGGGCGGGTGGTTTAAGAGAGAAAAGATGGATCTTCCTATTTTACCTCTCTCATGTATTCCCTTTTATATTAAGTTATAAAATAATCTTACTAAGTTAGTCAGTTAAGGCTCGACTTTATTAATTATCAAATCTCGATTCCCTTATTGCACAACACATTACATTATTTTATAAAATCAACATAATTCTTGAATATTTTTTAAAATCAAGGGTGTTACGAAGGATATTTTAAAGATATAGAATGAAAATATTGGCTAAGGGACAAGTTGGTACCAACCTCTTTCAAATTCGATGCCGATATGATTTCAAGACCTTTGGGAACCTTTAGAGCTATGGTCAATGGTTAGTGGGTAAAGTGATCAACATAGAGCCCATTTCTGAAGGAGTAGGCTAACAACTCCAAATGTATTTGAAGGAGAGATAAATATCAGATGCATTAGAACCTCTAAATAATTAATTGATTTATAAGGAAAGAGTGTTTGGGGCTTGACGAATTGAATTAGGAGATAGATGGAGGAATAATGGATGATATGCAACAAGCAAATCATATTGGTACCAACATGATTCACATAAGTAGCGATCTAATTTCAAGCAAAAAGGACGTTATCTCCTCTTCTACTTTCTTGAATCTAGGTTTAAACTAGTATTTGGTGATTCAGTGACTTCTTGGGATGCTTACTTTATAAATAGCTAGGCTATAGTAACTTGGATTGAATTT
This sequence comes from Allium sativum, assembly GCA_030737875.1. NCBI lineage: Eukaryota > Viridiplantae > Streptophyta > Magnoliopsida > Asparagales > Amaryllidaceae > Allium > Allium sativum. The sequence goes on along the minus strand of CM060921.1, from coordinate 290,631,387 downwards.
TTTCCATTCTATTTTTATCTACTTTCTCTACTTGGATTTGTCACTAAGAAGTCTATATTTTTCTATTCTTGCCTGTTTTTAACTATAAACATGTTACCTCTATCTCTTATTTTGAAATATAAACCTGTTATACATAAGACAAAAATTTCATACTAAGGTTAAAACAAATGTGGGTACTATAAAATTTGTGTATTTTGAATTATAAATCCCTTGTACCCATGAACAAAACTTCATAATAATATTAAATGAATATAAGCCTAAAATTAGCCGAATTACTATAAAACTTATGTGTTTTCTAATGCTTTCATTCAAATTTTAGTTGGATATATCTTATGTATCTTAAGTCGGGATATTGTGAATTTTTGGCTTAAATAATAACTTTTCCATTTCACTTCATTAATTATCATTAACACATCTAAATATAGCCTTTTCAAGGATCAATTTAATGCATAAATTTATCATCACTAACACGTTTTAAGATTCAATATTTTAAGTCAATGGTATAATCTTTCTAGTTTAGACAAAATTAACCACTATCCAATGCACCCCATCAAATTTCTTAAAATTGCAAAAATCCCATATGTATAATTGCTATATGATTAATGTTGAACGAGAAAATCATGAATAGTAAGATCGTGAACTCAATACTCAGTCAAACACAAAGGTCTTTCAATTCGTTTAAAATAAAAAGGATGAAATATGGACATTTATGTTGTAGTTCTATGCTAGTTGGATGATTACACAGTAAACACCTCTAAAAAAATTCTTATTCTGTAGTCCTAACTACAAGAAAGAGCGGTATTTCCGATGGCTGAAACCGTCAGCAGCTGTCGAAAGCCACTAGAAATAACCGCTGAAAATAAAGATGTCAGGGAGTAGTGTTTCTGACGGTTCCCAACACAGGCCATCGTATATATTTCTAACGGCTTTCGACATGTGTTGGAAGCTGTCAAAGCTGCCAGATATGACATACCCAAAAATCATCGGAAAACCTGCTGTTAATATTTTATATTCCTGCTGCATTTTAGCCTTTCTACCCCCATTTCATATACAAACACTCTTCCACCACTGCTATACAGTACCCAATATACACAATTCCAACCAAAAATCAAAAACAAAGATTCACACAATTGACTAAACCATAAAATACATAAAATTAAGTCATACTAATCAAATAACCATACAATACATTACAAACTATCTACAAACAACCAAAACATTAAGTATACATGCATACAACAACCAACCAAGTGTACCATCACATAATACAAAAGTAAGTCTATCATATATACAACCAACAATCAAACATGTCCCTATCAACAGTAAAACAACTACGTTACCTGTCCATTCACAGAAAAACTTACCTTTCAATAGCATCACTCGTCTGCAGAATTACCTCCAGAGCAACAGAGGAAGGGAAGTGACTAAACTACTGCATGTACTTAGCAATATGTTGATCCAGCAACAGCGTCATCTCTATGGCCTGCCGATGATTATGTTCCTCAAGTTGTGCCATTCTATCCCTCAAACTTTTGAACTCCACACGATCGATATCGACTCGGGTCTGTCGGCCCCGTCTCTAGCTGCTAGCTTGTAATAATTATATAATTTAGTTTCTTGTATATTATTAAACTCATATCTTATAATAAATTATTCACTTACTCCTTGATTGCCAAATCCATATCTTCTTCTCCGTGGTGGTGGATCAATAACCGACTCGAATATAGCATCTTCCTCATCTATCGTCAACTGCTCTCGCCCGTCTTAGCCAACCTTTTTTCCGCTACTCCATAAACTTTTCCTACATGAAATATATTTAAGTAAATCAATTACTAATAGTTAATAAATTGAAATACAGTTTATTAAGCAAAATAATAGTAAATAAATTGAAATACGCATACATGGCTCTTCTAGATTCCGATAGTGCTATGTATATGAAACACTCTCGTTAGGATTTACATGCTCGGCGGCATGCATATGGGTAAACACGTCCATATACGACACAGGACCCTTCGACTTTGCTTCCTGAAGTTGATTATTTTATACAATTATTGTATATTCAAAATTATATAGTAAAACAAATATTTACAATTCAAATTCTGTAAATTTACCAACTCCTGCCGATATTGCTGGAATGACTTTGATCCTCCTCGATGGGTGACAGGATTTTTATTTCTGTTTGTAGAGTTCCTTTTCGACTCTTCCTGTACATTCAAAATTGGATACATTAGCTACTGATCAACTTTTTTCAATATTTAATTATCTATCAATCAAATATTCGAAAAAAAGTTTAGTATACTAACCTGCGCCTCCTCACTATTCCAGTATTTCAACCAGCATTCTACTTTCACCCCCATCCAATTCAGTTTCTTATTTTGTTTCTTCACATCGTATGTTACATCTCTATAGTTCTTTCGTATTTTACGCATCAAGTAATCTCATGTAAACTACATATCATCTGTCTGGAAGTCCATCTCCCTGTATTTCATTAATAAAAACATTACCCTGTAAACGGTAAACAATACAAAAGCGATAAAAAAAATAAAAATGAAAAACAGAAGAAAAAGAATAGTTACCAGCACGTCCTACCAGATGCACTCTACTATATGCGGAGGGATGGTGTCCCACTACGACCAACAATCTGACAGCCTACTCTTATATGTTGCTCTAGAAACATCCAACACAATCCCTAATGGTTATAAATCGAATCCCATGTTTTTTAATATGATTCACATAAGAGTATATATATTGTTAAAAAAATTAAGATGTTGAATATAGTTTATTTCTTACCCCTTAGCTCTAGGTACTAATGAAACGACATCCCGTAGTGATGATTACGATGGACCATCGCCTCGTGATGATCTGGATGAACTCCTACCCCTAGACGACATGTCTATACCTATGACATATAAACAAAACAATTCAGAAGAGAATAGTAGCATGATAATGAAATATATTTCATACCTAAATATCATAAACGATATAAATTGTTTCTTGAAATGGAAACAGAACTGGAATTGTATATACCTAATTCATATATGGTCTCATGTTCCAACAATAAGCAGATTACATTGCATTTTGTTAAAATTACTAAATGACAAACAAAAATATCACAAAAAAATATAAACAATAGTAAACAAATTATGTTTCATAGTTGCATCAATTTCATAACATAATTACGTCAACTGAAGAAGAAATGGTACCATAACTATCAAATTAATACTACTCATTTTATATCAATCATCATCGTCTTCAGATTCAGATTAGGTTTCATTTTCTTCATTAATTTCCTTTGTACTATCAAATGCTTCCACCAGAACATTTGATTCAATGATCAAAGGTCAAAAATCTGTATGATCATCTGTAATTAGTATTTCGTTATTCTCAAGATCTGCCTGATATGCTTGTTCATTTGGCATATTCTTCCCATCGAAAGTAAATCTAACCTTTATTTTTAAAACTGACGACCAATCTACTTTATCTCTTTATAGATTTGGTAAAGAGCGTAATAAGTTTGCAATGCTTCTTTGGCTAGCACAAAAGAATCTTACTTATGATAATGCAGTGTGTGATTTATTTTGGTAAGACTAAAATCCTCATATGCATTAATTCTAGAACCTGGAACATTGCTAAACCAAATGCATCTAAATAGAAACACTTTCTCCACGGGGTTTGGGAAACATGTCAGTTGCAAATTTTCTATTAAACTGTCATAAAAATCATTTATGTGATTTTTTGGTCGTCGCTACCTTTAACAAATACACCTGTATTATTGGTTGATTTTTCTACACCGCATTCTTTGGTGTTGAATTTATATACATTTAACAAAATATATTGTATAGATCTTCACTACTTTTTGAACCAATCGCTAGATGTTTCAACCTTTCGTCAACAACACAAATTTTTTGGCTCGCAAAAGTATTTTGAAAATCATCCGAAAAATTCTCTACTGAGATCTCACTTCGGATGTTCACATTCATAAACATTGTATATATAAATAAAATACTATATTACAGTCTACATGTGCATGCATTATAAAATGAATAAAAACACAAATTATCATTTCACATTACCTAACAAATGGTGCAACCTCATCACAATTTAGAATATAGGTGTACTACATGCAGATCTTTATCGTCTAGTCATATTTGTATGTGTAATGACCTGCATTGGCATAGGTATTATAATTAATTAATTTAATTATATATATAGTGATATAGTGAATTAAATGGACGTGGAATTAAATAATGGTGAATATTTAATTAAAATAATAAATTAAATAATATATTTAATTCTAAAATAATCAGAATTGGCTGAAATGGCGATATGGTGTGAATTGGATTATTTAAAATATATAGTTCAGTTTAAAATTGAATTAGAATAATGAATATATTCAATCGACGTCAGTTTGAACGTATAATTATAATATAATTATAATCGAGCTCGAAATGGCGCTGCAGTTCGTAAATTGGCAATTCGAACTTCAACCGAATGTACATCGTTTTAAGCTGGATTTCCGTGAAACAAGAAACGTGTGGAGCTGGTGGAGTATATCTTTCTAGTGGAAGAGAAATATCGGGATTTCGTCGTGTAGATTTTGATTCACGTCCAAATCAAATTTCAGAAAAGTCGCTGTGGAATTCCTTTATAATTTATAAAGGGATTATTTATATTTTTAAAAGGGATTTCAATATAAATCGAATATCAGGTTGACCCAGAAGTGAATATCAAGTTAGAAATTCATATAGGAATATTCTAGAGCTGTATGTTATTCCACTATGAATATATACAATAATATTTATTTATAAATATTTAATTTAATTATATTTATATATTTAAATGTGTCATTCAGAGCTTTAAAAATAAGCCACTTTTGCAAACGAAGTCGGAATTCGACGAAACTAATTTTGTTGGATCCGCAATGTCAAATTGTTATATTTCCAGTTTCGTGATTTTTAGAGTCACTGTGTGGTCGTACGGATTTTTAGAGTGAAAAACAGTCAGTATTTTGATGGTTAAAAATACGTTGTGTGAGCAAACGAAGTCGGAATTCGACGAAACCAGTTTCGTTGGGACCGTAATGTCGAACTGATACTACATGACCATTTTCATGATTTTTGGGTATCGTGTGTGGCCACAAGGATTTTAAATCAATGAATACAATTAGCGTTCGCTTAAAAATGAATTAAATAACGAATATAAAAATATTTAATTAATCCTATAAATACCTTAACATCCTTCTTAACCTAAAATCATTTTTCATCTGGTCAAATTTACTCGTAGCCGCCAGGTTCCTCTCCTCAAAACAAACCGTGATTTTTGGAAAATCATAACAAACCAAATATAAATCTATAAATTCGAAAACTTATATCTTTGAGTTCACCAGAAGATTTCCTACGTTGCGATACCTGTTTCGAAGTGTTCGACGTTGATTTGTGTGGTTTGGTTTTCGAACAGTAGATCTAGGGTTTTGATTTTGAGTCGATCGAAGCATTTTGGTTAAATTCAGTTTGATATTTGAGTTTGCGATGGAAAGTTAGGCTCGCTGTGATTTTTTGGTGATTTTTAGAAACCAAAAATGTCGATCGAATTGGGTACTTCCGTGGGTTTTGTTGGATCTAGATTAACCCTAGAGGGGGGTGAATAGGGTTTATCACAGTTTTTAAACTGAATTGAAAAACTGACAGAATATCAAAATAATAAACAGATCACAGAATGCAGCAGAAATAAAAGTGCGGAAAATAAATCACACACAGATATACCCAGCTTCGGCAAAACCCTGCCTACTGCTGCATTCCTAAGGTTTCTACTAGGTGTTATAAACAGATCCCGCATACAAGACCATGTACACTCACAGCGCCTGCTCCTGTCCTAACCCTACGCTCAAAACCCTAGACTAACCGATGTCCCCTCGATCAGATTCCCCGAATTACAACCCCGTAATCCGTATCCCAGAATTTTACAGACTCTGAAACTGACAGTCAACAACCTGACTGTTTTACCTAGACTTTACAGATCTAGACACCTGTTTGTTTGATTTTTACAACACTATTTAAAAATAAAAACAAAACAAAAAGAATTTAAACCCTTAAGGAATTAAAACAAAGGGGTCATCCCTTTAAAAAAAATAGACTAGTTAAATAACATGGCCGGCCCGCTTGTTGTGTTTGCACCCGACTTTTCTTTCTTTGACTTGTTTACTTCTATGGAAAAAAAATGGCGGCGGCGATGTATGAATTCCTAGGGTTTTCTGAAACCCCCAAATCGTGGCTTCGAATTGATGTTGATTTCTGGTTCTCTGAAGAACTTCGATTTGGCTTCCCTCTCTGGCACTCAATCGAAACCCTAATGAAACGTTGTAAGTGAATTTAAACTTCAATTGCTCTTCCTTTTGATTTATTGATGCTTGGGTTTTCGATTTGGGATGTTGGGTTGGTTTTCGATTTGTTGTGTGTTTCCTATGATGAATTTGGTGTGTATATATATGGGGTATCTCCAAAAACCCTAAACTCTGATTTCATATATATGACTTCGATCTGATTGTCCCACGTGATTTTGTGGATTTATTGTTGCTTGATTATCGAATCAGCTTTTATGAAATTTGGGTAATTCTGGAATCTAATTTGTGGCCCCTTGCTTTCCCCTTGCGTGAATTTGTTGCTGTAAAATCTTGAATCATTCCTGGAAAGATTTTTGCCGTATATAACTTTGATTTCGATATTGTTAAACAACAAAGTTATTGCTGAAAAATTCTTTCCCCTTTTTGCTCGAAGATTCCTAAAAAAACTGAATTGTTCTTTGCTAAATACTCTAGAAACAAATTAATACTTGTCTGAATTTCTCGATTTAAATCTGAATTGAAACATTCCTGAAATAACTTTCTGGATGAATACTTTCCCGAAATTTCATACTTGCAAAACGAAAATCTGTCCCTTCTTTGCCTTATTTCTGGAAACATTTAAAATTGCTTTGAATTTGTTCCTTGCATTTCAATTAGCTGATTAACACATTGCCATATTTATGTGAAACTTTTCTTGCACATATCTCGGCCATTTCTAGAAATCTTGAAATTCTGCACTGTTTCAAATTGTGTACTTCCTTCTTGTTTGCTAGACTATGAAGCTGCTGTATAAACATGATTTTGGTTTAACGCTTGTGTACACTTAGCTTGTGTTTGAACTAATTTCACCATGCTGCTATGACACCATGTATTTGTGACTTGGTACTTTGTTCTGTTTCATTTATGTTGTAGCTCCACCATGCAGTATGTATATCCATCCATTGTTGCTCGACAACATTTAAACTGCCCTGTAATATTTGCACCATTCTCCATGCTCTATTTTAAGCTTTGACATATTTATGTTTGCACCTCTTTTCTCTTCATCACTGTATACAGTCATACTTCATGTTCAATGTCTCTATGTGAAACTGTGTACATAAACTTCCAGCTGCTTTGAACAAAACTGCCTGAATCATGCTGTATACATGTGTGCTTTAGCTTATAATTGCTTCCACTTTGTGCACACTGTCTTGTTTACTTGTGTATGAGAATGATGGTATTTTCTTGCCTCGACCATGTTAATTGTAATGCTGGCATATCATGTTTCTCTTTTGACTTGTTATAATTGTCTTGCCTGTTGTTGTCACTTGAAGCTTGAACCCTTATTACGACAGTAGGTGTACTATGATGTTGCATCTTCACTGTGTATAGTTGAACTGCTCCATATTGTTGTATATGCACCATGCTTCACCTTTAACTTCATACTAGATCACCCTGTATTGAGCCTTAAATGGTTTGTCGTATTCATGAATATTGCTGACTCATTTTATGCTTGTTGATGTTGGACTGAAATGATCTTTTCTTCCATTCATGTTAGTTTTGGTCGAGTTGTGTTTACCACTTGGTCAATGCTGCTCCACTCCTATGCTGTATTTGATCAGTTATGATTTCCATCTTGTGTTTGCTGATCTGAAATTTTGCACTTCCATTTCTCTCTTGATTTTTGACCTATCTTGTATACTGAAGAAAAAATCAGCAGACTGACTGTACTGTGTTGGGGCTGGTCAGAATCAGCTGAGTTTGATGCTGGTTCTGATCAGCAAACCAGTATGGTCATGTCAAGGTTGATCAGTGAATAATAAAAAATATATCAAATCGATTCATGAAAGATGATGAGAAAACACACCAGAAAGCTGAGGCAAATAATATAAATTTTTTTAAAAAAAAATATTTGCTAGAAATTAGAATATTATTTCTGTTCCAGATACTGTGTGTGTGTTTCTATTGTGACAGGCAAGAAGATGAGACCGGACTGAAGTAAATGGACTGAAAGACAGAAGACAAGAAGACAGAAGGCAGAAGAGACAGTGTTGGAGAAAATATAAAAGTCTGTATTAATGTGTCAATAAAAAAGTCTGTATACTGAAATGAAAACTGAGTGAATGTATGAGTGATTCGGTAATATAGCGAGGAGCTAATGTATATGAAAAAGTGATTGCACTAATTATTTGTAATAAACAAAATCTGTTTGAAATAAAAATTTATTTCATTGTTGTCAAACAGACTTGTCTATTCTATTCTGTTTATTTATAAGTACAAATATGTGAAGTGATTAAATAGTGGAGAAAAGATGTACTGTTTGAATGTTAGAAATATTATTTATATTTTAAATAAAATACAATTATTGGATTTTTTATAGTTTAGTTAGCTACATAGTTTGTTCACAAAACCAATTGGTTGATGTGAACTGTAGCTTCTTATTATATATCCAGGATTTTAGTTGAACATTTCCCGATGTGGGACTTATATTTTCATCACTCCCCCTTCACGTGTGGCGTATTTGAGCCATCTACGTGATCATGCTATTTTGGATGGAGTGGCGCACGTATGGCGGTTAAACACATACGTATTAGTTGAACTAGTTGAATTAGTTGACCTGGGCTCTGATACCACTTGTTAGTAGTTGATACCACTTGTTAGTAGTTGTAGCTCTGATACCATATTGGATTTTTTATAGTTTAGTTAGCTACATAGTTTGTTCACAAAACCAATTGGTTGATGTGAACTGTAGCTTCTTATTATATATCCAGGATTTTAGTTGAACATTTCCCGATGTGGGACTTATATTTTCATCAACAATAAATGCTTGAATTTCTATATAGATGTATTTTATTTAAGTATAAATATTACATTTCTGTCTGTGATGTAAATATAGAACAGTACAGTAACAAACACATTTATAAAATATATTTGGTTGTTATCATCAAACAAAAATCATATAATTGTGTATACAGCACCGTTATATACAACAGGTTTCTGGTGTTCGACGCGAGCTGTTGTGAAGGTGCGAGTGATTGGCTGTGGTGATAAGGAGGAGGAGACTGCGAAGGAGAAAGACGTAGTGATGATTGTTTGGAGTTTTGGTGGAGAGTATGGAGTGTGTAGAAACAGTCAGTAATGGCAAATGGTATGAAGAGGCCTATTTTATTTCTTGAGGAAGGAGAACGATGGTGCGGGTCGGGTTCAAATAGAAGGGTATGGGCCGGATAGAAAAGTTAAGCCCAAATATTTATAATTCATATTTTATATAATTTAAATACTGTATTAACTTGTAGTATTGATAACTCGGTCATACGTAATCAGAAATCAACAAAACAAGATCCGTTGGGATCGTATGGACGGTGGCTACAGCATGGAACTGACTGCAAGTCTATCGGAGCTCGTTACAATTTATGGTGAAATAAATTGTTTGATTCAAATCAAACAAACAGTTTATCGTTCTTTAACGATGAACTGCAAATGTGAGTAAATCTCACTAACTCTGAACAGTTAATAATTTCATGTTGTATTTTTAGAACTGTTAAATATTGATTGATTGATTGTGTACTAACTGTTTGATTGAACTGCTAGACAGTTAGTTGAATTTCTATATTGATTATGTTTAACAGAATATAACATATGGAACTGAAAGTGATGTTATCTATATTGTTTAACATCTGTGATGCAGGGAGACGGGTTGGAGGAATTCGACTGGATTCCTCAACATTTATTTACTGTTTTCATATATTGTGATATATGTTGTGATGTATATCTGTTATGGATTATGTGTCTTAGAATGATGTTGATCATTGTTATTCAATATTTTAAATATCATAAAAGACCCTGGGATGTAAAAAGAATTATTTCAATGTATATTGAAATAAAAGGGATTTTTTAAAATCAACAGATTTTATAAAAGGAAATATTTCGAAAGTAAATAAAAGGGAAAATGTTTTTAAAACGAATATAGTTTTATAAAAGGGAAATCATTTGTAAAGTGAAGAACTGTTACTAAAAGTAAATCTTTATCAATTAATAGTTTAATCGAGTTAAAAGGAGTTAATCGATGTTAGTTTAATCAATTAGAGTTAAAGCAAATGAGTTAATTAAATATTAGTTATTTGAATAGAGTTAAATCGAATATGGTATTCGAAGGGAGTCAATCGAATATGGTATTCGAAAGTTAGTAAATCGAATATGTTATTCGAAAGGGGTTAGTCGAGTCGAGTTGGTTAGATAGAGTTAAACCAGTTAGAGTTAACCAGTTAGAGTTAAACCAGTTAGAGTTAAATCGATTAGAGTTAAAGTAAAAGGAGTTAATCGAATATAATTTATTCGAATAGAAGTAAAGGAGTTAATCGAATATTGTTTATTCGAATAGAAGTAAATGAGTTAATCGAATATAGTTTATTCGAATAGAAGTAAATGAGTTAATCGAATATAGTTTATTCGAATAGAAGCAAATGAGTTAATCGAATATAGTTTATTCGAATAGAAAGTAAAATGAGTTAATCGAATATAGTTTATTCAAAAAAGTAAAAGGAGTTATCGAATATAGTTTATTCGAAAGGAGTTAAGTGAAATGATTAAATTAATAGCGTTAGTCAAATAGAGTTAATCCAATAGCGTTAGACCAATAGAGTTAATTGATAAGGGTTAATCGAATAGAGTTGAGTGAAAAGAGTCAATCGAATATAGCTATTCGTGGGAGGGTTAAGTAAGGAAGTTAGTAAAAGGAATATAAAGTGAACTTTTCCTATTTCAAAGTTAGAAATGTTGTTCAGTTAAGGTCTGAGAGGTAGTACTACCCCAACTTGATTGGCTTCGTTTTTAACTAAGGAATAGTTAAGGTTCGGCAGTAAAGGAAATGGTTTGAGTTGGCATAGCAATGTTCGTTTAAACATTTGTCTAAGTCCAATGAAGAAGCTTTGGAAATGTTTTCCAAATAAGAAACCAGAAATGTTTTCTAATAAAGAAAACAAGAAATGGAAATGTTTTCCATTGTTAATAACGTATATTTTCCCAATTTAGAAAATAAGAAATATTGAATATAGGGAAACAGGAGATAAGTAAATTAATGAAATAAGTAGATAAATGTTAAATGATGTTTGATCGATATTAATTTCCATCTGGAAATAATATCGTTGTTTGCACACCTGTTTTTCTTCGATAGTTAAATCACAGACTATCGAAGTTTTGACCATTTTAACGTTGTTAATATGGAGAGACCGGTTGGATTATTATCCAAAGAACCACTCTGTATTGGCATAAGCTTTGCGAATCATATATGCCAAAGGAAATTAAAGACGGAGTTATGCAAGGGCTATCCTGTTTACAGAATAGTGCCTTCGGTTCATCCTGTTCCTGGATGACTTGTATGGACGGATGTCTGATAGAGTATGTCCAGACGATCACGTATATTGATTTCTCCAACCGTACCAAGAGTGGAAGCGGAGAAGGAAACTTCTTTTAGCTAACACATAATGTATGGTTGAGGACGTCAATCGGTGATTTGATGGATTTGACGATGTGACATTCGAAGTGAATCTCGTGTGATGATAAAGCGTAGCTTCTAGCCTCACATCCGGTAATTGACAGAAATCGGGCAGGCAGCATGGCTAAGTCGGTCGCACCGAAGTAGGGTGTATAATCACCTGATCTAGAGTTTCATTTACTTCTAAAAATCTATTGTCGACACTGTCCGGGAAACGGTTGCTGATCCCAACCGTTGGTGATATACATTCGATACACTCAAGCGAAATGAGTGGTCGGTCATGTGTGGCCGGGTTGCAAAATGTTCTTGTTGAATCCAGTGTATCCCTCTCTAGAGGTACACTAGCGAAAGGTGGTTCCATACCTTGTCATAGTTGGAAATCCATTACCCAATACGTGCTTGCGGTTTTGATTGTATATTTTATATGTAGAATGTGAGATGAAAGCGTTCTGCTAGATGATTATTATTATTGTGGTTGATAGACATTATTATAATATCAAAAGGTTTTTGATATAAAGATAATTTGGATTCTCATAAGGGAAAAACTCGTTCCGTTATACGGCGTGGTCTTATGAGATATCATTTACCTGTTTGAACTATTTTAAACTGTTTTACTCACACCAGTCCCATGACTGACCCGGAGTTTATTTTGTTGTTTTCCCTAAACTCTTGAGTGCCTAAATTTGTACGAGCAGTCAAGTAGTCGGGATTTTACAGATATAGTTGAAGAGCTGGAGCAGGAGGCTTCAGGATCATATAGCTATAGTTTATTTCCGCTGTGTTGTAAGTGCTGTACTTTGATAATGATATGTATATTCAAGTACAGATTTGTATTTCAAAGTTATGTTATGAAATATATTTATTCTTTCCGCTGTGAGATTCGTGTTACTCTGATATTGTGTTCTTCTTCTTCTTCTATTCTAAGTTTCTATCTTATCTATCCTCACCCTCTAATTTCTTTCATTAATGATCAGTATTTTTCGATGTTTGGTTAGTCATTATTGAGTTTATGGCGATAACCAAAGTCGTCAAAATCCCGGGTCATTACAGTATGCATTTCCCAAAAGACCAACCATATTGTCTAAAAATAGATAACATGGTTTGAGAAGACTCTTGCTCGTCGCCTTCGTCATTACGAGGAACATTTTCAGATGATATATTCACATGGTCAGTGAAATAGTGAGATAAGAAGAACTAAGCTTGTTCTTCGATGTAAGATTATATATTGAACCTTCAACTTGTGTTTTTTGTCTCACTTTTTTCTTTAGATGATTCAGATATCTACACAAACTAAATTTACATTAACGTCATATTTTGAATGCAATTAAGTTACTAGGTAACACATATTATGTACCCCTCAAACAGATACATCCATCCATATTGGACCGGACCTTGAAGTCATGCTTCAGATGAGAGATGAACATGAAAACGCTCCACTATATTAAAAAAACCTAGTGGAAATATTTCCTCTAATTAAGCAATATAGGAATATCTACTTCAAGTTTTTGTAAATGTTGCACTTTTAAAGTAGTCGAATGAAGCTCTTTATAAAACATACTAAGGTTCGTTACTACTTTCCAAACTTTTAACGGCAATAGTTCTTTTAACATAACGGGTAATAAATTTTCCATCATTATGTGACAGTTGTGGCTTTTCATTTCGCTCAATCTACCGTTTTTAAAGTTAACACATCTACGAAGATTTGACGAAATCCTATCAAAAAATCTTAACTTTTCCACTCATTTTAACACAACTTTTACTTGATTACTATCTAATTCGTAACATGTCTTAAGTTTTTTACTGTCATTTGGTTTCATATGAAGCTCAGGACATTTGCATAATTTTTCTACATCGCGTCTTCATTTCAAATCATCTTTAGTCTTTCCTTTGGCATTTAAAATTGTGTTATAGACATTATCAAATACATTTTTCTCATTGTACATCACATCAATATTATGATGAAGCAGAAGATGTTTCCAATACGGCAACTCCAAAAAATAGACTGTTTGCACCAATTATGAATAATTGATTTGCCTTCGATTTCTGTTTGCACTCCAGCTTTATATATCCTTGGATAGTCTCTAACAAGTTCGTATATGTCTTCGCTTGCCCATATCTTTGGTAGTTACTCGGTTCCACTCTATTAGCTAAAAAGTTTTTCCTGTCTCCTCTAAAATGATGATTTACATGGAGAAAATATCGATAACAGTCAAATTATGAAATTTCTTACCATACGGTAAAGAAATATTCGTGTTTCTTCCATACAATATGGACATGCTAGACAACTGGTAATACTCCAACCTGAAAGCATAGCATGAAAATCACTTCCCACAATAAAGAAGAAAACGTAGAAAAAATTTCCTTCTTTGAAACATTGTATATATCTACTCCTTCATTCCACAGTGTTTTTAATTCCTCAATCAACGGTTGTAAATAAACATCAATTCCGTATGTCGGATCGTCGGGACAAGGAACGACAATAGTAAGAAACATATATTGTGTTTTCATACACATCCATGGAGGTAATTATACGGAGCGATAATAATGGGACATGATGAATATTTAGCATCAAATTGAAAAATTGGTGAAAAATAATCTGGACATAATCCTAGTCTAACATTACAATTCTCCGCTGAAAAATTAGGATAACTTTTATCTAAATGCTTGCATGCTTCTCCATCGGCTGGATGTGTCAACGTACTCTCTGTAATGTCCCAACTTTTTCGACCATTTGTAAATCATTTTGATGAGTAATTAAAATGAGTTAAGTAGTTAAAAACAAAGCTAAAGGAGATTTTTGAAAACAAATATATATATATAAGTATAGGCGTATGTATACATATATATATGAGAAATATTTTAATAAACATATATACTTGAATAATCTTAGATTTGAATATACTTGAATTATCTTGGAATTCAAAACAAGTATATGCTATAAAATAGGAATTCCTAAGGGAATAAATTTATATAATAAATGATACTTTGGAATGTCATTTTGATGAAGCAAGAAGTTTTCAAGAACAAAGGGCTAAGAACTTAAACAAAAATAAAAGGAGCATTTCTTCCATTTGAAAATATAGGGACCTATGGATAAAAACATCACAATATGTTGTCTACAACATAAACAAGTCGGCAAGAATATGAATCATATGAAATATTCAAACTAAAGACAAAAAGAAATTTCCAAGAAGAGACAAAAACATTAAATGGAACATACCTTAAATAGTAACACTAGAATTAGCAAACCATTACCTAAATCCTATAGTAAAGATGACATGTGTATTTCCAGCAAAGAAGAAAACAAATGCAAGCATTTGTTTAAGGCTTTAAAAATCCAAAATGGATCCTTGCATTTAATGCAAGAATGGTTCAAGCTTCTAGAAGCACTACCTAGGAGCTACAAACCCTTAGTGAGACAAAATTTGAAGCCATTATCCTCATTTTCTAGCCGTAGGAGAGGGGTGAGGCTAGAGAGTTTGCTGTTGGAAATTGTGCCCAGAAATTCATTTTCTAATGCATGAATTCACCTATATATACCACTCATTCCTTCACAAATCTCATCACAAACAAATTGAGTTTTTATTCTAAGATCTGCAGTCATTTTCTGGATATTGGAGAGCATTTCTGGTGAGTAAAACATTTATAACTCTCTTGTTTTAAAAATACAGTAAACAGTTTTTGGGTTAATTAGAAATCTGCCATGTTTGATTGTAACTATCGTTTGAAAATACTAGTCAGTAGATCATGGTGTAGAAGACCTTGAATTCATCTGTATAGATGGATCCATCATATAAGATTCATCATAGTATGTGTTGCGAATGGTTGATGTTCACCAGCATTAATTTCCTGTATAAGTTCTGTTAAACACAGAACCTGTTCGTTTGCTAGCTAAAATGGGATGATCCACTTTTTGTTGATGAAAGCATGTAAATCTAGTGAATAAACATCATATAAACACATCTCAGATCAAAGAAAATACCATTTGAAATATATTAGTTCAAAAACCGAAATACAGGAGTGTTCTCTGTAAGTGGAAAATCAAAGTATAAATTCAAATGAAATAAAAACCTGTTTTGATGTTATGAACTTAATCCCGAATGCAAATAATGATTTTTAAAGTAAAAATCACGATTTTTAAGTAAGTACATTTCGAGAATTTTTAACATGAACGGAAATTGGGTTTTGACCAAATCTCGATCATCGGAGAAGCGAGGGGTCAGGCGATCGTAAGGGAAGGAGCGTCGGGGACCAGGGAATCAAGGAAAAATGGAAAAAGATTTTTATAATGTATGGATTTTGAAAATGGATTGAAAATAGGGTTTTTGTGTTGGAGAATGGGTTCGTTGCTTCACGTCGGAGCTGCTCAACGTCGGCGGCGAGAGGGACGTGCGGTGGTGGGGGAAACGAAGCGTCAGGGGGTGGCGATGCTGTGGTCAGAAGGGTTTGGCGTAGTATGGTCTGAGGTTGGCGAACGAGGCGTTTTCCTCGATGGAGTAAAATCCGACGTAAAACGAGATGATAGTGAAAACACTGTTCACAAGCGGATGACCGAACCTGAAGCGATCGACGAAGTGTGGAGGCAAGGTGTGACACGTCGGGAAGGTCACTGGTGTTGGACGAGGTCTCGGTGGAGTGTGCACGTGCACAGGAGGGATGTGCACCAACAAGGGAGAAGAAGAAAACAAAGTACCAGTTTGGTACTTCTTGAATCATGGTGACCGATGGGGGATCAGGAGCGTGAACGTGAGTGCAGGGGGCTTGGCACTGGCATTTTGGTGCTTGCTAAAGTACCAAGTGGTATTTTCAAAACATACATGCACAGCAAAGGATTTTAAGCAAAATCCAAGTATTCTTCAAGCCTGGTACTTTGGCGCTCGCCAAGTCCGGCATTCTGGTAACTCGCCAAACGGATTTTTTAAATAAAGCGAAGATTTAAATTTAAAATATAATTTAAATTTAAAATCTGGAAAATAAATAATTTATTAAATAAAATAAGTGTTTTTATTTAAAGGACAAGTAGAGAAGAAACTGACAAAATTGTCGGTAGAAGTCGAGGCAAGTCTGAAATATAAATTAGACGTGAATAAATAATAAATTATTTGAATTATTTATAAAGTAAATAATCATAAAAGAATAATAAAAGAATAAGAACAAAAGAAAGAAAAAAGGAAGTTCAAACATCAATTGAACTAAAATAATCAAATAGAAGAATACACCGTGTGCGGAGCACGGGAAATTTCTAAAGGATGAACTAATTCGGTCAAAAACCATATACACCTCAACTGATTTATGTAAAGGATAAACTGACGATGCTAATGCAAACCAAACAAGTAAACACTGTTTGAAAAATATATATTTTATCTAAAATGGAGTAATACTCCTGATTTCATGGATAAACATTTATCGACTATAAAAGATTTCGTACATCGTTCGAAGAGTCCGGAATAAACAATTTCACTTCGATTCAAAGTATACGACGCATATCAAAGTGCTGAAGACAATGAGATGCAAGCGTTATTTTTAAATGATATTTTTTGGTTTGTTCAAACCCAAAACAAATCCGAATGGACGAGTGTCTGACAACGTATATCAGTCAGATCTTGCACATCGAATTTACGTAAGTATATTACGTTGGTGGCAGGGAAATTCGTTTCTCTTTGCTTCATTACCCGTAATATATTTGGGTAATCGAATGAGTATTTTCTGACAGATAGGACGATGTGGCATTCAAAGAATGGAAAGAGAAAACCTGTCAGAAGAACAACGTAGCCTCAAACTTCACAACCCGGAAGTAACAAAAGTTGGGCTAGGCAGCATGGCTAGTTGGGTCATACCCAAGCAGGGTATATTATCACCATCTAGAGGATTTCCTTATTTACTTCTTAAATCTATTTCGCTGCTGTTGCATTCGGAAACGGTAAATCGAGCTTAACCGTAGGAGTGATAATATATTCGTTACACTCAAGCTAAATGAGTGGACGGTCATGTGTGGCCGGGTTACAAGACGTTCTTGTTGAACCCCAGTGTATCCTCTCTAGAGTACACTGATCGGTGGTGCTCCTATACCCTGTATGTTGGAATCCAAACTCCAATACGCGTTCTGCGATTTTAAATTTGTATACTATATATGTGAACGTGAGATGCAAGCGTTTCACTAGATTTGTAATTATCTATTACAAAACTATTATAATATCAAATGTTTTGATATAAAAGAGATTAGATCATTTCCAGATATTAGACATGGATGGATCTAATGATTTTCAAAAGAAAACATGGATCAATATGAACACCTTGACACTTATTTTCCTGTTTACATTGTTTAACTATGTTTCCTCACACCAGTCCCCCGACTGACCCAGAGTTTATTTTTGTGTTTCTTAAACTCTTGGGTACTCATAATATTTATTATGAGTAGACAAGTAGGTTCAGGCAAGGCAAGTGGAACATGATGCTGAACCAGTTCAAGACCCAGTAGCATATATGTTTAATTATCAGTTTAATTACCAATGGTATTGTAATATGGTATTGTATGAACCATGATGATGTAATATATTATGTACTCTGATGTATCAGGCTTTGTGATGTAATATATAAGTATTTTGTGAAATTCCGCTGTGAGATTCTGATAACTTCTTACTCTTCTATTCTATAAGTTCTACCTTTTCTATCTCATCTTCTAAATTCTTTCAATAACGACACGGTTTCCCAGGTATGGAAAATCGCGCCATTACAGTTGGTATCAGAGCTTAGGTTTTCTGAACACCTAGGCTTAGAGTGAGCATCGAGAGAGCGTATTTTTACTAAAAACTATTTTAGTATGGGTCGTCCTTAGTTCTCAACCATAGTTATTAACCTTTGTTATCAACCCTAGTTATTTGGTTAATTTACCCTTAAAGACTGGTTTCTGAATGAGTATTAACTCTCGAATCATTTACTCAGAAGTTGACAATGAGTTCTCAAGCAAGGCGAGGACGAGGAGCAAGTCGGGCAACTACGACAAATGGGCACACTGTTAATCAGACCCAAGTGGAAACGACTGAAGTAGTCCAAGCTCCAACGCAGCTAAACTTCGCTATGATTTGTAAGAACTACACTACTCTGGGAGGAAAAACTTTTAAGGGAACAGAATCACTAGTTGACTTCCAAGCATGGATTAGATCGTGTGAAAAGATTTTTAAGGGGCTGAAACTGGATGACGAGTATAAACGACTGTTAGCATCATGGAATCTGGAAGGAGCTGCAGCTATCTGGTGGGATGCCCAGACTGCAAATACTCCAGAGGAGAACTTTACTTGGGCTATGTTCAAAGAAGTTTTTGAAGCTCAGTATCTGCCTACAACTGGGAAAACCAGGATGTACCGAGACTTCATCGATTTGAAGCAAGAAACCATGACTGTCACTGAGTACGAAAACAAGTTCAATGCAATGTCAAGCTTTGGACCAGAGTTGGTAAATACCTCGCTAAAAAAGAACGAGATGTTCGTAGCTAGATTGAAGGATAGTCTTCAAGGCAGGATGATGGGGCATTTGAAGGACCCGTTTGTTGAGCTCGTGGATCTAGCACTCAGGTATGAAGCACTGGATGCTAAGAACCCAACTGCAACAAAGACTCGGACGGGAGAAGCAAGTGGAGGGAATCCCCAGAAAAGGAAATTCAACCCTGATTGGAAGGGTAACCAAAACCAAGGAAAGGCTGTGCAACAGAAGACTAAAAACCGCTTCAAAAATGTGTTGTGTCACAACTGCAAACAAAAGGGTCACATTGCAAGGTTCTGTAAGCAGAAGAGCAACAAGAAACCCCAACAACAGCAACCACAACAGCAGCAAAGGAAGCCTCAGCAACAACCACAGCAGCAACATCAGTAAGTTCAGAGGAATGAGATGGTATTGAAGAACCTCTGTTTCAACTGTCACCAGCCCGGACACATGGTGAAAGATTGTCCACTGATGAAGAGAGCACCTCAGGCGAAGGTTTACGCCATCAAGAATGAACCATCCACCTCTCAGAATGTGAAAGGGAAGGGAGTTCTGGAAGGTACTTTACAATTTAAAGGAATTTACCTTCAAGTTTTATTTGACACCGGCGCTTCACACAGTTTTATTTCTTCTGAAACCGTAAACCAATTTAACCTTGAACCAATCATTTCCTTAAACCCAATTTGCGTATCAAATCCCATTGGTGGAAAAACAGAGTTGAAAATGTGTTGTGAGGATATGGCGCTGTTATATCTCTCGCATTCCTTTCGTTTTGATTTCTATGTTTTAGACTTCAAAAGTTTCAATTTTATTCTTGGATTGGACTGGCTGAGCGAGTTCCAAGCCAAGATAAAATGTGATAAAGAAACCATAACCTTGACGACAAGTTTAGGTCGAAAAGCTAGAATACCCTGTGGAAAACCCGGTATTCATACCTGTAGTTTCCTATATGCCCTAGAAGCACCCCAAGAGAACCATGAAACACTGGACGTGGTTAGAGAATTCAAGGATATTTTTGAAGAAGTCGGGAGTTTACCTCCTCATCGTGAGATAGAATTCTGAATCGATTTAATCCCAGGAGCAAGACCGATAGTACAACCAAAGAGACGTATGGCACCAAAGGAAGTATTGGAACTGGAGAAACAGACTCCGGATTTGCTGAGTAAAGGATTTATCCGACCTAGTTTTTCTAGTTGGGGCTCGGCGGTAGTTTTTGTAGTGAAGTCTGATGGGTCATTACGACTATGTGTTGACTATAGAGAGTTAAACAAAGTGACCATAAAAAACAAATACCCTTTACCCCGAATTGATGACCTTTTCGATCAATTACATGGAGCGACCGTATTCTCTCAAATGGATTTAGCAACAGGATTTCATCAATTGAAAATCGCTGAGGATAGTATTCCTTTAACAGCATTTAGAGGCCCGGATTTCTTTTATGAGTGGTTGGTTATGCCATTCGGTTTAACCAACGCACCAGCATTTTTCGTGGATTTGATGAACAGAGTCTTTAGGAAAATTCTAAACAAGTTTGTTCTAATTTTCATTGACGATATTCTGATTTACTCAAAAACTGAAGAGGAGCATCGCTATCACCTCAGAGTAGTATTAGAAACCCTACGGAAAAATGTGTTGAAAGCAAAATTTTCAAAATGTCATTTTTGGAAGTCTGAAGTGAGATTTTTGGGGCACATCGTAAACGGAGGTGGAATATCGGTAGATCCGGTGAAAGTTGAATCAGTACAACAGTGGAGGCAACCTCATACACCAACTGACATTCGAAGTTTCCTAGGATTGGCGGGATATTACCGAAGGTTTATCAAAGACTATTCTAAAATATCATCTCATCTAACGAAATTGACGAAGAAAAACCAGAAGTTCAATTGGACCCCGAAGTGTGAAGAATCTTTTCAAGAGTTAAAAGATCGCTTAACCAATGCACCGGTATTAGCCGTTCCCGATGGAACGAGCCAATTTTAAGTTTACACTGACGCTTGTGGAACTGGATTAGGAGCCGTGTTGATGCAGAACCGTTGTGTGATTGCATATGCAAGTAGGCAATTAAAGATACACGAGAAGAATTATGCCACTCACGATTTGGAGTTATTGGCCGTTGTTTTTGCATTGAAGATATGGAGGCATTATCTTCTGGGTGGAAAATTCGAACTGTTTACAGATCATAAACCGTTGAGGTACTTATTTTCCCAGAAGGATTTAAATTTGAGACAACAACGATGGTTAGAGTTTCTTGCATCGTATGATTTGGATATCATCTATACGCCGGGCAAAGCAAATGTAGTAGCAGACGCTTTGAGTAGAAATGCGATTCTATCCCTACTGGAAGTCACACCGACTCTCCAAGAAAGGATTATGAGGAATCAGAGAAGAGATGCTAAACTGGAGAAGATCATACAAGGAGTCGCGAATGGAAGGGAGTCTGATTTCGAATTGAACAACCGAGGAGTGTTAAGAATTAACAATAGATTATGTGTTCCGGATGTGGATGGATTAAGACAAGAAGTTTTGAAAGAGTGTCATGCATCAAGGTTGAGTATTCATCCGGGAATTCATAAAATGATTAACGATATGAAAAGAGTATTCTGGTGGCCAGGGATGATGAAGGATGTCACAACTTTTGTGAATGAGTGTTTGTGTTGTCAGCAAGTCAAGGGAGATCATCAAAAGACTGCTGGATTGTTGCGATCTTTAGAAATACCCAACTGGAAGTGGGAAATGATATCAATGGATTTTATCGATGGATTACCAAGGACCAGAAGAGGTTTTGAAGGAATATGGGTAATTGTCGATCGACTGACAAAAAGTGCACATTTTATTCCTGTAAAACCAACACGTACAGCCGCATCATTAGCCGAAGTCTTTATGAGAGAAATTGTGCGATTACATGGAGTTCCATCAAGCATTGTAAGCGATCGAGATCCCATCTTTACAAGTAACTTTTGGAGAGCACTACAAAGAACTTTGGGAACGAGATTGAATCTCAGTACAGCTTACCATCCTCAAACGGACGGTCAAACTGAGAGAGTGAACTGGATATTGGAAGATTTGTTAAGAGCGTGTATTCTTGATTTTGGAGGATCGTGGGAAGATCATCTACACCTAGTCGAATTTTCTTATAACAACAGTTATCAGGCGAGTATACAAATGGCACCATACGAAGCATTGTATGGAAGACCCTGTAAAGCACCAGCATGTTGGATTGAATCCGGAGACAAATTAATACTTGGACCAGACATGATCCGAGAAGCAACCGAGAAAGTAGAATTGGTGAAGTTAAGAATGAAAGAAGCCCAGGATCGACAGAAAAGTTATGCCGATCAAAGACGAAGAGATCTTGTATTTGAGATAGGAGACCTGGTATTTGTCAAGATTTCACCAATGAGAGGAGTGGTGAGATTTGGAAAAGCTGGAAAGTTAACTCCGCGATATGTTGGACCTTTCCGAGTTATGGAGAGAATCGGTTTTCAAGCCTACAGAGTAGAATTACCAGAACATATGGCAGGGATCCACAACGTATTCCATGTGTCTCATTTAAGGAAATGTTTGCACGATCCGTCTTTAATTCTGGAACCATCTGTTCAGCAAGAAATAGAAATTGAACCAGATTTGACTATAATTCGACGACCATTTCGTATTATCGATAGAGAAGAAAAGCAACTTCGCAACAAGGCAGTAAGTCTGCTTAAGATTCAGTGGAGCGATAATCCGAAAGATTGCACGTGGGAGACCGAGAACCATATCAGGAAATTATACCCGGATTTATCTACAGATTAGGTATGTTTTACTGTTTGGTTGTTTGGATGAAATGAAACCTTGGATTTCTTCATTTCGGTAAGCATTGTCATATACATTTGTGGATTCGGTTTATTAGGACTTATGAACTCCCTTGCTATGATTTTATCATTGACGAGTTCTTTTCCTTGTTTACTTTCAGATGACACCACTGATGAAGAGGACCGCTAGAAAGAGACTTACATCACACCAAACAGAGAGACTACTAGCCAAGCGAGCAAGAGTGGGTGATTCTGAAGATGTTAGAGGAAGGATACCAAGTGAGGATGAAGGCACACACAGGACCTCGGATGAGTCGAATGTAGGCAGAGAGGAACCCATGGAGCAAGATCTAGACAGCACGGAGCCCTCAGAGGATGATGGTGTACTTATGATTGAAACCGGTTGTGGAGACAATGATAGTGATGACGATGACAGTGACCAGGAGGGAGATGAGGCTGAGGATATGAATATGGATGGGGATGATGAAGAAGAACCCGAGGAGGAAGAAGAGTTTGTACCTGAGACACCGATAGCTGATATGGGAGAGCAGCCAACGGAATTTGTGGACCCAGCAGTGGTGATATGGGAGAAACTAAAGCAAGCACTTGTAGAGTATCACGAAGTAGGAGGATGGGTTGAGATTTTCGGAGACTTTGGTTATCCTTGGATTCAGGTGTACATGATTCCGCCCGTAGAGGTTATAGAGATCTCCGATGATGAAGAGGTGGTACCGACTAATCCGGAGATCATGGATGTTTTTGTACCATCTGATGATGAGGATGAGGTGGTAGAGGTCGTTAACATATCCGATGATGAGTGGATCGTGATCGAGAGTGATCCAGATGAGTAGAGTGCAGTAGACTGATGTGTATGGACTAAGTATGTATATATTATGTAGCTATAACTTGATTTAGTCAAGTATAGCCTAGTTATGTAGTATGGTATATGATTAGTCAGGTGTAGCACTAGGAGTGTAGTATGTTATCTAGACTAGTGCTAGTATCGAACTAGTTGTATAATTATGATGTACTAAATGATTATGATATATAGAATCATCTTTTGGGAAAGAAATCCTTTCTATCTTGCTTACTTGTAATTTCGAGGACGAAATTCTTATAAGGGGGGTGGACTGTAATGTCCCGACTTTTTCGACCATTTGTAAATCATTTTGATGAGTAATTAAAATGAGTTAATTAGTTAAAAACAAAGCTAAAGGAGATTTTTGAAAACAAATATATATATATATATATAAGTATAGGCGTATGTATACATATATATGAGAAATATTTTAATAAACATATATACTTGAATAATCTTAGATTTGAATATACTTGAATTATCTTGGAATTCAAAACAAGTATATGATATAAAATAGGAATTCCTAAGGGAATAAATTTATATAATAAATGATACTTTGGAATGTCATTTTGATGAAGCAAGAAGTTTTCAAGAACAAAGGGCTAAGAACTTAAACAAAAATAAAAGGAGCATTTCTTCCATTTGAAAATATAGGGACCTATGGATAAAAACACCACAATATGTTGTCTACAACATAAACAAGTCGGCAAGAATATGAATCATATGAAATATTCAAACTAAAGACAAAAAGAAATTTCCAAGAAGAGACAAAAACATTAAATGGAACATACCTTAAATAGTAACACTAGAATTAGCAAACCATTACCTAAATCCTATAGTAAAGATGACATGTGTATTTCCAGCAAAGAAGAAAACAAATGCAAGCATTTGTTTAAGGCTTTAAAAATCCAAAATGGATCCTTGCATTTAATGCAAGAATGGTTCAAGCTTCTAGAAGCACTACCTAGGAGCTACAAACCCTTAGTGAGACAAAATTTGAAGCCATTATCCTCATTTTCTAGCCGTAGGAGAGGGGTGAGGCTAGAGAGCTTGCTGTTGGAAATTATGCCCAGAAATTCATTTTCTAATGCATGAATTCACCTATATATACCACTTATTCCTTCACAAATCTCATCACAAACAAATTGAGTTTTTATTCTAAGATCTGCAGTCATTTTCTGGATATTGGAGAGCATTTCTGGTGAGTAAAACATTTATAACTCTCTTGTTTTAAAAATACAGTAAACAGTTTTTGGGTTAATTAGAAATTTGCCATGTTTGATTGTAACTATCGTTTGAAAATACCAGTCAGTAGATCATGGTGTAGAAGACCTTGAATTCATCTGTATAGATGGATCCATCATATAAGATTCATCATAGTATGTGTTGCGAATGGTTGATGTTCACCAGCATTAATTTCCTGTATAAGTTCTGTTAAACACAGAACCTGTTCGTTTGCTAGCTAAAATGGGATGATCCACTTTTTGTTGATGAAAGCATGTAAATCTAGTGAATAAACATCATACAAACACATCTCAGATCAAAGAAAATACCATTTGAAATATATTAGTTCAAAAACAGAAATACAGGAGTGTTCTCTGTAAGTGGAAAATCAAAGTATAAATTCAAATGAAATAAAAACCTGTTTTGATGTTATGAACTTAATCCCGAATGCAAATGATGATTTTTAAAGTAAAAATCACGATTTTTAAGTAAGTACATTTCGAGAATTTTTAACATGAACGGAAATTGGGTTTTGACCAAATCTCGATCATCGGAGAAGCGAGGGGTCAGGCGATCGTAAGGGAAGGAGCGTCGGGGACCAGGGAATCAGGGAAAAATGGAAAAAGATTTATATAATGTATGGATTTTGAAAATGGATTGAAAATAGGGTTTTTGTGTTGGAGAATGGGTTCGTTGCTTCACGTCGGAGCTGCTCAACGTCGGCGGCGAGAGGGACGTGCAGTGGTGGGGGAAACGAAGCGTCAGGGGGTGACGATGTTGTGGTCAGAAGGGTTTGGCGTAGTATGGTCTGAGGTTGGCGAACGAGGCGTTTTCCTCGATGGAGTAAAATCCGACGTAAAACGAGATGACAGTGAAAACACTGTTCACAAGCGGATGACCGAACCTGAAGCGATCGACGAAGTGTGGAGGCAAGATGTGACACGTCGGGAAGGTCACTGGTGTTGGACGAGGTCTCGGTGGAGTGTGCACGTGCACAGGAGGGATGTGCACCAACAAGGGAGAAGAAGAAAACAAAGTACCAGTTTGGTACTTCTTGAATCATGGTGACCGATGGGGGATCAGGAGCGTGAACGTGAGTGCAGGGGGCTTGGCACTGGCATTTTGGTGCTTGCTAAAGTACCAAGTGGTATTTTCAAAACATACATGCACAGCAAAGGATTTTAAGCAAAATCCAAGTATTCTTCAAGCCTGGTACTTTGGCGCTCGCCAAGTCCGGCATTCTGGTAACTCGCCAAACGGATTTTTTAAATAAAGCGAAGATTTAAATTTAAAATATAATTTAAATTTAAAATCTGGAAAATAAATAATTTATTAAATAAAATAAGTGTTTTTATTTAAAGGACAAGTAGAGAAGAAACTGACAAAATTGTCGGTAGAAGTCGAGGCAAGTCTGAAATATAAATTAGACGTGAATAAATAATAAATTATTTGAATTATTTATAAAGTAAATAATCATAAAAGAATAATAAAAGAATAAGAACAAAAGAAAGAAAAAAGGAAGTTCAAACATCAATTGAACTAAAATAATCAAATAGAAGAATACACCGTGTGCGGAGCACGGGAAATTTCTAAAGGATGAACTAATTCGGTCAAAAACCATATACACCTCAACTGATTTATGTAAAGGATAAACTGACGATGCTAATGCAAACCAAACAAGTAAACACTGTTTGAAAAATATATATTTTATCTAAAATGGAGTAATACTCCTGATTTCATGGATAAACATTTATCGACTGTAAAAGATTTCGTACATCGTTCGAAGAGTCCGGAATAAACAATTTCACTTCGATTCGAAGTATACGACGCATATCAAAGTGCTGAAGACAACGAGATGCAAGCGTTATTTTTAAATGATATTTTTTGGTTTGTTCAAACCCAGAACAAATCCGAATGGACGAGTGTCTGACAATGTATATCAGTCAGATCTTGCACATCGAATTTACGTAAGTATATTACGTTGGTGGCAGGGAAATTCGTTTCTCTTTGCTTCATTACCCGTAATATATTTGGGTAATCGAATGAGTATTTTCTGACAGATAGGACGATGTGGCATTCAAAGAATGGAAAGAGAAAACCTGTCAGAAGAACAACGTAGCCTCAAACTTCACAACCCGGAAGTAACAAAAGTTGGGCTAGGCAGCATGGCTAGTTGGGTCATACCCAAGCAGGGTATATTATCACCATCTAGAGGATTTCCTTATTTACTTCTTAAATCTATTTCGCTGCTGTTGCATTCGGAAACGGTAAATCGAGCTCAACCGTAGGAGTGATAATATATTCGTTACACTCAAGCTAAATGAGTGGACGGTCATGTGTGGCCGGGTTACAAGACGTTCTTGTTGAACCCCAGTGTATCCTCTCTAGAGTACACTGATCGGTGTTGCTCCCATACCCTGTATGTTGGAATCCAAACTCCAATACGCGTTCTGCGATTTTAAATTTGTATACTATATATGTGAACGTGAGATGCAAGCGTTTCACTAGATTTGTAATTATCTGTTACAAAACTATTATAATATCAAATGTTTTGATATAAAAGAGATTAGATCATTTCCAGATATTAGACATGGATGGATCTAATGATTTTCAAAAGAAAACATGGATCAATATGAACACCTTGACACTTATTTTCCTGTTTACATTGTTTAACTATGTTTCCTCACACCAGTCCCCCGACTGACCCAGAGTTTATTTTTGTGTTTCTTAAACTCTTGGGTACTCATAATATTTATTATGAGTAGACAAGTAGGTTCAGGCAAGGCAAGTGGAACATGATGCTGAACCAGTTCAAGACCCAGTAGCATATATGTTTAATTATCAGTTTAATTACCAATGGTATTGTAATATGGTATTGTATGAACCATGATGATGTAATATATTATGTACTCTGATGTATCAGGCTTTGTGATGTAATATATAAGTATTTTGTGAAATTCCGCTGTGAGATTCTGATAACTTCTTACTCTTCTATTCTATAAGTTCTACCTTTTCTATCTCATCTTCTAAATTCTTTCAATAACGACACGGTTTCCCAGGTATGGAAAATCGCGCTGTTACACTCTCTTCCTCTAATCTCACACTATGTCATCTCATATGAGATGCATTTACAGAAGATGCATATAATCTTTGTGTTAGGATTTCTGCAAGATCACTACACAATTAGATTTTGAAAGAGGAAAGAAGATAACAATAACAAGGAAATTCCTCCAAACAAACCTTTATTAATTCACCAAATTACTATAATGAAAGCATAAAAAATTAATTGAGAATTTATCTCAATCCCAAAAAAACAAGTTTTTTTTTCTTTCCTTCAAGTACAAGTAAATCTCTCCCTAATAAGATGCTTATATAGGCAAATAGAAAGACTAGGTCTAAAACCTAATTGGGCCCTAAAATATCTCAGAAATAAATACTCCTTAAAACCTGCTCAAAATAAAGCTTTCCTAAAATATTCAACAGATCCATAAAACTTGGTCAAAGCTCAGAAAAATCCACTGCAGACGTCTGACCAAAATATGGTCAGACGTCTGCAGAAGTCCTTGGGATAAAAATCCCTGACAACTCAGACGTCTGACCAAAGGGGCTCAGACGTTTGACCGAAGGGGCTCAGACGTCTGAGCTGAAGCTCAATTGTCCCCTTGAACTGCTACATAGATTTTCTTCGATCTTTGATTCAAACACCGTTGTCTCCACCTATGATTGAATATCACAAATCACAACACTCTACCTTGATATGAAATCTCTCCAGTAAACTCCAATCTCAAAACAAATCTACTACCTACAAGTGATGCATCTCCTACATGAAATGCACCTCTCAACAATAAATTCAAATTTTCTTATAATACCACAGCGGCCTCCATGTAGGCTTTGTGGATTTACGTTGATGGCTCCACCTTGATTCAGATGAACTTGCCTCTCCAAATCCAATTGGAGAACTCATCACATTCTCCACCGTTTTTCCAAGCAATTTATACATGTTATCATTTCCCCATTTTGCGTGCAGAAGTTCCTTGTTAATCCACCAAACCCTTGTGACTCCACCTCTAGTCGAGAAATTGCAGCCTTTTTATTCTAACTGTCCAATTGAAGCAAGATTATTCTTAATTTCTGGGATGTGCCTAACTCCCATTAGCTTCATCACCTTTCCATCATTCATCTTCAATCGGACTGAACCTATGCCTTTCACCTGCAAGTCTCGACCATCAACGGATTCCACTTTAGCTGTTTGTTATTCATAATCAATAAATGCTTCCTTTTGATGGCATATGTGCAAATAAGCTCCTGAATCAAGTATCCAATCTTTTCTTTTGCCTTCATTAACACATAAAACATTGCCTTCAAGTTCCACACCAAGTTTCACCTCATTATCATTATCCTTTTGTTCATCTGACTCTTCTTCCAATGTCTTCATCTTCTCTTTATCCCTCTTAAGCTTATGACAAGATCTCAGTTGATGACCGGATTTGTCACAGTAAAAACAAATGTATTTCTATCTCATGTCTGATTTATTAGATTGCCTTTTCATATTTCGTTGACTAACCCTCCTTGCAATAAAAGCTTTTTCAATTGGAGTTTCAATTTATGTTTCCTCCTTATCTTTTCCTTCCAGAAGGCTCGTCCTCTGCATCTCCTCATTAAGCAAGATACTAACCATTGACCCCATTGAAACAACACCATTCGAATTTGAGTTATCCAACATGACGACAAGTGTTTCCCAACTCTCCGTCAACGAACTCATCATCATTAAGGCTTTTGTTTCATCATCCACCTTGAAATTTATGGCATCCAATTTGTAACACCCCTCTTGAAAAGCTAACACAAAGATCTTTTAGCACAGTGGTTATTGTGTGGTGTTGCTTTACAGGAGGTCGGGGGTTCGATACTCATGGTTGTCACATTTCAATATTTTTGTGTCCATCCGAAATCGGACATCAAAATCACATTTTGATTATTCATTGAATATTATTTTAAAATATTCTTTATTTAAAAATATTCTTTATTTAAAAATATTCTTTACTTAAAAATATTATTCATTTTTAAATCGGAATGCGACTCAATTAATTACCATATAATTTCAATTATATGGATTTCATACATCGCATGTATTCAACAATAATGAAAATAATCATTAAACAGTCCATTCACATCCAGAGTGAAATTTACAACTATGTGAGCATTAAAATAAATAAATAACGCTCATCACAGTTGGTCAACACATCGATTGACATACAACTAAATATTGGGAATAGTGTATGTCAAATATCATCCCAATACCCGTGCTGGGTTTTCAAACAACAACAGTTTATTTATTTGTGCGGTTGGGTGATGTGTAAAATTTATCGTCCCAATCCATATTATAAAAATGGGTGTACATAAACAAATCATCTGATTTGTAAATGAATATTTATTTTCGTTTCTGGAGAATTTTATGTTGTTCGTATATATACATTAAAAGTTATATTTTTAACGATAAATATTTTTCAACACATGAATATATTATATAGTTCATTTATACAATAAAAATGATATTTTTATTGTTCAAACATTTTATTCAACACATGAATATTTTATATAGTTCATTTATATAATAAAAATGATATTTTTATTGTTCAAACATTTTATTCAACACATGAATACAATATAGTCAATATACACAATTCAATCCAAAGAAACATCCATGGTTTGTACAATAAATAGTGTCGGGTGCTACTAAGCACCGTCTGCAACCTAGTATATATTTAACCGTAAAATAGTTTGAGTGAGAAAGAGTTCTCACCTTTGGTTTCCACTCCTCCATTCTTTATTGGACGATTTGGATTCATCTCTGCTTCCAGTCAGTTTCATCGCTATCTGTTTCACGCGGTATATATATTAAAAATCATATTTTTATCTCAATATTATATATAATAAAAATTACATTTTTAAAACTATGCTTTCTATATAAAAAACACATTTTTGTTCTACTATATATATAAATTAAAAATCATGTTTTTATTTTAAAGCTATATATATAAACCATATTTTTATTACAAAGTTGTATATATAAATATATATATATATCATATTTTTGTTAAAAAGTTGTTTATATAAAAACCATATTTTTGAAACAAAGTATTTCATATAAAAATTACATTTTTATAACAAAGTATTATAATTTAAAAACAATGGTGTTCTTATAAAAGTTTACATTTTATAACTTAGTTATCTAAATAAAAATCACACTTTTTTGTGATGTTATTTAAATTAAAAATTAGAAATTTGCCAATGTTATTTATTTATCAAATATCATTTACAACAAATTACTTTGGGATATAAAATGATTTAGTATGTAACTAAAGATCGGGTGACCCGAGAGCGACTAAAAGAGTGAGGGCGCAATGGCTGACTTGTAAAGCACTTTGGTGTTGTGTTGTATGGCGTGGGTTCAAGTCTGGGCGTGCTTAGTGTTTGGCAAGTGTATTTTTTAAATGTTACAACCACGAGTATCGAACCCCCGACCTCTCGTGAAGCAACACCACGCACTAACCACTGTGCTAAAAGATATTTGTGTTAGCTTTTCGAGAGGGGTGTTACAGACTACCCCCCTTAAAGAGCCCAAAGTCCTCGTTAGCTTATATCACTCACCACCCAGGCATTGTGCATATAACCCGCATCAGTAACACACCGAATGACATCCGCAGCATTACATACACAATTCCGGGTGGGTATAAGCTCTAATACCAAATGTGACAACTGCGGGTATCGAACCCCCGACCTCCCGTAAGGCAACACCACGCACTAACCATTGTGCTAAAAGATATTTGTGTTAGCTTTTCGAGAGGGGTTTTACACAATTGATTCACAATTTCCTGAAAATCATTAAGATGCATTCCAATTGATCCACCTTCCTTAAGCTTCATATTCACCAACCTTCTCATAAGAAGAGCCTTATTTGTTGTAGAGTTCTTAGCATAAATGAAAGGACCCGTTACTTCACCGTGAAGGAAATAGCGGATACTTTGAGAACAACAAAAGAACGCAGGCAGAAGAACATTTCATTGTTATTACAACAATTCCATCAGATACAAGAATATACAGAGTATAATTGAATATATTACATTCGATAAATATCAGAGATTACAATAAATTACATGGCAGCGGAAAAATAATATAAAACACAACTGAAAGTGATACACGGATACAGAGCTTTCCGAGCATCGTTCCAGCTGTAAATCAGGATCCTGTGAATATAAATCTGCAAAACCAAAACTACTAGCTGCCCGTGTCGAAAATAAGGGCACCCAGAGATTAGGTTAAAACAATAAATTCCAGGTCAGTCATGTGACTGGTGTGAGAACTAAAATAGTTATTTAAAACTTTACTTCAAAAGAGAGTAATTCAAGGGACCACGCCGTATAACACGGAATGGGTTTCCTCCCAAGAATACCAGTGCATAGAAAAGACAACGCAATGCTTTTTCGAAAAATGAAGCTATTATAAGACCCAGGTCCCATCACACAATGCAACGCAAGCCGGAGGATAGGGTTTTCCCTTATAATAGCCAAACATGCTTGGTACGTTTAAAACAAATCATTTGATACTATAATAAGTGTATAGTGTCAAAACAATTTCAATCATAAATATCAATCCTAGGCGGCATGGGTACCATCTATCATGTCGCCATACTAGGCTCTACAAATAAAACCGAAATACACATATTGGAAATTGGATTTCCGTCATGAGTCGAGGCAAGGGGCAAGCTCCTCTCCGCTTCGAGACACTCTAGCAAATGCTCAGGACTACACACTCTGGGCAGCCACTTGGATCGGTTGGGCTGGTCCTCTCTTACGTTTGAGGATTGGAAATTCCTGAACACACATTTCCCGGTCCTTACAGACCTAATATCGAGGCGCCTCACTCAAACAACCACAAAGGTGAAAAAGTATATATATGTCAGGGCTGGTAAGTCACTGACACCACCAAAGCTAGAAAGAAACGTCGTGTTCTCCCAACGGTCCGTATCTCGTTTTTAACTCATACCGAGGTGTGAGGCTCGCGAATCCACGCTATACACAAAGCTATGCCACGTAGGCCGTGCTTTGATCATCAACCACAAGACTTTGCTTTTCAACAGAATCCTTGATCCATGCAACTCAGCGTGCCACACAGGAAATTCATGCCATGCGATTGATATCTATCGATATATAACCTCTAAGTTCGTACGTCTCAGAGAAGGGCATTAAGCAAGAGAATAAATTCTCTGCCGCCAAACAGATGTATATTTAACAGGAATCAATCAACACAGAATAAAATCCAATGTCAGACACACAATCCATTTACAAGTTCGTTCTGGGTCTGAACGAAACCGGAGGCACTTTCCTCGCATATCCATCGATCTCCAAGTACGTCTGGACGACCACCAACTGATTCCCTCATCTTGGGTGTACAGCCCAATCAAGATCATCAGTAATCACCCAAACGATGTGAATACTTCCGGTCTTCAACCACCGTCTTCATCTTCGACATATCGTCGAATCGGTTATTCAGAATGGGTATAAACCCGGCCTTCCCGAACAACCCGCGTATATTAAAAACAAATGTTACACAAACACAACATACGCCTCATTCCAATCCATTAGTCACTAACCGTAAATCAACAAGAGAACAATTTCCCAAATATTAACCCCGAAGGCCGAAACCAACATCAGATCAATACCCAGGAAACCATTATTCTTAACTAACCTATAGCTAGTTTCTAAATTTCAATTCTTAGGGAAAGGTTCCCATTAATTTTATCCAAGATAAATTCTTTAAAATTTACCCTATAATCTTCCTTTGGATATCATTTTAAACCAAATTATGGTTTTCCAAACTAGTCGAGATTAGCGAAACCACACCGAAGTAATTATTTATTTTATTTCCCAATCCCAACTTATTCATCCCATGAAGCAAAACTGGCAATACTCCACATCTAACACCACAGTGTTATCGGTAAAACTAATTACCATTTCACGTTCAAATCTAGTTAAAGATTTAATTATCGCTTTGGAGCAAAACTGGTGATACTCCATTCTCGCTCAATTTCTAAATTTGATAATTTAGATTATCAATTCACATTTCAATCTAATTACAGATTCATTAAAACTCCTTTTACCGGGTCAAAGAACTAATGTCATTTAAAACACAGTTCACGACAAACCCAAATCACATTCTATTTATTTATCGGGTTAAAGAACAAGTGTCATTTAAAACACCCTTCATGATAAACCCACAAATCAATTCTATTTGCAACCTATTTCAAATCCAATTTATTTATTTAAAAATAAATGGGTTTTAATTTTAGTTCAAAACTAGTTTATTTCAATAAAAATCTATTTTTACCTTTTCAAATATGGAGTTTTTCATCCCAATTTTTCCCAAATCATTTCTTATGATTTTACACAAATTATTACTATTTTTAATAATTTTATCAAGGCCCGTACAGTTGATTTCCATCAACGGCCATCGAACTGCACTTGCAGCGACCTTTTCCAAACTTGATTTGGACGTATCTCCAAATCCAACCGTTAGATTTAAAATTTCTAATATTCATTAGAAAGCTCTTTTCGATATGAACCCAACGGTTCCGGTTTTAGGAGAATCCGACAGTTGGATCTCCCGTAATATTCGTTCGAAGTCAATGGTCGAAATTTATGAACTGCCGCGGCGCGGCGCGTTCTATTCAGGCCATTATATTATATATATATAATGTATATTTCATCGATTTCTATTTAAAACGAATTTTATAAATAGTTTTAAATTCGTTTCAAAAACTTTTCAACTTCCATTTCCAATTCAAATCAAAATTGAATTTTTCCTTATAAATTCGTTTTAAAATTCATCTCAATTCAATTCAAATTTCAATTCAATTTGAATTCATTTCAAATTGATATTCTCCAATTTCGATTCGTTTTCAATTCAATTTGGATTCATTTTCTATTCGAATTCTTTTATACTCAATTTAATTCAAATTCGTTTTCTATTCAATTCAATTCGAATTCGTTTTCAATTCAATTCAAATTCATTTTCTATTCAATTCAATTCAAATTCATTTTCTATTCAATTCAATTCAAATTCATTTTCTATTCAATTCAATTCGTTTTCTATTCAATTCAAATTCATTTTCTATTCAATTCAATTCGAATTCATTTTCTATTCAATTCAATCCAAATTCATTTTCTATTCAATTCAATTCGAATTCATTTTCTATTCAATTCAATCCGAATTCATTTTCTATTCAATTCAAATTCATTTTATATTCAATTCAATTCAAATTCATTTTCTATTCAATTCAATTCGAATTCATTTTCTATTCAATTCAATCCGAATTCATTTTCTATTCAATTCGAATTCGTTTTCTATTCAATTCAATTCAAATTCATTTTCTATTCAATTCAATTCGAATTCGTTTTCTATTCAATTCAATTCAAATGCATTTTCTATTCAATTCAAATTCGTTTTCTATTCAATTCAATTCAAATTCATTTTCTATTCAATTCAATTCGAATTCATTTTCTATTCAATTCAATTATAAAAACGAATATAATCGATATAAATATCGTTCACGTCAAAATAGCGCATCTCTAATCAACACGACTTTATATATTTCAATAATTCCGTTATTCTATTCAACAAATGAATATTTATTCTATTCAATACGTGAATCTATATTTTTGTCAACACCTGACTAATCTCAATGAATGAGTACTGTCCACGTGTGACTAAATTTCTTATTTAATATATTTTAAAAAAATTATGGTATCTATCGTTTGATTTCAAATCAGACTCCAACCGTAAACTAGTAAGAGAACGATTCCCTAAATATTAACCCCAAAGGCCGAAACCAACATCAGATCAATATCCAGGAGACCACTCATCTTATCTATTTTCCAGTTAGTTTCTAATTCTATATATGATAAAGGTGTAAATTTTATTGTTAAAATATTTCGTTCAACACATGACTAATCTCAACGGATGAGTACTGTCAACACATGAACCTTTATTTTCTAAAGAAGTTAGTTTCTAATTCTATATATAATAAAGATGTAAATTTTATTGTTAAAATATTTCGTTCAACACATGACTAATCTCAACGTATGAGTACTGTCAAAACATGAACCTTTATTTTATAAAATTATTTATTTTCTAAATTGGAATGAGGCCCAATCAATTACCATATAGCGTTAACTATATGGATTCCATACAACACATGTATATAATAGCAACGATAAATAATCAACTATCATCCAAAGTGCACTACACTGTATAAGCATCAAATATAGATATCTAACGCTTATAACAGCCTGTCAATCAATCGATCGACATACAACTAATTATTGGGATTAGTGTATGTCGTATTTTATCCCAATACCCGTGTGGGGTTTCAAATCAACAAACATAGATTTTTATTTGTGCAGTTGGGCGATGTGTAAAATTTATCGTCCCAATCAATGTCCTTCAAATAGGTGTACATAAACAACCCGTTCAGTTTGTAAATGAATATTTATTTATTCACGTTCACGTTAAAAATTATATTTTTAATGACCAAATTATTTTATTCAACCTATGAATATATTTTATTATCTATTCCACATCAACATCATAAACAATTTTCACAACACATCAATCAAACAAAGAAGCCATCCATGGTCTGTGGATGACGGGTGTCGGGTGCTACTAAACACCGTTTGCATCCTAGTATTTGTATTTATAACTAAAAAAAGAAATTTTAAAGTGAGGAGTTCTCACCAATAGCTAATCCAACTCCACGACACTTCTAATGTAGGAAATCATCACTGTTCTCGCCTTTTTGTCACTTTCGTTGCCCGTAGCCACTACATATATAAAAATCACATTTTTATATTGTTGCTATGTATATAAAAATCATATTTTTATTATCACCCCATATGGATAAAAATTCTATTTTTACATCGCTACTATATAGATAAAAATTCTATTTTCACACCGCTACTATATAGATAAAAATTCTATTTTTACATCGCTACTATATAGATAAAAATTCTATTTTTACATCGCTACTATATAGATAAA
Organism: Allium sativum; assembly: GCA_030737875.1. Classification (NCBI taxonomy): domain Eukaryota; kingdom Viridiplantae; phylum Streptophyta; class Magnoliopsida; order Asparagales; family Amaryllidaceae; genus Allium; species Allium sativum. Next base: position 290,594,128 of record CM060921.1, on the reverse strand, counting down.
AATTCTATTTTTACATCGCTACTAAATATATAAAAGTTCTATTTTTACATCGCTGCTATATAGATAAAAATTCTATTTTCACTTCGTGACTTCATATATAAAAATCGAATTTTTAAAACGATGTTCACATTATAAAAATCAAAACTTTATTAAAAATAGAAATCAAATCCTATTTGCTATATATATAAACTGATTATTCCTCTCATTTAAAAACAAAGTATTTCAAATAAATATGAATAAAAATAAAAATAAAAAGCTTACAGTCGGTTTTCAGCGAACGGGGGTGGAGATCGGCGGAATAGTGAGGTAGGTGGGGCGGTAGCGGAGTGGTGGTGCCAGAGGAGGTGAGGAGGAGGTCGGTTTTAGTCAGAGGAAGAAGGAGAGAGAAGAGAGAGGGAAGGTGGAAGGAGGCGGAGGGGAAGAAGAGGAAGCAGCGGCGGCAGCAACAGGAGGAGGGGGCGCGAGGTACTGGGGGAGGGTCGAGGAAGAAGGGGACGCGGAGGAAGGGGATGAGGAGAAGTGACGGGGAAGGGATCGACGTGCGGTGGGGTGGTGATGGGTGGCGCGCGAGGTCAACGGCGGAGGGAAGGGAAGCAGGAAAAATTTGGGGATCGGTTTTTTTTTTCGATTTCTAAAATGAACGGGGGGGGCTGAGGAGAGATAAAGGAGAGGGTGAATTATTTTTATATTATTTTATTTCAAAAAAGTTGACTTTTTATTTCGACCTCGAAACGAGGCCCACCGCCTGTCGCCCATAGCTAATTACCCCCATTCCGAACACAATGGGATATGTATCGTAAGCTGATTCGGCTGTTACGGTCAGTTTTCGTCAAATTTACATTTAAATCATTATATTGAATTTTAAACGTATATTTCAATTTACCGGGGCCACATATTAACTAGAAAAATTCCAGAAGAATATTTTCTAGCTTCGTATTGACGATACGGTCCTAACAAAACTAGTTTCGTCGAATTCTGAGACCGTTGGAAAAAATGGCCATTTTCCAGTCGATTAAAATCAACTAAAACTGGTCAAATGCGTTTTCCTTTGCCACGCTCACATATTAACTCGAAAAATTATGAAATTTGAAACCTAGCAATAATTTAACATCACGGATCCAACAAAAGTGGTTTCGTCGAAATCCGAGGTCATTTGCAAAATTTCCATTTTTAAGGGCCTGAATTCCATAGCGACTATTCAGAATTTTCAACCGGACATATCTTTTGATTCCCACTATGAAATTTTGATTTTTCGGATTCGTTGGAAAGATATTATCAAATAGATTCAGTTATTTTTGGTTTCACTAAAATCCAGTTTGATTTGCACCCGGTACATTCAATTGAAGTTTGAAATCGAATTATCGAACTGCAGGGTCATTTTCAATTCTTTTTATAATTATAAATAATTATTTATATTCTAACGACTACGTATATAATATATACGTGCTATTCCTATTGAAAATAAATTTCTCGTCGATATTATTTAAAATAATTCATTTTAAATATTCAAAATTCATTAAAATTGCAAAAATAAAAAAATTAAATTGGCTCGGATTTCCGGGTTATTACAATCTCCCCCACTTAAAACTTTTCGTCCCCGAAAAGGAACGAAGCCGAAAGTTGTTTAACTAATCAACTCAACTTCCATTCTTTCTTTACGGCTTAAGTTCTTTAACTTTTCAGTTTCTAAGAACTTTTTAAATTTTTCAAAAATTTGGCTAACACCCTAAATTTTCGAAAAATTTCACCATAACCTCCCCTGCACCGGGAGCACCGGGAAAATCCCGAAATTTCCATACAGGCCTTCTGATCTCAAAAAGAAAAAGAAAAAGCCAAGCGGCTCATAAAATCATCATCACCGAAAAAAAACAGTAAATTATGGTAAACATGTACCTATTTGTTGGGCAAAAAAATTTTATTCTCTGCTCTAGCCTCCTTGCTATGACCTGTTCAATGTAAGTACATATGCAAGCAAATGCGACTAATTTTCAATATAATTCAATATTTGATACAATTAGGCATAATGGTTCAAAATTACAAACAAATAAACAAACAACTCAACCATCAATCAATTAGTGGATTAACGTTTCAAATTCATAATTTGATACATATATAAAAAATCATGTTTTTGATGTCAATTCACAACAATAAACCTATCTAGTTTGGTTCTCATACCAGTCTAACGGAAATATATAGAAAATCACACCTTCGAAACTCGAACACACACTACTGATGCTATATAGTCATCAGTAGAATCGTCTCCGGGCGACTAGAGTGTGATTCTATATCTATCTAGTATATTAAAATTTCGAATATACGTTCATGACGCGTATATGCAAAACATTTATATACTGGATTGCCCAAATTCAAAATAAATAAATATTCAAATACGTATAAAACGCTTTAAATTTCAAAACAAAATTGTTTCCATTTGGAAAATATACTCTTCACACTCGTTCTAGGACACTACTGGTCCCATCTCTAACGAGTCATTCTAATTGGATATTACTAATCTAATATCTGATGAATTCTTTCGTATGGTTCTAGTGTGTCTTGTTCTTGAGCTCTGTAAACCAAAGCTCTGATACCAAATGAAAGGACCCGTTACTTCCCCGTGAAGGAAAGAGTGGATACTTTGAGAACAACACACAAAAGAACGCAGACAGAAGAACATTTCATTGTTATTACAACAATTCCATCAGATACAAGAATATACAGAGTATAATTGAATAAATTACATTCGATAAATATCAGAGATTATAATAAATTACATGGCAGTGGAAAAATAATATAAAACACAACTGAAAGTGATACACGGATACAGAGCTTTCCGAGCATCGTTCCAGCCGTAAATCGGGATCCTATGAATATAAATCTGCAAAACCAAAACTACTAGCTGACCGTGTCAAAAATAAGGGCACCCAGAGTTTAGGTTAAAACAATAAACTCCAGGTCAGTCATGTGACTGGTGTGAGAACTAAAACAGTTATTTAAAACTTTACTTTAAAAGAGAGTAATTCAAGGGACCACGCCGTATAACACGGAACGGGTTTCCTCCCAAGAATACCAGTGCATAGAAAAGACAACGCAATGCTTTTTCGAAAAATGAAGCTATTATAAGACCCAGGTCCCATCACACAATGCAACGCAAGCCGGAGGATAGGGTTTTCCCTTATAATAGCCAAACATGCTTGGTACGTTTAAAACAAATCATTTGATACTATAATAAGTGTATAGTGTCAAAACAATTTCAATCATAAATATCAATCCTAGGCGGCATGGGTACCATCTATCATGTCGCCATACTAGGCTTTACAAATAAAACCGAAATACACGTATTGGAAATTGGATTTCCGTCATGAGTCGAGGCAAGGGGCAAGCTCCTCTCCGCTTCGAGACACTCTAGCAAATGCTCAGGACTACACACTCTTGGCAGCCACTTGGATCGGTTGGGCCGGTCCTCTCTTACGTTTGAGGATTGGCAATTCCTGAACACACATTTCCCGGTCCTTACAGACCTAATATCGAGGTGCCTCATTCCAACAACCACAAAGGTGAAAAATATATAAATGTCAGGGCTGGTAAGTCACTGACACCACCAAAGCTAGAAAGAAACGTCGTGTTCCCCCAACGGTCTGTATCCCGTTTTTAACTCATACCGAGGTGTGAGACTCGCGAATCCACGCTATACACAAAGCTATGCCACGTAGGTTGTGCTTTGATCATCAACCACAAGACTTTGCTTTTCAACAGAAGCCTTGATCCATGCAACTCAGCGTGCCACACAGGCAATTCATGCCATGCGATTGATATCTATCGATATATAACCTCTAAGCTCGTACGTCTCAGAGAAGGGCCTTTAGAAAGAGAATAAATTCTCTGCCGCTAAACAGATGTATATTTAACAGAAATCAATCAACACGGAATAAAATCCAATGTCAGACACACAATCCATTTACAAGTTCGTTCTGGGTCTGAACGAAACCGGAGGCACTTTCCTCGCATATCCATCGATCTCCAAGTACGTCTGGACGACCACCAACTGATTCCCTCATCTTGGGTGTACAGCCCAATCAAGATCATCAGTAATCACCCAAACGATGTGAAGACTTCCGGTCTTCAACCACCGTCTTCATCTTCGACATATCGTCGAATCGGTTATTCAGAATAGTTATAAACCCGGCCTTCCCGAACAACCCGCGTATATTAAAAACAAATGTTACACAAACACAACATACGCCTCATTCCAATCCATTAGTCACTAACCGTAAATCAACAAGAGAACAATTTCCCAAATATTAACCCCGAAGGCCGAAACCAACATCAGATCAATACCCAGGAAACCATTCTTCTTAACTAACCTACAGCTAGTTTCTAAATTTCAATTCTTAGGGAAAGGTTCCCATTAATTTTATCCAAGATAAATTCTTTAAAATTTACCCTTTAATCTTCCTTTGGATATCATTTCAAACCAAATTATGGTTTTCCAAACTAGTCGAGATTAGCGAACCACACCGAAGTAATTATTTATTTAATTTCCCAATCCCAACCTATTCATCCCATGAAGCAAAACTGGTAATACTCCACATCTAACACCACAGTGTTATCGGTAAAATTAATTACCATTTCACGTTCAAATCTAGTTAAAGATTTAACTATCGCTTTGGAGCAAAACTGGTGATACTCCATTCTCGCTCAATTTCTAAATTTGATAATTTAGATTATCAATTCACATTTCAATCTAATTACAGATTCATTAAAACTCCTTTTACTGGGTCAAAGAACTAATGTCATTTAAAACACAGTTCACGACAAACCCAAATCACATTCTATTTATTTATCGGGTTAAAGAACAAGTGTCATTTAAAACACCCTTCAAGATAAACTCACAAATCAATTCTATTTACAACCTATTTCAAATCCAACTTATTTATTTAAAAATAAATGGGTTTTAATTTTAGTTCAAAACAAGTTTATTTCGATAAAAATCTATTTTTACCTTTTCAAATATGGAGTTTTTCATCCCAATTTTTTCCAAATCATTTCTTACGATTTTACACAAATTATTACTATTTTTAATAATTTTATCAAGGCCCGTACAGTCGATTTCCATCAACGGCCATCGAACTGCACTTACATCGACCTTTTCCAAATTTGATTTGGACGTATCTCCAAATCCAACTGTTAGATTTAAAATTTCTAATGTTCATTAGAAAGATCTTTTCGATATGAACCCAATGGTTCCAGTTTTAGGAGAATCCGACGGTCGGATCTCCCGTAATATCCGTTCGAAGTCAATGGTCGAAATTTACGAACTGCCGCGGCGCGGCGCGTTCTATTCAGGCCATTATATTATATATATAATACATATTTCATCGATTTCTATTTAAAACGAATTTTATAAATAGTTTTAAATTCGTTTCAAAAACATTTCAACTTCCATTTCCAATTCAAATCAAAATTGAATTTTTCCTTATAAATTTGTTTTAAAATTCATCTCAATTCAATTCAAATTTCAATTCAATTTGAATTCATTTCAAATTGATTTTCTCCTATTTCGATTCGTTTTCAACTCAATTTGGATTCATTTTCTATTCGAATTCTTTTATACTCAATTTAATTCAAATTCGTTTTCTATTCAATTCAATTCGAATTCGTTTTCTATTCAATTCAATTCAAATTCATTTTCTATTCAATTCATTTAAAATTCATTTTCTATTCAATTCAATTCGAATTCATTTTCTATTCAATTCAATTCGAATTCGTTTTCTATTCAATTCAATTCAAATTCATTTTCTATTCAATTCAAATCGAATTCGTTTTCTGTTCAATTCAATTCGAATTCATTTTCTATTCAATTCAATTCGAATTCGTTTTCTATTCAATTCAATCCGAATTCATTTTCTACTCAATTCAATTCGAATTCATTTTCTATTCAATTCAATCCGAATTCATTTTCTATTCAATTCAATTCAAATTCATTTTCTATTCAATTCAATTCAAATTCATTTTCTATTCAATTCAATTCGAATTCATTTTCTATTCAATTCAATCCGAATTCATTTTCTATTCAATTCAATTCGAAATCGTTTTCTATTCAATTCAATTCAAATTCATTTTCTATTCAATTCAATTCGAATTCGTTTTCTATTCAATTCAATTCAAATTCATTTTCTATTCAATTCAATTCAAATTCGTTTTCTATTCAATTCAATTCAAATTCATTTTCTATTCAATTCAATTCAAATTCATTTTCTATTCAATTCAATTATAAAAACGAATATAATCGATATAAATATCGTTCGTGTCAAAATAGCGCATCTCTAATCAACACGGCTTTATATATTTCAATAATTTCGTTATTCTATTCAACAAATGAATATTTATTCTATTCAATACGTGAATCTATATTTTTGTCAACACCGGACTAATCTCAACGAATGAGTACTGTCCACGTGTGACTATTTTTCTTATTTAATATATTTTATAAAAATTATGGTATCTATCGTTTGATTTCAAATCAGACTTCAACCGTAAACTAGTAAGAGAACGATTCCCTAAATATTAATCCCGAAGGCCGAAACCAACATCAGATCAATATCCAGGAGACCACTCATCTTATCTATTTTCCAGTTAGTTTCTAATTCTATATATGATAAAGGTGTAAATTTTATTGTTAAAATATTTCGTTCAACACATGACTAATCTCAATGGATGAGTACTGTCAACACATGAACCTTTATTTTCTAAAGAAGTTAGTTTCTAATTCTATATATAATAAAGATGTAAATTTTATTGTTAAAATATTTCGTTCAACACATGACTAATCTCAACGGATGTGTACTGTCAACACATGAACCTTTATTTTATAAAAAAATTTATTTTCTAAATTGGAATGAGGCACAATCAATTACCATATAGCGTTAACTATATGGATTCCATACAACACATGTATATAATAGCAGCGATAAATAATCAACCATCATCCAAAGTGCACTACACTGTATAAGCATCAAATATAGATATCTAATGCTTATAACAGCCTATCAATCAATCGATCGACATACAACTAATTATTGGGATTAGTGTATGTCGTATTTTATCCCAATACCCGTGTGGGGTTTCAAATCAACAAACATAGATTTTTATTTGTGCAGTTGGGCGATGTGTAAAATTTATCGTCCCAATCAATGTCCTTCAAATAGGTGTACATAAACAAACCGTTCGGTTTGTAAATGAATATTTATTTATTCACGTTCACGTTAAAAATTATATTTTTAACGACCAAATTATTTTATTCAACCTATGAATATATTTTATTATCTATTCCACATCAACATCACAAACAATTTTCACAACACATTAATCAAACAAACAAGCCATCCATGGTCTGTAGATGACGGGTGTCGGGTGCTACTAAACACCGTCTGCATCCTAGTATATGTATTTATAACTAGAAAAAGAAATTTTAAAGTGAGGAGTTCTCACCAATAGCTAATCCAACTCCACGACACTTCTAATGTAGGAAAACATCACTGTTCTCGCCTTTTTGTCACTTTCGTTGCCCGTAGCCACTGCATATATAAAAATCACATTTTTATATTGTTGCTATGTATATAAAAATCATATTTTTATTATCACCCCATATGGATAAAAATTCTATTTTTACATCGCTACTATATAGATAAAAATTCAATTTTCACACCGCTACTATATAGATAAAAATTCTAATTTTACATCGCTACTATATAGATAAAAATTCTTTTTTACATCGCTACTATATAGATAAAAAATCTATTTTTACATCGCTACTATATAGATAAAAATTCTATTTTTACATCGCTACTATATAGATAAAAATTCTATTTTCACTTCGTGACTTCATATATAAAAATCGAATTTTTAAAACGATGTTCACATTATAAAAATCAAAACTTTATTAAAAATAGAAATCAAATCCTATTTGCTATATATATAAACTGATTATTCCTCTCATTTAAAAACAAAGTATTTCAAATAAATATGAATAAAAATAAAAATAAAAAGCTTACAGTCGGTTTTCAGCGAACGGGGGTGGAGATCGGCGGAATAGTGAGGTAGGCAGGGCGGTAGCGGAGTGGTGGTGCCAGAGGAGGTGAGGAGGGGGTCAGTTTTAGTCAGAGGAAGAAGGAGAGAGAGGAGAGAGGGAAGGTGGAAGGAGGCGGAGGGGAAGAAGAGGAAGCAGCGGCGGCAGCAACAGGAGGAGGGGGCACGAGGTACTGAGGGAGGGTCGAGGAAGAAGGGGACGCGGAGAAAGGGGAAGAGGAGAAGTGACGGGGAAGGGATCGACGTGCGGTGGTGATGGGTGGCACGCGAGGTCAACGGCGGAGGGAAGGGAAGCGGGAAAAATTTGCGGATCGGGGCTTTTTTTTTATTTCGATTTCTAAAATGAACGGGGGGGCTGAGGAGAGATAAAGGAGAGGGTGAATTATTTTTATATTATTTTATTTCAAAAAAGTTGACTTTTTATTTCGACCTCGAAACGAGGCCCACCGCCTGTCGCCCATAGCTAATTACCCCCATTCCAAACACAATGGGATATGTATCGTAAGCTGATTCGGCTGTTACGGTCAGTTTTCCTCAAATTTACATTTAAATCATTATATTAAATTTTAAACGTATATTTCAATTTACCGGGGCCACATATTAACTAGAAAAATTCCAGAAGAATATTTTCTAGCTTTGTATTGTCGATACGGTCCTAACAAAACTAGTTTCGTCGAATTCTAAGACCGTTGGAAAAAATGGCCATTTTCCAGTCGATTAAAATCAACTAAAACTGGTCAAACGCGTTTTCCTTTGCCACGCTCACATATTAACTCAAAAAATTATGAAATTTTAAACCTAGCAATAATTTAACATCACGGATCCAACAAAAGTGGTTTCGTCGAAATCCAAGGTCGTTTGCAAAATTTCCATTTTTAAGGGCCTGAATTCCATACCGACTATTCAGAATTTTCAACTGGACATATCTTTTGATTCCCGCTATGAAATTTTGATTTTTCGGATTCGTTGGAAAGATATTATCAAATAGATTCAATTATTTTTGTTTTCACTAAAATCCGGTTTGATTTGCACCCGGTACATTCAATTGAAGTTTGAAATCGAATTATCGAACTGTAGGGCCATTTTCAATTCTTTTTATAATTATAAATAATTATTTATATTCTAACGACGACGTATATAGTATATACATGCTATTCCTATTGAAAATAAATTTCTCGTCGATATTATTTAAAATAATTCATTTTAAATATTCAAAATTTATTAAAATTGCAAAAATAAAAATTTTAAATTGGCTCAGATTTCCGGGTTATTACAATAAACCCCTTCCAATTTCTTCCATATGTTATATGCAGATGTTTCGTTAGCAACAATATGATTGTCCAAAAAACATCGAATAGACGCAGCAGCCTTCTTATCCAAAGTCTCCCATTTTGCTTTGGATACATTGTTAGGTTTCTCCCTATTATTCTCTAATGGTTGATGAAGATCATTAAGATAAAGGAAATCTTCCATCTTCGCCTTCTATGATCCCTAATGTCTTCCATTAAGCTTTTCAATAGTTATTTTATCCATATTCAAATCCTCTCCAAAAAAATGTGTAGAAGGCTCTGATACCAATTGTTAGGGTTTTCACAAGATCACTACACAATTAGATTTTGAAAGAGGGAAGAAGATAACAATAACAAGCAAATTCCTCCAAACAAACCTTTATCAATCCACCAATTATTACAACGAAAGCCTAAAAAATTAATTGAGAATTTATCTCAATCCCAAAAAACAAGTTTTTTCTTCTTTCCTTCAAGTACAAGTAAATCTCTCCCCAATGAGATGCTTATTTAGGCAAATAGAAAGACTAGGTCTAAAACCTAATTGGGCCATAAAATATCTCAAAAATAAATACTCCTTAAAACTTGCTCAAAATAAATCTTTCCTAAAATATTTCAATAGATCCATAAAACTCGGTCAAAGCTCAGAAAAATCCACCGCAGACGCTTGACCACAATATGGTCAGACGTCTGCAGAAGTCCTCGGGATAAAAATCCCTGACAACTCAGATGTCTAGCCGAAGGAGCTCAGACGTCTGAGCTGAAGTTCTATTGCCTCCTTGAACTGTTACATAAATTTTCTTCAATCTTTGATTCGCACACCATTTTCTCCACCTATGATTGAATATCACGAATCACAACACTTTGAAGCCTTGGAGTGATGGGTAAGTCATGCATACGTTTGTACACAACTTCCTTTCTCTTCTTTTTTCTTGGTTTATACCTTTCCTCATTACATATTTTACAGTTTCTAAGGTTTACATCTTTTTTCAAAACAAAATGCAACCATTTAAATATATATCTATTTTTTGATATGGTAAGCCAAAAGTCGACATAAGTTTTTTTTTACTTCGTAATGGCTTTCACACATTAAACTATTGGGTGTCATGTGTCTTTTTGCAGCTTCTACAATAGTCGTAAACCCATCTTCAGTGATGTTGTATTTTGACTTCATCGCAATGTATTATGCGATTACTAACAATGAATTTTTGGATCGTCTATGTTATTATTTAAAGCGAATTCAAAGAGACATTTATATCATTATAAAAATATTCTTTTATTGAGTCTCTCGATCCTCTTCTTTGATACACCCAACTCCTTCAATCAACAAAATGATCAATCATTTTTCCTATTTGTGAAACTGAATCACAAGTTCAAAAATCAGCACTTTTTTCAAGAATACAAATTCGAAAAAGTTTATTTTCATGGTCATACAACACATGTATAATATTTAAATTTAAATAACAATTTCATAAATTTAAAAATATTTTCAAATATGTCACATTGTATTTCTTAACGTATATTTTTTCCTTGGTCAGACATCCTACTTCCCATTACAAATATAGTAAACATTTACATTTCGTGTACAACATTTCAAACGATTCAACAAAATTTCGGCAGCATTTCCCTTTTGTTCCCTGTAGTGTGCACAAATGCGTATACGCAGGAAACAAAAAGGAAAAGTTTAACCAAAATTATGTGAATCATTTGAGATGAAATAGTATACATAATGTAAATGCTTACTATGTTTATAACTTGTCAAATGCAGAGACAAATCCAACAAACATTGTACTAGATGATTTTTTTTGTTTTTGTTTTAAATAAAAACGATATTTATATAAAGATCATGTACAGCACTCGTCGGACGAGGCCAAAAACTCTCTAAGGGACATTAGTCAATTAAATGTGTGAATTTTTAAAAAAAAAAATACATTTTTATTAACTATTCACATTTACAAAAAAATCCAAATTTGTTTGACGTATTACATCATCTTAAAAATGATTTAACATTATTGTCATTTCAATAGGCTCAATAAGATTTTAGACTCATGCATTTTTTTGTACATAAATCGAAATGTGCACAATATACTATTCCTAATTCTTATATTCAATTTATCCTATTTCAACTAATTAAACAATACAATGATTACACATATACAATGGTGCATATATATATATATATATATATATATATATGGGCAGGTTCGAGAGCACCCCAAAAAGTGCAGCATCCCAAAAGCCCCTCAACCACAACCAAGTATTTCACACTCTCTCTCCTTCCACTCATTCTCTCACTTCCCACTCACATTCTTTAATATAAATGAGTGGATGTGGTTCGAGTGCAAATGGGGGGCTCCCTCGATCCTATCCCATATATATAAACACATACACAAATAACCATGATTATACAAACACAAAAAGAACGTACACACAAATAACCAAAAATTGTGCATACTTTCAATTTCACTATATCATATGAAATATGCACATAAGATGATGTCACAACCAACTACAATGTTAATATAACCAATGATATTCAATAAATAACCCTAATTTACTGATTTAAGCAGATATTGGTTTAGGTAAAAAAAATTGACTTTTATTAAAAATAAGAGATTTACCTTATGTTGGAAATGTTTTTATAAACATTAGGTGAATTTTTAAAAATGTTGGAAAAAGTGTATGAATGGCTCCTATATGTGAATAGTCCCACATCATGGGACTATATAGAAGAAGCAAGTATTTATACTAGTTTCTAAGAAGTCATGTTGCTGCCTTGGGCTCCCAATACATGCTTCGTTGTGAGGAGGGAGACCATGCATCATGACCACCACACACGCGCGCGCGACCGACCGACTCGACCCGGCCCGGCCCGGTCCGGTTTGGTTCGGGCTTGGGTTTGGGCTTCGGCTTTATGGTGTAGACACTTAATTTTTTTTGGACCAGAAAACCTTGCCTTTTTCAAACCGTTTTTTATGGAAAATATTTTTAAGCTGACTTTTACATGAAGCGGTAAACTTTTGACTCGTTATTTCAGTAGATCTAATTTTCTCTCACTGTCCAGTATTTTCGTTCAGCCCCAATCCCGTCTATATATTATCTTCAGCTGTAGACGAGAATATCCATCTGAACAACGTTTTCTTACCTTCGCCATTAAAAAAAGAGAGCAGTTTTTTATATTCGAAAGTGCAAATCTGCACTGATTTGTTGTGCAAGCAAATCAGTTATTCTTTTCAGAGGTTGTTTTATCCTAGAGGCAGCGGCGGAAGTATGAACTGGTTTGCACCACCGACCAGATCGCTGAATCATGCATTTACTAAGCTAGTATTTTGCTTGCTTAATGCATGTATGCAGTTTTGTTAGCAACTTTACATCTCAGTAGAGAACAGAATGGGAATCCACGAGGAAACTATAAAGGACAGCAGCGATCAACCCAAAAGAATGATTCTAAACAGTTATTTTAAGTTAAAACTGTAGAAAACTAGGTCATATGGCACAAAAGTGTTAAAACAGGTCAGACCATGCACCGTAGGCAAACTTGACTGAGGAGCCTCTTATTGCTATGATTAATGAGATTCACCTTGTTGGTGGATCAGAGGGTTGGTGGGTAGACACTGGTGTTTCTCGCCATGTCTACTATGACCGTGATATGTTCACGACATACACGGCTGCTGATGATCAGAAAGTGTTGTTGGAAGATTCTCACACTATTAAAGTTGAAGGGATAACTATTCTGTTTTCACCTATGTATACTTTATGAAAATTAGATGTGACTCATTTGACATGTTTAAAACATTCAAAACTGAAATTGAGAATCAAGCAACTAAGAAAATTAAGAGGCTTCGTAGTGATAGAGGAACATAATAAGAATCTAATTCTGTTCTAGATTTTTATAAATTACATGGTATAGTACATGAAAGAACTGCACCATATTCACCTGAAATGAATGGTAAATCTGAAAGAAAAAATAGGACCTTTAACGAATTAGTAGTTGCCATTTTACTAAATACTGGTGCAGCAAAACATTGGTGGGGGGATATATTATTAAGCGTATGCTACGTCTTGAATAGAATTCCTAAATCTAAGAATAAAATTTTACCTTATGAATTTTTAAAGAATTGAAAACACAATGTGTCATACTTCAGAACTTTGGGTTGTTTAGCATATGTTCGCTTTCCAGATCCTAAGAGAATAAAATTGGCAAGTAGAGCATATGAATGTGTATTTATAGGCTATGCTATCAATAGCAAAGCATACCGATTTTATGACCTAAATATACATAATATAATTGAATCAAATGATGCCAATTTTTATGAAACAAAATTTCCTTTTAAATAAAGGAATAGTGGGGGGCACTTCAAGTATGCCTATTAGAACAGAACTTAATAAAAGTTCTAAAGCTGAACCTAGAAGAAATAAAAGAGTAAGAACCGTAAAATATTTTGGTTCGGATTTTTATGCTTTTGCTATAGAGGAGGATACCTCTAAGAGGCCTTATCCTCTTTAGATGCCGATTTTTGGCATGAGGCCATAAATGATGAGATGGATTCTTTGGAATCCAATAAGACTTGGCATTTGGTAGATTTACCCTTCTTGTTGTAAATCTATAGGTTGTAAATGGGTGCTTAAAAAGAAATTAAAACGGATGGCACTATTGATGAATATAAAGCACGACTAGTAGCTAAAGGTTTTAGACAAAAAGAAAATATAGATTTCTTCGACAATTTTTCACCCGTAACTAGAATAACATCCATTTGGGTATTAGTCTCACTTGCTTCCATTCATAATTTACTAATACATCAAATGGATGTTAAAACCGCCTATTTAAATGGTGAATTAGACGAAGAAATTTATATGGACCAGCCTGAAGGATTTGTAGCACACATGGTCAAGAACATAAAGTATGCAAATTAGATAAATCATTATATGGTTTATAAGAAGCACCTAAACAATGACATGAAAAAAAATTGATAACTTAATCATCTCACATGATTTTAAAGTTAATGGAAGTGACAAATGCATTTATTACAAATCTGAGAATGACATTCGTACTATTATATGTCTTTGTGTAGATGACCTACTCATTTTTATGTCAAATATTCATGCCATAAACTCAGTCGAATCCTTATTAAGTGCCAATTTTGATATAAAAGATCTAGATAAGGCGAGTGTAATCCTTGGTATTAAGATTTCTAGGTCAGAAAGGGGATTTTCTTTTGATCAATCTCATTAAATTGAGAAGACTAAAGAAATACAATTATTTTGACTATAAACCTGCATGTACACTATATTATCTTAGTGTAAATTTAAGAACACTGGTGAAGGTGTAATACAAACTGATTATGCAAGCATCATTGAGAGCCTTAGGTATGCCACTGATTGGACTAGACCCGACATTGCCTATGTCGTGAGATTATTGTGCAAGTTTACCAGTAGACCTCGTATAGAGCATTAACATGTTACTGAAAGGGTCATGAAATACCTTAAATGAACTATGAAACTTGGATTACATTATGAAAGTGTGACGACCCCAAACCCCGTACTGACGGCGGCAAGGGTAATCCTTGGAATATAACACATAAACAGATAATAGCAGAACAGGAATAAATAAATACTCCAGATAACGTACAATAGAATACACTGGATAAACATAATCATCAGAGTTACATGGTATATAGGATCATACTTAGTACAAATACAGTTCAGCTATACATAAATGTCTACAGCGGAAAACAAACATAATGTACAATAGGAACTGAACAACATAAAAAAGAGATAAATGATAGAATCCATCTTCAGCTCCAGCTATCCAGAGAAAGCCAGCTAAAACCTGAATACAAGGCTGCCCGTGTAGAAAAAGGGGCACCCGAGTTTGAAAGTGAAACAAACTACGAGTCAATCATGGGACTAGTATGAGAAATCTACTGAACACATTTAAATGATGGCTAATCACTGGACCACGCCACTTTCGTGGAACGGGTTTACTCCATCGGATTGTCAGTGCTTTAAAACAATTAAATCTTTTAAACTTCGAATGCTTTTTTATAAAAATGAAGCCATTATAAGACTCAGTTCCCATCACACAATGTAACGCAAACTGGAGGATAGAGTTTTACCATATAATGGCCAAAATATGCTTGATACGAATAAAACAAAAGCATTTGATACTACTACTAGTGTTTATATGTTTCAAAAGCAATTTCAAATCATAAGTATCAATCATAGATGGCATTAATGCCCCATACCACTATGTCACCATATATAGGTATACAATCAAAACCGCACAGTCACGTATTTGGAAATTGGATTTCCGTCATGAACCAAGGCAAAAGATAGTCCTTACCGAATTCGAGGCTGCCCAGCCCGAGCCTCAGGAACAGCTGCAACTGCCCTTTGGATCGTCAGGGCCGGTCCACCGATGTGGATTAAAATTCCTGGACATTGCATTTCCCTGCCCTTTCGGGCGTAAATGAGCCAACGAATGGCTCCATCGGTCCCGGATCGACCGATATAACCGAGGAGCCTCGCAACAGCAACAACCACATAAGTCAAACTCGTCAGGGCGTGTAAAACCACGGACGTCACTTCTAGCTAGGAAGAAACGCGTGCCCTCCCTGATGTCCTCTCCCGTTTCTGGTTCATACCGGGGTGTGAGGTTCGCGAATTCACGTTATACACAAAGCTACGCCACACAGGCGGGGCTTTGATCATCACCACAAGACTTTGCTTTTCAACAGAAGCCCTGATCACTGCATCTTAGCATGCCACACAGGCAATTCACGCCATGTAACTGATGGCTATCAATCACACAGAATAAATTCCAATGTCAGACACACCTTCCATTTACAATTCCGTTCTGGGTCTGAACGAAACCGGAGGCACTATATACCTCGTAAACCCATCGATCTCCACGTACATCTGGACGATCACCACTCATTATCCATATTTCGGGACGCCTCCCAATCAGGACATCAGTTACCATCCAAACGAGATGAAGATTTTCGGTCTTCAACCACCGTCTTCATCTTCGATTTCTTATCGTCGATTCAGTTATTCAGAATGGGATAAACCCAGTCTTTCTGAGTACCTTGCGTATATAATAAACACGTGCTACACAAACACTACATACGCATCATTTCAGTTCATTAGTCAATAACCGTAAATCAGTAAGAGAACGATTTCCCAAATATTAACCCCGAAGGCCAAAACCAACATCAGATCAACACCCAGGAAACCATCCGACTTAGCTAACCTTCAGTTAGTTTCTAAATTTCACATCCATATCGTTTATAATATTTTATAATGATTTATTGCTATTCTTATTTATTTTAAAATAGCCAATTCATTCAAAACGACGCTTCGAGCCATAACGCGGCTGTGGCGCTATTTTTCTTCAGATTTGATACTCATATATGAAAATCTAACCGTTGGATCTTCACAAAATTTACATCATTAGAAAGATCTTTTCAAAACGAATCCAACGGTTCCAGTTTTGTTAAAATCCGACGGTCGGATCTCCCGGTACAATCGTTTGAAGTTTCGATTTCAAAATACGAACTGCATCGTCGTTATTCGATTAAATATAATTATATTTATATATATATATATATATATATATATATATATATATATAATCGATTCTGGCGTTGTTTTTCTTCAGATTTGAATTAAACATTCCAGACAATCCAACCGTTGGATTTTTACAAAGTTGGTGCCGTTGGAAAGATATTTCCAAAGCAAACCCAACGGTTGCGGTTTCGGGAAAATCTGATGGTCAGATCTCCCACACTAATCGTTTGAAATCACGGTTTCAAAACACGAACTGCAGCTTTGTTATTCGATATATTTCAATTCTATTTATATATATATCGATTCTTCGATTTCAAAGCTATATTCCTGTCATATATTTGATAAAAATGATATTTTTATCCAACAACATTCACTTCGACACTTCTATATTTTTAACAATTCATGTATATAGTGAAAATGTGATTTTTATTGTAAAACGCTTTATTTCAAAACATGACTATTTTATATAGTTAATATAGGTGATAAAAATAGGATTTTTATTATAAAACAATTTATTTCAAAACCAGATTATTTTATATAGTTCATATTGATGATAAAAATAGGATTTTTATTATAAAACAATTCCTTTCAAAATATGAATACCATTCAACATATGAATTTCAATTCAACGAATGAATATCGATTCAACACATGAACGTTTTCTATAGTTTATGTAACAACCCGGAATTTTGGGGCCAATTTAAAATTTTATTTTAAGGAAATTATTTATGAAAATGCGTCAGAATTTAAAATTTTCATTATTAAATTAAATTATTAAAGTAAAAAAAAAGTTAACAATAAATTAAATTCTGACAATATATGTATAAATATATATATATCTTTGGTTGTCCTCTTAAATATTTCCCCGGTCAAATCAAAATGTAACTTTTAGGAATTCAAAACGTATATTACATGTTCAAAACCTTCATTAATTAGTCAATTTTAAAATGTGAAAAGTTGCGAGCATTCATTTCTGACAATAATATTCAATGATGTAGTGTTAGTTCGAATTTCTAATAAATAGTATTAATCTAGCATTCATTTTTTCCATTTTATCCTCTCTCTCTTTCATTGTTATCTACTTTTGAAATTTGAAAAGAAAATAAAAAAATGTGTCATTATAGCGTGTAATCAAAAGGGGATTTAAGGAAACATTTATAAAACACAATTAAAACATAAAACATATTTATTCATAATGCACATGCATGATTTCTGGAATAAAAACAAAACTTTGTCCCACTGTCGAATTTGTAGTTACCTTGAATTCTCACATGTATTTCTGGAAATGAATTATTCCTGAAAACATTGCCTTGTTGGTTACATGCTTAAAATGGTTGATATATATATATATATATATATATATATATATATATATATATATATATATATATACACACACACCCGCCAAATAACAGACTTGCTGAATTTCTTTGCATAAAAAAAAGAGAGGTGTTACAGAAAGATAAATAATTAAAATTGATATGTTTTAAATGGTCTTAATCTAGTATAGGTAAAATTTATTTAATTATGGAATATATTCTTGAGTATATAAGTTGTTACATAATAGCTTTATATTAAAGCAAATATACACATTATTTCATAGGAAAAATGTAAATGATAAATTTGGACGATTCAAAAATATTCCAAATATATTAAGGAACAAGATATTAATTTGTACATGTTGTGATTAGACATGGAAAGAAAATGAAAGGCATAAATAATGAATTTAATAAGATATATTAAAAAAAAATCAACCAAATATGGATATGGGTGGAAATGAATATAGGCGGAAATAAATGCCATTATTCTTAATTGGTGTTGGAGTTGAATCAACTAAATCTAGAAAGATTCCAATGTATTTTCTAAAAATTATCATTCACTACCCTTTTTATTCTGAAATTTGGAAAATTAATAATATAATATTATATATATATATTCCCTCATAAAACAAATCCTAATTCATTCTATACCCTAGCCGCCATCATCTACAGTTTTCATGGCCTAAACTCTTCAAATGTTTCTCCTCCAAATTCTTTCAATCCAATCATGAACAATCAAAACTTAATGAACGAAAAAGCAAGAGCTAATCGAGATCTTCATAATCATACGGACAAGATCAAGTTTGGTGAAAGGAGTTGCTTGAATTTGGGCTCCAAACCCAATGCGTTCGAGGCGGGTTTCAACAGCAAACGGGACTTCGAATTGGGAACGATTCATGGTGGTAAGAGTTGAATCTCGGGGCGTCGACATAGGCTATGTAGATCGGCGGTTAAGGCCTTCAGTGGTGGTGCGTTTTGGGAGCAAAAAGCACGGTATTTGGGTTCCAGGAAACCACAGTAGAAAGAAGAAGTCGATGACTTAAAAATGAGATTAAGGGTAATTAAAAATTTAATGAATTTATTTATTAATTTATGTTAAAAGGGTAATCAATGTTTATAAATCAATATCTTTTTGATACGAGGACCGTTTTACGAACCGTCAGTTGCGTTGAAATCATGACAGCGAGATCTACGACATGGAAAAGACTAGCTGTGAAGACCCGCAACTTCCCCGTAAAGGAAAGCGTCGGATAGTTCGAGAACAAACCACAGCAGAACACATATAAAAGAACGTTTCACTGTATATTACAACAATGCATCAGATTACAAGAATTTACAGAGTATAAATGAATATTACACAGAAATATCAGAGATTTAAATTACATTTAAATACATAGCAGCGGAAAATAATACAATACACAACCAGAAGAGATATACGGATACAAAGCTTTCCGGATATCATTCCAGCTGTAAAACCAGGATCCTGTGAATATAAATCTGCAAAACCAAAACTACTAGCTGCCCGTGTCGAAAATAAGGGCACCCAGAGTTTAGGTTAAAACAATAAACTCCAGGTCAGTCATGTGACTGGTGTGAGAACTAAAACAGTTATTAATCTTTATTTTCAAAGTTAGGTAAATCAAGGGACCACGCCGTATAACACGGAACGGGTTTCCTCCCAAGAATACCAGTGCATAGAACAAACAGCGCAATGCTAAATAAAGAAAAATGAAGCTGTTATAAGACCCAGGTCCTATCACACAATGCAACGCAAGCCGGGGGATAGGGTTTTTACCTTATAACAGCCAAAGAATGCTTGATACGTTTAAAACAAATCATTTGATACTATTATAAGTGCATAGTGTATAAAACAACTTCAAATCATAAGTATCAATCATAGGCGGCATAAGCGCCCCATCCCACTATGTCGCCATATATAGGATTACAATTAAAACCGCAAATGTCACGTATTTGGAAATTGGATTTCCGTCTATGAACCGAGGCAAAAGATAGTCCTCAACCGATTCGAGACTGCCTAGCCCGAGTCTCAGGATCAGAGCTCGAGTGACCCTAGGAGCGACAGGGCCGGTCCACCGATGTGGATTAAAATGCCTGAACACTACGTTTCCCCGCCCTTTGGGGCGTAAATGAGCCACTAAATGACTCCATCGGTTCGAGAACGACCGATCAATCCGAGGCGCCTCGCAACAGCAACAACCACATAAGTCAAACTCGTCAGGGCGTGTAAAACCACTGACGCCACTTCTAACTAGGAAGAAACGCAGGCCCTCCCTGAGGTCCTTTCTCCCGTTTTTGGTCCATACCGGGTGTGGAACTCGTGAAGTAAACGTTACACAAAGCTACGCCACAAAGGCCGTGCTTTGATCATCACCACAAGACTTTGCTTTTCAACAGAAGCCTTGATCATTTGCATCTTAGCATGCCACACAGGCAAACCATCCTATGCAACCGATATCAGTCACACAGAATGAAATCCGATGTCAGACACACAGTCCATTTACAAGTCCGTTCTGGGTCTGAACGAAGCCGGGAGCACCTAGTACCCCGCATATCCATCGATCTCCAAGTACGTCTGGACGATCACCAACTGTTTCCATCTTCTTGGGTGTACAGCCCAATCAAGATCATCAGTTATCACCCAAACGACGTGAAGACCTCCGGTCTTCGACCATCGTCTTCATCTTCGACTTATCGTCGTATCAGTTACTCAGAATGGGATAAACCCGGTCTTTCCGAATAACTCGCGTATATTTTAAATAAGTGTTACACAAACACAACATACGCCTCATTCCAATTCATTAGTCACTAACCGTAAATTAATCAAGAGAATAACTCCCCAAATATTAACCCCGAAGGCCGAAACCAACATCAGATCAATATCCAGAAAACCATTCTGCTTGGCTAACCGCCAGTTAGTTTCTAAATTTCACATTCAAATCTAATTAAAGATTTAACTATCGCCTGGAGCAAAACTGGTGATACTCCATTCTCGATCTTTTCAATCTAATTAAAGATTCATTAAAACTCCACTTAGTTTTAATCATTATCTGGGTTAAAGAATCAGTGTCATTTAAAACACGATCCACGATAAACCCAAAATCTCATTCCATTAATTATCGGGTTAAAGAACAAGTGTTATTTAAAAACACTGTTCACGATAAACCCAAAAATCAATACCAATTCAATTCCAATTAAATATCATTTAATTGGTACACTTCATTAAATCTAAATAAAAAGATTTAATCTTTTCTCAACTGGGTTCAAGAACAGTGTTAGTGAAGACACCATTCACGACAAACCCAAATCACATTCGATTAATTATCGGGTTAAAGAACAAGTGTTATTTAAAACACTGTTCACGATAAACCCAAAAATCAATTCCAATTCAATTCCAATTAAATATCATTTAATTGGTACACTTCATTAAATCTAAATAAAAAGATTTAATCTTTTCTCAACTGGGTTCAAGAACAGTGTTAGTGAAGACACCATTCACGACAAACCCAAATCACATTCGATTAATTATCGGGTTAAAGAACAAGTGTTATTTAAAACACTGTTCACGATAAACCCAAAAATCAATACCAATTCAATTCCAATTAAATATCATTTAATTGGTACACTTCATTAAATCTAAATAAAAAGATTTAATCTTTTCTCAACTGGGTTCAAGAACAGTGTTAGTGAAGACACCATTCACGACAAACCCAAATCACATTCGATTAATTATCGGGTTAAAGAACAAGTGTTATTTAAAACACTGTTCACGATAAACCCAAAAATCAATACCAATTCAATTCCAATTAAATATCATTTAATTGGTACACTTCATTAAATCTAAATAAAAAGATTTAATCTTTTCTCAACTGGGTTCAAGAACAGTGTTAGTGAAGACACCATTCACGACAAACCCAAATCACATTCGATATTCAATACAAGGCTCTGAATAGAAAATATATCGGCTTATATTCAATATCGAATTCTACGACTAACAAATGTCGTATTGGAAATAACGATATAAATATAGATATCTTTCAAATTTCCATAACAACACCTGTATAATCACGAATTCCAATCATCGAAATATTCCGAAGACAATTTCGATTCAAATCCACTCCAATGCAATCATTGGAAATTTTGGTTATTTTCAAAACCATTTCAAATTCAATTTATTTATTTAAAAATAAATAGAATTATAATTCTAGTTCAAAACTAGTTCATTTCGATAAAAATCTATTTTTATCTTTTCAAATATGGAGTTTTTCATCCCAAACTTTCACAAATCATTTCTTATGATTTTACACAAATTATTACTATTTTTAATAATTTTATCAAGGCCCGTACAGTCGATTTCCATCAATGGCCATCGAACTGCACTTACAGCGACCTTTTTCGAATTTGATTTGGACGTGTCTCCAAATCCAACCGTTAGATTTCAAATTTCTCACATTCGTTAGAAAGCTCTTTTCGATACGAACCCAACGGTTCCGGTTTTAGGAGAATCCGACGGTCGGATCTCCCGTAATGCCCGTTTGAAATAAATGGTCGAAATTCGCGAACTGCCGCGGCGCGGCGCGTTCTATTCAGGCCATTATATTATATATAATATATATATAATATATATATCGTCGATTTCTATTTAAAACGAATTATATAAATAGTTTTGAATTCGTTTCAAAAACATTTTCAACTTCCATTTCAATTCAAATCAAAATTGAATTCTTCTTTATAAATTCGTTTTAAAATCCATTTCTATTCAATTCAAATTTCAATTCAATTTGAATTTATTTCACTTCGCTTTCAATTCAATTCGAATTCGTTTTCAATTCAATTCATTTCGAAATCGTTTTCAATTCAATTCATTTCGAAATCGTTTTCAATTCAATTCATTTCGAAATCGTTTTCAATTCAATTCATTTCGAAATCGTTTTCAATTCAATTCATTTCGAAATCGTTTTCAATTCAATTCATTTCGAAATCGTTTTCAATTCAATTCATTTCGGAATCGTTTTCAATTCATTTTGAATTCGTTTTCAATTCAATTCATTTCGAAATCGTTTTCAATTCATTTTGAATTCGTTTTCAATTCAATTCATTTCGAAATCGTTTTCAATTCATTTTGAATTCGTTTTCAATTCATTTTGAATTCGTTTTCTAAAATCGATATAAATATCGTTCACGTCAAAATGGCGTCAATCTAATCAACACGGCTTCATATATTCCTTTATTTTCAAATATTCTATTTCGAATATTTCTTTTTCAAATATTTCTTTTTCAAAACTGGAATGAGGCCCAATCAATTACCATATAAAATTAATTATATGGATTTTCATACAACACATGTATATAATAGCATTGAAAATAATCAACCATCAACCAAAGTGCACTACACTGTATAAGCATCAAATATAGATATTCAACGCTTATAACAGCCTGTCAATCAATCGATCGACATGTTTAATCAATCAGGATGAGTGAACTTCAAATTTCATCCTAACACCCGTGTGGGGTTTCAAACAATCAAACACTGATTTTTATTTGTGCAGTTAGGCGATGTGTAAAATTTATCGTCCCAATCAATGTCATTCAAATAGGTGTACATAAACAAACCGTCTGGTTTGTAAATGAATATTTATTTTATTCACTTCACGTTAAAAATTATATTTTTAACGATAAAACATTTTATTTCAACCTATGAATTTCTATTCAATTCATTCTTTAAATAAAATGCTATTTTTATTTTTCTAACTTATTTTAGAAAATTTCGGCGGCATAACGGCACGATACTAGAAACGGGACAAGGCCTAGCCTTATCCCCGGTCTAGTGAAGGCCCACGCCATTCACTCATCAATCAAATCAATTTCATTTTGCAAACCACAAAATTTGGAGTAAGGGTCTAACCTAGCCTTACTCCTTCGCCTTATAACGGCGCACGTCTACTCCTAACCAATTTATCGATTCGATTTTCCACACCACAAACCACATTCAAACCAATATCACAATCAATAACCAAACAGCCAAACAAACAAGTCCATGGTCTGTGGACGGGTGTCGGGTGCTACTAAGCACCGTCTGCATCCTAGTATATATATATAACTAGAAAATAAATTGAAAGGTGAGAAATTCTCACATATAGCTATCCTAGCTCCACGGCTCTTCATTTGCAGAAGTCTTCGTCGTTTCGCCTCTTTGTCACCTTCGTTGCTGCTTTCACTACATACGTAAAAATCGAATTTTTACTATGTTATTCAATATATAAAAATTGAATTTTGACGTCGCTATTCAATATATAAAAATCGAATTTTGACTTCGCTTTCAATATATAAAAATCGAATTTTGACTTCGCTTTCAATATATAAAAATATGATTTTGACTTCGCTTTCAATATATAAAAATATGATTTTGACTTCGCTTTCAATATATAAAAATATGATTTTTACTTTTGCTTTCAACATATAAAAATATGATTTTTCAACATATAAAAATATGATTTTTATTTCGACTTTCAACATATAAAAATATGATTTTTATTTGTGCAAGTTCAAATCTTTTTCTACTAAAAGATTAAACCTTTTTCCTATTTTAAAGTTCAAAATAAAATCAGTTTTTTTCTTTTTTTTCCCTAATAAGAAAACCCAGTTTTAATTTCATATAAAAATCAGTTTTTATTATGCTTTTAAAATCAGTTTATTATTTGCTTATAAAATCAGTTTTCTATTTTTTTATTTCAAAAACAGTTTTATTCTTTTAGAAAATGCAGTTTTATTCTTTTAGAAAATGCAGTTTTATTCTTTTAGAAAATTCAGTTCAGTTTTAAAATACTTTTAAAAATTCAGTTTTAAAGTTCTTTTATAAAAACAGTTTAAAAATCATTTTCAAAATCAGTTCTTAAATGTTTTAAAATCAAAATTTAAAACAAAAATAAACTAAAAAAATAAAATGAAAGAAAACGTACCGAGGGGGGGGGGGTTTCTCGCAGATCGGCGGCGGCAAGGCTTCTCGAGGGCGGCGGCTTCAGCGTCGAACTGGGAGGCGATGCTTCGAGCGATGGAGGCGGCTTGGGTCTTCGATCGGTGGTGCGGTCTTGAGGGGGGCGGCGGCGCTCCAGGGGGGGCTTCGTCGGAGTTCGTGCGCGGGGGGGGGGCTGGCGATTTAGGTTTTGTTGTTTTTTTTTTTTTTTCTTTTCTCTTGTCTGAATAGAAATAAAAAAAAAGGGGGGGCCAAGCGGGAGATAAGGAGGGAAGGGAAGAGTTTCTTTTCTTTTTTTTTTTTTTTATTTATTATTTAATTATTATATTTAGCAAAGAGTTGACCTTTTACGTACGACCCCTAAACGAGGCCCACCGCCTGTCGTCCATAGCGTTTAACCCCCATTCCGAACACAATGGGATATGTATCGCAAGCTGGTTTGATCGTTACAATCGGTTTCCTTTTGAATTTTCATTTAAATCACTATATTGAATTTTAAACGTACATTTCAAATTACCGGGGTCACATGCGAACTAGAAAAATTCCGGAAAAATATTTTCTAGCTTCGTATTGACGATACGGTCCTAACAAAACTAGTTTCGTCGAATTCTGAGACCGTTAGAAAAATGGCCAATTTCCAGTCGATTAAAATCAACTGAAACTGGTCAAACGCGTTTTCCTTTGCCACGCTCACATATTGATTCGAAAAATTACGAAATTTGAAACCTAGCAATAACTTGACACTGCGGACCCAACAAAACTGGTTTCGTCGAAATCCGAGGTCGTTTGCAAAATGTCCATTTTTAAGGGCCTGAATTCCATAGCGACTATTCAGAATTTTCAACTGGACATATCTTTTGCTTCCCGATATGAAATCTTGATTTTTCGGATTCGTTGGAAAGATATTCACTATTAGATTCCATTATTTTTTGTTTCACTAAAATCCGGATTGTTTTGCACCCGGTACATTCAATTGAAGTTTGAAATCGAATTATCGAACTACCGCGCCATTTTCAATTCTATTTATAATTATATATAATTATTTATATTCTAACGACGACGTATATAATATATGCGATCGATTTATATTCAAAATAAATTTCTCGTCGTTTTTATTTAAAATAATTCATTTTAAATAATCTAAATTCGCTAAAATTGCCAAAATAAAAATTTTAAACTGGCCCAGATTTTCCGGGTTGTTACAATCTCCCCCACTTAAAACTTTTCGTCCCCGAAAAGGAACAAAGTCGAAAGTGGTTTGATAATTCAACTCTACGCTCGATCTGGCTTCCATTCTCCAACTTTTCAGTTTCTGAGAATTTTCAAAATTTCAAAAATTTGGCTAACACCCTAAATTTTTGAAAAATTTCGCCATAACCTCCCCTGCACCGGGAGCATCGGGGAATTTCAAATAGCTTCCCCGGTCCTTCAGATCTCAAAAAGAAAAAGAAAAAGCCAAACGGCTAGCCAATAGGCTCACAAAATCATCATCACCCAAACAAAACAGGAAATTATGTAGTAAACATGTACCTATTTGTCGGGCAAACAAATTTTATTCTCTGGCTCTAGCCTCCTTGCTATGACCTGTTCAATGATATACATGTATATGCAAGTAGATGCGACCAAATTCCAATACAATTCAATATTTGGTTGAATTAGGCAAAATGGTTAAAATTTAGCAACCAAATAAACAAACAACCCAAACATCAATCAATTAGTGAATTAGATTATCAAATTCATAATTTTGATACATATACAAAAATCAGATTTTTGATGCCAAATCACAACAATAAGCCCTATCTAATTTTGGTTCTCACACCAGTCCAATGGAAATATATAGAAAATCACACCTTCAACACTCGAACATTAATTCTGATGATGTAGCTACAATCATCAGAATCACTTTCGGGCGACTAGAGTGTGAATCTATATCTATCCAGTATATTAAAATTTCGAATACACGCGGATCAGACGTATACGCAAAATCTATATATACTGGATTGTCCACATCAATATAAATAGATAATCAAATACGAATAATTGATTTTAAATTTTCAAAACAAAAATGTTTTCATTTGAAAAAATATACTCTTCACACTCGTTCTAGGATACTACTGATCCTATCTCTAACGAGTCATTCTAATTGGATATTATTAACCCAATATCTGATGAATTCTTTCGTACGGTTCTAATGTGTCTTGTTCTCTGAGCTTTGTAAACCAAAGCTCTGATACCAACTGTGAAGACCCGCAACTTCCCCGTAAAGGAAAGCGTCGGATAGTTCGAGAACAAACCACAGCAGAACACATATAAAAGAACGTTTCACTGTATATTACAACAATGCATCAGATTACAAGAATTTACAGAGTATAAATGAATATTACACAGAAATATCAGAGATTTAAATTACATTTAAATACATAGCAGCGGAAAATAATACAATACACAACCAGAAGAGATATACGGATACAAAGCTTTCCGGATATCATTCCAGCTGTAAAACCAGGATCCTGTGAATATAAATCTGCAAAACCAAAACTACTAGCTGCCCGTGTCGAAAATAAGGGCACCCAGAGTTTAGGTTAAAACAATAAACTCCAGGTCAGTCATGTGACTGGTGTGAGAACTAAAACAGTTATTAATCTTTATTTTCAAAGTTAGGTAAATCAAGGGACCACGCCGTATAACACGGAACGGGTTTCCTCCCAAGAATACCAGTGCATAGAACAAACAGCGCAATGCTAAATAAAGAAAAATGAAGCTGTTATAAGACCCAGGTCCTATCACACAATGCAACGCAAGCCGGGGGATAGGGTTTTTACCTTATAACAGCCAAAGAATGCTTGATACGTTTAAAACAAATCATTTGATACTATTATAAGTGCATAGTGTATAAAACAACTTCAAATCATAAGTATCAATCATAGGCGGCATAAGCGCCCCATCCCACTATGTCGCCATATATAGGATTACAATTAAAACCGCAAATGTCACGTATTTGGAAATTGGATTTCCGTCTATGAACCGAGGCAAAAGATAGTCCTCAACCGATTCGAGACTGCCTAGCCCGAGTCTCAGGATCAGAGCTCGAGTGACCCTAGGAGCGACAGGGCCGGTCCACCGATGTGGATTAAAATGCCTGAACACTACGTTTCCCCGCCCTTTGGGGCGTAAATGAGCCACTAAATGACTCCATCGGTTCGAGAACGACCGATCAATCCGAGGCGCCTCGCAACAGCAACAACCACATAAGTCAAACTCGTCAGGGCGTGTAAAACCACTGACGCCACTTCTAACTAGGAAGAAACGCAGGCCCTCCCTGAGGTCCTTTCTCCCGTTTTTGGTCCATACCGGGTGTGGAACTCGTGAAGTAAACGTTACACAAAGCTACGCCACAAAGGCCGTGCTTTGATCATCACCACAAGACTTTGCTTTTCAACAGAAGCCTTGATCATTTGCATCTTAGCATGCCACACAGGCAAACCATCCTATGCAACCGATATCAGTCACACAGAATGAAATCCGATGTCAGACACACAGTCCATTTACAAGTCCGTTCTGGGTCTGAACGAAGCCGGGAGCACCTAGTACCCCGCATATCCATCGATCTCCAAGTACGTCTGGACGATCACCAACTGTTTCCATCTTCTTGGGTGTACAGCCCAATCAAGATCATCAGTTATCACCCAAACGACGTGAAGACCTCCGGTCTTCGACCATCGTCTTCATCTTCGACTTATCGTCGTATCAGTTACTCAGAATGGGATAAACCCGGTCTTTCCGAATAACTCGCGTATATTTTAAATAAGTGTTACACAAACACAACATACGCCTCATTCCAATTCATTAGTCACTAACCGTAAATTAATCAAGAGAATAACTCCCCAAATATTAACCCCGAAGGCCGAAACCAACATCAGATCAATATCCAGAAAACCATTCTGCTTGGCTAACCGCCAGTTAGTTTCTAAATTTCACATTCAAATCTAATTAAAGATTTAACTATCGCCTGGAGCAAAACTGGTGATACTCCATTCTCGATCTTTTCAATCTAATTAAAGATTCATTAAAACTCCACTTAGTTTTAATCATTATCTGGGTTAAAGAATCAGTGTCATTTAAAACACGATCCACGATAAACCCAAAATCTCATTCCATTAATTATCGGGTTAAAGAACAAGTGTTATTTAAAAACACTGTTCACGATAAACCCAAAAATCAATACCAATTCAATTCCAATTAAATATCATTTAATTGGTACACTTCATTAAATCTAAATAAAAAGATTTAATCTTTTCTCAACTGGGTTCAAGAACAGTGTTAGTGAAGACACCATTCACGACAAACCCAAATCACATTCGATTAATTATCGGGTTAAAGAACAAGTGTTATTTAAAACACTGTTCACGATAAACCCAAAAATCAATTCCAATTCAATTCCAATTAAATATCATTTAATTGGTACACTTCATTAAATCTAAATAAAAAGATTTAATCTTTTCTCAACTGGGTTCAAGAACAGTGTTAGTGAAGACACCATTCACGACAAACCCAAATCACATTCGATTAATTATCGGGTTAAAGAACAAGTGTTATTTAAAACACTGTTCACGATAAACCCAAAAATCAATACCAATTCAATTCCAATTAAATATCATTTAATTGGTACACTTCATTAAATCTAAATAAAAAGATTTAATCTTTTCTCAACTGGGTTCAAGAACAGTGTTAGTGAAGACACCATTCACGACAAACCCAAATCACATTCGATTAATTATCGGGTTAAAGAACAAGTGTTATTTAAAACACTGTTCACGATAAACCCAAAAATCAATACCAATTCAATTCCAATTAAATATCATTTAATTGGTACACTTCATTAAATCTAAATAAAAAGATTTAATCTTTTCTCAACTGGGTTCAAGAACAGTGTTAGTGAAGACACCATTCACGACAAACCCAAATCACATTCGATATTCAATACAAGGCTCTGAATAGAAAATATATCGGCTTATATTCAATATCGAATTCTACGACTAACAAATGTCGTATTGGAAATAACGATATAAATATAGATATCTTTCAAATTTCCATAACAACACCTGTATAATCACGAATTCCAATCATCGAAATATTCCGAAGACAATTTCGATTCAAATCCACTCCAATGCAATCATTGGAAATTTTGGTTATTTTCAAAACCATTTCAAATTCAATTTATTTATTTAAAAATAAATAGAATTATAATTCTAGTTCAAAACTAGTTCATTTCGATAAAAATCTATTTTTATCTTTTCAAATATGGAGTTTTTCATCCCAAACTTTCACAAATCATTTCTTATGATTTTACACAAATTATTACTATTTTTAATAATTTTATCAAGGCCCGTACAGTCGATTTCCATCAATGGCCATCGAACTGCACTTACAGCGACCTTTTTCGAATTTGATTTGGACGTGTCTCCAAATCCAACCGTTAGATTTCAAATTTCTCACATTCGTTAGAAAGCTCTTTTCGATACGAACCCAACGGTTCCGGTTTTAGGAGAATCCGACGGTCGGATCTCCCGTAATGCCCGTTTGAAATAAATGGTCGAAATTCGCGAACTGCCGCGGCGCGGCGCGTTCTATTCAGGCCATTATATTATATATAATATATATAATATATATATCGTCGATTTCTATTTAAAACGAATTATATAAATAGTTTTGAATTCGTTTCAAAAACATTTTCAACTTCCATTTCAATTCAAATCAAAATTGAATTCTTCTTTATAAATTCGTTTTAAAATCCATTTCTATTCAATTCAAATTTCAATTCAATTTGAATTTATTTCACTTCGCTTTCAATTCAATTCGAATTCGTTTTCAATTCAATTCATTTCGAAATCGTTTTCAATTCAATTCATTTCGAAATCGTTTTCAATTCAATTCATTTCGAAATCGTTTTCAATTCAATTCATTTCGAAATCGTTTTCAATTCAATTCATTTCGAAATCGTTTTCAATTCAATTCATTTCGAAATCGTTTTCAATTCAATTCATTTCGGAATCGTTTTCAATTCATTTTGAATTCGTTTTCAATTCAATTCATTTCGAAATCGTTTTCAATTCATTTTGAATTCGTTTTCAATTCAATTCATTTCGAAATCGTTTTCAATTCATTTTGAATTCGTTTTCAATTCATTTTGAATTCGTTTTCTAAAATCGATATAAATATCGTTCACGTCAAAATGGCGTCAATCTAATCAACACGGCTTCATATATTCCTTTATTTTCAAATATTCTATTTCGAATATTTCTTTTTCAAATATTTCTTTTTCAAAACTGGAATGAGGCCCAATCAATTACCATATAAAATTAATTATATGGATTTTCATACAACACATGTATATAATAGCATTGAAAATAATCAACCATCAACCAAAGTGCACTACACTGTATAAGCATCAAATATAGATATTCAACGCTTATAACAGCCTGTCAATCAATCGATCGACATGTTTAATCAATCAGGATGAGTGAACTTCAAATTTCATCCTAACACCCGTGTGGGGTTTCAAACAATCAAACACTGATTTTTATTTGTGCAGTTAGGCGATGTGTAAAATTTATCGTCCCAATCAATGTCATTCAAATAGGTGTACATAAACAAACCGTCTGGTTTGTAAATGAATATTTATTTTATTCACTTCACGTTAAAAATTATATTTTTAACGATAAAACATTTTATTTCAACCTATGAATTTCTATTCAATTCATTCTTTAAATAAAATGCTATTTTTATTTTTCTAACTTATTTTAGAAAATTTCGGCGGCATAACGGCACGATACTAGAAACGGGACAAGGCCTAGCCTTATCCCCGGTCTAGTGAAGGCCCACGCCATTCACT
The DNA here is from genome assembly GCA_030737875.1 of Allium sativum. NCBI lineage: Eukaryota > Viridiplantae > Streptophyta > Magnoliopsida > Asparagales > Amaryllidaceae > Allium > Allium sativum. Next base: position 290,561,986 of record CM060921.1, on the reverse strand, counting down.
CATCAATCAAATCAATTTCATTTTGCAAACCACAAAATTTGGAGTAAGGGTCTAACCTAGCCTTACTCCTTCGCCTTATAACGGCGCACGTCTACTCCTAACCAATTTATCGATTCGATTTTCCACACCACAAACCACATTCAAACCAATATCACAATCAATAACCAAACAGCCAAACAAACAAGTCCATGGTCTGTGGACGGGTGTCGGGTGCTACTAAGCACCGTCTGCATCCTAGTATATATATATAACTAGAAAATAAATTGAAAGGTGAGAAATTCTCACATATAGCTATCCTAGCTCCACGGCTCTTCATTTGCAGAAGTCTTCGTCGTTTCGCCTCTTTGTCACCTTCGTTGCTGCTTTCACTACATACGTAAAAATCGAATTTTTACTATGTTATTCAATATATAAAAATTGAATTTTGACGTCGCTATTCAATATATAAAAATCGAATTTTGACTTCGCTTTCAATATATAAAAATCGAATTTTGACTTCGCTTTCAATATATAAAAATATGATTTTGACTTCGCTTTCAATATATAAAAATATGATTTTGACTTCGCTTTCAATATATAAAAATATGATTTTTACTTTTGCTTTCAACATATAAAAATATGATTTTTCAACATATAAAAATATGATTTTTATTTCGACTTTCAACATATAAAAATATGATTTTTATTTGTGCAAGTTCAAATCTTTTTCTACTAAAAGATTAAACCTTTTTCCTATTTTAAAGTTCAAAATAAAATCAGTTTTTTTCTTTTTTTTCCCTAATAAGAAAACCCAGTTTTAATTTCATATAAAAATCAGTTTTTATTATGCTTTTAAAATCAGTTTATTATTTGCTTATAAAATCAGTTTTCTATTTTTTTATTTCAAAAACAGTTTTATTCTTTTAGAAAATGCAGTTTTATTCTTTTAGAAAATGCAGTTTTATTCTTTTAGAAAATTCAGTTCAGTTTTAAAATACTTTTAAAAATTCAGTTTTAAAGTTCTTTTATAAAAACAGTTTAAAAATCATTTTCAAAATCAGTTCTTAAATGTTTTAAAATCAAAATTTAAAACAAAAATAAACTAAAAAAATAAAATGAAAGAAAACGTACCGAGGGGGGGGGGGGTTTTCTCGCAGATCGGCGGCGGCAAGGCTTCTCGAGGGCGGCGGCTTCAGCGTCGAACTGGGAGGCGATGCTTCGAGCGATGGAGGCGGCTTGGGTCTTCGATCGGTGGTGCGGTCTTGAGGGGGGCGGCGGCGCTCCAGGGGGGGCTTCGTCGGAGTTCGTGCGCGGGGGGGGGGCTGGCGATTTAGGTTTTGTTGTTTTTTTTTTTTTTTCTTTTCTCTTGTCTGAATAGAAATAAAAAAAAAGGGGGGGCCAAGCGGGAGATAAGGAGGGAAGGGAAGAGTTTCTTTTTTTTTTTTTTTTTTTTATTTATTATTTAATTATTATATTTAGCAAAGAGTTGACCTTTTACGTACGACCCCTAAACGAGGCCCACCGCCTGTCGTCCATAGCGTTTAACCCCCATTCCGAACACAATGGGATATGTATCGCAAGCTGGTTTGATCGTTACAATCGGTTTCCTTTTGAATTTTCATTTAAATCACTATATTGAATTTTAAACGTACATTTCAAATTACCGGGGTCACATGCGAACTAGAAAAATTCCGGAAAAATATTTTCTAGCTTCGTATTGACGATACGGTCCTAACAAAACTAGTTTCGTCGAATTCTGAGACCGTTAGAAAAATGGCCAATTTCCAGTCGATTAAAATCAACTGAAACTGGTCAAACGCGTTTTCCTTTGCCACGCTCACATATTGATTCGAAAAATTACGAAATTTGAAACCTAGCAATAACTTGACACTGCGGACCCAACAAAACTGGTTTCGTCGAAATCCGAGGTCGTTTGCAAAATGTCCATTTTTAAGGGCCTGAATTCCATAGCGACTATTCAGAATTTTCAACTGGACATATCTTTTGCTTCCCGATATGAAATCTTGATTTTTCGGATTCGTTGGAAAGATATTCACTATTAGATTCCATTATTTTTTGTTTCACTAAAATCCGGATTGTTTTGCACCCGGTACATTCAATTGAAGTTTGAAATCGAATTATCGAACTACCGCGCCATTTTCAATTCTATTTATAATTATATATAATTATTTATATTCTAACGACGACGTATATAATATATGCGATCGATTTATATTCAAAATAAATTTCTCGTCGTTTTTATTTAAAATAATTCATTTTAAATAATCTAAATTCGCTAAAATTGCCAAAATAAAAATTTTAAACTGGCCCAGATTTTCCGGGTTGTTACACTAGCACAGAAAAGGTGCTATCTACAAATAAGATGGTGAGATTTCTAGATTTAAAATTAAATTAAAAATATTTATTTATTTTGATTGTGATTGTATATTGATGCACCGTCTGTATAAAAGTTAGATTTACTGATTTGTTGTGATGATGTTTATTTGTTGAATCATATGTTCTGGTTCACATAGAACTTGTCATTTCATAAGAAAATGTTACAATAAAATAAAAGAGATTCATTTTATTAGAAATGGTTACACTAAAATGAAATTTTCATTTTGGTTAGAAATAAAAATGTCACTTTGGCGAAAAGTATTATACTAGATTTGATATGTCACTTTAGTTAGGAAAAAAAATTACATTAGAATTAAATTGTTAATTACATTAGAATTAAATTTTCAATTACATTAGAATTAAATTTTCAATTACATTAGAATTAAATGTCAATTATGTTAGGATCAAAAATGCCATTTAAGTTAGGAAAGTGTAATGTAAATTAAAATAAAAAGATTCATTTTTTTTTAATCGTATAAAATGTGAACACAATTAAAGGTTCATTTTATTTGAAAGAAATGTTAACATAGTAATAGATTCATTTTATTTGAACAGAAAGTTAGCATAACAAAAATAATCATTTTTTTTATATAAAAAGTTAGCAAAACAAAAAGTTCATTTTTGTTATATAGAAAGTTAGCATAACAAAAATAATCATTTTTGTTATATAAAAAGTTAGCAAAACAAAAAGTTCATTTTTGTCATATAGAAAGTTAGCATAACAAAAATAATCATTTTTGTTATATAAAAAGTTAGCAAAACAAAAAGTTCATTTTTGTTATATAGAATGTTAGCACAACAAAAATAATCATTTTTGTTATATAAAAAGTTAGCAAAACAAAAAGTTCAATTTTGTTATATAGAAAGTTAGCATAACAAAAATAATCATTTTTGTTATATAAAAAGTTAGCAAAACAAAAAGTTCATTTTTGTTGTATAGAAAGTTAGCATAACAAAAATAATCATTTTTGTTATATAAAAGTTAGCAAAACAAAAAGTCCATTTTTGTTATATAAGGAGTTATCAAAATAAAAGGTCCATTTTTTTTTTTTTTGTAAAAAGGTTATCAAAATAAGTTTAACATTGAAATTACATTTTTATGTATAGATGAATCATTTAGAAGATTAAATGTTGCATTAGAGAAAATAACGTTTTTAGTCAAGAATGTCGCATTAGAGAAATAATAACATTTTTAGTTAAAATATTTATATAGATTAAAAATCATATTTTTGTTGAAATGTTTGATTAGATTAAAAGTTCAACAATTTTTTATTATAAATGTTACATTAGAAGAAATCAACATTTTTGTTATAAGAATGATCATTAGTATATAAATACATTTCTTTGTATACAATGTACATTAAAATTAAAAATAACATTTTGCTTAGAAATGTACATTAAAATTAGAAATAACATTTTGCTTAAAAATGTATATCGAGTTAAAAAAAATTACATTTTGTTCAGAAATGTATATTGTGAATAAAAATAACATTTTTTTTTATAGAAATGCATATTGAGATTAAAAATAACACTTTTGTTAAGACATGTTATATTAGATTAGAAATGTCATTTATTTAAGGAATGTTATATTAGACAAAGAAATATCATTTATGTTAGAATCATGTCATGCTATGTTTGAGATTGAAATATTCAATACGTTAAAATAATGGTTTATTATTTATGATGATTTAAAATGATGTTACACTGCCATTAACAAGTTACCCGACTTGTTGATGTTGATTGGGACGATTATTTTCACACATCGCCCAAGTGCACAAAATTATGTGTTGGTTGAAACCCCACACGGGTCTTGGGATGATATTCTAACACATGTCTCCCTTGTGATTAATTATAAATGCACTCTGGCTGTTATTTGGTGGTTAATGGTTATTTATCGTTTATATGCTATGTTTGGAAATCCATATAACTTAATTTATATGGAAGTTGATTGAGTCGCATTCCAATTAAGAATTAAAGAATATTTTCATACAATAAGGAATATTTTATTTTTGTATAATAAGGAATATTTTATTTAAAGCAATGAAACTTATAATTAGTAATAAAGAACATTTTAAGATAAAGAAATATTTTGGAATAAAGAGGTAATTATATTTTTTGGAATCAAGAATATCTTAGAATAAAGAATATTTCAAAATAATAAATATTTTTTTCAGTATGCTAATTTCTGTTAGGAATTACAATTGTACGTGGACACGAGGTTAGGCTACATTTGTGGCGGAAGTCTGCCCGGACCCAACCGGCATATCCAACAGCCACAGGTATTGGGCCTAATGTGAGTGGTCCAAGTGCGCAAATACGAAACGGGCCATGACACGAGGTTAAGCCCAACTTGTGGGATAAGTCTGCCCGGAACCAACCGGCATATCCAGCATCCACAAGTCGCAGGCTTAATGTGGGAGGTCTGGCCCAGTATAATATATAAATGAATAAGATAACGAATTAGGCTATTTAATCTATTTTAAATAGCAATGCCATTTTAACCCGAACGTGTTTAAATTAAGATTTAATGAAGTTTTCCATTAATTCATATTTAATTGGAATTAAAGTAAGATAAATTGGATTCTTGGGTTTGTCGTGAACGGTGTCTTAAATAACACTGTTCTTAAACCCAGTTGAGAAAAGAATAAATCTTTTTATTAAGATTATTATAGTTTTCAATTATATTTGATAATTGAAATAAAATGATATGTGAATTGGGTTTATCTTGAATGGTGTTTTTAACGACATTTGTTCTTTAACTCAATTTACAGTGAAAATATAATTTGGAGTTTATAAATCTTTTATTAAGATTTAATGGAAAATTTCCAAAAGTAAAGTTTTCCAATTTAATATATTAAATTGGAATTGAAGAGAATTCGATTTAATAATAATCGAGATGAGATTCTGTAGAAGAAGACCGTTACTATATATGGAATTTAAAGGCTTTGCCGATATTCCATTTATATTATTGGTCGGATACAGAAAGTTATATCGGTTATGTATTGATTTGATTTCTGTAAAATTCCATATTTAATGGAAGATGATTTTGGGTTTATCGTGAACCGTGTTTTAAATGACATTAGTTCTTTAACCGAATTAAAGTTAAGGTTAATTTCTTAAATTTGAATAATCATTAAGTAATGATTGATGTGATTAAAACCAGATTTGAGTTTTAATGAATTCCTAATTAGATTGAAATGGAATGAGGTAAAAAGAAGATTAAAGAATAAAGGATTTATCTTTGATAAGATAATGTGAATATTTTATTTAAAAGAATATTCTGAGTTGGAATGTGGCGTATGATGTGTTTTATAGTACTTGTTTTTAGTTATAAATACGCGAAGTATTCAGAAAGACCGGGTTTAACCAATTCTGAATAATTACTACGACGATCAATAGTCGAAGATGAAGACGGTGGTTGAAGACCGGCGATCTTCACATCAAATGGATAAGGACTACTGATGCAGTGGACTGGGTCGCTCCCAGGACAGGGTTGAAGTAGTAATTGTCCGGACGTATTGTTGATTGTCCGGATATGCGAGGAATAAGGTGCCTCCGGTTTCGTTCAGACCCAGAACGGACTTGTAAATGGATTGTATGTCTGACGTTGTATTCCTTTATATTGTATTCGTTGGTCTCTGCTAAATATATATCTGTTTGGTGGTTAACACCCTTCTCTAAGACGTACGAGCTTGGAGGTTATATATTTACAGAAATCAATGGTATGGTATGGATTGACAATGTGGCATGCCAAGATGCATGGATCAAGACTTTTGTTGAAAAGCATAGCCTTGTGGTTGATGATCAAAGCACAGTCTCTTTAGACATAGCTTTGTGTATATCGTGACTTCGCGAGCCTCACACCCCGGTATAAGTCAAGAACGGGATATGGACCATAGGGAGTGCATACGTTTCTTTCTAGCTAGAGTGGTGTTTGGGCTTTAACACGGCCCGGCATTTTACTATGTGGATTTTGGATTGAGGTACCTCGTTTTTATAGGCCGGAAGTGGTCACATTATAGGTCCAAAGGGGCCGGGAAACGTATGTTCAGGAATTGCCAATCCATTACCGTTAGGTGGGGACCGACCCTACCGTTCCAAGGGTTCACTGTGGGGGATCCTGAGACATCTGCTAGAGTGTCTCGAATCGGAAGAGGACGATCCCTAGCCTCGATTTCATGACAGAAAACCAATTTCCAATACGACATTACGATTTTGATTGTAAACTTATATATGGCGACATAGTATATGGTACCTATGCCGTCTAAGATTAATACATTTATGTTGAAATGTTTTAAATATATATACACTAATAATAATATCGTTTTTACGTATCAAGCATCTTTTGACCATTATAAGGTAAAACCCTATCCTCTGGTGTGCGTTGCATTGTGTGATGGGACTTGGGTCTTATAATGGTTTCATTTTTCTAAAAAGCATTGCGTTGTTTAACGATTTACTTTATTTTATGCACTGGCAATCCAATGGGGTAAACCCGTTCCGCATTAGCAGCGTGGTCCTGTGATTATCCTATTTATTAGATTAGTTAAGTTAGATTTCTCACACCAGTCCCATGACTGACCTGTAGTTTGTTTCACTGGCAAACTCGGGTGCCCATAATTTTCCACACGGGCAGTCGAGTAGCTTTTTGCAGATCATTATTTCTTTAGCAGGATCCTGGATCGAAGTTTAAAGCTGTGTCCAGAGCATAGGAAGCCTTCCGCTGTATCAGTTTATTTTTCCGCTGCAATGTATTAAATCTTTTGTAATTTATCTTCCGCTGTAAAATAATGTACTCTGATGTAACATTATTGTAATGTAATAAAAGTCTTCTGTTATTTTTTCTAATGTATTGTATTCCCAAAGTTAACGTATGCGAATTTTGAACGGTCTTGGTCGATTTTGCGATCGATTAAGTCCGGGCAAAATCCGTGTCGTTACAGTTGGTATCAGAGCTCTGGTTAGCTCAAATCTTTGGAGTACAACTCGTTAGAACTGAACAGAAGACTCATCAGAGATTGGATTAGTAATATCCAATAAGAATACTCATTAGAGATAGGATCAGCAGTATCCTAGAATGAGAAAAACTCATTAGAGATAGGGTTAGTAATGCCCTAGAATGAGTTGAGAGCGCCAAGCTTATGATTAACGTATTTATGATTATATTTAATCGAATCTTAGGAAATATGGTTTTTAAATATATAAAAATTATATATTTGATAAGTTAATCACTTAATGAAAATTTTTGAAACCAATAAAAGAATAAAATTGAGTTAATTAATTAAACAACTTTTAGCTTCGTTCCTTTTTTAGGACGAAAAAGATTTTAAGTGGGGGAGATTGTAACAACCCGGAATTTTGGGGTCAATTTAAAATTTTATTTTAAGGAAATTATTTATGAAAATGCATCAGAATTTAAAATTTTCATTATTAAATTAAATTATTAAAGTAAAAAAAAGTTAACAATAAATTAAATTCTGACAATATATGTATATATATATATATATCTTTGGCTGTCCTCTTAAATATTTCCCCTGTCAATTCAAAATGTAACTTTTAGGAATTCAAAACGTATATTACATGTTCAAGACCTTCATTAATTAGTCAATTTTAAAATGAGAAAAGTTGCGAGCATTCATTTCTGACAATAATATTCAATGTTGTAGTGTTAATTCGAATTTCTAATAAATAGTATTAATCTAGCATTCATTCTTTCCATTTTATCCTCTCTCTCTCTCTTTCATTGTTATCTACTTTTGAAATTTGAAAAGAAAAAAATGTGTCATTATAGCGTGTAATCAAAAGGGGATTTAAGGAAACATTTACAAAACACAATTAAAACATAAAACATATTTATTCATAATGCACATGCATGATTTCTGGAAAAAACAAAACTTTGTCCCACTATCGAATTTGTAGTTACCTTGAATTCTCACATGTATTTCTGGAAATGATTTATTCCTGAAAACATTGCCTTGTTGGTTACAAGCTGAAAATGGTTGATATATATATATATATATATATATATATATATATACACTCGCCAAATAATAGACTTGCTGAATTTCTTTGCATAAAAAAAAAGAGAGGTGTTACAGAAAGATAAATAATTAAAATTAATATGTTTTAAATGGTCTTAATCTAGTATAGGTAAAATTTGTTTAATTATGGAATATATTCTTGAGTATATACGTTGTTACATAATAGCTTTATATTAAAGCAAATATACACACTATTTCATAGGAAAAATGTAAATGATAAATTTTGACGATTCAAAAATATTCCAAATATATTAAGGAACAAGATATTAATTTGTACATGTTGTGATTAGACATGGAAAGCAAATGAAAGGCATAAATAATGAATTTAATAAGATATATTAAAAAAAATCAACCAAATATGGATATGGGTGGAAATGAATATAGGCGGAAATAAATGCCATTATTCTTAATTGGTGTTGGAGTTGAATCAACTAAATCTAGAAAGATTCCAATGTATTTTCTAAAAATTGTCATTCACTGCCCTTTTTATTTAGAAATTTGGAAAATTAATAATATAATATTATATACATATATATTCCCTCATAAAACAAATACTAATTCATTCTATACCCTAGCCGCCGTCATCTACAGTTTTCATGGCCTAAACTCTTCAAATCTTTCTCCTCCAAATTCTTTCAATCCAATCATGAACAATCAAAACTTAATGAACGAAAAAGCAAGAGCTAATCGAGATCTTCATAATCATACGGACAAGATCAAGTTTGGTGAAAGGAGTTGCTTGAATTTGGGCTCCAAACCCAACGCGTTCGAGGCGGGTTTCAACAGCAAAGGGGACTTTGAATTGGGAACGATTCATGGTGGTAAGAGTTGAAGCTCGGGGCGTCGACATAGGCTATGTAGATCGGCGGTTAAGGCCTTCAGTGGTGGTGCGTTTTGGGAGCAAAAAGCACGGTTTTTGGGTTCCAGGAAACCACGGTAGAAAGAAGAAGACGATGAATTAAAAATGAGATTAAGGGTAATTAAAAATTTAATGAATTTATTTATTAATTTATGTTAAAAGGGTAATCAATGTTTATAAATCAATATCTTTTTGATACGAGGACCGTTTTACGAACCGTCAGTTGCGTTGAAATCATGACAGCGAGATCTACGACATGGAAAAGACTAGCACAGAAAAGGAGCTATCTACAAATAAGATGGTGAGATTTATAGATTTAAAATTAAATTAAAAATATTTATTTATTTTGATTGTGATTGTATATTGATGCACCGTCTGTATAAAAGTTAGATTTACTGATTTGTTGTGATGATGTTTATTTACTAAATCATATGTTCTGGTTCACATAGAACTTGTCATTTCATTAGAAAATGTTACAATAAAATAAAAGAGATTCATTTTATTAGAAATGGTTACACTAAAATGAAATTGTCATTTTGGTTAGAAATAAAAATGTCACTTTGGCGAAAAGTATTATACTAGATTTGATATGTCACTTTAGTTAGGAAAAAAAATTACATTAGAATTAAATTGTCCATTACATTAGAATTAAATTGTCAATTACATTAGAATTAAATGTCAATTATGTTAGGATTAAAAATGCCATTTAAGTTAGGAAAGTGTAATGTAAATCAAAATAAAAAGATTCAATTTTTTTATCGTATATAATGTGAACACAATTAAAGGTTCATTTTATTTGAAAGAAATGTTAACATAGTAATAGATTCATTTTATTTGAATAGAAAGTTAGCATAACAAAAATAATCATTTTTGTTATATAAAAAGTTAGCAAAACAAAAGGTTCATTTTTGTTATATAGAAAGTTAGCATAACAAAAATAATCATTTTTGTTATATAAAAAGTTAGCAAAACAAAAAGTTCATTTTTGTTATATAGAAAGTTAGCATAACAAAAATAATCATTTTTGTTATATAAAAAGTTAGCAAAACAAAAAGTTCATTTTTGTTATATAGAAAGTTAGCATAACAAAAATAATCATTTTTGTTATATAAAAGTTAGCAAAACAAAAAGTCCATTTTCGTTATATAAGGAGTTATCAAAATAAAAGGTCCATTTTTTTTATTTTTTTATTTTGTAAAAAGGTTATCAAAATAAGTTTAACATTGAAATTACATTTTTATGTATAGATGAATCATTTAGAAGATTAAATGTTGCATTAGAGAAAATAACGTTTTTAGTCAAGAATGTCGCATTAGAGAAATAATAACATTTTTAGTTAAAATATTTATATAGATTAAAAATCATATTTTTGTTGAAATGTTTGATTAGATTAAAAGTTCAACATTTTTTATTATAAATGTTACATTAGAAGAAATCAACATTTTTGTTATAAGAATGATCATTAGTATATAAATACATTTCTTTGTATACAATGTACATTAAAATTAAAAATAACATTTTGCTTAGAAATGTACATTAAAATTAAAAATAACATTTTGCTTAAAAATGTATATCGAGATTAAAAAAAAACATTTTGCTCAGAAATGTATATTGTGAATAAAAATAACATTTTTTTTTTTAGAAATGCATATTGAGATTAAAAATAACACTTTTGTTAAGACATGTTATATTAGATTAGAAATGTCATTTGTTTAAGGAATGTTATATTAGACAAAGAAATATCATTTATGTTAGAATCATGTCATGCTATGTTTGAAATTGAAATATTCAATACGTTAAAATAATGGTTTATTATTTATGATGATTTAAAATGATGTTACACTGCCATTAACAAGTTACCCGACTTGTTGATGTTGATTGGCACGATTATTTTCACACATCGCCCAAGTGCACAAAATTATGTGTTGGTTGAAACCCCACACGGGTCTTGGGATGATATTCTAACACACGTCTCCCTTGTGATTAATTATAAATACACTCTAGCTGTTATTTGGTGGTTAATGGTTATTTATCGTTTATATGCTATGTTTGGAAATCCATATAACTTAATTTATATGGAAGTTGATTGAGTCGCATTCCAATTAAGAATTAAAGAATATTTTCATACAATAAGGAATATTTTATTTTTGTATAATAAGGAATATTTTATTTAAAGCAATGAAACTTATAATTAGTAATAATGAACATTTTAAGATAAAGAAATATTTTGGAACAAAGAGGTAATTATATTTTTTGGAATCAAGGATATCTTAGAATAAAGAATATTTCAAACTAATAAATATTTTTTTCAGTATGATAATTTCTATTAGGAATTATAATTGTACATGGACACGAGGTTAGGCTACATTTGTGGTGGAAGTCTGCCCGGACCCAACCGGCATATCCAGCAGCCACAGGTGTTGGGCCTAATGTGAGTGGTCCAAGTGCGCAAATACGAAACGGGCCATGACACGAGGTTAATCCCAACTTGTGGGATAAGTCTGCCCGGAACCAACCGGCATATCCAGCATCCACAAGTCGCAGGCTTAATGTGGGAGGTCTGGCCCAGTGTAATATATAAATGAATAAGATAACGAATTAGGCTATTTAATCTATTTTAAATAGCAATTCCATTTTAACCCGAACGTGTTTAAATTAATATTTAATGAAGTTTTCCATTAATTCATATTTAATTGGAATTAAAATAAGATAAATTGGATTCTTGGGTTTGTCGTGAACGGTGTCTTAAATAACACTGTTCTTAAACCCAGTTGAGAAAAGAATAAATCTTTTTATTAAGATTATTATAGTTTTCAATTATATTTGATAATTGAAATAAAATAAAATGTGAATTGGGTTTATCGTAAATGGTGTTTTTAACGACATTTGTTCTTTAACTCAATTTACAGTGAAAATATAATTTGGAGTTTATAAATCTTTTATTAAGATTTAATGGAAAATTTCCAAAAGTAAAGTTTTCCAATTTAGTATATTAAATTGGAATTGAAGAGAATTCGATTTAATAATAATCGAGATGAGATACTGTAGAAGAAGACCGTTACTATATATGGAATTTAAAGGCTTTGCCGTTATTCCATTTATATTATTGGTCGGATATAGAAAGTTATATCGGTTATGTATTGATTTGATTTCTGTAAAATTCCATATTTAATGGAAGATGATTTTGGTTTATCGTGAACTGTGTTTTAAATGACATTAGTTCTTTAACCGAATTAAAGTTAAGGTTAATTTCTTAAATTTGAATAATCATTAAGTAATGATTGATGTGATTAAAACCAGACTTGAGTTTTAATGAATTCCTAATTAGATTGAAATGGAATGAGGTAAAAAGAAGATTAAAGAATAAAGGATTTATCTTTGATAAGATAATGTGAATATTTTATTTAAAAGAATATTCTGAGTTGGAATGTGGCGTATGATGTGTTTTTATAGTACTTGTTTTTAATTATAAATACGCGAATTATTCAGAAAGACCGGGTTTAACCCATTCTGAATAATTACTACGACGATCAAGAGTCGAAGATGAAGACGGTGGTTGAAGACCGGCGATCTTCACATCGAATGGATAAGGACTACTGATGCAGTGGACTGGGTCGCTCCCAGGACAGGGTTGAAGTAGTAATTGTCCAGACGTATTGTTGATTGTCCGGATATGCGAGGAATAAGGTGCCTCCGATTTCGTTCAGACCCAGAACGGACTTGTAAATGGATTGTATGTCTGACGTTGTATTCCTTTATATTGTATTCGTTGGTCTCTGCTAAATATATATCTGTTTGGTGGTTAACACCCTTCTCTAAGACGTACGAGCTTGGAGGTTATATATTTACAGAAATCAATGGTATGGTATGGATTGACAATGTGGCATGCCAAGATGCATGGATCAAGGCTTTTGTTGAAAAGCAGAGCCTTGTGGTTGATGATCAAAGCACAGTCTCTTTAGACATAGCTTTGTGTATATCGTGACTTCACGAGCCTCACACCCCGGTATGAGTCAAGAACGGGATATGGACCGTAGGGAGTGCATACGTTTCTTTCTAGCTAGAGTGGTGTTTGGGCTTTAACACAGCCCGGCATTTTACTATGTGGATTTTGGATTGAGGTACCTCGTTTTTATAGGCCGGAAGTGGTCACATTATAGGTCCAAAGGGGCCGGGAAACGTATGTTCAGGAATTGCCAATCCACTACCGTTAGGTGGGGACCGACCCTACCGTTCCAAGGGTTCACTGTGGGGGATCCTGAGACATCTGCTAGAGTGTCTCGAATCGGAAGAGGACGATCCCTAGCCTCCATTTCATGACAGAAAACCAATTTCTAATATGACATTACGATTTTGATTGTAAACTTATATATGGCGACATAGTATATGGTTCCTATGCCGTCTAAGATTAATACATTTATGTTGAAATGTTTTAAATATATATACTAATAATAATATCGTTTTTACGTATCAAGCAACTTTTGACCATTATAAGGTAAAACCCTATCCTCTGGTGTGCGTTGCATTGTGTGATGGGACTTGGGTCTTATAATGGTTTCATTTCACTTCTATTTCAACACATATATATATAGCATTTCACTTCTATTTCAACACATATATAATTTTTACAACGCATATACAACTTATACATCGAACGTACAACTTATACAACGCTTATACAAGAGGTGTACAACGCTTATATAACTCATACATCGACTATATAATTTATACATCGTCGTTTTCCATATCGTTTATAAATTAGAAATCTCACATTGGGTTCCACTCCACCAAAAATAGCAGAAGGCTCAGAAAAATATGCGGTCTCTTTTAGAAGGTAGAAGACGTCCACACGGTCACGATGTTTCCTGTTTCATCGAATTTCGTCAATACACGAAAAAGATATGATTTTTCAAAGTTTTCAACACTAAAAAGTGTTATTTTTAATTCAGAAAATTCAGGCCGTATACCTTTCCTCGATCTTCAAAACTAGGTTTAGATTTCTATGCAAATCCATTGTATTTCATCTAGATCAGCTGATATGGTGTCGGAGTGCTTGAAGAGGCGCTCCTTTCTACGGTGGTGCGATGGCGTTCGGTGGCGAGATCAGGGCGAGGCGGCGGCTTGAACACATCGACTTCTCGGCGTCGAATCTCCTCCTACAGGCGACGAGGGGTGGCACTCCGGCTATGGATGTGGAGAGGAGGTCGAGCTCTCCAAAAAACCCAACTGGGGCGAGGGTCAACGACGATCGTGGCAGCCGGAATATGGCCTGGATGCGGCGAACGGTTTTCCGCCTTCAATCGGAGGGTAGAGAGAGAATGTCGGGGTGAGAGAAAATCGTATGGGCCAATGAGATTTTTCCATTTATTTATTTATTTTTAAATTTCGAAAATACCCCCTTTCACACACGAACCCCAATCCAAACCCAACGACTGTCGTCCCTAGCGTTTTACCCCCATTCCGAACACAATGGGATATGTTTCGAAGGCCCATTCGACTGTTTCAGTCAGTTTTCCTTCAATTTAAAATATATAACATTCAATATTCGATTTGAACGTACATTTCAATTTGCCAAGGCCACAAACTGATTCGAAAAACTCCAGAAAAATAAATCTAGCTATGTTTTGATGATACGGTCCCAACAAAACTTGTTTCGTCGAATTCTGAGACCGTTTGCAAAATGGCCCTTTTTTGGTCGATCCAATTTAACTATAATTGACCAAAACACATTTTCCTTTGCCACGCTCACATACTAGCTTCAAAAATTATGAAATTTGAAATCTAGCAATAATTTCACATCCCGGATCCAACAAAAGTGGTTTCGTCGAATTCCGAGGTCGTTTGCAAAATGGCCAATTTCACGGGCTATATAAATTCCATAGCGACCTTTCTGAAAATTCATTTGGCCATAACTTTTGCTTCCCGCTATGAAACTTCGATTTTTCAGATTCGTTAGAGAGGTATTCACTAACAGATTTAAATATTTTTGGTTTCACTCAAATCCGTTTTGTTTTGCACCCGGTACAGTCAGTCAAAGTTTGAATTCAAATTTTGAAACTACCGCGCCATTTCAGGCCTTGTTTATAATTAGAATTAATTATATTCGTTTTCAATTGTCGATTCAAACTCAGTTTTCATCGTTATTATCTAAAATATTTATTTTAAATATTTAAAATCCACTATTTTAGCCAATTTAAAATTTTTAAATTGGTTCAGATTTTCCGAGTCGTTACAATCTCCCCCACTTAAAACTTTTCGTCCCCAAAAAGGAACAAAGTCGAAAGTGGTTTGATTAATCAACTCTACGTTCAATCTGGCTTCCATTCTCCAACTTTTCAGTTTCTGAGAATTTTCAAATTCTTCAAAAATTTGGCTAACACCCGGAATTTTCGAAAAAATTCGCCATAACCTCCTTTGTACGGGGAGAGGTTTGGAAATTTATTGGGCCGTATTAGGTACCCAATAAATCCTAATAAGCATACACATATTTATAGTGATATATTCTGGTGTTTACAGGGGAGCGTGTATAGATAATAACTCCAGAGAATAAATTCTCGCTACCCTGTCAAAGCCTGAGGGAGTGTGTATTTTAATTGCTCCAGAGGATAAATCCTCGTCCCGTGTGGGAAATAAATAGTCCATGTGCCGTATCTAATGACTATAGAGACGTGATTATTGTCAACTCCATACCCGTGTGGGTTTTTTTATTAATCCGACAATTTATCGTTACAAATTTTATATGGTCATATCAGTCATCAGTTCAACCTGTAAAATATAGTCATCGCCATACAAGCCTCTCGCTCATATGGTAAATCTTCCACCTCGTCACACAAGCTCCAAATGCTTATGTGGTATATGATGAAGTATGCCTATCTTCAAGAAGTATGCCATGTAATGTAGTTCAAAATTAATTGTTACTATCCTATGGCGACGTTTATTATTTCACACAGAACAACCAGCACTCCGCATCCAATGGCATTCACAGGAGTTGATATAATAATATTTCGCATCCAACTCATTAAGGTTTACCTATTTGTCGGGCATGCAAATAAATTCTTTACTCAACAGCTATCCAATTACCTGTTCAAACATATATAATGCACAAGTATATATTTCTATCTATTTTCTTCTCAGTTTAATGTGTGATTTAATCAAATAAATTTTATCATTCATTCTATTATTGATTAAATTAACTATCGTTTTAATATTTTAATTAATCAAATCTACTATCACACAACACAAACAACAATCAAATTGTTTTTAACTTTTCAAAAATATACTAATCAATTTCAATACTCTTTTTAAAATCATTCAGACTATAAAATTAAAAGTGCACACCCATGGAAAGAAAATAACAACAGAGTAGAGAATTAAATGGTAATGCAAAGTATGGTAAATGTACCTTGCACCGGAGTCAATCAGAGATATCTACTCGACACTTAGGATAGGCTCTCTGAATGCTCTCCTCAGTTTCCCAAGTACAATCTCGTGAATCTCCACTCCATTGCACTTTGACTAAGTGAACCTTCTTGTTCCTCAGCTCTTTGGTTTCTTTGCCGATAATCTTTAGCGGCTCTCTCCTCACAGCTAATTCTGGAGTAATTTCAATATCCTTTTGAGCTGCTTCTTCCACGATCAAGTCTGGATCATGAACGTGCTTTCGAAATTGAGATATGTGAAATACATCATGAACTCCAGGCAACCAATCAGGCAATTGAATTCTATAGGCCAGAGTTCCAATCCGTTCAAGAATAGGGAATGGACCAATAAATCTGGGCGCTAATTTCCCAATTTTGCCAAAGCGAATCACTCCCTTCATCGTAGAAACCTTTATATACACATAATCACCAACAGAAAAAACCAAATCCCTTCTTCTCGAATCAGCATAGCTCTTCTGTCGGCTCTGAGCGGCGAGTAATCGTTTCTTAACGAAATCGACTTTGTCGGCAGCCTCACGAATCATATCTGGTCCCAATACAAGCCTATTACCAGGTTCGACCCAACAAGCAGAAGATCGACATGGTCTACCATATAATGCTTCGAATGGTGACATTGTCAGGCTCGCTTGGTAGCTGTTGTTATAGGAGAATTCTGCCAAATGCAGATGGTCTTCCCATGATCCACCAAAATCTAGAACACAAGCCCGCAATAGATCTTCTAAAATATGATTCACCCTCTCAGTCTGACCATCTGTCTGAGGATGATAAGCGGTGCCCAAGTTTAGCTTCGTTCCCAGTTCTACTTGAAATGCCTCCCAGAATTTTCTAGTGAATATTGGATCTCTATCACTCACTATACTGATCGGCACTCCGTGTAGTCAAACAATTTCCTTGAAATAAATCTGCGCCAGACTCTGAGCAGTTCTGTTTGATCTGACAGGTATGATATGGGCGGTCTTCGTGAAGCGATCTACGATCACCCAAATACTATCATTCTCTTTTCTGGTTCTGGGCAAACCATCTATGAAGTCCATGGAAATATGTTCCCACTTCCAACCTGGAACGTCTAGCGGTTGTAACAATCCAGCCAGTTTCTGCTGGTCACTTTTGACTAGCTGGCAAGTAGGGCATCGGCTAACATATATTGAAACGTCTCTTTTCATAGCCTTCCACCAGAATGTTCGCTTGAGATTGTTATACATTTTGGCCACACCAGGATGGATACTCAGCTTGGACTTGTGACACTCGTCTAACACTTCCCTTTTGAGCTCGGGGATGCCAGGAACACAAATCCTTCCTTTCAATCTTAGGATTCCATCGTTATCTATTTGAAAACACGAGGGTTCGCCTTTCTGAATCCTTTTGATCATATCCTTAATAAAGTTATCATCCTTCTGAAGAATAGATATTTTGTCAATCAGGGAAGTCGTAATAACAAAGCTGGCGATCATTACATTCTTTCGACTCAGCGCATCGGCCACGACATTGGCTTTCCCTGGAGTGTATAGAATCTCAAAATCATATGCTACAAGGAACTCTAGCCAACGTTGCTGCCTCAAATTCAGGTCTTTGTGGGTGAATAGATACTTTAACGACTGATGGTCTGTATACAGTTCGAATTTCTCACCCAGAAGATCGTGTCTCCAAATTTTCAAAGAGAATACAATAGCCAATAACTCAAGATCATGAGTTACGTAGTTTTCTCGTGTGGCTTCAGCTAACGGCTAGCATAAGCAATCACTTGACCCTTTTGCATTAACACTGCGCCAAGGCCTTCTCTAGAAGCATCAGTCCAGACTTTCAAATCCTGATTGCCATCGATGATGGTTAACACTGAAGCTGTCGTTAATCTTAACTTTAGCTCTTCAAAAGCCTCTTCACATTCTGGAGTCCATTTGAATTTTGAGTGCTTCTTGGTAAGCTTCGTTAAGTGACCGGATATCTTCGAAAAGTTTTTAACGAACTTCCAGTAATAACTAGCCAATCCGAGAAAACTGCGGACCTCTGTAGGGGTACTGGGCTGTTTCCAATTCTGAATAGTTGTGATTTTACTTGGATCCACAGCAATTCCTTCTTTCGATACGACGTGGCCCAGAAATGTCACTTCATCTTGCCGGAATATACATTTGGACAGTTTGGCTTTCAATACATTCTTTCTCAGAATTTCTAGAACCTGTTCCAAATGCTTTTCATGTTCGGCTTTTGATTTAGAGAAGATTAGAATATCATCGATAAAAACCAGAATAAACTTATTCAGGACACTGCGGAACACTCGATTCATCAAATCGATGAAGTAAGCCGGAGCGTTACATAAGCCAAATGGCATTGCTAACCACTCATAGAATAGGTCTGGACCTCTGAATGTTGTCATAGGAACACATTCTTCGGCAATTCGAAGCTGATGGAAGCCTGTAGCTAGGTCCATCCTTGAAAACACTTGTGCTCCATTCAGACGATTCAATAAATCATCGATTCGCGGCAATGGATATTTATTCTTTATGGTCTGCTTGTTCAAATCACGATAATCCACACATAGTCGCAGAGTACCGTCAGATTTGGGGACAAACACCACTGCTGCTCCGCAATCAGAGAAACTAGGCCTGATCAGACCCTTCCATACGAGCTGTCATGTTTGATTGTCTAATTCCTCTTTCTCTTTCAAGGACATTCTTCGAATAGCGTGAACTACCGGCCTTGCATTCGGAATCAAAGCGATCTTGAAATCTATTTCTCTCTGCGGAGGTAAGCGAACAACTTCTTCAAACACATCCGCATAATTCTTTACGACTGGAATATCTTTGATGAGGTCGGGAATATTCTCTGTGACTTCAGGGATATTTTCTATTTGAGCAGGAGAAACATCCAAAGCTGCCTAGAAATCTTTTCTATTAGAATTCTGACCCTTCACAGGGAATGGTTATATAATTCCCTGATTTAATCTTTGCCCTAACAACTCTCTTGGCGCATCTAACCTCCGCTTCATATTTGGTTAGCCAATCCAATCCCAGAATAAGATCGAATTCAGTAAAATTCATGACGATGGAGATAGTAGAGAATTTATAGCAGGAAAAAGAGACATGTATTGCACAAACCCAACTGAGATCGATGGAACCCCCGACCGGATTTTGGACAGTCATGGGTTCATTAAGCTTCCTCAATTTTAAATCCAACTTCTTAACTGCATTCTTGGCAATAAAGCTTCGTGACGTGCCTGTGTCAAACAGTACTTTAACTGGAATATTTTTGACATTAAGCATGCCTTCTAAAACATCAGACCTTCCCTGACTATCTGAGGGTGCTGAGGTTTTCACTACTTCATTTACCTGAGCCTCCTTGGTTGCCTTTAACAGCCGGCAGTCCTACTTTACATGGCCAAATCGATGGCAAATGTTGCATTCTCTGGTCTCTTGAAACTTCTTAATAGACTTAGATCCTTCCTTTCTTTGTTTCTTTAGAGATCGGCAACTTATCGAGAGATGTCCTTGCCTATTGCAGTTAGAGCATACAGTCGTCGTTACTGGTTCCTTCTCGGATTTGGCCCTTTTTCTCTTGGCACTGGGCTTCTTACTGACTTCTGACATCGTACGGGCCTCAGGACGATCAGTTTCAGACCCAACTTTATTACTAGAGATGACTTCCTCTTCGTACTGTAACATACCTTTCTTGTCGAGATCCTCGTACTGGTAAGCCATGTATATCATTTCAGAGAAAGGAAGCTTCACATTCCTCATTACACTGTTCTGATATTTTCTTTGAAGCCTGTTGATAAATCTCAAATTCTTCCTCTTCGGATTTTCAATTAGATGAGGGGCAAACTGAGAAAGTTCATTGAATTTCTTATGATATTCGGGAATGGTCATATCTCCTTGTATCAGATAAGAAAATTCATCACATAGCCGTTCAATTGCTTCAGGAGGAGTAAATCTTTCCAGGAAAATCACTTTGAATATATCCTAGGTGATATCACCTACTGGATTACCCTTAATAACTGAATCCCACCAGAACAAAGCTTCGTCTTTGAGTGCCCAGGAGGCGAGTAATCTTTTCTGGTCATCCCTCAGCTTTAATCCTTCAAAGATTTTCTCAGCCGAACGAATCCATGCTTGTGTTCTCATAATAGATTCTTCGCCCGAGAAGGGTTTTCCACCCAGATTTCTATATTTCATGAATAGGGCTTCTATATCCGGGTCAGTATTACTTCTTCTGTTTCTGGCACTCATTTTCTAGAGCGTCTGCAAATAGCAGATCAAGTGTCAAGTCACAGAAAAGATATTTAAAAAAAATTTAGAGACAAATACTTGAATGTAAATGCGTCTATCTAGGTGTTATTTCATTCTGCTACTCATACTAGGATATTACTGATCCTATCTGTAATGAGCTACTCGTCCTAGAACACTACTGGTTCTATTTCTGACGAGTTAGTTAATATGTTATATTCCAGAAATAAGCTTAACCAAAGCTCTGATACCAAATGTGACGACCCCAAACCCCGTACTGACGGCGGCAAGGGTAATCCTTGGAATATAACACATAAACAGATAATAGCAGAACAGAAATAAAAAAATACTCCAGATAATGTACAATAGAATACACAGGATAAACGTAATCACCAGAGTTACACAGTATATAGGATCATACTTAGTACAAATACAGTTCAGCTATACATAAATGTCTACAGCGGAAACCAAACATAATGTACAATAGGAGCTGAACAGCATAAAAAGAAATAAATGATAGAATCCATCTTCAGCTCCAGCTATCCAGAGAAAGCCATCTAAAACCAGAATACAAGGCTGCCCGTGTAGAAAAAGGGGCACCTGAGTTTGAAAGTGAAATAAACTACGAGTCAGTCATGGGACTGGTATTAGAAATCTACTTAACACATTTAAATGATGGCTAATCACTGGACCACGCCACTTTCGTGGAACGGGTTTACTCCATCGGATTGCCAGTGCTTTAAAACAATTAAATCTTTTAAACTTCGCAATGCTTTTTATAAAAATGAAGCCATTATAAGACTCAGTTCCCATCACACAATGCAACGCAAACTGGAGGATAGAGTTTTACCTTATAATGGCCAAAATATACTTGATACGAATAAAACAAAAGCATTTGATACTACTACTAGTGTTTATATGTTTCAAAAGCAATTTCAAATCATAAGTATCAATCATAGACGGCATTAATGCCCCATACCACTATGTCGCCATATATAGGTATACAATCAAAACCGCACAGTCACGTATTTGGAAATTTGATTTCCGTCAAGAACCAAGGAAAAAGATAGTCCTTACCGAATTCGAGACTTCCCAGCCCGAGCCTCAGGAACAGCTGCAACTGCCCCTTGGATTGTCAGGGCCGGTCCACCGATGTGGATTAAGATTCCTGGACATTGCGTTTCCCTGCCCTTTGGGGCGTAAATGAGCCAACGAATGGCTCCATCGGTCCCGGATCGACCGATATAACCGAGGCGCCTCGCAACAGCAACAACCACATAAGTCAAACTCGTCAGGGCGTGTAAAACCAATGACACCACTTCTAGCTAGGAAGAAACGCGTGCCCTCCCTGATATCCTCTCCCGTTTCTGGTTCATACCGGGTTGTGAGGTTCGCGAATTCACGTTATACACAAAGCTACGCCACACAGGCGGGGCTTTGATCATCACCACAAAACTTTTCTTTTCAACAGAAGCCCTGATCACTGCATCTTAGCATGCCACACAGGCAATTCACGCCATGTAACTGATGGCTATCAATCACACAGAATAAATTCCAATGTCAGACACACCATCCATTTACAAGTCCGTTCTGGGTCTGAACGAAACCGGAGGCACTATATACCTCGCAAACCCATCGATCTCCACGTACCTCTGGACGATCACCACTCATTATCCATATTTCGGGACGCCTCCCAATCAGGACATCAGTTACCATCCAAACGAGGTGAAGATTTCCGGTCTTCAACCACCGTCTTCATCTTCGATTTCTTATCGTCGATTCAGTTATTCAAAATGGGATAAACCCAGTCTTTCTGAGCAACTCGGGTATATAATAAACACGTGCTACACAAATACTACATACGCATCATTTCAGTTCATTAGTCATAAACCGTAAATCAGTAAGAGAACGATTTCCTAAATATTAACCCCGAAGGCCGAAACCAACATCAGATCAACACCCAGGAAACCATTCGACTTAGCCAACCTTCAGTTAGTTTCTAAATTTCACATCCATATCGTTTATAATATTTTATAACGATTTATCGCTATTTTTATTTATTTTAAAATAGCCAATTCATTCAAAACGATGCTTCGGGCCATAACGCGGTCGTGGCGCTGTTTTTCTTCAGATTTGATTCACTCATATCTGAAAATCTAACCGTTGGATCTTCATAAAATTTACATCATTAGAAAGATCTTTTCAAAACGAATCCAACGGTTCCAGTTTTGGGAAAATCCGACGGTCGGATCTCCCGGTGCAATCGTTTGAAGTTTTGATTTCAAAATACGAACTGCAGCGTCGTTATTCGATTAAATATAATTATATTTATATATATATAAATATAATTATATTTATATATATATAAATATAATCGATTCTGGCGCTGTTTTTCTTCAGATTTGAATTAAACATTCCAGACAATCCAACCGTTGGATTTTTACAAAGTTGGTGCCGTTGGAAAGATATTTCCAAAGCAAACCCAACAGTTGCGGTTTCGGGAAAATCTGATGGTCGGATCTCCCGCACTAATCGTTTGAAATCACGGTTTCAAAACATGAACTGCAGCTTCGTTATTCGATATATTTCAATTCTATTTATATATATATATATATATATATATATATATCGATTCTTCGATTTCAAAGCTATATTCCTGTCATATATTTGATAAAAATGATATTTTTATCCAACAACATTTACTTCGACACTTCTATATTTTTAACAATTCATGTATATAGTGAAAATGTGATTTTTATTGTAAAATGATTTATTTCAAAACACGACTATTTTACATAGTTAATATAGGTGATAAAAATAGGATTTTTATTATAAAACAATTTATTTCAAAACCAGATTATTTTATATAGTACATATTGATGATAAAAATAGGATTTTTATTATAAAACAATTCCTTTCAAAATATGAATACCATTCAACACATGAATTTCAATTCAACGAATGAATATCGATTCAACACATGAAGGTTTTCTGTTGTTTATATATATAGATAAAAAGGTGATTTTTATTTTTAAAACACGAATACCATTCAACACATGAATTTCAGTTCAACGAATGAATTTCGATTCAACACATGAAGGTTTTCTATAGTTTATATACATAGATAAAAAAGGTGATTTTTATATTTAAAACACGAATACCATTCAACACATGAATTTCAATTCAACGAATGAATATCGATTCAACACATGAAGGTTTTCTATAGTTTGTATATATAGAGAAAAAAAATGTGATTTTTATTGTTAAAAAAATTTATTCAAAACACGAATACCATTCAACACATGAATTTCTATTCAACGAATGAGTTTCAATTCAACACATGAAGGTTTTCTATACAACGAATAAATATAGTTTCAACAAATAAAAATAATTCTAACACATGAATATTATTCAAAATTTCGGCAGCATAACGGCAGGGTAGTTAAAACCGGGACCGTCCCTAGTACGGCTCCTCGCTCTACCTTAAAGCCTCACAGCTTTTGACAGTGGGGAATCATGCATCTAGTTCGCACGCAGGCGGCATGTATATTTTTTTTCATTTCCACAAACTAATCCTATGTGGTTTCAACCAAATATTTCTCAACCATAAACGGGTATTTTTCAACCACAAACAATTTCAATCAACCATTCGCTATCAATCAATTTTCATACATATCACAACCAATAAATATCGCCCATGGTTTGTGGACGAGGGGCGTATATATATATATATATTTATATATAGCATTTCACTTCTATTTCAACGCATATATAATTTTTACAACGCATATACAACTTATACATCGAACGTACAACTTATACAACGCTTATACAAGAGGTGTACAACGCTTATATAACTCATACATCGACTATATAATTTATACATCGTCGTTTTCCATATCGTTTATAAATTAGAAATCTCACATTGGGTTCCACTCCACCAAAAATAGCAGAAGGCTCAGAAAAATATGCGGTCTCTTCTAGAAGGTAGAAGACGTCCACACGGTCACGATGTTTCCTGTTTCATCGAATTTCGTCAATACACGAAAAAGATATGATTTTTCAAAGCTTGCAACACTAAAATGTGTTATTTTTAATTCAGAAAATTCAAGTCGTATACCTTTCCTCGATCTTCAAAACTAGGTTTAGATTTCTATGCAAATCCGTTGTACTTCGTCTAGATCAGGTGATACGGTGTCGGAGTGCTTGGAGAGGCGCTCCTTTCTACGGTGGTGCGATGGCGTTCGGTGGCGAGATCAGGGCGCCGCGGCGGCTTAAAGACGTCGACTTCTCGGCGTCGAATCTCCTCCTATAGGCGACGAGGGGTGGCACTCCGGCTATGGATGTGGAGAGGAGGTCGAGCTCTCCAAAAAACCCAACTGGGGCGAGGGTCAACGACGATCGTGGCGGCCGGAATATGGCCTAGAAGCGGCGAACGGTTTTCCGCCTTCAATCGGAGGGTAGAGAGAGATTGTCGGGGTGAGAGAAAATCGTATGGGCCAATGAGATTTTTCCATTTATTTATATATTTTTAAATTTCGAAAATACCCCCTTTCACACACGAACCCCAATCCAAACCCAACGACTGTCGTCCCTAGCGTTTTACCCCCATTCCGAAAACAATGGGATATGTTTCGAAGGCCCATTCGACTGTTTCAGTCAGTTTTCCTTCAATTTAAAATATATAACATTCAATATTCGATTTGAACGTACATTTCAATTTGCCAGGGCCACAAACTGATTCGAAAAATTCCAGAAAAATAAACCTAGCTATGTTTTGACGATACGGTCCCAACAAAACTAGTTTTGTCGAATTCTGAGACCGTTTGCAAAATGGCCCTTTTCTGGTCAATCCAATTTAACTGTAATTGACCAAAACACATTTTCCTTTGCCACGCTCACATACTAGCTTCAAAAATTATGAAATTTGAAACCTAGCAATAACTTCACATCCCAGATCCAACAAAAGTGGTTTCGTCGAATTCCGAGGCCGTTGCAAAGTGGCCAATTTCACGGTCTATATAAATTCCATAGCGACCTTTCTGAAAATTCATTTGGCCATAACTTTTGCTTCCCGCTATGAAACTTCGATTTTTCAGATTCGTTAGAGAGGTATTCACTAACAGATTTAAATATTTTTGGTTTCACTCAAATCCGTTTTGTTTTGCACCCGGTACAATCAGTCAAAGTTTGAATTCAAATTTTGAAACTACCGCGCCATTTCAGGCCTTGTTTATAATTAGAATTAATTATATTCATTTTCAATTGTCGATTCAAACTCAGTTTTCATCGTTATTATTTAAAATATTTATTTTAAATATTTAAAATCGTCTATTTTAGCCAATTTAAAATTTTTAAATTGGTTCAGATTTTCCAGGTCGTCACAGAAAGGTTTCCAGCTGTACTTGAAGGATATTCTGATGCAGACTGGAATACTTTATCTGATGATTCGAAAGCGACCAGTAGCTATATATTTAGCATCGCTAGATGGGCTGTTTCTTAGAAATCTCAGAAACAGACTATTTTGGCTCAGTCTACTATGGAGTCTGAGATGATAGCACTAGCCACAGCTAGTGAAGAAGCAGAGTATTTGAGAAATCTACTAGCTGAGATTCCCTTATGGGAAAAACCGATACCAGTTGTGTTGATACATTGCGATTGTACCGCGGCTATTGCAAAAGTTTCGAACTGTTATTATAATGGTAAGAGATGACAAATACGTCGTAAGCACAACACTGTTAGAGAACTACTTCCTACAGGTACCGTTAGAGTGGATTACGTACGTAGTGATGAAAATTTGGTAGATCCTTTGACGAAAGGACTGTCCAGAGAGAAAGTCCTTAATTCTTCTAAAAGAATGGGACTATTGCCCTTAGATTGTTGAGTCATGCACAATGGGAACCCGACCTAAATGCCTGGAGATCCCAAGAACTAGGTTCAATGGGTAAAAACAAGTTGTGTAGTGATAAGAGTTGAACATGCTATTTAATAAACCAAGAAGCATGTATTCTTGAAGTAATTAGAGGATGAGTTGATAGAAACTCTTAATGAGATCTATACTCTATTTGGAGTGGAGTACCTACCTTTTGGAGTACTCTTCATAGACTCACCTATGTGAATGTGGAAATGTGGCTGTTTCCTATGGAGTTTTGGGCAAAACTTCTAGAGCGTTCACTAAACTGGGATAGACATGCATGGCCAAAAATGCACGGGCTTATTTGATTACACTATAGAAAAGGTTGTGTGTGGTTTGATGTTAAGAATAGAGTTCAAGACTACGTGTCACTCTAGTAAAAAGTGAATCTTATTCACTATGCACTACAAGAAAAATACCCTATTGCAACTAGCGGTTTGCAACAGGCAACAAAAGACAATTGCAGTAAATGACATTTAGCTATGGACCTATTATAGCAGTTGCAATAGATAAGATTTAGCAACAGGCTTTTTCTTTCTATTGCGAAAAACATATTTTTAGCAACTGCGCTTCTCTTCCTGTTGCAAATACATACTTTTAGCAACTGTGCTTCCATAACAGTTGCAATAAACATATTATTTGTGTAACACCCCACATCCTTTAGTGTCACTCACAAAGGGAATGCACTAAGTTCTGTGGAGCATTTAGGGTAAAAGATGCAGATAAATTACAAGACATACAAAATTAAAACAGCGGAAAATAAAACTTTACTTTATTGATAAAATAGTTTGTACAACAATTGTTTTCCAATATCAGAGTATCGTCTGTCTTAAAAAATAAAGAAGCATAAAATAACATTTATATTCCCCAATGTAGCATAAGCCAGCCATAGCAGCAGAAAAAGAGAGTCCAAAGCACTTTGTCAAAGAATCTTCGAGCTTGGGAAGAGTGACGGTCCAACCTAACCTGAGCTATAATATTCCCTCCTTAACTACCTGGGAGGGAAACGAAAGAAAAGAAGACGAAAGAAAACTGGGTCAGACATAAAGTCTAGTAAGTTCAGTTACTTCTAGCATGTGAACAAGGAAAAACAAAACGACATGAATTAACTGAATACAAGACAATACCATGATGATAGGGCCAACAAGATAGGATAAGATTAACACAAGATATGCTAAGACAAGATAAACTGGATATGCTTTAATACTTTCTCCGCTTCGCTATTAACCTATTATTATGGTTTCTATGTCTCTGCACCACCTATCTAGTGTCCCAACTAGTAATCTGTCTAAAATGATAACGCGATCCCAATCCCAGTAATTGTGGTTTCCTTTAGGCGTACATTTATTATTTATTACCTAGATCTAATCTAGGGTTTTATATCAAAGTGCCTCCTAGATTCCACTCGGGTTTACGCGGCTTATTTAATGCTTCACAGATTCAGGGTTTATGCCACCTAGGTCCAACTAGGGATTACGCTACCTGTCGAACGATGCCCCTAGTCTAGGACGCACTACCTAGAGTGGTATATGTTCCAATACTTTCCCCATGTATGTGTCGTGGATCATTTATCGCTGTCTAGATGCACATGTCCTGAAATGTGCGACCCGAGTCCCGTGGCAGGGCTATTCTAGAAACACGGAACTCGGTCGGGAGCTTTCAGATATCTGCCGATGCAGATGCTAAGGTCTGTTTTTTCCAGTGGCTATGGTCCCACCTGACCCCTCCCTCAACTAATGAAAGGCCACCCTTGAAAAATTGAGAACTATACGCAGGCCCCCTATGCCCCACTGTCTTATGGCCATCCTCACCCATAACTAGATAACAAGTATATGGTCTTTTGGAGTTCTCCGCCTTTCCGCTTTACGTATCTCGACTGACTCAAGATGGTAGGTAGACGACGAGTTGCTATCACAGGGCTACTGGTCTCGCCGAATCACGCTGGTCCACCCTAGTCTTTAGGTTGCCTTAAATTGCAACCAAGGCATACCCTTGGTTCTCCTAACGCAGACCTTAACCTCTGTGAGCCCAGGAGGATCATCTGCAGCCTCACAGAGGGATACCAAGAGTACCCTCACGTCCCCTCGAAGCCTCGGGCTTCATAACCCAATTCGTTGGAGCCTTCTTTAAGATCAGATGGACTTTCGCTCCTCCTCGTTTTATACTAAGAATTACTACTTAGTTTTCCTAACTATTTCCTGAATCATCGTTTTCTTAACTAAGGTTTACCACTTAGTCCTTTTAACTAAGGTTTACTACTTAGTTCTCTTTCTCGTCAAGTTGGATTGGTTAAGTGTCATTAGTCGATACAAGTTAACTTAACCTATTCATTTGTCATGTTAAACTGCTTAAGTGTTACTAGTAATTCACGTTGACTTAACCCTACCAGCATCAAGTTATATTGGTTAAGTATTTACTTAACCCCACCCATTCATCTTGTATTGGTTAAGTGTTCCTTTTTAACTTAACCTTGCCTATCTGTTTTAACTAACATGTTATAACGGTTAAGTGTTCCCTTAGTTAACTTAACCCTAACATTGGTTTGATTAACATGTTCTAATGGTTAAGTATTGTCCCTTCATGTTTTTAACTTAACCCTATTCATTTATCACACTCTGATGGTTAAGTGTTCAAGCTTACTTAACCCTGCGGTCTAGCCCAGCTAACATATTAAATTGGCTAAGTGTATTAAATTTACTTAACCCCAACCTCTAGTCTAGTTAGCATGTTAAATTGGCTAAGTGTATTAACTTTACTTATCCCCAACCTCTAGTCTAGTTAACATGTTAAATTGGCTAAGTGTATTGAATTTACTTAACCCCCACTATCTAGTCTGGTTAACATATTAAATTGGCTAAGTGTTTTTCTTAGTTACTTAACCCCTACAAATCTTGTCTTGTTACCATGTTAAGTTGGTTAAGTGTTCTAGTTAACTTAACCCTATCGTTCTAACTTAACTGTGTTTGGTTGGTTAAGTGTTCCTAAGGACTTAACCCTCCCATTCTAGCTTAACTGTGTTAAGTTGGTTAAGTGTTCTTATGGACTTAACCCTCCCATTCTAGCTTAACTTTAGTTGTCTTATTAAAGCACCAGCCACTCACACTAGACAGGTATTGTTGTGGCTACCGGTATACCGGTTGGTTCCGGGCAGTCTTACGCCACAACTCAGTCTAACCTCGGGCCTTTATCAGGCTCAATTCCTTAACCTCCCACATTGGATAGGTATTGTTGTGATCACTGGACAGCCGGGCGGGTCCGGGCAGGTTTACATCACAATTCAATCCAACCTCGGGTTAAGCATGTTCGTATTGTCTAAATTTACTTTTCTCATTTAGGATAAATTCTATAAGTAAATTTTCCCTAATTTACTTATTCCATTATTACTCTTTTAATGTATATTGTCAACATTTATTATTATGGCCCATTTTCCCTATATATCATATTTATAGTTTTTGGTATGTAAATTATACCAAATTAAGTGTCACTAACCATGATTATTCTAAACATGACAATTACTCACAATTATGACTAAATTCAAAATTTGTGCTAATATACTTATTATGCCAAATTAACTTTAATTGACCCAATTCTGATTTAACATCCTAATTTACAGTTTATGGCAAGACTAGAATTATTATTCGAGTTTACCGTTTACGCCTAAAACTTAGCTTACTTGCCAATACTAAATTTAATATGTCAAATTACATATTCCATAATTCATGTCAAATTTTCAAATTTGCGT
Source organism: Allium sativum (assembly GCA_030737875.1). Classification (NCBI taxonomy): domain Eukaryota; kingdom Viridiplantae; phylum Streptophyta; class Magnoliopsida; order Asparagales; family Amaryllidaceae; genus Allium; species Allium sativum. The sequence continues at coordinate 290,531,398 of CM060921.1, read as the reverse complement.
TCTAATAAACATGCCATAATACATGTTCTAAATTATGTCAATCATAATTATGTTAATGTTCCACATTATGCCAATTTCCAAGTTTACAACCATGTTTAAGTCAAATTTATGATTTGCCCAAATTGTATTCCCATCGTTCGTGTAATCGTGATTTCATCCTAGATTATAGATAAATCTAGATTCGTGGATAAAAAGGGAATGAACCAAAATGCCATGAAAAGATAGACATAATGACTGGCAGAAGATGATAATTCACTAATCACAGATCTAACAAATTACACTGAATAAATTGATTAAAGCATCGAAGTCCTATAGATCTGATAATATTATGACATAAAAAGGGTTGAACAAATAACATAAGTTCAAGTATATGGATAGATCTAACTTAATAGATAAATTCCCATAATCAAGATCTAAAGATAATTAAGAATAAACTGAATTGATAATCATGTTTAGATCTAATCTCACAGTCATAATCCTTGGCAATAATATCATGTTCATGAATCATAGGTAATTATCCACTATTGTCCTTATCATAATCATAGGCATTGGTTTATGCTCCTAGTCAAAGGCTTATGTTCATAGTCAAAGGCTTATGTTCATAGTCAAAGGCTTATGGTTTCAAAGGCCACAGTTCCATAGTCATAATCTTAAGCATTGGCAATTTAGTCACAATGTGTTCTAGGCCAAAATCAAGAATCAGATCCAAAGTCATAAACAAGCACAGATTCAATGAAATGATAAGGCATATTTCTTATATTCTTTTAATTTCATGTCACAAATAGAAAAGGCATTCAAATCTAAAAAGTAACCGACTTACATTGATTGGATCTAGAAAAGAATAGAAAGATAGCATTGCTTGAAGCCGTTGAATCTTTACTTTAATCCTAACTTGTTTTGAATCTTCTCTTGAAAGACTTGAGCAGGATATCCTCGTCTTGATTTATATTTTATTTTAATCTATTTATTTAGATTTAGATGAAGAAGAAGAAGCCATGTCCATCAAGAATTTGTGTAGCATAAGGTTAGAGAAGAATGGTGCAAAGAGAAGGAGACTAGGGGCCTGTTTATACAGGATTGCAAGTTAATTTGAGCCGTCGATGAAGCCAAGGTTAATCAAAGCCATCCGTTCTAAAGAGAAGCCAATTATGTTCACAATTACTTTCTTAATGTACATTATTAACATTTATTATTAAATTTGTATGCACATTAGATACATCCCCCTTTACACATTTATTATTAAATTTGTATGCACATTAGATACATCTCCCCTTTACACATTTATTATTAAATTTGTATGCACATTAGATACATCTCCCCTTTACACATTTATTATTAAATTTGTATGCACATTAGGTACATCTCCCCTTTACACATTTATTATTAAATTAGTAACTTTAGTGTTAACAGAAATACGGGGTGTTAATTTGCAACAGCGCTTCCAAGCCAGTTGCAAATAAATATCTTTAGCAACTGTTTTTGCCTGTTGCATAACTGTATTTTCTACAACTAGTAAAGCCAGTTGCGAGAAAACATACTAAAAATAAGTATAAGCTTTTAATGATTAACTTTTAATAATTAATTTTAAATAGTTACTGTTTAATGATTAACTACTAGTAATTATACAATAATTAAGATTAATATTCAATAATTATTATTTAATAATAAAATTTAAGTATTGTAAAGTGATATTTATAACTGATAATTAAATAATAATAATTAATAATTAACAAATAATAATAAATAACACCTAAAAAGTAATAAAATAAATAAATAATTATTAAATAATAATAAATTAATTGTAAAAAATTAATGGATAATAATTAATAATTAATTTGAAATATGATTATGTTTAAATATTAAATAAGTAATAGATAATTAAATAATTAATAAATTCACAATAAATAATTACTATTAAATTCAAAAGTATGAAGTAATAGGTAATATTTAGTTATAATTTGATAAGTATTATGTAATAACAATTAATTGAAACTAATTAATACGTTAATAATTTATCATGGTTAGTTATTAGTAGTGTGTAAATTATATTTAACAATTATTAATTACATTTAATAATTAATAATTCATGGTAGTAAGGTTATATGACAAAAGGATAAAGTATATTCGGCCTTTGGTCTAAATTTTAAGACCTTCACGTTTTAACCAAAATTGCATGTCTTACAACCTATTTTCCACTCTAGCAAAAATATTTCTTTAATAAATTTAATCATGCATCATGTATAGACTGTAAAAATATGAATGTTTTATTTGTTGTATTGGACCTTGTACGCTATTCATGAATTGAGGGGGGCGTTTGTATTGTTATTTAAATCCACCCCAAGGAAAATTGGAATGGGATGGTGAATCAGGTAACTTTGACAGGTCAACTTCAACAAATCTATTGGCTCTTCATGATGCTTGAGAAATTCATGTTAGCACTCAATAGGGTTCCTACGAGTGTTATGCTAGAGTTTATCATTATTCTGCTAAGCCTTAGATAAATCTTGCAATATATTTTTTATAACTGCTTTGGATATTTCAAACGTTATTCACCAACTGGTTTTGATCCTCTTAAACTAGTTTTGAATCACAAAAAGGAGAAGGCACAAAAAAATAATCAATAATCCAAATTTGGTACTTAAGAACAAAAGGTAATTTGTAACAAATGCAGTGTACAAAGAACTGGTTAGGTTTCGATAATTTTTCTTTGAATGGTGTGGGTACCAACAGAATATAAATTTAAGTAGAAACAAAAATTCAATCGTAAATAAAGAATAAAACAAGGGTGTTACTATTCATACCCTAGTTTACACTACCGACCACCAAAACTAAAAGCACACCAAGTATTTACATTTCCCTTTGTTGGCCACCACTTAAATTAATAACGTAAAAATGGAGAGGCCACCATCTCCCTCGTCTAAACGAATGCTTCCTTCCTCGCTTACTTTCCATTTATCTTCATTTATATACACGCTTTTCAATCTGAAAGCGCATTTGCATTTTCGGCTGGCACTAGGTCTATTTTTTTTACATTGTTTTCCATCTATTTAGACTTCGGTTGATGATTACGATAAAATCTAACCCTTTCACACCCCAATTGCAAACTTGGTTTTCTTCCAAGTCCTAATTTATCCGACTTTAGAATTACAATAACGGGATTCAATTTTTTTCTCATCATTTTACACCATTGAATCAATGTACTTTGCAATTCAAATAAGTAAAGTCAATTAGTTTAAGAAAAATTAACATAATCCATTTTCATAACCATGTTAGCAATTTTAATTTTTATAAATGAGTACTTACTTCGTCGGTTGTCAAATTATTCATCAAATCAAAATTTGTCTTTTGAGTCATTTGATCGAACGTCTTGCATCATATTATCACAAATATCATGTTTATCATCCGAAAACAATAAGTGTGTTGTCCAATTTATCATGATTCAAATACTCCATCTATCAAACGACAAAAAAATAATTAATGTATAAATTTGTAAAACAAGATACATAAGTTGTACTGATAAAACTCAACAAATCAAAACTTACATTGTCATTCTCTATTATAATATCATCAAATTTAATGTCCTCCAAGCTTGGAATTTTCAACAAAGTGGAAAAAATATCCTAAAACGAAATGGAAAACAATAAACGTTAAAAAAAACCAAACAACATGTTCTATAAAATAATAGAAAGCAATAAAAATCAAGCAAATTTCACCTCTTTTTTATTTTTATCCTCCATCTCCATTAAGCACAAAAGAATATGTGTGTTTGTTAGGGTTTAAGGTTTAAAATTGTAGAGAAGTACATATTTTTTTAGGAGAAGTACGGTGGTGAATAAATGAGTGAAGGAATAATATATGATGGCCAGAAGAATATAAAAAATAATCATTTGCATTAAATTTAGAAAGATGACCGGAAGTGTAAACCGGGGTGTGAACAGTAGCACCCTAAAACAAAATTAGTTGATAACGAGCGAAAAATAGTCCTTTATTCAGTTGTAAATAAAGATTATAACACCTAAATGGAAAAAAGTAAATGCTAGTAGGTTACATGATACTAATTTCATGGTTCAAAACATTAATGTTGTCATTAACACCATTCTTTCACACATTAATTATATGAATAATATATTATATATAAGTTGTAGAAGACTGATTAACTGTCTTTGATTTACACATGGAGCAGAGCAATAGATTTGGGTTATATAGATATACAAAGAAAATGATATATATATATATATATATATTAATAAAATAAATGGCATATTACACAAATTGAAAATTACTTCAAAAAACATTTAATTCCCTGAATTGTCCATTACAAACAAAAGGAATGACGTTACTTTGTATTAGTGGCATGCTTTGAACATTAAAGGTATTATTGATATCATGCTTTCCTATATTATGTAAATGAATTACAAAGAGGGCATGGGGTGATTTGCTTCCAAGCCACATCCTTATTTACAGCCAGAAGCATGCCATAATTGATGAAGAAAAACAAATTAAAAGTTCAAAAGAAAAACAAATCAAAACAAAAGAAATCATATTATTTTTCCCTGGACTAAAACGAATAATAAGGCTATAAATTAGCAGAAAAACAAATCAAAAGTTCTGATTGAGGAACCAAAGCCTGTTGTGAACGAGAAGAGAAGTGCATATGAAATGGCGTAAGAATGGCTTTCTAAGTTCAAAAGAAATGAAAAACAACCTCTTGCAGTTAGAAGAAGTGAATGGAATGGCGTGAATACCAACAGAATCAGCAGGCGAGGAAGTTAAAATTTTGGCGCCAGCTAATTAAAATTAGGCGGCACTAATTTAAATTTTGTCTCGAAGTGCCAAAATGATCGACATTAATCCAAACATCTTAATCGTCGCTATTCTCCCCAAATCGAAAAACAAAGTTTCTCCCTCTCGGATCCAAATCCGTATGCCAGTTCTACTTCTTCCCAAATTCAAAATTTTGCCTTCTTAATCTCAGATCTAAATACATACGCTAGTACTCCCCAAATCAGAAAAGAAACCTTCTTCATCTCAGATCTAAATCTGTATGCTCTTTTATTAGAATTCCAACCACAGTTACCTCAGCTAACAGAAATCACCATGGCATAGAAATTCCTTTATTCGGTTGTTGGTTCACAATTCTTCATTTATCGTTTTGTTTTCTAACATATTTCAAGATTCTTGTTGTTGTGTACTTTTGATTTACTTCTATGCTTTTATTGAAATAGGATAATGTGTTATCGAGAAAGAAAATTGATGACAATAAATCATTGACCATCTTTTTTTATTAACTAATAACATTATATAGTTTGGATAGGAAAGAATGGGATGATTCCTTTTCATAATTAAAGAGAAATCAATTGTGTTTCTTTAATTTGGTTTGAATTTGTGCTGCTGATTTGGGTTCAATGCTTGGACTGTCAACCTGATGAGAAACAATATAAATAAAAGAGCAGTTTTATATTAAATAAATTATGCCTTTAGATTTGCAACAGAAGAACATAACGAGGGAAGAATCCAGAGATGATAATAAAGACAGAAGATAAGGTTGGTTTCTGTTTTTCTTTATGTATCTATTAACATGTACATTCACTTCTTTAGTTCCAATTTTTCTTTATTTGCTAGTTTTCTATAATTTTCCTGTATTTTCTAATATTGATTTACATGTTTTGTTATAGGTTTTGCACTTTCTTTGAAATTGGGAAATGAAAGGAGACTGATAGATATTCATCTACTCAACGTAGTTGCTAAGAGGATGAATGTTGATGTTATATGTATTGGTAAGTGTTCACAACAAAATAATTGAACTGATGTTAAATTGTTGATTAAATTTTGGATGCACCCACGGTTATCAAATAAAGAGTTTACTCATGCATTTATTTGTCTCTTAGTATGCTATGTTATTTTAGTTCTTCATTCAAATATTTTATTTTTTGTAGTATAAACTTTATTTGCTGATATGTTACTGTTGGCAAACAATGGCTGAGTCGCAAACTAGGTCGCTTTCTTGAAGACGGTTCGGCGATCTGGTCAGAGGTGCAAACCAGTTCGTATTTTCGCCGCCGCCTCTAGGATAAAACAACCTCTAAAACACAATAACTGCTTTGCTTGCACAACAAATCAGTGCAGATTTGGACTTTTGAAAAAACAAGATCACTGCTCAAAAATTTCTAAAATAAAGTTTTAATGGCGGCGGAGGTAGAAGATAATATGTAATTCAGTGTTTTTCTCGTCTATAGCTGAAGAGTATATATAGAACAAGAATTAGGTTTGCAAGAAAAAGTCGGATCTGCTGAAATTACGAAACAAAGTTTACCGTTGCAAAACATTACCGTTGCATAAAAAAATTATAAAAAAAAGGGTTTGAAAAAGCAATGTTTTCTGGTCCAAAAATATAAGTGTCCACACCACAAAGCCAAGGCCCAAGCCCAAACCGAACCGGGCCGGGTCGGGTCGGGTCGAGTCGGTCGGTCGCGCGTGTGTGGTGGTCATGATGCATGGTCTCCCTCCTCACAACAATGCATGTATTGGGAGCCCCAAGGCCCCAACATGACTTCTTAAAAACAAGTACAAATACTTGCTTCTTCCATATAATCCCATGATGTAGGACTATTCCCATATAGGAGTCATTCATACACTTATTCAACATTTTTAATAATTCGCCTAATGTTTATAAAACATTTCCAACAATCCCCCACTAGAATTTTTAAAAAATATTTTCAAGCAGTTTCTAAAAACATAAGATTGTGCATAAACAAAGGTGTCATTCGACTTGAACCTTTGCATAGTGAATAAGATTCAGTTTTCACTAGAGTGACACGTAGTCTTGAACTCTATTCCTGACATCAAACTACACACAACCTTTTCTATAGTGCAATCAAATAATCCTGTGCATTTATGGCCATGAATGTCTATCCTAGTTTAGTGAACGCTCTAGAAGTTTTGCCTAAAACTCCACAGGAAATGGCCACATTTCCACATTCACAAAGGTGAGTCTATCAAGAGCACTCCTAAAGGTAGGTACTCCACTCAAAATAGAGTATAAATCTCATTAAGAGTTTCTATTAACTCATCCTCTAATCACTTCAAGAATACATGCTTCTTGGTTTATTAAATAGCATGTTCAACTCCTGTCACTACACAACTTGTTTTTACCCATTGAATCTAGTTCTTCGGATCTCCAGTCATTTAGGTCAGGTTACCATTGTGCGTGACTCAACAATCTTAAGGGCAAAAGTCCCATTCTTTTAGAAGAATTAAAGACTTTCTCTTTTTACAGTCCTTTCGTCAAAGGATCTGCCAAATTTCCATCACTACACACGTAATCCACTCTAACGGTACCTGTGGAAAGTAGTTCTCTAACAGTGTTGTGCTTATGACGTATTTGTCGTCTCTTACCGTTATAATAACGGTTCTGAACTTTTGCAATAGCCACGGCACTATCGCAATGTATCAACATAGCCGGTATCAGTTTTTCCTATAAGGGAATCTCAGTAAGCAGATTTCTCAAATACTCTGCCTCTTCACTAGCTGTAGCTAGTGCTATCATCTCAGACTCCATAGTAGACTGAGCCAAAATAGTATGTTTCTTGGATTTCCAAGAAACAGCTCCTCCAGCGATGCTAAATATATAGCCACTGGTCGCTTTAGAATCATCAGATAAAGTATTCCAGTCTGCATCGGAAAATCCTTCAAGTACAGCGAAAACCTTTCATAATGTAATCCAAGGTTCATGGTTCGTTTAACGTATCTCATGACCCTTTCAATAGCATGCCAGTGCTCTATAATAGGTCTACTGGTAAACCTGCACAATAATCCCACAACATAGGCAATGTCGGGTCTAGTACATTCAGTGGCATACTGAAGGCTGCCAATGATGCTCGCATAATCAGACTGTCTTACACCTTCACCGGTGTTCTTAAATAACTTTACACTGTTATCATATGGTGCACTTGCAGGTTTACAGTCAATGTAATTGTATTTCTTTAGTATCTTCTCAGTGTAATTAGATTGATCTAAAGAAAGTCCCTTTTCTGACCTAGTTATTTTAATACCAAGGATTACACTCGCCTCACCTAGATCTTTCATATCAAAATTGGCACTTAATAAGGATTTGACTGAGTTTATGGCATGAATGTTTGACCCATAAATGGGTAAGTCATCTACATAAAGGCATATAATAGTGCAAATGTTATTCTCAGATTTGTAATAAATGCATTTGTCACTTTCATTAACTTTAAAACCATGTGAAATGATTAAGTTATCAAATTTTTCATGTTATTGTTTAGGTGCTTATTTTAAACCATATAACGATTTATCTAATTTGCATACTTTATGTTCTTGAACATGTACTACAAATCCTTCAGACTAGTCCATATAAATTTCTTTGTCTAATTCACTGTTCAAAAATGCGGTTTTCACATCCATTTGGTGTATTAAATTATGAATAGAGGCAAGTGAGATTAATACCCGAATGGATGTGATTCTAGTAACAGGTGAAAAAGTGTCGAAGAAATCTATATTTTCTTTTTGTTTAAAACCTTTAGCTACTAGTCGTGCTTTATATTTATCAATAGTACCGTCAGGTTTTAATTTCTTTTTAAGTACCTATTTACAGTCTATAGATTTACAACCAAGGGGTAAATCTACCAAATGCCAAGTCTTATTGGATTCCAAAGAATCCATCTCATCATTTATAGCCTCTTGCCAAAAATCGGCATCCAAAGAAGATAAGGCCTCTTGGAGGTTCATGGGATCCTCCTCAATTGTAAAAGCATAGATATCTGAACCAAAATCTTTTATGGTTCTTGCTCTTTTACGTCTTCTAGGTTCAGCTTCAAAATTTTCATTAAGTTCTGTTCTAATAGGCATACTTGAAGTGCCCCCACTATTCCTTATTTTAAAAGGAAATTTTGTTTCATAAAAATCGGCATCATTTGATTTAATTATATTATGTGCATTATGTCATAGAATCTGTATGCTTTGCTATTAATAGCATAGCCTATAAATACACATTCATATGCTCTACTTGCCAATTTTATTCTCTTAGGGTCTAGAATGTGAACATATGCTAAACAACCCCAAGTTCTAAAGTATGAGACATTGGGTTTATGATTCTTTAAAATTTCATAACGTGAAATTTTATTCTTAGGTTTGGGGATCCTGTTTAGAACATAGCATATAGTCAATAAAATTTCCCCCACCAATGTTTTGTTGCACTAGAATTTAGTAATATGACAACTACTAGTTCGGCAAAGGTCCTATTTTTCCTTTCATCTTTACCATTCATTTCAGGAGAATAAGGTGCAATTCTCTTATGTACTATACCATGTAATTTATAGAAATCCAGAATTGAAGTAGATTCATATTATGTTCCTCTATCACTACGAAGTCTCTTAATTTTCCTATTTGCTTGATTCTCAATTTCAGTTTTGAATGTTTTAAACATGTCAAATGCTTCACTTTCAATTTTCATAAGGTATACATATGTGAAATCAGAACAGTCATTAATAAAAGTGATAAAATAACGATGTCCATGTCTAGTCAAAGTACCATCAAGTTCACATATGTCAGAATGAATCAAGTCTAAGGGTTCAGAAACTCTACAACAGATGTATGAGGTTTCATTGTGATTTTTTTCTTGTGTACAGAATTCACATTTATCAAGTTTAGATTTTGTAATTATAGGAATCATATCTAGGGTGCTCATGTTATGAATTATTCGTTTAATAACATGACATAATCTAGAATGCCAAATATTAAAATCACACAACATATAAGCGGAAGTAGTCACATTATTAGATTCAACATTCAGTTTAAACATGCCCTCACAAGCATAACCCTTTCCCACAAAAGTTCCCTTATAAGTTAGGGTATACAAATCAGCCCCAATAACTTGAGTAAAGCCGGCCTTATTAAGGAGAAAGCCAAAAACCATGTTCTTTCTTATTTATGGAGTATATTGTGATGACCCCAAACTTCCGTAGTACGAAAGCAAGGATAACCATAGGAGCATAACATAATTACAACAATAAAAGATCTCAGATAATAGCATAACACATAAATCATTGCAGCGGAAATAAGAATGTCATCACAACATTACATCAAAGACATCAGAGTACGCAGCTACAGGGTACACTTAGCAGATAGAAGTCTCAACAAAGAAAGAAATAAGTCCCAATCTCCACCAAATACATCAAAGATCAATAATGTCTAAATGTCTCAAGAAGCAATAAAAGGTAAAAAGGTGTAATAACCCGCAAAATCTGGGCCAGTTTAAAATTTTTATTTCGGCAATTTTAGCGAATTTTGAGTATTTAAAATGAATTATTTTAAATAAAATCGACGAGAAATTTATTTTGAATATAATTCGAACGTATATATTATATACGTCGTCGTTAGAATATAAATAATTTATTTATATTTATAAAAGGAATTGAGAATGGCGCGGTAGTTCGATAATTAGATTTCAAACTTCAATTGAACGTACCGGGTGCAAAACAATCAGGATTTTAGTGAAACCAAAAATAATGGAATCTAATTGATAATATCTTTCCAACGAATCCGAAAAATCAAAATTTCATAGCGGGAATCAAAAGATATGTCCAGTTGAAAATTCTGAATAGTCGCTATGGAATTCAGGCCCTTAATAATGGACATTTTGCAAATGACCTCGGATTTCGACGAAACCAGTTTTGTTGGGTCCATGATGTCAAATTATTGCTAGATTCCAAATTTCATAATTTTTCGAGTCAATATGTGAGCATGGCAAAGGAAAACGCGTTTGACCAGTTTCAGTTGATTTTAATCGACTGGAAAATGGCCATTTTTCAAACGGTCTCAGAATTCGACGAAACTAGTTTTGTTAGGACCGTATCGTCAATACGAAGCTAGAAAATATTTTTCGGGAATTTTTCTAGTTAGTATGTGACCCCGGTAATTTGAAATGTACGTTTAAAATTCAATATAGCGATTTAAATGTAAATTCAACGGAAACTGATCGAAACAGTCGAATCAGCCTACGATACATATCCCATTGTGTTCGGAATGGGGGTAAAACGCAATAGACGACAGTCGTTTGGTTTGATTTGAAGTTCGTGTTGATTTGAAGATTTAAAACAAGTTAAAGGGTAAATAAATAATATTAAAATATTATAAACCCCCCCCCTCTATCTTCCCTCCCTCATTTGACTCGGTCAAAAAACGAAAAAAAAAAACCCTAATTAACTAAATCGCTCATCGCGATTGTCACCGCCCCGCCACGCCGCGCGATGGCGCCGCCCACCATCGACGTCCCCGCTCTCCCGTCCCCTCCACCATCTTCTGCTTCGATCGAAGAAGGCGGCGAGCAGCAAACCACCGATGACCGCTCCTCCACCTCCCCCCCCCCCCGACCGACGTCGCACCCCCTCCTAGAGCCCCGTTCTCCTCCTCCTGCCGCACCTCCCAGCGACACCGCCCCCCCCCCCCTCGAAGCCTGCCGCCGACCCTGACGTCATCCCCCCCTTTCTTCGATGCAGTAAGTTTTTTTTTCTTTACTTTATTTTATTTTTCAATTCTGAAATTCTAATTTTAAAAGCATTTAAAACTGTTTTTTTAAAAGGGTTCAAAAACTGATTTTATTTTAAGATTTTAAATAGAAAAAGATTTGAATTTTAAATGGAAAAAGATTAGAACTTTAAAAGGTGAAAAGGTCATATTTTGAAAAGTGAGAAGATCGTATTTTTATATAGTTGATTTACAGAAAAGATAGGATTTTTATTTGTAGAAAGATAGGATTTTTATTTGTAGAAAGATAGGATTTTTATTTGTATAAAAATATAATTTTATACATGAAGCGATGAAATAAAAATATGATTTTTATATATTGAACTTCGAAATAAAAATATGATTTTTATATATTGAACTTCGAAATAAAAATATGATTTTTATATATTGAACTTCGAAATAAAAATATGATTTTTATATATTGAACTTCGAAATAAAAATATGATTTTTATATATTGAACTTCGAAATAAAAATATGATTTTTATATATTGAACTTCGAAATAAAAATATGATTTTTATATATTGAACTTTGAAATAAAAATATGATTTTTATATATTGAACTTCGAAATAAAAATATGATTTTTATATATGGAATAGCGAAGTAAAAATTCGATTTTTACATAGGTAGTGAAAGCGGACAACGAAAGCGACAAAAGGCGAGTTGGCGAAGATTTCCTGCATTAGAAGTGCCGTGGAGCTAGGATAGCTATAGGTGAGAATTTCTCACCTTTCAATTTCTTTTCTAGTTATATATATATATACTAGGATGCAGACGGTGTTTAGTAGCACCCGACACAATCGTCCACAGACCATGGACTTGTTTGTTTGGTTGTTTGGTTATTGATTGCGATATTGATTTGAATGTGGTTTGTGGTGTGAAAAATCGAATCGATAAATTGGTTAGGATTAGACGTGCGCCGTTATAAGGCGAAGGAGTAAGGCTAGGTTAGACTCTTACTCCAAATTTTGTGGTTTGCATAACGAAAATGATTTGATTGATATGGTTATGGCCGTGGCCATTATTAGACCGGGGACAAGGCTAGGCCTTATCCCGTTTCTAGCATAGCGCCGTTATGCCGCCGAAATTTTCTAAAATATGTTAGAAAAATAAAAATATCATTTTTATTGGAAATGAATAAAATAACATATTCATTTACAAATCAAAACGATTTGTTGATGTACACCCATTTGACTGATATGGATTGGGACGATAAATTTTACACATCGCCCAACTGCACAAATAAAATATTTGTTTGATTGTTTGAAACCCCACACGGGTGTTGGGATGAAATTTGAAGTTCACTCATCCTGATTGATTAAATATGTCAATCGATTGATTGACAGGCTGTTATAAGCATTAGATATCTATATTTGATGCTTATACGGTGTAGTGCACTTTGGTTGATGGTTGATTATTTATCGTTGCTATTATATACATGTGTTGTATGAAAATCCATATAATTAACTTTATATGGTAATTGATTGGGCCTCATTCCAATCGTGAAAATAAAGAATATTTTGATAATAACAAATATTTTGATAATAGGAAATATTTGAAATAGAATATTTGAAAATAGAAATATGTGAAGCCGTGATGATTAGATTGACGCCATTTTGACGTGAACGATATTTATATCGATTTTAAACGATTTCGAAATGAATTGAAAATGATTTCGAAATGAATTGAATTGAAAACGATTTCGAAATGAATTGAATTGAAAACGATTTCGAAATAAATTGAATTGAAAACGATTTCGAAATGAATTGAATTGAAAACGATTTCAAATTGAATTGAAAGCAAATTGAAATGAATTCAAATTGAATTGAAATTTGAATTGAATAGAAATGAATTTTAAAACGAATTTATAGAGAAGAATTCAATTTTGATTTGAATTGAAACGGAAGTTGAAATTGCTTTTGAAACGAATTTAAAACTATTTATATAATTCGTTTTAAATAGAAATCGGCGAAATATTATATATATATATTATATATATAATATAATGGCCTGAATAGAACGCGCCGCGCAGCGGCAGTTCGTGAATTTCGACCATTTATTTCAAACGGACATTGCGGGAGATCCGACCGTCGGATTCTCCTAAAACCGGAACCGTTGGGTTCGTACCGAAAAGAGCTTTCTAATGAATATTAGAAATTCAAAATCTAGAGAGAATAGTATAAATAGCCTGATTTTCAAGGTATACTACATAGAATAAGTTATATACTACAACACCACTTTATGTGCACTAGTATACTAGTGCACATAACCTATTTTTAGACCTTATTTAGCCTAGTAAAATTCAAAGGCTAAATAACCTATTTTATAATTTAAGAGGTTGTGTAAATCCATGGATTTACACAACCTCTTAAATTATAAAATAGGTTATTTAGCCTTTGAATTTTACTAGGCTAAATAAGGTCTAAAAATAGGTTATGTGCACTAGTATACTAGTGCACATAAAGTGGTGTTGTAGTATATAACTTATTCTATGTAGTATACGATCTCGTAGTTCCTACGGGGTGGAGACGATGGGGTTGGTCCATGGATTTTCCTTCCTTTTGCCACATTTCGCTCAAAGCAAAGGGTTGAAGGGAGATAGTGCATCAAGCTATTCGCAAGGGAAGGCTAAATAACCTATTTTATAATTCATGAGGTTTACAGAATCAAACGGTTGGATTTGGAATTATGTCCAAATCAAATTTGAAAAAGGTCGCTGTAAGTGCAGTTCGATGGCCATTGATGGAAATCGACTGTACGGGCCTTGATAAAATTATTAAAAATAGTAATAATTTGTGTAAAATCATAAGAAATGATTTGGGAAAAATTGGGATGAAAAACTCCATATTTGAAAAGATAAAAATAGATTTTTATCGAAATGAACTAGTTTTGAACTAGAAATTGAATTTGAAAAGGGTTTTGAAAATAACCAAAATTTCCAATGATTGCATTGGAGTGGATTTGAATCGAAATTGTCTTCGGAATATTTCGATGTTGGAATTCGTGATTATACAGATGTTGTTATGGAAATTTGAAAGATATATATTTATATCGTTATTTCCAATACGACATTTGTTAGTCGTAGAATTCGATATTGAATATAAGCCGGTATATTTTCTATTCAGAGCCTTGTGTTTAATATCAAATGTGATTTGGGTTTGTCGTGAATGGTGTCTTCACTAACACTGTTCTTGAACCCAGTTTAGAAAAGATTAAATCTTTTTATTTAGATTTAATGAAGTATGCCAATTAAATAATATTTAATTGGAATTGAATTGATATTAGTTTTTGGGTTTATCGTGGACAGTGTTTTAAATAGCACTCGTTCTTTAACCCGATAATTAATGGAATGTGATTTTGGGTTTATCGTGAACCGTGTTTTAAATGACACTGATTCTTTAACCCAGTTAAAGATTAAAACTAAGTGGAGTTTTAATGAATCTTTAATTAGATTGAAATGATCGAAAATGGAGTATCACCAGTTTTGCTCCAGGCGATGGTTAAATCTTTAATTAGATTTGAACGTGAAATGGTAATTGAATTTACCGATAACACTGTGGTGTTAGATATGAAGTATTACCAGTTTTACTTCATGGGATGAATAGGTTGGGATTGGGAAATAAAATAAATGATTACCTCGGTGTGGTTCGCTAATCCCGACTAGTTTGAATTGATATTCAAAGGAGATTAAAGAATAAATTTAAAGAATTTATCTTGGATAAAATTAATGGGAACTTTTCCCAAAGTATAGGAATATTTGAATAAAAGAATATTCTGAATTGGAATGAGGCGTATGTTGTGTTTGTGTAACACTTTTATAATATATACGCGAGTTATTCAGAAAGATCGGGTTTATCCCATTCTGAATAACTGATTCGACGTGGTGTCGAAGATGAAGACGGTGGTCGAAGACCGGAAGTCTTCACGTCGTTTGGGTGATTACTGATGATCTTGATTGGGCTGTACACCCAAGAAGATGGAAACAGTTGGTGATCGTCCAGACGTACTTGGAGATCGATGGATATGCGAGGTACTAGGTGCCTCCGGTTTCGTTCAGCCCCAGAACGGACTTGTAAATGGACTGTGTGTTTGACATTGGATTTTAGTATGTGTGATTGATTTCTATTAAATATATATCTGTTTGGCGGCGGAGAATTTATTCTCTTGCTTAACGCCCTTCTCTGAGACGTACGAGCTCAGGGGTTATATATTGATGGATATCAAACGCATGGAGTGAATTGTCTGTGTAGCATGCCTAAGTGGCAATTGATCGAGGCTTCTGTTGAAAAGCAAAGTCTTGTGGTGATGATCAAAGCAAGGCCTTTGTGGCGTAGCTTTGTGTAACGTTTACTTCGTGAGTTTCACACCCGGTATGAACCAAAAACGGGAGAGGATATCAGGGAGGACTTGCGTTTCTTTCTAGCTAGAAGTGGCGTCAGTGGTTTTACACGCCCTGACGAGTTTGACTTATGTGGTTGTTGCTGTTGCGAGGCGCCTCGGTTAGATCGGACGATCCGGGTCCGATGGAGCCATTCGTTGGCTCATTTACGCCCCAAAGGGCGGAGAGACGTAGTGTTCAGGCATAATAATCCACATCGGTGGACCGGCCCTGACGATCTAAAGGGTTGATGCGTTCTGATCCTGAGACATGGGCTAGATTGTCTCGAATCGGTTGAGGACTATCTTTTGCCTCGGTTCATAGGTGGAAATCCAATTTCCAAATACGTGACATTTGCGGTTTTATTTGTAAACCTATATATGGCGACATGATATATGGTACCCATGCCGCCTATGATTGATACTTATGATTTGAAGTTGTTTTATACACTATGCACTTATAATAGTATCAAACGATTTGTTTTAAACGTATCAAGCATTCTTTGGCTGTTATAAGGGAAAACCCTATCCTCGGCTGCGTTGCATTGTGTGATGGGACCTGGGTCTTATAACAGCTTCATTTTTCTTTATTTAGCATTGCGCTGTTTGTTTTATGCACTGGTATTCTTGGGAGGAAACTCGTTCCGTGTTATACGGCGTGGTCCCTTGATTTACCTAACTTTTAAAAATAAAGAATAATAACTGTTTTAGTTCTCACACCAGTCCCATGACTGACCTGGAGTTTATTGTTTTAACCTAAACTCTGGGTGCCCTTATTTTGACACGGGCAGCTAGTAGTTTTGGTTTTGCAGATTTATATTCACAGGATCCTGGTTTATAGCTGGAACGATATCCGGAAAGCTTTGTATCCGTATATCCCTTCTAGTTGTGTATTGTATTATTTTCCGCTGCTATGTATTTAAATGTAATTTAAATCTCTGATATTTCTGTGTAATATTTATTCGTACTCTGTATATTCTTGTAATCTGATGTATTGTTGTAACATGCAATGAAATGTTCTTCTGTATGCGTTCTATTTTTTCGTGTTCTCAAACGATAGGGCGTTTCGAACGGTCTGGGTCGGTTTAGCGACTGGTTCGGACCGAGCGAAATTCCTTACCGTTACAAAAGGAAAAGGTTCTTTATCTTCTTCCTTAAGCAAGCTCCAATCCAGAATGTATCCATACCTAAACCTATCATTTGGCTGCCCGTGTGGAAAGAGGGCACCCAAGTTTGCAAAGTGAAACAAACTACAAGTCAGTCATGGGACTGGTATGAGAAATCTTTCTTAACTAACAATATGGCTAATCACAGGACCACACCGATAACGCGGAACGGGTTTACTCCATTGGATTGCCAGTGCATATGTTTAATAAATTTCAAAAACAACGCAATGCTTTTTAGAAAATGAAATCGTTATAAGACTCAAGTCCCATCACACAATGTAACGCAAACCGAAGGATAGATGTTTGATATTATTATTAGTGTCTAATCAGTTTTAAAATACTTCACAGTAAATGTATCAATCCTAGACGGCATAGTACCCCATCCTACTATGTCGCCATATATAGGTTTACAATCAAAACCGTAATGTCATATTGGAAGTTAGGTTTCCATCATGAGTCAAGGCTAGGGATGATCTCCTTACCGATTCGAGACAATCTAGCAATGCCTCAGGGTCCCTCGCAGTGAACCCTTGGATACTGCAGGGCCGGTCCACAAATATACCTTAGTGGATTAGTTATGCCTGAACACACGCTTACCGATCCTATTGGACCTATAAAATGGTCACAATCGACCAATAAATCTGAGGCGACTCATTCCATCAACCACATAAGTAAAATGTCAGGGCTTGCAAAACCCTGATACCACTTCTAACTAGAAAGTAACGTATACACTCCCTGCATTCCCTTGTCCCGTTTCTGACTCTACCGGGGTGTGAGGCTCGCAAGGTAACGTTATGCACAAAGCTATACCGAAATAGGCTATGCTTTGATCATCATCCACAAGGCTCTTCTTTTCAACAAAAGTCTCGATCAATTGCATCTTGGCATGTCACATTGACAATTCACGCCATGTGATTGATAACTACCAATATATAACCTCTGAGCTCATGCATCTCAATAAGGGTGTTAAGCGAGAGAATAGAATTCTCCGCCACCAACTGATATATATTAAATAGAAACCAATTTACATGGAATGAAATCTAACGTCGAACACACATCCATTTACAAGTCCGTTCTAGGTCTGAACGAAACCGGAGTCACTTTATTTCTCGTCCCGTATGTCCAATACGGAAGAGAGGTGCTCGCATATCCGGACAATCAACAAGTACGTCCGAATAACTACCACTTTAATCCTTTACTGGGAGCTAACCAATGTCGGGCATCAGTAGTTATCCTTTCGATGTGAAGACTGCCGGTCTTCAATCACCATCTTTAAGATCTTTGATTTAGATCGTCGTATAATCATTTGAAATGAGATTGAACTCAGTCTTTTCAAATGATTCTCGCATATATATAGTTTAAAATCATTTCATATTGTTAATAGTATTTAATAACGATTTATCGCTATTTTTTATATATATAAAAATAGCTAAATTAATTTAAAGACGCTTCAGGTCAATAGGCGGCCCTAGCGCTGTTTTTATCAAAATTTGATTTACACTTATCTCGAAATCTAACCGTTGGATTTTAACAAAGTTTATATCATTGGAAAGATCTTCCCAAAGCGGTCCTAATGGTTCTAGTTTTGGGAAAATCCGACGGTTGGATCTTTCAGTGTAATCGATTAAATTTACGATTTTGAAACACGAACTACCACGCGCGATTTGTTTAATTTTAATATATATATATATATATAATTATATAAATATAAACTATTCGACGATTTTTCTACCATATTTAACATGCCAAATAAAAGAATGTTTTTATTGGCATATCATATCTATGTACTGTTAAACAAAATATATTTCATTTACATGAAAATTGATCCAATGACAAGTTAACTTTGCATATCAATCCTAGTATATGCAATGTAAATATAAATGTTGTTTTAACTATGCGTATAAATTCTGATATATGCACTGCAAATAAAAATGTAGTTTTAACAATGCATATAAGTTCTAATATATGCAATGTAAATATAAATGTGATTTAAACATTGCATATAAATTCTAATATATGCAATGTAAATATAAATGTGATTTAAACAATGCATATAAATTTTAATATATGCAATGAAATATAAATGTGATTTAAACAATGCATATAAATTATAATATATGCAATGTAAATATAAATGTAATTTAAACAATGCATATAAATTCTAAAATATGCACTGTAAATATAAATGTGATTTAAACATTTCATTAAAAACAAAGTTTTTAATGTAAACATATTTTATTCTGAAAACATGCATGTTTTTCTCTAGATTCTATTACTACATTAAAAAGTGAAATTTTTACGTAATCATGTTTTGATTTTAAAACATGAATCTTTTTCTATATATCTATTATTACATTAAAAGTGAGTTTTTAATGCAAAACATGTTTTTACTTTAAAAACATGAACATTGTCCAATTTTCTAACATTACATTAAAAGTGAAATTTTTATGAAATCATGAATCTTTTTCTATATTTCTATTATTACATTAAAAGTGAGTTTTTAATGTAAAACATGTTTTCATTTTAAAAACATGAACATTGACCAATTTTCTAATATTACATTAAAAGTGAAATTTTTATGTGATCATGTTTTGATTGTAAAACATGAATCTTTTTCTATATTTCTATTATTACATTAAAAGTGAGTTTTTAATGTAAAACATGTTTTAATTTTAAAAACGTGAACATTGTCCAATTTTCTAATATTACATTAAAAGTGAAATTTTTATGTAATCGTGTTTTGATTTTAAAACATGAATCTTTTTCTATATTTCTATTATTACATTGAAAGTGAGTTTTTAATGTAAAACATGTTTTCATTTTAAAACATGTATCTTTTCACTAATTTCTAACATTACATTAACATGTATATTTTAATGAAATCATGTTTTGATTTTAAAACATGTACATTTTTCTTATTTTTAATATTACATTAAAAATGTATATTTTTAATGTAATAATGTTTTGATTTTAAAACATGTACATTTTTCTTATTTTTAACATTACATTAAAAATGTATATTTTTAATGAAATCATGTTTTGATTTTAAAACATGTATCTTTTTCTATATTTTTATTATTACATTAAAAGTGAGTTTTTAATGTAAAACATGTTTTCATTTTAAAACATGTATCTTTTCACTAATTTCTAACATTACATTAAAATGTATATTTTAATGAAATCATGTTTTGATTTTAATACATGTACATTTTTCTTATTTTTAACATTACATTAAAAATGTATATTTTAAATGAAATAATGTTTTGATTTTAAAACGTGTACATTTTTTTACTTCTTTCATTCTTGACACTAAAATATGAAATTTTTAATAAAATCATGATTTTATTCAAAACATGTACATTTTCTATTTTTTTATTCTTGACATTAAAAATGTAAATTTTTAATGAAATCATGTTTTTATTCAAAACATGAACAATTTCTATTTTTTTATTCTTGACATTAAAAATGTAAATTTTTAATGAAATCATGTTTTTATTCAAAACATGAACAATTTCTATTTTCTAATAATTCCATAAAATGATAGAATTTTATATTTTATTTTTGTTGAAAAATTTTAATTCAACAAAATGACAAAATTTGATAGTTCATTTTTATTGAAAATCCTAACTCAATCAAATAACAAAGGTGTATATTTCATTTTGATTGGAAATTCTAATTCAATCAATTAACAAAGGTGATACTTCTTTTTGATTGAAAATTCTAAATCAATCAAATAACAAAAGTGATATTTTTCATTTTGATTGAAATTCCTAATTCAATCCAATAACAAAATGTATGATCCATTTTTGTTGAAAAAATTGATTCAACAAAAATGTATAAAAGGGAATATTTCATTTTGATTAAAAATTCTAATTCAATCAAAGTAACAAAATGTATGATACATTTTTATTGCAAATTTAATTCCAATCAAATATAATAAAGGTGATACTCCATTTTTGTTGAATATTTTGATTCAACAAAATAACAACAAAAATGTTTGATTCATTTTTATTGCAAATTTAATTATAACATAGTAACACCAAAATAATAGATCTACATAACATGTCAAATACAGATCAAATCACGTAGCATAACATGTGGTAATTTACAGTGGATCGATGATAATACAATCATGATTAATTCTAATTATTTAAAAAATAAAAATAAAATAGAATTCTCACAGTAGTTTAAATCTGAATGGTTCAGATCTGCAATTTTTGACCAAAATTTGATCAGCTCAGAATTGGCTCTAGTCAGTCTAGAAACGCAGATCTCGAGCTCACAATCGCAACGCTTCAAAAATCGTTCTGTTCTAAGTTCATATGAATGAGTTATGAATTGATTTAGATTGAGAATATTTAAAATAAATTAAATTAATAAAATAATAAGGGAAATACCCTTCTTCTTCCTCAAACAACAGGCCATAACTTTTCTAATTTGTTCTAAACTAGGGTTCCTCCTTGCGTTCAAATTAGCAGGCTTCAGGACAATCGGATGCCACCATGACGAAGAGAACAGGGAGGCGCACACAGGGGCCCCACCTTGGCCAACTCGATCGCGGGTATTGGGGGGTGCGGCGCTGCGAACGGCGCGACTTCGGGGCGTCGCTTCTTGAAGTTCGTGCCACCAGAGGAGGATCAATTTATACAGAATTCGAGAGGATGAAAATCTCTTCGATAATGTCTAAAGGAGTGAAGGATTTAGAGGTGTGAATCGATGGAAGTTAATGGAGAAAGGTTGGAGCGTTCACGGCCATTGTTCGATGAAGGTGGCGGCTACAGGATAATAGGGTTTAGAAGAAGACAAAAAGGATTTTTTATAATATTTTATTTCTATTTTTTACAAATAAATCCGTAAATTCTTAACAACTCCAATTTCAGTCCAACAGGAGTTGTTTTTACCTAGTTGCCCTTGTTCCGGAACTAACGGGCTAGGTTCCGTCATCCCAAACGATTGTTTTTGGCCTGATTTCTTTAATTTAAACTTTAAATCCTTTATTAAATTAATTCGATCGTATATTTAATTTCACCAGGGCCATATACAAACTCCAAAAATTCCCAAAAAATAAATCTAGCTATGTTTTGACGATACGGTCCTAACAAAATAAATTTCGTCGAATTTGGAGACCGTTTGAAAAATGGCCTTTTTAACGGTTGATCAAATTCAACAGAAATTATCATATCTGAGTTTAATTTACTACGCTCACAAATTAATTCCAAAAATTCTGGAAAATTAAACTTAGCAATAAATTGGTATTCCGAATCTGACAAAAGTGGTTTCGTCGAAAACGGAGGTCATTTGTATAATGGCCATTTATACATGCTATAAATTATACTATATTCCATAGCGACTATTCTGAATATTCAACTGGCCATAACTTTTTATTCCGCTATGAAATTTTGATTTTTCGGATTTGGTTGAAGGATATTTTTAAACAGATTTAGATATTTTTGGTTTCAATAAAATCCGTTAAATTTTGAATCCTGTATAATCAGTCAAAGTTCAGATTTGACTTTTCAAACTACCGTGCTATTTCTAATTCCTTTTAAAATTAAAATAAATATATTCGTTCTAACTTCGATTTAAATAAAATTTTAATTGTTATTATTTAAAATAAATTATTTCAACAATTCAAAATTCACTGAAATAGCCAAAATAAAAAATTTTAATTGGTTCTGATTTTCCGGGTTGTTCCAATGCATAACATCTTTCAGAATAACAGTCTTTGCAGAGGTAAATTTAATTTACACATTACCAATCCCTGCGACTTTAGTGGTGTGAGAATCTTCCAACAACACTTTTTGATTTTCAGCAGTCGTTATGTAGAGAACAAGTCACGATCAAAGCAGACATGGCGAGAAGCACCAGTGTCTATCCACCAACCCTCTGATCCACCGACAAGGTGAATCTCAGTAATCATGGCTGTAAGAGGCTCCTCAGTCAGGTTAGCCTGGTGCAGAGCTTGGCCTGTTCCGACACTTTCGTGCCATATGACCTGGTTTTCCACAGTTGTAACATAGAAACAACTGTCCAGAATCATTCATTTCGGCTGGTTTCTGTTGTCCTTTTGGGTTTCCTTGCGAATTCTCATTCTGTTTGTTGCGCCTGTTCTGATTCTTAAATGATTTCGGGTTCGGTTTCATAACAGCAGGTTTGGTCTTTTTAGTGTTGTTGTTATTGACAATCATCACCTCTTCTTTCTGGTCCTGCTTGCATGCCTCCTCCTCAATATGGAGGCGTGTAACCAAGCTTTCTAAGGAAAATTCAATTCCTTAGTCTTATGTCGTAAGACATTCTTAAAATCTTTCCAGCTAGGGGGTAATTTGTCAATGATAACAGCAATTTGAAATTGTTCGTCTAATTCCATACCTTCGGAGATGATCTCATGAGCTATTTTCTGAAGCTCATGAGATTGCATCTCTACTGACCCGTCATCTGTCATTTGGTATTTTAGGTAGCGGCTTACAGCATATTTGTTTTCCCCTGCCTCCTCTGTATCATACTTCTTCTTCAGTGCTTCCCAGATCTCTTTTGTTGTCTTTTCATCTGAGTTGTAGTAATCATACAGGTCATCACTCAGTCCATTCAGAATAAAATTCTTGCATAGGTAATCTTGTTCAGTCCAGGTCTACAGTTGCTTTGACTGTTCAGTCCATGATGCCATCTTTGCTGCATCAGTCTCATCAGGTCTGTCTAGTAGCTGTGGTTTGTCAGTAGTCGCCATAGCCACGACCTTCCTCATCGTCAGAAAGAACTTCATCTTTTGACGCCATCGCTTGAAATGCAAACCTTCGAATCTGAATGGAGCAACAGTCACGAGAGGGATCTGGAATGCAGCGGGTGGAGCAGCATCGTTTAGGGTTGAGTTGGAAGCCATTATTTCAGATCATCTTCAAATTGTTGGGAAACAATGGCTGAGTCGCGGACTAGGTCGCTTTCTTGAAGACGATTCGACGATCTGGTCAGAGGTGCAAACCAGTTCGTACTTTCGCCGCCGCCTCTAGGATAAAACAGCCTCTAAAACAAAATAACTGATTTGCTTGCACAACAAATAAAGTGCAGATTTGTACTTTCCAAAAACCAAGATCACTGCTCGAAAATTTCTGAAAGAAAGTTTTAATGGCGGCGTAGGTAGAAGATAATATGTAATTCGGTGTTTTCTCGTCTATAGCTGAAGAGTATATATAGAACGAGAATTAGGGTTTGGGAGAAAAAGTCAGATCTATTGAAATTACAGAACAAAGTTTACCGTTGCAAAACAATACCGTTGCGTAAAAAAAATTATAAAAAAATCGGTTCGAAAAAGCAATGTTTTCTGGTCCACAAATATAAGTGTCTACACCACAAAGCCAAGGCCCAAGCCCAAACCGAACCGAACCAGACCGGGCCGGGTCGAGTCGGTCAGTCGCGCGTGTGGTGTCATGATGCATGGTCTCCCTCCTCACAACAATGCATGTATTGGGAGTCCCAAGGCCCCAACATGACTTCTTAGAAACAAGTATAAATACTTGCTTCTTCCATATAATCCCATGATGTGGGACTATTACCATATAGGAGCCATTCATACACTTATTCAACATTTTTAATAATTCACCTAATGTTATAAAACATTTCCAACAGTTACTGCATCATATGTTGCAGGGAAAAAATGTCAAGAGATTACTTAAAGAGTTCGCTGGAATGACATACATATTCCTGGATAGACATGTACATGTTCATGATCGACATCAAACTTTGAACATGGACTGCATATTTATTCTAGTGAATTGATGATATTTATTCTCTTGTTATAGTATATATATGATAGAGTAGAAATATGATTAGAAAATATTCTATTTGAAAAAAAATGTGTTGTATGAGAGAAGAAATTATTATACATGAGTGGTTTATGAAAATTATAGAAATTTTTGTTGTAATTGTTTGTACTATTAAAACTTTGTTAAAATAAAAAATTTATTTGTTTATTTTATTTTATGATATACACTATTACTAAAACGAATACATTTAATATGTAATATCTATAAGCTGTAATAATTTTTTTTTACAAATTTATGGATCTATTGCAACAGGCATATACCATTGCATGATCTGTTGCAAAAAAGTATACCGCAACATCTTATTGCAACAGGCAGAAAATGTTGTGGACTTTTTGCAACTTCGGCTATACCAATAGGCGCAGGCCTGTTGCAATAGATATCGCCTGTTGCGAAAAGTGTTTTTTGTTGTAGTTATGCAAAAGTTCAAGTCGGATGATACCTTTGTTTATGCACGATCTTATGTTTTTAGAAACTGCTCGAAAATATTTTTAAAAATTCAAGTAGGGGATTGTTGGAAATGTTTTTATAAACATTAGGTGAATTACTAAAAATGTTGGAATAAGTATATGAATTACTCATATATGTGAATAGTCCCACATCATGGGATTATATGGAAGAAGCAAGTATTTATACATGTTTTTGAGAAGTCACGTTGGAGCATTGGGCTCCCAATACATGCTTTGTTGTGAGGAGGGAGACCATGCATCTTGGCCACCACACACGCGCGCGACCGACTCGACCCAACCACTACAAGAAAAACAGTAGTTTCCAACGGCCAGGGGCCGTTGGCGGCCGTTGGAAATGCCGTTAGAGGCCGTTGGTCAACCCGTTGGTATATGGATCAATGGTTTCCAACGACTTCCAATGCAAACAACGCCCATTTTCCAACGGCTTCCAACTGGAAGATATGACCACGTGTCCCATATTTCTGATCAAAGGGACGTTGGAAAAGGATGGAAACCATTGCAAATACACCGTTTCTCGCCGTAGGAAACGTTGGTTGTGGATGACCAACAAGTCGTTACTCGCCGTTGCTCGCCATTGGAAATCTGGGTCCTTTTTTTTACAGATTTCTGATTTGCCACTACAATCCACACAAAACACAATCAACCATTGAAACTGCTCCAATCCGAGCATATAACTAAAAATCTGAACCATATATACACCCAATCAAAGTAAAAAATAAAAATCAAACACAAAACACATTAACTAACCAATATTTCCATAACATACGTCGCCAAAACATCATAACCCATGTCCAAACGTAGTCAAAACAACGCAAGCATGTCCAAACATCATAACCAAGACACCACACCATCACTAAAGCACGATAACATGTCCAAACCATCAATATATACAATAACCATGTAGCAAGCCTCACTAACTCTCAAAACACACACAACCATGTCCAAATGCTAACCTGATCAACTCTCTCCACCGGAAGATGAAGGTGGCGTACCGTGCTGGGCGATGAACTCCGCTAGCTTCTGATTAAGCAACTCCATATGCTGGTCACGCCAATCCTCATGCTCACGAAGCTCCACAATTTCTGCTTTTAGCTATTCGATTACTTCCTTGTCCTGAGCCCTTTGATACGCCTCCTGAGATGATTTAACCTATATCATTTACGA
Source organism: Allium sativum (assembly GCA_030737875.1). Lineage (NCBI taxonomy): Eukaryota > Viridiplantae > Streptophyta > Magnoliopsida > Asparagales > Amaryllidaceae > Allium > Allium sativum. Next base: position 290,504,863 of record CM060921.1, on the reverse strand, counting down.
GTACATGTATAATTAGTCATATCATAATTTTTTATTAACAACATTGTTTTCTTTGTTTTACGTATACTAAATGATCTTATTTAACGAGTACATCGAAATTGAAAGAAGCAAAACTATGAACGTTTCAAAAATAAATAAATTATACAATTAAATTACATGATTATCCTCAAGGTATACTCTTAACCTCACCAATATTTTTTGTATTAGTGATGTAAAATGAGTTGATAGATAATTGTTCTGCATGTGTGATGTAAAATAATTTGAGTGTTACCTCTAGATTTCCATAACCGTATCGTCTGTTCCGGGTGGGCTTATCCATGACAGCATCAAATATCATGTCCTCCTCATCCTTAGTCAACTCAGTCTTACCAGTAGATTCCAGTAACTGCGCCTTATGTGCTTGAAATTTCTCCTGTTTAACATAAAACAAATGAAATTAGATAACATTATCTTAATTAAATTATACCTATAAATTAATTATTCTATACTTACGTATCGCTCACGCGTCTTATCATCATGGTCCCAACTGTACGAAACTGAGCCTGTGTCGTCAGTCTGACTCAGTGCATGAGTATGTTCGAAAACATCCCAGTACGACACAGGAGCCATACGCGCTCTCTCCTGAAATAAGCATGCATATACGTATATGTTTGTAAATTAAAACTTAAAGTTAAATCAACTATTAAATTTAAACGATGCAATTATTAAATATACCAGATCCTCTCGATGGTGCTGAAACGACTTCGACCCACCTCGATGCGTAACAGGATTCTTGCTCCTGTTAGCTACATTTCTCTCAGACGATGCCTATACATTTAATTTGTTTTTAAAAATGTATTATTCTAAATCACATATTAAATGAATAGAATAACTTAAATTAAATATGCAGTAAATTTACTAGAAAATCCTCATTATTGTTCCAATAAGCAAGCAACTCATCCCACACTGATTCGCCTATCCAATTCGGTCTTTTCCCACCTGATTTCAAACTATTCATTGTCTCTCTGTAATTTTTTGCCACTTTAGAATTCCAGTGGCGCTTGACGAGATCCAAATCTGTCTCCTGCAGATCCACTGAACCCTGCATTTTAACAAAAAAATAGCATACATAGATGATGTTATCAAATAAGAGCATGAGTACTTAACATAATAAATGTTATATCACACATACCAGAAAATCCTGCCATATAGTATCCTTCACAATGTCGGGTACCAACGTCCATGTGGGCCAACATGCAGTCGTGCGAGCCTAATATGCACGTCTAGATATCTTTAAGACTGTGTTGGACGGCTCCAACTCAAACCCCTTGTGATAAACGAAAAAAAATTATGTCTGTTCGAACAAAAATTTATATAATTTATTGTACATGAATTAAATTTATACTAAAAACTTAGTATTTACCCTCTGCAAGCTTTTGGCTTAAGCCAGACCACAGGACGAGATAAGTCCGAAGAACTACCCTCATCACCACCTTGCGACATCACCTGTTACAGATAACAACATAACGTATATAGCATAAACATGAAATAGCTATGTAAAAACAAGGTATGAGATAACATGAATATGAAATGTTATGATTCTATATGTTACTTGTTAATAGACATGTCTACTTAACATATGAGTTACTTGTACATAGATAACATAAGAAATACCTACAAAATATGAATTTGATTCGTACTAGGTAAAAAAAACATAAAATTACCTTTTTAAAATGAGGATTATTGATTAGTCGTCCTCATCACTTTCAGATTCTGACTCCATTTCCTCCTCCATATTTGTTTCATTTGTAGTCTCAAATATGTCAATTAATGTGTTTGATTCATCGTTTAGAGGTCCAAAATCTGTTTGATCATCGGTTATTACTACTTCTGGATTTTCATCGACATCTGCTTGATAAGCTTTGTCGTCGATAATATTACATCCATCAAAAGTAAACCTTGTCTTTGTTTTGAAAACAGCCCACCAATCTATTTTGTCTCTTCTCATAGATGGATAAGGAGCATAACAAACTTGAAGAGCTTGTTTGGCAAGTACAAACGGATCATACTTATAATAACGGGAAGTATGTCTCACTTCAATAAGATTATATTTTGGGTGCACGTTTATTCCAGAACCCGAAACATTGCTGAACCAGTTGCACTTAAACAAAAATACTTCTTCCGCAGGTCGTGCGAAATATTTTAATTGCAGAATCTTGTTTAGCACGCCATAAAAATCATGTATATGGTCGTTTGGATCATCACTACCTTTCACAAATACACCGCTATTGTCAGTTAATTTTTCAGCACCATATTCTTTAGTGTTAAATTTATATCCATTAACAAAGAAAATTGGATATGTCCTGACATTTCTTTTTGGTCCTTTTGCCAAATGTTTCAAACCTTCGTCCACAGCACAATTTGTTGGATCAAAAACATAATTAGTAAACCAACTAGCGAATTCTTTGCTGATATCGCCGTTTGGATACTGTGATTCATAAATGCTGCAATTATAGGACAAATGTTACATTTATGAATAAACATTTAGTACATGTATAAATAGATGTATAAGTTCATTACCTAATGAACGGTGCAACTTCAGTGCAATTGAGAAGAATATATGTGTGTGCTGCATTATTATCTGTATCATTCAGCTATTCTTCCACATATTTACCAGAAGGCCGTCCATGTTTTTTAAAAATTGATAAAGTCGCTGGACAATCATCTTGATCAATGCCTTCGTCATTACGCGCAGTACTTGCAAATGATATGTTCACATGATCACTAAAATAATGGGAGAAAAAAAAATGAAGCTTCCTCTTCGATGTATGATTTGCAAATAGAACCTTCAACTCGAGCTTTCTGCCACACTTTTTTCTTTAGATGATTTAAATACCTATTCATAATTAATGCAAATTATTTTTATTACACGTTTCATTAACCAAAATTTAAATTAACTAAAAATTAATATACCTTTCAAATGGATACATCTATCCATATTGCATAGGCCCTCGAAGGCGTGCTTCTAACGGAAGATGAATAGGTAAATGCTCCATAACATTGAAAAATCCAAGAGGAAATATTTTTTCCAATTTGCAGAGTAATATAGGGATTTCTTCCTCTAGTTTACGTAGACGATCAAGTTTTAATGTAGTAGAACAAAGCTCTTTATAGAACAAACTAAGCTCCGTTACAACAGTCCAAACTTTTACGGGCAATAGTTCTTTGAAAGCGACGGGCAATAAATTTTCCATCATAACATGACAGTCGTGACTTTTCATCCCGCTAAGTTTGTTGTTTTTATAGTCGACGCATCTACGAAGATTGGAAGATATACCATCTGGGAATCTTAATCCTTCCATCCATTTTAAAAATATTTTAATTTGATTACTGTCCAATTCATAGCACGCTTTCGGTTTTTTGGTGTCATTTGGCTTTATATGAAGCTCCGGACGATTACATATTACTTCAATATCGCGTCTTGATTTCAAATCATCTTTCGTCTTCCCTTTAACATTCAAAATTGTATTGATTACATTATCAAAAACGTTTTTCTCATTATGCATCACGTCAATATTATGACGAATCAGAAGATCTTTCCAATAAGGCAACTCCCAAAATATGCTTTGTTTCCACCAATTATGAGCCATTGATTTACCTTGAATTTCTTCCTGTACTCCGGTTTCATGAATCTTGGGAAGATCTTTTACAAGTTCAAAAATTTGTTCACTTGTCCATACTTAAGGTGGTCGCAAAGTTTCATGCCTATTGACTGTAAAAAAAATCTTATCTCTTCTAAAAGGATGATTAATTTTAAGGAAACATCTGTGACAGTCAAACCATAAAATTTTCTTCCCGATAGGTAAAGAAAATGCTCTTGTTTCTTGCATGCAGTACGGACAAGCTAGACGACCAGCCGTACTCCAACCTGAAAGCATTGCATAAGCAGGAAAATCGCTAATTGTCCACAACAGAGAAGCACACATACAAAAGTTTTTTTTTTGCGAAATATCATATGTTTCTACCCCTTCACACCACAATTTTTTTAATTCTTCAATCAACGGTTGTAAATACACATCGATTCCTTGCGTCGGATCATCGGGACCAGGGACGACAATTGTGAGAAACATATAAGGCGTTTTCATACACATCCATGGAGGTAAATTATAAGGTGTTACAATTATAGGCCAGGATGAATATTTAGAACCAAATTGAGAAAAAGGTGAAAACCCATTCGTACATAAACCAAGTCTAACATTACGACTCTCAGATGCAAAATTGGGACATTTTTAATCAAAATGCTTCCATGCTTCTCCATCGGATGGGTGTGTTAACGTCCCTTCTTCACGTGTTCTCACACTGTGCCATCTCATATGTTGCGCGGTTACAGAAGATGCATATAACCTTTGAAGTCTAGGAATAATAGGTAAATAATGCATACGTTTATACGGGACTTCGTTTCCCTTTTTCTTTCTAGGTTTGTATCTTTCCTTATTACATATTCTACAATTCTTAAGGTTGATATCTTCCTTCCAAAATAGCATGCAACCCTTTACACATGTATCTATTTTTTGATACGGTAAACCAAAGGCCGACATCATTTTTTTAACTTCATAATGATTTTCACACATCAAATTATTAGGAGGCATATGCCGCTTCGCAGCTTGTACAACAGCTGTAAATGCAGCTTCTGTGAGGTTGTATTTCGATTTCATCGCAATGTATTCAGCAGTTACTGATAATTGAGTTCCGCTTTCACAACCTTCCCAAATGAGTTTTTTCGCTGCATCTAATAAATCATATATCGTTTTGGTTTGAATATTTGGTTCTTCTTCAACATTACCATCGTCATCATTATCATTGTTATCATTAAATTGTTGAACCGGAAACATTGAAAGTGCAGCATCTTCAACCATTTGTTCTACGAGATTCATCGTAGCAATTTCATTATTCACTACCTCCTCAACTTGTGTAGAAGTAGATGCTAATAGTTCTCCATGACGATCCCAAACTGAATAGTTCGGCACAAAACCATACTGACGCAAATGAACTCTAACCATTTGTGGTATCAAATGCTTCAATAACTTGCATCTATTACATGGACAACGGATTTCGACGTCGTTTTCGTTATTACTTAACGCGAAATCAATAAACACGCTGACACCATTAATAAATTGTTTCTTTATTGTTCCATCAGTTTCTCTTCGATGGTACATCCAGCTTCGATCATTAAAATAATCGTGATCCATTTTTCCGAAGTACATATAAAATTAGAAAAATGTTAAAATTTACAATTTTTATTACTTTTATAACAATTTTTGTGTCCGTCACTAAATTATCAAAATTTCCTTATTATTGATATATGCATGTTATGTTGAAATATATTCACAATTTTATTACCGAATGCATGTCATGTTAATTGATCATTTACCGGTGTGTCATCCTACCTCCCATTACAAATACAATAACGTAATTAAATCACGTAAATCTTTTCAATTTAAACGATTCAACAAAATTTCGGCAGCACTTCCCTTTATTTCCCTGAAAAGTACACAATTGCGTGTACACAGGGAACATAAAGGAAGTACTTTCGAAATTTTGAGAACCGTTTAAAATGAAATATTTTACGAGATTTAATTTCGTTATTGTATTCGTAACTTGTCCAATACAAAGGACAAATCCAACAAATATTGTATATGATGAATATAAAAGTCCGTTTTGTTAATAAAACGAACATTAACATGACGATTATATATAATACTTATCAGACGGGGCCAAAAAAACTCTCTAAGGCTTTATGAATGTAACATATTACGATTTGGTTTTTTTTTCGTGATTGAAGTGTATTTTTTCAACTTTGATTTCGAAATTTCAACCTAAAAAAATTTCAAAATCATAGTTGCAGGTTTACGATCAGTTGCAGAACTTAAAAAAAGGCCAAAGCTCAAGCCGTGCACGTTTCTACGCCTTAGCGCCTTAATTAACTACTTTGAATTGTACGTATATGAATTTTATCATATATATATACGTATATTTTCAACATAGAATCGAACTATACATCACTATACATGTATATTTTCAACATTGAATTGTGTGAGTTTCCACCACATGTTTTCAACAAATTAAATATATTTTTCAATGCATACATCACTATACATGTATACATTTATACATATTCAACCTAAACTAATTAAACCCTAGATTAGCAACATAATCAAATAAATCTATAAATACAAACATACTAACAACAACCAATTACACTAACTAAAACCCTAAATTAATTAACAACTAAGTAATTTATAAATAAAAACCCTAAATTAACAACTTAAATGATTAAACCTTACATTAGCGACTAATTAATAGCATCATACATACAAACATAAACAAACATACACTAATTAACAAAATTAGGGTTAATACACACAAACATACCTTCAAATTGGAGAGAATCCGAGATTAGAGAGGAGAAGAGAGTGCCTTGACCGACTTGGAGACGTCCTTGGTGGATGGAGGCGCGGAATATGGTGATTTCAGAATTAAAGGGGTGGGATTTGGGGTTTTTGGGTTGAAATTCGTGGTGAAAGCAAAATGGGGAAGAAGGAGAAGCTTCGGGCTGTTTAGCTGCAGGCCCATGTAACGGCTACCAACGGCCTCCATCGGTTTTATAACCGACGGCCGCCAACGGTTTCCAATGGCCAATATTTTTCTTCCGTAATAAAATTCACATTTTTGGCTTCCGTTGGAAGCCGTTGGTCAATGGCCGTTGGAACCCGCCGTTGCTATACTGTTCGATCCTTGTAGTGGACCCGGCCCGGCCTGGTCCGGTTCGGGTTCGGGTTTGAGCTTTGGCTTTGTGGTGTAGACATTTATATTTTTTGAACCAGAAAACCTTGCTTTTTTCAAACCGTTTTTTATGGAAAATATTTCTGAGCCGACTTTTACTTGAAGCGGTAAACTCTTGACTCGTTATTTCAGTAGATCTGATTTTCTCTCATTGCCCGGTATTTTCGTTCAGCCCTAATCCCCGTCTATATATTATCTTCAGTTGTAGACGAGAATATCCATATGAACAACGTTTTCTTAACTCCGCCATTAAAAAAATAGCAGTTTTTTATATTTAAAAGTGCAAATCTGCACTGATTTGTTATGCAAGCAAATCAGTTATTCTTTTCAGATGCTGTTTTATCCTAGAGGCGGCGGCAGAAGTACGAACTGGTTTGCACCACCACCAAATCACCGAATTGTCTTCAAGAAAGCGACCAAGTACGTGATTCAGCCATTGTTTTCCAACACCTTAAACTGGATGCTCTAGAGATTGATGTTGAAGGTGGGGTTCCGAGGCGAAGAAGTTGATGATTAGGAACTAAAAACTTGAAATTTATGGGCTGGGGGTTGGGGAGAGTTTAGGTTTATGAGTTCGATCCAGAAAAGCTTCAAAATGGGAAAGAAGAAAGCTTCAGCCTGGATATAATCGTTATATTCTGATGGTTTCTGACGGTCCATCGAAAATATACCGTCGGGACATCTGCCGGACTAAACACGTTTAGTAGTGCCTCTTCACATGTTTCACTTGCAACAAAATAATTTTCAAGTAGTAATTGCCTAACACACAAGTGAAGTTGCACTTTTTTTCCGTGAAGTGGAAGTAGAGCATGGACTTCTACTCCTATTCTTCCTTATTCCTGTGTGTGTGTATAAATCATTTAATAGCAACCAGCCTTACAGCACCTGCTGTGGACATGCATTTTTATTTTTCATAAATTTATAGAATAGTTTTGGAAAAAAATTAAAAATTTAAATATGTGGTGCAAAAAATAATGATTTTTTGTTGATACGAAGTATTGAACTCATAATAATAATTACACTAGTACGTTTGCACGTTGTTGAAATATTTCGACAATTGGGTCACATATGTAAAATAAAATGTGTTGTGCTATTTTGGTGTAAAGCCTAATTAAAGTGATCTAATTTTGGATTAGAATTAATAGGCTTAAAGTTCAAGTTATCATGGGCCTAATGTGTAGATACCGGGGCATTTTATAATTTGTTGAAGGGCCGAATTACAAAATGTCAACTCTATAAATAAAGGGTTATGGTCCCCGAATTACACAAGCCTTAGGAACTCTCTAACCTCTTCTACGGAGAGCTGATTTCAGATCTAGGGTTTGTGTCAATTTGGAAGACCAAACCTAATTCATCTTCCTGTTTAACAACCGACTACGGATTCAGGTATTGCACCGATTAAATACAGATTCAGGTACGCTTCCGCTAATCAAGTTCTATTTTCTGATTTGTTCTCGATTAAATCAATATGGTTACATTTCAGATCTAGGGTTTCACAATTGGGTATTGTTAAAGTATACTGAAATCCTAACAAGTGGTATCAGAGCCGTCCATAATTGGTTTGATTGAGAAAAAAAAAACTATTTTTTTTTAATCTGAAATTTAAAAAAGACTGATTTTGTTTTTAGATCTGAATTTGAATTCTCATTTCGATCCATTCGGTCATATACAATCCCTTTGCTTCATTGCTTGTCAGGATAACACGATATATAACATCTGAAGTCACATTACATACATTAAAGTAGTGATTAATTCAGCAGTTTCATTTTCTTGCAACATAACATGCATGGACCATGCTGGAGTGCATGTTATAAAACATTTCTCTAGATATACTGCAGTGCATGCTTTCAGTGGTCCATTAAGATTAGATATGTTACTAATTAATATAATTAGGCTACTTATGAATTACGTGTCCTTTTTTGTGGATATTTGTTATATGTGCAGATCATACTATATAGGTTTCCGTGTTATGTATGATTTAGTAAATTATATTTGGTTGTACATTTTAAACGTCTGGTGCATGGTGCCTGGTCAAAGGATTTGTTAATTGACAATAATACTACATTGGCAAACAATTTTTTTTTTAAATGCCTTTGACTTATTATTATAAAAAAAAAAGTTGCAAACGCAGCTGCAATTTATCGCAGATTCATCGTCAGCTTTGCCCATTCAATGAGCTTTTTTTTTTTTAAATATATTTGGATTGCCTTTTATAATGCATGGATGGGCCAAGAGGCGTAGCAGTTGTATTTTATGTATTGTTTTTTTTTTTTCTAAGTTTAGCCTGCGGTTACCTCGTATGAACTGGATGTCATTTAGTTCAAAATGATAAGATAGGTTTATCCAAACATCTCACCATCATAATGATTGGTAATAACAGATGATAAGGTTTAAGGTAAACATATACTCCAGTCCAAATGCCAATTGTGTGCGCATTACCATTAACAGTAGCATACTTGAATTTAAAAGCTGCTGTATTTTAGCTAATGCAAATAAGTATAGTTTTTTTTTTATGCATCATAATATGAGAATTTGTTGTTTATCCTACATTGTTTTCTATGGGATTCGGTTATATAGAATTCAACTTTGAGTATAAATTAGGTAAAGTGACACAATTTTATATACAGCTATATTACAGTTCAAATATACATTATAACTCCTTAGTTATTTTATGTTACTCAGCCTGACATCCATTATGTCATTTATGTATCGCTTAATTGTGGTGTTCATATGTGATATATATTATGTGATTTATTAATGATGTTTTTCATCGTCATATTTATTTAGGGAATATCATGAATATAATCACATACCTAAAGCAAAAGATTATGACAACTATAATTAAAAATCTATCGTGCTATGGTTATAATTTTTGATATTTTAGTTGTTATACGGACCTAAAGCGAAGTGTTTTATAACACTCAAAAATATTGTATATTTATTAAGAAATAAATTCAAATATTTTTTGGTGTCTCTTTACAGCTGTAAATATTTTACATTAGTAGTGAATTAACTTTAAAATAATATGTCACCAAAGTGACCTCTATATTTTGGTGGTTCATGAAAATGTTTAATATTTGTGTGTAGTTGTTCATGCGAGTATTAGCCGGCCCAAAGGAAGACTGATATTTGGTCGAATCGCTTACACATGTGTGATGGTAAATACGTGACAATTATAAAGTTTTTTTTTAAGTGAATAATTAATCGGCCCAAAGGAAGATTGTTATTTGACTTGAACTTATTGTCAGTGTTTGATCATTACAACAAGAGTACCACTTACAGTTAATATTACTGTCCAAAGACTTGATATTAATGTGTACTAGGTATCTTGTAAAAGAGTTTTACCAATGATTTGAATTTACTATGGTTGATATTTGGCTATGAGCATGTATGGTCAATCTTCATTTTATTTTTTGTTCATTTTCAGCTAATTTAACTGAATTATCTGCCAATTTAAAGAATATTCCCATCTTGTTTTGGGATAAATATAAGGATTTGTATGAGAGCATGTCATTGTTCTTGACTTTGTAGATTTAACTCTTGTAACTAGGAGGGTTACAATCAATCCTACTACGGTTAGATATTCTTATAATATTATGAAGAATATTGAAAGGTGGTATAATTTAAAAAGGCAAGAGTTAAAGGATCATTAAGTAAATATTTCAGAAGTTTTTCAAGGATGGACTATATGTGAAGATTCTGTGAAAACAATAAGGGGAAATTAGCATATTTTTTTTGTGCTTGATTCCATAAATTCGAAGTAAAAGAAATAAAAATGAGTAGTATATGGAAAAATATCACTTCAAAAGTTAAAGTCACTCAAGTTATTGTTATTTTGGTGCTATCTCCAGTATGATCATTTTGAGATTAATATTATTTTAAGAATATGATATCATCTTATTTGGCTAATTCAGCACTTTGGTAATTAGAAGAGAGATTGAAGTTTTCAAGATTAAAGTACTCATTTGATATACATTGTAAATAAATGTATGAATAAGGATTAAGAAGTCGTTAAGGATCTCAAAGAAAAGAAATAACATACGGATATTTTTTTATAGTTGTTTCTTTAATGAGATATACAGATATATAAAGTTATTATTGAGATTTAAGTCAAACTGCTTGAATAAATTCAAAATTTTAAGTAAATGAAGCTATCGATGTCTGACATAAAAGTTATGACTACTTATGCTAAATGGCTTGTTGAATGATATCTCAAATTTTGTTTTGGTGATTAATATAATTATTGGTTTCAGTTTACTAAGGAGTTATAGATTGAGATATCATAAAAATAGAAAATACTTTATTGATACTCTAAGCGATTTAAAGTTCATAATTTTTTTATGAACCCACACTAAGGAAAACTTTTAAAGCGGGAAATGCAATAGTTTTTTTTTTTTTTTTTTTTTTTTTTTTTTTTGAGGATGTTGAGTTTGGGGGGAGAAATAAAGTAATACCATTGTCTTTAAAGAGAATCATTATCTTTGATTCAACTGCGGTTGCTTCTTCACTTAAAGTTTAAGATTTGTTTTCTTTTATTAAGAAGAAGTAAATTAAGAACCATAATAAGACGACGTTGAAGATAATTTTTTCTTTAAGCTAAGGATATTGCTTCAAGAAAACAAACTCAACAACCTCAAAGATGCAAGATCACTAAGGAAATCCACGTAAATGGGAAGAAATGCTATTTCAGATTATTGTGTAGTATTTCTTCATAAAGATAAATAATGGATTGATAAAGATGATGCTACAGACTTACATCAATCCATGTAAGGTACTAATTTAAAATGTGGATTTAAGAAATGAACATATAGTATAAATCTATATGGATAACAAAGTTTGAAATTTCCCTTTAACTTAAGTAATAAGATCATTGGTTATGAATAACTATTCAAAGCCAAAAAGGGATCAAGTGGGTAATATTGAATTTTATAGGGCACTTTTATTGAAATCGCTATTATTAAAAGGAAATTTTGTTTTCTTTTAAGAATGTTTCATTTTGGACATAGTAAACGATTCTGAATCGATCACATTGGAGCTTACTACAGTTTATACTTTTGAGCATTATCTGATGGAGATTAAAGTTATGTTTCTCAATGGAAACATTGGTGAAACTACTTAAAAAACTCATTTATGGATTAGTCTTTTGTATTTGGGATTCAAATACACCATTATTTTTCATGGGGTGATATTTGGATTATTACAAAAGAATTAGGAAGATAAATGCTTAAAAGATTTGGTATGTAAACTGCGATTCAGTTGATTTTCTTTTACCAAAATAGATAAATGTTGCCATCCTTGAAACTAAAGAAATACAAAAGATTTTTCATGCATTTGCAGTTTGAATTCCAATGCATACTAATGTATATACACATATGAATATGCTTGTATTATTTTATTTGACAGATACCTTACTGATATTAAAAGTGGATCACTGATTTAGTAGCCTATGAGATATCTTTAAGGAATAAAATAAAAGATCATATGCTCATAGATAAAAGATCGGATCGGTTGGAGATCATAAAGAATTACGATCCAGATATTTTGGATGTCATTATCGTAAAAGATCCACTTCTAGCAATGATAATATATTTTATAGGTGAAACTATATAAGGGAAAAGTGTCACTTAGGCACTTATAGTTTTCACCACTTTGAAAATATCGTCTTTGGTTAATTATAAGACATCCAAATATGGAAAATAATAATGAAATTTTGTCACAAGACTCCAGTTATTGATAAAGAATTGAAAGACCAAGTAATATTGTGACAGTAAAGTATATATTATTTTCCAATAAGGGAGGAGTGCAAAATATATTGTAAATCATAGAGCATATTGAAACAAACTCCATTATGGCGGATCCGCTTACCAAATGGTTATCACCTAAGGTCTTTCATGAGCATGTAGCTCAATTGGTGTAACTTTATGTAAGGATATTTTGGTTCAGGGGGAGTTTGTATTTGGTATTGTCATATGACTCATTGCTCTATACTTCAGTTACAGATATTTGCATATCAAGTTCTTTTTTCTGATCAGAAATAAAGTAATGAATTTTTCTTTGCACTCAGGTTGTTTAAATATTAAACATTTGATCTCACTAAAGAAGGACCAGTTGGAAATAGACATGTATAGATCACATTTCATGTAATTTCCATGCTACGCATCCATGATTGATCTATGTCATTTGATTGTATTGATATATGTGACCATTGATGGGTATAGTTACGATAAATGTAACGAATGCCGCTTTGATCCTTTGTCAACCCAATTAATGGACGAGATTATTTCAGAAACACCATATGTTATAAGTAGCAAATTTTGGAGCTCATAAAGTCAAACACATTTTAAGGTTATTTCATATGTGACCCAGGGGGAGATTGTTGGAATATTTCGACAATTGGGTCACATATGTAAAATAAAATGTGTTGTGCTATTTTGGTGTAAAGCCTAATTAAAGTGATTTAATTTTGGATTAGAATTAATAGGCTTAAAGTTCAAGTTATCATGGGCCTAATGTGTAGATACCGGGGCATTTTATAATTTGTTGAAGGGCCGAATTACAAAATGTCAACTCTATAAATAAAGGGTTATGGTCCCCGAATTACACAAGCCTTAGGAACTCTCTAACCTCTTCTACGGAGAGCTGATTTCAGATCTAGGGTTTGTGTCAATTTGGAAGACCAAACCTAATTCATCTTCCTGTTTAACAACCGACTACGGATTCAGGTATTGCACCGATTAAATACAGATTCAGGTACGCTTCCGCTAATCAAGTTATCTATTTTCTGATTTGTTCTCGATTAAATCAATATGGTTACATTTCAGATCTAGGGTTTCACAATTGGGTATTGTTAAAGTATACTGAAATCTTAACACACGTTCGATCGTATGCATACAAAAACTGGATCAAAGATGGAATATATCTTGGTTGCAACCATTATTCTATGTACTTTAGTTTTATTCTTCAAATCTGAATCGTTTACATGAGATGCATGAACACGTGTGCAGTACAGGACGTGGCTGCATGAACAATATTATACACATGTGTAAAATTAGCGTTTACCGTAAAGGATAGGGTCAAATATAATAGCAGAGCAGGAGTACGCAATGCGTTAAATTTACCATTCAAAGGCACCAACTATTTTGTCCCCAAATTCAGTATCCCTCCGTGTCTCATCCACTCAAAACCTCTGATTTTCACCTTTTGCACTTAAATCTCTGAATTGTTGGGAGACTTAAATGCAAAACAGCGAAAATCAGATGATTTAATTGGAGAGATACGGAAGACAGTGGGAATGGGGACAGAAGAATTGGTCTCCCATTCACATAGCAGTCCTAGCTAGTTCCCTTTATTTAATAGTTGATCGGTAATCAATTCTAATTGAAATCGGTATAACAGATAAAATGGTATAGTAACAATAACTTTATCCTTTTTAATGATAAATTATCAGTAACATTTCTTCAATACAAACGGTAGCGTTAACTTTACCAGTTAATTTACAAGATCTGTATATTAATTTGATAAGTTTTATTACCTGCATGTAGAACCAAGTAAATGATTAAATTAGTTCAATAATAAGGTGAAATAATTCCAAGTACATTTTTTTTTTTCATTTATGTTTTTTATTAGCTAACACTACTTATAGTATAATAAGGATGCACTGTATACAAAATACATATATATCAAGATACAAACTTTATGGACAAACGTTAATTTACCATTACCAGTGTAACGGTTACCAGATTATCGGTATACCAGTGTTTGGTATATCAGTCGGTCGGTAACGATAAGCAATTCTAACTTATGAGTAAAACGGTACGACAACGGTATTTGTCAAGTGGTAACGGTAATCATTCTCATAACACTAAAGAGAATACTATCATGTTTTCAGCGATCACTACTTGGTATACTATTTTCCTTTTAACAAGTAAAAGATTTGGAAAATAAGCATAATAGAACATGCAATAAAACATTTTGCAAAGACAAAGAAAATATGCATCTAGTTTTTCTTTATATTAAAACAATTGTACGATATCTATTGCACATTTCATCAAATAGTTTGAGTGCAAAACTAAAACATACGATGATATACGCGTGGTGCAAGTCTTCGAGAAAGAAAAATATTCGAAGCATGCACAAACGTAAACGGTAAAAAAAATTATGACATATAAGAAGTCTAAAAGTCCATAAAACTTAAAATGACCAATTCAATGCATTTGGTTCAATCAAAGCATGTCAAAGAGTTTGTTGGATGTTGAGGCCGATTAGGATTTTTTCGAGTCTTCTCCGTTTTACTGTTTATCGAGAATTGTACGGAAGCCAATACTGGAGGTGGAGAAGCTAACACGTGTGAGGCCAATAACGCTTCCCCTCTCTTTGGCTCGCCGACTTTTACTCCATCAGACATCTTAAAGTTTTTTTCAATTCGTCTCCTCTGCCAAAAATTAGTGCAGAATCATTAGGTGAAGTAATTCTAGTTACATAAATAAGGCTAAGAACATTAGAAAGAAAGAGGGTTCATAATAGCTCCCTCTCTCTGAACTTTGCTTTGTATTTACTGTTTATCATGGGATCTCTCCTTCAGGTAATTTTTCAAACAATTCTTTTGCAGTTCGATTCATTTATGTTTACTGAAGATCAATCATTGTAATTCTGTCATTTTTCCTAGTTTAAATATTAAATACGCAGTACTGGATTAATTAATTATTACAAGGTTTTGGTTGTCAATATTTGAACCGTATCTTAAATAGATTATTGTTGCATTTAGTTCGGTTAATATGATTTATAAAAGATGATTGTACAATAAATCACATGAAAGGACATGTGTAATCAGACTAGAGTACTAATGCATGCATGCATGCATGCAGGTATGCAAGTATAGGTGAAACTATTCTCATATTTAATCTCTAAGCGACTTATGATCTCTTCCTCTCAGTAGTTCACAAATGCCATTGATAAGTTAGTTATATGGTGTATGACTGCTTAAGAAGGAGTTTCAAACATGCTCTGAGCGTGTTTGGAAAAATGACACTGTTGGAATTTTTTCAAATTAATTTGGATTGTGAGTTTTGCTTTTGAAGAGAAAAGAGAAGGAAGGTCTAAAGTCCCACATCATGGTAATTTGAGAAACTATTCTTGTATAAGACTAGTTTTCACATGAGGATGTTGCGATCTTTTAGCTCTTAAATATGTGTTTGTTGTGAGGAGGCAAGTCATAAACCATACACACATGTGCTATTGTAGTTGTTCGTTTGATGTCAATTTCGAACCAAATTTCAGTCTGAAACTTAATTTAAATGGAGGCAGGGACATTCGCAACGCTTATAGGTCGTAGGAAACAAAGGACACATCATTTTGAATTGAAACGGTATAGTCGTTTGTTACAATTATGAACCATTACAAACGGTTGCGATATATATTGGAGGTATTGCAAATTCTCAATTTGCAACACTTGTATACCATTGTAGGATTCTTCATCTCCTTCTACACTATATTGTCTCTACAAATTGCATCATCAAAACAGTAAATTCTATAGTGTTCTTGGTCGGATCAAAATCGTGCAAACTTTGAATTCAATTACGTTGTCCCAAGGCTTCATTGAATCCTGAAAGTCGATAGTTCGATAACCCCTTTGTACCAGATGGGTTGAACTATTGTCTGAAATAATATATTTCATAGATCCTTGAAGTTTGAAGTACAACAAAATCTTCCTCCAAGTCATCTCGAACCGCACAATTCCCCGATAGACATGTTTTGAATACCCTTAAAATGAGTTTTCGAATGGTAACTGTTAAGTAGTTTCAAAAATTAATTTCTAAATCGGAGTATATGAATCTAATTCAACCTTTAAGTTAGATAAGTTCATTTCAGTGTTTTACTACTATGCTCTGTTGATAATAAAAGCATGGTAAATGTTGGACATGTCTTTGTACATGAAATACACATTTGTTATGAACCATAGAGCTATTTTTAGTCATTTGTAAGGTGAAACTTATGAAATTTTATAATGGATTGTAAGTAACAAATAACTGCTTCTTAAACTTATACTTCTATGCTATTTTTGCGGGATCTTATAAGGGATTTCTACTGATGCCAAAAATAGCACAACACCTAAAGATCCTCTTGAAAAGTGAGCAGAAAGTAAATGTAAAACAATTTGAACACCAAAACTTGTATAGTGGTTCGACACTTATCTTATAAATGTCCAATATCATCTTTATTGATTATAGGTTTGAATGATAGTTTGAGAGGGTTAAAGAGATTTAGAAGTCGCAAGTATAAAAGATTGACAAAATTTTAAGCATGGAACTACCATCAAGTCTATCTTAATGACTATTGTGAGTGGAGATGGGTAGTAAAGAAGATAAGGTGGACAAAATGCTCTTCTTGTTGCTACATTAATTATATTTATTGATGAATCGCCTAGCAGAGACTAGGAGCCCATGTGATATAAAGTCCAGTTCTAACCCGAAATGTCCAAGAGCGAGTTTTAAGGCCCAAGTTTCCAGAATAACCACTTTATATCAAGAGGTTTGTGGGTGGAATCTTCTTTCTTTCATCGTACTTATCGCTGACCCATTGTGTTGCAGACTTTATTCATCGGAGATTGATTTGTGCCAGATAGTTTTTGATATTGCTTTGCTCATCTTTGTTTTTCTTTTTTTCTTTTTGCTTTCTTCTCTATAATCCTTAGGATTGCTTGTTTACTCTTTGAGAAGAGCACGCCTTTACAACTACTTGGTAGGGCTTCATTTTTGTACAGTTAAATCACCATTAAAACATGCAAAATCTCTGTTATAACTCATAACGTTCTTCGACCATTTTGTCTTTTTAATAGAGCGCTAATAAATAGTATATCCACTTTAAACTCCATTATTTTCCATTTCATCTACTAAATCAAGGCTCTTTAACATCCACTTTGGCAAAATTAATATAAAAGGTTGACTGGATTAGTTCTTTCTTAGACCAAATCAATAAACTTAGAGTAAAAACTAATTTTAAGGCATAAGCGAACAATGTAAGTAAGAAATCTATTGTAGTTACCAAATGTAGACAGCTTGAATCGTCATATTATTTGGTTATGTTATATAAGATTAAATAATATTTTCTTTTTTCTTGGAAAATGGCATGAAAATGAGAATGAATTAACTTTAAATATTTCATGTTTTATCTAACGAAACTTTTTGCACATTTGTTATTTTCCATTATGTGCTCGCTTTGTCCCTACGATAATTTTTTGCACATCCACTACTATAAAACCGCTAAGCGCTTTAACTGCTTAGTTTCACATCAAGTAATTTTGGGATTTCAAATTGATAAAAAAAGCACTGTGGTAGGGCTCAGTACCAAGTGACCCATTTTGTTTTATGCCTAAAAACATTTTAATTGTGATTATACTGCTTTTCTGAGTATGTTTCCAAGCTCGTGAAATCCTTTCATCTTTATTCGAACATTTTAGCGTCAATGAAAAATTTGCTTGGTCAAAAAGTTGGTTGGCACTTGTCTCTACGAGTACGCGTTTGTTTAAAACAAACCGCGCTTTGGATCTAGACAAGCGTTGACTCATTACCCTCGTGGTTCTAGTTAGTTGCTTAGGAATTGCTCCAAAAAATTGCCTTCATTTTGTAATTTTTTTAAAATAGTTTTACGTGGCTGAAATCTCGTTTTTCATTCTAATGACAAGATCTACGATCCGAGATCATTTGATGCCTTCGTCAAGTTTGTTATCCCCTTTATGATGCTTTTTATATGATCGTTGATCGCTAAATAGTGGTATTGAGTGGTACCACTTGATATTGTGTCCTTTTAGTCGACCCCGAGAGCTATAAGCACTCAGGATTTACAATTTTTAACCACTTTTTCATTTCTCGCAAATTCCACTCGTATCGACAGCTTGTGTATGAAATATAGCCGCTTATCCTGCAGTTCATACATGTAATATACCAATTCTCAAGCAATGCTTCCTTTTAATCCAATTATGCACATACAAATGGAATTCATGCGATTGCACTTGCTATAAACCATTGTTTTAGTTCTCTTTACAATCTCCAGGGTGTTTTGCTTAGTAAAGAAGAACCATCATTCAACATACTCTATGATTGTTCCTGTTATGCCATTTTTTTTCAACCAACCATTAACTGTAAATCATCCAAGTTCTGTTTTGCTCCCTATCGTTGAGGAGCATAAACTGCAATGCTTATTTTCTATATGCATACATCTGCCGTGAGCCAAATCTTGTCCGTGGAATTTGTTTTTTTTTTCAAATGGTAGACTTCGGGCACTAATAAGGGTTAATCATTGTGGAGCAAATCATCTGATTGCCCTCGGTTGGATTGTGCTTTCCTAAGTTTGATCCTGGATTGAAGGAGTTTGATGATTCATCTTGAATTTCTGACGACTATCGTTTTTTTATCCTTGTTCAAGTATTTCCCCATAAGCTGCTAGCATTGTCGTGGAAACCCAGTACAACACTAGTCCATGTCAACAAGAACCGGCAGTTTAATTGCTCAATCTTGAGCATTCCTCTTTTAATGTTGTCGGCTTCCAAGCGATGACCGATACCCGCAAGTCGAGGTCAAATTGTCCGTTCAGTATCATTATGGTCGGTCTTTTTTAATGTTGCCAAACTTCGAGCAATGACAAATACCTATAGGCCGGGTTGAATTACCCAATCGACCGCTGCATGAGTTTTCCTTCCTGACATTATTGACCTCTATAAGACTATATTCCACAGCCATTATTCTAGCCTAAAGAGGTTGTATTTTAAAGAATGGGGTTGATTTATCCAATCAACCCTTAGGACCTGATAACCCGCTATTTTTAATATCTGAAATCAATTATAAACGACATTGATAATACACTTAACTAATTTCAAGTACCAAAAGCAATGGATTGTAGGTATATAATATAAAATGAATTTAAAAGATAAAAGAAAGACCTTACAACAAAATTATAAACCAATATAAATGCAAATAAACTCAATAATATTATTATTTTACAACATCGTTATATTAATTATCATTAGTTTGTTGACAATAAAACAATGGTAGGAAAAAAATACCAACCAACTATCTGTAAATAAGCATGCATCCACGTTTTTATTTCTTCTATTCTTTTTTGCCGGTGCTATGTAAGCGAGAGCTATAGCGACAAATAACACATAACACATGACTTGCGTTGTTTTACTTATGATAGTGCAGTGATCATGTCTCCCACAGCGGAAAAATAGCGTGCTACTTTATCAAAGTGCAAAACAACGCACAACTCCTAATGGTGCATTATTTTGTTTTTGTAAGGTTTGGACAGTGAATAAAGAACGACCTGATCTGTTTCCATTTGAAGTTGAATAATAATGGAACGATACATTTTGCTTTCTAATTCAACTTACAGTTCACATGATATTGCTGCTTTTGATTTAGGGCAAACAATATTTCTTGTAATAATCGGTATCAACAACCAAAAAACTGAAATCGAATCAATTAAACTTACATATTTTTTTATCATTTAATTCCTCAATTGATTCTTCTTTTTGGTTTCTTTTCATGTCTGAATCACCGTTGTTCGAGACTGGTTCCTGTGATATCCCACTTTTTTATTTTGAACTGAGCTATGATATAGTTTCTACTTGATGGTAAAACTAGGAATTTAGATTGAATCATGAATTCAGTTCAAATTTAGCGTTGATTTAGTGAAGTATATTTATGTTTGAAGCTAATTTAAGAAGCAAATTATTTATAATGTAAATTGAATTTCATTTCAACATGATATACATTATTGTTTGTAAAAAAAAAAAAAAAAAAAAAAAAAAAAAAAAAAAGCAAAGGGAGAACCAAATAGCGTGCACAATACCGCATAGATCATAGTGCAATCCTTGTACTATTTTGTGTTGTGTGCTATTAACTTCTTTGCTGCCCGTAACTCCACAATTATACATATGTACATTAAGAATAGAGGTTCCGACTATGTTGGGACCACGTCGATTTATATGCACCCAACCCAGTTTAAAGAATTCAGTGTCTTATGCATTATAAAAGGCCTATATATCTCTTTAGAATGATCATGCCACATAGTTTTTTTTCCAACTCTTGTCCTTTATCAAAATACTTATTAGTACAATACAACCAAAGCAACCATGCAACCTTTGTAGTCATTACAAATAACGCAATCAATACAACTGATGCAACCATCACAAACAATGCAACCTCTGCATCTATCATAACTCATGCAATTAGTAAAAACATAAATACTATTTTTACTTAACCAATGCAACCACTGTATTCACTACAAATCGTCATATGAGGCCACATCAACAATTATGCACTTAGTTATTAAATATCACATAAATTTGACATTATTCAGCCATTAAATAGAACAAATACTCACATTCATACTAATCATCAATTATAGTAACACTTCACTATATAAGGATAAATCATCAAATATATATTTGTCATTCCACAAAAGTCCTAAAACATTGAACATCAAATGTGTACCAATCCAAATGGTATTAGTAACACAAACACCATCATAATAAAGCCATAATCAACTATACATAATGATGTGCTGATGACAATACATTCAAATATGATCTCATCATAATCAAATAATTTATGTTATAAAACCGATAATTAATCACATATTACATCCCTTCAAAACATCACATTGTCAACCACTGTCTTTCTCTCAAGTGTAAAACCATTTTATTATGGTTTATTATAAAATCATATTTTATTTATCCGTAAACAATAATAATTCTTCCAGCTGTGATAATATACTTCAAAGTACTTAAATGTAAAATTACCAGATCAAATCTTTCGGAATATTGTATTTAATATCAAAATATACCTGCAAATCAGTAGTGTTAATATTTTATGCTAAGGTAACAATACATACATTTAACTCCACTAATATACTCCAAAATCAATTCGCTTTTAGTTGT
The DNA here is from genome assembly GCA_030737875.1 of Allium sativum. Lineage (NCBI taxonomy): Eukaryota > Viridiplantae > Streptophyta > Magnoliopsida > Asparagales > Amaryllidaceae > Allium > Allium sativum. Next base: position 290,483,106 of record CM060921.1, on the reverse strand, counting down.
TTTTCAAACAATGTAAATTTCACAAAGAACCATGATATTATTACTACTGTTTATATAATCTCATATTGCTTAATAATAATAGTATAAATTTTCTTTTTTTGGCAAGACCAATAGTATACATTTTCAGTTAAGTTTAAAACACATAATTTTGTTATTATTTATGGATTTTCCTAAAAATTCATAAATAATATTACTATTAGATTTCTCTAGTTAATTGGATTTAATTTTATTCAAAAATTGTTGTTTACAAAATTACACATAAACTATAAATAGTAAACAATCACATTAATCATTTAGTTATCTTATTTTATCATTTCATATTTTTACTTATTTTATTCTAATGAATAATAGTCATATTTTAAATCCACAATTAATTATGATTGAAATTCTAGTAATACAACAATTAGCAATAAACAATCAACTTAAGCTTCAACATTATCCGAAGTGTCCAAAATATCAAACATTTACTAAAATACCATATCACAGACCTTTAATTATAATTTTCCAGCAAGAGATATATATTTATAATTCAAATTCGATTAATTGAACCATACTAATGTGTTTTTTCCAATAGTCTCTAATCTTAATCCGACCAACATCATAATGTTCACAATTTCGATAAGGTTCAAGTAGGAGAAACCGAACATGAGTCGAGTTTCATATGCATAAATTATGGTGATTTAATGACATCGAATTTAAATTAATATATGAGAAATAGTTAAATTGCAAGGTTGTGAATAGATTCACCTTCAATCTTCGCTAGATTAACTTGCCATAAACGAACCGACAACAACTTATTGGGCCACCAACCATATTTTAGCGGTGCCATAGACCACGTGAGGGCGTGGCACCATTTCCATTTGACTCCCCTTTGCCTGCTCTATCCACTTATACACCCGCGACTACTTGAAAAGCCACCTGTCGCCACTGCCTATTAGGGTTAGGCAAACACTAATTCGATAAATTCTGCTATCTCAAGTCAAGTTAGCCACAATGACTATCCCCAATCATTTCCTTACTATAAGATCCATTCATTCCAACCATTGATTTCACCTATCATCGTTAGAATTGCAAATGCCTAATTAGGCATTTAGGATTTCGTCGACCTACGCTTCGACGACGATTTATAATTGCCTCATGCCTCTTTTCGAAAAAGGGAAACTTGTCACGAACTCCATTCGTTGAGAGCTTTCGAAAGGTATATTATTTGATATGGCTTGATCAATTTGGTTTTAAATTTAATTTGCAATTAATAGAAAATTGTTAAGGACAATCTCCATATATGATATTTAGACCTGAAAAGAAAGGAATAGAATTAGAGAAAGAATGGTTACTATGGTTTTATCATTACAATCTATTTATTGGAATAGGAAATATATGTTCGACTAAAGTGGAGATAAAGGATAGAAAATCCCCTTTTTCTCCTGAATGGAAATATGTTATGTTACATATCGAATTATACATTTTCTATATTATTGCCTAATGGAAACATAAAAAACCTCGAAGGAAAATTCTAACTCAAATTTAATTTTTGCCACCAAATTTTATTTTGAATAATTATTTAAAATTAATAATTGATGTGTCAAATCTATGGGTTGTTACAAGACCATACTCCCCCATCCATTATCAAAGGTCAAAAGATTGTGGTATCGATCATAATGTTGATCGCGTATTATGTGTCTTTCACTTACTTAAACACAGTTTCGTTAGTTTAATAAGCAAATGCATTTATAAATGAAGAGCCTGGCAAGTTCTTCCTTATTGCATTACGCTCAGAATTTTGGTTGGTTTATATACGGAAGTAAGCCAAGTGAAACTAAGTGTGATAAGGATGTAGCAAGCCAGTGTTCTATGCTCATGGAATCAGAATTCCATCGGTCGTAGCTAGCGTGATTGTGTTGTCTTCAAGCTTTTGTTCAATTGCCTAAGGTCCTTCAAAATTTGAACTGAATACCCCATACTAGGAGAACTTATTTTAAAAAGGGATCCTTTATCTTGAAATTACGGTTTCAGACGTTGTTGTTGAAGTATTGTATTATTCTTTTTTGGTAAAAATGTACCCTCTATTGTGCTTCTTCCTTCTCCTTATTAACCAAATCGAGTGATTGAAGCCATAGTTCCTTGTTAACCATTGAATCAAAATGTCTTTTACAGTGAGAAAGGACTTTTAGTTCTACGGGGGTCATTGATTCATAAGCCAAAGTGAATGATGAATGTCTAGTTACTGATTTGTGGGTTTCCCTATAAGCTCATAATGCTGACAAAAGCTCTTCGATTCAATTGCCTTCGAATTTTGTTAATCTTTTCTTCAAAGCGAACTTAATGATTTTGTCTTCATCCTCCATTTATCCATTCGTCTGTGGCTGTGCTACAATGAAAATCTTTTCTCAATCTTGTAACAGTTGTATAAACAGTTGAATTCAATACTTTCAAACTGAGTCTCATTCTCTACGATGATTTTCTATGGTATTTCGAACCTGTAAATGATGTTCTTCCTTATAAATTGATTATTTTTCGTTGTGATCATGGCAAGCGGTTCTGCCTAGGCCTACTTATGAGTAATCCCTGCAGCTATTGCAGATTTAGCTCCTCATTTTGCAATCGATATCATATAGTTAATGTTGATTCTTCGTATTGCAAATAGCCATGGGATAACCATTTGCGTAAGTTTAATAGATGAGGCTCCTGGGATCTTTGCAAATCTCTGGCAATGGCTGCATCATTGATGTAGTCCATTGCATCTCGGTTTAACGTCAGCCAAATATATCGTATCAAAATATTTTATTCTTGGTGTGGTCACCATAGCTACCCTCATGGATTTCCATAAAGATCTTTCTAGCCTCATCCTTGGTTACACAATGAAGAAGAGGTAGAAAATTCTCTTATGTACAACACTTCTTACATTATAAACTGATGTGCTTAATGAAGAAGTTTCCTTCAGTCTTATCTCTAGGAAGTTCCTTTGATTAGATAATTGTTGATTAGGGTCATCCATGACTCATCTTCTTCATTGTGTAACCAAGGATGTGGCTAGACAGATCTTTATGGAAATCCATGAGTGTAGCTATGGCGACCGCACCGATAAGAACATAACTCCTCTCCCTTTGTAGTCTCCAAATTCCAGATGATGCGCATTTAATTGATATTCAAAGATGTAAAAATCTCCATTAGAACCAATTCCATTATCCTTGCATCTCGAAAGCTGGCCAATTTTGCTAGTGAACCATCTTTTAAGTTTTCTTCCCTAGGGATGTGTGTAATTGTGTAGTGTTCTATTTCTTCCAACAGTTCTAGTGCCTTTGTCTGGTATAAAGCAAATCTTGAATGCTTACTCCGATATTTATTCCTTAGTGGATAAACCACTAATTGAGAATCATTGAATATCTACAACATGATTATTCAAACTTCAAAGTGTAACAATTTGACCGTCATTCCAGCATTTCAAGCCCTACTTTTGCAGTTGGGCTATGTTCATTTGATGCTTTATCTATGAACAATATCCATCGAGAAAGTGTGAGCACATCCTCTTCTTCACTAATACGTGCAATAAATTCGGGGATGAAGTCTGCTAATGCTTGTTTATTTATCGTTTTCTTGGACGGTAGGTAATAACATGTAGAGTCCATTTTATGCTTCACTTTAGGAACCCTCCCAAAGTTTCAGGTCGTACGAAATTGCTTCAGAGGCTGATTTGTCGGTACTTTGAATGAGTTTGCTTGAAAATATGGTCATAGCTTTTTGTAAGAAACATGCAAGTTTTCCTAACTTTAGGTAAAACTTTAGGCTGTAGTAAATCGTTTGTTGATACAGTATATCGATATATGGATTTTCATCTCCTTACGTGTGCTCAACGCGTGGGAAGACACTGCTAAATAAATGAATAAATAATCTACGTCTAGTGATTTGGAAAAGACAGTGGGTGTTTCCATGTGCCTTAACAACTTCTTTAAGGCATTTGGCAATCCTGATTACATTCAATGATTTTCGTGCCATTCTTGAGGGCGTCAAGAAAAGGTACACTTGCATATTTCCTTTGAGATCAAAGCAACAATATTTTCATTTAAGCACTATAGATCTTTCTTCGTGATTGGGGCAGTGACGTTCCTCAAGGGGTTAATCTGCTCTGGATAAGCCACGATTCCCTATGCATTAATAATAAATCTAAAAAAATTCCCGATGCTATTGAAACAAATATTTCAATAGATTAAGTTTAATTTCGTACTTTTGTAAGACCCCGAACATCTACAAAGCTCGTCTAAATGTTTCCTTAGTACTTATTTCATAAGCACGTCATCAATGTATATGTCCATCATCCACCTGATTTGATCATTATACATAGAATTTATCAATCTTTCGTATATGAATCCATTATTTTCTAAACTAAGCAACTATACTCAATTGCATTACATCTCAAAAAAGATTATAAAGCTATTTTCTGATTCGGTAGATGCGTCGGGATTGTGTTATACCTTGAATAAGCAACTTCTGACCAGATGTTGTGTTTATTAAATGATCAATTCTGGAGAGATGAAAACTATCCTTTGTATGTGCTTTATGTAAATCTGAATAGTGGACACACATTGGTTATTTTCCATCTGATTTCTTACCAACATAGGTTGGATACCCATTTATGGTATAGAGCACCGCAGATAAAATCATTTGTCATAAATTTATCTACTTCTTTCTTCAATGCAGTGGATCGCTCTGGACCCAAATTGTCCTTTTCTACTTGACTAATATAAACTATGGATTGATAATTAGTGTTTAACACGCTACCTTTCGCAATATCCACATATATCAGAATGCATCGAAGGAAACACTTTTAATTCCCCTAGAAGAAATTAACCATTTCTTTCCTTAAGCTAATGCTGAGTTGAGATCCAATCTTTAGAGCTCGAGTTGGATCGTCCATATCGATCAGGACGTTCACTGTTAGCTTGGTTTGTGCTGCTCGCACTTCTTCTGACTTCTTCTTGAGATCCATACACTTGTCGAACCTGTTATGATTCCCGAGCCAAAGTCTGTGCTTTAGTTGTTATGCTTGTAGATCTCAAAAGTGGAAAGTCCTACATTCTCACCTTCACAGCATCACTTTACTTTAATTCCAGGAAACACTGCATTATAAAGCTCTGGTCTCCTTTTACTGAAAAGTAGCCAAGGTCAGGCGACTCAAGAAGGCATGGTATATAGAGTACTTGTCCACAATAATGAATTTATTAATTTAGAATATCCTGCAATCTCCTTTGCCTAACTCCATAAACATATCAACCGCTCTAGTTGGTTGTTTTGCTTCATCCATAAACCCTTGAATCTTGGTTTTACGAGCTGTAACCTCCTTCATATTGATCTTCTTTTGATTGAATATTCTCCCGAACAAAACATTCATAGATCTCCTAGTATCATAAGACTCGACGTACAATTTTCGGTTCAATTCCAACTGCTACACTGTGGATCAAAATTTGACATTTTAACTCCATCAACATTTTTGTTTCTTAATACGTTATAATTAGTTATCATCCTATGTTGCTTGGTCAGAGCTTCGTCTTCTATAACAAAGATCTGTGTCTAAGTGGACGGACCTTGGAGTCTTGCAGCTTGACTATCATTTTCTGGTTATTTAACATACAACTGCGACTTGTTTTGCCTTATCAGTTTCTTTGTGTGGCCCTTCAAATGTCGTCACTCTTTCGTGTTGTATTCATGAGTTTTATGGAAACAATGATACTTCTGGAATGCCTTTTCTACTCAGTCGCCTCCCTCTTGTGGGACTTCATACAACATTATGTTCTTTGAGTAGTTAGGCATATGTTTTCCAACTTATTGGCCAGAGGTGTATAATCTTCCATTTATTGTTCCTCGGGCATTTCTTGTTGTTGTTACGTCTACCGTTAATGACTTATTTTCTCTCTTTTTTACCAGAGTTTACAACATCAATTGCCATAATACTAGAGCCATCTCCAGATTGTTTAACTGCCACGCTACTTTGAATAACCGCCCTTGATTATTCTTCATCGGTCTTTATTAAAACTTGGTTGACTTCTTCCAAGTGCATAAACTGATTAGGCTTCCGATCGAACTTTTCCATGATCGTAGGTTGCTTCATCTTCAGATATCTTCCAAAGTCTATGTCTAAGTAAATGCTTCCGACCAACGCAATGAATACTAGATTTTCCTTAAAATTACTTACTTCAGTGACGATAACATCAAACCGATTCGTGAACCCTTACAATGACTCTTTGGGTCTTTGAGGTAAGCTTGACAAGGACATTAAGTTCATAGGTACAACAACACGAAGTTGGAACTACTGCAAGGACTTTCTAGCTAACTCATCAAAAGTTGATATGGATCTCAATGCGAGCCTAGTGAACCACATTGATGCAACTCTTTCGAAGAAAATATGAAAACATCTACATCGCACAATATCCGTCGCTCTTGCATAATCCATGTGTTATTCCTACTTGAATAAGTATTATCTAGGATTAGTAATTTTGTTATACGCCAACATTGTTAAGATCATAAATTTCCCAAAATACCCTTTTTTAGGATTTTTTTTTGAAGGAACTCTTCTTGGTGCAAAGCCCTAATCTTCGTTCTTTCAACCTATGCTTTTCTCTATCAACCATTCTGTCATATCTATTATATACTCCTTGCTAACACCATATTTCGAAGGTATATTGCTAATAGCTTCACAAAGAGAGATTATCCATCGTCCATTGCATCATCCATGTGTTATTCATACTTGAACAAGTATTCTCTAGGATTTGATATAAGATAGCATTGTCGACATCATAAACTTTTCAAAATGTTTCTTTCTTGGGATGTTTTTTTTGAAAGGAGTCCTTCTTCATGCGAAACCCTAATCTTCATTCTTTCGACCTATGCTTTTCTCTAACAACCATTTTACCATATTTGTTATATACTTCGTGTTAACACAATACTTCAAAGTTCTATTGCCAGAAGTTGCACTTTGTGTTTGACTTCATAAACAATCTCGGGTTTCCCACTGTTGTTTACATCCTTCAGTCTTTCGTTGATGTCAGACTGGTTTTGTTGTAGCTATTTGAACTACAACACCATTAACTCTAACATCTGGTTTATAATCATCATCTTCTAGTTGCACTTAACTTCTAAATTGTATATATTCAATGCTTTAGTTTCTTATTCATATGTTATCTAGTAAGCCTCTCGATATCATGTTGCTTCCTTTTAGTATCAATCTGGTTATTTTTAGGAGGAACACTCCAACTTCCTTCAGCAAGTGCCTCTGCAGCTGCAACAACTTTTTCCTTTTGTTTTTGTTCGTCTGTTTTTACTAGAAACAAATTAGTTCTCTTACTCAAGTTTGACAGGCGGTGAATTCTTTGTTCCTCTTAATTCTTTATGGTTTGTTGAGTCAGCAATGTTATGCTAGCATCCCTCTTCTCCATCAGAGCCTTTTGACTGAGAGCCAACTTCCGACTCAAGTACTACAACATCTTATCAAGCTTACCCATGGTGACCACCTTTTGTTGGGTAGATGATTCTACTATAGCCTACTGATTGCTAATTTCAATTTGGTGAGCATTCCCTTCATCACGACCGGCTGTTGCTCCTTTTGTACTAGTAATTGTCTCAACCGATCTTCTAGGTTTTCTAAGCGTTATTGATTTCCATCAGAAATTTCCCAAACATCTTAATGCACCAAAATGCCGACATCTAAAGTGGCACGACACCCAAAATCTTGTTGGTACATTGGTATCTAGCAGAAAATGAATGTAAGCAGTATGAACATCAAGATTTCTATAGCGACTTGGCAATCAATGGCCTACGTTCACTGTTATCCTTATTGATTATACATTTGGAAGAGAGTTTGATAGGACTAGAGAGATTTAAAAGTCGAAAACACAAAGGATTGGCATGTTCTTAAGCCTAGAACCACCAATAAGTCTGCCTTAGTGACTATTGTGATGGGAGATGGGTAGTAAAGAAGTTGAAGTATCAAAAGTCATCTCTTTGTTGCTCTAGGTCTGTATGCATAGAGGAATCATCTAGCATAGCTAAGGTTCATGTGATATGAAAGCTAGATCCAAGCTCGTATTCAGAGTAAGTATTAGGGCCTAAATCCCAAAAATAACTACCCACTACCACGAGGATTTTGTGGATTCCATCTTCCCTCATTTGTTCCATCTTGCTTCATATCTCCGATTAAGAGTGTTGTCAAATCTTTTACTTTAGGATTGACTTGTTTCCGATAGTACTCGATATTGCTTTGTTTATTTTTGCTTTTTTGGCTTTCCTTCTCAAAATCTTTTGAATCGTTGATTTACTCCTTTAGACAAGCACGCTGTGACAATAACTTGAGTTATGGCTTCACATATAACTGGTTTTGATATTTCAAAGTGGAATAAAAAGCATTAGGTTCTAAGTGGTCGGGGTCAGCACCAAGTGGTTCCTTTGGTTCTCATGCCTTTGAAATTGGCATGAAATTTCTGAGTCTGATCATATTGTCATTCTGGAGAATGTTCTCAAACTTGTGAATCTTTTTGTCTTTATCTTGACGTTCTAGCCTCAACGTGAATCTGCTTGGTTGAAAAGCAAGCTTACAGCTCCTAACATTATAATTTTTAATTATATATATATATAATATTTTGATATTATGCTTTTTTATGTTAGCGTAAACTATCAAAATGACAACTCTACAAGTTTTAATAAATCTTAATACAATTTTAAAATATGAACTAACAAATAAATTTTATTTACCAATTCAAATGCCCTGTAAGTACTATCAGATCTTAATTCACTTAAAAATATTATTTAATAAATAATATTTTTTTATAAATTTATAAATGAAAATAGATGCTGCAGTTTAGAAACAAAAACTAAAACTAAGGATTTCAATGTAAAGACATGACTAAATGTTTACGCAAATCATTTTATTTTAAATGCATTAAACGCATACAATTTGTTAGAAAAATACTTCATGCCATGATGATGCGAAGCACGTGTTGTAATATTTGTTTCAGTAAGTTATTTTGTAGTAATTTTTTTGGCAAAGCCGACCGCTTTTTAAGGTGTCCGCAAACTTATTATTACAACAAATAATAATTACAATGATTACAGGAGATTGACAGCTTACCAATCTGCTACAAATTCGGTTTTTATGGTGGATCGTCCACCATAGACGTTTTAAAGTGGAACATCCACTGCTACATTCCTATCTAACAGAACAGGAGCTAGCCTAAGTGACTAGACTACTATAACATATCACGCAGGGTACCTAAATTACATGAAAAAAAAACCATATCGTAGTTACTAGTACAAAAACATACATCAAATGAAGTCACAATCAGCAACTTAGACTAAGGACAGATCACCATAGAACAACTACCATCAACTCGCAAGCCTCAGTTGAACCACCACCCAGATAGGCACTAGAACATCAGGAAGCTCTTCACAAACTCCAAACCTCAAAAGAACACAACCACACACCTCACAGCTGCCTATAAACTCAAAGACAACATACAACCATCATCACATACACCTTCCAGACGAAATCCAAAGAACATTATCAATCAATTTTCACAAACTACCCCAACACAATCCAACACTATAGCTCTAATAAGACAATGTAATCTCTACACTAGCTCACCAAGCTAAAGATAAGGCTCTGCTTAAGCCCATAGCAGACTTGGTATATTAAAAAGATAGGCGCAAAGCTTACCAGATCTGGAGACCGAAGGAGTCACGAGACAACTCATAGATCAAGGCCAAACACTACATCTAGGGATACTCCACGAAGGTGATGTAACTTTATTTGTACAAGTCGAACCACACCAGAGAATACTAGAAACTCCAAAGTCGAAACACACACAAGACACCCTCATCAAACACCGAACCGACCCATTACCTCCAGACAATGGTTAGACAACTCTGGACATAAGTTCACCAAGAAATGACCATGGACAAAGTCGCTTGGATACCTAACGATGCACACTATAGGATAAAAGGCGGTAGGAAAAATGCGAAATTAAACTGCATAGGCAACGACATGAAATTAGGAGAAGCCCGGGGCGGGACACCGCACTGTGCAAAGAAGGGATGACTGGAGTAGTATTGGATACAAGGAAGACAAAAGGGAGGCAAGGACGATTGGAAAAAGAGGGGCTTTAGAGTAACGAGGTTCAGATCTGAAAATTTGGGGAAGGGGGGGGGGGGGGTCGGCTGTGCAGGTGAAAATAAGGCAAAGAGGAAGAGGTGAAGAAAGCATGCATGTCAATCGTACGAGTTTTGGTACAAACTTTGTTTGAGTTTAGTTCGAACATGCTACATTGTTTTAGGCGCGTGTTTAGCTTTGACTATTAATGTCTGGGTACAAGATTGATCCGATTGTTATTAAAATCGAGTACGGTTTTATCAAGGTTCGAAAATTCGGTTTCGGCCTTGGCTTCTCTCATTTGAATTCTTCGTGTTTTGATCAATTTCGGAAGTTTCAAAAGTATCGATTTTTATTCCAGCTTTATTAGATTTTTGTATTTTTATTGAAAAATTAAGGATAGAGGATGCAAATCATATAGAAACTTAGTAGTCTACAATACAACTCTATTAGGCTGGTCTATATTGAGTTAGCATTACTCAAATCCAAGTCCATAATTGTTCAGCCCAAACACAGGTCCATATTGAAGTAACATTACTCAAATCCAAGTCCTTCACAATTATTTAGCCCAACCGTAGTAACTCAGGTCCAAGCCCATCTATTTGCATACCCTTCTTCCTTCGTATTTTTCTTTTCTTTTTTTCTTGAAAATCTATTTGCTGAAGAAGGCTTGAAGCTCGATTTGTTGGAACTCAAATTCGCTTTAATTTATTTTTTCGACAGTCGCTTCCCTCCTTTTCCTCTGAATACGGAATGTTGGTTTTTGTTTAACATTCACGATGAGGGGACGCCATTTTGCCCTATTCTCGTCCCGTTGCCAGCCGGAACCGTACGAGCTGGTTGGAATCTCGTGTTTCCGGCCGGAACTTACACCTTGGTTTTATCACTACCCAATGTAATTTTGGCTCATACCCAAATGTGAATTGTTCCGGTTACAAGAAAGCGTATGTACCATGTTTGTATATCCTTTTGTTTGTCTGTAAACTATTTTTGCGTACTTGATTTCACCACTATCCATTTTATGTTTAAACATTCGTTTGTACCATTAAAACAAATATGTGAGTTAAACGACTGTTTTAGCATGAATATTTTGTTGAGTATTCAGGTTTTACCTAATAACTTGACGGGCTAAGCTTTGGTTGTGTGTTCAAAATACTTACCGGCCTCGGGTTGGGTCTGGTTTTGGTTTTTGTAGCTGGACTCGGTCTAGATTTTAAATTATGGATTACCAGTCCGAACCCATCCATTGTCATGTGTATTTGTTATAAGAAGTTATCAAACATGCTCTTGAAATTGAAGTTGAGTGACTTTTGGATATTTTTTTGTGGTATTTGCACATGACATTTGAGACTGATTTATGACAGAAGAAAATAAGGTTTCTGAGTTTGGATATTATAAATGTATTTTATTTTATTTATATTGATCAAACTTTATGGCTTATGCATACTTTATGTTAATGCTAGAATTATCTGTTAACTTGGACTCTTGTTGAATTTGTACACATAGGACATCTACATGTTGAGGATGGTAAATGCTGTGAGCCTTAAACGTCGACTATTACCGTTTTTGCAATTCCATTTATAGGAAGTTGAGGTATGTGGAACCAATATTGTGATATTATGTATGCCTTTGTCTTTAGTCATTACCTATCTAGATAACTCCTTCCATGTGAATGAAGCTACATTTTCTGATAAGTCGGTTATTTTTTCTTTTGTTTTTTGGGTTTGCTGCAGCATTATGGAAGTTTGTTGCCCTTATTTTGATCCTGATTTTGAAAACCTCGATGAGAGGATTAATGGACCAAGGTTTGGTGCAAATAACCATGTTCTCCAAAATTGATTAATAATTTTACCATGTAATGATTTTGCTCTTGCTCCATGTGTAATCTGGATTTTTAATTTGCAGAGTTGCTGTAGATTTTGATTCTTGTGACAAATGTACTGTAATTAAGGTAAGGATGCTTTATTCTACTTGTGGTTAATATGCACTGTTACCATCAATTTTGCATAAATACCTTATATTTGGCTGATTCCTATAAAGGTCAAATATGTTTACATTGTGTGCAGGTCGATAGTATTGATAGACAAGGTCTCCTACTCGAGGTGTTGCAAGTATTGACTGACATGGATCTTATTATCTCAAAGAGTTATATATCATCTGATGCTGGATGGTTCATGGATGGTAACAAAAATATGTTTAATTGACAGTTTTCACCTCTACATACATGCATAAATATGTATATGTATACATGTGTGTGTGTGTGACATTTAGATACAAACAATCTCAACTATTAGATCTTCCCTTGAATTCCACCTTCCATATAAAGACAAACAAATCTAATAGTTCAGAATTTGTGTATGTAATTTTATGTTAAAATTTGTGTCCCTAATAACTGCTCCCATGTGTGCGCGCGCGCGTGCGTGTGTGTGTATGTGTGTATTAGCTCGATATTCACACACGGACACACATGTGTACATCCCGGATCCTCCTACCCCTTCCGTCTTTTAGTGAAAAAAATGTTCGTAGGTATGTTCTATATGTTAGCTTGATCATGTGCACAAAAAAATCATTTCAAAACTTTAAACCCATTAAAATTACATTTAAATAGACTTGTTGATGTAAATGTAAATATTTCCTATGGCTGATATTCAAAACTTGTAAACCCTTTAAAATCATTTTATAATCTTAAGATTTATATTAGAATCCGAGTGAGATTTTGAGTGTATAATCATTTCCCATATCTATTACGTTATTTGTAAAATGTAACTTTTGAGACAACTAGGCACTGCTGAGACTTTAAAAGGATGTGAAGCTGCTACAGTTTTTTTTTAAACCTTTTTTTTTGGTGTGCCTTGCAGTCTTCCATGTGAAAGACCAGCTCGGTAACAAGGTCACGGATCAGCGTGTCATTAGTTATATTCAACAGGTGAGCCAACCTTTTATAACATAATCAGAATTTCATTACATGGTCACGAAGTGGAAGGTGCAGAGTTTGAACTATTCTTGTAACACATAATCCCTTTGGTTTTTTATTTTTATTTTTATAGTACATGCATTTTCTTTCCCATTACACCACTATATGTAATTTACTCCTTTTCATGTAGACCATAGATGTTAGGAGGAGCCTTCAAACTTCTAGGGGCACAAACCATGAAGAAACCATAAAAAAGAACACCAAACCCCACGAGGAGTGCACCGCCATAGAAATGACCGGCATAAACCGACCAGGTCTTTTCTCCGAAATATCAGCAATCCTTGCAGATCAAAAATGCAATATTCTAGAAGCTCATGCATGGAGCCACAACACGTGCCTCGCTTGCGTGGCCTACGTTTCCAATGAGCATGACCCTACTAAAATCGCCGATATTGAAGACCACCTCTCTACTGTCCTTCAACCCTCATGCACTCACGATGACGATGATGATCATCCGGGAGTCAAAACCCGTTATCTTGGATGTGAAGATTCCATGAGTCGGATTGAGAGGAGGCTTCATCAGCTCATGTTGGCGTACAGAGATTTTGACAGTGGTAATAATGATGTTAATAAAGGCGAGGGAAGACCAGTTATTTCCATCGATAGATGTGATGAGAAAGGGTATTCGGTTGTTAATGTGCAAAGTTTGGATAGACCCAAGCTCATGTTTGATATTGTGTGCACGCTTACCGACATGCAGTATGTTATATTTCATGCTACCATCACTTCTCATGGCTTGTTTGCTCGTCAGGTGTGTATTTGAAACAATAAATTTTAAAGAAAAGTGTAATGGTGGTGTTTAGGAGAAATAGCTGAATAATTTTTCGCTTATTATACAATTATATGGTTAACCATTACGGGGTTATGACATGAGCACTATATAGTTCAAAAACAGACACCCTCAAGCAAATGTTTGATCAGGAGTTCTAAGAAATTATCACTTTACTAGACCGGAGAACTAGAAGTTATCATAAATTATTATATTTTAAGTGTAGAAAATGGTAAAATTTATAGCCTGATTATCATATTTCAAAATATCATCCTGGTTAAAGTTTAGGCTTGGACTATTAATTCATCTTATATTGTGTACTAGTAGCTAAAATCCTGTAGTAAATATGAATAGAGTGGGAAACTGGTATATATGTATACGTATTATTGCGCGTGTGCGTGCGTGTATAGGGAAAGGTACTTTATAAACGACTTACCGATGTTTTGGGCTTATGATTAAAAACAAAAAATCTCTGTAGGAGTACTACATTCGCCATAGAAATGGTTACATGCTGGATACCGCTTGTGCAAGAATGCAGGTCACAAAATGCTTAGAGGCTGCTATAGAGCGAAGAGTGTGCGAGGTAAAAACCTGATCTTTTGTTGATTACTATATTATCAAGTCTGTAAAACTTATGTGCCTTATCAAACATAGTATAGTTTCTGATTATACAATCTCTTTATGCTGTACTAATTCGTTATTAATTAGATTTTTATACTTCTGTCAAATACGGTCACTGATAACCAACTTAATGAGAATCAAACACTGAATTCCTGGACTCATCGTTAGTTGCTATGGCTAAAATTTAGAACAAATGCAAGGTTATAAATGGGCTTTAGACGATATGCAGGGAAAAAAATTAACTACATATTTAAAATGGAGGGAAAAATAAAACAAGGGAAAAGTTAGAAAAAAGAAATGCAATTCTAATTATGAGGTAAAAATGGAATAAAAAACATCATCTAAACATCGTCATTGATGTTTCTTTACTTGCAAACTATTGGAACATCATCTAGCAAATTTAACCTAACTGAATACTAAATTGATAAAAATTAAACAAAATAAAATGCTGTATAGAAAATTATAATAATATGTAAATGTTATGTTACTACTATCATTAATGATACGATGTCCAATGTATGCAGCTCTCCAATCTCACATATTAAAAATACACCAACACGATTGTATTACTATTATTCATGTTAGTGAATGATTATATATGTTGAATATTTTTCGGCTATCAGTTCCATTAAATTATAACCAATCAACACATCAAATATAAGCCAAATTAAGGAACCTATTGTTTTTATAATTAGTAACTCGGGTGATGTTGGACATATAAATGGTACTAGGAATTTATTTTCTTTCTCAAAATACTCAATTTTTATCTGAGAGAGTGTCACATCCTCCTCTATTTTGCATCGCTGCAGTCTTATTCTAAAGAAATTTCTCTTATATTTGTGTGTGTCTGATATCTGATTAAGCGATTTTCAGTTTTTTTTCTCTTTTTGGTTGTCTTGTGGGTGGTGTTTGGCATTGCATATGCTGTTTGACGTCCTAATGTTTTGATTACATGAGTTACCATTTTGGGTTAAATATATCATTTTTTTTTTTCACTAAATCATCCAAATTTCATATGGATTTTTACATTCATTTGACCACAATACTGATGCCAGTGCTCACATGATGGCAGGGTGTTAGACTAGAGTTATACGCCCATAACAGCACTGGGCTGCTCCCCTACGTGACTCGAATACTTCGCGAATACGGTCTCACTGTTGCACGTGCAGACATCGCAACGCAAGGTGATGAAACTAAGAACGTCTTCTACGTACGAGATATCTCAGGCAACCCTGTCGATATGGGCACTTTGGACCTCATAAAGAGAGAGTTGGAGCCATTAACATTTAAAGTTAAAAATGAATTGTTAATGCCCCAGAAGAGGGTTAACAATTCACCATGGACTCAGAGCTTCTCTTTCGGTAGTTTAGTTAGGTCGCAGTTGGAGAAACTATCTCTTAGTTTCATTTGATTTTATCTAGAGAGTATGCAAGCGTTGTTTTTTTTTTTTTTTTTTTTTTTTTTCTTGCTTTGTACGTCGTATGTATGTATGTCTGTGTTTGTGTGTTAGATTTGTCATGGAATAGTTGCATCTTCTGTATATAACTTTGTTAAATAAATATTAGCTTAGATTTTCTTCTATGCGTGGTATGTGAGTTTTTATGCATCTCCATCCTTGCTAATTATTCAAGTTAAAAAACTAGATAAAAGTTATGAGATTTATCGATTGCAACATAGTTGTGTAGATTTTCGCTTTTAACCCAATAGCTTTTCGTGACGCAACAACTTCTTAAGTTTCTCTTTCTTGTTTTTATCCATAAAATTTTCAACAATTTAAAAACAGAAACTAAATGTCTCTTTCATGATGGCTAAACTATTTGGGTTTAGAACAAAGGTTGGAACTGTGCGACGATTAGCGAATGAGAGGAAAATTTAAGGATTTTGTGCAAATTTGGATAGAATCCAAGGGATTTAAATCACTGGAACAATAGGGTATATGTTCAGTTAATACCAAGGTATGTTCCATCTGCCTTTTGTTTGAAATTTTTTCGTCTGGGTTTTGATAATGATTTCGTATCATTGAAATTATTGAGAATGTATCATATTTTAAGTGAGTTGCTTAACAATAGATATTAATCATAATAACATAAATTCGATTTGCTAAGGTGGAAAAATATGTTAACAAATATATGTAAGTTCATGATAAAAGAAATTAATAAGATTATGATTATGTTACAATTTTCTGGTGGACGTATGGAAATAAAGAATATATACTTGAATATTTAAATCTGTACATTCTAGCAGTATAACCTTGTGTCTTTATTTTAAGTTCCTACATTGTGCATATGGAATGTGATAATGAATTAAATATGATATAGATTAAAATTGAGTACTTTATATAGTTTAAAATTCAAATTAGGATCTTTAATCATTGAACGTGACATAAATTATAATCAATAGCCATTGGTCTGGATTAGTATGAACCTAATACATTTTGCTTGAGGCAAATGTGGTATTATATGTTTTGTGAATTTAAATTTGCATGAATTAAAGCTTTTTAATTAATAAAATGCTCCAATGTAGACCATTAATCTGAAAGGTAAGCATTCCGATGAAACTTTTGTTTGAATTTGAGATTATAAAGATTTCGCTTCCATTTCTAGGAGGAGTTAAAATAGCACTTACAAAACGTAAATGCCTTTAAATGTAATATTTTTGATTTAAAATTCATTTTGTGTACTTGAGCGATCATCGTTGTTTCTCTGATGATAAATTTATTTTACAAACGAATGTACTGGCAACTGGATTCATATGTATTATATATATTAGTGTTGGCTATAAAATGCTAACCGTCTAGTTATTAAATGGGGATAACCAATAAGTTTGGCCTTTATTAACAATGCAAAAATAAGTAAATAATGCATAAGCAAATGATGAAAATATTGATTTCTTTCATAGTTTTTACTAAGAAATTTAGATGCTAAAGATGGTTTTGAACAGTTAAATCACTTAGTTTACTTGTGACTTGTTTATGGAAGTAAATTAAAATATTATAATGATTTATTTCGTGTTTGAATGAAAAAAGAATTTGATTGATATATCATTTCTAAGAATAAAGAAAAAACAACTAAGAAGTGATTTCATTGATTTGTGGAGTTGGAAGAACATAAATCTAACAATTTCAAATATAAGGAAGATTACAAGTCTTTATAATATTAGGATCATCATAATCATGTTTGTGTATAAACTTTTATAGTCAAACATATATGTTGGATATATTATGATTTTATACTATGTTAGCTATGAGAATGGAGCGTTGAATTTTCTTTATAGTTTGCATGCATATTTAATTGGTGGCTTTAAATCTTAAAAAAAAAAACTTGTGATGTATTATTTTATAAGAAAAGGGAATCTAAAATGCATTATTGTATAATATGCAGAATTTTTATTTCTTAGTAGGGTTGTTTTCTTTGATATTTGAGTAACATCCATGTGTAAATATGAATATCTACAATAAGCATGCAATCATCAAATTCATTATCCCTTCTTTTCTCAGTAGCTTTAAGATTTTAATAATCATATATGTATTTCAAATTGCCACCATGTGTTTTCTTTTTGGAAAATAATAATAATCATGAGGTTCATGTGTTGAAGTTAAGAGGTCATTTTTTACAAGATTTACAATTAATTAATTATGAAGATATTGTGCTTGTAAATATTTAGTAGATTAAAGTATTTGCTTTGAAGGTATGTAATAATTGTTATTTATGTGTTACAGACGAACACGCTGAATGATATAATGTAACGAACCAAGATTTTCAATCCTAAAAGTCGACATAAATACGTCTCTTGTATAACATGTCGACCATTCAAGTGTCGGAAATACCAGATCATTAATCTTGGTTCGTTACATATAACAAGTTATATAATTTAAAAAAAAAAAGAACTATATACATACATACATATATACATACACATACAAACTTGGTGGTTATAAAGTTTTATGTTTAGTATGTTATGTTAATAAGTGCATACTTTATGAGTTTTGTAAGGAAATAGAATAGTGTTATCAATTGAACCAAGTGTTGTATTAATTCATGATTATTTTATTTTATCACTATTTACACTATAATTATTTTTTTATGTTTGTATGCATGAAAATACAAAATATGTTAAAATTATATTGAGTGTAACCGATCATGTAAAATCATACCAATCTTTATATAAGTTAAATTGTAGTGGGGCTAACTACTTTGTAAGATTGTTTCATACTCAACATGGTTCCCCGTAATAAACAGAAAATACTATTCCTGGATTATGAAAAGGTAATGCTCCAAATTATAATTTTTAGAAGTGTGGGTATGTAGCTAAAGTAAGTATATCGTAGTTTGGAAAAATTGACAATGGATAATAGATATGAATTATGAGCTCCTTCTTGTCCTTCTTATATAAGGCATTTGTTAGCCAAATTTATGGTTCGATAAAGAATGTCCTTGTAAAATCCCTTTTTTACGAATGAAACAAGTTAGGATTAAGTACTGCTTCTATGACTAAATTCATGTAGAACGTTTCCAGTGACTTCAGAAAGTAAGTTCCGATAGCAAGCAAGGTTAAAAATGAGATTTTCGCAGTTTCAGAAGAAAGAAGTCCATTCAAAAAATAGTTTATATTTCGACATTTCCTTGTAGCATCGTTATGTTCCTTTGGCATAACCATGGAGGGTAGCCGGGAAATTCCATTATTCATTTTAGGGGATTTAATATCCTTTCGGTAAATTAATGTTGGATCTCCCAGAAGCATAAAGAAGGGAAAACTAAGTCTTGATTGGATCAAATAATCTTAATAATCATCGTTTCACATGGTTTCAGTTAATCTACAAAGGCTCTACTAGGTAGTTGGAATAAGACCTAAAGTTGCAGGTAAACTAAAAAGTCTTGGGAACAATCGATAAATGAGTCTTGACAGGGTTTCTGTTCATTCCTTCCAATTGTGAATGCCGACGACTTATCTCAAAGACTTTGGAATAGATGAAAGGGGGTTTAATTATACTGTAGCTTTCAATTCCACTTTGGAGATGTACCTACAAGGTTAGAATAGAATAATAACCTGATAATTGAATAAATTCTCATTCATTTCCTTAAGGATTTGATTAGATCTTTCTATTGAGAACCCCATAGATTACAGACACTTCCCAAAATTGATTTACAAATTATGGTTAGAACTTAATTTTAGTAGTACAAGATTGAGAATGAAGAGTTGGTCCACGATTCTGGACCCTTAAGATCATATTTATAGGTGCGGGCTGACCCAACTTATGGGCTTTGCTCCGGCCATCCAGTAGAAGTGCATGCGAAGGTTTCGTTAGTGCGCTTGCCGCTTTCCCCATGAGAGGACATATAATGCTGTGAAGACCTTCGAAAGAGCGTTTTCAAAGGCATAGGCTTTGGCCAGATGCTGAAGAAGAGGATTTGCTAAAGCTTCCGACTCTTCTCTTCTTTATGCATGATGCTACACAAGCAAAGTTTAACTGGTGAAGTCTTCGGTTGTCATGTATTCCTTTTTGGGTAGACCGAAGGGAATACCAAACTTGGCCTTTCACGCTTAGAGCTAGCAAATCCGAGGATGTTGCCCTTCACCCTGTCTCTTGCTTTTGATTTTACCTTGGTTAGTTTGGTACTAACATTAGCCCTCCCTTAGTGAATGGGCGATCTTGTTTTTGCAAGTCAACTGCTTCAAATTTCAATGTCGTAACATCATTTCTGCCTCTTAACATTCCTATCTGGATGGTTAGATCTAAATCCGCGGTGATCATTTCTTCTTCTTTGTCCTTTGTTTCTATAAGCAAGGTTGTTTTTCCTTCTTCTTGTAACGTCCCGGAATTTTAGCGATTTAATAATTAATTAAATTAATTATCTAAATAATGGATTGGTAATTTAAATGGTTTGAGTTTAAATAAATTTTAATATTTAAATTAATATAAAATAGTGGAATGATAAAGTTTAATTCTAAAATGGTCGAAATAGCTGAATTGGCAATATTGTGTGAATTGGATAATTTAACAGATATAATTCAATTTAGAATTGAATTATAATAATGAATTTATTTAATAAACGACAGTTGAACGTATAAATTATAATTTAATTATAATCGAGCTCGTAATCTCGCGGTAGCTCGTAATATTGAGTTTCGAACTTCAACTGAGTGTACATGATTCAATATAAGTCAGATTTCATTGAAATAAGAAACGTTCAAATCTGTTGAGCTGTATTTTTCTAATGGAAGTGAAAAATAGGGATTTCGGCTTATAGACTATGAGTTATGTCCAAATTAAATTTTCGAATAGTCGCTATGGATTCGTTTATAAACCATAAAATTTAATTATAATAAAATATTTATTTCGAATTTGGACAAGATATTTGAGACGTAGTTATAATTTAATTTTTAGAATTTTACTGTAATTTTTATTTTGGAAAATGTGCAATGTTTTATTTGGAGTATTTTAAACCATATATCAACGTTTTTGGGACTTCACAAAATAAGTTATCTTGTCTATATTATTATATTTTTGTGATCGTAGCACACTGCTCATTACAATGGTAATTTTATTTGTGTCGATAGCAGCCCATAAACGAGAAGAGTTTTACGTAACAGGATACGCTAAACCTTTAAAACATAAAATATATATTTTTAGTTTCTTTAGCACCGAAGAATTCAAGCAATATTTATAAATGATAATAAAATCTAATCTATCAACGTGAAAACTAAAATATCACAAATCAAAACACATCAAGTCTAATCAAAAATGTACAAGCCTTAGCTTGGAATGTCACCTCCCTTACACATGGTTCAGCAAGAAGTTTTCAACACACTAGCACAGTCCTATCCTATACATCACATATGCCTTAAGTCCGAAGCTTCTTCTCCTATAAATAAACTTGCATTTCTTGTTCACTCTTCCATTTCTTCTTTTGCCATTTTCATTTTTTGCCGTTGTTTCTCTAAAAATGAGAAAGCTCAGATTCGTTGTTCAAAAGGAAGGAATGCATAAATAATATATATTTAAACGCGAAGCCTGCAGCTGAGTGCGTGAGCAGTCCAAGCGCGGTTCTGGCTTTGCTCGACGGAGTTGAACGGGAAGGGATGGAAGTCGAGGAGCTCACGGAGTGGAGTTTGACGATGGTTCCGGTGTATAGAAATGGAGTATGGGTCACTGCTGTACTGCGTGGCGTGAAAGAACTCGGTAGTTGCAAGTTTCAGGATGGTGCGAGCTGAAGTATAGCAGGTGGAGAACTTGCTGATGCAATTGGCAGACGGGTTTCGGGTTATACATGGAAAACTGTGGCTTTTCTCAAGTTTTTGTGAGGTTCGGTCATATTAGAGCTCGCTACTTTTTCATTGGACATGGTTCTAGCTGTTGTTCTTCGTGAGTTCAAATTTTCGTGTTTGTATAGAGATGAAGTTTGCTGATTTTTTTTAGAAGTCGGTGAAGAAGATAAAGGAGGAGAGGAACAAAAATGTTTTCAAAATGATGGAAATTACACTGGACTGGAGGGTGCAGTTCAAATGTATACTGGAGATGGACACTTTGTATTGGAAGAAGAAAGAACACTGAAATCATCATATAAGCATACTGAAATCATTATATAGTATATCTATAAGGGAAGAAACAAGAGCAGGTGGCGTGAATCTTGTTTCAGGGAAGAAAGGCACTTGCAGTTTTAATGTTTGGAGCTGTAGCTTTATGCAGTGAAGAAAGAGTAGTGGGCCGTTTTGTTTCACATGAGCCCAAAGTTAATAAATAAATAAAAAGGGAAGAAAAGAAAGAAGCTCGCGCAAGATAGGAAGTTCATGAAATTCAAGAAGGAACAGGTTTTTAGTTTCTGGAATTTGGGGAAGACAAATAGGAAGTGGACGTGGGTGTTGAAACGATATGTTGGCTGGATTTATTTACAATCTGGCCCAATTAATAATTATTTTAAGTTAGTTTTAAAATCAATAGATATATTAACTTGTAATTTAGATATCTTGCTCATACGTTAACGGAATTCAACAAAACAGGATCTTTTAGGATCGTATGATCGCAGGCTACGTGATGAAGCTGGTTTAGAGCCATTTGTAGCTCATTACGATTTATGGAAAAATAAAAACTCTTGACCAGATCTAGCGAATGTTAATCGTTATTCAACGATTAACGATCAAGGTGAGTAAACTCACTAACTCTGTCTAGTTTTGTAATTTTTTAAACGTTATTTAATATTGATAAAAACGATTGAATACTGTGTGTGATGGTTGTTTAAATAATTTGCTAATTAATTGGTTGAATAATATATATAGTTATCATTAATTGAATATTGATTCAGTTTATTAAAATATTTCATACTGATATGAAATAAATGTTATTTCTATTGATTAACATCTGTGGACGGAAGGAAACAGGTTGGAGGGATCCAACTGGATTCCTCAACAATTATATTATTGTTTTTCATATATTGTATTATATGATATGACGAATAATCTATGGTTGATTATTGTATGTTTGGGATGTTTTAAACAACATTGACCTTAAATAATTTGTATTTAAATACGAAAAAAATATAATTGAATATATTGGAAAGGAAATTGAGGTTTTAAAAAGGATAATCTATTTTTAAATAAAAATTGAATTTCGAACGGAGTAGAATATAATAACTTGTTTTAATTATATTAAAACAAGTAGTTTGATTTATATACAAATATTAGAAATAAAAATGGATTAATTATTATCAAATAATTTGAAAATATAAGATGAATTAATAAAGGGCAGATTGGGTAATCGTTTCAAATGGAAATGATGAAATTTATTTAGATGTTCGAGGTGTAAAGATAACTGAAATAAAACAATAAGGAATTATAGTTTGATTTCGACTATGTCGAATATTAGAAAGATAATTTGTTTTCAGAAATCATAGATTACAACGAGATAGTTAATATTTGGTTTGAAAACCAATAGTTTATAATCGAATGTGTAATCGAGATTTAGTTATAAACTTGATATATAATTAGCAAAGTGTTGACCTTTAAATAAAGTGGAATTCGAATATGAATTTATAAAGGAACTAGATAGATGACATTTTAAGTTGTAATAGTAATATTTATTTAAATCAAGATTTGATTTAATAAAATGAATCCAGATTTCTATAGCAGAATAATATTCACGTTATAAAGTGAATAACGATTTTAGAGCAAACGATTTGCAAGATTAAAATGGTTATAAAAGGCAAATGACCTATTTTAATAAGAAGTTAAGAATGGAGTTAAGAAAATTAGAAGCTGACTGGAAACTAGTTAAGTTGAATAACTTTATGAGTATCGATCTGATGTTGGTTTCGGCCTTCGGGGTTAATACTTTAGGAGTTGTTCTCTTACTAGTTTACGATTAAAGACTGATGGACATTGAATGATAGTGATGCGTGGATATATGGCAATGTTTTTCCACGAAACGTAGAACAGGTTTAAGAAATATGGAAAACAGGGAAATTGGGAAATGAATAATTTAATGATACATTAAATTAAAGGGGATCAGTGTTGATTGATGATTGATCGGTAAGATTTTCATTTGGAAATACGACCGTTGTTTGTTTGTATGTTTTTCTTTGATAGTTAAATAACCGACTATCAAAGTGTTTGACCATTTTTTCATTGTCAATACGGAGAGACCAGGATCATATATTATCTGAAAACCACTTCGTATGGCATTAGCGTTGCAAATCAAATATGATGAAGATAATTGAAGACGAAGTTATGCAAGGACTGTTCTGTAAATTCTAGGTAGAAATTGCCTAAGATGGATTTACAGAATAGTGCCTTCGGTTGTCCAGTCCTAGGATAACGTGTATGGACGAATGTCTGACAGAGTATATCTAATTTTGATCGCATAAGTTGATCTCTTCAAACGTATTTACGTTTGGTGGCAGAGAAACTCGTTTATCTTAGCTTTATACCCGCAGTATTTTTGGAGAAATCAATTTGTGATTTGGTGGGTATGATGATGTGGCATTCAAAGTAGATGAAGCGTAAAAAGAAACGTTATAACCTCAATCCTCAACAATCGATAAGTGATAAAAATCGGGCAGGCAGCATGACTAAGCGGGTTGCATTCAATTAGGGTATATTGTCACCATTTAGAGAATATTCATATTTGTTACTTCTTTCAATTCTGTATCTCCCGGGAACGGTTATGTTGATATACCAACCGTAAGGTGAAAATATATTCAGAACTTTCAAGCGAATGAAATGAATGGCCGGTCATGTGTGGCTGAGTTGTAAGATGTTCTTGTTGAACTCAGTGTATCGCTTCTAGAGTAGACTAATCGGAAGGTGGTTCCATACCTTTTCATAGTAAGAAATCCATTTTCCAATAAGAGCCCACGGTTTTTGATTTTTATATTATACATGTAGAACGTGAGATGAAAGTGTTCTACTAGATTATTATTTACTTGTATTAGACACTATTATAATATCAGAATAGTATTGATATTTTGGAAAGTGTTTTGGGTTATCGTAAGGTAAAAACCATCCATGTTTTTGCGTGGATCGGTCTTACGATTGTCATTTACTTGACAAGGACTTTGGAAAAGTTAAACCGAAATGGTTAGAGTTTACTCAACCAGTCACATGACTGACTCAGTGCTTATTTTGTTTTGTTTTCCCTAAACTCTTAGGTGCCCAAATTTATATGGGCAGTCAAGTAATTGGGTTTTTACAAATACCACTGAAAGAGCTAGGAGCATGATGCTTCAATGTTGGATATATATAGAGAGTTATTTCCGCTGTAATATTTATATTATGTACTCTGATGATGATGAATGTAAGTACAAATACAGTTTTGTATTTCAAAGTATTATTATAATATATTTTATTCGTTCCACTGCGAGATTCGTGTTTCATCTATTGTGATCCTCTTCTTCTTCTATTCTAACTTTCTTTCTTTCTATTTCTCACCCTCTAACTTCTTTCTATTAATGATATGGGATTTCCGATGCTTGATAGTCGACATCGTGTTTTATGTCGATTTTCAGGGTCGAAAATCCCCGGGTCGTTACAGTGGTATCAGAGCTGAAGGCTAAGTAATTACCATGGCTCTGTGACGTGACTCAATAGAGATAGGGTCAGTAATACCCTAGATTGAGTATTGAGTGGATATATGCAATAGAGCGTATTTGTAGATTTATATAAAAACTATTTTATATTGTGGAGATTTATTGAATGAGTGGCTTATGAATTTCGATCGACAGTGGGGCACCACAAACGTCGATAGGGGTTTCTAAACACTTGAATACGATGAACCGACACAATATTTTTTGAAACAAGGGTAAATGAAACAATTTTACCCAAAATTATTTTAATATAAAATAATAATTGATATTGGAATTATTATATATATATTGGACGTGTTGGTTGTTATTATAATCAAATGAGATTATAATTGGAATGGTTATAAATAACCAATCAGAATTCGCATAAATATAATATATTAAACCAGAATTGGAATTCAAACTCTGGAAATTTGGAAAGGTGTTTGTAAATGAATTTTGGATTATATATGGAAATTTTAAGATCCTGGGGAAATTTGAAATGTTTCCGAACATTGTGAAAGGTATTTTAAAATAAATTTTAAAATGGAAGGGTTCAAAAAATGAGTTTTGAATAATATAGTATTGAACTCACTTCAGTGGCTAGAAAATAACTCCATGATGATCCGGACATCATCGGTGTTCATTTTCGAGTTTCCAAGTGACAAGTTATGACCAAAGGTTTCGTTTTTGATTTTTTTTTTGAGGAAATAAGTTGTTTAGAAATTCAAATGTTTTGAATTATTATTATTATATATGATTTCAAACTCATTGAAATAAAAACCAGGAATTTGAATTATTACATTTATTTTTTCCTTATAAAGTTAAAATAGATTGAAAGGGGGAAAATGAATAAATAAATTGGAATTTAACTTAAAATGAGTTAAATAAATTTGGATTGGATTAGAGATAATCTGGAATGGAATTGGATCGTTGAATAGGAATTTGGGATGTGATTGGATTGATGAGTTAAGAGTTGAAATTGAGATCGGGATTGAAATTCGAAATGGGATTTGGCTTAGATATAAGCGAATGATTTGATTTTAGGATGAATTGATTGGAGATCAAGTGGAAATGAAATTGTGTATGCTGAAGTAATAGCAAATGGTAGAGAAAGAGTTGGATGCCCGACAAAAAGGTACAAGTTTATATTATGTATGAGTTTGAGAATTATGAGCCAATCTGGCAAATCACTTGGCTATTTGGTTTTTCTTTTGGATGGGAGAAGACCTAGAGGGGCGAGTTGTAGTTGTACCAATTGAGCCATACAAAGGAGACGCTGGCGTAATTTTTCGAAAAATTAAGGTGTTAGAAAATTTTCATTAGTACAAATGAATTAATATTTTATTTGGAAATTAAGTGGTTTAGTTAAAACTGAAATTAAGAAGTGAAATAAAAGATTTTTAATCTAGCTAATAGGAGTTGCAGCAATTTTTCATACCTTAGTAATTTCGGGGACGAAATCTTATAAGGGGGAAGGAATGTAACGTCCAGGAATTTTAGCGATTTAATAATTAATTAATTTAATTATATGAATCATGGATTGGTAATTTAAATGGTTTGAATTTAAATAAATTTGGATATTTAAATTAATATAAAATAGTGGAATAATAAAGTTTAATTCTGAAATGGCGGAAAATAGCTGAATTGGCAATATTGTGTGAATTGGATAATTTAACAGATTCAATTTAGTTTAAAATTGAATTATAACAACGAATTTATTTAATAAACAACAGTTGAATGTATAAATTATAATTTAATTATAATCGAGCTAGTAGTTCGTAATATTGAGTTTTGAACTTCAACTGAGTGTACAGATTCGTTTATAAAGCATAACGATTATTTAATTATAATAAAATATTTATTTCGAATTTGGATAAGATATTTGAGATGTAGTTATAATTTAATTTTTAGAATTTTACTGTAATTTTTACTTTGGAAAATATGCAACTTTTTATTTGGAGTATTTTACACCCTATATCAGCATTTTTGGGACTTCATAAAATAAGTAATCTTGTCTATATTATTATATTTTTGAGATCGTGGCACACTTCTCCTCACAATGGTAATTTTATTTGTGTCGATAGTGGCCCATAAACGAGCAGAGTTTTACGTAATAGGATACGCTAAACCTTTAAAATATAAAATATTTGTTTTTAGTTTCCTTAGCACCGAAGCATTCCGACAATATTTATAAATGTTAATAAAATCTAATCTATCAACGTGGAAACTGAAATGTCGCAAATCAAAACACATCAAGACTAATCAAAAACGTACAAGCCTTAGCTTGAATTATCACCTCCCTTACGCATAGTTCAGCAAGAAGTTTTCAACACAGTAGCACAGTCCTACCCTATAAGTCACATATGCCTTAAGGCCGAAGCTTCTTCTCCTATAAATAAACACGCATTTCTTGTTCGCTCCTCCATTTCTTCTTTTTCCATTTTCATTTTTTGCTGTTGTTTCTCTAAAAATGGGAAAGCTCGGACTCGTTATTCAGAAGGAAGGAATATATAAATAATACATATTTAAAAGCGAAGCCTGCAGCTGAGTGCGAGAGTAGTCCAAGCGTGGTTCTGGCTTCGCTCTACGGAGTCGAACGAGAAGGGATGGAAGTCGAGGAGCTTACGGAGTGGAGTTTGACGATGGTTTCGGTGTATAGAAACAAAGTATGGGTCACTGCTGTACTGCATGGCGTGAATTAACTCAGTAGTTGCGAGTTTCAGGACGGCGAGCTGAAGTATAGCAGGTGGAGAACTTGTTGACGCAATTGGCAGGCGAGTTTCGCATTTTAGGAGAATCCGATGGTTGGATCTCCCGTAATGTCCGTTCGAAGTCAATGGTCGAAATTCGCGAACTGCCGCGGCGCGGCACGTTCTATTCAGGCCATTATATGTATAATATGTATAGTACATATATTTTGTCGACTTGCATTTAAAACGTATTTTATAAATCAGTTTAAATTCAATTTCAAAATGATTTCAACTTATTATTCAATTTCAAATCAAAATAGAATATTCCATATCATTGATATATAAATGATAGTATGTTCAAAACATTAGATTTTGAAATCACTTTCTTTTCGATATTCATTATAAAAATGAATGAAATCGATATAAATATCGTCCACATCAAAATGGCGTTAATCTAATCAATAGGGCATTATATATTTAAATATATTCGTGTCCATCCCAAATCGGACATCAAAATCATATTTTGATCTTTTATTGAATATTATTTTAAAATATTCGTTATTTTAAAATATTCACTCTTTCTGAACTGGAATCAGACACAGTCAATTACCATATAATGTAATTTATATGGATTTCATACAACACATGTACACAACAACAACCAAATGCAGTCAACCATCATCCAGAGTGCATTACACAACTGTGTAAGCGTTAAATATAAATAATCAATGCTTATAACAGTCTGTCAACCAATCGATTGACATACAACTAAACATTAGGATTAATGTATGTCCAATATCATCCCAATACCCGTGTGGGGTTTTCTAACAACAAACACAAATTTTATTTGTGCAATTGGGCGATATGTAAAATTTATCGTCCCAATCAATATCAGTCAAATTGGTGTACATAAACAAATCGTTCGATTTGCAAATGAATATTTATTTTATTCATATACACATTAAAAATTATATTTTTAACGATAAAATATTTTATTTCAACACGTGAATATTTACATTCCATTACACATCACAATCAATTCAAATAAACAAATCAACCAAACCAAACAAGTCGTCCATGGTTTATGGACGACGGGGAGCAGTTCATATATGCAGTTATAACATAAATAACTGTGTAAATAAATTCAGTGAGATAATTCTCACCTTTGGGTTCCACTCTGTCATTCTTTAACAGACGATGGTTTGGATTTACCCGACATTCCAACGCAGTCTGTTTCACAAAATTTATATTAAAAATCACATTTATAATCAATGATGTTTATAAATAAAAATCACATCTTTATATTCATGAAAACCACGTCTTTATATTTCTAAAAATCGTATCTTTTTATTTCTAAACATATAATCTTTTCAGTTTTGATTCA
Organism: Allium sativum; assembly: GCA_030737875.1. NCBI lineage: Eukaryota > Viridiplantae > Streptophyta > Magnoliopsida > Asparagales > Amaryllidaceae > Allium > Allium sativum. Next base: position 290,453,482 of record CM060921.1, on the reverse strand, counting down.
TATATAAAATCAGAAAACCTCACCGATTCTCGATCATCGAAGAAAGCCCATATCGGTGAAGCAAAGAGCATCAGCAATCCAGCATCAGAGAGAAACCCAATGCTAGTCTCCTTCCTTGACTCGTGCACTAACGCCGAGGCCTCCTACAGGTGATCATCGACTTCAAATTGGCCGAGGGAGACTCAGGGAAGGGGCTAAAACAGGTCAGGGACGGTTATTGGCGCACGGAGTAAATAAAAATCGGATTTTTAATATCGGGGGGCCACTGGCGGTGCTGAGGGGCTAGGTAGGGGCGACTGACGTCTGGGCGGAGGCGGAAGGGGGTATAGCGGCGGCGGTAGGCCCTCAGTTGGTCGGAGGCAGTGATGGGTGCGGGTTTTGGGGCTATTGGGTGCAGGGTTTCAATTTAAAGAGGAGGGAGGAGAGAGGAGAGAGAGGGGGAAGGGATGGCTGTGGTGGGTGGCGGCGCGTTCGCCTGAGTTGGCGATAGGAGGTCCGGTGGTAGGAGGGGCTGTGGGCGACGGGTTTTTGGATCAGAACGTGGGGGCGCGGGTTTTGACTACGGGGTATTAGGGTTAGGTTCACTTTATATAGGTTTATATTTAATTATTTTAATTTTGTCAAAGAGTTGGCTTTTAATCTCGAACTCCGTTTCAAACCCGACTGTCGTCCCTAGCGTAATACCCCCATTCCGAGCACAATGGATATGTTTCGTAAGCCATTTTGGCTGTTACAATTAGTTTTCGTTCAAATTTAATCTATAACCATTTAATGTTCAATTTGAATGTACATTTTAATTTACTAGGACCACATACTGACTCTAAAAATTCCCGAAAAATTATTTCTAGCTTCGTATTGACGATACGGTCCTAACAGAAGTAATTTCGTCAAATTTGAAGACCGTTTGAAAAATGGTCATTTTCTGGTCGATCCAAATTGACTGAAACTGACAAAACACGTTTTCTTTCGCCATGCTCACAAATTGATTTCAAAAATTATAAAAACTGGAATCTAGCAATAACTTGACATCCCGGATCCAACAAAAATGGTTTCGTTGAAAACGAAGGTTGTTTGCAAAATGGCTATTTTTAAGGGCTATATTTTCCATAGCGACTATTCTGAAATTTCAACTGGGCATATTATTCCCACTATGGAATTTCAATTTTTCGGATTCGTTGGAAGGATATTCTCCAACAGATTCAAATATTTCTTGTTTTACTAAAATCCGGTTTATTTTAAATCATGTACATTCATTTGAAATTTGAAATCTAATTTTCAAACTACCGCGCCATTTCCAATTCCTTTTATAATTAAAATAAATATTTATATTCTAATTTCGATTTATATAAATACATACGTTTTAATCGTGTTCAAAATAAATTTCTTGTCATTGTTATTTAAAATAATTTATTTTAAATATTCAAAATTCATTAAAATTGCCAAAATAAAAAATTTAAATTGGTTCTGATTTTCCGGGTTGTTACAATCTCCCCCACTTAAAATCTTTTCGTCCTCGAAAAGGAACGGAGCTGAAAGTTGTTTAACTAATCAACTCAACTTTCAGTTTGGCATTCATTCTTCAACTTTTCAATTTCTAAGAATTTTCCAATTCTTCAAAAATTTGGCTAACACTCTTAATTTTCGAAAAATTTCGCCATAACCTCCTTTGTATGGGAAGGGGTTTGGAAATTTATTAGGCCGTATTAGGTACCCAATATATCCGATCAAGCATACAATATTTATTGTGATATATTCTTGTATCCACAGGGGAGTGTGTATAGATCATAACTCTAGAGAATAAATTCTCGTCACCCTATAAATAGTTTTGTGCCTTAATGAATAGAGAGACGTGATTATTGTCAACTCCAGACCCGTGTGGTTTTTTTTTATTATTAATCTGGCAATTTAATGTTACATTTTATATAGTCCATATCTGTCTTCAGTTCAACCTGAAATATAGTCATTGCCATACAAGCCTCTCGCTTGTATGGTAAATCTTCAACCTCATCACATAAGCTCCAAATGCATATGTCGTATATGATAGAGTATGTAATCTTCTCGAAGTATGCCATGTAGTGTAGTTCAAAATTAATTGTTACTATCCTATGGCGACATTTAAAATTTCACACAGAACAATCAGCACTCCGCATCCAATGCCATTCACAGGAGTTTATATAATAATAAAATTGCGCAGCCAACTCATTAAGGTTTACCTTTTTGTCGGGCACTCAAATAAATTCTTTACTCAATAGCAAATCCATTTACCTATTTAACACTTAATATTTTTAGCTAAAAATAATATTTTTAGCGAACAAAACATCTATTTCACCACACGTTATTTTTAACACTTCATATACATGATAAAAATGTTAATTTTATCATTATAATAATTTGACAAGTCAAATTAATCATCACACAACACAACCAACAATCAATTAGTTGATTATCATTTCAAATTCATAATCTTGACATACATACAGAAAATCATGTTTTTGATGCCAAAATCACAACAATAAACCCTATATCTAGTTTTGGTTCTTACACCAGTCTAATGGAAATATATAGATATCTCACTTTCGAAACTCGAACATAAACTACTGATGTCGTACGTCATCAGTAGAATCATCCCCAGGCGACTAGAGTGTGATTCTATATCTATCCAGTATATTTGAGGCTTCGAATACACGTTAATTACACGTATATTCAAAATCTCCATATACTCGATTGTCCAAAATCAATCTAAAATAAATATTCAAATACGAATAATATGGTTTAAATTTTCAAAACAAAATTGGTTTGAAAATAACACTCTTCCAACTCATTCTAGGATACTACTGATCCTATCTCTAACGAGCCATTCTTATTAGATATTACTAACCCAATCACTAATGAATTCTTTCGTTTGGTTCTAATGTGCCTTGTTCTCGAGCTCTGTAAACCAAAGCTCTGATACCAACTAAGACGAACTAAACTTCCCCATAAATGAAAGCCCAGATTGAATTGAGAACATGACAAATCAGAACATAAACAGAATAAATTTTCATTGCTTATTACAACAATTCCATCAGAATATAAGAATATACAGAGTATGAATAAATATTACACATTATAAAATATCAGAGACTTAAATACATTACTGCAGAGGAAAAATAATACAAAACACAACTGAAAGAAATATACGGATATAGAGCTTTCTGAATATCGTTCCAGCTGTAAACCAGGATCCTGTGAATATAATATCTGCAAAACCAAAACAACTAGCTGCCCACTGTGGAAAATAGGGGCACCCAGAGTTTAGGTTAAAACAATAAACTCCAGGTCAGTCATGTGACTGGTCTGAGAACTAAAACAATTATCAATCTTTATTTTAAAGTTAGGTATATCAAAGGACCACGCCGTATAACATGGAACGGGTTTACCCCCAAGAATACCAGTGCATCAAACAAACAACGCAATGCTAAATAAAGAACAATGAAGCTATTATAAGACTCATGTCCCATCACACAATGCAACGCAAGCTGGAGGATAGAGTTTTTACCTTATAATAGCCAAAAATGCTTGGTATGTGAAATTTCATATTTTATTATTACTATAAGTGTATAGTGTCAAAAACAACTTCGAATATAAATGTATCAATCCTAGACGGCATGAGTGCCCCATCCCACTATGTCGCTAATACTAGGCTCTACAATCAAAACCGCAATTGTCACGTATTGGAAGTTGGATTTCCATCTGTGAACCAAGGCAAGGGTTCGTCCTTACTGCTTCAAGACAATCTTGCCCATGTCTCAGGGTCAGAACGCATCGTCCCTTGGACCGTCAGGGCCGGTCCACTCGATGTGGATTAAAATGCCTGAATACTACGTTTCCCTGCCCTATTTGGCGTAAAATTAGTGTGTATAAAGACCATACCATCCATCGGCTCCACATAGACCGATATAATCGAGGCGCCTTGCTATCCATCATCCACATAAGTAAAACATCTGGTCGTGCAAAACCCAGACACCACTCCTAGCTAGAAGGAAACGCATGCCCTCCCTGAGGTCTTCTCCCGTTTCTGGTTCAGACGGGGTGTGAGGCACACGAATTAACGCTACACAAAGCTATGCTATATTAAAGTCATGCTTTGAGCATCAACCACAAGACTCTGCTTTTCAACAGAAGCCTTGATCATTTGCATCTCAGCATGCCACATAGGCAATTCACGCTATGCAACCGATGTCTATCAATCACACAGAGTGAAATCCGATGTCAGACACACATCCATTTACAAGTTCGTTCTGGGTCTGAACGAAACCGAAGGCACCTTATTCCTCGTCCCGTATGTCCAATACAGGAGAGAGGCCCTCACATATCCGGTCGATCTCCAAGTACGTCTGAAACGATCACCACTTATTACCTAGTCTTCGGTGTACAGCCCAATCAAGACATCAGTAATCATCCAAACAATGCGAAGACCTTCGCTCTTCAACCACCGTCTTCATCATCGACTCATTGTCGATTCAGTTATTCAGAATGGGATAAACCCGGTCTTTCTAAAATAACTCGCATATATAATAAACAAGTGCTATAAAAACACATCATACGCCTCATTCCAATTCTGAATATTCTTTTATTTAAATATTCATATCCTTTGGGAAAGGTTTCTATTAATTTTATCAAAGATAAATTCTTTAAATTTATTCTTTAATCTTCCTTTGGATATCATTTCAAACCATTTTAAGATTTTCCAAACTAGTCGGGATTAGCGCACCTTACCGAAGTAATAATTTGTTTAATTTCCAAACCCCAACCTATTCATCCCTTGAAGCAAAAATGATAATACTTCATATCTAACACCACGGTGTTATTGGTAAAATTAATTACCATTTCACGTTCAAATCTAGTTAAAGATTTAACTATCTCTTAGAGCAAAACTGGCGGTACTCCATTTTCGATCATTTCTCGAACTTGACAATTTTAGTTATCAAATTCACCTTTCAATCTAATTAAAGATTCATTAAAACTCTAATTCAGTTTTAACCTCTAAAAATCATTACTTAATGATTATTCCAAGTTAAGAAATTAATCTTATCTTTAACTGGGTTAAAGAACTAATGTCATTTAAAACATAGCCCACCATAAACCCAAAAATCACATTCCATTAACAATGGAATCTTCATGGAAAACAGATCGATGAATACATACATACATACATACATACATACATACATACATATATATATATATATAATCGATATATACTCCCATATACAACCAATAATATAAATGGAATAACGACAAAGCCTTCTGAATTCCATATATATTAACAGTCTTCCTTTATAGAAGCTCACTTCGATTATTACCAAATTGAATTCCATTCAATTCTAATTTAATATGTTAAATTGGAAAACTTTACTTTGGTTAATCTCCTTTAAATCTTATCAAAATATTTATAAATTCCAAATCACATTTCACTATAAATCGGGTTAAAGAACGACTATCGTTAAAAACATAGTTCACGATAAACCCAATTCACATTCCATTTTATTCCAATTATTAAATATAATTGGAAACTCTAACAATCTTAATTAAAAGATTTATTCTCTTCACGTGGGGTTCAAGGACAGTGTTACTGAAGACACCGTTCACAACAAACTCAAAATCCAATTTGATATTAAATACAAGGCTCTGAACAGAAAATATATCGGCTTATATTCAATATCAAATTCTGAAATCAACAAATATCGTATTAGAATAACGATATATATGTATATCTTCCAAATTCCTCCACAATATCCGTAAAATCACAGAATCCAATATCGAAATATTACGAAGATAATTTCGATTCAAATCCATTCCAATTCATATATTGGAAATTCCAGTTATTTTTAAAACTATTTCAGATCCAATTTATTTATTTAAAAATATTGGATTATAATTCTAGTTCATAACTAGTTCATTTTGATAAAAATATATTTTTATCTTTTCAAATATGGAATTTTTCATCCCAATTCTCTCTAATTCATTTATTATGATTTTACACAAATTATTGATATTTTTTATAATTTTATCAAGGCCATCGAACTGCACTTACAGTGACCTTTTCCAAATTTGATTTGGACATAATTCCAAATCCAACTATTATATTTAAAATCTCTTGTATTCTTGGAAAGCTCTTTTAGATTCGAACCCAAGGTTCCGGTTTTAGGAGAATCTGATGGTCGGATCTCCCGTAATGTCCGTTCGAAGTCAATGGTCGAAATTCGCGAACTACCGTGGCGCGATGCGTTCTATTCAGGCCATTATATATATAATATATATTATATATATATTTCGTCAATTTCCATTTAAAATGTATTTTAGAAATCCTTTTAAATTCGTTTTCAAAATGATTTCAACTTCATTTTCAATTTCAAATCAAAATTGAATATTCCATATCATCGATATATAAATGATAGTTGTTCAAAACATTAGATTTTGAAATCATCTTATTTTTTATATTCATTATAAAAATGAATAAAATCGATACAAAATATCGTCCACATCAAAATGGCGTTGATCTAATCAACACGACTTTATATATTTAAATATATTCATGTCTATCCCAAATCGGATATCAAAATCATATTTTGATCTTTTATTGAATATTATTTTAAAATATTCATTATTTTAAAATATTCGTTATTTTAAAATATTCATTCTTTCTGAACTAGAATCAGACATAGTCAATTACCATATGATGTAATTTATATGGATTTCATACAACACATGTACACAACAATAATCAAACACAGTCAACCATCATCCAGAGTGCATTACACAACTCTATAAGCGTTAAATATAAATAATCAACGCTTATAACAGCCTGTCAACCAATCGATTGACATACAAATAAACATTGGAATTAGTGTATGTCCAATATCATCCCAATACTCGTGTGGGGTTTTCAAACAACAAACACATATTTTATTTGTGCAGTTGGGCGATGTGTAAAATTTATCGTCCCAATCAATATCAGTCAAATAGGTGTACATAAACAAATTGTTCGATTTGCAAATGAATATTTATTTTATTCATATACACGTTAAAATTATATTCTTAACGATAAAATTTTATTTCAACATGTGAATATTTACATTCCATTACACATGATAATCAATTCAAATAAACAAATCAACCAAACCAAACAAGTCATCCATGGTCTGTGGACGACAGGGAGCAGTTCATATATGCAGTTATAAAATAAATAACTGTATAAATAAATTCAGTGAGAGAGTTCTCACCTTTGGGTTCCACCCCGTCATTCTTTAGCAGACGTTGGTTTGGATTTATCCGGCATTCCACCGCAGTCTGTTTCACGAAATTTATATTAAAAATCACATTTCTTAACAATGATGTTTATAAATAAAAATCACATCTTTATATTCATGAAAACAACGTCTTTATATTTTTAAAAATCATATCTTTTCATTTCTAAAAATATAATCTTTTCAGTTTTAACTCATATATAAAATCAGAAAACCTCACCGATTCTCGATCATCGAAGAAAACCCATATCGGTGAAGCAAAGAGCATCAGCAATCCAGCATCGAAGAGAAACCCAACGCTAGTCTCCTTCCACGACTCACGCACTAACGCCGAGGCCACCTGTAGGTGATCAACGGCTTCAAATTGGCCGAAGGAGACTTGGGGAAGGGGCTAAAACAGGTCGAGGACGGTTATTGGCGCACGAAGTAAATAAAAATGGGATTTTTAATGTCGGGGTTGGGGGGGGGGGGGGACTGGCGGCGTTGACAGGCTAGGTAGGGGGCGGTTGACGTCTGGGTGGAGGCGGAGGGGGGTATAGCGGCTGCGGCAGGACCTCAGTTGGTCGGAGGCGGTGATGGGTGCGGGTTTTGGGGCTATTGGTCGCGGGATTTCAATTTAAAGAGGAGGGAGGAGAAAGAGGGGTGAAGGGATGACCATGGTGGGTGGCGGCACGTTCGCCTAAGGCAGCAGTTGGAGGTCCAGTGGCAGGAAGGGCTGTGGGCGATGGGTTTTTGGATCAGAACGTGGGGGCATGGGTTTTGAATGGGGGTATTAGAGTTAGGTTCACTTTATATAGGTTTATATTTAATTATTTTAATTTTTTCTTAGAGTTGACTTTTAATCTCGAACTCCATTTCAAACCCAACAGCGGTCGTCCCTAGCGTAATACCCCCATTCCGAATTCAGTGGGATATGTTTCGTAAGCCATCTCGGCTATTACTATCAGTTTTCATTCAAATTTAATCTATAATCATTTAATATTCAATTTGAACGTACATTTTAATTTACCGGGACCACATATTGACTCTAAAAATTCCTAAAAAATTATTTCTAACTTCGTATTAACGATACGGTCCTAACAAAACTGATTTTATCAAATTTGAAGACCGTTTGAAAAATGGCCATTTTCTGGTCGATCCAAATTGACTAAAACTGACAAAGCACGTTCTCTTTTGCCACGCTCACATATTGATTTCAAAAATTATGAAAATTGGAATCTAGCAGTAACTTGACATCCCAGATCCAACAAAAGTGGTTTCGTCGAAAACGGAGGTCGTTTGCAAAATGGCTATTTTTAAGGCTATATTTTCCGTAGCGACTATTCTGAAATTTCAACTAGGCATAACTTTTTTTTCCCGCTATGAAATTTCAATTTTTCGGATTCACTGGAAAGATATTTTCAATCAAATTCAAATATTTCTGGTTTCACTAAAATTCGGTTTATTTTGAATCTTGTACGTTCATTTGAAATTTGAAATCGAATTTTCAAACTACCGTGCCATTTCCAATTCCTTTTATAATTAAAATAAATATTTATATTCTAATTTTGATTTATATAAATATAAACGTTCTAGTCGTGTTCAAAATAAATTTCTTGTCGTTATTATTTAAAATAATTCATTTTAAATATTCAAAATTCATTAAAATTGCTAAAATAAAAATTTAAAATTAGTTCTGATTTGCTAAGTTGTTACACATAAAATATATATTTTTAGTTTCCTTAGCACCGAAGCATTCAGGCAATATTTATAAATGATAATAAAACCTAATCTATCAACGTGGAAATTGAAATGTCGCAAATCGGAACACATCAAGACTAATCAAAAACGTACAAGCCTTAGCTTGAATTGTCACCTTCCCTACGCATACTTCAGCAAGAAGTTTTCAACACAGCAGCACAGTCCTACCCTATACATATATATGCTTTAAATTCGATGCTTCTTCTCCTATAAATAAACTCGCATTTCTTGTTCGCTCTTCCATTTCTTCTTTTGCCATTTTCATTTTTTGCTGTTGTTTCTCTAAAAATGGGGAAGCTCTGACTCGTTATTCCAAAGGAAGGAATATATAAAAAATATTTAAATGCGAAGCCTGCAGCTGAGTGCGTGAGCAGTCCAAACGCGGTTTTGGCTTCGCTCGATGGAGTCGAACGAGAAGGGTTAGAAGTCGAGGAGCTCACGGAGTGGAGTTTGACGATGGTTCCGGTGTACAGAAATGGAGTATGGGTCACTGATGTACAGCGTGACATGAAGGAACTCGGTAGTTGCGAGTTTCAGGATGGCATAAGCTGAAGTATAGCAGGTAGAGAACTTATTGATGCATTTGGTAGGCAGGTTTCGGGCTATACATGGAAAACTGTGGCTTTTCTCAAGGTTTTGCTGTTCTTCATGAGTTTAAGTTTTCGTTTTGGTACAGAGATGAAGTATGTTGATTTAGTTTAGAAGCCAGTGAAGAAGATGAGGAAGGAGAGGAATGGAAATGTTTTTGAAATGATGGAAATTACATTGTAATGGAGGGTGTGGTTCAAATGTGTACTGGAGATTGACACTTTGTATTGGAAGAAGAAAGCATACTGAAATCATCGTATAGTGTATATATACATATACATATACATATACATATACATATATATATATATATATAGGGAAAAAATAGGACCAGGTGGCGTGAGTCTTGTATCAGTGAAGAAAGGGACTTGCGGTTGCGGGTTCTAATGTTTGGAGCTGTACTTTATGCGGTGAAGAAAAAGTAGTGGGCCAGTTTGTTTCACGTGAGCCCAAAATAAATAAATATAAAGAGAAGAAAAGAAAGAAGCTTGTGCGAGATAGGAAGTTCATGAAATTCAGAAAGGAACGGGTTTTTAGTTTCTGGAATTTGGAGAAGATAAAGAGGAAGTGGACGTGGGTGTTGAAAAGGTATGTGGGCTGGATTTATTTACAATCAGGCTCGATTAATAATTATTTTAAGTTAGTTTTAAAATCAATAGGATATATTAACTTGTAATTTAGATATCTTTCTCATACATTAACCGAATTTAACAAAACAGGATCCTTTACAATCGTATGATCGCAGACTACGTGATGAAGCTGGTTTGGAGCCATTTGGAGCTCGTTACGATTTCTGGCAAAATAAAACGCTTGACCAGATCTAGCAAACGTTAACCGTTATTCAACAATTAACGATCAAGGTGAGTAAACTCACTAACTCTGTCTAGTTTTATGATTTTATACACATTATTTAATATTGATAAAAATGATTGAATACCATGTGTGATGGTTGTTTGAATGATTTGCTAATTATTTGGTTGAATAATATATATAGTTATTGTGACAGCCGGGAATTTCGCTCGATCCGAATCAGTCGCTAAACCGACAAAGACCGTTCGAAACCCCTAATCGTTTGGGAACAAGGCAAATCAGAACACAGACGGAAGAACATTTCATTGTTATTACAACAATTCCATCAGATACAAGAATATACAGAGTATAATGAATAAATTACATTCGATAAATATCAGAGATTACAATAAATTACATAGCAGCGGAAAATAATACAAAGCACAACTGAAGGTGATATACGGATACAGAGCTTTCCGAACATCATTCCAGCTGTAAATCAGGATCCTGTGAATATAAATCTGCAAAACCAAAACTACTAGCTGCCCGTGTCGAAATAAGGGCACCCAGAGTTTAGGTTAAAACAATAAACTCCAGGTCAGTCATGTGACTGGTGTGAGAACTTAAACAGTTATTTAAAGACTTTACTTTAAAATAGAGTAATTCAAGGGACCACGCCGTATAACACGGAACGGGTTTCCTCCCAAGAATACCAGTGCATAGAATAAACATCGCAATACTTTTTCGAAAAATGAAGCTATTATAAGACCCAGGTCCCATCACACAATGCAACGCAAGCCGGAGGATAGGGTTTTCCCTTATAATAGCCAAACATGCTTGGTACGTTTAAAAACAAATCATTTGATACTATAATAAGTGTATAGTGTCAAAACAATTTCAATCATAAATATAAATCATAGACGTCATAAGTGCCCCCATACCACTATGTTGTCATACTAGGCTCTACAAATAAAGCCGAAATACACGTATTGGAAATTGGATTTCCGTCATGAGTCGAGGCAAGGGGCAAGCCCCTCTCCGCGTTCGAGACACTCTAGCAAATGTCTCAGGACTACACACTCTGGGCAATCCTAGATGCTTCAGGGATGGTCCTCACTTACGTTAGAGGATTGGCAATTCCTGAACACACGTTTCCCGGTCCTTACAGACCTAAAATCGAGGCGCCTCATCCAACAACCACATAGGTGAAAAGTATATAAATGTTAGGGCTGGTAAGTCACTGACACCACCAAATCTAGAAAGAAACGTCGTGCTTTCCCTGCAGTCCGTATCCCGTTTTTAACTCATACCGAGGTGTGAGGCTCGCGAATTCACGTTATACACAAAGCTGCCATGTAGGTCGTGCTTTGATCATCAACCACAAGACTTTGCTTTTCAACAGAAGCCTTGATCTATGCAACTCAGCGTGCCACACAAGCAATTCATGCCATGCGATTGATATCTATCGAGATATAACCTCTAAATTCGTACGTCTCAGAGAAGGGCGTTAAGCAAGAGAATAAATTATCCGTCGCCAAACAGATATATATTTAACAGAAATCAATCAACACAGAATAAAATCCAATGTCAGACACACAATCCATTTACAAGTTCGTTCTGGGTCTGAACGAAACCGGAGGCTCTTTTCTCGCATATCCATCGATCTCCAGGTACGTCTGGACGACCACCAACTATTTCCATCCTCTTGGGTGTACAGCCCAATCAGGATCATCAGTAATTATCCAAACAATGTGAAGACTTCAGGTCTTCAACCACCGTCTTCATCTTCGACTTATCGTCGAATCGATTATTCAGAATGGGTATAAACCCGGCCTTTCCGAACAACCCGCGTATATTAAAACAAATGTTACACAAACACAACATACGCCTCATTCCAATTCATTAGTCACTAATCGTGAATTAGCAAGAGAACAATTTCCCAAATATTAACCCCGAAGGCCGAAACCAACATCAGATCAATACCCCGGAAACCATTCTTCTTAACTAACCTTCAGTTAGTTTCTAAATTTCAATTCTTAGGGAAAGGTTCCCATTAATTTTATCCAAGATAAATTCTTTAAAATTTATCCTTTAATCTTCCTTTGGATGTCATTTCAAACCAAATTATGGTTTTCGAAACTAGTCGAGATTAGCGAACCACACCGAAGCAGTTATTTATTTTATTTCCCAATCCCAACCTATTCATCCCATGAAGCAAAACTGGTAATACTCCATATCTACTAACACGGTGTTATCGGTAAAATTAATTACCATTTCACGTTCAAATCTAATTAAAGATTTAACTATCGCTTTGGAGCAAAACTGGTAATACTCCATTCTCGCTCATTTGCCAAATTTGATAATTTAAATTATCAATTCACATTTCAATCAAATTGCAGATTCATTAAAACTCCTTTTACTGGGTTAAAGAACTAATGTCATTTAAAACACAGTTCACGATAAACCCAAATCACATTTTATTTATTATCGGGTTAAAGAACTAGTGTTATTTAAAACACAGTTCACGATAAACCCATGAATCAATTCTATTTAAACCCATTGCAAATCCAATTTATTTATTTAAAAATAAATGGGTTTTAATTTCAGTTCAAAACTAGTTCATTTTGATAACAATCTATTTTTGTCTTTTCAAATATGGAGTTTTTCATCCCAATTATTCCCAAATCATTTCTTATGATTTTACATAAATTATTACTATTTTTAATAATTTTATCAAGGCCCGTACAGTCGATTTCCAACAACAGTCATCGAACTGCACTTATAGCGACCTTTTTCAAATTTGATTTGGACATATCTCCAAATCCAACCGTTAGATTTCAAATTTCTAATATTCATTAGAGAGCTCTTTTCGATACGAACCCAACGGTTCCGGTTTTAGGAGAATCCGACGGTCGGATCTCCCGTAATGTCCGTTTGAAATAAATGGTCTGCCGCGGCGCGGCGCGTTCTATTCAGGCCATTATATTATATATATATAATATATATTTCATCGATTTCTTTTTAAAACGAATTTTATAAATAGTTTTGAATTCGTTTCAAAAACAATTTCAACCTTTATTTCAAATTCAAATCAAAATTGAATTTTCTATTATAAATCCTTTTTACTTTCATTTCTATTTGAATTCAATTCAAATCGATTTTAATTCAATTCGAATTCATTCAATTCAATTCATATTCGTTTTCTATTCAATTCAAATCAAATTCGTTTTCCTATCCAATTCAAATTAAATTCGTTTTATATTCAAATCAAATCAAATTCGTTTTCTATTCAAATCAAATTCGTTTTCTATTCAAATTAAATCAAATTCGTTTTCCTATCCAATTCAAATCAAATTCGTTTTATATTCAAATCAAATCAAATTCGTTTTCTATTCAAATCAAATTCGTTTTCTATTCAAATCAAATTCGTTTTCTATTCAAATTAAATCAAATTCGTTTTCCTCTCCAATTCAAATCAAATTCGTTTCGAATATAATCGATATAAATATCGTTCGCGTCAAAATAGCGCATCTCTAACCAACACGGCTTTATATATTTCAATAAATTCATTATTCTATTCAATATGTGAATCTATATTTTTGTCAACACACGACTAATCTCAACGAATGAGTACTGTCCACGTGTGACTATTTTTGTTATTTAATATATTTTATGGAAATTAAGGTATCTATCGTTTGATATTAAATCAGACTCCAACCGTAAATTAGTAAGAGAACGATTCCCTGAATATTAACCCCGATGGCCGAAACCAACATCAGATCAATACCCAGGAAACCATTCTTCTTATCTATTTTCCAGTTGATTTCTAATTCTATATATGATAAAGATGTAAATTTTATTGTTAAAATATTTCGTTCAACACATGACTAATCTCAACGGATGAGTACGGTCAACACATGAACCTTTATTTTACAATGACAAAGATGTAAATTTTATTATTAAAATATTTCGTTCAACATATGACTAATCTCAACGAATGAGTATTGTCAACACATGAACCTTTATTTTATAATATTCTTTATTTTCTAAATTGGAATGAGGCCCAATCAATTACCATATAAAGTCAATTATATGGATTCCATTCAACACATGTATATAATAGCAACGATACATAATCAACCATCATCCAAAGTGCACTACACTGTATAAGCATCAAATATAGATATCTAACGCTTATAACAGCCTGTCAATCAATCGATCGACATACAACTAATTATTGGGATTAGTGTATGCCGTATTTTATCCCAATACTCGTGTGGGGTTTCAAACAATCAAACACAGATTTTATTTGTGCAGTTGGGCGATGTGTAAAATTTATCGCCCCAATCAATGTCCTTCAAATAGGTGTACATAAACAAACCGTCCAGTTTGTAAATGAATATTTATTTATACACATTCACATTAAAAATTATATTTTTAACGATAAATATTTTATTTTAACACATGAATTTTTATTCAGTTCATTTACAAAATAAAAATGATATTTTTATTTTTCTAACTTATTTTAGAAAATTTCGATGGTATAACGGCACGATACTAGAAACGGGACAAGGCCTAGCCTTATCCCCGGTCTAGTGAAGGCCCACGCCATTCACACATCAATCCAATCAATTTCATTTCACCAAACAATTCCATTCAACTCAAATAATCTAACCAACTACACAACCAAACAAACAAGTCCATGGTCTATGGACGATTGTGTTGGGTGCTACTAAACACCGTCTGCATCCTAGTATATATATATAACTAGAAAAGGAAATTGAAGAGTGAGAAATTCTCACCAAAGCTATTCCAACTCCACGCCACTTCATTTAGAGAAATCTTCATCGTGCTCGCCTTTTGTCTGTCCTGTCGTCCGTAGCCACTATATATAAAAATCGAATTTTTACTTCGCTATTCAATATATAAAAATCGAATTTTTACTTCGCTATTCAATATATAAAAATCGAATTTTTACTTCACTATTCAATATATAAAAATCGAATTTTTACTTCGCTATTCAATATATAAAAATCGAATTTTTACTTCGCTATTCAATATATAAAAATCGAATTTTTACTTCGCTATTCAATATGTAAAAATCGAATTTTTACTTCACTATTATCTATACAAATATTTCTTCTTTTCAAAAATAAATATTTCTCCTTTTCCTACTTTAAAAATGTCGTCTTTCACTACATAAAAATATCGTCTTTTTATATCCTACCATATAAAGATCACATTTTTATCATCTATATAATATGAAAATTATATTTTCTACCTTTGCATACGATAAAAATTATATTTTGAACTCTCTACAATATAAAAGATCATATTTTTATCCTCCTAAAATATAAAATTTCAGATTTTTAATTGCTAAAATTAATTAAACAAAACAAAATTAAATAAATAGAGGGCTTACATTGCTTTAAGGACGAGGAGGGGGGGTCTTTGCGTTCAGTGGAGGGCTGTCGGCGAAGTCGGCGGGGGTGGAGGAGGTCGGGGCAAAGCTCGGGAGGGGGGGGGTGTGGTGGCGCGTCGATCAGAAGGGAGGGGGGTAGCTGCGGCGCGTCGGTCAGAAGGGGGGTAGCTGCGGCGCGTCGGTCAGAAGGGGGGGTAGCTGCATCGGTTTGTAGGTTAAAGGGGGGTCGCGATGGGAGTGCGCCGCCACCTAGGGCACGGCGGTGGGCGGCGCTGCCCTAGGGGGGGCGCGACGGCGGTTCTTCCGCCTCCGTCCTCACTCCATTTTTTTTCTTTTTAATTTCTGTATTGAAACGTGAACCGGGGGGGGGGGCAGAAGTTAAAGGAAGAAGAGAGAGAGAGAAAGTTTTAATTTAAATTTTAATTATTTTATTTTCCACCAAAAAGCAACTTTTATTTTCGACCTCAAAACGAGGCCCGCCGCCTGTCGTCCATAGCGTTTTACCCCCATTCCGAACACAATGGGATATGTATCGTAGGCTGATTCGATCGTTTCGATCAGTTTCCGTTAAAATCAACATATAACTCTATATATTAAATTTGAACGCGCATTTCAATTTACTGGGGTCACATATGAACTCTAAAAATTGCAGAAAAATATTTTCTAGCTTCGTATTGACGATACGGTCCTAACAAAACTAGTTTCGTCGAATTCTGAGACCGTTGGAAAAATGGCCAATTTCCAGTCGATTAAAATCAACTAAAACTGGTCAAACGCGTTTTCCTTTGCCACGCTCACATATTGAATCAAAAAATTATGAAATTTGTAACCTAGCAATAATTTGACATCCCGGATCCAACAAAAGTGGTTTCGTCGAAATCCGAGGTCGTTTGCAAAATTTACATTTTTAAGGGCCTGAATTCCATAGCGACTATTCAGAATTTTCAACTGGACATATCTTTTGATTCCCGCTATGAAATTTTGATTTTTCGGATTCGTTGGAAAGATATTATCAATTAGATCCTAATGTTTTTGGTTTCGCTAAAATCCGGTTTGTTTTGCACCCGTTACATTCAATTGAAGTTTGAAATCGAATTATCGAACTACAGGACCATTTTCAATTCTATTTATAATTATATATAATTATTTATTTTTTAACGACGACGTATATAATATATACGTTCGAATTATATTCAAAATAAATTTCTCGTCGATACTATTTAAAATAATCTATTTTAAATATTCAAAATTCGCTAAAATTGCCAAAATAAAAATTTTAAACTGGCCCAGATTTTCGGGTTGTTACAATCTCCCCCACTTAAAACTTTTCGTCCCCGAAAAGGAATGAAGTCGAAAGCGGTTTGATTAATCAACTCTACGTTCGATCTGGCTTCCATTCTCCAACTTTTCAGTTTCTGAGAATTTCCAAATTTTCAAACATTTGGCTAACACCCTAAATTTTCGAAAAATTTCGCCATAACCTCCCCTGCACCGGGAGCCACGGGAAAATCCCGAAATTGCCATACAGGCCTTCTGATATCAAAAAGAAAAAGAAAAAGCCAAGCGGCTAGCCAGTCGGCTCATAAAATCATCATCGCCCAAACAAAACAGTAAATTATAGTAAATATGTACCTATTTGTCGGGCAAACAAATTTTATTCTCTGCTCTAGCCTCCTTGCTATGACCTGTTCAATGTAAGTACATGTATATGCAAGCAAATGCGACCAATTTTCAGTACAATTCAATATTTGATTTAATTAGGCATAATGGTTCAAAATTATCAAACAAATAAACAAACAACACAAACATCAATCAATTAGTGAATTAGAGTTTCAAATTCATAATTTTGATGTATATACAAAAAATCATGTTTTTGATGCCAATTCACAACAATAAATCTATTTATATAAGTTTTTGGTTCTCACACCAGCCTAATGGAAATATATAGATATCACGCCTTCGTCACTCGAATATAAATACTGATGATGATGCACCATTATCAGAATCATCCCCGGATGTCTAGAATGTGATTCTATATCTACCCAGTATATTAAAACTTCGAATATACGCTCATGACGCGTATACGTGAAATCTTTATATACTCGATTGTCCAAATTCAAAATAAATAAATATTCAAATACGTGTAAAACAATTTAAATTTCAAAACAAAATTCTTTTCATTTGAAAAATATACTCTTCACACTCGTTCCAGGATACTACTGATCCAATCTCTAACGAGTCATTCTAATTGGATATTACTAATCCAATATCTGATGAATTCTTTCGTATGGTTCTAATGTGTCTTGTTCTCGAGCTCTATAAACCAAAGCTCTGATACCAAATGTGATGGCCGGGAATTTCGCTCGATCCGAATCAGTCGCAAAACCGATGAAGACCGTTCGAAACCCCTGATCGTTTGAGAACAAGGCAAATCAGAACGCAGACGAAAGAAAATTTCATTGTTATTACAACAATTCCATCAGATACAAGAATATACAGAGTATAATGAATAAATTACATTCGATAAATATCAGAGATTATAATAAATTACATAGCAATGGAAAATAATACAAAGCACACTGAAGGTGATATACAGATACAGAGCTTTCCGAACATCATTCCAGCTGTAAATCAGGATCCTGTGAATATAAATATGCAAAACCAAAACTACTAGCTGCCCGTGTCGAAATAAGGGCACCCAGAGTTTAGGTTAAAACAATAAACTCCACGTCAGTCATGTGACTGGTGTGAGAACTTAAACAGTTATTTAAAGACTTTACTTTAAAAGAGAGTAATTCAAGGGACCACGCCGTATAACACGGAACGGGTTTCCTCCCAAGAATACCAGTGCATAGAATAAACAACACAATTCTTTTTCGAAAAATGAAGTTATTATAAGACCCAGGTCCCATCACACAATGCAACGCAAGCCGGAGGATAGGGTTTTCCCTTATAATAGCCAAACATGCTTGGTACGTTTAAAAACAAATCATTTGATACTATAATAAGTGTATAGTGTCAAAACAATTTCAATCATAAATATAAATCATAGACGACATAAGTGCCCCATACCACTATGTCGCCATAGTAGGCTCTACAAATAAAGCCGAAATACATGTATTGGAAATTGGATTTCCGTCATGAGTCAAGGCAAGGGGCAAGCTCCTCTCCGCGTTCGAGACACTCTAGCAAATATCTCAGGACTACACACTCTGGGCAATCCTGGATGCTTCAGGGCCGGTCCTCACTTACGTTAGAGGATTGGCAATTCCTGAACACACGTTTCCCGGTCCTTACAGACCTAAAATCGAGGCGCCTCATCCAACAACCACATAGGTGAAAAGTATGTAAATGTCAGGGCTGGTAAGTCACTGACACCACCAAAGCTAGAAAGAAACATCGTGCTCTCCCTGCAGTCCGTATCCCGTTTTTAACTCATACCGAGGTGTGAGGCTCGCGAATTCACGTTATACACAAAGCTGCCACGTAGGTTGTGCTTTGATCATCAACCACAAGACTTTGCTTTTCAATAGAAGCCTTGATCTATGCAACTCAGCGTGCCACACATGCATTTCATGCCATGCGATTGATATCTATCGATATATAACCTCTAAGCTCGTACGTCTCAGAGAAGGGCGTTAAGCAAGAGAATAAATTCTCCGCCGCCAAACAGATATATATTTAATAGAAATCAATCAACACAGAATAAAATCCAATGTCAGACACACAATCCATTTACAAGTTTGTTCTGGGTCTGAACGAAACCGGAGGCTCTTTCCTCGCATATCCATCGATCTCCAGGTACGTCTGGACGACCACCAACTATTTCCATCCTCTTGGGTGTACAGCCCAATCAGGATCATCAGTAATTATCCAAATGATGTGAAGACTTCCGGACTTCAACCACCGTCTTTATCTTCGACTTATCGTCGAATCAGTTATTCAGAATGGGTATAAACCCAGCCTTTCCGAACAACCCGCGTATATTAAAACAAATGTTACACAAACACAACATACACCTCATTCCAATTCATTAGTCACTAACCGTGAATTAGCAAGAGAACAATTTCCCAAATATTAACCCCGAAGGCCGAAACCAACATCAGATCAATACCCCGGAAACCATTCTTCCTAACTAACCTTCAGTTAGTTTCTAAATTTCAATTCTTAGGAAAAGGTTCCCATTAATTTTATCCAAGATAAATTCTTTAAAATTTATCCTTTAATCTTCCTTTGGATGTCATTTCAAACCAAATTATGGTTTTCCAAACTAGTCGAGATTAGCGAACCACACCGAAGCAATTATTTATTTTATTTCCCAATCCTAACCTATTCACCCCGTGAAGCAAAACTGGTGATACTCCATATCTACTACCACGGTGTTATCGGTAAAATTAATTACCATTTCACGTTCAAATCTAATTAAAGATTTAACTATCGCTTTGGAGCAATACTGGTAATACTCCATTCTCGCTCATTTGCCAAATTTGATAATTTAAATTATCAATTCACATTTCAATCTAATTGCAGATTCATTAAAACTCATTTTCCTGAGTTAAAGAACTAATGTCATTTAAAACACAGTTCACGATAAACCCAAATCACATTTTATTTATTATCAGGTTAAAGAACTAGTGTTATTTAAAACACAGTTCACGATAAATCCATGAATCAATTCTATTTAAACCCATTGCAAATCCAATTTATTTATTTAAAAATAAATGGGTTTTAATTTCAGTTCAAAACTAGTTCATTTTGATAAAAATCTATTTTTATCTTTTCAAATATGGAGTTTTTCATCCCAATTTTTTCCAAATCATTTCTTATGATGTTACACAAATTATTACTATTTTTAATAATTTTATCAAGGCCCGTACAGTCGATTTCCAACAACGGTCATCGAACTGCACTTATAGCGACCTTTTTCAATTTGATTTAGACATATCTCCAAATCCAACTGTTAGATTTCAAATTTCTAATATTCGTTAGAAAGCTCTTTTCCATACGAACCCAACGGTTCCGATTTTAGGAGAATCCGACGGTCGGATCTCCCGTAATGTCCGTTTGAAATAAATAGTCGAAATTCACGAACTGCCGCGGCGCGTTCTATTCAGGCCATTATATTATATATATAATATATATTTCGTCGATTTCTTTTTAAAACGAATTTTATAAATAGTTTTGAATTCGTTTCAAAAACAATTTCAACCTTTATTTCAAATTCAAATCAAAATTGAATTTTCTATTATAAATCCTTTTTACTTTCATTTCTATTTGATTTCAATTCAAATCGATTTTAATTCGATTCGAATTCATTTCCTTTTCAATTCAATTCATATTCATTTTCTATTCAATTCAAATCAAATTCGTTTTCCTATCCAATTCAAATCAAATTCGTTTTATATTCAAATCAAATCAAATTCGTTTTCTATTCAAATCAAATTAGTTTTCTATTCAAATTAAATCAAATTCGTTTTCCTATCCAATTCAAATCAAATTCGTTTTATATTCAAATCAAATCAAATTCGTTTTCTATTCAAATCAAATTCGTTTTCTATTCAAATCAAATTCGTTATCTATTCAAATTAAATCAAATTCGTTTTCCTCTCCAATTCAAATCAAATTCGTTTCGAATATAATCGATATAAATATCGTTCGCGTCAAAATAGCGCATCTCTAACCAACACGGCTTTATATATTTCAATAAATTCGTTATTCTATTCAACAAATGAATATTTATTCTATTCAATATGTGAATCTATATTTTTGTCAACACACGACTAATCTCAACGAATGAGTACTGTCCACGTGTGACTATTTTTGTTATTTAATATGTTTTATGAAAATTAAGGTATCTATCGTTTGATATTAAATCAGACCCCAACCGTAAATTAGTAAGAGAATGATTCCCTGAATATTAACCCCGATGGCCGAAACCAACATCAGATCAATACCCAGGAAACCATTCTTCTTATCTATTTTCCAGTTGATTTCTAATTCTATATATGATAAAGATGTAAATTTTATTGTTAAAATATTTCGTTCAACACATGACTAATCTCAACGGATGAGTACGGTCAACACATGAACCTTTATTTTACAATGACAAAGATGTAAATTTTATTATTAAAATATTTCGTTCAAAATATGACTAATCTCAACGAATGAGTACTGTCAACACATGAACCTTTATTTTATAATATTCTTTATTTTCTAAATTGGAATGAGGCCCAATCAATTACCATATAAAGTCAATTATATGGATTCCATTCAACACATGTATATAATAGCAACGATACATAATCAACCATCATCCAAAGTGCACTACACTGTATAAGCATCAAATATAGATATCTAACGCTTATAACAGCCTGTCAATCAATCGATCGACATACAACTAATTATTGGGATTAGTGTATGCCGTATTTTATCCCAATACCCGTGTGGGGTTTCAAACAATCAAACACAGATTTTATTTGTGCAGTTGGGCGATGTGTAAAATTTATCGTCCCAATCAATGTCCTTCAAATAGGTGTACATAAACAAACCGTCCAGTTTGTAAATGAATATTTATTTATTCACATTCACGTTAAAAATTATATTTTTAACGATAAATATTTTATTTTAACACATGAATTTTTATTCAGTTCATTTACAAAAAAAATGATATTTTTATTTTGCTAACTTATTTTAGAAAATTTCGGCGGCATAACGGCACGATACTAGAAACGAGACAAGGCCTAGCCTTATCCCCGGTCTAGTGAAGGCCCACGCCATTCACACATCAATCCAATCAATTTCATTTCACCAAATAATTCCATTCAACTCAAATAATCTAACCAACTACACAACCAAACAAACAAGTCCATGGTCTGTGGACGATTGTGTCGGGTGCTACTAAACACCGTCTGCATCCTAGTATATATATATATATATAACTAGAAAAGGAAATTGAAGAGTGAGAAATTCTCACCAAAGCTATTCCAACTCCACGCCACTTCATTTAGAGAAATCTTCATCGTGCTCGCCTTTTGTCTATCCCGTCGTCCGTAGCCACTATATATAAAAATCGAATTTTTACTTCGCTATTCAATATATAAAAATCGAATTTTTACTTCGCTATTCAATATATAGAAATCGAATTTTTACTTCGCTATTCAATATATAAAAATCGAATTTTTACTTCGCTATTCAATATATTAAAATCGAATTTTTTACTTCGCTATTCAATATATAAAAATCGAATTTTTACTTCGCTATTCAATATATAAAAATCGAATTTTTACTTCGCTATTATCTATACAAATATTTCTTCTTTTCAAAAATAAATATTTCTCCTTTTCCTACTTTACAAATGTCGTCTTTCACTACAAAAAAATATCGTCTTTTTATATCCTACCATATAAAGATCACATTTTTATCATCTATATAATACGAAAATTATATTTTCTACCTTTGCATACGATAAAAATTATATTTTGAACTCTCTACAATATAAAAGATTATATTTTTATCCTCCTACAATATAAAATTTCAGATTTTTAATTGCTAAAATTAATTAAACAAAACAAAACAAAATAAATAGAGGGCTTACATTGCTTTAAGGACGAGGGGGGGGGGGGGGTCTTTGCGTTTGGTGGAGGGCTGTCGGCGAAGTCAGCGGGGGTGGAGGAGGTCGGGACAAGGCTCGGGGGGGGGGGGGGGTGTGGCGGCGCGTCGATCAGAAGGGAGGGGGAGGGGGTAGCTGCGGTGCGTCGGTCAGAAGGGGGGTAGCTGCGTCGGTTTTTAGGTTAAGGAGGGGTCGCGATGGGAGTGCGCCGCCACCTGGGGCACGTTGGTGGGCGGTGCTGCCCTGGGGGGGGGGGGGGGGGCGACGGCGGTTCTTCCGCCTCCGTCCTCCCTCCATTTTTTTCTTTTTAATTTCTGTATTGAAACTTGAACGGGGGGGGGGGGGGCAGAAGTTAAAGGAAGAAGAGAGAGAGAGAGAGAGAAAGTTTTAATTTATATTTTAATTATTTTATTTTCCACCAAAAAGCAACTTTTATTTTCGACCTCAAAACGAGGCCCACCGCCTGTCGTCCATAGCGTTTTACCCTCATTCCGAACACAATGGGATATGTATCGTAGGCTGATTCGATCATTTCGACCAGTTTCCGTTAAAATCAACATATAACTCTATATATTGAATTTGAACGCGCATTTCAGTTTACTGAGGTCACATACGAACTCTAAAAATTGCAAAAAAATATTTTCTAGCTTCGTACCAGCGATACGGTCCTAACAAAACTAGTTTCGTCGAATTCTGAGACCGTTGGAAAAATGGCCAATTTCCAGTCGATTAAAATCAACTAAAACTGGTCAAACGCGTTTTCCTTTGCCACGCTCACATATTGAATCGAAAAATTATGAAATTTGTAACTTAGCAATAATTTGACATCCCGGATCCAACAAAAGTGGTTTCGTCGAAATCCGAGGTCGTTTGCAAAATTTCCATTTTTAAGGGCCTGAATTCCATAGCGACTATTCAGAATTTTCAACTGGACATATCTTTTGATTCCCACTATGAAATTTTGATTTTTCGGATTCGTTGGAAAGATATTATCAATTAGATCCTAATGTTTTTGGTTTCGCTAAAATCCGGTTTGTTTTGCACCCGGTACATTCAATTGAAGTTTGAAATCGAATTATCGAACTACAGGGCCATTTTCAATTCTATTTATAATTATATATAATTATTTATATTCTAACGACGACGTATATAATATCTATGTTCGAATTATATTCAAAATAAATTTCTCGTCGATACTATTTAAAATAGTCTATTTTAAATATTCAAAATTCGCTAAAATTGCCAAAATAAAATTTTTAAACTGGCCCAGATTTTCGGGTTGTTACAGTTATATATAAAAAAATATTTGAATATTTATTCCATTTATTAAAATATTTCGTATTGATATAAAATATATGTTATTTCTGTTGATTGACAACTGTGGATGCAGGGAAACAGGTTGGAGGGATCCAACTGGATTCCCCAACAATTATATTGTTGTTTGTCATATATTGTATTATATGATGTGACGAATAATCTATGGTTGATCATTGTGTGTTTTGGATGTTTTAAACAACATTATTTGAAATAGTTGGTATTTGTATATGAAAAAATGTAATCGAATATATCATAAAGGAAATTGGGGTTTTAAAAAGGATAATCTATTTTTGAATAGAAATTGAATTTTGAATGAGGTAGAATATAACAAATTATTTTAGTTATATTAAAACAAGCAGTTTTATTTATAAACAAATGTTAGAAATAAAAATGGATTAATTATTATTAAATAATTTGAAAATATAAGATGAATTTATAAAGGGCAGATTGGGTAACTGTTTCAAACGGAAACGATGAAATTTATTTAGATGTTTGAGGTGTAAAGATAATTGAAATAAAACCATAAGGAATTATAATTTGATTTCGACTATGTCGAATATTATAAAGATAATTTATTTTTAGAAATTATAGATTACAAAACTTAGAAATTTCCAAGATAGTTAATATTTGGTTTGAAAACCAATAGTTTATAATCGAATGTGTAATCGAGATTTAGTTATAAACTTGATATATAATTAACAAAGTGTTGACTTGTAAATAAAGTAGAGTTCAATTATGAATTTATAAAGGAACCAGATAGATGAGATTTTAAACTGTAATGGTAATATTTGTTTAAATCAAGATTTTATTTATTAAAATGAATCCAGATTTCTATAGCAGAATAATATTCACGTTGTAAAGTGAATAATGATTTTAGAGCTAACGATTTGTAAGATTAAAACGGTTACAAAAGGTAAATGACCTATTTTAATAAGTAGCTAAGAATGGAGTTAAGAAAATTAGAAGATGACTGGAAATTAGTTAAGTTGAATAGCTTTTTGAGTATCGATCTGATGTTGGTTTTGGTCTTCGGGATTAATACTTAGGGATTTGTTCTCTTACTAGCCTATGGTTAAAGACTGATTGACGCTGAATGATAGTGATGCATGGATATATGGAAATGTTTTTCCATGAAACGTAAAATGGATTTAAGAAATATGGAAAATGGGGAAATTGGGAAATGAATAATTTAATGATAAATTAAATTAAAAGCGATCAGTGTTAATTGATGAATGATCAGTAAGATTTCCATTTGGAAATACGACCGTCGTTTGGATGTACGTTTTTCTTTGATAGTTAAATAACCGACTATCAAAGTGTTCGACCATTTTTTGCGTTGTCAATACGGAGAGACTGGGATCGGATATATTATCTGAAAACCACACCATATGGCATTAGCGTCGCGAATAAAATATGATGAAGATAATTGAAGACAGAGTTATGCAAGGGTTGTTCTCTAAATACTAGGTAGAAATTGCCTAAGATGGATTTACCGAATAGTGCCTTCGGGTTGTCCAGTCCCAGGACAACATGTATGGATGAATGTCTGACAGAGTATATCTAATAGAATGTGTAAATTGATCTCTTCAAATGTATTTACGTTTGGTGGCGGACGTTTCTCTTAACTTTATACCTGCGGTATTTTTGGAGAAATCAATTTGTGATTTGGCGGGTATGATGATATGGCATTCAAACTAGATGAAGCGTAAAAAAAAGTTATAACCTTAAGCCTCAACAACTGGTAAATAACAAAAATCGGGCAGGCAGCATGGCTAAGTGGGTCGTACCCAATTGGGGAGTATTGTCACCATCTAGAGAATATTCATATTTGTTACTTCTTTCAATTCTGTATCTCCCGGGAACTGTTATGTTGGTATACCAACTGTAAGGTGACAATATATTCAGAACATTCAAGCGAATTGAATGGCCGGTCTTGTGTGGCTGAGTTGTAAGATGTTCTTGTTGAACTCCAATGTATCGCTTCTAGAGTACACTAATTGGAAGGTAGTTCCATACCTTGTCATAATAAGAAATCCATTTTCCAATAAGAGCCCATGATTTCTGATTTTTATAATACATATGTAGAGCGTGAGATGAAAGCGTTCTGCCAGATTATTATTTACTTGTATTAGACACTATTATAATATCAGAATAGTATTGATTTTTGGAAAGTGTTTTGGGTTATCGTAAGGTAAAAACCATCCATGTTTTTGTGTGGATCGGTCTTACGATTGTCATTTACTTGAAAAGGACTTTGGAAAAGTTAAACCGAAATGGTTAGAGTTTACTCAACTAGTCACATAACTGGCCCAAAGTTTATTTTGTTTTGTTTTCCTTAAACTCTAGGGTGCCCAAATTTGTACGGGCAGTCAAGTAGTTGGGATTCTACAAATACCATTGAAGGAGCTTGGAGTAGGATGCTTCAGTGTTGGATATATATAGAGAGTTATTTCCACTGTGATATTTATATGATGTACTCTGATGATGATGAATGTAAGTACAAATACAATTTTGTATTTCGAAGTATTGTTATAATATATTTTATTCATTTCACTGCGAGATTCGTGTTTCATCTGTTGTGATCTTCTTCTTCTTCTTCTATTCTAACTCTTTCTTTCTACTTCCCACCCTCTAACTTCTTTTTACTAATGATCCGGTATTTCCGATTTTTGATAGTCGACAACGTGTTTTATGTCAATTTTCAGGGTCGAAAATCCTCGGTTCGTTACACTTATTCTTTTTAGCAGCAAACATCGCTTTCGAACTGCAAATATCAAAACTTACCAATCAATTAATTTTCATAAAATAAACTATTACTCTCATGTATATACATTGTTTTTCATCTTAATTTTATGATCGACCTAGGGATTTCAATTTATTTTGGTTTTTTTCTTAATTCTTCGATTTTCCAATAACTGATTTGGGTCTTAAATAATTCATGTGGTCAATTGTAGAAATTTTGATTGTTATTCAATTCTAATGGATTTCAATTTTATCTTCCCACGTTTATGTATTGATTTGTTTGAAATCCATTGGTCCGAATTTCAATTTAAACTAGGTGTTTTCAATACCATGGATTGATTGTTATAACATAAGCGACTGTTTGGTTTTAATGTTTTAGAACAAGCATTCCTCGGTTTCTAATCCTCTTACCCTTTTTGTTTGTCGATATGATTCGTAATTTCGATTACTAGAATGAAAGAGAAAGAGTTTTTGTTATAGACTAGAAGGTGTTGTATATAACATTGTTGTATACACAATTATATGATTTTTGTTTGATGATAGATTATTATAAATGTGTTTGTTATTGTACTGTTTCATATATACATCACAGATAGATATATAATATTTATATTTAAATAGAATACGATTGTACAGAAATTCAAATATTCACATAGTATTTTATTTAAATAGAATATTTAAAAAAAATCAAACAGTACAACTTCTATAACTCCTCTATTTGTACATTTCACTGATATATTACATCTCACTTCATACATACATTCTTTCCCTCATATACAGTTACACTGTTACATACACTTATATACATTTCACTGTTATCTTTTGTCTTATGTCTTCACAGCATCCTTCAGTCAGTCCAGTCATCCACACCTGTCACATGAAACACACACTGCAATAGAAATAAAACTGAATACATGCAAATATAAATTTATTTATTTATTTTGCCTTAGAATTTCGGTATGTTTCTCACCATTTTTCATGACTTGATCTGATATCCATTTGTGTCTGGACAACTTGTGATATTCACAGTGATACACTGTAAATACCACAAGGCAAACAATATGTATATACACATATTACAATGCAGGGACAGGAAAATTATTCTGATTGACTGCATATACACACGTGTACAAATATACACTGTGCACTGCCTCGCTAATTAAAATGCAGTATAGCAACTGAGGAGCAGCCACATAGACCAACTCGACCCAGTGCAAGTGAAAGTATGTCAAGTACATAGCTCATGGTCGAGGCAACCCAAATACATGCAAGCCATGTATAAAGTCAAGATGTCAAACAGTGTAAGCCAAACTGGTCGAGCACAAGTCAGCTTGAGTACAAGAATAGTTCAAGTTCATGTCTACGCAACAAGTCAAATATATGGTGTAACATCAAACTGGTGGAGCAACATATACATGAATGTGCAAGTGCACAAGCCAAAGGTCTCAAAGCGAGTAAACAACTCAACTGGTAGATACACAAAGCAAACGAGTACTTAGTGGAGCAGCAGGCAATTAACTCAAGTGAGACAAATACATGCAGTGCAGGAGGGTAAACTTTCAAGATTTCAAGTGCTACATGTTCAGCCATGTATCATGTGCAAGTATGATAATCCACTTTAGCATGAACAAGTCAATCATGGCAGTTTTAAATGGGCTGAAGTGCAACTACATATATATGGTGATGCAGCAGTTCCCAAAGTACAAAATACACATGAGATACATTTACAAAACATGGTGCCAATATGAACATATATATGACATGGAATGAGTCTACACATAAGCATGGAACTGAATGCAACATAGCTCAACAGTGGTGAGCATTTAAAATGTCCAAAAAACCACATATACAGAGCTTTGCAGATAGATACAGCTCAACATACAAACAGTGGCAAGTGTGGGCAGGTACATGGATGAAGCATGGCATGTCAATGTCAACATTAGGATGTGAGAAAGCAACATCTTACAAATATGATCAGGCACGTTTACAAGTATGACAAAGCTTAAATGGTTCAGCAAGCTTAACTCACAAAAACAAATACAAGGGTAGTGCATGAACTAGTTAAATACAGGTCAACCTTTTGAAACATGCATGCATACAATGCAAGGTGAAAGCAAGATTCAGATGCAAGTTAATGGAATAAATGATTGCTTTTCATTTCAGGAATCCTCAAATTAGATTCACAAATGCAGCATGATCCTACAAATTATTTGATAAAAATTTCTTCTTGCAAAATCAAAGGAGCACATCAATTCTGTGTTCTTAAATGTTTTTTTGAAATCAAGATTTTTTTATGCTAAGAAAACATTTCGAAAAACAATACTTTTGGCAAGAAGAAATCAGTGGAGAAACATGGTTAACGTTTTTACTCATATACAATATGTTTTTTATGGCATGTTTTACTGAAGACCTTGATCACAATTGCGATGCAACAAATCAGGGAACTCTCAGTCTATCTCTAATCAAGAATTGTTCAAGGGAACAAAATAGGTAAGATTTTATTTCCAGAAATTGTCGAGCAAAAAGGGAAATTAATATTCGGGAATAACAACACTTCTCAGAAATCTCAGTGTGAATTTAAGGCAATAGGTCAGAAATATCTACAAATTCACGACAATTACAGAGCAACAATCACACAAAGGAAATTAATCGAAGAATCAAGCCAACCAAAATTGGAAAACCAATGCAATAAAATCAAGTCAGTATGACGAAATCTGAGATGTTATAGGAATTCTATAAATACACCTATCATCACGGGCAAATAGGGCGATCGAAACCTTAACCAACTCAAGAACAAAAAGGATTCAAATCAAAATTATTTACCAGAGTTTCGATCGCAAGAAGGACCAAATCAATCGACGATAGAGCATCAAAGAATTCAAGCTTTGGAGTTTATCTAAACCATTATTTTGCGATTTGATTTGGGGGCAACAAAGAAAACCCTAACATTGATATCGACCACCATTTTTTATTCCAAAGAGGAAAGTGATCGGGGTAAAGGAAATAAGGGTGCAACACATTACAAAGGGGCCGACCAAGATTAATTGAGTTTTAAAGGGGGTTTTTAGTCTTTTTATTTAATTGTTTTTTTACATTGTTTTGTAAACAATCTATCAGTTTTTCTAGTGCCTGTAAAAAACTAGGGAATCTAGTTAGGGTTTTAACTGGTAGTTTACTAGAGTCTGTAAAAACTAGGGATACGGATTACGGGTTTGTAATCCGGGGAAATCTAATCTAGGGGATATAAATTAGTCTAGGGTTTTGAGTGTAGGATTAGAATAGGAGCGAGGGGTTCACAAGTTTACATGGTCTTGTAAGCGGGATCTGTTCTATTACCTAGTAGAAACCTTAGGAATGCAGCAGTAGGCAGGATATTGCAGAAGTTAGGTATATCTTGTGTCATTTACTTTCTGCATTTTATTTCTGCTGCATTCTATGATCTGATATTTTTTATACCTCGTTAAAATTTAATAAGGGTGCGTTTTTTAGAGGTCCCTATTAGGTTTCAAAATATAAAAAAAACCCGGTCATAAACTTATTGTAAATTTAGTCCCTGTTTTTCGAAAATTCATAAAAAAAATATTAAAAAAATATAAAAAAATCACGTAAATTCGTATTTAAATAAAACATGTACTCGCCCAAAAATTCAGATCATAATAAAATCAAAACATGCATCAAAATCGAAAAAATACAGAAAACAACGAAAAATGCAGTAATTTGCATCAAATCATGCACATATTTGGAATACTTGCATTCATCTATGCAAGTATTTCTCTGTTATATTTTTACATGCAATACTTGCATACATGTGTGCAAGTATTTAAAATAGTTGCATACATGTATGCAAGTTTCTGCACACATTTTATTTTCTCATGTAAATACTTGCATACATGTGTGCAAGTATTTCAAATAGTTGCACACATGTATGCAAGTTTCTGCATACATTTTCAACTAAAACAGCTTCAGAAATACTTGCATACATGTATGCAACTATTGGCAAAAGTTGCATACATGTATGCAACTATTTTGCAAGTTTTAAATTCACAATACATCCCTGTAATTAATGTTTTCTCTGTAAACCCGCCCCCTATTTTAGCTGCCGCCTGGAATCTTCCGCCTGCCACTTTCCATACCTCCGCCTCTTTCGTTTTCTGTCCAAATTTTCAGGCGCTATCACTTAAAAAAAAAAAAAAAAAAATTTCTAAAATCTGTAAATATTCTCGGAAGTCCACAGAAATTGAAAAAAAAAAGTTGCATCAATGTATGCAACTTTTACGAATAGTTGCATACATTTATGCAACTATTCGAATACACATGCATATATTTATGCACGCCTGTTTGAAAAATTGCATACATGTATGCAGTTTTTCTATATAACTGCATACATGTGTGCATATATGTCAAAATACATGCAAACGTGAATAAGTTGCACGTAGGTATGCAGTTTTTAAACAAATGCATCAGCAGATGCATGTTTTAACAATATGTGCATACATGTATGCATTTATACTGCAGTTTTGACGCAGATTTGAAATAAATGCATACAGGTATGCAACTAATCGACTTATATGCATGTTTTGATGCAATTTACTACATTTCGTTGATTTTCTGTATTTCATGATTTCGACGTTGTTTTTAATGTTTTTTTGATCTGATTTTTTTCACGATTAATTGTTTTAATTAAATACGAATTTACATGGTTTTTTAATATTTTTTTATATGTTTTTGAAAATAGGGACCTAATTTACAATAAGTTTATGACCGGATGTGAGCCTAATTAAGTTTCGTTTTAGGGATGTGTGCCTAATATTCACATTTAATAAACCCTATTCACCCCCTAGGGTTAATCTAGATTCAACAGAAGGTATTTTTTAAACCAACCAATACTAAGCCGAAGGCTTTTGCTATTAACATGAGGCATCGTTCCTTCCGAAAGTGTTTTATTTAGTCAGTGGAGGGGGGATGGTTTCGTAGACTATTTCATTGTTCTTTCGAGAGGAATGGTGCATAAGATGTTTTTCATAGAATTTTTGTCTAACAATTTTTATAATTATGAAACAATGTCATCAGGCAACACTATGGTATGAAAAACAAGCGTAAAGAAGTCTCTCGTGAAAGAAGTCCCCTCCGCCAGTGAGGAAGCCCTTTCCACCAGTGGGAATCCTCTCCCTCAGCAAAAGCGGGGCCCAACGATGATGTTCTCTCAAAAAGGTCTTTGATTTCTTCTCAGGATTAAGTAGATGTCGTTTTTGAGGACATCTTGATTACTGATATATAAGCTATACCTCCTCCTGAAGATGCTTCTATGGATAACCCTAGGCAGAGTTTCTTTGCCTTCTCTGCTGTTCATATTTGGCATGGTAGGTTTCTTCCCTTCATGGATTTCTTGCTTCTCCTTTTTCAACAGATGCATCTTGCTTTTATTCTGTTGTCTCCGAATACTTATACTTTCATGCTATGCTTGGAGATGATTTCTTTGAAGTCTGGTAGTCAATCTTTAAACCATGTGGTTCTCTACAACCTCCTTCGCTTGGTCAACATAAGTAAGGCCAGTGCTATATTGTACCGGTCCAACCCCGACAAGGCTTCAATCATGGACCCTATTAGATAAGTCAAAACATTGGGAGAACCAATTCTTTTCTATTCGATGTCCATCTGGGGTTAGTGGGAGGTTTATAAAGCTTGTAAGAGTTTTTACTTCTTGTAGAACGGTAGCTGTTACTTATTTTGATGAATATTTTTTCTATCTCACCGGGGATGTGCTGAAATTGTAACGTCCCGTATTTTTAGCAATTGAATAATTAATTTATTTAATTAATTAAAATATCAATTTGGTGATATCGATCAGTTGAGTTTAATTTTGATTATTTAATTGTTACAAATAATCTGATAATACATTTAATTTCTGAAATGGTCGGAAATGAGTCGAATTCGCAGTAGTGTGTGAATTGGATAATATATGAGATTTAATTCAGTTTAGAATTTGATTATAGTAACGAATATATTATTTAAACAAAAGCTGAATGTATATATTATAATTTAATTATAATCAAGCTCGTACCAGCGTGGTAGTTCGTAATTTAACGTTTTGAACTTTAAATGGGTATACATGATTGGTTATAAGTCGAATTTCTTCAAAACAAGAAACGTTCGAATCTATTGAACTGTCCTTTTCTAATGGAAGTGAAAAATCGAGATTTCGTCTCATAAATTGTGAGTTGTATCCGAATCAAATTTCCAAATGGTCATTATGGAATTGTATATAAGCCATTACGATATATTTAATTATAATTAAATATTGATTTTGAAATTGGAAAAGATCTTTAAGACGTAGCTATAATTTAATTTATAGAATTTTCTATAATTTTTATTTTGGAAAATAAGCAACCTTTTTATTTGGAGTATTTTACACCCTAAATCAGCGATTTTGGGCTTTACAGAATAAGTTAACTTGTTTATATTATTACATTTTTGGGATCGTGGTATACTGCCCATTACAACGATTTTTTTATTTTTTTGGGTAGCTGTCATTAAAATGATAAAACCTTATGTAGCACGGTACCCTAAAATCTAACGTGCGTGTGTATATATAATTAATAATATCAACTAAAAACAAATACATTCCTTGACAACCAAGTATCCGCAACTACATATATTGCGCAGACTAAATATAATAATATAGGATTGTAGACCTTTTTCTTTTGTCCAGCTATGTTTTGAAAGTGAAGAAACCCTAAAACCAGTGCAAATAGCCTACTTATCATCTATTACTTAATAGTTAAGTCTCTACTGCCTCAGCCGTATTCCTTGCCATCTCCACAAAATTTATGTCTATATGAATCGTCAAATCTCGCAGAAGCTATACTCTTTTACACATGGCTAAGTGAAGAACATTGTACTGCGCTAAAACTTGTGTGTGAAGGAACTTAATATATAATAAATACTCAGGCTTCCACTTCTTTTCTTCTTTCTGGAAACAGCTCCCATGAGTGATCAACTCGAACAGCTACTCTAAATTATCGTGTCTACAGACTTAGCGATATGAGAATACAAATTATATAGTACATCAAAGTATTACCTAAGAACATGCTACCTCTACCATGATACCTTAGTTTCTAAGTCTCCTTAGCTATAAATGAAGCACGCAAGGCCTCACGCTGTTTTTCCTTTCTGCAAAATCAAGCCAAGTTAAATGGCCTTCCTTTATTTAAACATTTCTATATTTATATGCCTCTAAAGAAAGCTATATATATATAAATATGTGTATATATATATATTTCCCTGCAACGATTCTCAACACCCTTATATCATTTTTGCGGAGATCAACACCTTTATTGTTCGCTATTTTTGGCAAGGCATCAGTTAGGGTTCATCGACGATAACGGTAGAAGCAGTTAGAGGAAGTGTCGATGTCGAGCATGGCCTTGGAGTCAATGGGAAAAAGGTTGCGTGAGTTCTGGTAGCGGTTGCGTGTGGTCTGGGAATCGTGATCGTAGAGTAGAAGAAGAGTATAACATTAAGGAAGATGGTGACTAAAGTTTTCACACCATTTACTGTAGCATGACATGGAGCTGGAGATCGCAATGACAACAGTGACTGCGAGTGGGAAACGAAGGATGCAATCAGATAGGGCTCGTGATGGAGAATGTAATGGTGTTTCTCGTTTTGAGTTCATGGAGAAACTGAAGGGTTTAATGCAGTGGAAGGTCTGACGTGAGTGAAGGAGTAAGATGGGGAGGAAGAAACCTGATGACATTAATGGTGACTCTTGAGGAAGAGGAAACTTGGTATTTTGAAACTTTGTTCACTATTGCTTCATTATTCATGGCTTCCAAATTCAAAGGGAGTTATGGGACTATGAACGGATTAGTCGGGGCATCGGAATGTGTTAACATGGGAATGTTTGTGATGAGGTTCACTAGTTGGATTATTTTTCTGAGAAACGGAAATGGTGGAGGAATTAGTTAAATGGAGCTCAGCGTGGTGATTCGGTGTAATATGGGAGAAGGACTACAGGGTTTTTGCGTGTTCAAGTTAGCTGGAGGTGTTGTTTTGTACGAGGAGTAAAATGGCGTAATTTATTTGTTTGGATCATGATTAGTTGGGTGAAGAATGAGGGAGTAATGTACGCAGTAATGGACATTTTGAAGGAGCAGGAGTCGTGTATTTTTGGGAAGAAGCTATTTAGGTGGATCTGGGTATGTAGAAGCGAGTTGGACCAAGTTGTAGGGGTAAGGCCCACATTAAATTAAAATTTAGTTTAATTTATTTTTAAATAGCATATCAACTTAGAAACTCTGTATCTTGTTCATACATAAACAAAATTTAATGACACATGATCTGTTAGGATCGTACGGACGCAAGCTTCACAATGGATTTGGTTTGAAGTGATTTGGAGTTCGTTTGAATTTACGGCAAGACAGAACGACGGACTGGATTAATCGACTGTTAGTCATTATTCAACGGTTAACAACCAATGTGAGTAATCTCACCAACTCTATCTAGTTTTATAATTTTATAAATGTTATTTAATATTGATAAAAATGATTGAATGCTGTGTGTAATGGTTGTTTGGACGATTCACTAATTTATTAGTTGAAATAATATATATAGTTATACATAAATCGTTAATTGAATACTGATTCCATTTATTAAAATATTTCACATTTATATGAAATAAATGTTGACCAACATCTGTGGATGTAGGGAAACAGGTTGGAGGGATCCAATTGGATTCCTTAACAATTATACTGTTGTTTTTCATATATTGCATTATATGATGTGACAAATAATCTTGTGTTGATTATTGTGTGTTGGGACGTTTAAACAAAATTGACCAGAAATAATTAGTATCTAAATATCATAAGATGTATGAATATATCAGAAAATAAACTGGGGTTTTAAAAAGGGAATTTATATTTTAAACTAGAAAGGAGATTTTGATTGGCCAGAATATATTTACTTGTTCAATTATATAAAACAAGTAGTTTGATTTATAAACGATATTTATAAATGAAGCAAAATTATTTTTATTAAACAGTTTGGAAATATAAATTTAAGAAATGAATTTATATAAAAAGAAAGGGCAAATCAGTTATAAAGAAAAATGATGTGCTTATTTCGATGTTCAAAATATGAATAAAATTGAAATAAATCGATAAGGATTTATAATTATAATTCGATGATATCAAATGTTATTAGAATAATTTATTTTATAAATATATAAAATGAAATTCAGGATTTGACGAGATAATTATTATTTGGATTTATTATCGAATAGGAAATGAGATTTAAATTATAACTTAAAGTCGGTCGCCACCACCAATCGCCCGTGTGCGAAGCACGGGTCTCATCCTAGTTATAACTTACAAAATGAGTTTATGAAATGAAATAGGAAGTATGGGTTTATAAAATAACAAAATAAGTGGGATTTTAAACTGAAATGATATTTGTTGTTTACATCAAGACTAATTTAATAAAATGAGTCCATATTTCTATAAAGATATAATATTCACATTTAAAGTGAATAATGGTTTGGAAGCAAACATTTTCCAAATTAGAATGGTGATAAAAGGAAATTGGTAAATGCTAGAAGTGATAAATTCAAAAGTGAATGTAGAAATTTGGGTTAACCTTTAACAGTGAGTTTATTCCAAGGTTTTGAACGTTAATCGAATATAGATCATTCGTAAGGGAGTATAAGTCCGAATTTGGTTATATCGAATCCAAGAAAGTAATATTTACTTTCCGTTTTTAGATGAAGATTATTTATTTAGTTAATTAAATATTATTTATTTATTTAAAATAAAGAATAAAAGTTATATTTTGAAATTAAATATTTCAAAGGAAGATATTATAACATCATCGTTATAATCAAAGATTTCCGTAAAGAAGTGGATTCGTAAACTGAATGGAGAGTTGTGTAAACAGTTTTGTAGATAAGAAACTAAGAAATGGAGTTAAGAATATCAGAAATTGATTGGAGATTTGTTATGTTGAATGGTTTTCTAAGTATCGATCTGACGTTGGCTTCGGCCTTTGGGGTTGATACTTGGGAAATTGTTCTCTTACCAAATTTACAGTTAGGGACTGATGGAGAAGGATAGTGATGCATGAATGAGATGGGAATGTTTTCTGATATAAATAAGAAATAATTTCTAAGATGTAGAAAGTAAATAGTTTAAAATATTTGGAAATATTTTCCAAGGATCGGGAGAAGCCAAACGAGTTGAAGAAATATTTGGGTAAAGATATTGAATGGGAATTGGGAAAATGAAATGATTATTTTTAATTCTATTAAACGGGATAAGTGTTTATTGATGATTGGTCGGTAAGATTTCCATTTGGAAATACGACCATTGTTCGTACATATTTTTTTTTAATAGTTAAATCACCGACTATCAAAGTTTTCGACCATTCCTGTAATAACCCGGAAATTCTGAGCCAATTAAAAATTTTTATTTTGACAATTTAATGAATTCCGAATATTTAAAATGAATTATTTTAAATAATAACAACGAGAAATTTATTTTGAATAGAATTAGAACGTATACATTTATATAGATCGTCATTAGAATGGAAATATTTTATTTTAAATATAAAAGGAATTGAAAATGGCGCGGTAGTTCGAAAATTCGATTTCAAATTTCAAATGAATGTACAGGATTCAAAATAAACCGGATTTTAGCGGAACCAAAAATATTAGAATCTAATTGAAAATATCTTTCCAACGAATCCGAAAAATCAAAATTTCGTAGCAGGAATAAAAAGTTGCATCCAGTTGAAATTTCAGAATACTCGCTATGGAATTCTGGCGCTTAAAAATGGAAATTTTGCAAACGACCTCGGTTTTCCACGAAACCACTTTTGTTGGAACCGGAGTGTCAAATCATTGCTAGGTTTCAAAATTCATAATTTTCTGAATCAATATATGAGCGTGGCAAAGGGAAACGCGTTTGACAAGTTTCGGTTGATTTTAATCGACTGGAAAATGGCCATTTTTCAAACAATCTCGGAATTTGACAAAATTAGTTTTGTTAGGACCGTACGAGGCTAGAAATAATTTTTCTAGAATTTTTAAAGGCCGTACGTGGTCCCGATAAATTGAAATGCACGTTCAAATTCAATATATAGATTTATATTTTGATTTTGATGAAAATTGATCTTAACAAGCGAATCGGGTTACGAAACATATCCCATTGAGTTCGGAATGGGGGTATTACGCTACGGACAACAGTCGGTGTGTTTGATTTCGAGTACTTATTAAAAAGGTGCTTTTTGAAATTTAAAAATAATAAAATATAAATATAAATCTAGTCAACCCTTTTTTCCCTTACACCCGGTCAAACCCGCCCCTATTTCCTCACGTTCAAAACCCGATTTACTTAAAAAAAAAAGGGCGACGGAGGAGGAAACCGCCGCTCCAGGCGCCGCTTTGCCCCAGTCGCCGGCCTCCCCCTCTTCTTCTCCACCTCGTACCCCTTGCGAGATCCGACCAGTCGCCCCACCGAAGGACCCATGGCCGCCGTCGTTGGCCAGCGCGCCACCTCCCCCCGCGATTGATGCGAGCACCCCTCCCCTTTCTCAATTGCAGCACTCTCTCCCCTTAGAACCAATGTAAGTTTTTTTATTATTATTTATTTCAATTTACTTTGAAAATTCTGATTTTTTTTATATACAAAGCGGAGCTAAAATTCTGGATTTTTAATGTTAAGCAAAGGTAGGATTTTTAATGTTAAGAAAAGGTAGGATTTTAATTTATAAAGATTCGATTTTTAGTGTGATAAAAATATGATTTTTTTAGGGGATTAAAGTATGATTTTTATGGGATAAAAGATTTGACTTTTATATTCGATAAAGTTATAATTTTTATGAAGTAATAGCAGATATAAAAATATAGTTTTTATATAGCAGAGATAATAAAGATATAATTTTTATATAAGTATGATAATAAAAATATGGTTTTTATAATGTGTGAAGAATAAAAATATGATTTTTATTTAGTTAGCAAATTCAAAATTTGATTTTTATACATATGAAGTGAAGATAAAAATTCGATCTTTATGTAGGAAGTAGGGTTGTTAAAAATGTGACTTTTAACATATACCGCGTGAAACAGATCTCGTTGGAGACACAATGAAGATTTCCTACATATGAAGAGCCACGGTGAATTGGTTTAGCTACTCGGTGAGAACTCCTCACTTTTATTTTAATTTCTAGTTGAAATATATACTAGGATGCAGACGGTGCTTAGCAGCACCCGACACCCGTCGTCCACAGACTATGGATGACTTGTTTGTTTGATTGCTATGTTGTGAAATTTGATTGTGTCATGTGGAATGAAATAAAATATTTTATAGTGGAAAATATTTTATAGTTAAAAATATGATTTTTAACGTGTATATAAAATAAATAGTAATAAACAAATCGGACGATTTGTTTATATACACTGATTTGACTGATATTGATTGGGACGATAAATTTTACACATCGCCCAACTGCACAAATAAAATCTGTGTTTTTTGGTTGGAAACCCCACACGGGTATTGGGATGATATTTGATGTACACTAATCCCGATTGTTTAGTTGTATGTCAATCGATGGGTTGACAGATTGTGTAAGCGTTAATTATTTATATTTAATGCTTATGTAGTTGTGTGGTGCACTCTGGATGATGGTTGATGATTTATCGTTGTTGTTTTATACATGTGTTGTAGGGAATCCATATAATTAACGTTATATGGTTATTGATTGGGCCTCATTCCAATTTGGAAAATAGAAATATAAATTCATTTGAATCGAAATTGACTTTGGAATATTTCGATGTTGGATTTCGTGATGATACTGATATTGTTATGGGAATTTGATAGATATATTAACATTGTTATTTCCAATACATTATTTGTTGGTCGTAGAATTTGATATTGAATTTAAGCCGATATATTTTCTATTCAGAGCCTTGTATTTAATATCAAATGTGATTTGGGTTTGTCCTGAATGTTGTCTTCATTAACACTGTTCTTAAACCCAGTAGAGAAAAAGATTAAATCTTTTTATTTAGATTTAATGAAGTATACCAATTAAATGGTATTTAATTGGAATTGAATAGAATGTGATTTTCGGTTTATCGTGAACCGTGTTTTAGATGACATTGATTCTTTAACCCAGTTAAAGACAGGATATTGATTTTTGGGAAGATTAAAACTAAGTGTAGTATTAATGAATCTTTAATTAGATTGAAGTGATCAAGAATGGAGTATCACTAGTTTTTCTCCAGGCGATAGATAAATCTTTAATTAGATTTGAACGTGAAATGGTAATTAAATTTACCGATAACAGTGTGGTGTTAGATATGAAGTATGACTAGTTTTACTTCATGGGATGAATAGGTTGGGATTGGGAAGTAAAATAAATGATTACTATGATGTGGTTCGCTAATCCCGACTAATTTGAATTGATATTCAAAGGAAGATTAAAGAATAAATTTAAAGAATTTATCTTTGATAAAATTAATGGGAACCTTTCCCAAAGTATAAGAATATTTGAGTGAAAGAATATTCTGAATTGGAATGAGGCATATGTTGTGTCTGTGCAACACTTGTTTATTATATACGCGAGTTATTCAGAAAGACCGGGTTTATCCTATTCTGAATAACTGATTCGATGTGGTGTCGAGGATGAAGACGGTGGTTGAAGACCAGAGGTCTTCACATCGTTTGGGTGATTACTGATGATCTTGATTGGGTTGTACACCCAAGAGGAGGGAATCAGTTGGTGATCGTCCAGACGTACTTGGAGATCGATGGATATGCGAGGTACAAGGTGCCTCCGGTTTCGTTCAGACCCAGAACGAACTTGTAAATGGACTGTGTGTCTGACATTGGATTTTTTTTCTGTGTGATTGATTTCTATTAAGTATATATTTGTTTGGCGGCGGAGAATTTATTCTCTTGCTTAACGCCCTTCTCTGAGACGTATGAGCTCAGGGGTTATATATTGATGGATATCAATCGCATGGAGTGAATTGCCTGTGTGGTATGCCTAAGTGGCAATTGATCAAGGCTTTTGTTGAAAAGCAAAGTCTTGTGGTTGATGATCAAAGCACGACCAGTGTGGCATAGCTTTGTGTAGCGTTGATTCGCGAGCCTCATACCCCGGTTGTGAACCAGAAACGGGAGAGGACCTCAGGGAGGACATGCATTTCTTTCTAGCTAGTGTGGTGTTAGTGACCCACCAGCCCTGACATTTATATTATTTTGGCCTGTGTTGTTGTTGTTGCGAGGCGCCTCGGATATATCGGTGACTATGTGGAGCCGATGGAGCCATTGGGCTCATTTACGCCCCATAGGGCGGGGAAACCTATTGTCCACGGTTTAAGTTTAATCCACCTCAAGTGGTCCGACCCTGTTGCTCCAAGGCTTGCTGCGCGCTTGACTGAGGCTCGGGCTAGACAGTCTCGAATCGGTAGAGGACGATCCCTGGCCTCGGTTCACAAATGGAAATCCAATTTCCAAATACGTGACTTTGCGGTTTTGATTGTAGAGCCTAGTATGGCGACATGATATATGGTACTCATGCCGTCTATGATTGATATTTATGATTGGAATTGTTTTGACACTATACACTTATAATAGTATCAAATGATTTGTTTTTAAGGTACCAAGCATGTTTGGCTATTATAAGGGAAAACCCTATCCTCTGGCTTGTGTTGCATTGTATGATGGGACCTGGGTCTTATAATAGCTTCATTTTTCCAAAAAGCATTGCACTGTTTTGTTATATGCACCGGTATTCTTGGGAGGAAACTCATTCCGTGTTATACGGCGTGGTCCCTTGATATATCTGATTTAAAGTAAAGCTTTAAATAACTGTTTTAGTTCTCACACTAGTCACATGACTGACCTATAGTTTATTGTCTTTAACCTAAACTCTGAGTGCCCTTATTACGACACGGGCAGCTAGTAGTTTTGGTTTTGCAGATTTATATTCACAGGATCCTGATTTACAGCTGAATCGATATTCGGAGAGCTCTATATCCATGTATTACTTCTAGTTGTGTATTGTATTATTTTCCGCTGCAGTAATGTAATTAAATCTCTGATAATTTATGATGTGTAATATTTATTCATACTCTGTAGTATTCTTGTATTCTGATGGAATTGTTGTAATTAACAATGAAATGTTCTTCTTTATGTGTTCCGATGTGGCTTGTTTTCAATTCAATCCTAGCTTTCCTTACCGGGGAAGTTCAGGTCTTTTTAGTTGGTATCAGAGCTTTGGTTTACAGAGCTCGGAGAACAAGACACATTAGAACCATACGAAAGAATTCATTATAGATTGGATTAGTAATATCCAATGAGAATGACTCGTTAGAGATAGGATCAGTATTATCCTAGAACGAGTGTGAAGTGTATTTTTTTAAATTGAAAACAAATTTTGTTTTGAAAAATTAAATTCAATTATTCGTATTTGAATATTTATTTGTATTGATTTGGACAATCAAGTATAAAAAGATTTTTCGTATACGTCTGATCCACGTGTATTCGAAGTTTTAATATACTGGATAGATATAGAATCACACTCTAGTCGCCCGGAGATGGTACTGATAATTGTCATGACATCATCAGTATTTATGTTCGAGTTTAGAAGGTG
This sequence comes from Allium sativum, assembly GCA_030737875.1. Lineage (NCBI taxonomy): Eukaryota > Viridiplantae > Streptophyta > Magnoliopsida > Asparagales > Amaryllidaceae > Allium > Allium sativum. Next base: position 290,410,335 of record CM060921.1, on the reverse strand, counting down.
TGATATATATATTTCCATTAGACTGGTGTGAGAACCAAAGCTAGATAGGGCTTTTTTTGTGATTTGGCACCAAAAATGTGATTTTTGACTATATATCAAAGTTACGAATTTGGAATGATAATTAACAAATTGATTGCTGATTGTGTTGTTTGATTACTGGTTGAATAATTAAAATTTGAACCATATAGCCAAATTGATCAAATAGTGAGTTGTACTGAAAATTTGTCGCATTTGCATACATATACATGCACATACATTGAACAGGTCATAGCAAGGAGGCTAGAGAAGAGGAATAAAACTGTTTGCCCGACAAATAGATACATGTTTACGAATTTATTGGGGTTTGGATGATTTTATGAGCCGATTAGCTAGCCGCTTGGCTGTTTCTTTTTCTTTTTGGATTGGTTAAGGCCATGGGAGGCTATTTGAAATATCCCGAAGTCCCCGGTGCAGGGGAGGTTATGGCGAAATTTTTCGAAAATTTAGGGTGTTAGCTAAATTTTTGAAAAATTTAAAAAGTACTTAGAAACTGAAAAGTTGAAGAACTTAAGCCGTAGAGAAAATAATGGAAGTTGAGTTGATTAGTTAAACAACTTTCAGCTTCGTTCCTTTTCAGGGACGAAAAGTTTTAAGTAGGGGAGATTGTAATAACCCGGAAATTCTGAGCCAATTTAAATTTTTTATTTTGGCAATTTTGACGGATTTTGAATATTTAAAATGAATTATTTTAAATAATAACAACGAGAAATTTATTTCGAATAGAATTAGAACGTACACATTTATATAGATCGTCGTTAGAATGGAAATATTTTATTTTAAATATAAAAGGAATTGAAAATGGCACGGTAGTTCGAAAATTCGATTTCAAATTTTAAATGAATGTACAAGATTCAAAATAAACCGGATTTTAGCGAATATCTTTCCAACGAATCCGAAAAATCAAAATTTCATAGTGGGAATAAAAAGTTGCGTCCAGTTGAAAATTCAGAATAGTCTCTATGGAATTCTGTCCCTTAAAAATGGAAATTTTGCAAACAACCTCGATTTTCGACGAAACCACTTTTTTTGGAACCGGAGTGTCAAATTATTGCTAGGTTTCAAAATTTGTAATTTTCTGAATCAATATGTGAGCGTGGCAAAGGAAAACGCGTTTGACCAGTTTCAGTTGATTTTAATCGACTGGAAAATGGCCATTTTTCAAACGGTCTCAGAATTTGATGAAACTAGTTTTGTTAGGACCGTATCGTCAATTCGAGACTAGAAATAAATTTTCTAGAATTTTTAAAGGCCGTACGTGGTCCCAATAAATTGGAATGATCGTTCAAATTCAATATATAGATTTATATTTTGATTTTGACGAGAACTGATCGTAACAAGCGAGTTGGATTACGAAACATATCCCATTGAGTTCAGAATGGGGGTATTAAGCTACGGACAACAATCAGTGGGTTTGTTTTTGAGTTCGTATTAAAAAGCTGCTTTTTGAAATTTAAAAATAATAAAATAAAATTATACATCTAGTCAACCCTTTTTTTCCCTTACACCCGGTCAAACCGGCCCCCATTCCCTCTCGTTCAAAACACGATTCACTTTTAAAAAAAAGGGCGACGGAGGAGGAAACTGCTGCTACAGGCGTCGCCGTGCCCCAGTCGCCCCCACCGAAGGACCCATGGCCGCCGTCGTTGGCCAGTGCGCCACCTCCCCCCCCCCCCCCCCCCCCCGCGATTATGCGAGCACCCCTCCCCTTCCTCAATTGCAGCACCCTCTCCCCTTAGAACCACTGTAAGTTTTATTATTATTATTTATTTTGATTTACTTTGAAAATTCTGAATTTTTTTATATACAAAGCAAAGTTAAAATTCTGGATTTTTAATGTTAAGCAAAGGTAGGATTTTTAATGTTAAGCAAAGGTAGGATTTTTAATTTATAAAGATTCGATTTTTAGTGTGATAAAAATCTGATTTTTTTAGGGGATTAAAGTATGATTTTATGGGATAAAAGATTTGATTTTTATATTCGATAAAAATATAATTTTTATGAAGTAATAGCGGATATAAAAATATAATTTTTATATAGTAAAGATAATAAAGATATAATTTTTATATAAGTATGATAATAAAAATATGATTTTTATTATGTGTGAAGAATAAAAATATGATTTTTATTTAGTTAGCGAATTCAAAATTTGATTTTTATACATATGAAGTGAAGATAAAAATTCGATCTTTATATAGGAAGTAGGGTTGTTAAAAATGTGACTTTTAACATATACCGCGTGAAACAGATCTCGTTGGAGACACGATGAAGATTTCCTACATATGAAGAGTTGCGGTGAATTGGTTTAGCTAATCGGTGAGAACTCCTCACTTTTATTTTGATTTCTAGTTGAAATATATACTAGGATGCAGATGGTGCTTAGCAGCACCCGACACCCGTCATCCACAGACCATGGATGACTTGTTTGTTTGATTGCTGTGTTGTGAAATTTGATTGTGTGATGTGGAATGAAATAAAATATTTTATAGTGGAAAATATTTTATAGTTAAAAATATGATTTTTAACGTGTATATAAAATAAATAGTAATAAACAAATCGGACGATTTGTTTATATGCACTGATTTGACCGATATTGATTAGGACGATAAATTTTACACATCGCCCAACTGCACAAATAAAATCCATGCTTGTTGATTGGAAACCCCACATGGGTATTGGGATGATATTTGATGTACACTAATCCCAATTGTTTAGTTGTATGTCAATCGATGGGTTGACAGACTGTGTAAGCGTTAATTATTTATATATAATGCTTATGCAGTTGTGTGGTGCACTCTGGATGATGGTTGATGATTTATCGTTGCTGTTATATACGTGTGTTGTAGGGAATCCATATAATTAACGTTATATGGTAATTGATTGGGCCTCATTCCAATTTGGAAAATAGAAATATAAATTCATTTGTTGAATAGAATAAATCATGTGTTGAATAGAAATATAAATTCATATGTCGAATAGAAAAATAAATTCATGTGTTGAATAGAAATATAAATTCATGTGTTGAATAGAAATATAAATTCATGTGTTGAATAAAAATATATATTCATGTGTTGAACAAAAATATATATTCATGTGTTGAAGAAAATATTCATTTGTTGAATAGAATAACGAAGTTATTGAAATATATAAAGCCGTGTTGATTAGATTGATGCCATTTTGACGTGAACGATATTTATATCAATTTTATTCATTTTTATAATGAATATAGAAAAGGAAGTGATTTCAAAATATAACGTTTTTTTTTGAAAATATTATCAATTGTATATCGATGATGTGGAATATTCAATTTTGATTCGAAATTGGATATGAAGTTGAAATCGTTTCGAAAACGAATTTAAAATGATTTATAAAATATGATTAGAAAGGAAATCGATGAAATATATATATTATATATATATAATGGCCTGAATAGAATGCGCCGCGCTGCGACAGTTCGCGAATTTTGACCCTTGACTTCGAATGGACATTACGGTAGATCCGACCATCGGATTCTCCTAAAGCCGAAACCGTTGGGTTCATATCGAAAAGTGCTTTCTGACGAATATTAGAGATTTGAAATCTAACGGTTGGATTTGGAATTATATCCAAATCAAATTTGGAAAAGGTCGCTGTAAGTGCAGTTCGATGGCCGTTGATGGAAATCGACTGTATAGGCCTTTATAAAATTATTAAAAATATCAATAATTTGTGTAAAATCATAAGAAATGATTCGTGAAGAATTGGGATGAAAAATTCCAAATTTGAAAAGATATAAATAGATTTTTATCGAAATGAACTGGTTTTGAACTAGAATTAAAATCCATTTTTTTTAAATAAATAAATTGGATTTGAAATGGTTTTAAAAGTAACCAGAATTTCCAATAATTGAATTGGAATGGATTTGAATTGAAATTGTCTTTGGAATATTTCGATGTTGGATTTTGTGATGATACAGATATTGTTATGGGAATTTGAAAGATATATTAATATTGTTATTTCCAATACGATATTTGTTGGTCATAGAATTTGATATTGAATATAAGCCGATATATTTTCTATTCAGAGCCTTGTATTTAATATCAAATGTAATTTGGGTTTGTCGTGAATGGTGTCTTCATTAACACTGTTCTTAAATCCAGTAGAGAAAAAGATTAAATCTTTTTATTTAGATTTAATGAAGTATACCAATTAACTGATATTTATTTGGAATTGAATAGAATGTGATTTTCAATTTATCGTGAACCGTGTTTTAGATGACATTGGTTCTTTAACCCAGTTAAAGACAGGATATTGATTTTTGGGAAGATTAAAACTAAGTGGATTTTTAATGAATCTTGAATTAGATTGAAGTGATCGAGAATGGAGTATCACCAGTTTTGCTCCAAGCGATAGATAAATCTTTAATTAGATTTGAACGTGAAATGGTAATTAAATTTACCGATAACACCATGGTGTTAGATATGAAGTCTGACTAGTTTTACTTCATGGGATGAATAGGTTGGGATTGGGAAATAAAATAAATGATTACTACGGTGTGGTTCACTAATCCCGACAAATTTGAATTGATATTCAAAGGAAGATTATAGAATAAATATAAAGAATTTATCTTTGATAAAATTAATGGGAACCTTTCCCAAAGTATAAGAATATTTGAATGAAAGAATATTCTGAATTGGAATGAGGCGTATGTTGTGTTTGTGTAACACATGTTTATTATATACGCGAGTTATTCAGAAAGACCGGGTTTATCCCATTCTGAATAACTGATTCGACGTGGTATCGAGGATGAAGATGGTGGTTAAAGACTAGAGGTCTTCACATCGTTTGGGTGATTACTGATGATCTTGATTGGGCTGTACACCCAAGAGGAGGGAATCTGTTGGTGATCGTCCAGACGTACTTGGAAATCGATGGATATGCGAAGTACAAGGTGCCTTCGGTTTCTTTCAGATCTAGAACGAACTTGTAAATGGACTATGTGTCTGACATTGGATTTTATTCTATGTGATTGATTTCTATTAAATATAATCTGTTTGGCGATGGAGAATTTATTCTCTTGCTTGACGCCCTTCTCTGAGAAGTACGAGCTCAAGTGTTATATATTGATGGATATCAATCGCATAGAGTGAATTGCCTGTGTGGTATGCCTAAGTGGCAATTGATCAAGGCTTTTGTTGAAAAGCAAAGTCTAGTGGTTAATGATCAAAGCACAGCCTGTGTGGCATAGCTTTGTGTAGCATTGATTCGCGAGCCTCACACCCCGGTTGTGAACCAGAAACGGGAGAGGACCTCAGGGAGGACATGCGTTTCTTTCTAGCTAGGGTGGTGTTAGTGACCTACCAGCCCTGACATTTAAATTATTTTCACCTATGTGGTTGTTGATGTTGCGAGGCGACTCGGATATATTGGTGACTATGTGGGGCCGATGGAGCCATTGGGCTCATTTATGCCCCATAGGGCGGGGAAACGTATTGTCCACGGTTTAAGTTTAATCCACATCAAGTGGACCGGCCTTGTTGCTCCAAGGCTTGCATGCGCGCTTGCCTGAGGCTCGGGCTAGACAGTCTTGAATCGGTAAAGGACGATCCCTGGCCTCGGTTCACAGATGGAAATCCAATTTCCAAATACGTGACTTTGCGGTTTTGATTGTAGGGCCTAGTATGGCGACATGATATATGGTACCCATGCCGTCTATGATTGATATTTATGATTGAAATTGTTTTGACACTATACACTTATAATAGTATCAAATGATTTGTTTTTAACGTACCAAGCATGTTTGGCTATTATAAGGGAAAACCCTATCCTCTGGCTTGTGTTGCATTGTGTGATGGGACCTGGGTCTTATAATAGCTTCATTTCCCCAAAAACATTGCGCTATTTTGTTATATACACTGGAATTCTTGGGAGGAAACCCGTTCCGTGTTATGTTCCTTGATATATTTGATTTAAAGTAAAGCTTTAAATAACTGTTTTAGTTCTCACACCGGTCACATGACTGACTTGGAGTTTATTGTTTTTAACCTAAACTCTGGGTACCCTTATTTCGACACGGGCAGCTAGTAGTGTTGGTTTTGCAGATTTACATTCACAGGATCCTGATTTATAGCTGAAGCGATATTCGGAAAGCTCTGTATCCGTGTATTACTTCTAGTTGTGTATTGTATTATTTTCCACTGCAATAATGTAATTAAATCTATGATAATTTATGATGTGTAACATTTATTCATACTCTGTAATATTCTTGTATTCTGATGGAATTGTTGTAATTAACATTGAAATGTTCTTCTATTTGCGTTTTGATGTGGCTTATTCTCAATTCAATCCGGGCTTTCCTTACCGGAGAAGTTCGGGTCGTTTTAATTCCCGTTGTCGATATGAAGAGACGGGGATCAGATTTGTTATATGAAAACCACTCCGTATGGGCATTATCGTTCAAATCAAATATATCGAAGACAATTGAAGACGGAGTTTAGGCAAGGGTTATTCTAGCGATCCTAGGTAGAAATTGCCTAAGATGGATTTACAGAATAATTCCTTCGGTTTGTCCAGTCCTAGGACAACTTGAATGGATGAATGTCTGACAGAGTATATCTGGTAGATAGCGTAAGTTGATCGTTTCAAACGTGTTCATGTTTGGCGAAGGAATTCGTTTCTCTTAGCTTATACCCGTGGTATTTTTAAGGAAATCAATTTGTGATTTAATGGGTATGGTGATGTGGCATTCAAAATAAATTAAGGAGTAATCTGTTAAAAGATACGTTATGACCTCAAGCCTTATCAACCGGTCAATGACAAAAATCGGGCAGGCAGCATGGCTAAGTGGGTCGCATCCAATTAGAGTATATTATCACCGTCTAGAGAATATTCATATTTGTTACTTTTTTTATTTTTGTATCTCCCTGAAACGGTTATGTTTGTATACCAACAGTAAGGTGACAATACATTTGGAACATTCAAGTGAAATGAATGGTCGGTCATGTTTGCCTGAGTTACAAGATGTTCTTGTTGAACTCCAGTATATTGCTTCTAGAGTACACTGATCGAAAGTTGGTTCCATACCTTGTCATAGTCGGAAATCCATTACCTAATAAGTGTCCGCAGTTTTGATTGTATATTATATATGTAGAATGTGAGATGAAAACGTTCCGCTATATTTCTAAGTACTTGTATTAGACTTTATTATAATATCAGAATAATATTGTTTTATAAAATGTTTTGGGTTATCGTAAGATAAATACCATCCATGATTATGTATGGATTGGTCTTACGATTATCATTGCTTTTGAAAAGGATTTGGAAAAGTTAAACCAAGTGTTTGGAGTTCACTCAGAACAGTCACATGACCGACCCAGAGTTTTATTTTCTTTTGTTTTCCCTAAATTCCTCGGTGCCCAAATTTGTACAGGCAATCAAGTAGTCGGGATTTTACAGATATACTTGAAGGAGCTTGGAGCAGGAGGCTTGTAACGACCCGCATTCTATGCATCGAAGGATCGTAGAATATTTATTTCTTTCACATACGAAGTCGTATAGCCATGTAACTTTGGGAGACGACTATTGGGGTCATTTCCCATGTTCATGATTTTTGTCGATTTTTAAATGACCATTTTGCCCCTAGCTGATCTTGTTTCGGCCATAATTTTTGATTGGAAAAGAGTTTTGACCTAAAACCACTTCCATTAGATTCGGATGATGGTTTACCCTTCTGTAGAGTGGTCATATGTGAAAAACGGACTTACCGTTTGGGAGATATGGCTGGAATAAGGTTTAGAAGGTGAAAAACTTCTTAACCGGGCCAAATGAGGTGATTAGTGAATGGGTCCATAACCCATTTCGGGATTAGGGTTATGGGGAGGCTGAAATGAGTTAGGTTTTCATTTTTATTTCAGTTTTCTAGCCGCCGTTTACCTCTTAGAAACCCTAACAATGGCCTCCACCTTCTAATTTCATCCCAAATCGCTCTCTAATCAAGGATTAAGCTTAGCAACATCAAATCAAGGAGAAATAGCACCGTTTCGGAGTTAGAGCTACAGTTAGACATTCGTATTCGCCCAAATCAGAGGAGTTTCAATTCTGAAAATTTTGTTTGTGGCTAAGGCGAGTGATTAGCCTTGTTTTTACACTAATTATGGTTAATTAAGGGTAATTAGTGTTAATTAGCGAATTTATACATGATTAAAATCTGGAAAAATATTTATAAATTTCGAAATATTGTTTTAGGCCTCTGTTAGACATTTGGGTTTATTTGGTTAAGTTTTGCTAATCCTATCGTTAGATTTATTTAAACATGATTAAGGGGAAAATATGGGTTTCGGGTATGTTTGATCCATTTTAACATATTATATTGTTGTTTTGGTGTTTGTGGTCAGTTCTACATGTTGCTATGACTGTATGGTATGCTTTGTGATTGCTTAGAATAGTTATAATGGTCGAAAACGCCGTCGTGTGGCGTAAAAGAATCGCTGGAAAGTTGCAGGAATTTTTGCAGAACCGGATCGGATCGCCCCCTCTCCGAACCAACTCCACTCGTGAAGCATGTGTCACTAACTAAAACCATCTCCAACCTGCTCGCATGAAGTGTGTCATGATTCATTTGCATCTGACCTAGAGAAGAAGCCCGAACCGATGCCATCCCCGAACCCGCTCGTGAAGTGTCTTCTCCGAACCGACCTGCTCACGTCTAGGACTCCGAACCTCTTGGTGGCCACGAACCGAACCGATGAAGACTCGACCATGAGCAAATGGATGACCCCGATCCAAAGAGACTCACGATCCGACTCGTAGGACCTTCCACGAACCAATCTGACTTAGAGAAGATGGCACGACTCGAACAAGAGTGATTATCACGATCTGAACCAGAGGGGTGACTGTGAACCGAACCAAGGTGCCTGGACTAGAGACGTGAGCCATGAGTCGAACTGGGAGTGCGACCTGAAGTGAAGAGAAGTGGACAACCGAATCGATCCGGAGAAGACCAAAACCCGAGATGCAAAGGTAGTCAAAATGGGAATTTTGTACTCAGGATTCAGTTGGGAACCAACGAGTTAACTTCATGGTTGGACTTTACTACGGGATGTGTGCTAAGGAGTTATCAACGCCCATAATTTTGATTCTCCACCAAAAGACGAATGTTAGGCTACGAATCAGTGCAGTGGGGTAGTTATTACTTCATGGGGCAGAGTGATCGTAGCATGGCTATGAGCAGTGCAGTGGAGTTACCATGACTCCATGGGGGCAAAGTGGACATAACAAAGTATTAGTGGTTACGGATCAGTGCAGTGGAGCCGTCACGAATCCATGGGGCAGAGTGATCGTAACAAAGTATTGGGTGATCAAAGCAGTGGATATCGTATGCTTTACGCTCTGAGTGAGAGATGTGAGGATGGTTGCTATGCTTGATTGTTTGCCATCACTATGACACGCACACCCCCACCCCGTATCCTTTACACCATATATTAGTGGCACCTTAGAGTATTGTACGGTATGTTGTGCTAACTCTTTGGTTGCAGGTCCAGGTTCAGGTATGGTAAAGTATACCTGTTATTGTTCTGTTTTGCTGCTTATTGCTCATACCAGACTTTTGTCTGACCCAGAGTTTTATATCTCTTCTTATTACTCTGGGTGCTCCTGAACGAGCAGACTAGAGACAGGTTAGCTGGTTATGCACGAGTAGCTGACTCGGGGACGAGCAGGAGGCTCATACGTATTATCTACATATATTCTCCTTATGTTGCTGATGGTCACTACTTTGGGCATTAGTAGTGTACCTTTCCTTTCTTTTGCTTTAGAAACAGTATTTTGAAGTTGTAATAATGGTTATGGATCATAAGCTGTATTTTGGATTTCCGCTGCTATGATGATAATGGTTTAGTTTTCAGCTTATGCACTGTCTCGCCTGTTTTATGTCAAGTACGCTATTATTATATTTTATTCCATACGCTGTGAGACATTCTACAGGTTCCTTGTTAATTCAAATTCCTTTCTTTTCCTTTCTTTGGCGACTGTCCTGTGCTAGTCGGGCATTGGCACAACGTACTTTCATTGGAAATTCCGGCTGGTGCGGGGCGAGTCGTCACAAGGCTTCAACATTAGATATGTATATAGTTTATTTTCGCTATGATGTTATGTGTTACACTGGTATGTATATACAATAATAATTTTGTATTCCAAAAGTTATTATATAATATATTTTATTCCTTCCGCTGTGAGATTCGTGTTACTCTGATTTTGTTCTGTGGTGATCTTCTTCTTCTATTCCAATTATCTTTCTTTCTATTTCTTACCCTCTAACTTCTTTCTATTAATGATCTAGTATTTACGATGCTTGGATAGTCAACATGCGTTTTGTGTTAATTTTCAAGGTCGAAAATCCTTGTTCATTACAATGGTATTGGAGCTGAAAATTAAAGTAATTACCTTGGCTCTGTGGCATAACTCATAGAGATGGGGTTAGTAATACCTAGATTGAGTTTGAGTATTTATATATGAGCGAACGTATTTGTAGATTTTGTAAAAACGATTTTATATTATGGGGATTTATTGGTTGAGTGGCTTATTAATTTTGGTCGATAGTAGGGCACCACAATGTCGATAGGGGTTTCTAAATGCTCGAATATGAAAAACTGACACAGTATGTTTTAAAATAGGGTAAATGGAACAATTTTACCCAAAATGTATTTTGATATAAAGAAGTATATATATTGGAATTATTATTATAAAATATATATTTATATATTATATGTGTTGGTTGATATTATAATCGAATAAGGTTATTGGTTATAAATAACCAATAAGAATCCAGATAAGAATATATATAAATTCAAATGAATAAAATCTGAATATAAGTTAGAATTGAAAATGAAAATTCTAGAAACTTGGAAAAGGTTTGAGAATGAATTTGGGATTAATATATGGAAAATTTAAAATCTTGGGGAATTTGGAAATGATTTTCGGGAGTCAAAAAGGATATTTTGAAGTTATTTCAAAATTGGAAATGTTTTGAAAATGAGTTTTGAAGTGATATAGTATTGAACTCACTTTGATCGCTGGGAAATAATTCTGATGATGACTGCAGCATCATCAGTATTCATTTTCGAGTTTCTAAGTGATGGATTACTGCCAAAGATTTTTTGTTTTGAATTATTTTGAGGGAAACAAGTTATCAGAAGAAATCCAAATGTTTCATTATGTATAAATATATATGATTTCAAACTGATTTGAAATAAAACCCAGGAATTTGAAATTTGAAATTTGAAATTTAGATTTAACTTATGAAGTTAAATAATTTAAACTGGTAAAAGTGAATACATGAATTAGAATTTAACTTGAACTAAGTTAAATAATATTGGATTGGAGATAATCTTGAATGGAACTGGATTATTGAGTAAGCATTTGGAATCAAGGTAGGAACTTGAGTTTGAAATAGAATTTGGCTTGGGTGTCAAAGAATAATTGGATTTGAGAATGGATTGATTGGAAATCAATATTTGGAATACAAAGAGAATATGCTAAAGTGATAGTTGATAGAAGGAATAGAGTTGAATGCTCAATAAAAAGGTACAAGTTTATATTGTATTGAATATGAGATTTTTGAGCCTGTTTGGCAAGCCACTTAGCTTTTTGATTTTCTTTTGAGTTGGACAGGACTTAGAGAGACAAGTTGAAGTTGTATCGATTGAGCCGTGCAAAGGAGATGCTAGCGAAAATTTTCAGAGATTTAAAGTGTTGGAAAATTTGCAGAATTTTTGAAAATTCCCATTAGTAAGAAATGAGTTAATATTTTAACTGAAATAGATTGGTTTAATTTAAACTGAAGTTAAGAAGTAAGCAAATTATTTTTAACTAAATTAATAGAGTTTGTAACATTTTCCTACCTTAGTAATTTCGGGGACGAAATTCTGTTTAGGGGGAAAGAATGTAACATCCCGTATTTTTAGCAATTGAATAACTAATTTATTTAATTATTTAAAATATCGATTTGGCGATATTGATCTCTTCAATTAAATAATTTTGATTATTTAATTATTATAAATAATCTGATAATATGTTTAATTTTTGAAATGGTCAGAAATGAGTTGAATTCGCAATACTGTGTGAATTGGATAATATGTGAGATCTAATTCAGTTTAGAATTTAATTACAATAACGAATATATTATTTAAACGACAATTGGATGTATGCATTATAATTTAATTATAATCAAGCTCGTATCGGCGTGGTAGTTCGTAATTTAACATTTTGAACTTTAAATGACTATCCAAGATTCGTTATAAATCGGATTTCTTCGGAATAAGAAACGTTCGAATCTATACCACTATATTTTTCTAATGGAAGTGAAAAATCGAGATTTCGTCTCATAGATTGTGAGTTATGTCCAAATCAAATTTCCAAATAGTCACTATGGAATTGTATATAAGCCATAATGATATATTTAATTGTAATTAAATATTGATTTCGAATTTGGACAAGATCTTTGAGACGTAGCTATAATTTAATTTATATAATTTTTCTAAAATTTTTATTTTGGAAAATAAGCAACCTTTTTATTTGGAGTATTTTACACCCTAAATCATCGATTTTGGGTTTTCACAGAATAAGTTAAATTGTCTATATTATTACATTTTTGGGATCATGGTACACTGCCTATTACAATGATATTTTTATTTTTGTCGGTAGCTGTCATTAAAATGATAAAACCTTGTGTAGCACGGTACCCTGAAATCTAACACGTGTGTGTGTATGTATATATTAATAATAATATCAACTAGAAACAAATACATTCCTTGACAACCAAGTATCCGCAACTACATATATTACGCAGACTAAATATAATAATATATGAATGTAGACCTTTTTCTTTTGTCCAGCTATGTTTTGAAAGTGAAGCAACCCTAAAACTATTGCAAGTAGCCTACCTATCATCTATTACTTAACAATTAAGTCTCTACTGCCTTAGCAGTATTCCTAGCTATCTCCACAAAATTTATGTCTGCATGAATCGTCATATCTCAAAGAAGCTATACTCTTTTACACATGCATAAGTGAAGAACATTGCACAACGCTAAAACTTGCATGTGAATATATAATAAATACTCAGGCTTCCACTTCTTTTCTTCTTTCTGGAAACAGCTTCCATGAGTGATCAACTCGAACAGATACTCTAAATTATAGTGTCTACAGACTTAGCGATGGGAGAATACAAACAATATAGTATGTCAAAGTACTACCTAAGAACATGCAACCTCTGCCATGATACCTTAGTTTCTAAGTCTCCTCAGTTATAAATGAAGCACGCAAGGCCTCACGCTATTTTACCCTTCTGCAAAATCAAACCAAGTTGAATGGCCTTCATTTATTTAAACTTTTCGATATTTATATGCCTCTAAAGAAAGCTCTCTCTCTCTCTACATATACATACATACATACATACATATATATATATATATATATATATATATATATATATATATATATCTCCCTGCAACGACTCTCAACACCCTCATATCATTTTTGAGGGGATCAACACCTTTATTGTTGGCTGTTTTTAGCAAGGCATCAGTTAGGGTTCATCGGCGGAAACCGTAGATGCCGTTAGAGGAAGTGTCAATGTCGAGCATGGCCTTGGAGTCAGTGAGAAAAAGGTTGCGCGAGTTCTGGTAGTGGTTGCGAGCAACCTGGGAATCATGATCGTAGAGTAGAAGAAGAGTATAACATTAAGGAAGACGATGACTAAAGTTTTCACACCATTTATTGTAGTAGTGAATGGAGCTGGAGATCGCAACGACAACGATGACTACGAGTGGGAAACGAAGGATGCAGTCAGATAGAGCTCGCGAAAGAGAATGTAATGGTGTTTCTCGTTTTGAGTTCATGGAGAAAATGAAGGGTAGAATGCAGTGGAAGGTCTGACATGAGTGAAGGGGCAAGATGGGGAGGAAGAAATATGATGACATTACCGGTGACTCGTGAGGAAGAGGAAACTTAGTATTTTGTAACTTTGTTCACTGTTGCTTCATTTTTCGCGGCTTTCAAGTTCAAAGGGAGGCGTGGGACTGTGAACGGATTAGCGGGGGCATCGGAATGTGTTAACATGGGAATGTTTGTGATGAGGTTCACTGGTTGGAATATTTTTTTGAGAAACAGAAATGGTGGAGGAATTAGTTAAATGGATCTCAGGGTGGTGACGTGGTGTAATATGGGAGAAGGACTACAGGGTTTTTGCGTTTTCAAGTTAGCTGGAGGTGTTGTTTTGTACGAGGAGTAAAATGGCGTAATTTATTTGTTTGGATCATGATCAGTTGGGCGAAGAATAGGGGAGTAATCTATGCGGTAATTGACATTTTGAAGGAGAAGGAGTTTTGTGTTTTTTGGAAGAAGCTATTTAGGTGGATCTTGGTATGTAGATGCGAGTTGGGTCAAGTGGTTGGGGTAACACCCACATTAAATTAAAATTTACTTCAATTTGTATTTAAATAGTATATAAACTTAGAATTTTTGTATCTTGTTCATACATTAATGAAATTTAATGAAACATGATCCGTTAGGATCGTACGGGCGTAGGCTTCACAATGGATTTGGTTTGAAGTGATTTGGAGCTCATTTGAATTTACGGCTAGATAGAATGACGGACTGGATTAATCGACTATTAGTCGTTATTTAACGATTAACAACCAATGTGAGTAATCTCACTAGCTCTATCCAGTTTTATAATTTTATAAATTTCATTTAATATTGATAAAAATGATTGAACATTGTGTGTGATGGTTATTTAGATGTTTTGCTAATTTATTGGTTGAAATAATATATATAGTTATACATAAATCGTTAATTGAATACTGATTATATTTATTAAATATTTCATATTTATATGAAATAAATGTTGATTAACATCTGTGGACGTAGGGAAACAGGTTGAAGGGATCCAACTGGATTCATCAACAACTATCCTATTGTTTTTCATATATTGCATTATATGATGTGACAAATAATCTTGTGTTGATTATTGTATGTTGGGATGTTTAAACAACATTGGCCCAAAATAATTGGTATCTAAATACCAAAAGATATATGAATATATCAGAAAATAAACTAGGGTTTTAAAAAGAGAATTTCTATTTTAAATTAGAAATGAGATTTTGATTGGCTAGAATATATTTAGTTGTTCAATTATATAAATCAATTAATTTGATTTATAAATGATATTTATAAATGAAGCGAAATTATTTTTATTAAACAGTTTGGAAATATAAATTTAAGAAATGAATTTATATAAAAAGAAAGGGGAAATCGGTTAGGAGGAAAAACGATGAACTTATTTTCGATGTTCGAAATATGAATAGAATTTAAATAAATCGATAAGGATTTATAATTAAAATTTGATGATTTCGAATGTTATTAGAATAATTTATTTATAAATATATAAAATGAAATTCAGGACTTGATGAGATAATTAATATTTGGATTTTTATCAAATAGGAAATCGAGATTTAAATTATAAATTAAATTCGGTAGCCGCCACCAATCGCCCATGTGTGAAGCACGGGTCTCATCCTAGTTATAACTTACAAAATGAGTTTATGAAATGAAATAGGAAGTATGGATTTATAAAATAACAAAAAGTGGGATTTTAAACTGAAATGATATTTGTTGTTTAAATCAACATTTAATTTATTAAAATGAGTCCATATTTCTATAAAGAAATAATATTCACATTTTAAAGTGAATAATGGTTTAGAAGTAAACGTTTTGCAAATCAGAATGGTGATAAGAGGAAATGGGTAAATGCTGGAAGTGATAAATTCAAAAGTGTATTCAGAAGTTTGGGTTGACCTTTAGCAGTGAGTTTATTCTAAGGTTCGGAACGTTAATCGACGTAAGGGAGTATAAGTTGAAGTTCGATTATATGAAATCCAAGAAAGTAATATTTACTTTCCGTTTTTAGATGAAGATTATTTAATTACTTAATTAATTATTATATATTTATTTAAATTAAAGAATAAAAGTTATATTTTGAAATTAAATAGTTCAAAGGCAGAGATTATAACGTCATCGTTATAATCAAAGATTTCTATAAAGAAGTGAATTCGTAAACTGAATAGAGAGTTGTGTAAACAGTTTTGTACATAAGAAATTAAGAAATGGAGTTAAGAATATCAGAAACTTACTGGAGATTCATTATGCTGAATGGTTTTCTAAGTATCGATCTGATGTTGGCTTCGACCTTCGGGGTCAATACTTGGAAAATTGTTCTCTTACCAAATTTACTGTTAGAGACTGATGGACATGGAAGGATAGTGATGCATGAATGAGATAGGAATGTTTTTCGATATAAATAAGAAATAATTTTTGAGATATAGACATTAAATTGCTTAAAATAAATGGAAATATTTTCCAAGGATCGGGAGAAGCCAAATGAGTTAGAGAAATATTTGGGTAAAGATATTGAAGGGGAACTGGGAAATGAAATGAATATTTTTAAATCTATTAAAAGGGGTCAGTGTTGATTGATGATGTAATGGCCCGGGGGATTTGCGAACTTGGTAATCAACATAAACTCAATGTCGACTATTCAAGCATCAGAAATACTGGATAGTTAATAGAAATAAGTTAGAGGGTGAAAATAGATAAGATAGAAAATTAGAATAGAAGAAGAAGAATATAACAACAGAATCAGAGTAAACACGAATCACACAGCGGAACAAATAAAATATATTATATAACATAACTTTGAAATAAATCAGTATCTGTATACAATACCATTATCGAAGTACAACACTTACAAAAAAACGGAAATAAACAATAGCTATATAATCCTGAAGCCTCCTGCTCCAAGCTCTCCAAGTATATCTGTAAAATCCCGACTACTTGACTGCCCATACAAAATTGGGGACCCAAGAGTTTAGGGAAAACAAAACAAAATAAACTCTGGGTCAGTCATGTGACTGGTGTGAGTAAAATCCAACCATTTGTTTAACTTTTAAAATCCTTTTAAATAAAGAATAATCACAAGATCAATCCATGTATAAGCACAGATGGTTTTTACCTTACGATAACCCAAAACATTCTTTTAAAATCCATACTCTTCTAATATTATAATAATGTTTAAATCAAATAAATAGCAATCTAGTGGAACGCTTTCATCTCACGTTCCACATGTATAATACACAATCAAAAACCGCAGACTCTTATTGGGTAATGGATTTCCAACTATGACAAGGTAAGGAACCACCTTCCGATCAGTGTACTCTAGAAGCGATGCACTGGAGTTCAACAAGAACATCTTGTAACTCGACCACACATGACCGACCATTCATTTCGCTTGAATGTCCCGAATATATTGTCACATTACGGTTGGTATACCAACATAAGCGTTTCCGGGAGATACATAAATAAAAAGAAGTAACAACATGAATATTCTCTAGATGGTGACAATATACCCTAATTGGGTGCGACCCACTTAGCCATGCTGCCTGCCCGATTTCTGTCATTTCTCGGTTGATGAGGCTTGAGGTCATAACGTATCATTATACAGATCACATCTTTATTTCCTTTGAATGTCACATCGTCATACTTGCCAAATCACGAATTGATTTCTCCAAAAATACCATGGGTATACAACTAAGAGAAACGAATTCCCCGCCACCAAACATAAATACGTTTGAAGAGATCAACTTAATTGATCTATTAAATATACTCTGTTAGACATTCTTCCATACAGCTTGTCCTCGGACTGGACAAACCGAAGGTACTATTCGGTAAACCCATCTTAGGAAATTTCTACCTAGGATTTGCCAAAACAGCCCTTGCATAATCTTCGTCTTCAATTATCTTCATCATATTTGATTCACAATGCTAATGCCCATACGGAGTGGTTTTCAGATGATAAATCCGATCCTGGTCTCTCCGTATCGACGACGGAAGAATGGTCAAAAACTTTGATAGTCAGTTATTTAACTATCAAAGGAAAAAATGTGTACAAACAACAGTCGTATTTCCAAATGGAAATATTACCGAGCAAATCATTAATCAACACTGATCCCCTTTAATTTAATTTGTTATTCAATTATCCATTTCCCTATTCCCATTTCCATATATTCGTAAATTCTTATTTTCTAAATTTAGAAAATATACGTTATTAATCATCAGAAAACATTTCCATATTTACTCTCATTTCTATTTTTTTATATTAGAAAACATTTCTGATTCTTATTTGGAAAACATTTCCAAAACTCCTTCACTGGATTTAAACAGATGATTAAATAAAACATTGCTGTGCCAACTCAAACCATTACACTCATTTACTTAATTCATTTAACCAACCTTCACTATCGAACCTTAACCATTCCTTAGTTAAAAATGAAGTCAATCAAGTTGGAGTACAACTACCTCTCAGACCTTAACTGAACAACATTTCTAACCTCAAAATAAACAAAGTTCACCTTTTATATCTTTAACAAACTTCCTTACGTAACTCTCGGATTCTACTTACAAATCCACTTTACAGAAATCATTTGATTATAACAATAGTGTTATAATCCTATGCTTCTGAAATATAATAACTTAAATATAATAACTTAAATATAACTTTATTTATTAATTTGGATAGATAAACAAACAACTAATTTATTAATAAATAAATCTTGATTAAAAATGGAAAGTGACTAGTACTTCCCCGAATTCCATAAAATCGGATTTCAACGTATAATTCTCTCTCGAATAATCTCTATTCAATAACTCTCTTTCGAATAAACTCTATTCGATAACTCTTTTCTTCGAGTAAACTATATTCGATAACCTCTCTTTCGAATAATCCATATTCGATAATCTTTCTTCGAATAACTATATTCGATAACTCTTGTTCTTCAAATAAATCGATAATCTCTCTTTCGAATAAACTATATTCGACAATTTTTCTTTGAATAACTATATTTGATAACTGTAAGGACCCGTAACTTCCCCGTGAAGGAAAGAGCGGATACTTTGAGGACAAGACACATCGGGACGCAAACAGAAGAACATTTCATTGTTAATTACAACAATTCCATCAGAATACAAGAATATACAAAGTAAGAATAAATATTACATAGAAAATATCAGAGATTTAAATTACATTTAAATACATAGCAGCGGAAAAATAGTACAAAACACAACTGAAAGTAATACACGGATACAAAGCTTTCCGAGTATTGTTCCAGCTATAAACTAGGATCATGTGAATATAAATCTGCAAAACCAAAACTACTAGCTGCCCGTGTCAAAATAAGGGCCCCCAGAGTTAGGTTAAAACAATAAACTCCAGGTCAGTCATGTGACTAGTGTGAGAACTAAAACAGTTATTAATGTTTATTTTAAAGTTAGGTAAATCAAGGGACCACGTCGTATAATACGGAACGGGTTTCCTCCCAAGAATACCAGTGCATAAAACAACAGCCAATGCTAAATAAAGAAAAATGAAGCTATTATAAGACCCAGGTCCCATCGCACAATGCAACACAAGCCGGAGGATAGGGTTTTACCTTATAATAACCAAAGCATGCTTGATATGTTTTAAAATAGATTATTTTGATAGTACAATAAGTGTATAGTGTCAAAACAATTTCAATCATAAGTATCAATCATAGACGACATGAATGCCCCATACCACTATGCCGCCAAATATAGGTTTTACAATCAAAACCGCAAAGTCACGTATTGGAAGTTGGATTTCCATCTGTGAATCAAGGCAAGGGATCGTCTATACCGAATTCGAGACGCTCTAGCCCGCCCCTCAGGAACAGAACGCATCATCCCTTGGATCGTCAGGGCCGGTCTACCGATGTGGATTAAAACGCCTGAACACTGCATTTCCCCACCCTATGGGGTGTCAATGAGTCCAATGACTCCATCGGCTCCACACAGTCACCGATATATCCAAGGCGCCTCGCAACAGCAACAACCACATAAGTCAAACTCGTTAGGGCGTGTAAAACCACTGACGCCACTTCTAGCTAGAAGGAAACGCATGCCTTCCCTGATGTCCTCTCTCGTTTCTGGTTCACAACCGGGGTGTGAGGCTCGTGAATCAACGCTACACAAAGCTATGCCACACAGGCCGTGCTTTGATCATCAACCATAAGACTCCGCTTTTCAACAGAAGCCTTGATCATATTGCCACTTAGGCATGCCACACAGGCAATTCACTCCACGCGTTTGATATCCATCAATATGTAACCTCTGAGCTCGTACGTCTTAGAGAAGGGCGTTAAGAAAGAGAATAAATTCTCCACCGCCAAACAGATATATATTTAATAGAAATCAATCACACAGAATAAAATCCAATGTGAGACACACGGTCCATTTACAAGTTCGTTCTGGGTCTGAACGAAACCGGAGGCACCTTGTACCTCGCATATCCATCGATCTCCAAGTACGTCTGGACGATCACCAACTGATTCCCTCCTCTTGGGCGTACAACCCAATCAAGATCATCAGTAATCACCCAAACGGTGTGAAGACCTCCGGTCTTCAACCACCGTCTTCATCCTCGACACCACGTCGAATCAGTTATTCAAAACGGGATAAACCCGGTCTTTCTGAATAACTCGCGTATATAATAAACGAGTGTTACACAAACACAACGTACGCCTCATTCCAATTCAGAATATTCTTTCATTCAAATATTCTTATACTTTGGGAAAGGTTCCCATTAATTTTATCAAAGATAAATTCTTTAAATTTATTCTTTAATCTTCTTTGAATATCAATTCAAACTAGTCGGGATTAGCGAACCACACCGAAGTAATCATTTATTTTATTTCCCAATCCTAACCTATTCATCCCATGAGGTAAAACTGGTCATACTTCATATCTAACACCACGGTGTTATTGGTAAATTCAATTACCATTTCACGTTCAAATCTAATTAAAGATTTAACTATTGCCTGGAGCAAAACTGGTGATACTCCATTCTCGATCATTTCAATCTAATTAAAGATTCATTAAAACCCCACTTGGTTTTAATCTTCCCAAAAATCAATATCAATGATTATTTAACTTGGGAAATCATATCCCGTCTTTAACTGGGTTAAAGAATCCAATGTCATTTGAAACACGGTTCACCATAAACCCAAAATCACATTCCATTCCAATTCAATTATTGGAAATTCTGGTTACTTTTAAAACCATTTCAAATCCAATTTATTTATTTCAAAAATAAATGAATTATAATTCTAGTTCAAAACTAGTTCATTACGATAAAAATCTATTTTTATCTTTTCATATTTGGAATTTTTCATCTCAATTCTTCACAAATCATTTCTTATGATTTTACAAAAATTATTACTATTTTTAATAATTTTATCAAGGCCCGTACAGTCGATTTCCGTCAACGGCCATCGAACTGCACTTACACGGCCTTTTCCAAATTTGATTTGGACATAATTCCAAATCCAACCATTAGATTTCAAATATCTAATATTCGTAGAAAGCTCTTCTCGATATGAACCCAACGGTTCTGGTTTTAGGAGAATCCGACGGTCGGATCTCAAGTAATGTCCATTCGAAGTCAATTGCCGAAATTCGCGAACCGCCGCGGCGCGTTCTATTCAGACCATTCTATATATATATATATATATATATATATATATATATTATATTATATATATTTCGTTGATTTCCTTTTAAAAACGTATTTTATAAATCGTTTTAAATTCGTTTTTGAAGCGATTTCAACTTCATATACAATTTTGAATCAAAATTGAATATTCCACATCATCGATATATAAATGATAATATTTTCAAAATGTTATATTTTGAAATCACTTCCTTTTCTATATTCATTATAAAAATGAATAAAATCGATACAAATATCATTCACGTCAAAATGGCGCATATCTAACCAACACGGCTTTATATATTTCAATAACTTCGTTATTCTATTCAATAAATGAATATTTTCTTCAACACATGAATATTTATTTTTCTACTCAACACATGAATATTTATACTTCTATTCAACACATGAATATTTATTCTATTCAACACATGAATTTATATTTCTATTCAACACATGAATATTTATTTTTCTATTCAACACATGAACATATATTTCTATTCAACACATGAATTTATATTTTTTTATTCAACACATGAATTTATATTTTTCTATTATTTCTATTCAACACATGAATTTATTCTATTCAACACATGAATATTTATTCAATTCAACACATGAATTTATATTTCTATTCAACACATGAATTTATATTTCTATTCAACACATGAATTTATATTTCTTATTTTCCAAATTGGAATGTGGCCCAATCAATTACCATATAACGTTAATTATATGGATTCCTTACAACACATGTATATAACAGCAACGATAAATCATTAACCGCCATCCAGAGTGCACCACACAACTGCATAAGCATTAAATATAAATATTTAACGCTTACAACAACCTGTCAATCAAACGATTGACATATCACTAAACAATTGGGATTAGTGTACGCCAAATATCATCCCAACACCCGGGTGGGGTTTCAAATCAACAAACACGGATTTTATTTGTGCAGCTAGGCGATATGTATAATTTATCGTCCCAATCAATATCAGTCAAATCGGTGTACATAAACAAATCGTTCGATTTGTAAATGAATATTTACTTTACTTCAACACATGAATGTATATTTTACTTCAACACATGAATATATATTTTATTTCAACCCATGAATATATATTTTATTTCAACATATGAATACATATTTTTCTTCAACACATGAATACATATTTTATTTCAACACATGAATACATATTTTATTTCAACATGTGAATATATATTTTATTTCAACACATGAATATATATTTTATTCCAACACATGAATATATATTTTATTTCAACACGTTAAAAATTATATTTTTAACTATAAAATATTTGTTCAATCCACTACACACAATCATTTTTCACAGCACATCAATCAAACAAACAAGCCATCCATGGTCTGTGGACGACGGGTGTCGGGTGCTGCTAAGCACCGTCTGCATCCTAGTTTATATTTCAACTAGAAAATAAATTAAAAGTGAGAAGTTCTCACCGAGGGTTCCACTCCTCCATACTTAATTTCTGAACGGTTTGGATTTGTTTGCCATGCCAACGCAGTCTTCTCTGCACTGTTCATATTAAAAATCATATTTTTATTTCGCTACATATATAAAAATCATATTTTTATATTTCTTATTATATAAAAATTCAATTTTTAATCCGCTACTTATATAAAAATTGAATTTTTATTTCGCTACAACATATATAAAAATCGTATTTTATATTTTCTATCTTATAAAAATCATATTTTTATTCTTTCTATAATATAAAAATCATATTTCTACATCATTAAAAATCGTATTTCTTCATTCAAAGAGTTCATATTTTCATATCAAAGAAAATTATATTTTCTCTTCATAAAAATCATAAATTCAGATTCCTAAAAATCATAAATTCATATGCATAAGAATTCTATATTTATAAATGATTGAAATTGGAAAACTCACCTTAATTTAGGGCTTAGAATTTCTAGGGCTCGCTGGTTCAAACCGGAGGGGGCTAGTCGATCGCTGGCGTCGGAGAGGATCGCCGGAGGAGGGTGGCTGAGCGTCGTCGTGGAGAGGCGAGGTGGCATTGGTGGCTTCGAAGTTTTTCTCCTTCGACCGGTGGTTGCTCGTGATTCGGTGAGGGCTTCTGCGCGAGGTGGAGGCGGAGGAGAAGGACGGAGGAGAAGGAGGGTCGAGGGGAGGGAGGTGCGCTCAACGGCGGTGCTGATTCGAGGGGGGGCGACGCGATTTTTCTCTTTTTTTTTCATTTCTTCTGAGAGAATAAAAGGGGGAGGAGGAGAGTAAAAGGGAGTATATAATAATATATATTATTTTATTTTATTTAATTAATTTCAAAAAGCAACTTTTTATTTTGACCTCAAAATCGAACCCACCGACTGTCCTTCATAGCTAATTACCCCCATTCCGAACACAATGGGATATGTATCGTAAGCTGATTCGATCATTTCGATCAGTTTTCGTCAAAATCAAAATATAAATCTATATATTGAATTTGAACGCACATTTCAATTCACCGGGGCCACATACAGACTCTAAAAATTCCCAAAAAATATTTTCTAGCTTCGTATTGATGATACGGTCCTAACAAAACTAATTTCGTCGAATTCTGAGACCGTTTGAAAAATGGCCAATTTCAGGTCGATCAAAATTAACTAAACCTGTCAAAACACGTTTTACTTCGCCACGCTCACATATTGATTCGAAAAATTATGAATTTTGGAATCTAGCAATAATTTGACATCCCGGATTCAACAAAAGTGGTTTCGTCGAAAACAGATGTCGTTTGCAAAATTTCCATTTTTAGGGGCCAGAATTCCATAGCGACTATTCTGAATTTTCAACTGGGCATAACATTTTATCCCCGCTATGAAATTTCAATTTTTCAGATTCATTGGAAAGATATTCTCAAATAGATTCTAATGTTTTTGGTTTCGCTAAAATCTGGTTTATTTTGAATCCTGTACATTCTTTTAAAATTCAAAATCGATTTTTCAAACTACCGCGCCATTTTCAATTCCTTTTATAATTATAAATAACTATTTATATTCTAACGACGATTAAAATCAATATATACGTTCGAATTCTATTTAACATAAATTTCTCGTTGTTATTATTTAAAATAATTCATTTTAAATATTCAAAATTTGCTAAAATTACAAAAATAAAAATTTTAAATTGGCTAAGATTTCTGGGTTATTACAATAACTCTTTTCGAATAACTAATATTTGATTAACTCTAATTTGATTAACTCTATTCAAATTACTAATATTCGATTAACTCTAATTCGATTAACTCTATCCGAATAACTAATATTCGACTAACTCTATTTGAATAACTAATATTCGATTAACTCTAATTCGATTAACTAATTTTATTTTAACCCTATTTCCAATCTTATACAAATTCCCATTTGAAGTCCTCTTTCAAAACCCAATTTTCCTTATAAATGTTTTAATTTATAAAATATTCATTTTAATCCATTATTCACATCGAATGTGAAAAATACTTCTTTTATATAATCCATTATTTTTGATTTCATATTTTAAAATAATATCCCATTTCCAAATTCTATTTATAGTTCTATTTAAATAATTATTCAAACGAAATCTCCCTTTTATTTCTAACACTTAAATCTCATTTATAATTCCCTTAATAAATGCTGAGTTCACATTCTACTTAAAATATCGGTCTCAAAACCGATTTTTACTTCTCTATATAAGTTCAGACTTATATATTCCATTTATCACATGACAAATATTATATTTAATTTATAAAACATTATTTATAAATTAATCTTGTCAATTTATCTGTTAAAATAGATTCTATTTAAAATCTAATTTAAATTAATCTTTTCCATTTATCTGTTAAACCCGATTTCCATTTAATACTTATTTTCCGCATATTTCCTTTTATAAAATTATATTCATTCCCCAATTATTTCGTTTTATAAAAATCTATTCATTTTATAAATATTTCCTTTTATAATTCTATTTATTTTCTAAATAAATATTCCTTTTATAAAATTCTTTGAATTTATAAATATTCCCTTTTATAAAATCCTTTGATTTTATAAATATTTCCTTGTATAATATCCTTTAAATTATAAATATTTCCTTTTATAAAATCCTTTGATTTTATAAATATTTCCTTTTATAAAATCCTTTGATTTTATGAATATATGATTTTCAATATACTCTTTGAAAATTCCCTTTTTAATTTCAGTATTATGTACGGTATTTAAATTACCAAATAACAAGGATCAATATTATCCAAACATACATACTCATTAATAGATTATATATCACATCATATATCACCATATATGAAAAACAGTAACATAAATGTTGAGGAATCCAGTTGGATCCCTCCAACCTGTTTCCCTACATC
The DNA here is from genome assembly GCA_030737875.1 of Allium sativum. NCBI lineage: Eukaryota > Viridiplantae > Streptophyta > Magnoliopsida > Asparagales > Amaryllidaceae > Allium > Allium sativum. The sequence continues at coordinate 290,384,321 of CM060921.1, read as the reverse complement.
CACAGATGTTAAACAATATAATTAACATCAACTCCATTTCAATATGAAATAATATGATAAACAAAATCAATATTTAATTAACGATATGTATATATATCATTATCTATAATTTCAACCAATCAATCAGCAGTTCATCCAAACAATCAACACACAGCAATCAACCATCATTAATCAATTCTAAAAATACGTTATAAAAATATGAACGGGTAGAGTTAGTTAGATTTACTCACATTGGACGTTCATCATTAAATAACGATATCTGTCGGTTGATTCAGACAGATAATTTATTTCGCTATAAATTGTAACGAGTTCCAATTCACGCCCAATCGGTTCCGTGGTGTAGCCCTCGTCCATACGATCCCAACTGGATTTGACCATTCAGAATTCTTATAAAATATGATCAAAATATATCATTTACAAGTTTGCGTGTATATTTATTTAAATTAAACTTAAACATTATTAACTCACATGATTCCCAACTCTAATGCCTTCTTCTTCGTGGTACTCACTGTAACTGGCTCCAGATTCATCCCACCATGGTCGCACTTAAATAAAAAAATGGTTTCTCCTCCATAAATCAAACAAATAAAAGCTTCCTAAATAAATCATCCCTTACGCCATGTTTTAAAATCTTTAAACCTCCTTCTCAAAACACGCTACTCCTAGTAGTAGAATCGAACACATACAAACAATCATGGCCGACTTTCTTTGATAAAAATATCTCCTTCCACACAACATAAGAATTTAAACTAAAAATACCGTCCAACTCCTCTCTACATTCCCTTCCAACCCATATCCATTATACATGGCTTGACTCCTCCTTTGAAAATCGTCGTCGACACTTCCTGGCCATCTACAGGAGACGAGCGACATTCATTTGCGTCGAAATCACTAATTTTTTGCATATAATTGCTAAATGTTACCAGGAACTCAAATATGAACTTGGTTTAGTGAATAAATGCTTTGATTTCAAGATACTCTTAACGCTAGCCTGCGGTATCATTTCGAAAGCGAGCTGAAACGACTTCAAGTTCGGAAAAACCCACATAGGAATGAAGATAATCTTCTTTGGAACTCAGAAATATTGCTTTAAGGATCTATAGAATTTAATTATATTTGTTTTGAATTTTTTTCTCATTTCTTTGCTTACATTTCACGTTGGAGAAGAGGAAGAGAATTGGGGCACAAGCATTGACCCTTGAATGGAAAACTTAGGGTTAGGATAAAAGTATGGGTAATTATAGGATTGCTATATTATTATTTTATTTGATTTTTATATTCCATTTTAATGAATCACTATAAATATACACTGTTAAATCCCCATAATCACATACAATATCCAATTTCAATAAAAATGGACATATAGCTACAGTTCGACATTACAGACCCAACGAAACTTGTTTCGTCGAATTCCGAGTCCGTTTGCTCACACAGAATATTTTTAAAGTCAAATTATCGACTGTTTTTCACATTAAAATCCTGTACGGCTACATATTGACTCCAAAAATTAAAAAAATTGAGCTCTAACAATAATTTAATATTTCAGATCCAATAAAATTAGTTTCGTCGAAAGCGGAGGTCGTTTGCAAAAATGGCTATTTTTAAAGCTTTAAATAAACCCATTTAAATAAAAATAATTAAATTAAATATTAATAAATTAAAATTATCATATATATTCACATAGAATATAATACAGCTCCAAAATATTCCTATCTCAATTTATAACTTGACATTTCAAATCCAGATTAAATCAGTATTCAATTTATGTTAAAAATCCATTTGTAATATTCATAAATCGTTATAAATTATAAAGGAATTCCATAGCGACTTTTCGAAAATTTGATTTGGACACAACTCACAATCTACACGATGAAATCTCAATTTTCTTCTTCCATTAGAAAAATATATTTCACCAGCTCCAAACGTTTCTTGTTTCACAGAAATCCAATTTAAAACGGATTCTGTATATTCGTTTAAAGTTAGAATCGCCAAATTACGAACTACCGCGCCATTTCGAGCTCGATTATAATTGTAATATAAATTATACGTTCAGTTGACATTTATAAATAAATTCGTCAATATAATTCAATTCTAAACTGAATTAAATTAGTTAAATGATCCAATCCACACAATATTGCCATTTCAGCTATTTCTGGTTATTTCAGAATTAAATATATTATTTAGTTATTATACTAATTAAATATTCAAAGTTATTTAATATAAACTATTAAATTACCATACCATTATTTAATTAATTAAATAAAATTAATTATTATATCGCTGAAAATATGGGTCGTTACATTCTTTCCCCCTTAAAAATAATTTCGTCCTCGAAATTGCTAAGGTAGAAAACAAACCCTATTAGCTAGGTTAAAAATTATTTGTTTACGTTTTCACTTCAGTTTCATCTGAACCAATTTATTTCAATTAAAATATCAATTTATTCCAACTAATTAAAATTTCCAGAAATTCTGAAAATTTTCTAACACCTTAGATTTTTGAAAAATTTCGCCAGCTTCTCCTTTGTATGGCTCAATCGGTACAACTACAACTCGCCTTTCTAGGCCTTCTCTAACCCAATACAAAATCAAAATGCCAAGCGGCTTGCCAAACATGCTCATAAAATCACCAAACTCATATACAAATAAACTTGTACCTTTTTGTCTGGCATATCATTATATCATTTCCATCTGCTGCCAATTCAACATATACCAATATCATCCCAATAAATCTCCAATCAGTTTTTTATCCTCAAACCCAACCATTTGCTTATACCTAAGTCGAATTTCATTTCAAAACCAAGTTCCATTCTCGATTTTCAAATTCTTAACTCATTAATTCAATACCATTTCTGATTACTATTCCACAATCCAACATACTTAACCTAGTTAAGTTTCATTGCCACATTTCATTAACTCATTAATTTCTCCAACCAGTTATCTTCATCTCAGAACTCTAATCTGGTTTTCATTTCCAGAATCAAACCATTTATTCAACTGAGTCCAATTATATTTCAAAATCCAACTTTACTCGATATCATTCTATTTCAATTCAATCTCCAGTTATTTGGTTTCAATTCAATTCATATTTTCTTTTGCAAATTTTTCTTTAAATTTGTTTTTACTTCAAAACAATCTTCCTGGGAGTTTCAAACAACTTACCCTTTTCAAACATCCAATATTCCTTTTCAGAAATCAAAACAACTTGCTTTCTCAAAACAATTCAAAAATTACCTCTTTGGCAGTAATCTGTCACTTACACACTCGAAAATGAACACTGATGATGTGGCCAGCATCATCAGAATTATTTCCCAGTGATAAAAGCTGAGTTCAATACTATATAACTTTTCAAAACCCATATTTTAACACTTCCATTTTGAAATATATTTCAAAATACCGTTCACAATGCTTATGAAACAATTTGAAATCTCCCAAGATTTTAAAATTCTCATATATTTAAACCAAATCTATTTACACACTTCTCTAACTTTAAGTAATTTTTAATTCCAATTTTGATTTAAATTCAGATTTAGTTCATCTAATTTCATATATTACACTTATATGATTCCCAATTGGTTATTTACATAACCATTTTACTTTTTATAATCTCATTTGATTATAATAACAATCAACACATCCTATAATATAATAATTCCAATATAAATCCTTTATATCAAAATATAATTTGGGTAAAATTATTTTGTTTACCCTCTTTTCAAAACATACTGTGTCGGTTTATCATATTTAAGTGTTTAGAAACCCCAACCGATACAGTGGATCAAACTGATCGACCAGAACTCATAAACAACTCAACCAACAAATATCCATAATATAAAACCATATTTATAAAATATCTAAATACGTTCACTCGTATATATACACTCAACTAAATCTAGGGTATTACTAACCCCATCTCTACCGAGTCACACCACAGAGCAAAGGTAGTCACTTAACCTTCAGCTCTGATACCACTGTAACGGCCCGGGGGATTTGCGACCTTGGTAATCAACATAAACTCAATGTCGATTATTCAAGCATCGGAAATACGGGATAGTTAAAAGAAGTTATAGGGTGAAATAGATAAGATAGAAAATTAGAATAGAAGAAGAATATAACAGTAGAATCAGAGTAAACACGAATCACACAACGGAACAAATAAAATATATTATATAATATAACATTGAAATAAATCAGTATCTATATACAATACCATTATCGAAGTACAACACTTACAACACAATGGAAATAAACAATAACTATATAATCCTGAAGCTTCCTGCTCCAAGCTCTCCATGTATATCTGTAAAATCCCGACTACTTGACTGCCCGTACAAAATTGGGCACCCAAGAGTTTAGGGGAAAAAAACAAAAAAAAAAACCTCTGGGTCATTCATGTGACTGGTGTGAGTAAACTCCAACCATTTGTTTAACTTTTAAAATCCTTTTAAATAAAGAATAATCATAAGATCAATCCATGTATAAGCACATATGGTTTTTACCTTACGATAACCCAAAACATTCTTTTAGAATCCATACTCTTCTAATATTATAATAATGTCTAAATCAAATAGATAACAATCTAGTGGAACACTTTCATCTCACGTTCCACATGTATAATACACGATCAAAAACCGCAGACTCTTATTGGGTAATGGATTTCCAAATATGACAAGGTATGGAACCACCTTCCGATCAGTGTATCTAGAAGCGATACACTGGAGTTCAACAAGAACATCTTGTAACTTGACCACACATGACCGACCATTCATTTCGCTTGAATGTTCCGAATATATTGTCACCTTACGGTTGGTATACCAAATCAACCGTTCTCGGATGATACATAAACAAAAAGAAGTAACAATATGAATATTCTCTAGATGGTGACAACCTACCCTAATTAGGTGCGACCCACTTAGCCATGCTGCCTGCCCGATTTCTATCATTTCTCGGTTGATGAGGCTTGAAGTCATAACGTATCATTATACAGATCACATCTTTATTTCCTTTGAATGTCACATCGTCATACCTGCCAAATCATAAATTGATTTCTCCAAAATAACCACGGGTATACTACTAAGAGAAATGAATTCCCCGCTACCAAATGTAAATACGTTTGAAGAGATCAACTTACTTGATCTATTAAATATACTTTGTCAGACATTCCTCCATACAGATTGTCTTGGGACTGGACAAACCGAAGGAACTATTCGGTAAACCCATCTTAGGAAATTTCTACATAGGATTTGCCAGAACAGCCCTTGCATAAGCTTCGTCTTCAATTATCTTCATCATATTAGTTTCGCAACGCTAATGCCCATACGGAGTGGTTTTCAGATAGTAAATCCGATCTCGGTCTCTCTATATTAACGACGGAAGAATGGTCAAAAACTTTGATAGTCAATTATTTAACTTTAAGGGAAAACATGTGTACAAACAACGGTCGTATTTCCATATGGAAATCTTACCGAGCAAATCATTAATCAACACTGATCCCCTTTAGTTTAATTTTTCATTCAATTATCCATTTCCCTATTCCCGTTTCCATATATGCGTAAATTCTTATTTTCTAAATTTAGAAAATATACGTTATTAATCATTGGAAAACATTTCCATATTTACACTCATTTCTATTTTTTTTATATTAGAAAACATTTCTGATTCTCAAAACTCCTTCATTGGATTTAAAAAGGTGTTTAAATAAAATATTGCTATGCTAACTCAAACCATTACACTCATTAACTGAATTCACTTAACCAACCTTCACTATTGAACCTTAACCATTCCTTAGTTAAAAATGAAGTCAATCAAGTTTGGGTATAACTACCTCTCATACCTTAACTTGACAACATTTCTAACCTCGAAATAGACAAAGTTCACCTTTTATATTTTTAACAAACTTCCTTACGTTACTCTTGGATTCTACTTACAAATCCACTTTATAGAAATCATTTTATAATAACAATAGTGTTATAATCCCATGCTTCTAAAATATAATAACTTAAATATAACTTTATTTATTAATTTGGATAAATAAACAAACAACTAATTTATTAATAAATAAATAATTCTTGATTAAAAACGGAAAGTGACTAGTACTTTCCCGAATTTGATAAAATCGAATTTCAATGTATAATTATCTTTCGAATGATTATTCGATAACTCTCTTTTGAATAAACTCTATTCGACAACTCTTTTCTTCTAGTAAACTATATTCGATTCTTTCTTTCGAATAAACTATATTCGATAATCTTTCTTCGAATAACTATATTCGATAACTCTTTTCTTCAAACAAACTATATTCGATAATCTCTCTTTCGAATAAACTATATTCGATAATTTTTCGTCGAATAACTATATTCGATAACTCTTTTCGAATAACTAATATTCGATTAACTCTAATTCGATTAAATCTATTCAAATAACTAATATTTGATTAACTCTAATTCAATTAACTCTATTCAAATAACTAATATTCGACTAACTCTATTCGAATAACTAATATTTGATTAACTCTAATTCGATTAACTAATTTTATTTTAACCCTATTTCCAATCTTATACAAATTCCCATTTGAAGTCCTATTCAAAACCCAATTTTCCTTATAAATGTTTTAATTTATAAAATATTCATTTTAATCCATTATTCACATCAAATGTGAAAAATATTTCTTTTATATAATCCATTAAGTTTGATTTCATATTTTAAAATAATATCCCATTTCCAAATTCTATTTGTAGTTCTATTTATAGAATTATTCAGATGAAATCTCCTTTTTATTTCTAACACTTAAATCTCATTTATAATTCCCTTTATAAATGCTGAGTTTACATTCTATTTAAAATATCGGTGTCAAAACCGATTTCTGCTTCTCTATATAAGTTCGGACTTATATATTCCATTTATCACATGATAAATATTTTATTTAATTTATAAAACATTATTTATAAATTAATCTTCTCAATTTATCTATTAAAACAGATTTTATTTAAAATCTACTTTAAATTAATCTTTTCAATTTATCTGTTAAAACTGATTTCCATTTTGATATTTATTTTCCATGTATTTCCTTTTATAAAATTCTATTCATTTCCCAATTATTTCCTTTTATAAAATTCCATTCATTTTATAATTATTTCCTTTTATAATTCTATTTATCTTCTAAATAGATATTCCTTTTATAATTCTATTTATTTTCTAAATAAATATTACTTCTATAAAATTCTTTGATTTTATAAATATTTCCTTTCAAAAAATCCTTTGATTTTAAAAATATTTCCTTTTATAAAATCCTTTAATTTTATAAATATTTCCTTTTATAAAATCCTTTGATTTTATAAATATTTCCTTCTATAAAATCCTTTGATTTTATGAACATATTATTTTCAATATACTCTTTGAAAATTCCCTTTTTAATTCCAATATTATATATGGTATTTAAAATACCAAATAACAAGGATCAATATTATCCAAACACACATAATCATTGACAAATTATATATCACATCATATATCACAATATATGAAAAATAGTAACATAAATGTTGAGTAATCCAGTTGGATCCCTCCAATCTGTTTCCCTGCATCCACAGATGTTAAACAATATAATTAACATCAACTTCATTTCAATATGAAATATTCTGATAAACAAAATCAATATTTGATTAATGATATATATATATATATATATATCGTTATATGTAATTTCAACCAATCAATTAGAAGTTCATCGAAACAATCAATACACAGCAATCAACCATCATTAATCAATTCTAAAAAAAACGTTATAAAAATATGAACTGTTAGAGTTAACGAGATTTACTCATATTGGATGTTCATCGTTAAATAACGATAAATGTCGGCTGATTCAGACATGCAATTTATTTTGCGTAGAGTTAGTGAGATTTACTCACATTGGACGTTCATCATTAAATAATGATAAATGTCGGCTGATTCAGACATGCAATTTATTTTGCTATAAATTGTAATGAGTTTCAGTTCACTCCCAATCGGTTCCATGATGTAGCCCTCGTCCATACGATCCCAACGGATCTGACCGTTCGAAATTCTGATACAGTATGATCGAGATATATCATTTACAAGTTTGCGTGTATATTTAATTAAATTATACTTAAACATTATTAACTCACGCGATTACCAACTCTAATACCTCTTCCTGATGCTCACTGTAACCGGCTCCAAATTCATCCCACCATGGTCGCACTTAAATAAAAAAATGATTTCTCCTCCATAAATCAAACAAACAAAAGCATCCTAAATAAATCACCCTTTAAGATATGTTTTAAAATCTTTAAACCTCCTTCTCAAAACCCGCTACTCCCAGTAGTAGAATCGAGCCCGTACAAACATTCATGGCCGACTTTCTTTGATACAAATATCTCCTTCCACACAACATAAGAATTTAAACTAAAAATACCCTCCAACTCCTCTCCCCATTCTCTTCCAACCCATATCCGTTATACATGGCTCGACTCCTCCTTTGAAAACCGTCGTCGACACTTCTTGGCCATCTACAGGAGACGCGCGAGATTCATTTGCATCGAAATTACAATTTTTTTGCATACAATTGCTAAATGTTACCAGGAACCCAAATATGAACTCGATTTAGTGAATAAATGCTTTGATTTTAAGATACTCTTAACCCTAGCCTGCGATATCATTTCAAAAGCAAGCTGAAATGACTTCGAGTTCAGAAAAACCCACATAGGAATGAAGATAATCTCCTTAGGAACTTAGAAATATTACTTTAAGGATTTATAGAATTTAATTATATTTATTTTGAATTATTTTCCCATTTCTTTGCTCACGTTTCACGTTGGAGAAAAGGAAGAGAATTGGCGGCGCAAGCATTGACCCGGGAATGGAAAACATAGGGTAAGGATAAATGTACGGGTATTTATAGGGTAGCTATATTATTATTTTATTTTATTTTTATATTCCATTTTAATGAATCGTTATCTATATACACTGTTTAAAAATCCCCATAATCACATACAATATCCAATTTCAATAAAAATGGACATATAGCTACAGTTCGACATTACAGACCCAACAAAACCTATTTCGTCGAATACCGAGTCCGTTTGCTCACACAATGTATTTTTATAGTCAAATTATTGATTGTTTTACATTAAAATCCCATACGACCACATACTGACTCCAATAATTACAAAAATTGGAATCTAATAATAATTTAATGTTCCAGATCCAATAAAATTAGTTTCGTCGAAAACGGAGGTCATTTGCAAAAATGGATATTTCTAAAGCTTTAAATAAACCAATTTAAATATTAATATATTTAAAAATAATTAAAATAAATATTAATAAATTAAAATTATCGTATATATTCTCATAGAATATAATATAGCTCCAAAATATTCCTATATTCGGCATTTCAAATCTCGATTTTCCTCTTTTATTATAAAAATATATTTCACCAGCTCCAAACGTTTCTTGTTTCACAGAAATCCAATTTAAAACGGATTCTGTATATTCGTTTAAAGTTTGAATAGCCAAACTACGAACTACCGCGCCATTTCGAGCTTGATTACATTTATAATATAAATTATATGTTCAACTGACATTTATAAATAAATTTGTCAATATAATTCAATTCTAAACTGAATTAAATTAGTTAAATTATCCAATTCACATAATATTGCGATTTCAGCTATTTCTGAATTAACTATATTATTTAATTATTATATTAATTAAATATTCAGAGTTATTTAATTTAAACCATTAAATTACCATACCATTATTTAAATAATTAAATAAAATTAATTATTATATCGCCGAAAATACGAGTCGTTACAGATGATTGATCGGTAAGATTTCCTTTTGGAAATACTACCGTTGTTTGTACACATGTTTTTCTTTAATAGTTAAATAACCGATTATCAAATTTTTTGACCATTCCCGTTGTCGATACGGAGAGACCGGGTTCAGATTTATTGTCTGAAAACCACTCCGTTTGGGCATTATCGTTTCGAATCTAATATATCGAAGACAATTGAAGACATAGTTTAGGCAAGGGTTATTCTGGCGATCCTAGTTAGAAATTGCCTAAGATGGATTTACAGTATAATTCCTTCAGTTTGTCCGGTCCCAGGACAACTTGAATGGACGAATGTCTGACAGAGTATATCTGGTAGATTGCGTAAGTTGATCGTTTCAAACATATTCACGTTTCTCTTAGCTTATTCCAGTGGTATTTTTGGGGAAATCAATTTGTTATTTGACGGGTATGGTGATGTGGCATTCACAACAAATTAAGGAGTGATCGGTTAAAAGATACGTTATGACCTCAAGCCTCATCAACCGGTAAATGACAAAAATCGGGCAGACAACATGTCTAAGTGAGTCTCACCTAATTAGGATATATTGTCACCATTTAGCGAATATTCATATTTGTTACTTCTTTTTATTTCAGTATCTCCCGAGAAAGGTTATGTCGGTATACCAACCGTAAGGTGACAATATATTTGGAAAATTCAAGCGAAATGAATGGTTAGTCATGTGTGGCTGTTACAAGATGTTCTTGTTAAAACTCCAGTGTATCACTTCTAGAGTACACTGATCGAAAGGTGGTTCCATACCTTGTCATAGTTGGAAATCCATTACCCAATAAGAGCCCACGGTTTTGATTGTACATTATATATGTAGAACGTGAGATGAAAACGTTCTACTAGATTCCTAAGTACTTGTATTAGACACTATTATAATATCAGAATAATATTGTTTAAGAAAATGTTTTGGTTATCTAAGATAAAAACCATCTACGTTTATGTGTGGATTGGTCTTACGATTATCATTGCTTTTGAAAAGGATTTGGAAAAGTTAAACCAAGTGTTCAGAGTTTACTCACAACAGTCACATGACTGACCCAGAGTTTTTTTTTGTTTTCCCTAAACTCTTGGGTGACCAAATTTGTATGGGCAATCAAGTAGTTAGGATTTTACAGATATACTTGAAGGAGCTTGGAGTAGGAGGCTTCAACATTAGATATATATATATAGTTTATTTCCGCTATGATGTTATGTGTTATACTGGTATGTATATACAATTATTGTTTTGTAATTCAAAAGTTGTCATATAATATATTTTATTCGTTCCACTGTGAGATTTGTGTTACTCTGATTTTGTTCTGTGGTGATCTTCTTCTTCTATTCTAATTTTCTTTCTTTCTATTTATCACCCTCTAACTTCTTTCTATTAATGATATGGTATTTACTATGCTTGGATAGTCAACATGGGCTTTATGTTGATTTTCAGGGTCGAAAATCCTCGTTCATTACAGAATTTTTCCGAGGAAAATACAGATAAAATTACCCAAGGTCTTACGGCGGCTTTGAAAAGTTTAGGGAAGAGGTCCAAACTTCTGACCATCGCCAACCTTTTAGAGTTTGGTCTTTCTGCTAAAATCAAAGAGGGGTTCCTCTAATGGAGACTGTTACAAAAAGGGGAATGTGTGTTTGGTTCGTGGTGATCTTTTGAATTTTTTTCTTTGTCACCTATATTATCTACTCCCAGAAGTAAGTTTCCTCTTTGCTTTCTCTCTGTCTGGAGGCACTCCTCTTTCTTATTGTATTTTGTCGCTTAATTTCAGTAGTTCCTCATGGACCTTTATATGCTTCTCCTCTCATTAATGTACCATCTCCTCTTTCTTTAGAGTCGAAAGGCTCTTCTACGGTGAAGACATTTTATGGTGCTTTTCAGGAATCTAAAAAGAGACTTCTTCTGATGAGCCCACTTAAAAAGGGCCAAAATATCTTTGGTATCCATGGTCGAAATTTTGAATGATGTTGAAGGTATAAGAAATACTCCCTTTCTCTCAAAACCATCGTCGCCACTTCGAAAAGTGCCACCCTTCCGTCCGAAGGTATGGGTTTTGTTTTTGGTTTAACTTTAAAAACATATTGATGTTGAATTTCTTGTTTCTTTTTGGTAGGTATTGTTGAAAAAGGACCTTCGCATTCACCCAGTTTCCTTCTTGCTTTGATCAACTGAGCCACCCAGGCATTTCGGTAGGCTTTATAGAGGAGATGAGGTTAGCTTTAGGGTATCCATTGTTAACCTCTTTTGATAACTTTTCCTCATCTTTATCAGACCAGCCTGTCCTTCTTCTTGTCCTGCAGGTATGTTTTCCTTCTTTTAGGCATTTGATTTCTCTATTTTACCCTTTTCTCATTTTCGTAGATTTTTGCTTTTGTTATTTCCAGCTTCTCAAGAGCTGGTTTGTTTTCTGCTATGGCTCCACTATATCTGAGGATGAGGCCTCTTGCCTTCTAAAGGAGGTTGAAGATTTAAAGAAAAGCAATACAACTTTGGCCATTGTCGCCTAAAAGGCTGAAGATGAAGCTTCCTTAGCTAAATCTTAGACTCAGTCAATTCTTAATGAGAATACTACTCTCAGAGTGCAGATTAGAGGAGCTGAAGGGTGAAAGCTCTCGGGTAATTGGGAAGAAGAAGGCTTTGGAGGCAAAGTTCCTATCTTTGAAGAAAAATCTAGGGAGGAAGGAGGGGCATCTGTAAAAGACCATGCGTACCTTTTTGGAGGCTAAGAAAGAGGCCAAAAACTTTTTAGACTAGCCTTATGAAGAATTAATTGAGGATTCCTTCGTGACACCATTACTCATGGTCTATGATGAGAATTGTGAGAAGTGCCTTAATTTGAGCTTCAACACAATACCGCGACCATGGGTTAAGAAGTTCCAATCTAAGTTGGAGGCAATTGCACGTAACAAAGAAGCCTTTTGTGTTAAGGGAATTATTTCCGATGCCCTTCTTTCTTTTAATATCCCTTCAATTGAGGAGGATTCTGATGATGACGAAGAAATGGAAGCTCTTTCTTGTGGTAAGGCTTTTGGTAGGCCTCTTCCCTTAACCTTCAGGAGGCAGCGGTCGCGACTCCTACTTTGCAGAAGGAACCGAAACCCTCGGTTTTAGACAACTAACCCCCTTCTGTTGTTCTTTTTAGTAATGTCTTATGCTTCCATCTCGTTTAGCTAACAAAAATTGAACAAAGTAGTTAGAAGTAATTTTAAACTTAATCATGTAGAACAGTATCATAAACCCTTTTTAATAATTGCTTTTAGGAATAATAATTCAAGCTTCTACCATCCGTTCACTCTTGGGGATAAAATTTTGCGCGAAAGGGCCTCCGTCAAAGTGTTTGGATCCTTAGGAATCGTGATTTAGAGCTTACCACCTTCTTTTCCTGGTGAAGCCAAGACTACGACGAAAGCCTTTCTTCGAATGTTATTTGAAATTTCTTTAATTGTAAACGGGATGATTTTGTGTGTACATTTTGTATATATTGTAACTTATATTAAGCCTGTATAGCAATTTAATGTAAATCAATATGCAGTTATTTGGTATGATTATAGCTATACTATTAGTGATAGGGAATTAGAATTTTTGGGACTGGGAACTAGAATTTTTGGAAGTCCCATGACTTGGGATTTCCTATCAAAATTCATTGGGTTAAAAAGGGAATTTCAAGAAAAATCTCACTTAATTAGGTCTATGGGATTTATCAGAGAGGTCTTCCTAAGAGAGTTAAACAAATTTCATAGGAACACCCTAGATTTAATTTGACTTCTTGGGAGATAACAGAAAAGAGCCCCTTAAAGAATTTCGGTTACAATATTTCAAAATGATTACGAAGTGTGCTACCTTCTCTTTTTTAGAAATTGTTTCATACTTACAATCTTACATATTCAAATATACTATGAAACTTATGTGATAACTTTTGTTGTAATAAAGAGTTCGTTTCTTTGTTGTAAATAGCATTCTTGTATTCATTTATTATGACCATTAATCATCACCAGTGGTTTCGACAGAGCAAACATATAACGAGACTTCCAAGCATAATACCGAAGGTGAGAACCACACGTTTCAAAATAGGTGATCCCTTCTAGATTCGTAGGCAACCTGTAGCCTTTAATTGGTTTAAAAGCACCAAATGCATAAGACCTCTGTTTATAATTTAAAACTCCAACTAAAAAACCCGTAACAAAAACTTGTCCAAATGGGAATAGTTTTAGAAGAAACCAGGTGTCTAGTGAGAGCTAACCCATAAGCAAACTTTAACCAAGAGATGCTGATGCTTCAGCATAATGTTAGTGTTAATGATATTTTCTGTCAATGCCCAGATTATGATGCATATAGCTTGTGTTCATAGGACTCGACATTGCCATAACTCAGAGTTATCGAAACTCACTCTAAGACCTACAAATCTAAGCTAGATTGCTTTCTTATGGGCGTTGGAGTTTTCAACTTCAATGATTAATTATCTTGCACCCAGAGGATAGATATCACATATATTGTATGATGGTGTTCCGAATTGACTTCGGGAAGATTATCTAGCTTGATATTACTGGAATCTGTGGAATCGATAACTTCCTAAATTATGAAGGTGACATGATGTACTGTAATAAGAGAAAAACAGGCGAATGCCTCCCTTGAGCTTGGGAAGAAGGATCTATGATGTTTGTTAACTTCGATGATCTTCTGCGTATGACCAACACAAGATAGGAGTCAAAATCATGTTTGAAATCAGGTTAAGAACCCACAGACGCCCTCCTTTCCCCAAGGATCATGAAATGTTAGGCTTATCGTGAGAGTGTCAACCAATGATGTCAAACCCTCAAGGTGAGGGGAGGGAAACTTCATATTTCTATGAAACTTCTTCTCCATCACTAGGTTGTCTCCATTGATCTTCTCATCAGTAAGGTTAGTGTTAACTCCCTGTCTCAATATTATGGCATGAAAAGATTATCAAATCGTAAGATGCCGAAGACTTGGAAATTCTCCATTCATAATTTGTAGATGTATTACAAGGATTGATGATTGCTCTTTTCTGGAAAAGAATAACTAAATTTAGAAATAAAAGATTTGTCTCCCCATTATGTGACTCTTGGGGCCTTATTTATAGAGAATCCAGGGTCCTTCCGTTGAGAGGCTACTGGGCCCTTATGGGCCATTGTTGGTCGCTTTTCTCCTAGTCTCGGGTGTTTGGCTCTCGGTTGTCCTTGCGGTGCTGATTATGGTCTTCGAAGTGAGGGTTCCGAACGACTTAGGCTTCCCCGAGACTGACATGGGTTTGTTGTCACAGTGATTTGTGGACGATGTTTGAACCTCCTGTATCAGATTCCGGGCGTTGGCTCTCAGACGTAAGCTTCCGGATGTAGGCCTTTGGCTTTATCGTAGGTACTTAGAGGAGCATGCCCTCATGATGTATGTAGATACCTACCGGTTTGAAACTGTTTTTGGTTTAGGTACTAGGTAGAATAGTACGGGTAGTCTATATCCCTGCTTGGGTCTTGGTTTATCCTTTCGGTAAAGCTTTTAAGACGGTTTGGTTCTCCGGAAGGTGGCTTCCGGTAATATTTCCGTTACTTGCGAAGGTAGTCCTTCGTCATATATGAAGTCGATTCTCAGAAGTCTGCCTTGAACAATCTTTATGTATTGGTCTGATACTCTTCTGCTTATGGTGCGTCGGTGTTAAGTGAGTTGATTCCGATAGTTCTTCAGGGTTTTCGATAAGCGAAGCCTGTGCTTTCTTCTTTCCTGATCCTTGCCTTAGGTTATTTTTGTCACAGAATTCTCCTTTGGGTAGTCTTCGTCTGTAACAACCCGTATTTTCAGCGATAGAATAATTAATTAATTTAATTATTTAAATAGTAATTAAAAGAATTAAATGACTGTTTAATTAAATAATATTGAATATTTAAATAATATATTTAATTCTGAAATAATCAGAAATAGCTGAAATGGCAATATGGTGTGAATTGGACAATTCAAAATATGTAATTCACTTTAAAATTGAATTACGATAACAAATATACCTAATTAACGAAGTTAGAGCATACAAATTATGTTATAATTATAATCGAGCTCGAAATGGCGCGACAGTTCGTAATTTGGCGATTTGAACTTCAACTGAATATACAGGGTCTGTTTTAAATCGGATTTCTGTGAAACAAGAAACGTTCGGAGCTGGTGAAGTATCTTTTTCTAATGGAAGAGAAAAATCGGGATTTCATCGTGTATTTTTTGATTTATGTCCAAATCAAATTTAAAATTAGTCGCTATGAAATTCCTTTATAATTCATATTGATTTATTTATATTTTAAAAGGATTTAAATATAAATCGAATATCGATATAATTGGGAAATTGGAAATATCAAGTTATAAATCCAATTGGAGTTGTATGAATTCTATTGTGAATATATACGATAATATTTATTTATAAATATTTAATTTAATAATTTTAAATATATTTAAATGGGTTATTTAAAGCTTTAAAAATAGCCAGTTTTGTAAACGAACTCCATTTTTGATGAGACTAATTTTGTTGAATCCATAATGTCAAATTATTGTTAGATTCCAAGTTTCGTGATTTTTGGAGTCACTGTGTGGCCGTACGGAATTTTAATGTGGAAACCAGTTAGTATTTTGATAGTTAAAAATACGCTATGTGAGCAAATGGAGTCGGAATTCGACGAAACCAGTTTTGCTGGGTCGTAATGTCGAGCTGTAGCTGCATGCCCATTTTCATGATTTTTGGATATCATGGTGATCGCAGGGGTTTTTAAACAGCGTATAAAAACAGCATTCGAATAAAAAGAAATAAAATAATCGATTAAAAAAATTATTAAATCTACCTCATATATTATCGTTACCTCACCAAACCCTTTCTCACAAATTTCTCTGGTCAATTACTAGAGCTGCCACCGTATTTCTTCATCACAGTGGAAATCACACCTTATAAAAATTATAACAATTCAAGAAAATTCTCTAAATTCTTCAAATAAACTTTATTAGCTTCCTTTTGTGTTTCTTTTCATTTGTATATAGGGGGGCGACCATATTTTGTCGAGCTCGAAAATTTGACAGTGAGGTTAGGGTTCCAATTTTTTTTATCGTAGAAGCCTTAATTCCTAAAATGGGTCTTGTTTCTGGGTTTAGATTGTGGAATAGCACGTACGTGTTGATTTTGGGGTGTTTTCAAATCAAAAATGTTCAATTATCTACAGTACCCATTGGAGAAAACCTGGAGAATGGAATGTGAACGAGGTGTGCGAGTTTGAGGAAATACACATGAGGCGAAAGAGGAATCAAAGAGGGAAATTGTGGTGTTATTTGTTTGATTTATAAGTTGATTAGGAGGGAGCTTGGTGTTTCCATATGTTCGGTTATGGTGTGGTATATGGCCGTGAGCAGGCTTCAGCGTACATCGGAGAAGGAGAAGTACTCATGCAGGCGTGGGTTAGCATATTGGGTTATGGGCTAGTTCAAAGAGTAAGGCCCAAGTTCAATAATAATGTTCAAGTTTAATTTAATTTAATAATAATATAACTTGTAAAATGAATAACTTCCGCATACGATATCAGAATTTGATGAAACAAGATTCGTTGGGATAGTATGGACGGTGGCTACACCATGGAACTGATTGGGAGTAAATTGGAGCTCATTTGGATTTATGGTGAAATTAAACACCTGAATCAAATCAATGACCAATTATCGTTATTTAACGATAACCATCCAATGTGAGTTAATCTCACTAACTCAATTTATATTTTTATAACGTATTTTTTTTTAGAATTTATAAATGATGGTTGTTTGATGTGTGTTGACTGTTTGATTGAACTACAAGTTAATTGGTTGAAATATAGATAACGATATATATAAATCATTAATCGAATATTGATTATGTTTATCAAAATATTTCATATTCGTGTCATTTATGTTGATTAACATTTGTGGATGCAGGAAAGCACGTCGGAGGGTCCCAACTGGGTTCCTTAACATTTATTTTACTGTTTTTCATATATTGTGATAGATGATGTGATTTATAATCTATTGTTGATTATGTGTGTTTGATCATCATTATTTGGTACTTTTAAATCAAAGGAAATACTGGAGTGTGAAAAGGGAAATTTCAAACTATAATTTGAAATAAAATATTTATATAAAATCAAAGGATTTTACATAAAAAGGAAAATTTAAAAAAGTATATTGAAATAAAAACATTTGTATAAAATCAAAGTATTTTATAAAAAGAAATGTATGAAGTGAATATGGGATTTTGGAATTTTATAAAATCAAATGGACTTATTAAAAGGAGATATTTGAAAATTACATAAAAGACTTCTGTTTGAAGTTAACAACAGTTATATGGAAGTTTGAAAGGTCGATTTGGTTAAAATACTAAATGAAAGTAATAAGAAGTAAATAAAGAGCTTTATGGAGTAAATATAATATTTAGGAAAACAAATAAAATTGAAAGGAAATATTTCGGAAATCGAATTGAATTATAAAAGAAATTATTTGGTAAAATAAATAGAATTATAAAAGAGAATTGAGAAGATATAAAGGAACAACAAGGAGATGGTTTCAAAGTAGGTTTTAAATAGAAATCTGTTTTAACAGATAAATTGAGCAAATAAATTTATAATTGATGTTTATAAACTAAAAAGAATATCTATCTTTTGATAAATGGAAGATATAAGTCCAAACTTCTATAGAGAAATAGAGATCGGTTTTTAACAACGTTATGTGAACTCAGCATTTATAAAAGGAATTTTAAATGAGATTTAAGTGTTAGAAATAAAAAGAAGATTTCGTATAAATAAATCTATAAATAGAAGTTGGAATTGGGATATTGTTTTAAAATATGAAATCAAACTAAAGGGGTTGTATAAAAGGGATATTATTCACATTCAACGTGAAAAATCGAATTAAGTAAAGATTTTAGAAATAAAAACATTTGTAAAGGAAATTGTGTTTTTGAAATAGAAGTTAAACAGAGATGGGATTTCAAATGGTTAGAAATAAATAACTTGTTTAATAGGGAAAACAAGTGTTGTGATTTATAAACAATGTTTATAAATGAACTTAAATATAATTATCAGTGGATAATTGAGATTTCAAATTCAATGATAAATAAAATGGGAAATTTGGAGTTGTTTTGGAAAGGGAATGGTGAAATCCATTTCGATACTCGAAATGTAAAAAGGGATTAAATAAAATCCGTAAAGATTTGTAGTTAGAATTCAACTAAGCCAATGTTTTAAAAATGATTTATTTGAAGAAATTATATATTGTATAAATCAGGATTTTACAAGGAAATTAGTATTCGGTTGGAAACCGATATTTGATTATCAAATATAAGTTATTCGAGAGAGATTATCGAATATAAGTTATTCGAGGGAGATTATCGAATATAAGTTATTCGAAGAAGAGAGTTAATCGAATATAAGCTATCCGAAAGGAAGAGTTATCGAATATGGTTTATTCGAAAGAGAGATTATCGAATATAGTTATTAGAAGAGAGATAATCGAATATAGTTATTCGAAAGGGGAGTCATCGAATAGAGATTATTCGAGAGAGAATTGTAAGTTGAAATTCGATTATTTCGAATTAGGGAAAGTACAAATTACTTTCTGTTTTAAACCAAGATTTATTTATTCATCAATAAATTAGTTATTTGTTTATTTATCCAAATTAATGAGGAAGAGTTATATTTAAGTTATTTTATTTTGGAAGTATGGGATTATAACACAATCATTATAATCAAATGATTTTGGTAAAAGAAGTGGATTCATAAATAGAATCCGGGTTGTTTATGGAAGTTGGTTAAAAGACTTAAAAGGGTGAACTTCATCTGTTTCGAGGTTAGAAATGTTGTTCAGTTAAGATCTGAGATGTAATTATACCCCAACTTGATTGACTTCGTTTTTAACTAAGAGATGGGTAAGGTTCGATAGTGAAGGTGGGTTAAATGAATTTAGTTAATAAGTGTAGTGGTTTGAATTGGCTTAGTGATGTTTTATTTAAACATCTACTTAAATCAAATGAAGGAGTTTTGGATATGTTTTCCAAATAAGAATCAGAAATGTTTTCTAATCTATAAAATAAGAAATGGAGCAAATACAGAAAGGTTTCCAATGATTAATAAAGTATATTTTCTAAATCTAGAAATAAGAATTTACGAATATATAGAAATGGGTAAATGGATAAATTAATGATAATTTAATCTAAAGGGATAAATGTGGAATGATGATTGATCGATAGATGTTCCATCTGGAAATAATATCGTTGTTTGTACACATATTTTTCTTGGATGGTTAAATCACCGACTATCGAAGTTTTTGACCATTTTTCCATCGTCAATACGGAGAGACAGGGATCAGATTCATTATCTGAAAACCACTATGTATGGATGTTAGCATTGCTATCAAATATGATGAAAATAATTGAAGATGGAGTTATGCAAGGGCTATCCTGTTTACAGAACAGTACCTTCGGTTTGTCTAGTCTCAGGACAACGTGAATGGATGAATGTCTGACAAAGTATATCTAACGGATCACGTAAGTTGATCTCTTCAAACGTACTTACGTTTGGTGGTGGAGGAATTTGTTTCTCTTAGCTTTATACCCATGGTATTTTTGGGGAAATCAATTTGTGATTTGGCAGGTATGACGATGTGGCATTCAAAGTGAATGGTGGTCAGGTGTTCCAAAAGATACGTTATGATCTCAAGCCTTATCAACCGGGAAATGAAAGAAATCGGGAAGGCAGCATGACTATGTGGGTCGCTCCCATTAGGGTGTTTATCACCTATCTAGAAAAATCTATTTCATTCTTTTTTCTATTTTCGATGCTGTCCCTTTTCGGGAAACGATGGGTAGCTCCCAACCGTTGGTGATATACATTCGATACACTCAAGCGAAATGAGTGGTCGGTCATGTGTAGGTCGGGTTGCAAGATGTTCTTGTTGAACCCAATGTATTTACCTCTAGAGATACACTACCGGCAGGTGGTCCCATGCCTTGTCATAGTCAGAATCCAATCTCCAATAAGTGCCAGTGGTTTTGTTTGTATACTATATATGTGGAACGTGAGATGCAAGCGTTCTGCTAGATTATTATTTTCTTATGGTTAGACATTATTATAATATCAGATAAGTATTGATTTCCAAAATTGTTTTGGGTTATCGTAAGGTCAAAACCATTCGTGTTTATGTGTGGATCGGTCTTGATTTTGAAAAATTAAACCAAATGATTTGAGTTTACTCACACCCGTCCCATGATTAACCCAGATTTTATTTTGTTTTGTTTTCCCTAAACTCTTGGGTGCCCAAATTTGTATGGGCAGTCAAGTAGTTCAGGTCTTTACTAATATACTTGGAGGAGCTTGAAGCAGGAGGCTTCAGGATTATATAGCTATTGTTATTTCTGTTGTGTGTAAGTGTTGTACTCTGATAATGTTATTGTATATATATATATTGTTTTGTTGCAAAGTTATGTTATATATTACATTTCATTCGTTCCGCTGTGGGATTCGTATCACTCTGATTCTGTTCTGTGGTGATCTTCTTATTCTTCTATTCTAACTTTTCTATCTTATCTATTCTCACCCTCTGTTTTATTTCTATTAGTTTTTTTGGTTTCTAGTGCAATTGGGATTTGACTTGTGTTAGTTGGTCAGCTCAAATTGTACGGGAATTTCGGGACACTACAGTTGGTATCATAGCTTAAGGTTAAGTAATTACTTTGGCTCTGTGGCGTGACTCCGTAGAGATGGGGTTAATAATGCCCTAGATTGAGTTGAGTGTATATATATGAGTGAACGTATTTGTTATTTGATCTAAAGTTGTTTTATATTGTGGAGATTTATTGGTTGAGTTGTTTATAAATTCTGGTCGATCAGTTTGATCCACTATATCGATAGGAGTTTCTAAACGCTTGAATACGATAAACCGACATAGTATGTTTTGAAAGAAGGGTAAATGAAATAATTTTACCCAAAATTATATTTTGATATAAAAGAAAATATATATTGGAAATATAGTATATTGGATGTGTTAGTTGTGATTATAATCAGATAAGATTATAATCAAATAAGATTATAATTGAAACGGTTATGTAAATAACCAATCAGAATGCATATAAGTGAAATATATGAAATCAAAATGAATTAAATCTAAATTTAAATTAGAATTGAAATGAAAACCCTAGAAATTTGAATAAATGTTTGTAATTGACTTGGATTAAGTATAAGAGAATTTTAAAATCCTGGGAGATTTTAGAAATGTTTTCCAAGCATTGGGGATAGTATTTTGAAATAGATTTCAAAATGGAAGTGTTTAGAAATGGTTCTAAAAGTGATATAGTATTGAACTCACTTCGATCGCTGGAAAATAGATTCCGAAGATGACTGCACAGCATCATCGATGTTCATTTTCAAGTTTTAAGTGACGGATTACTACCAAAGGTTTTGTTTTTGAATTGATTTGAGAAAAGCAAGTTATTTTGAATCCTGAAAAGGAAAGTTGATTTTCGATATAGTGAACTATTTAAAATTCCCAGGGAAAGACTGTTTGAGTTAAAACCAAATTGAATTGAAATTTGGGAAAGCATATAGAAATTGAAATTGAATTAAAGCCGATTAAGTGGAAATTGAACTGAAATTTGCAATTTGAATTGGATTAGAATGTTATCGAAATTTTTTGGATTTATGTGATCGGAATTTGAAATGGAACCAGATTAGTGGAGTTAAGAGTTTGTAATCGAAATGAAACTCAAGTTTAAAATGAAATTCGACTTTGGTATAAGTGAATGATTTGGTTTGAGAATGAAGTGATTGGAGTTTGGTTGGGATAACATTGGTATATGCTGAATTAACAGCAGATGGAAGTGATAAATTTGATATGCCCAACAAAAAGGTACAAGTTTATATTTGGTATAAGAACGAGATTTATGAGCCTATTTGGCCATTTGATTTCTTTTGGGTTGGAGAAGGCCTAAAGAGGCGAGTTGTAGTTGTACCGATTGACCAGTACAAAGAAGGTACTGGCGAAATTTTTCAAAAATTTTGGATGTTAGAAAATTTTCAGAGTTTATGGAAATTTTCGTTAGTAGGAATGAATTAATTATTTAATTAAAATTAAATTGGTTTAGTTGAAACTGGAGATAATAAATAAAAAAAATTACCTAGTTAATAGGGTTTGTTTTCTACCTTAGCAATTTCGAGGATGAAATTATTTTAAAGGGGAAAGAATGTAACGACCCGTATTTTCAGTGATAGAATAATTAATTAATTTAATTATCTAAATAGTAATTTAGAGAATTAAATGACTGTGTAATTAAATAATATTGAATATTTAATTAATATAATAATTAAATAATATATTAAATTCTGAAATAATCAGAACTAGCTGAAATGGCAATATGGTGTGAATTGGACAATTCAAAATATGTAATTCACTTTAAAATTGAATTATGATAACAAATATATCTAATTAACCAAGTTAGAGTGTATAAATTATATTATAATTATAATCGAGCTCGAAATGGCGTGGTAGTTCGTAATTTGGCGATTTGAACTTCAACTGAAAATACAGGGTTTGTTTTAAATCGGATTTCTGTGAAACAAGAAACGTTCGGAGCTGGTGAAGTATCTTTTTCTAATGGAAGAGAAAATTCGGGATTTCATCGTGTAGATTTTGATTTATGTCCAAATCAAATTTTAAAATAGTCGCTATGGAATTCCTTTATAATTCATATCGATTTATTTATATTTTAAAAGGATTTAAATATAAATCGAATATCGATATAACTGGGAAATCGGAAATATCAAGTTATAAATCCAATTGGAGTTGTATGATATTCTATTGTGAATATATACGATAATATTTATTTATAAATATTTAATCTAATTATTTTTAAATATATTTATATATTTAAATGGGTCATTTATAGCTTTAAAAATAGCCAGTTTTGCCAATGAACTTCGTTTTCGACGAAACTAATTTTGTTGAATCTGTAATGCCAAATTATTGTTAGATTTCAAGTTCCGTGATTTTTGGAGTCACTGTGTGGCCGTACGGATTTTTAATGTGGAAAACAGTCAGTATTTCGACGGTTAAAAGTACGCTGTGTGAGCAAACGGAGTCGGAATTTGACGAAACCAGTTTCGTTGGGTCCGTAATGTCGAGCTGTAGCTGCATGCCCATTTTCATGATTTTTGGATATCATGGTGATCAGAGGGATTTTTAAACAGCGTATACAAACAGCGTTCGAATAAAAAGAAATTAAATAATCAATTAAAAAAAATTTAAATCTACTCTATATATTATATTTACCTCACCAAACACTTTCTCACAAATTTCTCTGGTCAATCACTGGAGCCGCTACCATATTTCTTCATCACGGTGGAAATTGCACCTTATAAAAATTATAACAATTCAAGAAAATTCTCTAAATTCTTCAAATAAACATTATTAGCATCCTTTTGTGTTTCTCTTCATTTGTATATCATTTTACGGGGTGCGACCATATTTTGTCGAGCTCAAAAATTTGACAGTGAGGTTAGGGTTCCATTTTTTTTAGATAGTAGAAGCCTTAATTCCTAGAATGGGTCTTGTTTCTGGGTTTAGATTGTGGAATTGCACCTGTGTGTTGATTTTGGGGTGTTTTCAGATCAAAAAGTTTTGATCATCAACTGTACCCATCGGAGAAAAATTGGAGAACGGAATGCGAACGGGGTGTGCGAGTTTGAGGAAACACACCTGAGGTGAAAGAGGAATCAAAGAGGGTAATTGTGGTGCTATTAGTTTGATTTATAAGTCGGTGAAGAGGAAGCTTCGTGTTTCCAAATGTTCGGTTATGGTGTGGTATATGGCCGTGAGCAGGCTTCAGCGTACATCGGAGAAGAAGAAGTACTCACGCAGGCATGGGTTGGCATATTGGGTTATGGGCTAGTTCAAAGAGTAAGGCCCAAGTTCAATAATAATGTTCAAGTATAATTTAATAATCATATAACTTGTAAAATGAATAACTTCTGCATACGATATCAAAATTTGATGAAACAAGATCCGTTGGGATCGTATGGACGGTGGGTACACCATGGAACTGACCGGGAGTAAATTGGAGCTCGTTTGGATTTATGGTGAGATTAAATGCCTGAATCAAATCAATGATCAATTATCGTTATTTAACGATAACCATCCAATGTGAGTAAATCTCACTAACTCTACTCAATTAATATTTTTATAACATATTTTTTTAGAATTTATAAATGATGGTTGTTTGATGTGTGTTGGCTATTTGATTGAACTGCGAGTTAATTGGTTGAAATATAGATAACGATATATATAAATCATTAATCAAATATTGATTCTATTTATCAGGATATTTCATATTCGTGTCATTTATGTTGATTAACATCTGTGGATGCAGGGAAACAGGTCGGAGGGACCAAACTGGGTTCCTCAACATTTATTTTACTGTTTTTCATATATTGTGATAGATGATGTGATTTATAATATATTGTTGATTATGTGTGTTTGATCATCGTTATTTGGTAATTTTAAATACCAAAGGAAATACTGGAGTGTGAAAAGGGAAATTTCAAACTATAATTTGAAATAAAATATTTGTATAAAATCAAAGGATTTTATATAAAAAGGAAATTTTTAAAGTGTATATTGAAATAAAAACATTCGTATAAAATCAAAGTATTTTATAAAAAGAAATGCATGAAGTGAATATGGGATTTTGGAATTTTATAAAATCAAATGGACTTATTAAAAGGAGATATTTGAAAATTACATAAAGACTTCTGTATGAAGTTAACAACAGTTATATGGAAGTTTGAAAGACCAATTTGGTTAAAATACTAAATGAAAGTAATAAGAAGTAAATAAAGAGCTTTATGGAGTAAATATAATATTTAGGAAAACAAATAAAATTGAAAGGAAATATTTAGGAAATCAAACTGAACTATAAAAGAAATTATTTGGGAAAATAAATAGAATTATAAAAGAGAATTGAGAAGATATAAAGGAACAACGAGGAGATGGTTTCAAAGTAGATTTTAAATAGAAATTTGTTTTAACAGATAAATTGAGCAAATAAATTTATAAACGATGTTTATAAATTAAAAAGAATATTCATCTTTTGATAAATGGAATATATAAGTCTGAACTTCTATAGAGAAGTAGAGATCGGTTTTTAACACCGATATATTAAATAGAATGTGAACTCAACATCTATAAAAGGAATTTTAAATGAGATTTAAGTGTTAGAAATAAAAAGAAGATTCGTATAAATAAATCTATAAATAGATGTTGGAATTGGGATACTGTTTTAAAATACGAAATCAAACTAAAGAGGTTGTATAAAAGGGATATTATTCACATACAACGTGAACAATGGAATTAAGTAAAAAATTTAGAAATAAAAACATTTGTAAAGGAAATTGGGTTTTTGAAATAGAAGCTAAACAGAGATGAGATTTCAAATGGTCAGAAATAAATAACTTGTTTAATAAGGAAAACAAGTGTTGTGATTTATAAACAATGTTTATAAATGAACTTAAATATAATTATTAGTGGATAATTGAGATTTCAAATTCAACGATAAATAAAATGGGAAATTTGGAGTTGTTTTGAAAAGGGAATGGTGAAATCCATTTCGATACTCGAAATGTAAAAAGGGATTAAATAAAATCCGTAATGATTTGTAGTTAGAATTCAACTAAGCCAATGTTTTAAAAATGATTTATTTGAAGAAATTATATGTTGAATAAATCAGGATTTTACAAGGAAACTAGTATTCGGTTGGAAACTGATATTTGATTATTAAATAAAAGTTATTCGAGAGAGATTATCGAATATAAGTTAATCAAGGGAGATTATCAAACATAAGTTATTCGAAGAAGAGAGTTAATCGAATATATGCTATCCGAAAGGAAGAGTTATCGAATATAGTTTATTCAAAAGAGAGATTATTGAATATTGTTATTCGAAGAGAGATAATCGAGTATAGTTGTTCGAAAGGGGAGTTATCGAATAGAGATTATTTGAGAGAGAATT
Source organism: Allium sativum (assembly GCA_030737875.1). NCBI lineage: Eukaryota > Viridiplantae > Streptophyta > Magnoliopsida > Asparagales > Amaryllidaceae > Allium > Allium sativum. The sequence continues at coordinate 290,357,415 of CM060921.1, read as the reverse complement.
ACAAGTTGAAATTCGATTATATCGAATTAGGGAAAGTACTAATTACTTTCCTTTTTAAACCAAGATTTATTTATTCATCAATAAATTTGTTATTTGTTTATTTATCCAAATTAACGAGGAAGATTTATATTTAAGTTATTTTATTTCGGAAGTATGGGATTAATACCATCGTTATAATCAAATGATTTTGGTAAAAGAAGTGGATTCATAAATAAAATCCGAGTTACGTAAGGAAGTTGGTTAAAAGATTTAAAAGGGTGACTTCGTCTATTTCGAGGTTAGAAATGTTGTTCAGTTAAGGTCTGAGAGGTAATTATACCCCAACTTGATTGACTTCGTTTTTAACTAAGAAATGGGTAAGGTTCGATAGTGAAGGTGGGTTAAATGAATTTAGTTAATAAGTGTAGTGGTTTGAATTGGCTTAGTGATGTTTTATTTAAACATTTGTTTGAATCAAATGAAGGAGTTTTGGAATGTTTTCCAAATAAGAATCAGAAATGTTTTCTAATATTGAAAATAAGGAATGAAGCAAACACGGAAAGATTTCCAATGATTAATAATATTTTCTAAATCTAGAAATGAGAATTTACGAATATATAGAAATGGGTAAATGGATAAATTAATGATAATTTAATCAAAAGAGTTAAATGTGGAATTAATATTGATCGATAGATTTTCCATCTGGAAATAATATCGTTGTTTGTACACATATTTTTCTTGGATAGTTAAATCATCGACTATCGAAGTTTTTGACCATTTTTCTGTCGTCAATACGGAGAGACCAGGATCAGATTCATTATCTGAAAACCACTCTGTATGGATGTTAGCGTTGTGATCAAATATGATGAAAATAATTGAAGACGGAGTTATGCAAGGGTTATCCTGTTTACAGAATAGTGCCTTCGGTTTGTCCATTCCCAGGACAACGTCAATGGACGAATGTCTAACAAAGTATATCTAACAGATCGCGTAAGTTGTTCTCTTCAAACATACTTACATTTGGTGGCGGAGGAATTCGTTTCTCTTAGCTTTATACCCATGGTATTTTTGGGGAAATTAAATTGTGATTTGGCGGGTATGACAATGTGGCATTCAAAGTGAATGGTGGTCAGGTGTTCCAAAAGATACGTTATGACCTCAAGCCTCATCAACCAGAGAATGACAGAAAACGGGCAGGCAACATGGCTATGTGGGTCACTCCCATTAGGGTGTATATCACCTACCTAGAAAAATCCATTTCATTCTTTTATCTATTTTCGATGCTGTCCCTTTTTGGGAAACGGTGGGTAGCTCCTAACTGTTGGTGATATACATTAGATCCACTCAAGCGAAATGAGTGGTCGGTAATGTGTGGGCCAGGTTGCAAGATGTTCTTGTTGAACCCAGTGTATTCGCCTCTAGAGATACACTATCGGCAGGTGGTCCCATATCTTGTCATAATCGGAATCCAATCTCCAATAAGTGCCAGCGGTTTTGTTTGTATACTATATATGTGGAACGTGAGATGCAAGCGTTCTGCTAGATTGTTATTTACTTGTGATTAGACATTATTATAATATCAGAGAAGTATTGATTTCCAAAACTGTTTTGGGTTATCGTAAGGTAAAAACCATTCATGTTTATGTGTGGATCGGTCTTACGATTATCATTTCTTTTGAAAAGGATTTTGAAAAGTTAAACCAAATGATTTGATTTTACTCAGACCAGTCCCATGACTGACCCAAAGTTTATTTTGTTTTGTTTTCCCTAAACTCTTGGGTGCCCAAATTTGTACGGGCAGTCAAGTAGTTCAGGTCTTTACAGATATACTTGGAGGAGCTTGAATCAAGTGGCTTCAGGATTATATAGCTATTATTATTTCTGTTGTGTGTAAGTGTTGTACTCTGATAATGTTATTGTATATAAATATGTTGTTTTTTTGCAAAGTTATGTTATATATTATATTTTATTCCATCCGCTGTGGGATTTGTTTCACTCTGATTCTGTTCTGTGGTGATCTTCTTCTTCTTCGATTCTAACTTTTCTATCTTATATATTCTCACCCTCTGTTTTCTTTCTATTAGTTTTCTGGTTTCCAGTGCAATTGGGGTTGGACTTGTGTTATTTGGTCAGCTCAAATTGTACCGGAATTTCGGGACACTACATAATTAAATGGATCTTTCCGGGTGAACCTCACTGTCATTCTGAAGGCTTTAAGCTCCTTTCTTCCTGATAAGTGCTGGTCCATGTTGCTCTTGGGTTCTTCCTTCCATGCTCGTGCTCATTCAACATCCCTTTACTGCCCTCTCATGTTAAGAGAATTTTGGTAGTAACATTTGCCCCCTCCCCTTAGTGAAGGGGTGTCTTCGACTTTCCAAGTAAAGCTTCTATTTCCAAGCTCTCTCCTATTTAGCTGCCAATTTTTTTTGGATTTAGACGTGGATCTCGGCAAAGAGGTCCATTTTCGTCATTTGTGGAGAAATAAATTGACCCAAATTCGGGCATTGATATAAATAGTAGACCGGAAATTCCTTTCAGTGATAATAATGAAAAGTTGAGTCCTACCCAGATTCGGATATCACTGACTAAAGACCGGGATACTTCTGGTATTAACAAAGAGCTGAATCCATCTTGATCGGGTATTTAAAGATTGGGGCCCATGAACCCTTCCTGTATTAATGAGGAGCCGGATCCACCCAGATTCGGGTATTTTAAAAATTGAAGACCGGGAACTCTTTTGGTATTAATGAAGCGCTGAATCCACCCAGATTCGGGTATTTTAAAAATTGAAGACCAGGAACCCTTCCAGTATTAATGAAGCATCGCATCCACCCAGATTCGGGTATTTTAAAAATTTAAGACCGGGAACCCTTCCGGTGTTAATGACGCACCGAATCCACCCAGATTCGGGTAGTTTAAAACTGAAGACTGGGAACCTTTCAGGTTTTAATGAAGCGTCGGATCCACCCAGATTCGAGTTTTTAAAAATTGAAGACCGGGAACCCTTCCGGTAATATTGAAGCGCTGAATCCACCCAGATTCGGGTATTTTAAAAATTGAAAACCGGGAACCCTTCCGGTATTAATGAATCCTCGAATCCACCCAGATTCGGGTATTTTAAAAATTGAAGACCAAAAACCCTTCTGGTATTAGTGAAGCACTGAATCCACCTAGATTTGGGTATTTTAAAAATTAAAGACCGGAAACCCTTCTAGTATTACTGAAGCGTCGAATCCACCCTGATTCGCGTATTTTAAAAATTAAAGACCGGAAACCCTTCCAGTACTAACGAAGCGCTGAATCCACCCAGATTCGGATATTTTTAAAATTAAAGACCGGGAACCCTTCCGATATTAATGAAGCGCTGAATCCACCCAGATTCAGGTATTTAATAAGTTTGAAGACCGTAACCCCCTCCAGTATTTGTGAAGTGTCGAATCGTCCTAGATTCAAATATTTAGTAAGATTGAAGACCGCAACCCATTCCGGTATTTGTTGTTTCAGTATCCCTTTTGGGTTCGATTGGTGAAGCAGAGGTTGTGTTGTACGTGCTTCTTAAGCCTCTCCTTGGACTTTTGATGTCAAAGCAGAGGACGTACGTGCTTTGTTGGCCACTCTCTGGGACTGTGCGTCTGGCGCGCTTGGCTAGCTTATCCACATGCAGGGCCCAAGGACTTACCCGACCTCCCTCCAGGAGGCGCCTTACCCTGGCCGTTGTAGGCAATGATAAGGTCTTAGAGACTTATACGGGGTCATTGTAGACACAGAACTAAGGTTTTCTCTTTTGACGCTCTATACGGACCATCGTAGGTTCTGATAGAGGCTTATACGCCATCCCCCCTCAAGGGGTGCCCTATCCTGAATATCATAGGCGATTTTAGGGGTTTTGTGTTCCCTTCTACGGGTAACGCGAAACAAAAGTAGAGGTAGTAAGTGCTCTTCTGCGAGCAGAGGTAGGATGTGGTTAGTTCTAATAGAGGCAGGGCGTACTCTTCTACAAGCAGGGACAGGGCATGCTAAAGTTAGATGCACCGCCATGACCATTTCTGGTGTGAAAAGGAGGCTTATGCTTTTGATGCTTTAACCGTGCCCCCTCTAATTTGGGCATGGAGAAAGACTAACACATCATCTCCCTTTGGGGGATGCCTCGCCCCAACTAATTTGGCGATGACGAGGGATTTACTCCTTTTTTTAGCTCGATCCCTTTGGATCTCTCTTGAGCCATTGAAAGGGTTTCCATGCCCTTAGCTACGTAACTATCTTTAGGGGAAGATCTTGTTTCTTATTCTTTTACCATCGAGAAATATGGTCTTAAATGTTCCGAGTTCCATGTTCTCAGAACAAGACTACCATTGGGCCTGCATAGCCGATATGTTCCGGGCATAACTTCTTGATGGATGATTAGGGGTCCTTCCCAATTTGGACCGAGAGGGCCATCCGCTGGGTTCTTAGTGTTAGCCATCACTCTTCGTAGCACTAGTTCGCCCTTAGCGAAGTTTCTTTCTTTGACTTTGGAATTGTAGTATTTCATAATCCTTCTTTGCTAGTTAGCAGTTCTGGTTGCAGCCTCATCCCTTAGTCCTTGTATTAAGTCTAGTGATTCCTTTCTTAACTCTTGGTTAGGATCATGCACATATGTTATCCTCCTATGCGACGGGATTTCAACCTCGATCTGAAGCATAACTTTGCATTCATATGTTAGGGAGAAGGGTGTATGTCTCGTGGCTATTTTAGTAGAGGTTCTGTATGCCCAAAGCACTAAAGGCGGTTCTTCTGCCCAATTTCCTTTAGCTTGATTTAGGCACTTTTTAACGATCGTCTTAATGGTCTTGTTGGCGACATCCATATCTTTAATAGCTTGTATTTTATCAGGGCTAGCTTCAATCCCTTGTTCACTTACTATATATCCCAAAAAAATTCCTAGATGGAACTCCAAACGAACATTTATGAGGATTTAGCTTCATTTTGGTAACTTCTTAAGACTTCGAACATTTCCTCCAGATACTTGAGATGGTTCTCTGTTTTGGTGTACTTCACCAGCATGTCATTAACATAAACTTCCATATTGCGCCCTGTTTGCTCTTGGAACATCCTATTCACTAGTCTTTGGTATGTTGCCCCTGCGTTTCTCAAGCCGAAGGGCATCACCTTATAGAAAAACTTTCCCCAGTCGGTGATAAAGCTTGTATGATCCTCGTCAGGTTTGTGCATCGGAATTTGGTTGTATTCCGAGTAAGCATCTACGAGGGATAGTACCTTATGATCGCTTGTGGCATCAACCAATTGATCAATCTGTGGAAGAGGGTAGTAATCCTTCGGGCGAGCCTTGTTTAAATCCGTGTAATCAATACACGTCCTCTACTTCCTATTGGACTTCTTCACTAGCACGGGATTGGCTAACCATTTCGGGTAAAGAACCTCTCAGATAAACCAGTTAATTTCCAACCTGCTGACTTCCTCCTTTAAGGCCTCTATCCGGTCTCTATTGTATTGCCTCTTCTTTTGTCTGATTGGGGTTATCGAAGGGTCAATGTTTAAGGCATGGCTCATAATTGAAAGGTTGATACCGATAATGTCTTAATGTGTCCAAGTGAAAACATCTTTGTTAAGCTGTAGGAACCGAATTAACTCGCCTCTAAGGGGCTCCGTAAGCTTTTTCCCTATGCTGATGACCTTTGATTATTCCTTTGGATCCACATTTACTTCTTCCACTTCTACTACTGGTTTTATTCTTTCAATGTCTCCTCTAGAATCCAAATCTGTAATGATTTCTCCTTCCTCGGTCGAGTTCACTTCATCGGATCCTTTCTTTCCTTTTAAAAGAAGCGTACCAACCATTAGTGTGTTTGCCAATCTTATTTACTTTTACTTAGCCTCGAAGGAGGGATGTAAGAGTCCCCTATCTGAAGGCATAAAAACAGCAGAAGAACCAAATTACGAAGAATACTCCCTTTTGTATTTTTCAACCGTTGCGAAGTATAACTTGCGGGAGCTAAACTGTTCTCCCCTGATGGTACCTTATCCTTATTTGGTTAGGAATTTTAACATGAGATATTTGGAAGAGACGAAGGCGTCCATCTCCTCTAAAGGCGGTCTCCCAAAGAAGTTGTTGTAATGGGATGGTTGATCGATTACAACGAAGAGAGTTTCAAAAGTCCTGTAAAGCGGAGAGAGTCCCACTTGGACCAGCAGGTTGATTTGACCCATCGGAGTCGATCCCTTGTTGTTGAATCCAAAGATTGACCCGTTACTAGGCTCCATCTTCTTCTTGAGAATTCCCATCTGATTGAAAGCATGCTTAAAGATGACATTGACGGCACTCCCCATATCCAAAGAATCTTTGAAACTACCGAGAGCCCTATTTGCGATGTTATCATAAGAGGGCCGTTGTGAGGGTGGCAGACCCCTTTCTTTATTTCTTCTGGAAAACGACTAGGTTATGCATTTTGAGAGCATAACGTGCATTCTTCAGCGATGGCTCTTCTTGAATGGAGAAGATCCCCTCCATGGATTCTTTCATGTACTGGTTTCTGGCTTTCGGACAACTTCAGGCAGGGTGTGATCCTCCGTGAATCACGTTGATTTGGTTTATGGGCGGCCCCAAATCTAGGTTGCTCTCTCCTATGGCAATTCCTATTGCATTTACTGACACCTTTTGCTGTCCATTTACATGTCGAGCTGATGTTGTCTTGTCTAAAACAAATTCCTTCAATGTCTCTATCGGATCAACTTCTGGATGATTCCATCCAACACCTTGCACACGTCGGTTTTGTGTCCATTGGTCTTGTGGAATTCACAATATTTACCATTGAGGTTCAGGGCAATTATTGGCTTTGGACGAGATGGAGAAGTTATTGACCCTTTCTTTTGCGACAGCATACACATACGATATGGGTTTGTTCAGGGCAACCGAGTTGATATTAGACCCTTCCCACCTTGACCTCTTTTGATTTCCTTTTAGGGGCTTTCGTCCAAAGTTCAGCCTTTCTCCTTCCCCTCGAGGCTCGAACTTCCTTTTTGTGAAGTACAATTCATCCATGCAAATAAATTTTTCGGCTTGGAAATGGAAATCTTGTATGTCTTTGCAGCCGTGAATATATAACCCCTTCTAGAAAGGGGTGCTTTCAATTAGCCCTGAATGTGCGGTAATTATGTTCTCTCGATCGTTCATATCCTTGGCCTTTAAGGCCTTGATGTTGAACCTTTTCAAATAATCCCCAGGGGACTCCCCTTGCCTCTGTTTGATGTTAGCAATGACCGTATAATCCACGGTTAGATTCTTCCAAATGCAGAACTACGTGGAGAATTTGTAAGAGAATTGTGTCCATGAGTAAATGGTGTTTCCCTATATTAGCAATACCATTCCACTGCTTCCCCTTGAAAGGTGACCATAAAAAAATGGCATTCGATGGATCTGGAAGTGTTATAAAGATCCATCTGGCTGTCGAAAGCCATCAGATGATCGTTGGGGTCGGTCGTCCCAAGATACTTTATAGTTGGAACTTTCACTCTCAATGGTATTATGGTATTCATAATTTCATCGATGAATGGAGCTACCCTTTCACTGTTATTTACCCTGTCATCGTCTCTGATGTAAGCCTCCGTATCGTCATAATTCTCTCTGTTGGGATCATAGCCTTTGGAGGCAAAGCTCCAAGACTGTTCCTGCTCCCACTGATTCCCTTGATGATATATCCCCGTTATATGGGACTTCTTCTTCTTGAGGGAGGTTTCTTTAAGCTTCTCTTATGCTTCTGAATGTTGAATGGGAGCTTTTCCTTTCAGAGATTAATTCATCTCTCTCTGACTAGATCTGGTGAGCTTTGAAGACTTTTGTGCCTGGACAACATTAACTCGAGTATGTACTTCTTGAAGTTTCTTTTCCAGCGACGTTATCTTCCATGGTTTTTGAGTCTGGAAGTTATTGTGGATTGGAAGTGGTTCCATTTTCGTTATTATTTGGGTTAAGTGCTGGACCCTCATTTCCTTCAAGAGCGGCAGTGGGATCCAGCTCTTTGTTTCGATCCTCCAGTCTTTTCGATTTCATATTTCCCTACCATGGAGCAATAAATTCACTAAATTAATATTAATAAATTAACCATAAGGATGGAGGCTCAGGCCCTCCTTCTAGCGCCAAAATGTTAACGATATTTTTCGTCAACACCTAGATTATGATGCATATAGCGAGTGTTCATAGGACTCAACATCGCCACAACTCAGAGTTATCGAAACTCACTCTAAGACATGCAAATATAAGCTAGATTTCTTTCCTCTAGGCGTCGGAGTTTTCAACTTTGATGATTAATTATCTTGCACCCAGAGGATAGACATCACATATATTGTATGATGGTGTTCTGAATCGACTTTGGGAAGATTATCTAGCTTGATATTACTGGAATCCGTGGAATCGATAACTTCCTAAATTATGAAGGTGACATGATGTACTGTAATAAGAGGAAAAACAGGCTAACGCCTCCCCTGAGCTTGGGAAGAAGGTTCTATGATGTTCATTAACTTCGATGATCTTCCGCGACTGTCCAACACAAGATATGGGTCAGAATCATGTTGGAAATCAAGTTATGAAACCACAGATGCCCTCCTTTCCCGAAGGATCACGAAATGTGTAACAACCCGTGTTTTTATAACGTGTAATAACCATAAATCAAGGCAGAATTAATTTTTTAAAATAAGAATCAAGGGAAACGGGTTACACCATTGCGTTCGTCTCGAAATTCTGCTTGGAAACGAGTCCGAGTTTTCGAAAATCGGAGTCCGTATGACCAAGTTACGACCATTCGAAGTTTTCAAAAAAAATCTAATTCAAAATAGAATCAATTCGAATTTCAAACCTCCAAATGGACTGGGCGGGAAAAATCCCACCCAGGACTAGGTCGAGCTGGGGGTCGACTACGTAGTCGACCTACCCAGGGCCAGGTTGACCATAATGTCGACCTGGGGGTCGACCTGGTGCCCGAGCCCATTTCTGAAGCTAGATGATGTATGTGGCCTCATTTCTGTCCACATTCGTTGACCTGACCCTATAAATACAACCCCTAACACCAGTCTCTCTACACCAAATTTCTTTCTGACCTTATGCTTCTCTGATTCTAGTTGAAAAGTTTGAGAGAGGGACTGCTCCTACTACGTTGAGACTGCGTTAAACGAATTGCTGATTAGGGGACTTCTATTAGGACTTGACTAAGAAACAAACGACTCTCTTTTTCTAATTCTCGAACCACGATCTGTAAGCCCCAGTTATTTTCAGATTTAAACTGTAAATGTATTATGAATATGATGTAAAATTGAAATTGGACCTATGTATGATGACTGTTTACATTCATTCTTGTTCATCTTGGATCTTGACTCTTGAATATTACTATGACATCGATTTGGGGCCTATTCATGTTGTAAATCAAAAAGAGAAACCCCTCTTATTATCATGTTGAACATGTTATTAGCCACATGTTTATGATTATCACCTTTTGACAGTCGTACCGTGACTATACTATCATCTTATGACAATCGTTTCTATGACTATACTATCACCTTATGACAGTCGTTACCATGACTATACTATCACCTTGTGACAACTGTTATTTTGACTAGTACCTTATCTTGCTAGATTTGGAATCTTTATGTTTGAGGCCAATATTTCATATGCCAGTAATGTTTTATTTCAATTCATATCATGCCATGCTAGTAATCACTCTTGCCACCTTATACCCATTTCTTTTTATGTCACTCCCTAATTAGATTTATTTGTATCGATTCAAACCTTCGTGCGATGGGAATACGATTTGGGTAGATTAGGTAAAATATGAATTAGCTTTAAACTTGAACATGAACATTATTATGACTTGAACCTGAATATGGACATGAACTTGACACGATTTGACATAAAACATGACTTGAAAACTCGACATGAATCTATACAGTAAAACTTGAACGTGGGCATGACAGTTAGATAAACTTGATGTAATATCCCGTATTTTCTGACCATTTATTTGAAATATTTTATTTATTTAAAATATTTATTTGAGTTCAAATAAAGAGATTTGGCCAATTTAAATTGAATATTTAATTTATTATCAATAATATAATAATAATGTAGGTCTTATTTATTTCAAATATCTCAGCGGTGCAAACGTGGTTTAATAAATAATGTAAACTCGATCATTTTGATCCAAACATGATTGTTAAGTGTAAGCGTTTATATTGAATCGATATTACAAATTTTGGTGATATGAAACAATATTTGCACCTTAATATGAGGAACTAAAGGTTGCATGCATACCTTGATTGGTTGAAGGAGCACAGTCACAATATCAAAAATTTTACAAAAACTTTATTACATATCATGTACAAATTCAATGTTATAAAACTACAAGTTCAAAACTCTATCTTAAAACAGCAAACTCGGCATATATGTTTATTTATAACCAAAAGTTGGACACGGTTTATAAGCCAAGTAGCCGATAATTTAATAGTTTTGGATGGTGCCTTCATTCAAAAGTCTTGGCAAATATTTTTGTCTGTACTTGGACCGACATTACAAGATAGGGAAAAATATATCCCTGTGCCATACCCTATTCTCGTCTACATCCTACATCTTCCACACATGAATTAGCCAACAGAAACCATGTGAGTAAAAAAGAAAATATCTATACGTACAATTACTAAATGAACCAAAGTCAGAATAGTATTTAAATACATTTCACCTAAAAACTAAAACCACCGACAAACCAAGCTGCATAGAAGATTCATTGTCACGTAAAATCAACCAATTAATCCTACAACCAACAGAACAAATGTGTGTTTTTGTAATCAAACACAAATGGGCAGAGAAAAGAAAGAAATACATATTCATTTATATTGAGCAAATCTCAAGTACACAAAATTTTTGCCACTATATATACATTGGTCCAAAAACCATCACTTGCGCAGCCATCACTTCAAGGCACCACTGCCCTGAAAAGAGAGGAGAAAGAAAACAACTATTAATAGCTAGAATATACATAGATATATATAAAAAGGGTTGAAAGATTTGCAAGGAGGAAAATACCACATGTAAATCTGAAAAACCTGAAATGAAAGATCAAACACTCACCTAAGAAATAGCTAGAACAGCTATATATTTTTATAGCTTAACAGCTAAATGCACAGAAAAAGGAAAACAGATATGTATATATCTTGTTACATCAAATCTTTTGAATCGAAAGGAAACAACAAAATCTTTGGTTCTGATCAACAAAGCTGTACAAACCATCCTGCCGTATCAAATCTATTAAAATCCATTTTTTTATTGAAATACAAGGCCATGTTCTTTCCTGAAATGAAACAGTAGAAAACCCAATCAAATCTACATATATATTCATATATATATATATATATTCAGAAAAACCATTTATAAAAATCTATAAACTGTCCTGCTATATCCCAATGCAAATCTGAAAAGGAAATAAACAAATTTAAAGCCTCATGACAACCCAAACAGACTATGTATAATAGCTGTATCTATACAAGGACTGTTCTGCCTTACCAATAAATGCCACAGTTTTAATTTTCAAATAGAATAGACAATTCAAATAGCTACACAGCTACACCTAACCTACGAATGAGCAGTTCGATCGATGTATGTACTTAAGAAGGAAACAGTACATAAAAATACAACACAAAGCCCTCATACAACATCACGAAAAATCCATGTTCCCAGTATCAATCAGTTCGGTCACATTTCATAGCCCGTAGGATCTAAAAATTAGGATGTAACAATTCAGGGTTCACTGCAATACTTTCTAGTATAAATACACGGCAAGTTAAACCGCGAACAAAATCAACTCAGTTCGAATTGAACAAGAAATACGAAACTATAGAAATCAAAACGAAAACGAGCACAGGAATTTAACAATACTTAGCTGCTGCGTTCGGTTTTGGGTCTCTGGGATGGCGGAGAAACTGAAGGTGAGGATGTTGAAGAGAAGGACGTCTGATTTACTGGGGGGAGAAGCGATGGAAGGGAGTAGGATTTAGGGTTTTGTTTTCTCCATTTTTGTGGCGGCGGAGCAAATAGGAACGACTGAAGATTTGTGATGAAGGGGATCGATCGTTTTAGGGTTTTAAGTGGAAAGGGTGCGGGCTTCAATTATTTCGGGTTGGGCTGAGAATGGTTAAGTAAGGCCCATTTTTCTTAGTTTAATTAGTTTAAATGTTTATATAAATTTCAAATATTGATTTCGGGAACATACGTAATCAGATTTCGACGAAACGAAAAACGTCAGGACCGTGGAGATGAGTACTACGTGATGGAAAGGAACTGAGCAGGGCAGGCAGCAGTTGGGTTTTTCAAAAAAATGAAACATCGTTTAATTCAACTGAAAACAAGCTGATTTATCGACAAAATCAAACAAAGGTGAGTTAAACTCACTCAGTTATTCCCTACTTATATTCTATAAGTTGGGTTTTTATTTTTGTGTGCTATGGTTGTTAGTGATTGAATGATTGCTGATATATATTCAGTTATTGTTGAACTGATGGAATTAAACGTCGTTTAATTTCAGTAAAACCGAATCGTTATTTTAACGATTGGTCCTAGTTAAGGTAAGTTACCTTATTGGTCACGTTTATTAAATAAACATGATTTAATAAATGAATTGGTTAATTGATTGTGATGATTGATATTAAATTGCCGTTATAAACTGTTATAAGACCAGTATTGAATTGTTTGATTGGATGGTTGAATATTGACCTGAAATCCAATATTTGTTTGGTTAAACCAATGGGTATTATTGGTTGAGTGATCGGCAGTACATGGCCTATAAATTAACCGTCGATCTACCGTCAGGTAAATCGACGAGATAAAGTTATAAGATTTATTTTATAATTGAAAATGGATTTTTAAATCTATTTATTTGAATTAAAGTTTGTCAAAGTAAATAAATATTTATTAATTGAGTTTATAATTGGGGTTTAAATGATTTTATAAAGGAAAAGTGATAAATAGAAGGGTTATATGGAACTATGGTTTTATAAACAAAATTTAGAAAAAGAATTGAGGTATAAAGGATTTACAAATGTTACTTAAATAAGGGAATTAAGGGAATTTATGAAATAAGACCATTAAGAGAAAGGCTTAAAAGTGGTGTGGTAAGAAATAGGATTTTAACAAAATCCAAGTGATGAGAAGTAGCATTTAGAAAGGTAATAGAGAAATGTGATGGTTGATAAATTAATTTTCTTAATCGATGGATTAAGAACTTATGGTCATATTCAAAAAGGAGGATTCAAAAGATAATAAGTTTTATCAACAAAAGAGCTAAGGAGATTTAAAAAAATATCTGGTTGGAGTTATAACTGATGTTATCTGAAGGTAAGACTGTTGTTGATCAAGGTCTGAGAGGTAAATAAATACCCCAACTTGAACGACCTCGGGATTATCTAAGAATGATATTAGTTGTAATGTGAAAGGAGGGAAATAATAACGAGATGAAAGTGAAAGGGTCGAGGATATATATATATGAATGAGTTTTGTTTCCGAGTAACGGGAGTGAAAAGAATTTGGTGTTTATAAATGTCCAAGGTGAAATAAATAAAAAGGGAAATGGTGGGAAATTAAAAGTGGTACTTCCGAGATGGAAGGATATGGAAAAATTAAGTTTTGAAATGAATTCATTTACAGAAATGAAAATGGATCAACGTATGCAAGTAATGAAATGAAAAGTGGGTTTGTAATATAAATTGGGTTGGTTTTCCAATAAGGGAAAATGAGTGGTAATGGTTGAGTAAGGAATTGAATATCATATTTTCTTAAATATGAAAATGAAATGGTTAAAACAAGGACCTGACGTCAAATAAGTTATATTTGAAATGTTTAAGAGTTAGAAATTAACCATCGTTAATCGTTTTGAATTAAAGAGGCCATGTGGTGTTGTACTGAACTGGTAAGCTCATGTCATTCACACAATTATTTATTTGATAGTTAAAACACCGACTATCAAACCTGACCATACGATCGTTGGTACGGAAAGACCGGGATCGAATATATATTCGAAAACCATTCCAACCAGCGAATACGTGAAAGAAGATTATTGAAGATGGAGCAATGGAAGACCGTTGATCTTCTTGAGCGGAAGAACTACTGATTGGATTTCTCTAGTTTAGCGGCCGGAGATATTTCAACAGTGATTCTGTCGTGATTGGAATCTACGGATTGCAAGGACTTCTCACTACTGATCGGTAGGGTGATTCCTGGGATTATAATAGGAGGGTACCTTCAGTTCATCCTGTTCCTGGATGACTTGTATGGACGAGTGTCTGACAGAGTATTTCCAAAGGGGTCACGTACGTTGATTTCTTCAAACGTATTTCTGTTGATGGCGGAGGAGGCCGTACACCTTCTCTTAGCTGACCGCAGAGTATTTTTGTGGATATCAATTAGTGATATCCGGAGGATCTGACGATGTGGCATTCAAAGTGTATGATGATCAGATGTGTTCTGACCTCAAGCCTCATCAACCGGAAGATGACAGAAATCGGGCAGGTAGCATGGCTATGTGGGTCGCTCCCATTAGGGTGTATAATCACCTATCTAGAGAAATTCCTTTTGTTTCTTATTCTATCGATTCTGCCCATTCGGGAACGGTGGTTTGAGTCCATCCGTTGGTGATATACATTCGATACACTCAAGAGAAATGAGTGGTCGGTCATGCGAGGGCCGGGTTGCAAGACGTTCTTGTTGAAACCTGTGTATTCGCCTCTAGAGATACACGTGCGGAAGGTGGTCCCATACCTTGTCAAGTTGGAAATCCAATATCCAATAAGCGCCCGCGGTTTTCGATTGTATACTATATACGGGGAGCGTGAGATGCAAGCGTTCCCCTAGATTTGCTAATTATTTGTATTTAGACATTATTATAATATCAGAATAGATATCGATTTCGAAAACTGATTTGGGTTATCGTAAGGTAAAAACCATCCGTGTTTATGTGTGGATTTGGTCTTACGATTATCTTTTGCTTTTGAAATGATTTTTAACTTTAAAATCATAATTGGATGATTTACCCTAAATACTGTGCGAGTTTATCTCACTCTGGTTCACCAGACTGACCCGGTGTTTTGTAAATGCTCGGGTTAGCCCGGGTTTGCAGGTTCAGGTTATTTAACACTACGAAAGGCATGCTGGAGAAGTCCAGACATATCGAGTGATATTCCGCTGTGTTGTTTATAAGGGCGGATTATTATGACTGTCCAAGTGTGTTGATGTACTCTGATGATTTGTAAGTTTCATTTAAAGCTCTCAATAAAGATTTATTTCTATATTATATTTTGTTCCACTGCGATGTGAGACTCTGTGTTGTGTTCTTCTTCTTCTTCTATTCTTATATTTCTTTCTTTCTTATCTCACCCTCTAAATTCTTTCATTAACAATCCGGTGTTCTCGGTGTTGGAAAGGTCGGCATGAGGTACAGTAAAGGTATTTGTGTCGATTTTCGAAGCCGAAATTCTCCGGGTCGTTACAGTGGTATCAGAGCTATTGGTTTAATGATAACCTTGGTTCTGTGGCATAACTCGATAGAGATGAGGTTAGTGACACCCTAGATTGAGTTTGAGTGTATATATATATATGAGAGCGTATTTGTAAATTTTATATACAAATGTTTTGTATTGTGTGGTTGATCGGTTCAAGTGTTGAAAAGCGTTGAGCTGATAAGGGGCACAATATTGTTTTGTGAAGAGGGTAAATGAAATAATTTTACCCAAAATTTATTTTTGTATAGAAAAGAAATAATTTATGGAATTATTGGGATATTGTGAGATTTGAATATAATTCAAAATTTGGTTAAAATTTTGAATTTGAAACTTAACTGGGTTAAGTGAAATGGAATTAAATCATTAATAATGATATTGAAAATAAATTAAGAAATGGTGTTGTAATTAAATTAAATTAATTTGAATTTGGAAATTTAATTAAATAGAAATCAATCGAATATCAATCAATTGATATTCAAATATGTTGAATAGTAATATTGAATGTGTATTCAGTTGATTTGATTGAGTTTGTTGTGCCTTGATTGTTAATTGGTTTTTGTGTGCTTATTAGATTGGTTGAATATAAAATTCATCCACTGTTTAATAAAGAATTAAATAAATTGAAACCCAGAGGAAAAAATGAAGTGTTATTTAAATATATCTTAAAAATTACTGGAGTTTACAATATTTTCTTACCTTTGCAATTTCGAGGACGAAATTATTTTAAGGGGGAAAGAATGTAATATCCCGTATTTTCTGACCATTTATTTGAAATATTTTATTTATTTAAAATATTTATTTGAGTTCAAATAAAGAGATTTGGCCAATTTAAATTGAATATTTAATTTATTATTAATAATATAATAATAATGTATGTCTTATTTATTTCAAATATCTCAGCGGTGCATACGTGGTTTAATAAATAATGTAAACTCGATCATTTTGATCCAAACATGATTGTTAAGTGTAAGCGTTTATATTGAATCGATATTACAAATTTTGGTGATATGAAACAATATTTGCACCTTAATATGAGGAACTAAAGGTTGCATGCATACCTTGATTGGTTGAAGGAGCACAGTCACAATATCAAAAATTTTACAAAAACTTTATTACATATCATGTACAAATTCAATGTTATAAAACTACAAGTTCAAAACTCAATCTTAAAACAGCAAACTCGGCATATATGTTTATTTATAACCAAAAGTTGGACACAGTTTATAAGCCAAGTAGCCGATAATTTAATAGTTTTGGATGGTGCCTTCATTCAAAAGTCTTGGCAAATATTTTTGTCTGTACTTGGACCGACATTACAAGATAGGGAAAAATATATCCCTGTGCCATACCCTATTCTCGTCTACATCCTACATCTTCCACACATGAATTAGCCAACAGAAACCATGTGAGTAAAAAAGAAAATATCTATACGTACAATTACTAAATGAACCAAAGTCAGAATAGTATTTAAATACATTTCACCTAAAAACTAAAACCACCGACAAACCAAGCTGCATAGAAGATTCATTGTCACGTAAAATCAACCAATTAATCCTACAACCAACAGAACAAATGTGTGTTTTTGTAATCAAACACAAATGGGCAGAGAAAAGAAAGAAATACATATTCATTTATATTGAGCAAATCTCAAGTACACAAAATTTTTGCCACTATATATACATTGGTCCAAAAACCATCACTTGCGCAGCCATCACTTCAAGGCACCACTGCCCTGAAAAGAGAGGAGAAAGAAAACAACTATTAATAGCTAGAATATACATAGATATATATAAAAAGGGTTGAAAGATTTGCAAGGAGGAAAATACCACATGTAAATCTGAAAAACCTGAAATGAAAGATCAAACACTCACCTAAGAAATAGCTAGAACAGCTATATATTTTTATAGCTTAACAGCTAAATGCACAGAAAAAGGAAAACAGATATGTATATATCTTGTTACATCAAATCTTTTGAATCGAAAGGAAACAACAAAATCTTTGGTTCTGATCAACAAAGCTGTACAAACCATCCTGCCGTATCAAATCTATTAAAATCCATTTTTTTATTGAAATACAAGGCCATGTTCTTTCCTGAAATGAAACAGTAGAAAACCCAATCAAATCTACATATATATTCACATATATATATATATATATATATATATTCAGAAAAACCATTTATACAAATCTATAAACTGTCCTGCTATATCCCAATGCAAATCTGAAAAGGAAATAAACAAATTTAAAGCCTCATGACAACCCAAACAGACTATGTATATAGCTGTATCTATACAAGGACTGTTCTGCCTTACCAATAAATGCCACAGTTTTAATTTTCAAATAGAATAGACAATTCAAATAGCTACACAACTACACCTAACCTACGAATGAGTAGTTCGATCGATGTATGTACTTAAGCAGGAAACAGTACATAAAAATACAACACAAAGCCCTCATACAACATCACGAAAAATCCATGTTCCCAGTATCAATCAGTTCGGTCACATTTCATAGCCCGTAGGATCTAAAAATTAGGATGTAACAATTCAGGGTTCATTGCAATACTTTCTAGTATAAATACACGGCAAGTTAAACCGCGAACAAAATCAACTCAGTTCAAATTGAACACGAAATACGAAACTATAGAAATCAAAACGAAAATGAGTACAGGAATTTAACAATACTTAGCTGCTGCGTTCGGTTTTGGGTCTCTGGGATGGCGGAGAAACTGAAGGTGAGGATGTTGAAGAGAAGGACGTCCGATTTACTGGGGGGAGAAGCGATGGAAGGGAGTAGGATTTAGGGTTTTGTTTTCTCCATTTTTGTGGCGGCGGAGCAAATAGGAACGACTGAAGATTTGTGATGAAGGGGATCGATCGTTTTAGGGTTTTAAGTGGAAAGGGTGCGGGCTTCAATTATTTCGGGTTGGGCTGAGAATGGTTAAGTAAGGCCCATTTTTCTTAGTTTAATTAGTTTAAATGTTTATATAAATTTCAAATATTGATTTCGGGAACATACGTAATCAGATTTCGACGAAACGAAAAACGTCAGGACCGTGGAGATGAGTACTACGTGATGGAAAGGAACTGAGCAGGGCAGGTAGCAGTTGGGTTTTTCAGAAAAATGAAACATCGTTTAATTCAACTGAAAACAAGCTGATTTATCGACAAAATCAAACAAAGGTGAGTTAAACTCACTCAGTTATTCCCCACTTATATTCTATAAGTTGGGTTTTTATTTTTGTGTGCTATGGTTGTTAGTGATTGAATGATTGCTGATATATATTCAGTTATTGTTGAACTGATGGAATTAAACGTCGTTTAATTTCAGTAAAACCGAATCGTTATTTTAACGATTGATCCTAGTTAAGGTAAGTTACCTTATTGGTCACGTTTATTAAATAAACGTGATTTAATAAATGAATTGGTTGATTGTGATGATTGATATTAAATTGCCGTTATAAACTGTTATAAGACCAGTATTGAATTGTTTGATTGGATGGTTGAATATTGACCTGAAATCCAATATTTTTTTGGTTAAACCAATGGGTATTATTGGTTGAGTGATCGGCAGTACATGGCCTATAAATTAACCGTCGATCTACCGTCAGGTAAATCGACGAGATAAAGTTATAAGATTTATTTTATAATTGAAAATGGATTTTTAAATCTATTTATTTGAATTAAAGTTTGTCAAAGTAAATAAATATTTATTAATTGAGTTTATAATTGGGGTTTAAATGATTTTATAAAGGAAAAGTGATAAATAGAAGGGTTATATGGAACTATGGTTTTATAAACAAAATTTAGAAAAAGAATTGAGGTATAAAGGATTTACAAATGTTACTTAAATAAGGGAATTAAGGGAATTTATGAAATAATACCATTAAGAGAAAGGCTTAAAAGTGATGTTGTAAGAAATAGGATTTTAACAAAATCCAAGTGATGAGAAGTAGCATTTAGAAAGGTAATAGAGAAATGTGATGGTTGATAAATTAATTTTCTTATTCGATGGATTAAGAACTTATGTTCATATTCAAAAAGGAGGATTCAAAAGATAATAAGTTTTATCAACAAAAGAGCTAAGGAGATTTAAAAAAATATCTGGTTGGAGTTATAACTGATGTTATCTGAAGGTAAGACTGTTGTTGATCAAGGTCTGAGAGGTAAATAAATACCCCAACTTGAACGACCTCGGGATTATCTAAGAATGATATTAGTTGTAATGTGAAAGGAGGGAAATAATAACGAGATGAAAGTGAAAGGGTCGAGGATATATATATGAATGAGTTTTGTTTCCGAGTAACGGGAGTGAAAAGAATTTGGTGTTTATAAATGTCCAAGGTGAAATAAATAAAAAGGGAAATGGTGGGAAATTAAAAGTGGTACTTCCGAGATGGAAGGAAATGGAAAAATTAAGTTTTGAAATGAATTCATTTACAGAAATGAAAATGGATCAACGTATGCAAGTAATGAAATGAAAAGTGGGTTTGTAATATAAATTGGGTTGGTTTTCCAATAAGGGAAAATGAGTGGTAATGGTTGAGTAAGGAATTGAATATCATATTTTCTTAAATATGAAAATGAAATGGTTAAAACAAGGACCTAACGTCAAATAAGTTATATTTGAAATGTTTAAGAGTTAGAAATTAACCATCGTTAATCGTTTTGAATTAAAGAGGCCATGTGGTGTTGTACTGAACTGGTAAGCTCATGTCATTCACACAATTATTTATTTGATAGTTAAAACACCGACTATCAAACCTGACCATACGATCGTTGGTACGGAAAGACCGGGATCGAATATATATTCGAAAACCATTCCGACCAGCGAATACGTGAAAGAAGATTATTGAAGATGGAGCAATGGAAGACCGTTGATCTTCTTGAGCGGAAGAACTACTGATTGGATTTCTCTAGTTTAGCGGCCGGAGATATTTCAACAGTGATTATGTTGTGATTGGAATCTACGGATTGCAAGGACTTCTCACTACTGATCGGTAGGGTGATTCCTGGGATGTAGTAGGAGGGTTCCTTCGGTTCATCCTGTTCCTGGATGACTTGTATGGACGAGTGTCTGACAGAGTATTTCCAAAGGGGTCACGTACGTTGATTTCTTCAAAAGTATTTCTGTTGATGGCGGAGGAGGCCGTACACCTTCTCTTAGCTGACCGCAGAGTATTTTTGTGGATATCAATTAGTGATATCCGGAGGATCTGACGATGTGGCATTCAACGTGTATGATGATCAGATGTGTTCTGACCTCAAGCCTCATCAACCGGAAGATGACAGAAATCGGGCAGACAACATGGCTATGTGGGTCGCTCCCATTAGGGTGTATAATCACCTATCTAGAGAAATTCCTTTTGTTTCTTATTCTATCGATTCTGCCCATTCGGGAACGGTGGTTTGAGTCCATCCGTTGGTGATATACATTCGATACACTCAAGAGAAATGAGTGGTCGGTCATGCGAGGGCCGTGTTGCAAGACGTTCTTGTTGAAACCTGTGTATTCGCCTCTAGAGATACACGTGCGGAAGGTGGTCCCATACCTTGTCAAGTTGGAAATCCAATATCCAATAAGCGCCCACGGTTTTCGATTGTATACTATATACGGGGAGCGTGAGATGCAAGTGTTCCCCTAGATTTGCTAATTATTTGTATTTAGACATTATTATAATATCAGAATAGATATCGATTTCGAAAACTGATTTGGGTTATCGTAAGGTAAAAACCGTCCGTGTTTATGTGTGGATTTGGTCTTACGATTATCTTTTGCTTTTGAAATGATTTTTAACTTTAAAATCATAATTGGATGATTTACCCTAAATACTGTGCGAGTTTATCTCACTCTGGTTCACCAGACTGACCCGGTGTTTTGTAAATGCTCGGGTTAGCCCGGGTTTGCAGGTTCAGGTTATTTAACACTACGAAAGGCATGCTGGAGAAGTCCAGACATATCGAGTGATATTCCGCTGTGTTGTTTATAAGGGCAGATTATTATGACTGTCCAAGTGTGTTGATGTACTCTGATGATTTGTAAGTTTCATTTAAAGCTCTCAATAATGATTTATTTCTATATTATATTTTGTTCCACTGCGATGTGAGACTCTGTGTTGTGTTCTTCTTCTTCTTCTATTCTTATATTTCTTTCTTTCTTATCTCACCCTCTAATTTCTTTCATTAACAATCCGGTGTTCTCGGTGTTGGAAAGGTCGGCATGAGGTACAGTAAAGGTATTTGTGTCGATTTTCGAAGCCGAAATTCTCTGGGTCGTTACACTTGAAAATGGCCAACTCGAGGTTGGGTTGAGTTTGCAGTGTAAATCTGCCCGGAACCGCCCAACAAATCCAGTGGCTGCAAACAATAGGATCCAATGTGGGTAGTTGGTCATATCGCACGTAAAAACCCGAGGTTAGACTATGTTGTGGTGTAAATCTGCGCGGAACCTCCCGGCAAATCCAGTAACCACAACAGTTAGTCTAATGTGAGAGGAATTAATGCCACATGATAGGGTTAAGTCAAGAACCACTTGAATACACTTAACCAACTTGACACGATGACTTGATAGGGTTAAGTCATGAACTGCTTGAACACACTTAACCAACTTGATACATGATCTGGATAGGGTTAAGTCACGAATTTGAATGACAACACTTAACCCTTTTGAAACCCTAGTTACGCGGTCCTTTTCAGCAGTAACCCACTTAGATGTTTCACGATACCCTGGGACTAGGCAGGGTGGGGCACAATTACTGGGCTGATTGTAAGCGACCAGAACGACGGCTGAGTAGGTGCACCATTGTAGGTTCAGGCGGGCTATGGTCGTGCATGTAGTCCGGAGTTGAAAAAGCAGGCATTGGGCACCCGTAGATTTACACTGTGCATGCTTGATTCGTGTCGGTGGTTGGCACCATAGGACTTGATACACCCTATGGTGGACCTAGCACAGGTAACTACATTTCTGGATAGGGCCGTATGACACAGACACATGACGAGCTAGGACTTGTAGGGAGCCGATCGATTAGTAGATCGTACCGTAGGACCCCGTAATGGGTCACTTCATGACACTGGGCTAAGGGATCATTTCATGGTTAATACTTGATATGGGTTAGAATACTAGTACAGTTGGTGCAGCGAACCTTGAACATGCGATGCCAGACTTGACTTATCTTGTTATCTTAATTATCCAACTAGTTCTGTTATCATCCTTATGTTTAATTCTAGTTTTCACATATCATGTTACCTTTACTAGTTTTCATACTGAAAGTCACTAGGGCTTACCAGTCTTTATGACTGACCCTTTTTCTTTCACCCCTTTTTCTTTCGTTCCCCCCTAGATTCCCAGGGAGGAAACACTAGCTCTTAGCTTGGATTCAACTTGCTTTCTGATAGCTCATGTACGGTTTGGTCTTGGGCTATGCTATGGTTGCTTCTGCTATTTATGGGGAATAATTTACTTTTGTTTTAAAGTTTATGCTTCTTTACTATGAACTTGATGTAATGGAATAATTTGTATCTTGGATATATGAGCTTTTGACTCTTTTCATGGAAATAATAAAAAGTTGGTTTTTAGTTTCTACCGTTGCTTTGTTTATGTTCTGCCTTGTGATATCTCTATGCATGTTTACCTAGATAATACTCCACCAAAACTAGTGCATTCCCTTTGTGAGTGACCCTAGCGGAGGTGGGGTGTTACAATTTGGTATCAGAGCAGAAGGTTACCAGGCTAGGCAAAAGTTTTAAAAACCTTCTGAAACTGTTTTCAATACCATTTATAAAGAAGCATTTTTCAAGAAAAGTTTTATGTTTAAAAAGGTTATTCCCTAAGAAGCCATTAGCACTTCCCTTTGTTTCCTCGTTTGAATCTTTTCTTTTCGTTTTTCAGCATGGCTGATCTTAACATTCCTGAGGGAATACCCGTGCCTGGATGGTTCCGAAGGTACTTAGAAGCCAGGGCCAACGACGCGGGCATGGCAGACATCCCTCCTCCTCCTCCCCCAGTGGCCGCGGTTCCTCCTCCTCCTGGTACCGCCTTTGCCAAAATATACAAAGACTTTAAAGCGATGGGCGGCAAGAACTTCGTTGGAACTGAAACCTTCGTTGAGGCACGAAACTGGATAAAGGAAACATAAGACTTGTTCATTATCTTTGATATGGAGGACCATAGGAAAGTTCAGTTGGCAGCATGGTTGTTGAAAGAGGAAGCTGCATTTTGGTGGGAAGTCACCAACGCTACCAGGCCAGTTGAGACTTGGGCAGACTTTAGAGAAAGGTTTGGGCTCAAATTCCTATCGTCGATAGAGGAGAACCTTCAGATGGAGAGGTTCCTAGCACTCAAGCAAGGGGATATGTCTGTGAGGGAGTACTTGAATAAGTTTAATTAGCTTGCTCGGTTCGGTTTGGATTTGGTCAACACAGCCCAGAAAAAGGCTATACGCTTTGCTCAAGGATTGAACGAGCCACTACACAGCTTGGCCCTAACTCATATACCCATGGGGGCGACCTTTGAAAGCTTGGTGGATATGGCTCTACTCCATGAGGAAGACAAGAATAGCAAGAAGGAGGTTAAGCCTAATGAGACTCAGAATAAGAAGGCTGACTTCAAGAAGGGGAACAACAAGAATAACAAGAGCAACAACAAATCACGTGAGACGAGGAAGTGCAACTTCTGTGGTATTACTGGACATCTAGCTAAAGACTGTAGAAGGAAGAAGAGGAAGTTGGGTGAATGCTTTCATTGTGGAGATACTGGACACATCAGCAAGGATTGCCCTAAGAAGCAAGGGCAGGGGCAAGGGCAGACTCAGCGAGCAGGACCTTCTGGAGGGCAGTTGCATGCTCTCAACACCGCTCCAGCTCCTGACCGAGGTAGTAATATTTCCATAGAAAGCCTTGTTTACATTTCTGACTTTCCTGTTCGAACTTTATTTGACTCTGGCGCATCACATACTTTTATTTCTTCTGATATTGTTGAAAATCTGCACCTAAGTACTAGTCTGGTTGAGGATCCCGTTATAGTTTCAAATCCAATTGGGGGCTCTGCCCATTTATCTATGATGTGTGTGGATTTGAGGATCTCTATCTTAAGCGTAGAATTCACGTGTAATGCTTATATTCTCGGATTTATGGGATACGGTTTGATCCTAGGTATGGACTGGCTGTCCGATTATGGAGCCATTCTTGATTGTGAACGGAGGGTAGAGAGGCTCATGACTCGCCTTGGTAATACCCTTGAAATTTCTTATAACCCTAAGGGTCCAGTCATGTTATGTTATCTTGAATCCCTTGACTCGTCCGACGATAATTTGCAATCTGTAAGAGTGGTCCGAGAATATCCAGATGTCTTTGATGAAGTGAGGGGATTACCTCCTAAACGCGAGATAAAGTTCCGAATTTATCATGTTGATAATGCCAAGCCAGTTTCATTGCCCATTAGGCACATGGCCCCGCGAGAAAGAAGAGAGCTCAGTAAACAAATCAATGAGTTGCTTGAGAAAAATTTCATAAGACGAAGCATTTCTGAATGGGGTGCTCCGGTAGTATTCACTACTAAGGCGGATGGATCGCTTCATCTGTGCATAGATTATCGTGAGTTAAACAAGCTGACAAAGAAGAATAGGCACCCACTACCAAGAATCGACGATCTGTTTGACCAGCTTGTAGGAGCATCTGTTTTCTCTCAACTCGATCTAGCCACAGGATTCCATCAGCTCAGAGTGGCTGAGGATAGCATTGAAAAAACTGCGTTTAGGACTCCGGATGGGTTCTTCGAATGGCTCGTTATGCCGTTTGGGTTGACGAATGCACCTGCATACTTTGTAGATTTGATAAGTAGGGTGTTTTGGGAGTTCCTTAACAAGTTTGTGGTAGTTTTCGTGGATGATATTTTGATCTTCTCAAAAGATGAAGAAGAGCATGCTAGGCATCTCAAGGAAGTCATGGGAACGCTTAGAGCACACCAGTTAAAGGCTAAGTTCTCCGAATGCCATTTTTGGAGGAAGGAAGTTCAGTTCCTTGCACATGTAGTTTCTAAGCAAGGCATAGCCATGGACCCCGCAAAGGTAGTTGCGGTACAGGACTGGAAAATTCCTAAGAATGCAACGGAGGTGAGGAGCTTTCTCGGTTTGGCGGGCTACTACAGGAAGTTCATTAGGGACTTTGCTAAGATTTCAGCCCCTCTTACTAAATTAACAAAGAAGAACCTACCTTTTGCATGGGACCTAGAAGGTGATGCTTCTTTTCAGAGACTTAAGAGAGCCCTCACCACAGCTCCAGTCTTAGCATTACCCGATGGAGGTAAGATGTTTACCGTGTACACAGATGCATGCGGAACGGGGTTAGGCGCTGTCCTAATGCAAGAAGGAAGAGTAATAGACTACGGGGGCAGACAACTTAAAGTCCATGAGAAAAACTATCCCACGCATGACTTGGAGTTGGCCGCGATTGTTTTTGCACTTAAAGCTTGGCGCCATTATCTTCTAGGGGAGAGGTTCGAGCTATATACCGACCACAAATCGCTTAAGTACCTCTTCTCACAGAAAGACTTGAATCTAAGACAACAGTGGTGGATGGAGTTCTTGGCATCATATGACTTCGATATAGCTTATACCCCTAGCAAGGATAATGTGGTGGCAGACGCGCTAAGTAGAAAAAGGCTGACTTTGAGTCCCTTGTTTGTTGAAATGAAAAGCCTTGGGTTTATAGCAACCTTTGATTTTACACCTGCTGTTGAGTCATTGACTGCTACGTTTGCATCTCTTGAGTTAAGACCTACACTTCTAGATCAAGTAGGGACTTCACAGAAGGAAGACCCACAGTTAGTTGAAATCATGGACAAGCTGATTAGAGGTGAGACGTCAAATCGCCTCAGTAGGTATGCCATAGATAATAAGGGATGGCTAAGGCACGATGGAAGGTTATGTGTCCCACAAGTGGGAGACTTAGTAAGGAGAGTTCTCAAAGAAGCGCACCACTCGAAGAAGACTATACATCCCGGAGGGGATAAGATGTACAGGGATATGAAACGCATTTTCTTTTGGGATGGAATGAAAAAGGACGTGGCAGAGTTTGTTTCGAAGTGCATGGTGTGCCAACAAGTAAAGGCCGAGTCGAAGAAGCCCGGTGGGCTATTACATCCTTTGGAGGTTCCGCAATGGAAATGGGAGAGTATCTCGATGGATTTTGTGGATGGACTGCCTAGGTCTAGGAAGGGAAATACTAGCATATGGGTCACAGTTGATAGACTCACGAAAAGTGCTCACTTCATTCCGGTGAAGAGCAAGAGGACCGCATCAGGGCTAGCGTCTATTTACCTTCGAGAGATAGTACGATTGCATAGAGTTCCTTCTATTATAGTTAGTGATCGTGACCCGATTTTCACTAGCCAGTTTTGGAATAGTCTGCAAGAAGCAATGGGAACACGACTGAACTTAAGCACGGCCTATCACCTACAGACGGATGGACAAACCGAAAGGGTAAATAAGGAACTAGAAGATCTCCTGAGGCTATGCATTCTTGACTTTGGTGGTACTTGGGAAGACCATCTTCCTCTCGTGGAGTTTGCGTATAATAACAGTTACCAAGCTAGCATCGGAATGGCACCGTTCGAAGCCCTATATGGAAGACCGTGCAAGTCGCCAACTTGTTGGTGGGAGACAACAGACAGACTTATACTTGGGCCCGACATGATAAGGGACACTTCTGAGAAGATTGAGTTGATACGAAGACGGATGAAAATGGCCCAAGATAGACAGAAATCTTATGTGGACCAGAGAAGGACAGACTTAGAGTTCGAAGTCGGAGATATGGTCTTTATAGAAGTTTCTTCGTTACGCAATGTAGTTCGTTTTGGAGCAGTTGGAAAGCTAGCACCAAGATTTGTAGGATCGTTCCCCATCATTGAGAGGATTGGACGGATGGCCTACAAGGTAGACTTACCTGAGAAGTTGTCTGGAGTACACAATGTCTTTCACGTCACACATCTCCGGAAGTGTTTGCATGAGTCAGCCGAAGTGGTTGAGCCAAGCATCCTTGAAGACGTGGAAGTGGAGAAAGAAGCAACATTGAGGCGAGTTCCAATTCGTATCTTAGGAACGGAGATTAAGAAGCTAAGGAATCGAGAAGTCAAGTTAGTGAAAGTGCAGTGGAGTGAAGCCCAAGAGAACGCAACTTGGGAAACCGAAGAAAAGATACGCGCGCTTTACCCATTTCTTTTTTAGGGTACATTCTCGATCTCTTTTTCCTTGAAAACCTTTTCGTACCATGCTTCTAATATCTATGTTTTCTTGTTATCTTCTCGATCTTGTCCTGAGAACCTTAGGTAGAACCGTATGGATGTAAACATGTGATTGAAACATGTTATGGTTGATGGTTGCAAATAGTTGCAAGTGGTTGCTAGTGGATGCATGACACACATTAGGCACTAGATCGGCTCAGTCACATTTTCATGTTGCATATGCATGGGTGCTTATACTTGTACATGGATGGAACTTGTTATGCTATCACTTGGATGTTGCATATGGATGAATGACTGTGCACTCATGTAGAGATTATAAACTATGCTAGGAATTTGCATACCTGTTGGATTCATGCCACTAACATATTTTGCATTAAGGAGGTTTACTGAATCAGTAACCGCCTGATCTTTTGCATTAGATAAAGTTCATATACACACACTTTCTGCATATGTTCATACAACACTAGAAGTCTTTTAAGGACAATGGTTGCCTGTGGATGATGCTTTGAGTAGATGGTTGATTGGATGGTAGGACACATCCTCCCTAACTTAGAGATTTCGGGGACGAAATCCTTTAAGGAGGGGAGAATGTAACAACCCATGTTTTTATAACGTGTAATAACCATAAATCAAGGAAGAATTAATTTTTCAAAATAAGAATCAAGGGAAACGGGTTACTCCATTGCGTTCATCTCGAAATTCTGCTTGGAAACGAGTCCGAGTTTTCAAAAATCGGAGTCCGTATGACCAAGTTATGACCATTCGAAGTTTTCAGAAATTTTCAAATTCAAAACAGACTCAATTCGAATTCAAAATTCGAATTTCAAACCTCCAAATGGACTGGGCGGGAAAAATCCCGCCCAGGACCTCGACCTGGGGGTTGACTATATAGTCGACTTACCCAGGGCCAAGTCGACCATAGTGTCGACCTGGGGGTCGACTTGGTGCTCGAGCCCATTTCTAAAGCTAGATTCACTCTGATGTATGTGGCCTCATTTCTGTCCACATTCGTTGACCTGACCCTATAAATACAGCCCCTAACACCAGTCTCCCTACACCAAATTTCTTTCTGACCTTATGCTGCTCTGATTATGGTTGAAAAGTTTGAGAGAGGGACTGCTTCTACGTTGAGACTGCGTTAAAGGAATTGCTGATTAGGGGACTTCTATTAGGACTTGACTAAGCAACAAACGACTCTCTTTTTCTAATTCTCGAACCATGATCTGTAAGCCCCAGTTATTTTCAGATTTAAACTGTAAATGTATTATGAATATGATGTAAAATTGAAATTGGACCTATGTATGATGACTGTTTACATTCATTCTTGTTCATCTTGGGTCTTGACTCTTGAATATTACTGTGACATCGATTTGGGGCCTATTCATGTTGTAAATCAAAAAGAGAAACCCCTCTTATTATCATGTTGAACCTGTTATTAGCCACATGTTTATGATTATCACCTTATGACAGTCATACCGTGACTATACTATCATTTTATGACAATCGTTACTATGACTATACTATCATCTTATGACAGTCGTTACCATGACTATACTATCACCTTGTGACAACTGTTATTTTGACTAGTACCTTATCTTGCTAGATTTGGAATCTTTATGTTTGAGCCAATATTTCATATGCCAGTAATGTTTTATTTCAAGTCATATCATGCCATGCTAGTAATCACTCTTGCCACCTTATACCCATTTCTATTTATGTCACTCCCTAATTAGATTTATTTGTATCGATT
The DNA here is from genome assembly GCA_030737875.1 of Allium sativum. Classification (NCBI taxonomy): domain Eukaryota; kingdom Viridiplantae; phylum Streptophyta; class Magnoliopsida; order Asparagales; family Amaryllidaceae; genus Allium; species Allium sativum. The sequence goes on along the minus strand of CM060921.1, from coordinate 290,327,924 downwards.
TGAACCTTCGTACGATGGGAATACGATTTGGGTAGATTAAGTAAAATATGAATTAGCTTTAAACTTGAACATGAACATTATTATGACTTGAACCTGAATATGGTCATGAACTTGAAACGATTTGACATAAAACATGACTTGAAAACTCGACATGAATCTAAACATGAAAACTTGAACGTGGGCATGACAGTTAGATAAACTTGAAAATGGCCAACTCGAGGTTGGGTTGAGTTTGCAGTGTAAATCTGCCCGGCAAATCCAGTGGCTGCAAACAATAGGATCCAATGTGGGTAGTTGGTCATATCGCACGTAAAAACCCGTGGTTAGACTATGTTGTGGTGTAAATCTTCCCGGAACTGCCCGGCAAATCCAGTAACCACAACAGTTAGTCTAATGTGAGAGGTTGGCATGCACTAATGAATTAATGCCACATGATAGAGTTAAGTCATGAACCACTTGAATATACTTAACCAACTTGACACGATGACTTGATAGGGTTAAGTAATGAATTGCTTGAACACACTTAACCAACTTGATACACGATCTGGATAGGGCTAAGTCACGAATTTGAATGACAACACTTAACCCATTAGAAACCCTAGTTATGCGGTCCTTTTCAGCAGTAACCACTTAGATGTTTCACGATACCCTGGGACTAGGCAGGGTGGGGCACAATTACTGGGCTGATTGTAAGCGACCAGAACGACGGCTGAGTAGGTGCGCCATTGTAGGTTCAGGCGGGCTGTGGTCGTGCACGTTGTCCGAAGTTGAAAAAGCAGGCATTGGGCACCCGTAGATTTACACTGTGCGTGCTTGATTCGTGTCGGTGGTTGGCACCATAGGACTTGATACACCCTATGGTGGACCTAGCACAGGTAACTACATTTCTGGATAGGGCCGTATGACACAGACACATGACGAGCTAGGACTTGTAGGGAGCCGATCGATTAGTAGATCGTACCGTAGGAACCCATAATGGGTCACTTCATGACACTGGGCTAAGGGATCATTTCATAGTTAATACTTGATATGGGTTAGAATACTAGTATAATTGGTGCAGCGAACCTTGAACATGTGATGCCAGACTTGACTTATCTTGTTATCTTAATTATCCAGCTAGTTCTGTTATCATCCTTATGTTTAATTCCAGTTTTCACATATCATGTTACCTTTACTAGTTTTCATACCGAAAGTCACTAGGGCTTACCAGTCTTTATGACTGACCCTTTTTCTTTCTCCCCTTTTTCTTTCGTTCCCCCCAGGTTCCCAGTGAGGAAACACTAGCTCTTAGCTTGGATTCAACTTGCTTTCTAACAGCTCATGTACGGGTTTGGTCTTGGGCTATGCTATGGCTGCTTTTGCTATTTATAGGGAATAATTTACTTTTGTTTTAAAGTTTATGCTTCTTTACTATGAACTTGATGTAATGAAATAATTTGTATCTTGGATATATGAGCTTTTGACTCTTTTCTTGGAAATAATAAAAAGTAGGTTTTTAATTTCTACCGCTGCTTTATTTATGTTATGCCTTGTGATATCTCTGTGCATGTTTACCTAGATAATACTCCACCAAAACTAGTGCATTCCCCTTATGAGTGACCCTAGCGGAGGTGGGGTATTACAAAATGTTAGGCTTATCATGAGAGTGTCAACCAATGATGACAAACCCTCAAGGTGAGGGAAGGGAAACTTCATATTTCTATGAAACTTCTTCTCCTTCACTAGGGTGTCTCCATTTATCTTCTCATCAGTAAGGTTAGTGTTAACTCCATGTCTCATTATTATGGCATGAATAGATTATCAACTTGCAAGATGCTAAAGACCTGGAAATTCTCCATTCACAAATTGTAGATGTATTACAAGGATAAATAATTTTCTCTTCTATGGAAAAGGATAGCTGAATTTAGGAATAAAAGATTCGTCCCCCTATTATGTGACTCTTGGGGTCTTATTTATAGAGAATTCGGGATCCTTCCGTTGATAGGCTACTAGGCCCATATGGGCCTTTGTTGGTCGCTTTTCTCCTGGTCTCGAGTATTTGGCTCTCGGTTGTCCTTGCGGTGCTGATTATGGTCTTCGAAGTGAGGGTTCCGGACGACTTTAGCTTCCCCGAGACTAACATGGTTTTGTTGTCGCGACGATTTGTGGATCATGTTTGAACCTCCGGTAGCAGCTTCCGGGCATTGGCTCTTAGACGTAAGCTTCTGGATGTAGGCCTTTGGCTTTATCATAAGTACTTAGAGGAGCCTGTCCTCATGATGTACATAGATACCAACCGGTTTGAAATCGTTGCTGGTTTAGGTACTAGGTAGAATAGTACGGGCAGCCTGTATCCCTGCTTGGGTCTTGGTTTATCCTTTCGATAAAGCTTTTAAGACGGTTTGGTTTTCTGGAAGGTGGCTTCCGATAATATTTCTGTTACTTGCGAAGGTAGTACTTCATCATATATGAAGTCGATTATCAGAAGTCGGCCTTGAACAATCTTTATATATTGGTCTGATACTCATCTGCTTTTGGTGCGTCGGCGTTAAGTGAGTTGATTCCAATAGTCCTTCGGGGTTTCGATAAGCGGAGCCTGTGCTTTCGGGGTTTCGATAAGTGAGTTGAACATCGCTGTCGTTCTAAAGGCTTTGCGCTCCTTTCTTCCCGATAGGTGCTGATCCATGTTGCTCTTGGGTTCTTCCTTCCATGCTTATGCTTAAATTTGAAGACATCATGCCTTCATGCAAATTTTTAGAATATATTATAAGGGGAGATGTTTCAATGCTTAGCTCCCGATCCTCCACCAAATCGTCTTAGCCTTCGGCTAAGTTCGAATATTCAGTGGACCCCTCGAAAGGTTTAGATGGAAGAGTTATTGAGGATTGGGTAAATACCATAAAATTAAGTTGTAAAGTTATTTCGAGGAATAGAAGAGGGAAGATATCCATCGCGTTTATAATGGTAACATAGCCCAAATTGTAATGCATTAAAGCGAAATTCTCTTTTATAAGAAACACGATGTTGAATACGAAAGGGCTAATAAGCTTCTCTTGGATCAACAAAGTTTACAAACATCCCCTTCGGTTCCAAATAGAATCTATTGATAGTGCCGAAGCTATCAGACAAAAGAGACAAAACTCAAAACACTACCTCTGAGATGAGAAATCGACTTACATATTTATTTGACAGAGAATGCTAAACCTATTACATTGCCAAACGTATTTTCTATAAAGGCAAATGCCTCTCTACGTCTATGTGTGGATTATAGAGAATTAAACAAGCTCATAAGGAAAAATCAACACTCACTCCCTCGGATAGACAATTTATTTGATCGGTTGGTAAGTGCATCCATTTTCTCTTAATTAGATTGGGTGATTGGGTTTCATCAGCTTCGAGTTGAAGATCATTGTGTGGATAAGACCGCCTTTGAGACTCCAGAGGGATTTTTTGGGGTGGTTGGTTATGCCCTTTGGGATAACTAATGCATCGACATATTTTGTTGATTTAATGAGGCAAGTGTTTAGGGAGTTCCTAAATAAAATTACGGTAGTATTTGTGGATGACAACTTGATATTCTTAAGAGGCGAATGTAAGCATGCATTGCATTTGGTGGAGGTTCTCTGTACTCTTCATGTCTATCAGTTGAAGGCAAAATTCTTGAAGTTCCATTTTTGGCGCATGGAAGTGAGGTTCTTCGGGGATGTAATTCCAGGAGATGGTACAGCGGTGGATCCCGCTAAAGCGGTTGTTGTGCAACACTGGAAGGTTCCCAAGAATGCAACTGAGGTGAGGATATTTCTATATTTGGCAGGTTTTATTGGAAACTTATTAAGGACTTTACACAGATTTTAGTTCTGCTTACCTGCCTTACCAAGAAGAACTTGGTACTCTCATGGGACGTGGATTCCGAGGATTACTTTATGAGATTGAAGAAGGCTCTCATGAATACTCTAGTGTTGACTCTCTCAGATGGATATAAGATGTTTATGGTGTATGAAGATGCTTGTGGTAAAGAGTTGGGCGAATTCCTAATGCAGGAGGGTAGGGTTGTTGTTATGGGAGCAGACATCTAAGGGTACATGTGAAGAATCATCCTACCGATAATATAGAGCTAACAGCTATTGTTTTTTCCCTTAAGTCTTGGAGGCATTACTTATTGAGCGAGAGGTTTGAGTTATATACAAATCATAAGTCTCTCAAGTATCTATTCCCACATAAAGATCTTAACTTGAGGCAACAACATTGGATGGATTTTCTGGCATCCTATGATTTCGAGATTTCTTATACCTCAGTGAACGGGAATGTAGTAGCGGATGCTCTGAGTAGGTAGAGGATGACTTTGAGCCCATTGTTTATAGAGTGGCAGAGTTGAGAGTTTATCTCATCTTTTGATTTCAGACCATTTACAGATTATGCACCAGGACTATTTGCACTGCTTGAGGTATAACCTACTCTACTGGAACAGATTGGATCCAGTCAGCATGATGATTAGCAGCTAGCCGATATTTTGGACTGACTTGGTGTAGGAGGGACCTCTAAGTACCTTTCTAGATACTCAATTGATGAGAGAGAATGGCTATGTAGTGATGACAAATTATGTTTACTTCGCACGGGAGATATGACGAGTGCAGTATTATCAAAGGCCCATCACCCTCGGATGACCTTTAATCCGGGAGAAGATAAGATGTATAGGAATATGAAGAGGGTCATCTATTGGAAAGGGATGAAGAGAGTCGTGGAAGATTTTATAACAAGATGCATATCATGTTAGAGAGTTAAGGCTAAGCAAAACAAACCAGGTGGATTAATTCATCCCTTAGATGTGCCACAGTGGAAGTGGGAGAGCATCTCGATGGATTTCCTAGGTCGATGAAAGGAAATAACAATGTTTGGGTGATCGTAGATAGATTAACCAAGAGCGCTTATTTCATCTCAGTCAAGAATAAGAGGACCACAGTTGGGTTAGCTTCAATAATTGAGGGAGATTATCCGACTTCGTGGAGTTCCCACAAGAATTGTTAGTGATAAAGACTCCATCTTTACCAGCGAGCTTTAGAGGATCCCTCCGGAGGCATTAGGGGCACAACCGATACTTAAACTGCATACTAGCCTTAAATAGTAGGACAAACTGAGAGGGTTAATCAGATTTTTGAGGATTTATTACGGTTGTGGATTTTGAACTTCGGAGGGAGTTGGGAGGAGCATCTTCCTTTAGTTGAGTTTGCTTATAACAACAGCTACTAGATAAGCCAATAGGAAGAGAACATTAGTGAAGCAACATAGAAACTAGATAAGAGGATTCACGCATCTTTTCCATTCCTTTTTGATAGTACGCTCTCATTCTTTTCTTAGTTTTGAATTTGAACCATATCCATTTACTATCATTTGAATTAGTGGGTATTAGAAAATCCTATGGATGGTAGGACATGTTTTAAACATGTTATTAGAACATGTTATGTCTGGTGGATTCACGTAGATGCAAGTGTTTGCTAGTGGATACAATGGATGCATACACAAACACTAGGCATTAATTAGTGATAGAAAATTGGGACACTAACATGATTGCATATGGACGTGTGTGCACATTTTAATTCACTTTTAATTTAGAGATAAAAAGGGTGATTATCATATGAATGTTGCATTTTTTGTTGATGATGGCTGTAACACACATATAAAATTTTATGTACCATTAGGATTCTCTCGCATACATTTTGGATGCATGGCACTGACATGAATTGCATAAAAGGAGGTCGATTGAATAAGTGGACCGCCTAATTTCTTGCATTAGTTAGGGACATATACACAAAACTATTGCACATGTTCATGAAAAGCATTAGAAATCCTAAGGACAAGGGATGCTTGTGATTGGTGGATGAGTAGATGGATGTAGATAATGGTGTGATAATATTTATGACATTCTTCTACCTTGGAGATTTCAGGGATGAAATCCTTTAAGAAGGGAAAAATGTAACAATCCAAAATTTTAATAAAGAAATTTAACTAGAAGACTAATAAAATAAATATTAGGTAGAAAAACATTGGAAAATAGGTAATGAGGGTTGCACCATTGGGTTCATTATGAAATTTTGGCTAAGATAGACATTTGGTTTGCTGAAATCAGACTTAAAAAGAAGATATGAAAGAAAGAAGTTTGAAATTAAAATTTGAAATTGGAATAAAACAATGAATTAAATAGAAATAAATTCATCCATTAATCGCAATTAGCTGGGTCGATCCAGACCTCAAATGGGTCGACCTACTTGGGTAATGTGCGCAACTTGGTGCGCATGTTGCTCAATCGATTTGGCTGGCTTGGGTGTGTATTTCAGGAAGATTCATTAATCTGATGGCCTAATTTTGAAACCTAAAATCCAATGATCCTAAATCCCCTAATTCAATTATAAATATGGCTCCAAACCTAAACTATTCCTCCCCACTCCATTTCCTTAATTCTCTGGCTCCACCTTGAACAACCTTCTTCTCAAATATTTTAATGGAGGACTAAGGTTTGTTTTTGCATATATGTTGGAGAAAATTCATAGATAGATATTTCCTACCGGGCCATAATTGGATTTGCTTAAAAATTATGAGTAATTGCAAGATTCAATGCAAATTGGGGTTTTTCTTGACGGTATAATAAGTTTTAGATTCTGTTTGATTTCTATTTTCTGTCAAAAATCTATATAAATTTGATTTCTACTTATATTCTTTCTTTTGCATGTTTCAGTCTATGCAGTTAAAGCCCTGCTAAGGCCCCGCAATATCCTTGTTATAGCCCATAGCGCTCTTCAACTGCTATGATATTTCAATTTAGCGCTGATGAATAGTAGATCCACTTTTAGCCCCGCTATTTCTGCTACATCTGCTAAATCAAGGTTTTTAGCATCCTCTTTAGCAATATTAATATATAGAGCTTGATCTGACTAATTCTCTTTTTTAAAAATTCAGTAAATTTAGCGTAAAGTGCTAAATTTAAAGCATAAGTGCCTAATATATGGTAACAACCAATTTCACTCATCAAATTTAACATGCATAACTACAATATTCCTAAATTTTGTTATATAACATTAGTTTATATTATTTTCATGTACTCATATAATGTGAAAAAGATGATTAATTAATTTTTAAAATATTCGGTTTTACCTGTATTGAATCTTTTTACACCTCCGCTATAACCCAGATATTTCCCCACTTTATCCCGGCTACATCTTTTTGCACCTTCGTCGCTATAGAACCGCTAAGCGCTTTAACTGCACAGGTTTCAGTAATCTATTTTGTTACTGTAGTTTTATTTAATCCATCTATACCTCTTTTTCTTTGTATGTAATTTTATTATAGTTCAATTTCAACCCTATTTTATTTCAGATCTGTTTTCATTTACCTGAGCCTAGGCCATGAGGGAGCCTAGGCCATTGTCCTTTTTATTTTGACGTAGAGGTTAGGCCTTCAAGAGCCTAAACCATTTATTCCTTCTTGTTTATCCGCAGTTTGGGTTAAGATATGAAATTAACAATAAAAGTGCAATTGGGATAAATAAGAAATATGTATAAAAAGGATAAATTGGGATTACTGGAATTATGTAATAAAATAATAATAGAACTGTAACTTTGATAAACTGAATAAATGACATTTGGATAGCTGCTTACTGGTGGGGGTTGGGTTGTAGAAATTAAACAAAAGTGATGTTTATAGACAACCTATAAATTGAAGTTTATGATATGACAAAGTTACATGAAGAAGATAGTCTTATAAATAAACTTAAGATTGGCATTAAGTTTAAAATAAACAAATTAATAAGTATGAGTAGTAGTGGTCTGTGTCGGCAGCATAAGCTGATTAGGGAAAATAAGTGGCTATTAAGAAAATGTGTAGTAGGAGTTCGTTCCGGCAACGGTGACTGATTAGGGAAAATAAGGGGCTCGTAGTATTGTTATGTTCCAGCAATAGGTGTAGGATGATGAGGAAAAATAATATGCCAATTAAAATAATTAATTTTTAGTGACTTAGATGTTTGTTGACAACACTATGGGGGTCTTGTAACACCCCGTAATTTTATAACATTAAAATTCACAAATTAAAGTATACTTAATTTTTAGAAAAGAATTAAGTGAAATGGGTTGCGCAGAGAAATATATATATATATATATATTGATATATATATATATATAAAAATTAAAAATTAAATAAATAAATATGCGAAAAAGTTCAAAACAGAGAATTGGGAGGGGGAATAACCGAACCGGCCCATTTTTGAGGTCGACCCGAGCCTTGCTGGGTCGACTAGGGGTTAATCCAGGGAGTTTGGTTGTTAACCCGTGGGCCGATTTGCTCAAATGCAGATTTTGCATTTGATTGGTTCTCATGGTTCAGGGTTAATCTAATGATCCTAAATAACTTCCTACACCTATAAATACATCCTAATGCTAACCCTAAACCTAATTAATTAGAATAGTTACCGTCATACCATCGCCATGGAAATCAATGGAGCCGCCGCCAACTAAGAAAGAAGAAAAGAAAATTCAATTCTAATTCTCTCAACCTTAAAGCAAAGAAAAACTCTCTCTTTTCTTCTCTAAATTGTGAGTATGATGATCTTAACAAGATTATTATCATTTTAATTAGGTTGAGTTATGAATGGATTATGAGTAGATGATGTGAATTATCATATATGTTGTTGTAAACCCCTCTTGCTGTCATGTATATTGTAAATCCAATGTTATGTGATGATGATATCTTATATGTTGTAAATCATGCTATGATGATGTTATGAATGTTGAAAGTTTCTATGCTAAGTTGTGATGAATCATACATGTTAAAAAGGCCATGATGTTACCATCTATGCTAGTTAGTTCATATTAATTAAATCATCATGTTTGGGTTATGTTGGTCTATATGACAAGTCACATATGCAAGTTAGATTGATTAGAAAAGTTATGAACATATACCAAGACATCTATTATGACATCTAGAATTATGCTATGACATATGTGATATCCTATGCTAGTTCACACCATCATTATGTTGCCTAAAAACCCCATATGCAAGTTTATGTATAGATTTGGGCTATGATCATATAATATAAATTGAGACATTTAACAAGTTGACACCTTTTGATCCTTACATGTGTAGTTTATGCAAGTTTCACCCCTATTATGATTAGATTTATTTTAATTGTCTATATGTTGTGATAATTTATCTTTGTGCTAGGTGTTAGACTATACAAGTCTAGCCTATATTATGCGTTGAATAAGCGAACGTATAAACGTGGGGTAGGGGTAATATTAAGGATTTAATATTAAAAAGTTGGGTTGCAATTGATATGATTTTGCATGCCATAAGTGGATGGCCATAATTGAGTCAATTATGGACATCATTAAAAGTTGACCTAATTAATAATTTGAATAGGGAATTATTAAAACTGGGGTAAAAGATTTTAAGTATTAATCAATGCTTAGGACACGAGGTTGGACTCGTTTGTGGCGTAAACCTGCTCGGACCCGCATGGCAAATCCAGTGGTCACAATTGTCAGCCCAATGTGAGAGGTCATAGGCCTAAACTAAAGCATAATGGTTGTAAAGACACGAGGTTAGACTCTTTTATGGTGTAAGACTTCCCGGACCCGCCCGACAAATCCAGCTGCCATAAATGCCAGTCTAATGTGAGAGTTCTTTACGAGGTTATGGCCTGAATGAATTAAGAAATACTTAACCAGATAAACATGTAAGGTGGGACATGGGGGTTAAGTAGGTGCCTTGGGTGGCATGAGGAATCTAGGGGGTGCCCTTAGTGGCATGTGAAACAAAATTAGTAAGACTTAACCAAACACACATGTAAATGAAGATGACTAAGAGGGTTAAGTGGGATATACTAGTGACAAGCTTAGGTGGGTAGCTTGTGGGGGCCCATTTCGACCAGTATCCCAAATGTATCTTTGTGGGCTCGACCCAAGTCGAGGACGGGACACGCATGCTGGGTTTGACTATAAGAGGCCAAAACGGGGAGCGGTGGCAACGCAAGTCCAACGGGTTTCATATGCATGTGTGGACCAAAGTTGGTAGATAAGACGTTGTTACATCGTGTAGGTATAAGCCGTGCATTCTCAAGTTGTATCGGGTTGCCACTTTAAGGGAGTGATACACCCCACTATGGGGCCAGCACGGGTATCTACGAGTAGGGAGCCGATCGAAAGTGGGTAGTGGGGTACGCCTAGTGGACATAGGGGCAGACGGCACCTATGTAGTCAGCTAGGGGTACGTAAGGCAATTTATAAAGTTTCTGTGTGAAGCAAGTGGGATCAAACAATAGGGTGACTAGTGTGGTGCAGTGTAGTAATGTGCAGTGCAGTGTAGTAATCATTCGTTAGTAATTAGGTGTGCCTTTACCATTATCTTTAACGTTATCTTAAACGCTATCTTTATCTTCCTAAGAGTTCATAGACATTTACTTGTCTTCCAGCTTATGCCTTAGTCTAGTTATTTTGATAATAGTATTGTTAAAATTATCATACTCGCCAGACTTTATGTCTGACCCCCTCTATTTCTATCCTTTTTCCACCTCCAGGTCCTCAGGTTGGGCCCAGCTCTAGTGGAGTTTGATTGAATTGCTTCATCTCTCTTTAGAACGCTTGGACCGTTGAAGTAAAGTCCAGCTTGTTATCTTTTTAATGGCTATTTATGTAATGGGATTATGTATTTTGTTTTTATGAAGATGGATATTGTAATTGGTTATGATCTATGGTTTTATGATGTAACAAACATGTTTAATTTCCGCTGCAATAAAATGAATTTTAGATTTCCAAGTACTATTTATTATCTGTCTTGTTGTAATTTTTCTGTTCTATATTCACTTATAACCTCCATGGAAGTTAATGCATTCCCTTTGTGAGTGTCATTAATGGACGTGGGGTGTTACACGTGGTATCAGAGCTTAAGGTTACCAGAACAGATAAAAATACTTTAGAAAAATAGTTATTTTTGGAAGAAGTGTTTTCAAAAACATGTTTTAATGAGAAATTTAAAGAGAAAAGTTTTTAAGAAAAACATAATCCCCAATAGCCACATATCTTTATCTTTCGAATTCTCCATTCTGAATCTTTCCTTTTTCGTTTCAGCATGGCTGAAGATCTTAATCTACCCGACGGTGTAACGATACCAGGATGGTATAGGAGGTTATTAGAGGCTAGGGCCGCTGCAGGTCCAGCCAATGTTCCTCCACCACCAGTTGCACCCGTTCCACCTCCTCCTCCTTGCGTAGATACTTTTGCAAAGACGTGCAAGGAATTCAAGGCTATGGGTGGAAAACCATTTCAAGGGTCAAAAACGTTTGTGGAAGCTAGAGAATGGCTTAAGGAGGTGGAAGAATTGCTAGAAATCTTTGAAGTAGAAGAAGGGAAGAGAGTTAGATTAGCAACTTGGTTGATGAAGGGAGAGGCCTCCTTTTGGTGGGAGGTCACTAATGGGTAGCGTCCTGTTGACTCTTAGGCGGATTTCAGACGTAGGTTCGAGGCGAAGTTTCTCTCAAGGGCGGAAGAAAATCTATATATGGAAAGGTTCTTGACATTGAAGCAAGGAAGCTCATCAGTGAAAGAATATGTCAATAAATTTAATCAGTTAGCAAGGTTTGGCTTGGACTTAGTAAACACGCCGGAGAAGAAGGCTCTAAGGTTCGTGAATGGCTTGAATGAACCATTGCAAGGGTTGGCTATGACCCACATCCCGATGGGGGCCACCTTTGAGAATTTAGTAGAAATGGCGCTCATGCATGAGGAGAAAAGCGCTAAAGCTGATAAGGCACCCGAGAAGAAGGGGGATCGGAAGAAACCACAACAGCAAAACAAGAAGGGTGGAAAAGACAATAATGGCAAGGGAAAGAAGAAGTGCTTTAACTGTGGAACCCCAGGCCATCTCAGCAAGGATTGCCGAAAGAAAAAGAAGACAGGTTGTTTTCATTGTGGCGATGCGGGACATTTAGTGAAGGACTGCCCAAAGTAGGGGCAGAGAGCAGGAGCTACCTCGGGAGGACAGGTGCAAGCTCTTATGGCACCAGGGAAGGCTAGGGGACAAGTTCAGGCTCTCGCGGTCCCACCGCTGCAAGAACGATGTAGAACCATTTCTGTTGAAAGCTTAGTTTTTCTGTTTGATCATCTTGTCCGTACCTTATTCGATTCGGGCGCATCACATTCGTTTATCTCTACATCATTAGTTGAATCACTGCACTTAAACACCAGTTTAGTAGAGGTTCCCTTAGTTGTTTCGAATCCAATAGGGGGCTCAGCTTATTTGTCCATGATGTGTTTGTATTTGAAAATTTCCGTACTTAGCGTTGAATTTAGATGTGATGCTTATGTGTTGGGCTTCACGGGCTATGGTCTAATTTTAGGAATGGATTGGTTATCCAGAAATGGGGCCGTTCTTGATTGTGAAAGGAGAGTAGTTAGGCTCGTGACTCGCCTTGGCAACACTCTCGAAATCTTCTGTAATCCCATAAATTCGGTTATGCTAAGTTATCTAGAATCGCATGACGCGTCTGAGGAAAATCTATGATCTGTTAGAGTGGTCCGAGAATATTCGGATGTGTTTGAGGAGGTGAAGGGCTTGCCTCCGAAGCGGGAGATAGATTTTCGAATATATCTTGTGGATAATGTGAAACCAGTATCTTTGCCGGTACACCACATGGCTCCACGTGAAAGGAGGGAACTCGATAAGCAAGTGAAGGAGTTGCTTGAGAAGGGGTTCATAAGACGAAGTATATCGGAGTGGGGTGCTCCAGTAGTATTTGCCAAGAAGGCGGATGAGTCCCTTAGACTTTGTGTGGACTATAGAGAACTTAATAAACTTACTAAGAAGAACAGACACCCACTACCGAGGATTGACGATCTCTTCGATCAGTTAGTTGGCGCCTTAGTGTTTTCGCAGTTGGACTTAGCCACTGGGTTCCATCAGTTGAGAGTGGCTGAGGATAGCATTGACAAGACTGCCTTTAGGACTCCGGACGGTTTCTATGAATGGCTAATGATGCCCTTCGGTTTGACAAACGCCCCCGCATACTTTGTTGATTTGATGAGTAGGGTGGTTAGGGAGTACCTTAACAAATTTGTGGTAGTCTTTGTAGATGACATCTTGATCTTTTCTAAGGATGAAGAAGAGCATGCCCTACATCTTAGGGAAGTGTTGGAGACTCTACGAGCGCATAACCATAAGGCTAAATTTTCTAAGTGTCACTTCTGGAGGAAGGAAGTACGGTTCTTAGGGCACGTGGTTTCCAAAGAAGGGATAGCAGTGGATCCCGCGAAGGTGGTGGCCATCCAAGATTGGAAGGTCCCTAAAAATGCTACCGAAGTGAGAAGTTTCTTGGGGTTGGTTGGCTACCATAGGAAGTTTATCAAAGACTTCGCAAATATATCAGCTCCATTGACACGCTTGACGAAGAAGAACCTAGTTTTCACATGGGACGTAGATTGTGATGATGCGTTCCAACGTTTAAAGAGAGCTTTGACTTCAGCCCCGGTCTTAGTATTGCCAGATGGGAGTAAGTCGTTTACCGTTTATACTGACGCTTGTGGGACAGGACTAGGCGCAGTCTTAATGCAAGAGGGCAGGGTAATAGCCTATGGTGGAAGGCAGTTGAGAGCGCATGAGAAGAATTACCCCATACATGACCTAGAGTTGGCCGCTATTGTTTTCGCGCTTAAGTCTTGGCGTCATTATCTTCTTGGCGAGAAATTCGAACTATTCACTGACCACAAATCTTTAAAATACCAATTCTCTCAAAAGGACTTGAACTTAAGGCAGCAAAGTTGGATGGAGTTCTTAGCGTCCTACGACTTCGAAATAGCCTATACCCCTGACAAGGGTAACGAGGTGGTCGATGCCTTAAGTAGAAAAAGATTATCCTTAAGTCCTTTGTTTGTTGAGCGGCAAAGTTTAGAATTCATTTCGATGTTTGACTTTAGACCTTCCGTTGACTTCGTTCCTGGTTTGCTAGCATCCTTGGAGGTCAGACCTACGCTTTTGGGATGGATTGGCGAGGCACAGCGAGACGACCCGCAGTTGGTTGAGTTAGTAGAAAAACTCAAAGGAGGGGAGTCATCAAGCCATCTCCATAGGTATACCCTAGACGATAAGGGTTGGTTATGTAGGGACGGTAGACTTTGTGTACCAAAAGACAATGACCTACGGAAGACTATTCTTGACGAAGCACATCGTTCGAAGATGACCATTCATCCCGGTGGGGACAAGATGTACAAAGACATGAAGAGAGTTTACTTTTGGGCCGGCATGAAGAAAGATGTGGCCGAGTATATCGCTAGATGCTTGGTGTGCCAACAAGTAAAAGCGGAGCAAAAGAAACCTGGTGGGTTGCTTCACCCATTGGAGGTTCCACTATGGAAGTGGGAAAGTGTCTCGATGGATTTTGTGGATAGGTTACCACGATCAGGGAAGGGTAATACGGGAATTTGGGTTATAGTAGATAGACTTACTAAAAGCACCCATTTCATTCCCGTGAAGAGTAAGAGGACTGCTCCATGGCTAGCCTCCGTATACGTTCGAGAAATAGTTCGTTTGCACGGTGTTTCTTCTAGCTTAGTGAGCGACCGCGATCCTATTTTCACTAGTGAATTTTGGAGAAGCTTACAAGAGGCGGTAGGGACTCAGTTATGTTTGGGCACCGCATATCATCCTCAGACGGACGGCCAGACCGAGAGGGTGAATCGCATTCTAGAGGATCTATTGAGGCTATGTATCCTAGACTTTGGGGGTACATGGGAAGAGCATCTTCCGTTGGTTGAGTTCACATATAATAATAGCTTTCAGTCCAGCATTGGTATGGCACCATTCGAAGCTCTATATGGACGACCTTGTCGTTCACCTACATGTTGGTGGAAATCTACGGATAAGATCTTACTTGGGCCCGATATGATTAGGGAGACTTTGGAGAAGATCGACTTGATTCGAAGGAGGATGAAAGCAGCGCAAGATAGGCAGAAATCTTATGCGGATAAGAGGAGGACAGATCTCGAGTTTGAAGTTGGGGACATGGTCTTTGTCAAAGTGTCTCCATTACGGAACGTTTTTCGCTTTTGGTCCGTTGGAAAATTAGCACCAAGGTTTGTAGGGCCGTTTCCTATTAAGGAGAAAATTGGACAGATGCCGTATAGAGTGGAGTTGCCCGAGAGACTTAGTGGTGTACACGACATATTCCATGTGTCACATTTGAGGAAGTTCTTGCACGAGACCACGGAAGTGGTAGAGCCGAGCTTGCTTAGAGAGGTGGAGATAGAGCGTGATGCGATAATTCGACGAGCTCCTACGCGCATTCTTGGGTCGGAGATCAAGAGGTTGAGGAATCGAGAGGTCAGACTAGTCAAAGTGCAATGGGGAGATGATGAGAGCAACGCTACTTGGGAGACAGAAGAGAAGATGCGTTCACGTTACCCTTTTCTTTTTGAGGGTATGTCTTTTAATATCTCCTTTATCTCTTAGCTTGTACTTATCTTATCTTTAGTATATCCTCTTACTAGTATCTTTGACCTTTAGTTAGGATAATCCTATGGTTGAAACATGTGTTTGAGACATGTTATGTATGGTGGATGCAAAGTGGATTCAAGTGGTTGCTCGTGGATGCATATACACACACTCTTAGGCACCAGATCGGCTCAGTCACTTCATATTGCATATTGCATATATATGGATGTATTTAGTAAAATGGATGTATAATGGTTGTATTATCATTTAGTTGCTGCATTCGGGTGGATGGTTGTGCACGCATATAGAATTAATATGTATCATTAGGAATCTTTTGCATACATATTGGACGCATGACACTATCATGAATTGCACTAAGGAGGTCGACTGAATCAGTAGACCGCCTAATTTTGCATTAGATATGGACATATACACACACTGCGCATATAAACATTAAAGCATTAGAAGTCTTTTAAGGACAATGGATGGTGGTGTTTGATGGTTGAGTAGATGGACGATTAGATGGTAGGATATACATTCTTCTTGACTTGGAGATTTCGGGGACGAAATCCTTTAAGGAGGGGAGAATGTAACACCCCGTAATTTTATAACATTAAAATTCACAAATTAAAGTATACTTAATTTTTAGAAAAGAATTAAGTGAAATGGGTTGCGTAGAAAAATATATATACATATTGATATATATATATATATATATATATATATATAAATTAAAAATTAAATAAATAAATATGCGAAAAAGTTCAAAACAGCGAATTGGGAGGGGGAATAACCGAACCGGCCCATTTTTGAGGTCGACCCGAGCTCGGTTGGGTCGACTTGGGGTTAATCCAGGGTGTTTGGCTGTCAACCCGTGGGCCGATTCGCTCAAATGCATATTTTGCATTTGATTGGTTCTCATGGTTCAGGGTTAATCTAATGGTCCTAAATAACTTCCTACACCTATAAATACATCCTAATGCTAACCCTAAACCTAATTAAAATAGAATAGTTACCGTCATACCATCGCCATGGAAATCAATGGAGCCGCCGCCAACTAAGAAAGAAGAAAAGCAAATTCAATTCTAATTCTCTCAACCCTAAAGCAAAGCAAAACTCTCTCTTTTCTTCTCTAAATTGTGAGTATGATGATCTTAACAAGTTTATTATCATTTTAAATAGGTTGAGTTATGAATGGATTATGAGTAGATGATGTGAATTATCATATATGTTGTTGTAAACCCCTTTTGCTATCATGTATATTGTAAATCCAATGTTATGTGATGATGATATCTTATATGTTGTAAATCATGCTATGATGATGTTATGTATGTTGAAAGTTTCTATGCTAAGTTGTGATGAATCATACATGTTAAAAAGGCCATGATGTTACCATCTATGCTAGTTAGTTCATATTAATTAAATCATCATGTTTGGGTTATGTTGATCTATATGACAAGTCACATATGCAAGTTAGATTGACTAGAAAAGTTATGAACATATACCAAGACATCTATTATGACATCTAGAATTATGCTATGACATATGTGATATCCTATGCTAGTTCACACCATCATTATGTTGTCTAAAAACCCCATATGCAAGTTTATGTATAGATTTGAGCTATGATCATATCATATAAATTGAGACATTTAACAAGTTGACACCTTTTGATCCTTACATGTGTAGTTTATGCAAGTTTCACCCCTATTATGATTAGATTTATTTTAATTGTCTATATTTTGTGATAATTTATCTTTGTGCTAGGTGTTAGACTATACAAGTCTAGCCTATATTATGCGTTGAATAAGCGAACGTATAAACGTGGGGTAGGGGTAATATTAAAGATTTAATATTAAAAAGTTGGGGTGCAATTGATATGATTTTGCAAGCCATAAGTGGATGGCCATAATTGAGTCAATTATGGACATCATTAAAAGTTGACTTAATTAATAATTTGAATAGGGAATTATTAAAACTGGGGTAAAAGATTTTAAGTGTTAATCAATGCTTAGGACACGAGGTTGGACTCGTTTGTGACGTAAACCTGCCCGGACCCGCCCGGGAAATCCAGTGGTCACAAATGTCAGCCCAATGTGAGAGGTCTTAGGCCTAAACTAAAGCATAACGGTTGTAAAGACACGAGGTTAGACTCTTTTATGGTGTAAGACTTCCCGGACCCGCCCGACAAATCCAGCTGCCATAAATGCCATTCTAATGTGAGAGGTCTTTATGAGGTTATGGCCTGAATGAATTAAGAAATACTTAACCAGATAAACATGTAAGGTGGGACATGGGGGTTAAGTAGGTGCCTTGGGTGGCATGAGGAATCTAGGGGGTGCCCTTAGTGGCATGTGAAATACGATTAGTAAGACTTAACCAAACACACATGTAAATGAAGAAGACTAAGAGGGTTAAGTGGGATATACTAGTGACAAGCTTAGGTGGGTAGCTTGTGGGGGCCCATTTCGACCAGTATCCCAAATGTATCTTTGTGGGCTCGACCCAAGTCGAGGACGGGACACGCATGCTGGGTTTGACTGTAAGAGGCCAAAACGGGGAGCGGTGGCAACGCAAGTCCAACGGGTTTCATATGTGTGTGTGGACCAGGGCTGGTAGATAAGACGTTGTTGCATCGTGTAGGTATAAGTCGTGCATTCTCAAGTTGTATCGGGTTGCCACTTTAGGGGAGTGATACACCTCACTGTGGGGCCAGCACGAGTATCTACGAGTAGGGAGCCGATCGAAAGTGGGTAGTGGGGTACACCTAGTGGAGATAGGGGCAGACGGCACCTATGTAGTCAGCTAGGGGTACGTAAGGCTATTTATAAAGTTTCTGTGTGAAGTAAGTGGGATCAAACAATAGGGTGACTGGTGTGGTGCAGTGTAGTAATGTGCGGTGCAGTGTAGTAATCATTCGTTAGTAATTAGGTGTGCCTTTACCATTATCTTTAACGTTATCTTAAATGCTATCTTTATCTTCCTAAGAGTTCATAGACATTTACTTGTCTTCCAGCTTATGCCTTAGTCTAGTTATTTTGATAATAGTATTGTTAGAATTATCATACTCGCCAGACTTTATGTCTGACCCCCTCTATTTCTATCCTTTTTCCCCCTCCAGGTCCTCAGGTTGGGCCCAGCTCTAGTGGAGTTTGGTTGAATTGCTTCATCTCTCTTTGGAAAGCTTGGACCGTTGAAGTAAAGTCCAGCTTGTTATCTTTTTAATGGCTATTTATGTAATGGGATTATGTATTTTGTTTTTATGAAGATGGATATTGTACTTGGTTATGATCTATGGTTTTATGATGTAACAAACATGTTTAATTTCCGCTGCAATAAAATGAAGTTTTAGATTTCCAAGTACTATTAATTATTTGTCTTGTTGTAATTTTTCTGTTCTATATTCACTTATAACCTCCATGGAAGTTAATGCATTCCCTTTGTGAGTGACATTAATGGACGTGGGGTGTTACAGGTCTAGGATAGCTAGGCGGTCAACAATAATTCTACGAGGGCCTTGGCGCTAGTAAATTAAATTGAGGACTAAGTTTAGGATTGACTTGTGTCAATTTACATTTTTGATTGGGGATCTGTATTAGTCAGTATTCCTTTTTATCACACTACACTGAGGTTTCACGATGAGGTGGAGGCACACTAATACCATACTAGGTAGTAAGAGGTCCAAACGAGGCGAGTACGGATACGTTTCGGTAGGGCGGTGAGCGTGCATCGCGTTGATTAGGGAAGATAAGACATTGTGTCACTGATGATTTATGCTATGTCCTTAGAGCTGATGTGTTGGGTCTGATAAACCTGATGCCATAGTCGGCATAGGTTATTGCAATTGTGGTTTATAAGCTGATCGATAGGTAGAATTACATTTTATCCTAATTTATGAGTTGTAGCAAATGGGGGCATAAATCAAATGATTTGACAATCGACTATATTCATGGAAGTGTACTCTTGTTCTTATTCATTGTGTTGAACTCCAAGTTATTATCCTGTCTAGATTTCCACTTTTATCACTCATGCGAGTAATTACTGAACTCACCAGACTTTATGCCTGACCGATTTTCTCTCTCTCCTTCCTTCCTCCCCCAGGTTCTCAGGGTGGAGGATCTAGTGCTTAAGAGATATTTGGCCCAGCTTAGCCCATTCGAGATTCTCATTGCTTCTAGTGCTTAAGAGAAATTTTTGTAGTCTGCAAAAATCACAGTTGTCTAGATGCAACGATCAAGTGATTTTTGTAGTCTATGATGCAATGACACTTTTTATTCTGCTTTAAGTGAAATTCTAAATTCCACTATGTTTTTATTACATTGTCGTGCGAATTTCAGTCTCTGTGATTTTATGTTATACCTAATCGTTTCATATTTCTTAATGGAATCCTTATACGGGTAACGTTAAGAAATGTGGGGTGTTACACTTCTAATGCAATAGCAATACTTTTGCGGTCCATTTCCCTATTATTCAAAAATCCATTTTTAGCCCATTAACATATTATTGATTATTATTATTCATTTTAAGTTTAATTACCTTATGTCTATTTTAGGTTTATTTTGCTGGGTGTTACATTCTACCCCTTTATAGGAGATTTTATCCCGAAATCTTTTAAAAGGGCAAAGAAGGAAACTCACTCTAAACAACTATATTGTACATCCATCTTATTTCATAATCAGTCATAACTCATAGTGATTATTAACTGTAGACTTGATACGACGAGATCATTCCTAGCGTGTACGTGTAGTAAGTGATGCTACATGTATGAAAAACACCTTAATATGCATATAATTTTATATGAGTGCACGGTGCATTTGTGTTTCAACCATATCTTATCATCCAATCTAGCAACCATAATGCAACCATAAACAGAAACTTGAAATAATCATCCGAGAAAGCTCTAGATGAGTTTGCCTAACTGTCTCCTCAGTTTCCCAAGTGCTTTCCATAGAGTTATCTCCCCATTGAACTCGGGCTATACAGTTGAAGCGCTTAGTGGATCCAATGCGGCGAAGGTACAAAATGTTGTAGTGGTGATAAAGCGACGAAATAGCAAGATATAGCGGATGAGTCCAAAATAGCAGATAAAATTCGTATTTAATGCTTTTACAAATATGTAGATGATAAATAAATGGAAAATTAACATTCAACTTAATTATAATTAGTACATTCTTAATTTTTAATAAAAGCATGTTCAAATATATGTAAATAAATGTAAACTTTTATTTTGTTTGATTAAACTTAATAGAATATTATAATATTTTCTATTCTGAAAAATATATGTCAATAAATTCTATTATAATACTAATTTTATAATATGAAAAAGTCTATTTTCAATTCATTTTTTTAAAGAAGAAATAGCAGAATATAGCTGAAATAATGGAATATATCGGGAATATCAGAATATAGCGGGGCTTAAAGCGGAAAGGCTATTTTAGAGACTATTTGGAAATAGAGTAGCGGTAGAAATACGCTACATGATTTAGTGAGGATATAACTTAGCTCGTGCAATGCCTCGTATGAGGCCATACCGTCGCTTGATAACTATTGTTATACGAAAAATCCACCAATGGCAACTGCTGCTCCCAAAATCCTCCGAAGTCGATGATGCAGGCCCTAAGAAGATTCTCTAGACCTCCGCTAACTCTCTTGGTCTAACCATTAGTTTGTGCGTGATATGCTGTGCTCAAAATCAGCATCATTCCCAAGGCTTATTGCAAGATGCTCCAAACCTCACTAGTAAATACAGGTTCTCTATCGCTATCTATACCAGTCGGAATCCTATGCAGTCTAACGATTTTCTTGACATACAACTGAGCTAATAAAGCAGCAATCCTACTCTTCTTGATCGGGATAAAATGGGCACTCTTCATTAATTGATCCAAAATGTCCCAAATGGCTTGTTTCCCTTCTGACTCCTTGGAAGCCCATTAGTAAAATCCATAGAAATGTGTTCCCATTTTCCAAGTCAGAATCTTTTAAGGGTAACGACAGTCCTCCAAGATTTCCTTGTTCTGCCTTGACTTTTTGACAAGTCAAACATCTGGACACAAACTCTGCAACATCCTTTTTCATTCCTTCCCAATAGAAGCTTCTTCTTATTTCCAAAAAATCTTATCCCCTCTAGGGTGTATGGTCATCCTCGACTGATGACACTCCCCAAGAATTTCCTTCCTAAGGTCACCACTCCGAGGGACACTAAATTGACTCTCTCCTCAAACTACCACTACTATCCACATAATATCTATCTAAATGAAAGAAAAAAAATCTCCCTTAGAAACCTCTTGTTGTAATGTCCTCAACTCATCATCACGGTCTTGCTCACTCTTAATCTTTTCTATCAAAAATGGTCTTACCTCCATAACTCCAAGAAATCCTTAAGCTGCCTCAAATGGCGCCTGCAAACTGAAACTAGAAAGAAACTCCAACTGCTTCCACTTGGTGATTGTAATAAGGGTAGCATGTCTCCGACTCGAAGCATCGGCTATGACATTACCCTTCCCAGTGGTATACTGAATGACAAAATTGAATGACACTAAATGTTCCATCAACCGCTGCTGTTGAAGGTTCAGAGCTCGCTGAGAAAATAAATATCTAAGAGACTTATGGTCGGTGAATAGTCCAAACATTCCTCATAAAAGATAATGACTCCACATATTTAGGGAAAGAATTATGGTTGCAAATTCTAAATCATGGACGGAGTACCTCTTCTCATGGTCCTTAAGTTGTATACTTGCGTAGGAAAATACTCCACTCTCTTGCATGAATACTGCTCCTAAACCAGTCCCACTAGCATTGGTAAAAGCTGTGAACATCTTCGTCCCATCATGAGTATTAAGAACAGGTGCAATTATGAGAATTCCTTTAACCTCTCTAAGGCAATACCACACTTCTCATGCCACACAAACTCATGATTCATTTTCGTTAGAGGGGCTAGAGGGGTTGCGATCCTTGCGAAGTTCTTAATAAATTTCTTATCGTAACCCGTTAACCTAAGAAAACTCCTAACCTCTGTCGTGTTGTGAGGTATCATCCGCTCTGGGACATCTTCTACCTTAGCAGGGTCGACTTCTAATCCCTTGAAATAATATCTCCTAAAAACTTGACTTATCTTTTCCAAAAGTGGCATTTCAAAATTTTGGCCTTAAGTTGGATTTCCTTTAGGATCCCTAGGACTTTTATCAAATGATCCTCATGCTCCTTAAAGTCCTTGGAGAAGATAAGAATGTCATCTATTAACATCACTACTATCTTATTGAGTATGCCCCTAAATACCATACTCTTAAGACCTACAAAGAAAGCCGGGGAATTCTCAAACCAAAGGGAATAACCTCCCACTCAAACAACCCATCATGCATCCTCAACATTGTCTTAGGCTTACTCTCAACTTAAATCCTCAAACGTTGAAATCTAGTAGCCAGATCTAACTGAGAAAATATTTAGGCACCTCCCAATTAGTCAAACAGATCATCAATCCTTGGTAAGGTGTATATATTCTTCTTAATCAGCTTGTTAAGTTCCCTATAATCCACAAACAATCTTAATGATCCATCAGATTTGTGGAAAACACTAGTGGTGCACCACACTCAGACATACCCCTATGAATAAACCATTTCTGTAATAACCCAGAGATTTGTTTATTAATCTCTCTCATTTCCTTCGGAGTCATGTTCCTTAGTGGCAATTCTACTAGCCTCGCATCCTTCTTGAGGTCTATCCTAAAAGATATTTCTTTGTGGGAGTGGACATCCCACAACTTCCTCAGAAACATCTGGAAACTTGTACACAATAGGCACCGAAGGTGGTCCTTCTAAATTAGATGATAAGTAACATAATAAGGCCAAATCCTTGTTCCTAGTCCTATAAAGGATCTCTAAGCTACAGCCTCCATGACTTCCTAAGCAAATGACTCTCTTATCATGGTTAAATACGACCCCATAAAATTATAGCCACTCCATATCTAAAATGAGACTATACCGCTCAAATTTAAGTACATATGCATCGAAAAAGAAATCGACATCACTGATATATAATGTAAGGTCTTTAAAAAAAGCAAAAGTTGCATAGTCCTTCCGATAGGGTTCGAAACCTCTATCTAATATATAGCAAAGGATAATGGAATATTTAAGGAATCAACGATTTTTCTAGCAATGTAGAAATTGGTCACTCCTGAATCAAACAGGATAGGTACGCAAAGAAATTCGTTGATAGAAATAATACTTTCCAACGTTAGTTATCCTTGATATCTAGGGGATTGACTTCGAATCAGCTTTACCTCTATGACATAGTTTTGTACCCTCTACACTTCTCTCGGTTTTGGGAAGTTCCTTGCCAAATGCCCATCCTTATAGCAGTTAAAGCATTTCCCTTTGAATTCTTACTTTGCTAAGTACACTTTGCAGTCCTTAGCCTCATGGCCCTTCTTGTGGCACCCCAAATACACCTTAGCCTCATTCTTAAATTTTCTTTGTTTCCTCTTCTTAAGCCAAAAGCTTTTATTTTTGTACTTCCCAAAACTAGTAGCACCTTCCCCTTTCTCATTCTTAACTTAATTTTCTCAATCGTATACAGGATAGCAGTCTCAACAAGGGCCTCAAACGTCACTCCAAACGTCTCCTGGGCCAATAACATTTCACTTAATAGAGAATTCAGTCCCTTAACAAACCTAAGTGCTTTATTTATAGGGGTGTCCACCAACCCTCTCTCAAATTTGGATAACTTTGTAAATCTTGCTGCATTCTCCCTTAGACTCAAATCTTCTTACTTTATCTGAATGACTTTTCCATCTATAAACTCATCTCGGCATTAGGTAAGAACTTAGTCTCAAAGCGGGTCCTAAACTCATCTTAAGTAAGCGTTCTACTCATACTCTTTTCCAAAATCATGTTCCACCACTCTAGGGCTTCTCCTTTCTAAATTCCAGACCGCTATCCTACACTTAAGTTGGTCGTCTCATTTGTAGCCTTGAAGATCCATTCGCACTCAGTTATCCAAGTGAAAATTTCGTTTCCCAAAAATGGTTTGCCTCCCAAACTCATGAAATCTTTGCAAAAACGAGGAAAGTTGAAGGCCCCTTTAGCGGGTTGAGCTGCTGGTTCAGCTGAGGCAGGATTGGCAATATGGACCTGTTCCATAGTCCAAATGTATTGTTGGAACCATTCAGGCAAGTATCGAGGTCTTTTCGGGTTTCCCTTCTTGGGCTTCCCTCCTTGGGCTGGTTATCGACCATTTCTACTATCTGAAAAAGGAAAAACCCTTCAGTGAACTTCCTAAGATAGTGTCAAAGCCCAAAAGGAAGAAAGATTCGTCATTTTGGTTAAATAAGGAATTTAATTAAACATCTTGGTAAAAACAAGTAGGTCAACACACTTGTGTTTACTTCGTTTGTTAATTTTTGGGCTTAGTTAGCTGAGATCTGATTTCATTTTCATATGAAATCTGAGGATCATATGTGATGTGTATTCTATATACATCTTCATTTGAGATCACATGTGTTGGACTTTCTTTGCAGTGTAGAGCCACCATGTCATCGGACAGAATGCTTTGTATGGTGTAGACCTACCTAGAGTTCGGATGAAATTGCTTCATATAGCGTGGAGCCACCCAGTCTTTGGATGTAATTGCTTCATATCATGTGAAGCCACATAGTCTTATGACAGAACGCTTCGTATGGTGTTAAGCCCCCTAGTCATATGATAGAATGCTTAGGTAACTTTCATTGCGGTGTGGAGCCACTATGTCTTCGGACAAAATTGCGTCATATGGTGTTAATCCTCCTAGTCTTATGACGAAATGCTTAGTCAACTTTCTTTAGGGTGTGGAGCCACCACGTCTTTGGATGGAATTGCTTCGTATGATGTGGGGCCACCTAATTTTCGGACGTAATTGATTCGTATGCTGGGCCACATAGTCTTCGGACGTAATTGCTTCGTATGCCATGGGGTCACCTAGTCCTCGGACGTAATTGCTTCATATGGTATGGGACCACCTAATCTTCTGACGTAATTGCTCTATATGGTATGGGGCCACCTAGTCTTCAGACATTATTGCTTCGTATGTTGTGGGGCCACCTAATCTTTGGACGTAATTTCTTCCTATGGTGTTGGCAACCTAGTCTTTGGATGTAATTGCTTCGTATAGCATGGGACCACCTAGTCTTCAGACAGAATTGCTTCATAAGGTGTAAAGCCACTTCGTCATGAGACGAAATGCTTATTCGATTCTCTTTGCGGTGTGAAGCTACCACGTCGGTTAAATGAAAAGCTTAGTGAGGTGTGAAGCCACCTCGTTGTGAGATGAAATACTTATTCTATTTTTTTGTGATGTGAAGCCACCACGTTGGTTATACGAAACGCTCAAGGCGGTGTGAAGCCACCACATTGGTGAGACAGATTGCTTAGTTAAATTCTTTGCAGTGTTGGACCACCTAGTCGAATGACTAAAAGTTTCAAGTGATGAATTTCAACCTCAAGTTGAACAAAGTTGCTTATTCTTCCACCAAGTTTAAAACTAGTTGATTTGGTGTTTCGATTAGGAAGTGTAACACCCCGTAATTCTGTGACATTAAGATTCTCAAATTAAAGTATAATTAATTTTTAAAAGAAAAATTAAAAGAAAAAGATCCATGCAGTTGTTTAATTTAAGTATTGTAACTAACATGAAAAAAAAGAGGTAAGGAGAGAACAATAACTATTATTGTTCTAAGACTTATTAACAAAAGCCTTTGTAGCTCAGTTGGTTAAGGCATTGGATTGGTAGCATGGAGGTCGGGGGTTCGAACCCCGGCGGCGGCATAATTTTTTATCATTGTTTTAGAGAGGGCCAACTAAACATGCAAATATATGTACGTATACAAATTCAAAATTTGAAAGGATAAGAACGTACGTATAAGGAAATAAAGAATATATATATATATATATATATATACATATGAGAAATATAAATATATATATATACAAAAATATATGTATACGAAAGATAAAATTCAAGATAAGGCTACAGTCAATGAAATATGGCAACATCATTTGAATTTTGAAAATAAAATGAAAGTTGTGCGTATATATATACGCGTAAAATGGTCGTTAGAGGAATTGTATACATATAAGAATATTTCATGTGAATAAAACAGTTAAATAAATTCCAGAAATTCAAAAGTTTGAAAATCAAACTTTTACGCCAAAATAGCTTGTGGGACCCAATGCTGACTCAGCACTGCGTGTATGATAAGGTTTGGCTAGATTCATCTACGTACCTGGACTATTTTCTTAACTAGGTCAATGCTGACTCAGCGCTGCGTGTACGATAAGGTCTTGAGCAGCTATATAAACAGCCCTAGTCTTCATTCTCTTTGCACCAATTCTCTTCTATCCTTATGTTGCTAAGATTCATGGCTTCTTCCCCTCTTCTAAATTTTCTTAAATAAATAAAATAAAATATGATTCAAGACGAGGAGATGCTGCTAAAAGGCTTTTAAGGAGGGATTCAAATCAAAGTTTCAAGTGAAGAATTCAAAGGCTAGCTCAAACAAGTTTCAAGCAACGACGCACGAATCATAGCCACGCTTTCCTTCTTTTCTAGATCTATTTTCTATAAGTTGGTTATTTCTAGATCTGAATATTTTGTTTTATTTGTGACATGAAATTAAAGGAATAAAGGAATATGCCAAGTCTCTCTCTCTCTCTCTTCGAATCTGTGTTTATACTCTTGGACTGAATTAAGAACTGTTATGATTCAAGGACAAATAAGACTGTAACCGTGACTATGACTATAGAACTGTGGCCTTTGAAAGCATATGCCTTTGGACTATGACATAAGCCTTTGATTTTGGGACATATAAACATTGCCTATGACAATGACTTAGGACTATGGGAATTATTTTCCCTTTTGGACTATGAACATCGCCTATATTGCCTATGACCATGGACATTACTTATGACTAAGAACATAAGCCTTTGAATTAGACATAAACTATTGCTTATGACATAATGAGGACAATTGTGATTTTGACACCCATGATTCATGATTAGGAAAATATTGCTTTAGTTTGGTGATTGTGAAATTGGGTCTAAACCCAATTATTTATTCTACCTGTTCCTTGGTTTTTTCTTTGGTCTTAAGACAGTGGGAATTTACCTATTAAGTTAGGTCTACCCACGTTCTTGAACCTATTTTGCCCATTCTTTGGTTTTAAGACAGTGGGAATTTACCTATTTAGTTAGGTCTACCCATATTCTTGAACCTACATTGTTATCCAAACCTTTTTATGCCAATTATTCCTTCTTGTCATTTTGATTCATTCCCTTTTTATCTACGAATCTAGATTTATTTATAATCTAGGTTGAATCACGATTATTCGAACGGTGGGAATGCGATTTGGGGAAAAACATGGAAATGAATATGAACGTAATTGTAAACTTGGAAATTGGCATAATTTGGAATATGTATTATGACATGCATATTAAAATGAAAACGGGGAAATTTGACATGGATTAGGGAATATGTGATTTTGACATATTAAATTTAGCGTTAGTAAGTAAGCTAAATTTTAGGCATAAAATGTAAACTAGAAAAATAATTCTAGTTTTGCCATAAATTGTGAATTAGGATGTTAAACCAAGATTGGGTTAACTAAGGTTGATTTGGAATAAGTATATTAGCACAATTTTGAATTTATTCATAATTGTGAGCAATTGTCATGTTTAGAATAAATTATGGTTAGCGACACTAAATTTGGTATAATTTACATACCAAAAAAAAAAATATAAATATGATAAATAAGAGAGAATGGACCATAATAATAAATGTGACAATGTAC
Organism: Allium sativum; assembly: GCA_030737875.1. Classification (NCBI taxonomy): domain Eukaryota; kingdom Viridiplantae; phylum Streptophyta; class Magnoliopsida; order Asparagales; family Amaryllidaceae; genus Allium; species Allium sativum. The sequence goes on along the minus strand of CM060921.1, from coordinate 290,299,663 downwards.
AGAGTAGTAATGAAATAAGTAAATTAGGAGTAATTTACTTATAGAATTCGTCATAAATGTTAAATTGTTCATTTACCACAAAATATGTAACTTGGTTAAGTTTTGGCCATAAATTATAAACTAGGATATTTAATCTAGTTTCGGCAATGAAATAGGAAATGGCCTAAACTGCATGTTGGGTTAGGACTTGGGCCTAGAATATAAGTATACTAGTAGGCTTGACAAATAAATATAGGCCAAATTTGTCTAAAAAGGGGAAATGGGCTTTTGAAATAAATTGTTAACAATTTATAAACAAAAGAAAAGTATTTTGATAACATCCCTTTTTATAACACATAGACCAGAAGGTTCTAGGGTGACAGAGAGGATAGTGTCTAGGCTTGGGTTTGGAAAATACAAGTTTCCTGCCCTCCCTGGCTATCCCTAACTGATCCGAAGGACGGGATGGTTGTTTTCAAAACCAGATTTGGAAATTAATCAAAAACCCTTTGAACTTAGAAAACATGAATATGCCTAACCCGAGGTTAGACTGAGTTGCGGTGTAAACCTGCCCGGAACCGACCGGCACATCCAGTAACCGCAGCAATATCTGTCTAATGTGAGAGGTTGCGGCTTTAATTTATTAATTAAAGCTAGAACAAGAATGGGAGAGTTAAGTCTATAGGAACACTTAACCAACCTAACACGGTTAAGCTAGAATGGGAAGGTTAAGGAACACTTAACCAACTTAGCACAGTTAAAGCTAGAATGGGAGGGTTAAGTCCATGGGAATACTTAGCCAAATTTACATGTTGACTAGACTAGAAGGTGGGGTTAAGTAAAGTTAATACACTTAGCCAATTTAACATGTTAATTAGACTAGAGGTTGGGGTTAAGTAATACACTTAGCCAAATTAATATGTTAACTGGACTAGACCATAGGGTTAAGTAAACTTGAACACTTAACCATCAGAATATGATAAATGAATAGGGTTAAGTAAAAAGCATGAAGGGATAACACTTAACCAGTGTAATAGGATAAGGGAAGAGGGTTAAGATAGCTTGAATCGACTAAATACACTTAACCAACCCAACCTGGCGAGAAAGAAAACTAAGTAGTAGACCTCAGTTGAAAAAGGGACTAAGTAGTAAAACTTAGTTAAGAAAACAAGGAATTTGGAAACTAAGTGGTAAACCTTAGTTAGTAGAACTAAGTAGTAATTCTTAGTATAACACGAAGGAGCAGACATCCATCTGGTTTTAAGAAGGCTCCAACGAATTGGGTTACGAAGCCCGAGGCTTCGAGGGGACGTGAGGGTACTCTTGGTATCCCTCTGTGAGGCTGCAGATGATCATCCTGGGCTCACAGAGGTTAAGGTCTGCGTTAGAAGAACTGAGGGTATGCCTTGGTTGCAATATATATATGTGGCAACCTAAAGACTAGGATGGACCGGCGTGATTCGGCGAGAAGACGGTAGCCCTGTGATAGCAACTCGTCGTCTACCATCCATCTTGAGTCAATCGAGATACGTGAAGCGGAAAGGCGGAGAACTCCAAAAGACCATATACTTGCTATCTAGTTATGGTTGCGGATGGCCATAGGATAGTGGGGCACCGGGGGCCGGCGTATAGTTCTCATTTTACAAGGTGTGCCTTTCATTAGCTGAGGGAGGGGTCAAGTGGGACCATAGCCACTGGAGTAAAAACAGACCTTAGCATCTGCATCGGCAGATATCTGAAAGCTTCCGACCGAGTTCTGTATTCCTTGATTTGCCCTGTCACAGGACTCGGATCGCACATTACAGGACATGTGCATCTAGACAAGCGATAACGATTCGCGATACATACGTGGGGAAGCCTAGGAACATATACCACTCTAGGTAGTGTGTCCTAGACTTGGGGGCATTGTTCGACAAGTAGCGTAATCCCTAGTTGGACTAGGTGGCATAAACACTGAACTCGAAAAGCATTCAGCAGATAGCGTAAAACTATAGTTAAATCTAGAAAGCAGTGGATAGAAAACCCTAGATTAGATCTAGGTAACAACTAATAAATGGATGCCTGAAGGCGATGGAAAATACAGGGATTGGGATCACGTTATCGTTACTAGTTGAAACACTAGTTAGGCGGTGCAGAGATATAGAAACCAGTATAACAAGTAAATAGTGAAGCAGCGAAAGTATTAGAGCGTATCCAGTTTATCTTAGCATATCTTGTGACTACCTTGTCTAATCTTGTTGACCCTATCGTCATGGTGTAATCTTGTATTCAGTTAATTCATGTCGTTTTTTTTCCATGTTCACATGCTAGAAGTTACTGAACTTACTCAGGCTTTATGTCTGACTCTGTTTTTCTTTCGTCTTCTTTCTTCCGTTCTCCCCCCCAGGTTGTTAAGGAGGAAATAGGATAGCTCAGATTTGTTTTGGGATGATTTCTCTTTCCAAGCTTGAAGAATCTTGGATGCATCGGCTTTGGATTGCTATGGCTGGTTTTTGTTACATTGGGGAATATAAATGTATTTTATGCTTCTTTTTTTTGTAAAGACAGTTGATACTCTGATATTGTAAAGGAACCTTGTACAAATTATTTTGTCAATAAAGCAAAGTTTAATTTTCCGCTGTTTAATGTTTGTCTGTCTTGTAATTTATCTGCATCTTTTACCCATAATGCTCCACAGAACTTAGTGCATTCCCTTTGTGAGTGACACTAACGGATGTGGGGGGTTACACGTGGTATCAGAGCTGAAGGTTACTGGATCAGATAAAAGATTTAAAAAAAAATATTTTCAAAAGGTTTTTAAAGAAGCATTTTTAAAAGAAAGGATTTGTTTTAAAGGCATATTCCCCAAACCATATGCATTGTCTCCTCTTCTTCTGTTTGAATTCTTGTCTCCTTCTTTCTTGAGTCTCTGGGGCTCCTGGCTTTCTGGGAGGTAACCTCATCGAAGGGCGAAGTAGTGCCCGACTTCCATCTATAGCCGTAGTTGTTTCACTTACGGCCAGTCTTCTTTCAAGCTTAGTAGGGTCTTCGGTATGATGGAAGCAGCTTTCGAGGGATTTGCCAACATGGTTATACACAGAAAAAGGTGAGGAGTTTGGAAAAAGGGAGCACAACCCCAGGATGAGGAAATCATGGATGTAGGTTTAGCTCATGAAGGAGGAAGAAAATTATAAAAGAAGAAGTATCTTTACTATGGTATGATAGGGCATATAATTAAGGACAAAGGACAAGATTTTCAGAAGGGAAAGTACATGCTGAGCGTACCTAGGAGATAGGTGGTAAAAGTTCTGTTGGAAGAGTCTAGTTTTTCTGTTCGTACTCTTTCCTTTTTAGCGCTTCGCATTTGTTCATATTTGCTTCCATAGTTGAGTCTCTGCACCTTAGTACTTGTATAGTAAGAAGATCCCAATCAGTCTCAAACCCAGTGGGTGGTTCGACCCGTCTATTTTTGGTTAGTAGGGGTTTGAATAGCTATCGAGTTTGCTTATATCATATCACGTCGATCATCTGAAATCGGAGGAGATATTCCCTGGATACTTATCTGATATTGGTTTAGGCCTTTGGGGCTTGTACTTGAGGAATGTCGAGTTCGACTAGGATGGTTTGCGTGAGAGATGAATAGTTATGACAGGCGCTCTAAAAAGCGGTAGTGGTCTTTCAACCCTTATAGTTATGGCATGGTGGATAAGGGAGAGACCTCTAATCATACACTTGGTACCGTGATTGACATCTGTTTATTTTGGAAATGGAGGTTAGGAACTTCACAATCGTGAAGATAAATTGGTTAAGATACAGTGGAGTAAAGCTCAAGAAGGCTAGATACTAGCAACATGCCCTTTTTCCTTAAGGGTGCATCCTTGATTTCTCTGTTTAGGAGCTTTACGCGTAGTTGTTTCTCTCTTTCCAAAGTATATCCTCTAGGTCGTATCTGCGATCCTTAGGTAGAAGCCAATGGATGTAAACATGTATTTGAAACATGTTATGGTTGAATGGTTGCAAGTGGTTGCAAATGGTTGCTCGTGGATGCATATGCATACGTATTAGGCACTAGATCAAGTTCGGACGCTCTCATATTGCATTTACATATATGCATTTGTTTATAAGTTGAACTTGATATGATATCATACGGACGTTGCATATGGATGAATGGTTGTGCACGCATGTAGTATTTACATGACTAGGGATGTTTGCATGCATGATTGGACGCATGGCACTAACATGATTTGCATTAAGGAGGTCAACTGAATCAGTAGACCGCCTGATTTTGCATTAGATAGAGACATATACACACACTATGCATATGAACATGAAAGCATTAGAAGTCTTTTAAGGACAATGAATGCCTGTGATTGAATGGTTGAGTAGATGGGTGATTGGATGGTAGGACACATTCTTCCTAACTTGAAGATTTCGGGGACGAAATCCTTTTAAGTGGGGGAGAATGTAACACCCCGTAATTCTGTGACATTAAGATTCTCAAATTAAAGTATAATTAATTTTTAAAAGAAAAATTAAAAGAAAAAGATCCATGCAGTTGTTTAATTTAAGTATTGTAACTAACATGAAAAAAAAGAGGTAAGGAGAGAACAATAATTATTATTGTTCTAAGACTTATTAACAAAAGCCTCTGTAGCTCAGTTGGTTAAGGCATTGGATTGGTAGCATGGAGGTCGGGGGTTCGAACCCCGGCGGCGGCATAATTTTTTATCATTGTTTTAGAGAGGGCCAACTAAACATGCAAATATATGTACGTATACAAATTCAAAATTTGAAAGGATAAGAACGTACGTATAAGGAAATAAAGAATATATATATATATACACATATGAGAAATATAAATATATATATATATACAAAAATATATGTATACGAAAGATAAAATTCAAGATAAGGCTACAGTCAATGAAATATGGCAACATCATTTGAATTTTGAAAATAAAATGAAAGTTGTGCGTATATATATACGCGTAAAATGGTCGTTAGAGGAATTGTATACATATAAGAATATTTCATGTGAATAAAACAGTTAAATAAATTCCAGAAATTCAAAAGTTTGAAAATCAAACTTTTACGCCAAAATAGCTTGTGGGACCCAATGCTGACTCAACACTGCGTGTATGATAAGGTTTGGCTAGATTCATCTACGTACCTGGACTATTTTCTTAACTAGGTCAATGCTGACTCAGCGCTGCGTGTACGATAAGGTCTTGAGCAGCTATATAAACAGCCCTAGTCTTCATTCTCTTTGCACCAATTCTCTTCTATCCTTATGCTGCTAAGATTCATGGCTTCTTCCCCTCTTCTAAATTTTCTTAAATAAATAAAATAAAATATGATTCAAGACGAGGAGATGCTGCTAAAAGGCTTTTAAGGAGGGATTCAAATCAAAGTTTCAAGTGAAGAATTCAAAGGCTAGCTCAAACAAGTTTCAAGCAACGACGCACGAATCATAGCCACGCTTTCCTTCTTTTCTAGATCTATTTTCTGTAAGTTGGTTATTTCTAGATCTGAATATTTTGTTTTATTTGTGACATGAAATTAAAGGAATAAAGGAATATGCCAAGTCTCTCTCTCTCTCTTCGAATCTGTGTTTATACTCTTGGACTGAATTAAGAACTGTTATGATTCAAGGACAAATAAGACTGTAACCGTGACTATGACTATAGAACTGTGGCCTTTGAAAGCATATGCCTTTGGACTATGACATAAGCCTTTGATTTTGGGACATATAAACATTGCCTATGACAATGACTTAGGACTATGGGAATTATTTTCCCTTTTGGACTATGAACATCGCCTATATTGCCTATGACCATGGACATTACTTATGACTAAGAACATAAGCCTTTGAATTAGACATAAACTATTGCTTATGACATAATGAGGACAATTGTGATTTTGACACCCATGATTCATGATTAGGAAAATATTGCTTTAGTTTGGTGATTGTGAAATTGGGTCTAAACCCAATTATTTATTCTACCTGTTCCTTGGTTTTTTCTTTGGTCTTAAGACAGTGGGAATTTACCTATTAAGTTAGGTCTACCCACGTTCTTGAACCTATTTTGCCCATTCTTTGGTTTTAAGACAGTGGGAATTTACCTATTTAGTTAGGTCTACCCATATTCTTGAACCTACATTGTTATCCAAACCTTTTTATGCCAATTATTCCTTCTTGTCATTTTGATTCATTCCCTTTTTATCTACGAATCTAGATTTATTTATAATCTAGGTTGAATCACGATTATTCGAACGGTGGGAATGCGATTTGGGGAAAAACATGGAAATGAATATGAACGTAATTGTGAACTTGGAAATTGGCATAATTTGGAATATGTATTATGACATGCATATTAAAATGAAAACGGGGAAATTTGACATGGATTAGGGAATATGTGATTTTGACATATTAAATTTAGCGTTAGTAAGTAAGCTAAATTTTAGGCATAAAATGTAAACTAGAAAAATAATTCTAGTTTTGCCATAAATTGTGAATTAGGATGTTAAACCAAGATTGGGTTAACTAAGGTTGATTTGGAATAAGTATATTAGCACAATTTTGAATTTATTCATAATTGTGAGCAATTGTCATGTTTAGAATAAATTATGGTTAGCGACACTAAATTTGGTATAATTTACATACCAAAAAAAAAATATATAAATATGATAAATAAGAGAGAATGGACCATAATAATAAATGTGACAATGTACAGAGTAGTAATGAAATAAGTAAATTAGGAGTAATTTACTTATAGAATTCGTCATAAATGTTAAATTGTTCATTTACCACAAAATATGTAACTTGGTTAAGTTTTGGCCATAAATTATAAACTAGGATATTTAATCTAGTTTCGGCAATGAAATAGGAAATGGCCTAAACTGCATGTTGGGTTAGGACTTGGGCCTAGAATATAAGTATACTAGTAGGCTTGACAAATAAATATAGGCCAAATTTGTCTAAAAAGGGGAATGGGCTTTTGAAATAAATTGTTAACAATTTATAAACAAAAGAAAAGTATTTTGATAACATCCCTTTTTATAACACATAGACCAGAAGGTTCTAGGGTGACAGAGAGGATAGTGTCTAGGCTTGGGTTTGGAAAATACAAGTTTCCTGCCCTCCCTGGCTATCCCTAACTGATCCGAAGGATGGGATGGTTGTTTTCAAAACCAGATTTGGAAATTAATCAAAAACCCTTTGAACTTAGAAAACATGAATATGCCTAACCCGAGGTTAGACTGAGTTGCGGTGTAAACCTGCCCGGAACCGACCGGCACATCCAGTAACCGCAGCAATATCTGTCTAATGTGAGAGGTTGCGGCTTTAATTTATTAATTAAAGCTAGAACAAGAATGGGAGAGTTAAGTCTATAGGAACACTTAACCAACCTAACACGGTTAAGCTAGAATGGGAAGGTTAAGGAACACTTAACCAACTTAGCACAGTTAAAGCTAGAATGGGAGGGTTAAGTCCATGGGAATACTTAGCCAAATTTACATGTTGACTAGACTAGAAGGTGGGGTTAAGTAAAGTTAATACACTTAGCCAATTTAACATGTTAATTAGACTAGAGGTTGGGGTTAAGTAATACACTTAGCCAAATTAATATGTTAACTGGACTAGACCATAGGGTTAAGTAAACTTGAACGCTTAACCATCAGAATATGATAAATGAATAGGGTTAAGTAAAAAGCATGAAGGGATAACACTTAACCAGTGTAATAGGATAAGGGAAGAGGGTTAAGATAGCTTGAATCGACTAAATACACTTAACCAACCCAACCTGGCGAGAAAGAAAACTAAGTAGTAGACCTCAGTTGAAAAAGGGACTAAGTAGTAAAACTTAGTTAAGAAAACAAGGAATTTGGAAACTAAGTGGTAAACCTTAGTTAGTAGAACTAAGTAGTTATTCTTAGTATAACACGAAGGAGCAGACATCCATCTGGTTTTAAGAAGGCTCCAACGAATTGGGTTACGAAGCCCGAGGCTTCGAGGGGACGTGAGGGTACTCTTGGTATCCCTCTGTGAGGCTGCAGATGATCATCCTGGGCTCACAGAGGTTAAGGTCTGCGTTAGAAGAACCGAGGGTATGCCTTGGTTGCAATATATATATGTGGCAACCTAAAGACTAGGATGGACCGACGTGATTCGACGAGAAGACGGTAGCCTTGTGATAGCAACTCGTCGTCTACCATCCATCTTGAGTCAATCGAGATACGTGAAGCGGAAAGGCGGAGAACTCCAAAAGACCATATACTTGCTATCTAGTTATGGTTGCGGATGGCCATAGGATAGTGGGGCACCGGGGGCCGGCGTATAGTTCTCATTTTACAAGGTGTGCCTTTCATTAGCTGAGGGAGGGGTCAAGTGGGACCATAGCCACTGGAGTAAAAACAGACCTTAGCATCTGCATCGGCAGATATCTGAAAGCTTCCGACCGAGTTCTGTATTCCTTGATTTGCCCTGTCACAGGACTCGGATCGCACCTTACAGGACATGTGCATCTAGACAAGCGATAACGATTCGCGATACATACGTGGGGAAGCCTAGGAACATATACCACTCTAGGTAGTGTGTCCTAGACTTGGGGGCATTGTTCGACAGGTAGCGTAATCCCTAGTTGGACTGGGTGGCATAAACCCTGAACTCGAAAAGCATTCAGCAGATAGCGTAAAACTATAGTTAAATCTAGAAAGCAGTGGATAGAAAACCCTAGATTAGATCTAGGTAACAACTAATAAATGGATGCCTGAAGGCGATGGAAAATACAGGGATTGGGATCACGTTATCGTTACTAGTTGAAACACTAGTTAGGCGGTGCAGAGATATAGAAACCAGTATAACAAGTAAATAGTGAAGCAGCGAAAGTATTAGAGCGTATCCAGTTTATCTTAGCATATCTTGTGACTACCTTGTCTAATCTTGTTGACCCTATCGTCATGGTGTAATCTTGTATTCAGTTAATTCATGTCGTTTTGTTTTCCATGTTCACATGCTAGAAGTTACTGAACTTACTCAGGCTTTATGTCTGACTCTGTTTTTCTTTCGTCTTCTTTCTTCCGTTCTCCCCCCCAGGTTATTAAGGAGGAAATAGGATAGCTCAGATTTGTTTTGGGATGATTTCTCTTTCCAAGCTTGAAGAATCTTGGATGCATCGACTTTGGATTGCTATGGCTGGCTTTTGTTACATTGGGGAATATAAATGTATTTTATGCTTCTTTTTTTTGTAAAGACAGTTGATACTCTGATATTGTAAAGGAACCTTGTACAAATTATTTTGTCAATAAAGCAAAGTTTTATTTTCCGCTGTTTAATGTTTGTCTGTCTTGTAATTTATCTGCATCTTTTACCCATAATGCTCCACAGAACTTAGTGCATTCCCTTTGTGAGTGACACTAACAGATGTGGGGGGTTACAGGAAGCATCCATTTCTTTCTTTTGGCTACTTCTGTGTTCATGGATGATCAAACTCTTTCCTTGAAGAGTGAATTATTTACATTCTTATTCGCATGCATTGTTCGTTCAGGGCTTGCGATGATTTTCAATAATGAATTAAACTAATCACTTTGAGGTCCATGGTTTATTTTCCCAAGGAATCATCCACCTTTGACATCCTTTGTCGGAGGTGCGGAGTTTATTGTTCTTAATGATTCTAATTTAAATTTGTTAACTTCCATCTGGTTCTAAAATTCTCATAGTAATGAGAATGACATCAAAGAAAACGAGCTTCTATGGTTCACATTACACATGAATTTTCTAAAATCTTAACACCCATTCTAAGATGGCCACCTTAATAGGTAACCATGTTCGGAATTGATTATCAATTCTATAGCTCTATCTAGTTGTGCTTTAGTCATTCCATTATTTGACTTAGCAATCGATTCTCACCAACTCTTTAGCATCGTGCTTGTTTTGTTATTGGGTTAACAATATTCTGGTTTATTTTGTTAACCTTAATGAACCAAAGTTTTCGAGATCATTACCCGATTGTTTGACCTCATTCATGTTGGTGATATCCTAGTGAATTTGAAAACCAAAGTTTCCAAGTTTTACGAAATTCTTCCAACTTATACCGTTTATCATGTTTTCATGATTTAGAAGTTTTTCATGAAATATTAAAGGATGTGTTAACATTTCAAATTGAGACTTTAAGGGTTTATTGGAAACTTAAAAGTTCCAATTTATTTGTTCTTGATATATTAGAAGATGTGCTTATATTTCCAATTCAGGGTTTATAGCCCAAATTTTATTTCTTGATCTTGTTTCCCCAACGAGATCGCTTATCCTTGTGAATGGGATATATATGACCATCATATGCATCCTTTTAAATCTAATAAAACTTCATAAGCTAGAAATTTTTTGAGAAAATGTTAAGTGATAAAATTTTCTAACTAAAAATGTGATAGGGAATGTTCCACGATTTTGGATAGTCAATACTTCCAAGTTGAATTTAAACGTTTAGTTAGTTACGTTGAGAACATAAAAGAATAGGTTTATAATTTATAGGCTTATTGAAAGCTAAACAAATTAATTAAATTTAATTAAAATGAACTTATCGCATAGCAAAAGTTCGTGATTTTAAGAACTAAACTTCAAAAAATGTGTAGGATCCAATACAAGTTGGAATTCTTGGAAATGAGAATTATCTGGATCTACTGGATTATAGTTTTCTAATGATAGAAAAAGAATTGAATTTCATCTTGTAATTTTTGAGATTTTCAAAACTAAATTTTCCGAAAAATCACGATGCGATAGTTCGTGATTAAAGTTTAAAATAATTATTGAAAATTAAGGTTTAGAATATTTAAAATTGAAGTAAGGAAAATTCTAATTTCTTGAAATCACTTACGAGAGGAATAAATTAAATGCCCGTTTATGTTCGTGACTTTTTTTTGAACATTATACATATATAGACTTAATTTATATGGTGATTTATAACTCAAAGTTAAAATCTATGAAATAATTCAAAACTAAACTACTTAAGTTAATCTATTTCTACATAGATTCTTTATGTTGATGCATAGTTGTTATTTATTTTGAGTTTTTCCTTAAGTAATTGCGAGGACACAATTTTTTTAAGGGGGAAGTCTATAACAACTAGCATATTTCACGATAATATATTTAAATATAACGTCATTAATCGAGTATAGGTCCAAAAAGTCACTTTTTGCATACAGATGAATTTGGACTCAAAACCACTTCCATCAAGTTCAAAATGTCGTTTATGACAACAAAAATTATAAGCATCGATATGATTAGAGTTTGTGAAAATTGGGACTTTTGTTGGGGCTTGGCTAACCTAGCACACACATTATAATCTCCCACAACACCTTCTCCTCCTTATAACATTTTTAAAGCTTTAGAAAATAGAAATGAGGAAAGTAATTGGAATTTTAAATTCTTAAGGCTAGGGTTGGCTTCTTGAGATCCAAATCAAGAAGAAATCAAGTGTAGAAACCTGGATAAGCTTCTACATCTTCCTCTCCATCTTCTCCTTCTTGCTTTCTCTTCAATTTATGAAATTTCCTATGACCTAATTCTTAGAAACTCATTTATATGTGTTTAGATTGAAGATTAGCAAGCTGTATGGAAATGATGTTGTTCTAGCTTACTATTGAAGCCATTCCTTTCTTCCAATAATCAGAGGTGATTTCTTAGAGAACTCACATCTATGCCTCAAGTTTTAAGCTTGTATTATGTGTGCATGAAACGTTTGTATGTGTTAATGTTGCGTGATTTGGAATTATTCCATGTACATTCCATTTTATATGTTTGAATTTAATTATATTAGAATTCAAATATAAATCTTTAAGTAGGATTGATTCGCATGATATCGGTTGCTTCAGCGAGTCTTAGAAGCCTCATATTCTCTCGAATAATTGTTATAAGCCTTCGCGAGTCACTAGAAAACCGTCGAAATCGGCTGTGCCTTAAAGCCAAGCCTCAAGCTACTCCAGGCAGCAACTACCAGTCGACTGGTAAAAAATAACTAGTCGAATGGTAAAATGACAAGTAAATTTTGGACCAGTCGACTAGTCCTAATGATTTTTCGTTGTTGACCAGTGGAGACTATGGTCGACTGTATGGGTTGTTTCAGGTATATCCCCATTCGAGTTTCAGCTTGTTTGTTCTTCTCTTCTGACTTTTTAGTTGCTCAAATCCACATATTCCAGTAGCTTGATTATATCGACCTTTATTGATCATTTTGTTCATTCTTGATAAACGAAATTATAATTGATATTCGTTGAATTCGATTTACGATGTTTAAACATGAATTCCTTGTATGATCGTTAATTCGATCATTATTAAGCGAGATTTGCCACTTCAATATTATCTAAAAGGGTTTTAAAATTATAAGTAGATACCAATTTTTTACTGGACTGTTTCTAACTCTACTTCATTATATGTAGTTATTTTCCAAATTGGTTTCTAACCCAACTTCATTAGATGAAGTTATTTTATAAATTGTTTTACAAATCTACTAGTATATATTTAATAAACCTTTTTCTCGTTCGTATGAGAAATCTAATTAAACTCCTTAGTAAAAACAAGGACTCTGAACCCTTGCGTTTTCTTTGACAGTTAATTGTTGGACTTGTTCGATTGAAAACCGTGGTAATGATCATTTCATATTCCTAGCAGAATATACAACTTGTTCAAAAATATTCGAGTAGAGCAAGTGGTTATGGGACATGTAGCTCGACTCTTATATTTACCAGCTTGGCGTAGTTTACACTGTACTTGATCAATTTTGATCATGATGATCTTAGGATCATAACATCTTGAGGAACTTCAGTTCATTCAATTATATCAAGAGAAACTTCAGTTCATTTGATTATATCGGCGATCTTCAGATCATCCTGAGGAATTTCGGTTCATTTGATTATATTAAGGGGAACTTCGGTTCATTTGATTATATCAGTGATCTTCGGATCATCTTGAGGAACTTCGGTTCATTCGTTTATATTAAGAGGAACTTCTGTTTATTTGATTATATCAATGTTCTTAGGATCATATTAATGAACTATGGTTCATTCGATTATATTGGGAGGAACTTTGGTTTATTCCTTTATATCGATGATCTTCGGATCATCCCAAGGAGCTTCATTTCATTCCTTTATATTGATGATCTTTGAATCAACCGGAGGAGCTTCTGTTCATTAGATTATATCTATGATCTTTGGATCATTTAGCATCGGCGAGATATGTGTGTTAGCCTACTTTGTGAACTAGACTACTCAAAGTTAAAAGGGGAATTGGTGAAGAGCATTGACTAGGCAAAACGTGCACTGGCATCTCGGATCGGATCGAAGGTCTCAAGATGAAGCCAAAGGAAGCAAAGAAGAAAGAAAAGAGATTGGGACGAATCTGGATCGAATCGAGGGTGCCCGATCCACCCTCTTTTCCTCAACTCATCCGACCCTAGCTGGACGTTGAAACGGTTATCACCCATGATCTTTTGGAGCACGAAGTGGTTATGAACACGTTCCCACGTTCATCCAAAACTGTTATGCACTGGCAACATCTCCAAGCCTTCACCTCCGAACCGAGTGGGATGCTCGCCATGTGTCCTCGAACCGGAGCCACTCTAGGGATATTTTTCACCTATAAATACACCTCCAAGGGCCATTTGAAGGGATCTTTTAGCAATTTCAGAACTAAGACCCTCTTGTCAACCAAATTTCATCACTATATTCCAATCATAATAATCTTTCAAACTATATTTTTGAGAGAATTGAGTAGATCTATGTATTGTATGAGTGGATTTGAGTGAGAATAATTAGTGTACTTATATCCGAATCATTAATTCAAAATGTAGAAAGTGGACATAAACTCTTTAACGCCGAACCACTATAAATCGTGTGTTTCCCTTTGCTTTTTGATTTCATTTTATTAGAACTATTTCTAATTTGGGTGTTAGAGCCTTTTTTGGATCTAACATTTTGGTGCTTTCACTGAGAATTCTTTGAACTCTCCGCTTTTTGGGATTATCATTCTACTATTTGGACCCTCAAGTTCAAAGAAGTTAATCCTCTATTTCCGACATTTTCAAGTATTTGCTGATTAATCACTAAAGAATTGGACATTATGGCTAAAGGAAAAGGAAAAGAAGTGCAAGGCGCTTGGGAGAATGAAGCTAACGGAAAGCCATGGTTGTAACGAGGTCACGGGGCAGAGCATTGATGCAGGTCGATCCGATCCGGTTGCTCCAAACAGAATGGATGGCTCGACCCTGAACCGAAGCAAAGACGCTGATGCTACTCGAACCCCCTCCGAACCGAACCGATTCCACTTCCCTATTCCGATCCGAGCATGGCTGAAGCTAATACCTCTACTCGAGCACCCACCAATGCTCCGGTACCGGCTGCGACGACTAGTGAACAACCCGTTCCATCTTCACCAGTTACACACAAAGACTTTTCGCGCCTCCTTGATATGCTTGAAAGTACTAGGGATGCTTTGGAAGCTCATAAGCATGACAATCTTCGTATGCAAGAGAACATGATCGCTATGAGTAGGGAAATCAACGAGCTTTATAGGCAGAAGACACCCTCTCCAGCTCGCCGCCTTGCAACAGACCGGTCGTCCTCTTCGGATGAAGAGCGCCCTCGTGAAAGAAGGCCACTTGAACGGCCTGAAAATCTTGATCAGTTGACCTTTAGATCTTTGGGATCCTTTGAAGATGTTGCTCGTGTGTTAGGACCTGATGACCCGAGCTTGAGAGAACCTATATTGCTGCCCATGCGTGGATCTCACGTTCTACCAAGGGATCCTAATATTATTAATCCCCACACAAGGACAACTCCTCCAACCCCTACCTCCCGTGATTGACCGGGAACATAGGGAACAGAGTAGAGCAGCTGCCGCTAGAAACAGGAGGACATCCCCTAATCAGGAGCATAGGGGTAATCCAAACATTAGGGCCAGAGAGCCTGAGCCTACATTAACGAATGTTGATGTATGGGCGATGGTGCGCCAAATCATGTCTGAAAGCTGACGCTACACCAACGAGGACTGGGGCATTGAACGAAGTCACACCCCCTTTACGGGTAATACATTGGACTTTCAATTCCCTCGGCGATTTAACTTGCCACAAATGGATAGGTATTCAGGGAGAACCGAACCCGGACAACATCTGATGAGATATGATGGTTCATGAATGTCACATCAGCTCCAGACACTGTAAAATGCAAAGTCTTCCCGATTTATCTAGAAGACGTGGCGTTGATGTGGCTCACCCAACTCCCTCCACGGTCGATATCAACCTTTAAAGAACTAAGTGAGCACTTTATGAACCGGTTTCGACTTCATGCACGAAAATCTAAAAGCGTCAATGAATTGTCAAGGATTAAACAAGCTCCAGGTGAATCTTTAAAGTCATATTTATATCGTTTCAACCTTGCTGTTACCGTAGTCAGCGACCCTCACGAACCTACCATTTTGATGGCCTTAATAGAAGGAGTTGACCCTGATACAGAATTCGGGGATTACTTGTCCGGAAAACCGCCCCTGCTAGGGAATTGTTCTATGGAAAGCCAATAATCGCTTAAGACAAGAGGAAGCCCATGAAAATAGAAAAAGAAAGTCGGAAGGGGCTTTTAAAGAAGATATTCAAAGCATTGTCGTAGTAAAGCAGTCCGGTGACAGCTTAAGAAGGGTTGAGGTAAACATCGGCAACAAGAACGAAGGCAATACCAACAGGAATGGCAACGGCAATAGGAATAGGAATCGAGGGAACAACGCCAGTAAAAGACCTCGATTCCAAAATTTTGAGAACAATTCGCCGTTGAGTGACACATTGGAAAACATCTATCTGGATACTTACAACGTATTGCAATATAAAAAGCCACCAGCCAGAGACTTAACCGAAAAAGAGATCGCTACGGGAAAGTTTTGTTTATTCCATGGAACTCATGGTCATTCCACCAATGAATGCCGCCATTTGAGAGATGTAGTTGATAAACTGCTGAAAAAAGGGAAGTTAAACGAGTACAATGTTGCCCCACGGGACAGGGGGCAAGGAGGGAAAGTCCCGAACCAAAATCAGCCTACTTCCAAACCCATAGCCCAACAGAAAGGTAAAGGGATCGTTATCAATGGCATTATAGGCGGGCCCCATCTAACTAGCCATAGTTTCAAAGCAGTGGATTAGTACATTAATGCCGCCAAGAACTTTGAAGTAGGAGAATGCAATAACCTCGAAGACATCACTCCAGTGAAACAACAAAAGACGATGTCATATTCCGTGGTAGAGATGATAATGGAATTCAATCACCCACTGAAGACCCGCTGATAATTACTACAACCATCAGCCCCGCTTTATTCCATAAGGTGTTGGTGGATAACGGAAGCTCGGTCAATATCCTCTTTAAGAAAGCCTTTTGAACAAATGAGACTCGAAGCGAAAGACTTGAAGCCCTACGAAGGATGGATACGGGGCTTCAATGGGGCATAAACGGCTCTGATGGGACATGTAGAACTACCAGTGACATTAGGACAAGGAGATCGCCAGAGAGTGAGAATCCTACCATTTGTAGTTTTGGATGTTGAGTCACCCTATAATGCCTTCTTAGGTCGGCCGGCCCTCGCAGAGTTTAGGGCATGTATTGCACCTTGGTGCCTACTGCTTAAATTCCCAACTGACGAAGGAGTAGGGTGATAAGAGGTGATCAAGCTACGGGACGAGCTTGCTACGTGACAAAGTTAAAAATACTAATGAAGGGGTTGAATATAGAACCCCAGGGTACTTCTCCCTCTTTGAAGGAAAATTCAGCATAGCAATTAAGGGGTGCAGCCTCAAGAGAGTCGCCCGGAGATGCACTTGAGGATATAGATCCCAGAGAGGATAGGGAACCCGAGGACCGAAAGGCGACTCCTAATGAAACGACAGTTGACATCTCCATTGATGATGCAGATTCGACAAAAGTATTGAACATTGGATCGTAGCTAGATCCAATTCGAGCGAACGAGTTGGCTGACTTTTTGAAGGCAAATTTGGATGTTTTTTCCTGGACTCACGCTGATATGTGTGGGATATCTCTTGCTATAATGAGCCACTCTTTGAGTATCAATCCAAAACACTCACCGGTCAAGAAAAAGAGGCGGATGTTAGGCCCGGAGCAGTCAGCAGCCTTGACGGAAGAAGTGGAGAAATTAAAGGATAATGGATTCATCAAGGACTCAAAATATCCTGACTGGATATCGAATCCTGTCCTAGTCAAAAAATCTAACAGGAAGTGGCGAACATGCACTGACTTCTCTGACTTGAACAAGGCTTGTCCGAAAGATGGCTTTCCTCTTCCCAGGATTAATCAACTGGTGGACTCAACGGCCGGACACGAGCTCCTATCCTTTATGGATGCATATTTGGGATACAATCAAATTCCCATGCATATACCAGATCAGGAGCACACAAGTTTCATCATAGACTTGGGGTTATGTTGTTATGTGGTAATGCCAATTGGATTAAAGAATGCAGGAGCCACATATCAACGCTTGGTCAACCGCATGTTCTATAATCAAATCGGAAAAACCATGGAAGTCTACGTGGGACGACATGCTTGTGAAGTCTAGACAGTCTCCCGATCAAACAAAAGACTTGGCAGAGATGTTTGGCATTCTACGAAGGTATGGGATGAAGTTGAACCCTCTAAAATGATCATTTAGGGTCGCATCTGGGAAATTCCTCAGGTTCATTGTGAGTTCTCGAGGGATTGAGATAAGTCCTAGTCAGATAGCAGCAATTAGGAACATTGAAGAACCACGAAAGATTAAGGACGTTCAAAGCCTAGCAGGAAAAGTTGTCGCATTAAGCAGGTTTATCTCCAAAGCCATGGATAAGTGTGTCCCTTTCTTCGATTTGATAAAACGGGGGAAATGTAACTTCGAGTGGACTCCTGATTGTGTGGAGGCTTTCCAAAATCTATTGGACTTATTAGAGAAGCCTCCGATATTGTCAAAACCTGTGGAACATGAGGATTTGTTCGTCCATCTGGCATTGTCGTCTCATGCTGTCAGCACAGGATTGGTGCATGAAGAAGACAAGGTCCAGAGGCCTATATACAACGTAAGCAAGAAGCTAGCCACTACATAGCGTAATTATCCAAGAATAGAAAAGCTTGCTTATAGCCTCCTGATTGCTTCCTGAAAGCTCTGTCATTACTTTCAAGCTCATCTGATAGTTGTATACACTGATCAACCTTTAAGACAAGTGTTGCAAAGACCCAAAACATCGGGGCGATTACTTTAATGGAATATCAAGTTGAGCTAATTCGATTTGAATTTTCAACCACGGAGATCAATAAGGGGGCAGGCCTTAGCTGACTTCATAGCAGAATTCACGATCCCCGGAGAAGAAACAGTGGATGAAAAGGTTGTTTCTTCTGAACACGAGTTAGAGCTTAGTCCGTGGAATCTATATACGGATGGGGTTAAAAATGATCAAAGATCCGGCATCGGAGTTGTTTTAATCATTCCTAAAGGATGATCCATTTACTATGCCCTCGATTGAGTTTTCTGCCACTAATAATGATTCCGAGTATGAGGCCCTGATTGTTGGGCTGAAACTCGCTAAGGAGTTAGGAGTAAGAACACTGGACATATTCTGTGACTCCAAGATAGTTGTCTACCAAGTTCGGAAGGAATTTGCGACCAAGGGACCTCGGCTTGTTACTTATCTAGGAAAAGTGGAAGAGCTGCTAGGCAACTTGGAACATTATAATATAACACACATTCCAAGAGCGGAAAATCAGAAGGCGGATCGACTGGCTAAGCTAGCTAATTCAGAAAACCCAAAGGAAACTGAGATGGTTCCGATAGAGATACCAGAATCGCCAAGCTTCGACTTAATGGAAATTGAACTAGCCTTGGAAACTGAGGCAGAGAGGAAGTCATGGATGACACCAATAAAGAACTTCCTCAAGAACGGAATTCTCCCACCAAAGAAGAGCGAGAGATGAGCTGTAACACGTAAATCCACAAGATATGTTTTATAGGATGACGTCCTTTATCGCCAAGGGTTTTTTATGCCCCTATTACGATGTATAGCACACGGCGATATCAATCGTGTACTGCAAGAAGTACATGAAGGTGAGTGTGGGGACCACACGGGGGGTCAAACCTTGGCAAAGAAAGTATTGCGGTATGGATATTTTTGGCCTACGGTGAATAAAGATGCGGCTGATTACTCACGACGCTGCGACAAATGTCAAAGGTTCGCTAAAATTCCCAGAGCACCTCCAACTCAGCTTAAGTCAATGGTAAGCCCATGGCCGTTTGCCACGTGGGGAATTGATATTATTGGAGTTTTTCCCATCGCCAAAGGAGGAGCAAAGTACATAATTGTCGCCGTGGAATATTTCACAAATTGGGTGGAAGTCGAACCCCTAACTACAATCATGGCAAGGAAGGTGATAAGTTTTGTTGTCAGAAACATCATTTGCTGATTTGGGATACTGAAAACCATCATAACTGATAATGGAACCCAATTCGACAGTGTTGAATTTAAAATCTTCTGTCGGAAATACAAGATTGATAAAAGGTATACCGTTGTAGCTCAGCCGTAGTTAAATGGACAGGTTGAAGCGATAAATAAAGTTATTAAATCTATTCTTAAGAAGCGGTTGGAGCGGGCCAAAGCCAAGTGGGTTGATGAGTTACCGCAAGCTTTGTGGGCCTACAGAACAACCTTTAAGATAACAACTGACCATACTCCTTTTTCACTCTCTTTCGGATCGGAGGCATTAATCCGATGGAGCTTGAAGTCCCCTCTCATAGGGTAACATACTATGATCCAATGACGAATAGAGAACTCCTACTAGAGTCCCTCAACATGGTTGAAGAAAAAAGAGACAAAGCAGACTAGCGTGCTTCAAGGCATCGATGCCAAGTAGCACGTTATTATGACAGAAAGGTTCGTACTCAGATCTTCGAACCGGGGGACTTTGTGTTGAAATGAGTCTTCCTGCCTCCAACCTAATTGGGTCCAAAGTGGGAAGGATCTTATGCCATCCAACGGAAGCTTGATACGGGAAACTTCAAGCTAATGACCGTGGATGGCAAAGAGATTTCCAGAGCTTGGAGTGCTCACCATTTGCAGCGACATCTGAGTTAAATATGTATTGATTTCTTTTGTTTTTTATGAACTATGTAAAGAGGCACGACTTGCCTTGAAATGTCTGTTTATATGAACAAAGGATTATAAAGTGGATGTAGGCTACAACTTATAAAAACATCATGTGTCATTTATTTTCCTGCATTATTCTTATGTTCTGCGATTGTTCTATTCTGATTATGGAATGCCAAACATTAAACTAAGACTAAAAAAAATTGAAAGCAATTCTCGTGCAGTAGCAAACGAAACGACTGTTTGCATAACAGGATGGAAGGAATGGGAAGACAACGTTCCTAACTCTAATGAAACAAGGGAGAGTATAAAGGACGGGAAGATGGCGTCCCTTGAGGCGTGAAGGTGTACCCCAATAAGAGACCGCCTCAATGTTACTCTAACCTGGTTATGAGACAGGAGAGTATAAAGATGCTAAGAGGACAAGCATCAAAGACAAAGGAAAGTTTGCCCTGCCAGAGAGTCAGGGGCAACTGAATGCCAAGTTTAATCAATCTCGAACAAGCCTTGGCCAGTCATTCTATTCAGGATTGATTGGGGGCATAACACACATGTCCCCAATGTATATTGTTTACTGTCTAGTAATGATGGCTTTATTGTAAAATTATAATACGATATGTTGTTTATCTGCATTCTTACTTAAATGATGAATTTGCAGATATTTGACGTTGCAGGAAATAAATTATTTTATTCATAAGTACGTAGATTTACACTGGAAAGCTAGACAAAAGATGCAAAGGCCGCGCTCGCTACAACAACAACGGACCAGGTTATAAAATAGAACAAAGGATAGAGCCACTATTCATTTTGGCTTTGGAGTAGACTTTGCCTTCTTGACAGACTTAAGCTTTTCTTTCTCCTCTTTATCAGCTTCACTAATGATATGTTTTTGCTTCTTCTTCTCCGAAATTGGCGTGCTGGAGTCCACGGATTTCTTCCCAGGAATTGGAGCATTGGGATCAACAGAAGATTTTTTAGCAAGTTCCTTCGTAATTGATCTAGTTGAAAGTTTGACAACTAACCTTGATCCAGGAGGCACCACAGCGAGAGGCTTAAGACTTTCGGGGTCTGTTTCCTCGACTTTCACCTGTATGCACTTATCCTGTTTGGCCTTTATCTCGGCCAAAGTCATGTCATCGGCGTTCCCCGAAGCTCCAGTCATGACGACGTCATCCTCCTCTTCATGTCCTTCGTCACCATCATTTTATATTAGAGCACCTATCATCTCCCCAGGGTCAGAAGTCTCGGTGATGGGGGATGTAGGAGCTTTGTTAGTAACCTCCTCTTTCTTGTCCTCGACCCCTCTTCCAGATTTGGGGGCAGTGACTTTATCCCGTTTCTCCCGAGTTTCTCCAATAGACCCTTCACCTGGAGTTATCTTCTATGAGTCGTCAAGTTTATCAGTTGACTTGATACCTACAGTACGAGAAGTAACAGTTATTAACTCAGGAGAGAACGCGGGACTTTTAATTGTTTGTCCAATAATGTGATGAAAGGTCAAGATAGATTTGGAAAATTGAGGTGAAAAAGTAGAAATACCTTCAGCAGATTTCTCAACTTGAGCAGCAGGGACTTCGGGAGTCAATCCAGCAGTAGAAGGTAGGAAAGAAGCCTTGGGGATCCCTGGCCTTTTCGGATCATACCCCTCTACTACAGCAGTTTCGACAGTGGTGGAAGAAGAATCGGTTTCAATGGTATCCTTTCCCTTGGCTTGACGTTTTTCCTCCTCTATAACAGCGAAAATAAGTTTTCGTCCTTTATCTAAGCAGGTTGTTTCTTCACCTCTTAAGTACTTCTCCATCAGCTTATCCTCATCAATTGAGTTAACCCCAAGTTCTGCTTTTTACCACTCGACCAATTGGTCCCATGCGTACACGAGGGGAAGAGGATAGTCCTTAATCCAAGCAAGATCTCGGTGAAGAATCACCTGAGAAGAAAATCCAACTATAGTTTCACCGCTCTCGTCCAGCTCCCTTTGAGTGTCTTTCAACTGTTCGTTGACTTCCTCAACTTGCTGCAAAGCCGTATTTACATTTCCTTCAGCAAGATCCTCCCTCGTTTCAGCTTCCAATAACTTAGCCTCAAGCTCTGCATTATTTTTGGCTAAGGCTGCTTTCTCTTGGGCGGGGAGAGTACTCTCAGATTTAGCATCCTCAGCCTACTTCTTTAAATCAATTCGCCCTTGACTATGGGACTCAAGCTCAGAATTATAGCGCTTTTTTAATTCTTCTAGTTACCCCTTATAATTATCTGTGTCACGTTGTGCGAGAGCAAGTTTAGCTTGGGCATCCTCCAAGTCTCTATCAGAATTTTCAATATCCCTTGCATCATACTCGGCGGCATTAGCCATAGTTTTTACATCTGTCGCCAGATCGCTAATAATTTTGGAGAGAGTCTTTGCATACTTTTTCATCTCCCTATATTGCTCATCTAAAAAGTCTATAGTAGCCTTGACTTCGTTGGCCCAATCAGGTTTTACCGACATGAGTTTCAAAACAAAGTGCATATGCTCGAAATGGTGTTCAGGAAATTGCTGCCTCAGAACTTTCAGTCTGGCATGGTTCTCGTCATTAAGAATAACTGGTCTTGTGGTAGTTATGTCAATAGTACGACGAGATAGCTTCGCAGTGGGTCGTCTCTTTCCTGCATCCTTTTCCAATTCTGGTTGTTTCTCCTTTGGATCAAGAACTCTTTTTGAGGTACCATCTTGAGGGGTCTTTCCCTTAGATGGAGCAGGAGGCTTAGCTATGTACTTATCCTTCTCATGATGTGAAGGCTGATTCTTGCGCTTGTTTGAGTCTTTGTGGTGTAGGGATTGAGAACGGGAAGACCGATAAGGCCTTGGAGGTCGGTCCCTTCTGTCATCTTTGCCCCTACTCTCATGCCAATCACGCTTCTCATCGAGATCCAATGGAGGCATACTCGAACGAACATCTCACATATAATATCGCTGCCTCACCGTTTGACCTATAAGAAGAAATGAAGGAATATTAGGGTCAACATTAACATAAAACTCAAGTGTTGTGACGTGCAGTACTAGAGTGCAGTGTGTTTCCTAAAGTGGTGTTGCCCCCCCAAACAGACCGGAGCCCGGACTGAGGCCGGTATGTGTAGTCTCCCTGGACTTCACGGAAGTAACTTCTTCCTCGAGAGTAAGAGGATTAGTTGCAAAATTATCTGCAGCATAAAAGGTCTTGGGAAAGGGAAGATCTGCTAAATCCCGATATATAAGGTCATCAATTGTTGTATTATTTCCTAAAGGAATGACTAATGGTAACTCCTTTGGAGAAATTGGCCTCTCAGGGGTAGCTACATCTTCAGGAGTGATATATTTATCTCTGTCCTTCTCAGCTATGTTCGCTAGTTCATCGTCCTGAGTCGAAGATGGAGAAGGAGGGTCCCTAAGGGGTACTGTTGGACTTTTCGAGCTATCTCCCGTCTCAGGAATAATATCAACTGGGGGTATGTACATGTAAGGGCCTTCTCCATGTCCTATGCTATGTGTTATGGTAAATAGACGGTGCCGATGCAGATATTCATCCACCAAACAATCCTAAATGGTTAAGAACTTTTGGTCACCATTGAGTAATTGATTCAAACGATCAAATTGTATGGGAAGCTTCTCTTTTGGAGGATTAGGAACTGTAAAGAGAAAACAAGTCATGCTTAATAAATGTAAGATAAAGGCTGGAACTGAAACTCGAAAAAAATCTAAGTCCCTACTTGATTTGATCCATCTTTTGGCACACCCGGGCTATTGCTTTATACAAAACAATTCGGGTTTTGGATCCCCAGCATTACTACTAAACGGGACGGTGATAATTTTTCTTTTCGGCACCGATTCATAATATACGAAGGATGAGGTGTCGTTGTTTCGATGCTTGAAGTTGTAAAAGAAGTGAACATCTTCCAAAGTCAACTCTTCACCAATAATTTCTTTATAAGCTATATACAGAGTATAGAAATAGGCGTAAGAGTTGGGAAGAAGCTACATAGGGGCAATCCTTAATTGTCTCAAAAAATCGATGATAAATGGTGGGAATGGAGGTATTGCTCCAACAAGACACATTAGTCTGGTAATGGCCATATACCCTTCCGGTGGATTATGAGGACGATCTGTTTTGGATGGCACCTCAGTATATCTTCGGAGAGTCCCGTGTTTTAAGCATATTCTGGCAAGTCTGTCATTATCAATCGTCGATTCAACCGAGTCTTTAGGCGATTCCAAGATAACTGCATCCCTAAATTCGTCGGGGGCATAACTATCTCCTACCCATCCTTCTTCTTCCTCACCAAGAGAGACATCACCTCCAGAAGATACTTCACTATTGTGGGTTTCCATCTTGTAATCTAGGCCCCCACTATTCCAACCTGAATTAGAGGTAGAAGATACATCTTCAACGACAGGATTTTCAGATGTTTATGCAGCTTGTCTTCTTTTTGCTAGTCTAGATGAGTGTCTCTCAGTCATGTCTGATAAGCCATTGAAGAAGTAATGGTAGGATTTAGATTAAAGTTGCCCGTGTCCCCCCGTGCATGTGTGTGAGCTAAAGCCTGCAAGTGTATACACAATAATACAAAGTAAACATATGAGAATGCAATGCAAAGGGAGTAAGACAGTCATGTATTTGTTGAAGATTCTAAAAATCTGGTGTGCAAGGCTCTACCCTAACTGTTCAAAAGATTCGCAGGCCACTGCTAGTGTTGATTCAAATGTTCGAAACTTGGGCAGATCGGTCTGAATACTTCATCTATGCGGATCGGTTCAAATATATACGAGTGGAGGCAAATTAGTCCAATTGTTATTCTACAGTAAATCGGTTCGGATATGTGCTGGTTGTGGGTCGAAACGGATGTGTATGTTATGAGTGGAAGGCTTGGGCGTGCATGTTATAATCGGATTGGTTCGATTAACCTTAAGCAATGAATTAGATCGAAGACCCACATCACGAGTAGATAAGGCAGTATCGAACCGAACCAAAACCACACCAACACCCCAAAGCATATCCTCCCGATTCAACTTCCCTATTGCAATCGCTATTACTTCCTTCGACCCAAACCGACACTTTATGCCAAAACCCAAATATTTCTGGGACATCTATTCTTCCCTGAACCGATCCGACTCCCTTTCTTCTTCTTCTACTCCCACTTTGCTTTCCCATCGTCGCAAAACCCGTTTAGACTTGGAAACCCACTCAGTGCGAAAGCTCCATGGATCAATAATGTCAACGCCAAACTAATCCCCTTCAACCACCTCGAAAAGCTAATGAGGCTGCCGATGACGGTGGCGAGAAAGCAAAAGGCATGGCCTCAACGATTGACACACAAATCGAAAACGCAAAGGATGGATGAAATTGACAAGCAAATTACATGAGAAATCAAATTAATATTAACCTATTAACCCACCTATGTATTCAACTTGAAGATTAAGGGGAATTCCGAAGTTTTAGGAATTAGGGTCTGCTACATGTTGCTTTTGGAAAATAAGAGAAGTGAAAGGAAGAAGAGGGAAAGAGAAAGAAGGAATAAATTTATATGCGTGTGGAGTGGCCCTTTGTATTCTCACTGATGTGACATCCCATTTAAGCCGCTTCGGAAGGAGGCCCATGACCATTTAGCCCAGAAGTTCAGTAACGATAGGATGTACGTAAGGCTAGAGGGACCAAATCTGAGCCCTAGCAGAATCATATGCATTAACTCAATACACTATGGACCAAGTTCGTGATGGATCAGATGGACTTTGTCCGAACCAGGATCGTTAGTGTCAACCTAACACATGGAATTAACCCTAACGAAGTAGTGATGTGATAGATACACATTATAAAAGTTTACCTAGAGGAACTACTTGAGTGCATGCTATAGAGTCTTCAAAGTTATTTCAAACTCCGAAAACAATTTGTGCGTGGCGTGGAGTATTTATAGACAGCAAGAGACGTGACTTTGCAAAGCAACGCAACCCTGTGAATGAATGGAAGCGACTATTCAACGATTCAGGTTCAGAAACCAATATGAAGACAATTTCGAAGCAAACTCTATCTCCAATAGAAGTGCACTTCGAGGGGGCAAAATGTTAGCCTACTTTGTGAACTAGGCTACACAAAGTTAAAAGGGGAATTGGTGAGGAGCATTGACCAGGAAAAACGTGCACTGGCATCTGGGATCGGATCGAAGGTCTCAAACTGAAGCCAAAGGAAGCAAAGCAGAAAAAAAAGAGATTGGGACGAATCCGGATTGAGTCGAGGGTGCCCGATCCGCCCCTCTTTTCCTCAACTCATCCGACCTGAGCTGGACGCTGAAGCGGTTATCACCCACGATCTTTTGGAGCGTGGAGTGGTTACGAACGCGTTCCCCATGTTCATCCACAACTGTTATGTGCTGGCAACATCTCCAAGCCCTCACCTCCGAACCGAGCAGGATGCTCGCATGTGTCCTCGAACCAAAGACACTCTAGGGAGATTTTTCACCTATAAATACACCTCCAAGGGCCATTTGAAGGGATCTTTTGGCAATTTTAGAACTTAGACCTCTTGTTAACCGAATTTCATCAATATATTCCAATCGTAATCATCTTTCAAACTATATTTTTGAGACAATTGAGTGGATCTATATATTGTATGCGTGGATTTGAGTGAGAATCATTAGTGTACTTATATCCAAATCATTAATTCAAAAAGCAGAAAGTGGACGTAGGCTCTTTAACACCGTACCACTATAAATCGTGTGTTTCCCTTTTCTTTTTGATTTCATTTTATTAGAACTATTTCTAATTTGGGTGTTAGAGCTATTTTTAGATCTAACAACGTGATATCATATCTTAGGAGTATCCCTATTAGTTTGGATAAGATATCCTTATATAGCTCTGAGATTTTCTTGACATATTTAATGGATCATGCCTTCACCTTCTACATGTGAATATTGTTGTTATTGCTTATATATCATATTCTTTTTATATCTCTTATCCTATCTCGGTTTATTATGATGAGTAGAGCTAGACTGATCCGTTTATCGTTTATTCTCTTATAAATAATACTCGGATCAGACCGAGATATTACAGGTGCTTCTATATGATTTCTAGTAGGGACTATTTTTGGGTTTTTGCTATCGACATTAGAGTTGTAATTCTTGATTATATATGTATCCAAGATTCTCACATATACATATTCTTTTAGTTAGAACTTGTACTTATTCTTTTGTTGTATAGTGGATTGACTATAACCACTAACTTTGTATTTATACTCATGTGTTATACTCATATCTATTTACACCTTAGTGATGTGAATATCTGTGTCTGACACTGATTTTATTGTTATGTATTTTATATTAATTCTGAATTATATACAACCACTGTGTAGTGGATTTGAACTTGAATTAGATGGGTCGGGTTTCCTCAAGAGAATTAAAAAGTAAGACAACATTATTTGTCATGTTTAACACTCGTTTGAAGTCAATATACAAATGGTCGCTCCTCAACGGCCTTATCATTTGGGTTAGTTGACATAATTGCTTGCAATGGCCTTAGCTAACGTGAGTATGGAACTGGGGAGTTACATATTTCCTCCAAACAAATATGGCTACAAAACTTATTACTTTATTTATGACCCTTTATTTCAACAATAAATCATATATTTATTGCTAAACGGTCACAAACATGTAATTTCTATTTATTATGGAAGTTATTACCATGCATTTCCTCTCATAAAATGGAAATACTTCAAATTCAAACACACAACAACAAACTAACATTTATTTAATATATTAGTGTCATTTACGTAGATTTGGACAGAGATGATTAATATACTTTTATATTCATATTTTGAACGCAGAGTTAATGGAGTTACTAGTTTGTATATTATTATTATTTATTTATTTTTATTCTGGTCTAAACCAATGACCAAAACAAGCCTTTTGTGTTAACCTTATTTTAAGATTCAAACTCTTATAAAAGGTTATTTACGGTAATTATTGTAAATTTTGTTCAAACCATTTAAAAGAAGAAAATTGACATTATTTCTAATCAAAAGGAAATAAGTTAACATTCTATTTAGAATTGTTGTTACAAACTACATACAAAATACGTAAGTCTGTGAATCTCTTCTTATTTGATTTATTTATATTCCTTGTAGATTTCAAATGACGCTTTTTATGCAAAAAGGACAAAAATTACAATAATCAAGTAAAACCACAAACAATGTCAAACACAATAGGATTATTATTATTTTAACTACTACTCCACAAACTTTAAATCAAAATCAACACCCAACCCTATGGATCTAGAATAAAACTACAAATCTGATAAAGGTGTTGGGACTGATTTCCAGATTCAAGGTGTTTATAATAACCACAACAATTCAAGAATAGTTGTAGGCAAGAAGATGATAATAACTTAAAAAGGCCTGCAAATCCATACCTAACCAATATTTATAATAATTTAGATCTGACAAAATAAACAAATCTAAAACTTTTAGCCATATAATTCAAATTCAACACAAACGAATTATATATATTTATTATAAACAATGTATATAATTTTCCACTCACCTGGAAACTATCAAAATTTGACACAGATTTTTCGCTTAAATTTCCAAATCCTACATATCTATAATTTATTTCCAAAGGGATCCACAAAAAAATATTTGGATCTATAGATCTTAAAGAAAAATAGGAAAAGAAGAAGGAAATCCAATATTATAAATTAGACAAGCGAAGAACCACCTCTTTTTCATAAATCTGAATCTAACCTATCTAATCATGTAAATCTGATTTGTATGTATTTACAGTTTATGTTTTAGAAGAGATTGGAGGATTAGAAATGGTAGAGCTTCGCTGCTGCCTCCAGAAAATACGAGTAAGAGAATAAGGATCTAGCGTAGAAATGATCCTAGACCGTTATATTTAATTTAATAAAACTTTGTCTGTTAAAATATATTCTATAATACTCTTAACTCTAGCCACCACCTGCAGCTATCGACCAGGAGGTCGCCTGGTAGCGGTGAGGTAGGGCATGTGAAGTAATATATTTATTACTATATATATATATATATATATTCTATTTTAATTATTTTTCGTTTGTTTTCATATTTTGTCTATAACTTTTTTCATATGGACTCTGTTTGTGAAGTTCCAAACATGAAAGTTTACCAGAACTCTATCATGAATGCAAGGGTGCAAGTTTCGTGGTCAAATTCCATCATTTGCAAAAATTCCATTTTTAGAATCTAATTAAATAACTAGATTAATTATCGCTAAAACTCCGGGTTGTTACATTCTTCCCTTCTAAAAAGAAATTTCATGACCAAGTCATGGCGCGCGCCTAATTTGCTAAACTACACAACCAATTAGTGTACATCCAATTTTGCAATCAACATGCATATGTGTATAGTGTGCATAATAAATAGCAACCACAAATTATGCATGCAAAATAATTCTAAATTGGATCCTCCTATATGTGTGAATTTTAGTTTTAAGAACAGTTTTGAAAATATAGTGCAAATATCCCAAAATATACTGACAATTCTATATAAATGCAAATTTTTGGAAACATTTTTCATCCATAACCCTCACATGACTATGAATAAAAGTGTGAAACAACTAATTTTGCATTAAAACTCTACCATTCAACATGTCAATGCATCCAAATTGTTTCTTATTAATTTCTCCTAACTCGAAAAAAGGAAATCAAAGAGGGGAAATTCAATGTTCTTTCCACTTATAAATGTTCCAATTCCCATCCCACAATGGAACTTTAACTCGATTACCCCAAAATACTCCAAAAATTCCCAACTGTAGACTACAAAGGAGGCTTAAAACAAGCTCTAATATGTAAAACGAGTTAATTTATAACTTGTGCGCATCGTTGATACGGTATGGAAAAAACGCTTCCATGGCTAAGACAGCCTTTCCCTCATTATCGGTAACGTCTTTTCGCATTTTCATTTCTAATGTTCTACTAAAATGTACAAACAAATCATCCAAAATCTTTCTTATGCTTTACATGTGACTAAAACCAAAAAATTTCCATTAAAATAAATTTTTGCTTAAAAATTTCCTTATGTAAATTTGAAGTTCCTTTTTAGTATCATTTACTTTTTTTAGAGATTTGTACGAAAACTAAAATTTTGGTAATGTGCACTTCTCTATATTTAAACCATCTATTTTGATACAAAACAGATGTTTAAACATGTGCAAACCATCGTACCAAATCCCTGTCTTTTCATGAATGAGAAAGTAAACAAGATAAAATAATTTTAAAAATGAAAGAGATATTTTTTTTATTTCAAATAGCATTTGCAAGAAGTTTTTAAAAAAAATTATGGAACTTAAATGATTACATGTTGGCGTGGAAGGAAGTCGGTCACACGAGAAATACGAAAACCGAAACTATAAATAAAAACCTAAAAATAAATTTTAGCTCAAAAATAAACAAATAAACCCATGATGAAACGACGCAAAAAACCGTCCTTCACTAAAATTTATCCACTACAGAATTCTATACTTTCCAGCTCTAAGACAACTATTAGTTAGATAAGAAAATGAGATTTCATTTCTAATTCAAATACATAGAAGAGTGAAAGACAAACATACATGAAATCCCATTACATCATCATGCAATTTACAAGAATAACAACACTAATAGTCATAAGCACGAACTACCACAAAGCCAAAAAAAATGCTGGAAAGAGAAAAAGAACAAAAATAATAACAATACAACAATACCAAAAAATTGCTTATAAACACAAGACGTCTTGCTCTACGGCTGGAGTTCGAACCATTTCCACGTCCTTTAACTAGTCAATTCATAGTAGCAAAATGCTCAATCTCGTATTGCAGACATTTCTGGTACTGTTGATGGTTCCTACTCCACCATCTCTTCCAAGATAGAATTTGCGATGGAAAAAGAAACCTGACACAAAAATCTGGCACCCAAGAAGATTCAGCTAACATTACCTAATGACAAAAGTGGATAGGTGAAAAATATAGAAAGTAACTCCGCGAAACAACACATAAGGACACCAAGATGATCCAAACATGATGCGTCACTAAATGATGGTTACGTCGCCGATCGAAGGAAAAATTGATTCCTGCATCATAACAAATCTAGTCGTAACTTCCCATCTTCGAAATAATGTTCTTATTGAATCATACATATATATGGGTAGTTGGAACATAAATTTACAAACTACAAAACTGATATTAAGGAAAATTAGATCTGTTGCAAAATCTTCAAAGCGGGGTACACCAAAGATTATTTAAGCTTGTGTAAAACAAGGATGCTTCTAAAATTCTCATCGATATTCTCTTAAGAAAAACCATCCAAAGACATCTCAATTTTCACCTTCGAAATGACGATTGCCTTTGTCAAAAATTTATTACAACAAGCCATGGCAAAGGCAAATGCAGCAAAAATAACAACCCTACTCAAAAACTTCGAAGCAAAATAACAATGCAAGTCCAACTGCCACGCTTAATTTTTGTAGACCTAAAGCAATGAAACCTTATACTCAATCTGGTCCAACCAAATGGTCTTTCTCCCTAAGAATGAGACTAAAATGGCATGAGAAAGATCAGGTAGTGCAACTAGGTATTATGGGCTAAAAATGATCGAAGAGAAGTAATAAGGGCTACATATTGGAGTCATAGTGGGGCGAGATCTAGTACACAAACTAGCATAGAAAAAGGAGGAGACAAGGTGACAACAAAGAAAGAGAAGAAGAAGAAAAATATGGTTCGGCTAGATGAGTAAGAAATGACGAATGAAAGAAGTTTAAGGAGGGAAATTTGAATGAAAGAAAGAGAAAAAGAAGAAAAACTAATCAACTAGTTATCCACTCTAGGTATAACGCTAAACGGTCAACTATTAAACGAGATTTGGACAAAGGTCAAACCTTAACCCTATAGGGGTTAGATTAAATAGTAATCGTCTTACGTCATCTCTTAAGACTTGACACGAATCCAAAAAATACTTATCTTCATCACGACGATATCATAGACCACAGTCAAACTTCGAACCATCCCCAAAGATTCAAAGTAGTTTCAAGAAAAGGTTGCGACATTACAACAAACGAACTAATTTCCAAATAAAATGAAAATCCTGTTAGAAATCTGTAATAAAATTAAAACGGATTTTCCCCTTACCTAGTTGACAAACAACTAGAATGATTTACGAAATCAAATAGCCAAAGTTGGATAGAAATTTTTCCTCAGTCCCCTTCGAGAGAAACTTTCTAAAATATTTTTTGATGTAAAAGGTAGTGAGTCTAATGATTCACGCCTTCATATATTTCATCAAAAGGACCATTACAAAACATTTACAAATTGTTGACATGCTTTTTAGTCAAAGCAGTCACACGTGAAATCTCTAGTTAACAATACGCTTAAGTACTGGGAACATCGTCAGAAGATAGGAGGCGATTTGGTTGAAGTTGCATGGCAAACAAATAATGGCTCGAATCTCCTAACAAATGACCTTTTTTGGACCCGAAAACATCAATTAAGGAGCTTTTCTCTTGTAGCTCTCTGAATTAGCTTCAGTAGAACTTTCATTTGGCTAAAACAGACTTACGGTTTGGAAGTTACGCTCGTTTCCATGAACGGGTGTAATTTTGCATCGATCGGCAATCGCTTGGACAAAGCATTGGAGACTGGCATTCCTGGGACTTGGACCGGCTTGCCTCCCCCTTTGGGCTCGCCCCCTCAGCTCGTGGTGCACCTACCTCGGCTCGTGGGCCACCCGGTTCGTGGTGCACCCACTCAGCTCGTGATGCACTCATAGACCACGATCCGCACCTGATCACCATCACGCCTCGCTAGGCATTGCTCCACTGAAGAGCTTCAGCGCTCGATCCCACATCCCGGCTCGTGAAGCAGGGTTATGAACCGCCTATACCAAAGCGGCGGCAACCACTGATTTTGACCTATTCTCATGCCACATCTTCCTCCGACGAACCCAGACCTCATCACACATGGCATGACATGACTTGGAGAGGATTTCTCCACGTTTTCCACCTCATTTCGGGATTTTTGGGATGCATGTGTCTCACAAACCGATTTCAGGAAATGGCTATAAATACATCATTCAAAGGCATTTTGAAGGACTTTTGGGCATTCTTCTTCATGACTTCCACCATTAACAACGCAAGGACTTCGCGTGCTTAAAAAGGCCAATTCAACTCAGTTTGACACGAGGATTTCGTGTATAAAATCATTTTCTTTTCTCCTCTTCTTCATTATAATAAAAGGATATTGTTTGTAATTGGATCTCACAGATTGTGAGACGACATTGTAATTTCTTAAGATTTAAGGATTATAAAGTGGATCAGGTTTGGTTTGAGCCAAAAACCACTATAAAAATATTGTATGTCCCTTGTTATTTACTGTTTTCTGCATTTATTCTCTATGATATATGATTGTAAGGATTTCACGTTGCATTTGGATGTTAGTCCCATTTTGTGGTCTAACACAAAGCAAAAATAACAAGCAATCCATACGACAGACAACATGCATAACAGTACACCAAAAAGCATATTACATTTACATATGAGATGTACATATTACAGAAAGCATCAGAAATAAAAGCCAACGTGAGGAGATCAAGCATGCTGAAAGCTATCAAGCCGAAGCACCATCCCATCCACATGCCCTGTCATGAACAAGAGCTGCAATAGAATCCACAAATTTCCCAATTTAGTGCCTGTCTAAGTGAAAACAAATTTATGGATGCTGTAAATAATTTTGTTAGGCCTTTTCATCTTAAATTTGAGTTCCCTTGAGTTACGTTCATACAATAAAATCCACACATAAGCAACGTTGGTAAGACAAAAAGGTCACGTTTAGGTGAAACAGCCAAAGAAGGAAAAGTGGGTTTCCAAAAACTAAATTGGTCTTTGATAAAGTCACCCCACTCCAAATCAATGTCCAGGTAAACCAAGCATTTTGTCCAAACATAGAAAGCATAGTCGCATTCCTAGAATAAGTGTAAATCGTCTTCTTCATCTTCCTTAAAAAAACACATCCTCCACCAACATTCATGCCTTTATGTCGCAGTCTACTAACAGTGTTCAATTTGCTATGTATAACAATCCACATATGAATCTTGACTTTTGCATAAATCAGTTTAAAACTCCACATGATCGAAGCCCTACCATCTTATACCAGCAAAATTCATCACCTTATAAAGACCACTAACAAAAAATAACTTCTTCCCCCCATCCAGCAGAATAAATTTATTTTTAATTGAGGGCCTCAAAATAAAAATATATAGTTAAAATTTTATATCCAAGTATAATCTACTGGTTGGAACAACCTTTCCATGTTTTGGATTGTCAAGGTTTTAAATCACTAAAAGGGTTATTTGTGATAATTTCTATAAATCATCCAAAATATTTGGAAAGAGGATATTAAAAATTACAAGGAACGAGTAATTATAGTTTCTTTATCGAGGCTTATTACTTGTCATTTTCAAGTTCCTTCTTTTTACCAAAATGGATTATTTATTAAAATTACACAAAATTCGATGATTTAGAACATGGTTAGACTTAAATTTCTAAGATTTATTTTATTTACCCAAATCTTCATTTTTAAAACAATTCCTCGAAACCCATACTTCAAAATTTCTGAAACCCCTTTCTTATTTCGAAAACCAAAATTAAGGTATAAGATGAAGGACTCAAACTAATAATTCTATCATAAAAATATCTGGATTTACGAATCAATATGTTTCGTAATTATATTTTCGGATTCTACTGACACATTAACATGAATTTTCCATTTTAAGACCAGTAAAATGTTAGTGACTGGAACTCCCAACGAAACCAAAAACAAGAAAACGCAATTATCTTAGTTGTACCTAGCTTTTCGTCCAGTCACCAAGCTCAAATCCATGGGATTCACCATATAACGTCATCATGTTCTTCAAAACAAAATGGCTAAATTCATCGTGGGGTAAATCGAAGTTGGTTGAATACTCCAACTCAAAATACTCCTAGTTCATAGTCATTTAAAACCTATCTTAAGTAAATAGTCACATGACTACCTCAGCGTCGAAATAATTAGGAGCCGAGTAAGAAAGACGAAAGAAAATAGAGAATAAATTCGAATATGTTCTCTTGGTAATATTAATTTATTAATTTGTCTGATTGTTCGAACCCAAGCTCTGATACCAAATGTAACACCCTACACTTTTTCGAGCCAGAATTTCGATAAAAATTGAAACTCAAACTTGTCCAGTTATAGAAAATCTAGTACTTGCAAATAATGAGCATGAGCATAATCAGAGTAAAATAAAACTAACTCACAACGAAAATAGAATAAGATAAAAAATACCAACTAAGGCGAATACCTTAAAGCATATCTCCACATCGATATTGAGAATCAGAGAACCAGAACCGAAAACAAAACTAAACACCTATTAAGACCAACCTTGCAATGACCCAAGGTTTTTCGATCCCGAAAATCAACATAAAATACCATGCCGACTATTCAAGCATCGAAAATAATAGATCATTAATAGAAAGAAAGAATATTAGAGTAGAAGAAGAAGATAACAATAGAACAGAATCAGAGTAAACACGATTCTCATAGCCGAACGGATAAAATATATTATACATCAACTTTCGAAATACAAAAATGTATTTGTATTTACATATATCATCAGAGTACGTCACATACATATCATAGCGCAAATAAACGATAGCTATAAAAATCCTGAAGCCTCCTGCTCCAAGCTCCTCCAAGTATATCTGAAAAATCCTGACTACTTGACTGCCCATACAAATTTGGCCAGCTAAGAGTTTAGTGTAAAACAAAGTAAACTCCGGGTCAGTCATGGGACTAGTGTGAGTAAACTCCAATCATTCAGTTTAACTTTTCAAAATCCTTTTCGAATGAAAAGATAATTGTAAGACCGAACCACACATAAAAACGGATGGTTTTTACCTTACGATAAACCACACATATATAATATACAATCAAAAACCGCGAACTCTTATTGGGTAATTGATTCCCAACTATGATAAGGTATGGAACCACCTTTCGATCAGTGTAATCTAGAGGGGATACATTGGAGTTCAACAAGAACATTTGCAACTCAACCATACATGATCGACCATTCATTTCGCTTGAATGTTCCGAATATATTGTCACCTTATGGTTGGTATACCAACATAACCGTTCCTGGGAGATACCGAAATGAAAGAAGTAACAAATATGAATATTCTTTAGATGGTGACAATATATCTTCATTGGGTGCAACCCGCTTAGTCATGTTGCCTGCCTAATTTTTGTTATTTCCCGGTTGATGAGGCTTGAGGTCATAATGCATCTTTGATAGATCACACCTTCTTTTACTTTGAATGACACATCGTCATACCCGTAAACTCACAAATTGAATTCCCCAAAAATACCACAGGTATAATGCTAAGAGAAACAAATTCCTCTGCCACTAATGTAAATACGTTTGAATAGATCAACTTACACGATCAATTAGATATACTCTTTCAAATATTCATCCGTACACGTTGTCCTAGGACTGGACAAACCGAAGACACTATTATGTAAATCCATCCTAGACAATTTCTACCTAGGATCGCCAGAACAACCCTTGCATAAGCTCCATCTTTAATTGTCTTTAATATATTTGAAACACTAATTCCCATACGGAGTGGTTTTCAGATAATAAATTTGATCTCGGACTCTCCGTATTGACAACGGAAAAATGGTCGAAAACTTTGATAATTTAACTATTAAAGGAAAACAAACAAACAACGGTCGTATTTCTAAATGGAAATCTTACCGATCAATCATCAATCAACACTGAGCCCCTTTAATTTATCATTAGTTTATTCCTTTCCCAATCACCCAATTTCCATATTT
This sequence comes from Allium sativum, assembly GCA_030737875.1. Taxonomy (NCBI): domain Eukaryota; kingdom Viridiplantae; phylum Streptophyta; class Magnoliopsida; order Asparagales; family Amaryllidaceae; genus Allium; species Allium sativum. The sequence goes on along the minus strand of CM060921.1, from coordinate 290,262,692 downwards.
TCTCAAATATATCTTAAAACCCGTTTAGACTTACATGATCCTCGTAAAACATTCCATATATCCACAACTCCTTATTTCTCGTATTTCGAAAACATACTTTATTAACATTGGAAAATGTTTCCATATCATATTCATGCAGCATTTTTCTTCCACCTTCATCAGTAGCTAACCGCAAAATAGTAAGAGAACAATTCCCAAAGTATCAACCTCAAAGGCCGAAACCAACATCAGATCAATACTCAGAAAGCTATTCAACTTAACTAATATCCAGTTAGTTTCTAATTTCCTTAATTCCATTTCTTAATTTCTTATCAAATCCTTACTTACGCAACTCTCGGATTCAGTTCACGAATTCACTTGTTTAACGGAAATTGCTGATTATAACGATAGCGCTATAATCTCTACTTTTGAAATATTTAACTTTAAAATATAACTTTTATTTAAATAAATAAAAAATTAATTTAAATAAATAAACAAATCTTGATCATAGACGGAAAGCAAATAGTATTTTCTCGAATTCGACATAATCGAATTTCAACATATAACTCTCTTTCGAATAATTTAAATTCGATTAACGTTCCAAACTTCGGAATAAACTCACCATTTTAGATCAATCCCATTTCTAATTTCATTTCTGAATTTATCACTTCCAACATTTACCAATTTACTTTTATAAACATTCCAATTTGCAAAACGTTTGCTTTTAAATCATTATTCACTATAAATTGTGAATATTATTCTTTTTCAGAAAACTGGATTCATATATCAATCTAATCTTCATTTTTACTTATAAATACCCTTATAGGTTCAAATCCTATTTACCGAGTTATTTTATAAATTCATACTCATAATTCACTTCATAAATTCTATTTATAAATCAACTTCTTATTAATTATATATTAAGTTTAAAACCCCCATCTCGATTGCATATTCGATTATAAATTTATTATTTATAAACCAATATTAATTATCATGTAAATTTCCAACTTATAAAATATATAATTTCTAAAAATAAATTATTTTAATAACATTCGACATCGTCGAATTATAACTACAAATCCTTATAGTATTATTCAACTCATATTCACAATTTGATCCTCGAAATAAAATCAACAATTTCCCTTTCCATTACTCATTTTTAAATTGACATTCACAGATTATTTAATAATAATTATTTAACAATAATTATTTTATTCATTTAAATATATTGTTAATAAATCAAACTACTTGTTTTATTATGAATAAAACAAGTTATTAAAAACCCAAATTCTTTTCAAATATATTTGAATATATTCTACGATATTTAAATACCAATTATTTCAGGTCAATGTTATTCAAACACTCAAAATACACAACAATCAATCACCGATTATTTGTCACATCATATAATGTAGTATATGAAAATCAACAATAAAATTGTTGAGAAATCCAGTTGGATCCCTCCAACCCGTTTCCCTACATTCATAGATGTTAATCAATATAAATAACGACAATTTCATATAAAAATAAATAGATTCGGTATTTAATCAACGATTTATATATATAACTATATATATTATTTCAACCAATTAATTAGAAAATCAACCAAGCAACTATCACACAAACACTCAATCATTATTTATCAATATTAAATAAGGTTTATAAAATTATAAAACTGGACAGAGTTAGTGAGTTTACTCACCTTGGTCGTTAATGTTATATAATGAATAACGGTCGATGATTCGAAATAGGCATTTAATTTTGCCCTGATTTGTAACGATCTCCAAATAGTTCCAAACTAGTTCCATTGTGTAGCCTGCGTCCATACGTTCACAAGGAATAGATCATTCATGAAACTGACAACGTTTGTATGAGATATTTAATTTACAAGCTAATATATATTTAAATTAAATAAAACTTTAGTTTTAATTTTATGTTGGGCCTTATCTTTGTTTCTTTCACGTCGGCCCAAATACTCTTTCCACCCACTCCTATAGCTAGTTTTTTCTTCCCACTAGAATAAACTGTAACCTACTATTTTCACAATTGAATGTTGCACATTCCTTTTTTAAAGCCCATGAACCAACAGTATTTCATCTTCCATATCTGCATCACCGCAAACTTCTCTTTTCTCAAATACAAATGTTGTTACTCCATTATTTACAATGTCCATCAGACTACCCAAAACACTCACTTTCTTCCATCCATACTACCCATTTTCGAACTCTCTTCTTTCCTTTTCTTATTACTTCAAAAATGTTTTCACTTCATGCATACTACAGTACCTTTCTTCACATGACCCACTTCCTCTCCTCTGTATCTCCATTTCCAAAAGCTCATATCCCCATCTCCCTTACATAATTCACGAAAACAATGCACCCCGTCTCACTTTCCAATCACACGCATGTATCCCTTTTTATTGTCAAGATCCGCAAGTTTTTGGCCAACCCCATGCGTTTTTTTTCCTTTTTTTAACCTTGGGCTTACAAAGAAACAACCCAAGCATAAATCTCCTGACCCGTTTCTTCCAACATAAATAGCTCCTTGTTCTTCCCCTTCGTCTACACAACACTTCCCACTAATACCACTTCGATCCATCCCTCGTGCATCATGTTTCCAGCAACACTATGCCTGTAATAGTACAAGCTTTGTCCCTCATTTCACACGTTGGAACAACTGTGCGCGTCTCTTCTTGCTCGTGACTGCAGGATTTAAGCTCCTAAGTCCTGACAACAATAAGTCACGGCCGTGTTCTCATTTCCCAAAATGCCACCAACAATTTGATGAGATGCCAGATCCACTCTTGGGCACTACGCTCTCCACATCTTTACGCAACACAACCCATTCCACACACTGTACCCCTCCGCTCAGTTTGATCCCCAACCTCCTATGCGCACTGGCCACTGGAGACATTTGGATTAGAATTCGTGGTTTTTGATTTCTATACCTACACATATATTTACACGAAAGCAGCAGGTTTTCATTCAAATGGTTGCATTTTTTTCACTTTTGAAGTTTCGGTTTCTGTAAGTCGGTAAATGGAAGTTAGGAGGAAGCATCACATATTTACAAATGGGAACCTTGGCATGGAAGGAATAGGCACATAGGGTAGTCTAGGGTGGTGAGTGACTGTTGATTGGAAAACTCATTGCTGCGTGACTTCCATTGCTATGAAGCATGCAACGCATAAGGTAGAAAAAAAAATTAAAACTAGGTTTGCAGCTATTAGAAAAAAAATGTGATTAATCTTGTCATGTAGTTGAAGGCAAAAAGTAGGATTGCAATGGGGAGCCAAATATAGGGTTTGACACACACACACATATATATATATATATATATATATATATATATATATATATATATATGCACAGTAGTTCGACCACTTGGGTAAGAAATTACAAGAAGTAATATAGTTCTACTAAGTTATGTATTTTTTTTAAATTATAACGTTTTGGGTACCCTGTTATATAACATTCTGTTCACATCTGGACTGTTAACGAAATAAAATAAAATTGTAGTCGTGTCGAGCAAGGTACTACAATTCCAAAACTATAATAAAATATACAAGATAACATATATTGCGAAATTCCAAAAATGTTGATATAGGGTGTAAATTACGTTAAACAAAAAGTTGCATATTTTCCAAATTAAAATTTATGGAAAATTTTATAAATTAAATTAAAAATACGTCTTAAAAATCTTGTCCAAATTCGAAACCAATGATTAATTATATTTGATAAATTGTTATGGTTTATAAATGATTTCATAGCGACCTTCTGGAAATTTGATTTGGGCATAAGACGAAACCTCGATATTTCACTTCCATTAGAAAAATACAGTTCAGTAGATTCGAACGTTTCTTGTTTCAAAGAAATCAGATTTATAACGAATCCTGTATGATCGTTTGAAGTTCAAAACTTAATATTGCGAACTATCGTGGCATTACGAGCTTGATTATAATTAAACTATAATTAATATGTTCAACTGCTGTAATGGCCAGCCCTGCACCAGCTGACATTTACGCAAAATGCATTGTGCCGATGTCCGACTAGCATGGGGCGTCGTCAAAAGAAAAGGGTTTGAAACTATGAATCACCAAAGAACCTGTAGTATATCTCATAATGTGTGGAATAAAATATAATAACAACAACATAACTTGACATAAAACAGGCGAGATGATGCATAAGCTGAAAACTAAACCATCATAGTAGCAAAATCCAAAAAAAAGCTTATGATCCAAACCATCATTATTACAACTTCAAAATATTGTCTCTAAAGCAAAATAGAAAAGGTACACTACTAATGCCCAAAGTAGTGAACAACAACAACACAGGGAGAATATATGTAAATAGTATGTGGAAGCCCCCTGCTCATCTCCGGACAGCTACTTATGCATAACCACCTAACCTCTCTCTAGTCTTCTCATTTAGGAGCACCTAGAGTAATAACAAGACACACAAAACTCTAGGTCAGACAAAATTCTAGTACGAGCGATAGTAGCAAAGTAAAACAATGACAAGTATAAATAATCATACCTGAACCTGCAACCAAAGAGTTAGCCCAACAAGATGTTAAGTACTCTAAGGTAACACTAACATAAAGTATAAAAATGGGAGTATGCGTGTCATAGTGATAGCAAACATCAAACATAGTAATCATCCTCACGTCCCTCGCTCAGTGCGTAAAGTATACGATATCTACCACTTTGATCACCAAATCTATTGGGGCCACTGCGGCCACTACATACAAAAATTGCTATGACCACATTTCCCTGGTCTATAGTCAATAACCCTACCCAGTTCACACATCCCTGGCTCTAGGTTAAGGGCCAACCAGTCGACACTTCCCTGGCTCTGGTTCGTCTACATGCCCCCTCTCTTCAACTGTGAACCAAAGTTATAGATATCGATAACCCCTTTGCACACGTCCCACAGCAAAATCCAACTCTAGAAGTTAACTCGTTGGTTCCCATCTAGATCCTGAGTAATAACTTCCTACTTGGACTTCCTTTGCATCTCGGGTTCTGGTCGGGTTGCAATTTATCTTCAGAAGAATCCACAATCGTCGTCTTGTAGTCGAAGTTCTAATCTGGTTCATTTTGAAGTCATCATCATGATATGGGTCATGGTCCTCGTTAGGGCCGGTTCGTGGCTCGCGACCCCCCCCCCCCCCCGGTTCGTGACCACCCCCCGGTTCGTGACCACCTCCCCGGTTCCGGAACATCCCGCCGATTCGTGAGACCACCCCGGGGTTTGTGAGCACCCCCCGGTTCATGACCACCATCTTGGAGTGGTTCGTGAGCATGGTGGCGGTTCGTGAGCATGGTTGTGGTTTGTGACCCCTGCCCCCTTCAGAAACCGAATTTCTGCAGTGTTTCCTATGAGCTAATTTCGCCAAACGACGATGTTTTCAACCATTCTAACCGTCCTACGACATCATGAAACATTTCAAACATCAGTAACAACATATAGAATCAATCAAAAACATTAAAACATCATTCACATGAAATATTTTGGATCAAACAAACCCAAAAAGCATGATTTTCCCCTTAATCCCCTTAACCATGTTTTAACTATAGCATTAGCAAACTTAGTCCAAATTAACCCAAAATTTCACCAGTGACATAAAATAATATTTAAGAATTTCTACATATTTTTCTAGATTTTATTAATGCATTATTTTGCTAATTATCACTAATCGCCCTTAATTAGCCATAATTAGTGAATAAAGTGCAAGTCACTCATCTTAGCCACAAATGAATATTAGATCTGAAACTATGGCTAATATGGCATGAACACCAATGTATAGCAGCAGCTTTATCTCTAATTTGATGCTAATTTCTCTTGATTTTATGTAGTTTTGGTTAATTAGCAATTAGAAAGCGATTAGAATGAGATTTGGAAGACGGAGGCCATTGCTAGGGTTTAAGGAAAGTTAGTGGCGGCTGGATAACTGAACTGAAATGTTTTCCCAAACCCGTTCAGCCCTCCCTTAACCCTTATCTCGAAACGGGTTATGGGTCTCGATGGTAATTACCCTGATAAGCCCAATTATGTTGTTTTTCTTCTTCCAAATCTTATTTCAGTCATATCTCCCAAATGGTAAGTCCGTTTGACTAATGTGACCACTCTACGGAAAGGTAAACCATCATCCGAATCCAATGGAAGTGGTTTCACGTCAAAACTCCTTACCAATAAAAAGTTATAGGCAAAACAAGATTCGCCAGGGGTAAAATAGTCATTTAAAACTTGGCAAAAATCATGAATGTGGGAAATGACCCCAATAGTTGCTCCCCATAGTTACACGATCGTATGACTTCGCATGAGAATGAAATAAATAATCTACGATTCTCCGTTGCGTAGAATGCGAGTCGTTGCACTCTTCCCCCTTAAGAAATTTCGCCCTCGAAATTATTTAATTAAGAAAACAGCCAAAAGGTCTCGCATGCCTATTAACCATTTGCAATAATCAAACGTACAAAATAAACACAACAAGCCTATCCTAGCGTGCGAAATAACTATATTGCAATTAAAACCTTCCCAGGTAAAGAGCTCTGGATATGACTTCCTTATGTTCTCCTTTGTTTCCTAAGTACAGTCATTCTCATTATCACCCCACTGGACCTTAACCGGTTTCACCGCCTTCCTTCGAAGTTGCTTCGTATCATGTCCGACAATACGAATCGTTTTATGGCTCCCAACTGCCTCAGATTGCATTTCGATATCATCCAACTGATCTGGCAAAATAGTCATATCAGAATTGTGCATGAACTTCCTTAAATAGGACACATGAAATACGTTGTGCACTCCTGCCATCTTGTCTGGTAACCCAACTTTATGCGCTAAATTCCCAACTTGTTCGAGAACTAGAAATGGACCAACAAAACTTCGTGCCAATTTACCTCTCCTACCAAATCGAATCACACTCTTTAACGGAGAAATTTTGATGAATATCAAGTTGCCAACGGAGAATTTCAATTCTCTTCATTTTTTACTAGCATAACTCTTCTGCCTATCTTAGGTAGCCTTCATTCGCTATTGAATAACCTTGATCTTATCTGAAGTTTTCTTAATATATCCGGTCCAAGTGCAAATTTCTCACCGGTTTTCAACCAACATGACGGTGAGTTGCACGGTCTTCCGTACAAAGCTTCAAATGGAGCCATACCAATACTGGACTGATAACTATTATTATATGTGAATTCAACCAGATAAAAATGGTCATCCCGTGAACCACCAAAATCCAATATATAAGCTCTCAAGAGATCCTCTAATACACGATTCACCCCCTCTGTTTGACCGTCGATTTGAGGATGGTACGCAGTACTGAGATCTAATTCTGACCTAAAGCCTCTTGTAAGCTCTCCCAAAGCCCGCTAGTAAATAAGGGATCTCGGTCACTCACAATACCTCTAGGTACTCCATGAAATTTCACTACCCACTGCATATACAGTTCTGCTAACTTAGTGTTTGAGTCAAAAATAACTCAAACACCAATGGTGTGAAATCACACTTCACCAATTATGGTAAGAAATTAAAAGAGTGGCAATCACAAAATAAACGGATAAAATCAAATAAGAGACACAGGATTTTTATAGTGGTTCGATTCAAAATGAATCTACGTCCACTTTTCAAGTAATTTTCATCATTATAGGGAGCATTACATAGTTTATGGTCCCATACATCTCATTTGTTACACTTAATCATTTTTACAATAATTCTCCATTTTATACTCTCTTTTCGCTTTAGATCTCACTTGAATTCGGGAAGGAACGGATTGGATCATATAATTATATACTTTTCCTTGGTTCCACCATGAAAATGGTGTTAAATCCGTGCTTTGAAGAGGAGCAGTGGTGATTGGAGATCACTTGGAGTGGATCGGAGTGTGAATTAATGGTGCTCGGAGAAGATGAGACCCATTTCATGTAGGAGGAAGAAGGAGAGAATTTTGACGGCCATTAATGGAGTTTGTAGAAGCTTTAGAAGGGTTGAGGAATGATTTTGGCAGCCCTTCAGGTTAGTTGAATCGGTCACTTCAATTGTGGAGAAAGGGACTATTTATGGAAGAAGTTTGAAGGTAGTGGCAGTCTCGTAATTATGTAGTGCAGAATGTGGATCGACCATTAATTTGTGTCGGGCTAAAATTTATTTATAGAAATGCCACTGGTCCACTTTACAGTTGTATACAACTGGCATATCCCATATATTACAGTTCTGCCACCGCCTTGAATAATGTGCCGATCCACTTTATATTTTATGCACGGTCCACTGTTTCTAATAGTACCGACCCATTTAGGAAATAAAGCACTGAGCCATATTTGTTTAATTGTACCGATCCAGACGTATAAACCATTGCTCCATTTGAATACTTTCAGAGGACCGACCCGTTTTTAGTAATGACACCGATCCACTTTTAAAGTTAAAGGATCGACCCATTCTTTGCATTATTTACTTTCTTTCCACTGTGTATCGTTCCAATAAGCCGACCCGTACTTCACTATAGCTGCTTTTTCTTTAATCAAAAATAGGACTGATCCAATGGTGTTGCACAGTGCCAACCCAGTATTAATGCATTCATATTGACCCATTGTTGTATTCACGTAATTGTTCCAGTATACTTGGTGATGTTCATTAGCTCATATAATCCATCTTTGTTTAAATTCCTTTTATGTGTCATACATTAGGCTGACGTGGCCTTCTCACTTGCATGGATGCATGCCCTTCATGTATCTTTCCCAAAATGAACCAGGTCATTTACGTGTTTTTTGTTTTGCTCAGGGGCTAACTCATGTAAATGTGTTTACCATTGCAGCTGTTTTGAAACCGGTCCATTCTTCATGAAGTGTCCACTTGGCTTACATATGATGCCATCTTATACACACTTTTGTGCCTAGTTCACGTTTAAATTGAATGCCTTGTACATATTGGAGCTGACCTTCATTGCACAATGTTGGCATATAGCATTATTTAGGAGGCGACCCAGATTATAATGTGCATGTTTACACTTCATTGAGTAAATGGTGTGTGCTCACATATGTTGATGTATATGAAGATGACTGGTCCAGATGATAAGGTACAACCCATATTTTTGTTACAAGGTCATGTGGCCTCACTTTGCATTTCACTGAGATAGTACGCAATTTGTATAAATCAATTCATATATGCTCATCAATGGACTGATGTGTTCGGACCTTCTATTGCATGGCTATTATCATGTTAAACATGTATTATGTCTGATTCATAATTCTATTGGACTGTTCCCATTCATGAATGCACCATATTGTCTATGGCTCACATAAATCCTTGTGTATAGCATCGCTTATAGTGTTGAAGCCGACCCGTAATATGCAATACGACCGACCCTTATGATTGAGACCGATCAATCCAGTTCTTCGATACTGACCAACCTGGTCCGTTGATACTGACCGAGCCGTATTGTTGAGGTCGATCCATATTTGCGACCGACCCGGTGCTTTGCAGAATAGGCTGACCCGCTGTTGTGTAAACATGACCGATCTGATGCTTTGAGGCCGACCCGGTGTTTTTATCAGGGTTAACATTTGCCCCTCGAAGCTTATATTATTTGCTTTCGAGAAATGCGAGCTTCGAAATAAACATTGCTGTTGATATATTCTGCATTGAGACCAGTTATAGCTTTCTGTCTGCTATAGCAGACCATACTTTGAATTCATGTGCTTCGTGTCACCAGTTCTGTAACTAAAACAAGCGATTGCACAATTTTGGACTTATACTCACCATCGACTGTCCATATCGATAGTTGATTAGTTAACCATTAAAAATGACTTATAGCGAATTTTACTTTGAATTGAATAGTGTGTTCACACAGGACTAGCTTTATCTGATGGTTTAAAATTCTTCAAATACTGTCTGTATAAACATGATATTCTAATTCAAATTCGCATTAATGCTTAAAATCGACTACTCGGCTAAAGCCGACTGTGGATTTCAAATGCTATCGTTTTAATGACTTATACAGAGGTGTACAATATTTCACATTTGAGAAATACGTATTGGTAATTTATTCTCTGCCTCTCTTTGGAGAAGTTTTGATTATTGGTGCCTCGGCTGTGGAGGTTATTGTTATTCTTCATTGTGAGAAGACATTTTTATAGCTCAATACTTGTTTGCTTTGCATATTAGTTTTGACGTTGGAGAATCCATTAGATGCCCCGTGTTTTGGAGAGGTTGTTTTAATCCAACATTTTGTCTTCTCTTGTCGACTGAATCAACATGATGGAGTTCATTGAGCATTGTATATTTTTCCTATGGAGAGATTTCTTTCCCTATGAAAATGATTCTTGGTTGTCATACTGTTTCGTAGTGCAGACTCCAACCATTTTTGTGGTGAGGGTTGCGTCGCTTTGCGCCACGAACTCCGACGCTTTGTTTCACGTATAGTGAACTCCTGTGTTTTGTTTCGTGCATACGGATTCCAGCAAACCTTTGGTGGATTTCATCACTCTATGGTTACGAACTCTCATGCTTCGTTTCACATATAGTGAGCTCCTGCGCTTCGTTTCACATATAGTGAACTCCTGCGCTTCGTTTCGTGCTTACGGATTCTCGCGACCTTGGAGGGTTGCATCGCTCCGTGCTTACGAACTCTCGTGCTTCATTTCGCGCTTACGGATTCCCGCGACCTTGGAGGGTTGCATCGCTCCGCACTTATGAAATTCCTTGCTTTGTTTCATGTATAATGAACTCCCACGCTTTGTTTCGCACTTATGGATTCCCGCGACCTTGGAGGGTTACATCGCTCCGCTCTTACGAACCCCTCCGCTTCGTTTCACGTATAGTGAACTCTCGTGCTTTGTTTCACACTTACGTATTCTAGTGACCTTGGAGGCTTGCATCGCTCCACGACTTATGAATTCTCGCGCTTCGTTACGTGCTTACGGATTCCAACGAACCTTTGGTGGGTTGCATCGCTCCGCGCTTACGAACTTCCATGCTTCGTTTCACCTATAGTGAACTCCCATGCTTTGTTTCGGGCTTACAGATTCCCGCGACCTTTGGTCGGTTGCATCACTCCGTGCTTATGAACTCTCGCACTTTGTTTCATGTATAGTGAACTCACGCGCTTCGTTTCGCGCTTACGGATTCCAGTGAACCTTTGGTGGGTTTCATCGCTCCGCGCTTACGAACTCCCATGCTTCATTTCACGTATAGTGAACTCCCAGGCTTCGTTTCGCGCATACGGATTCCCGCAACCTTTGGTGGGTTGTATCTCTCTGCGCTTACGAACTCCCACGCTTCGTTTCACATATAGTGTACTCCCACGCTTTGTTCCGCGCTTCATATTCCAGTGAACCATTGGTGGGTTGCATCGCTACCCACTTAAGAACTCCCACGTTTTGTTTCACGTATAGTGAACCCCCGCACTTTGTTTCGCGCTTACGGATTCCGACGACCTTTGGTGGGTTGCATCGCTCCACGCTTACGAACTCCCACACTTTTCTTCATGTATAGTGGACTATCGCATTTCATTTCGCACTTATGGATTCCAACAACCTTTGGTGGGTTGCATCGCTCCGCGCTTACGAACACCCATGCTTTGTTTCACATATAGTGAACTCCTGCGCTTTGTTTAGTGCTTACGGATTCCAACGACCTTTATGGTTTCGGATCCATGGCTGCTTGCTTCCCTCTTCCCCCCTTTTACTCGCCGGGACTTTCCTTATTCACTTCTCAAGGCGGTGCTTCTCATACTTGTATTATGCATATCGATGGTTAAAGCACTATACATCTAAATCGGTGTTTGTCGAGATTGCCTCACTTTTTTTGGCCTTGAGAGGGAGAAGACGCTCATTGGATATCCTGTAATAAAAAATCGTCTGTTAGCAATTTTTCATGTAAATTTGGCAAGTCAGAAATTTATACAGGTATGTAATACTTCATTCATAAAGCAGTTGCTCGGTACAATGCATGTAAATCATTACAGACTTTTCACAAGAAAGTAAAACATAGCAAAGAGTAAAGTAATGCAAGAAGTAAAGTAAAGGCCATAGTGATCGCTTATTCTGAGCCGTAGATATTAAATCATCATCAACGGTCATCAGTTGATTATCAGCCTTGGAATAGCTTGAGTAGAAGCTACGTTGCTTGGACCTGATTGGTCATTTGATTTCCCTTGCCCATGGGGAGTTGCAAAAGGATTTCCATCTTGGGAATTCTTCACGTATTGTTGTAGAAGGTTATTCCTGATCAGCTCCTCAATCAATGATCTTAGATGCCTACACTCATTGGTGCTGTGGCCTGGATGATTATGGAATCGGCAGAACTTCCCAGACTTAGTCAAATGGTCATTCATCTTTATTGGTCGAGGCTCCGGGTAATCTTCTGCATCCCTTGTGGCAAGGTAGATGTTCTCAGGAGTGTCATTCAAAGGTGTTAACTCAGACGTGTCAAGAAGGAAAAACTTTTTATTATCTTTGTTGTTGTTTCCGTCATTAGCCCTCTTCTGGCACTGAGTATTCTTCTGATTGGATTGCTTGCACTTTTAGGAGCTTCAAGGAGCTGGTTACCACCAATGATCTGAAGAGGTATAGGGTTTTCTTCCACTCTCATGTACTCCTCTGCTTTCTTATAGAACTTGTCATGCGTAGTCGGTTCCTTCATCTTATCCATCTTCCGAATTCGCTTATTTTATCTATAGCATCGAGTAGAGCCATGAGGAGTATGCGTGGTTCCAAATTCCTTACTTCAGACAAGGAAATATTGATTCGACTGAGGAAGCTTTGACAGTTTCCCCTGGCTTCTGCTTCATGGCTAAGAGTTTTATAACATCCTTGGCTTTGGTAGCATATAAGCGGAACTGCTCCTTGAACTTTTTGGTTAGGTTACAGAAACGGTCTATGGATTTGGGTGGCAGCTTTGTGAACCATAATGATGCATCACCCTCTAAGTAAAAAGGAAAATATGTGTATCTCATTTCATCAGTCGGCCTTAGACACACTCATATGCCACTCTTATTTGAATATAAAGTAGTTTGGATCAACAAGGCCGTTATACAGAGGCAAAGTCGGTGGATTGAACTTTTTTGGACATTTTGCTTCGAGGATTCTTTCGGTGAATGGAGTTCTATTGGGAGAGAAGTCCCATTCTCTTTCATTGTCTTTGTTAGCTTGATTCATTTTCATGACTCGTTCTATCCTACCAGAGATGTATTCTTCAGTGTTATGGTGTTCTGTGGAGCCGAGCTGTTTACCAAATGTTTGTCTAGGCATACAATCTAGATTAGAGAGTTTTGACCCTTTGCCTTTTCAACGAGAAGGTGCCTCCGTGACAGGGTTAGTGACCTTTCGAGCATTCACTTCGGAATGGTTCTTAGCTTTTGATTTCAATTCGTCGATATTAGCTTCATCTTTGTCACTCGCCCAATCATAATCGTCTTCCTTGTTGTCGTCGCGGTTATGATCGGAAGCGGGCGATTTATCATTCTCTTCGAGATCAACATTGACTTTTGGAGGGGTTTGATTTGGTTGAGCATTAAGGATGGCATCAAGTTTTTTCCATCATGGCTTTAGTACAAGCATCCATTCTTTGATTCACATTGGCAATAGCGACATTCAACTCATTTCTAGTCACACCGGCTCCCCTTACCGAGTTTTCACCAACATCGAAATGGTTAGCAAACGGTGTTTCTTCATTGACAACATTATCAGCTTCTACCATGGTTTTGCTAGTAGCTTTCTTAGATTTTGCCATGATTTTCGAAAGAGGATGAGGTTTAGAACTTTTAATGCAAGGCTTTTAGACTTAAGAAAAGTGTGAAGGAAGGAGATGCAAATGCGGTGCCATGGTGGGCGCCAAATCTTTGGATCAAAAATGACTCAAATACCAATGGTGTGAAACCACACTTCACCAATAATGGTTAGAAATTAAAAGAGCTGCAATCAAAAAATAAACAGATAATATCAAATAAGAGACACGGGATTTTTATAGTGGTTCGATTCAAAATGAATCTACATCCACTTTTCAAGTATTTTTAATTATTATGGGGAGGATTACATAGTTCACGGTCTCATACATCTCGTTTGTTACACTTAATCATTTTTACAATAATTCTCCACTTTATACTCTCTTTCCGCTTTAGATCTCACTTGAATTCGGGAGGAACGGATTGGATCATGTAATTATATATTTTTCCTTGGTTCCACCATGAAAATGGTGTTAGATCCGTGCTTTGAAGAGCAGCAACGTGATTGGAGATCACTTGGAGTGGATCGGAGTGTGAATTAATGGTGCTCGGAGAAGATGCGACCCATTTTATATAGGAGGAAGAAGGAAAGAATTTTGACGGCCATTAATGGAGTTTGTAAAAGCTATAGAAGGGTTGAGGAATGATTTTGGCAGCCCTTCAGGGTAGTGGAACCGGTCCCTTCAATTGTAGAGAAAGGGGCTATTAATAGAAGAAGTTTGAAGGAAATCGCAGTCTCGTAATTATGGAGTGCAGAATGTGGATCAGCCATAAACTTGGGTCGAGCTAAAACTTATTTATAGAAATGCCACTAGTCCACTTTACAGTTGTATACAATTGGCATATCCCTTATATTACAGTTCTGCCGCTGCCTTAAAAAATGTACCAATCCACTTTTTGCTTCATGCCCGATCCACTGTTTCTAATAGTACCGACCCATTCAGGAAATAAAGCACTGACCCATATTTGTTTAATTGTACCGATCCAGATGTACAAAGTATTGCTCCATTTGAATACTTTTAGAGGACCGACCCGTTTTCAGTAATGACACCGATCCACTTTTAAAGCTACAGGATCGACCCATTCTTTGCGTTATTTACTTTCTTGCCACCGTGTATTGTTCCAATAGGCCAACCCATACTTCAACACTGTAGCCGCTTTTTCTTTAATCAAAAATAGAACCGATACAATGACAGTGCTGACCCAGTATTAATGCATTCATTCCGACCCATCGTTGTATTCATGTAACTATTCCAGTATACTTGGTGATGTTCATTACCTCATATAATCCATCTTTGTTTAAATTCCTTTTATGTGTCATACAATAGGCTGACGTGGCCTTCTCACTTGCACAGATGCATGCCCTTCATGTATCTTTTCCAAAATGAACCAGGTCATTTACGTGTTTTGCCCAGGGGCTAACTCATATAAACGTATTTACCATTGCATCTATTTTGAAACCGGTCCATTCTTCATGAAGTGTCCACGTGGCCTACATATGATGTCATCTTGTACGCACTTTTGTGCCCAGTTCACATTTAAATTGAATGCCTCATACATATTGGAGCTGACCTTCATTGCACGATGTTGGCCTATAGCATTATTTAAGAGACGACCCAGATTATAATGTGCATGTTTACACTTCATTGAGTAAATGGTGTATGCTCACATATGTTGATGTATATGAAGGTGACTAGTCCAAATGATAAGGTACAACCCATATTCTTGTTACAAGGTCATGTGGCACCACTTTGCATTTCAATGAGATAGTACACAATTTATAGAAATCAATTCATATATGCTCATCAATGGACTGATGTGTACGGACCTTTTATTGCACGGTTATTACCATGTTGAACCCGTATTACGTCTGATCCATAATTCTATTGGACCGATCCCATTCATGAATGCACCATATTGTCTACGTCTCACATAAATCCTTGTGTATAGAGCACCGTTTATAGTGTTGAAGCCGACCCGTAATATGCAATACGACTGACCCTTATGATTGAGACTGACGATTTGGTTCTTCGATACTGACCGACCCGGTACATTGATACTGACCGACCCGTATTGTTGAGGCCGATCCATATTTGCGGCCGACCGGGTGCTTTGCAGAATAGGTCGAACTGCTATTGTGTAAACATGATTGATCCGATGCTTTGAGGTCGGCCCAGTGTTTTTAACAGGGTTAACACTTAACTGTCGTTCTATTCGACTTGGCTGGTATAAACCTTGCACTTTTGGTAAATCGATCCACAATCACCTAAATACTATCATGACCCGATCTAATCCTTGGTAAACCGTCAATGAAATCCATTGAGACTTGTTCCCATTTCAATTTGGGAATTTCCAAAGGTTGTAACAAACCACTGGGGTTCTTTTGCTCGGCTTTATCTTACTGGCAATTCATGCACTTGGATATAAACTTCCCAACGTCTCTCTTCATCCCTTCCCAGTAGTAGTTCTGCTTCATGTCTCGATACATTTTGTTATCATCGGGATGTATAGTCAGTTTTGAGCGATGACACACTCTAAGCACTTCATCTCTCAATCCATTAACGTTGGGTACAACTAGCCTCCCATTCTTTCGAAGCCATCCCTCTCGATTAAGACCATACTTGTTCATTCTCTCACCATCGATACCCGTCTCTGCCTTGGAGATGATTTCCAATAGATTAGGATCGTCCCTCTAACTGGAACCAATCCGCTCTATCAAAGTCAATCTGAACGTTAAATTTGCTAACATCTCTGGATCTAGTTCACATTTAGGTCTGAAATCATATCCCGCGATATACTCCAATTGCTTCCATTCAAGAAACATAGCCCCCAAACTGGCATGTCTCCTACTCAGTGCATCAGCTACCGCATTTCCCTTCTCCGTCGTGTATGTGATATTAAAATCATATGAAGCCAAGAACTCTAACCATCTCCGTTGACGAAGATTTAAATCCCTCTGAGAGAAAAGATACTTTAATGACTTATGATCTGTAAACAACTCGAATCTTTCTCCTAAGAGATAGTGTCTCCACATCTTTAACCCGAACACGATCGCTGCCAATTCCAAATCATGGGTAGGATAACTTTTCTCATGTGGTTTCAGTTGACAACTAGCATAAGCTACAATCTTAGCTCCTTGCATCAGTACAACACCTGGTCGGGTACCATAGGCATCCGTGTATACCGTTATCTCTTCATTCCCTTTAGGAATAACTAACACTGGTGCGCACATTAACTTTTCCTTTAGGCTCTTAAGTGCATTCTCACACCTTTCGTCCCAAACGAAAGCTTGATTCTTCTTGGTCAACTGAGTTAACGGCGCTGCTATCCTAGAGAAGTCTTGTATAAACTTACGATAGTATCCAGCTAACCCCAAGAAACTTCCCACGTCCATTGCATTCTTGGGCGCAGACTAATCTTGTACCATAGCCACCTTCGCAGGATCCACGACAATACCATTCTCCGAAACAACATGGCCCAATAATCCCACTTCCCTCCTCCAGAAGCGACACTTAGAAAATTTTTCTTCCAATTGGTGTTTCCTCAACACCTCCATCACTGTTCTCAAATGTTCCTTGTGTTCTTCCTCTGTACTCGAGTAAACCAAGATATCGTCCATGAACACAAGAGCGAACTTATTTAATTGATCTCTGAAAACTCTATTCATAAGATCCACAAAATAAGCGAGTGCATTGGTGAACCCAAATGGCATGACCAACCACTCATAGAATCCAGACGACGTCCAAAATGTCGTTTTAGGTATACTCTCAACTGTTACTCGGAGCTGATGAAAACCTGTCGCGAGATCCAACTGGGAAAACACTCTTGCTCCATTCAGTTGATCAAACAAATCATCTATCCATGGAAGGGGATACTTATTCTTCCTAATCACCTTGTTCAACTTGCGGTAGTCTACACATAAGCGAAGGGAACCATCGGCCTTAGTGGCAAATACAATAAGTGCTCCTCACTCAGAAACACTCCTTCGGATAAATCCCTTCTTCAAAAGATCGCCCACTTGCACCTCGAGATCTCGCTGCTCCCTTGGCGCCATATGATGAAGTGGCATCACTATAGGTCTGGTATCTTGCATTAAATCAATCCAAAACTCAATCTCTCGGCGTGGTGGAAGTTCGGTCACTTCCTCGAAGATGTCCGGATACTCGCTAGCAATAGGCACATCTGATAACTCATCCTGTGGGATGTCGAGGGAATGTAGAAAACTAGCAAACACCTCATCAATAGGTAGGCAACCCAATACCACCCTCCTCCCATCGTCCGCTCTAATGGTCACCGAATACCCCTCACATTCTACCATCACTCCATATCTTTGGAGCCAATCGACTCCCAAAATAATGCCAAACCCAGTAAAGCCCAAAAAAAAGCAATCACAAGCAAACATACATCCATGACTCGATAAGACCAAATTACGACAAATCATACTAAGGTTAGTCGAAACACCGATCGGGTTCGTCACAAGTAAAGGTCTATCGACTATCTCGGGTTCCAATTCCAACTTATCTACCAGGTAACTAGATACAAAGGAATGAGAAGCCCGGTATCAAACAACACTCGAACAGAAACATCATAAATATAAAACATACTGTGAATAATGGCACATTTTCCCTTCTATGCTGCAGTTGGGGGCATTTGACGAAGAAGGAACAACGTTGATAACATATGCCTTCACCAATTGCTTCGACTTAGGGGGTTGTAGACATTCATTCTTAAAATGTCCCACTTGGCCACAGTTGAGCACTTCCTTTCTCCTGCATTTTCCCGATACTCTTTGGCATAATGACCCTTCTTGCCACAGCTATAGCACTCGATATCTTTCTTGTTCTTCTTTTTTTGACCATCCTTGGTTTGATTCTGTTTCCTCTTATTCTGGGAAATATTCTTGCCTCCACCGCTCGCCTGCGACTTTGGCTCCTCTGCAGATGTAATAGCAACCTCGGTCTTCGACTTAGGGTAAAGGCTCTCAGATCTTAATGCCTTTCCCACAATAGATTCGAAAGTCTCATTGATATGGTTTATGAGTCTATCCCCCAAGTACACGTCTAGGCTAGTTATGAACTTCTCGTTCTTCTTCTCGACAATATCAATAAGGGACAATCCATATTTCGATAAGGTATCGAATTCAGCAATATACTCTGAGACTGCCCTACCATTCTGCCAAAGCTCCAAAAATTTCCTAAACAATTCTGATTTCTGACCAGTTGGGATAAACTTATCGCTGAAGCGGGTCTTAAATTGATATCAAGTGACTTGATCCTCGGGAGTAGCCGCTATAATATCATTCCACCAATTCATTGCCAGTCCCTGAAGCTGACGTGATGCTAGCTTCCTCTTCATTACATCATCGATCTCCAAATCCTCGAGGATGCGCTCACAACTATCCAACCAATCTTGAACTTCCGTTGCCGATTCTATTCCATGGAACGACTTTCCACCAAGATTAATATAATCCATGCTGAGCTTGGCGAAATGGGCTCTAGGCGCCTACACCACTGCACCACCACCATTAGCAGCATTAGGAACTTCTCTCTGAGCATCCCTAAGCATCTCTCGCATGAAGGCAGTAAACATCGTCCTCACATCAGGGACATTCCCATTGTTGGCTATGAACCCGTACTCCTCGTATATCGGCTCATCGTTCAATCTATAAAGAGAAAAGGATTAACCATCTCCGTAGTGGTGCCAGTGCAGTGCGACTTCATCCTTAGACATACTAGTAGTATATCTATATAGTTTTCGAAAACCAAAATATCAGAAATACATGCTCTCATATATGTATACTATCTATCCCTGATGTCTTCCCCTAGGTTAACTACGCAATCTAGGCTCTGATACCAAATGTGATGGCCCGCCCTGCACCAGCCGACATTTCCCCGAAATGCGTTGTGCCAATGTCCGACTAGCACAGGACGGTCGTCAAACGGAAAAGGTTTAAAACTATGAACCACAAAGAACCTGTAGTATATCTCACAGCGCATGGAATAAAATATAATAATAACATAACTTGACATAAAACAGGCAAGACGGTGCATAAGCTGAAAACTAAACCATCATAGCAGTGGAATCCAAAATACATCTTATGATTCAAACCATCATTATTATAACTTCAAAATATTGTCTATAAATCAAAATAGAAAAGGTACACTACTAATACCCAAAGTAGTGACCAGCAACAACATAGGGAGAATATATGTAAATAGTCCGTGGAAGCCTCCTGCTTATCTCCGGACAACTACTCGTGCATAACTACCTAACATGTCTCTAGTCTACTCGTTTAGGAGCACCTAGAGTAATAAGAAGAGACATAAAAGTCTGTGTCATACAAAAGTCTGGTATGAGCGATAACAGCAAGTAAAACAATAGTGGGTATAAATAATCATACATGAACCTGGACCTGCAACCAAAGAGTTAGCACAACAAGATGTACAATACTCTAAGGTAACACTAACATAAAGTGTAAAAATGGGAGTGTGCATGTCATGGTGATAGTATACATCAAACATAGTAATCATTCTCACGTCCCTCACTCAGTGCGTAAAGTATAAGATATCTAACGCTTTGAAAACCAAATCTATTGGGGCCATGACGGCAATTCCGCACAACTATTGCTATGACCACACTTCCCTGGTCCATAGTCAGTAACCCTACCCAGTTCACACATCCCTGGCTCTAGGTTAAGGGCCAACCAGTCCACACTTCCCTGGCTTTGGTTTGTCTACATGCCCCCTCTCTTCAATGGTGAACCAAAGTTATAGATATCGATAACCCCTTTTCATAGGTCCTGCAGCAAAATCCAACTCTAGAAGTTAACTCGTTGGTTCCCATCTGGATCCTGAGTAATAACTTCCTACTTGGACTTCCTTTGCATCTCGCGGTCTCGTCGGGTTGGAATTGATCTTCAAAAGAATCCACAATCGTTGTCGCGTAGTCGAAGTTCAAATCTGGTTTGATTTTGAGTCATCATCTTGGTTCGGGTCACCGTCCTCTTCAGGGTCGGTTCGTGGCTCGTGACCCCCCGGTTCATGAGCACCTCCCAGGTTCATGACCACCTCCCCTCGGTTCGTGAACACCCCCCCGGGTTTGTTAGCACCCCCTACCCCCAGTTCGTGACCACCATCTTGGAGTGGTTCGTGAGCATGGTGGCAGTTCATGAGCATGGTAGCAGTTCGTGAGCATAGTGGCAGTTCGTGACCCCTACCCCCTTCAGGAACCGAATTTTTGCAGTTTTTCCTATGAGCTAATTTTGCCAAACGACGACGTTGTCAACCATTCTAACCTTCCTACGACATCACGAAACATTCCAAACAGCAGTAACAACATATAGAATCAATCAAAAACATTGAAACATCATTCACATGAAATATTTTGGATCAAACATACCCAAAAAGCATGATTTTCCCCATAATCCCCTTAACCATGTTTTAACTATTAGATTAGAAAACTTAGTCCAAATTAACTCAAATTTTTACCGGTGACATAAAATAATATTTAAGAATTTCTACATATTTTTCCAAATTTGTATAATGCATAATTTTGCTAATTATCACTAATCACCCCTAACTAGCCGTAATTAGTGAATAAAACTGAAAATCACTCACCTTAGCCACAAATGAATATTAGATCTGAAACTATGGCTAATATGGCACGAATTCCAATGTATAGCAGCAGCTCTATCTCTGATTTGATGCTAATTTCTCTTGATTTGATGTAGTTTTGGTTAATTAGTGATTAGGAAGCGATTAGAATGAGATTTGGAAGATGGAGGCTATTGCTAGGTTTCAAGGAAGATTAGTGGCGGCTGGAAAACTGAAATGAAATGTTTTCCCAAACCCTTTCAGCCCTCCTATAACCCTAATCCCGAAATGGGTTATGGGCCTAGCTGCTAATTACCCTGATAAGCCCAATTATGCTGTTTTTCTTCTTCCAAACCTTATTTCAGCCATATCTCCCCAACCATAAGTCTATTTGATTAATGTGAGAACTCTACGGAAAGATAAACCATCATTTGAATCCAATGGAAGTGGTTTCAAATCAATACTCCTTAACAATCAAAAGTTATAGGCAAAACAAGATTTTCCAGGGGTAAAACGGTTATTTAAAAATTGGAAAAATCGTGAATGTGGGAAATGACCCCAATAGTCGCTCCCCATACTTACATGACCATATGACTTCGTATGAGAATGAAATAAATATTCTATGATCCTCTGATGCATAGAATGCGGGTCGTTACAGTTGTCGTTTAATTAATATATTCATTAAAAAAATCAATTCTGAATTGAATTAAATCTATTAAATTATCCAATCCACACAATACTACATATTCAACTATTTCAAAATTAAACTTTATTATCCCATTATTTATTATTTTAAATATTCAAAATATTTGAATTCAAATCATTTAAATTATCAAAACAATATATTAAAATAACTAAATTAATTAATTATTAATCGCTAAAAACTCTAGGACGTTACATTCCTTCCCCTGAAAATATTTTCGTCCCAGAATTTACTGAGATGGAAAATGCTACAAACCCTATTAACTAGGTTAAAAGTATTTTATTTTACTTCTTGTCTTCAACTTCAAATGAATAGCTTTATTTTAATTAAAATATAATTAATCTAATAAATGAAAATTTTCAAAAATTCTGAAAGTTTTCTAACTCTCTAAATCTCCGAATTTTTTTCCAACGTCTCCTTTGCATATGGCTCATTCGGCACCACTACAACTCTCCTCTCTAGGCCTTCTTCAACCCAAAAGAAAATCAAACAGCCAAGCAGCTCGCCAAACAGGCTCATAAATCTCATACCTAATATAAAATATAAACTTGTACCTTTTTGTCGGGCATTCAATTCTGCCTCTTCCATTTGCAACCACTCAACATATACAAATGTATTCTCAACTGATCTCTAATCAACTTATCCACAAATCCAATCTTTGCTTATCCAAGCCAAAGTCCATTTCAAATTCTACTTCAAATCTCAAATTGTAACACCCTGTGATTTTAAATATTAATATTAACGAATTTAAAGAATACTTAATTCCAAATTTGAGAATTAAGGGAAACAGGTTACGCCATTGCGTTCGTCTCGGAATTCTGCTTGAGATAGAGTCTGAGTTTGCGTAAAACGAACACTATATGAAGGAGATATGGACGAAGAAAGTTAGGCAGAAAAACCAGAAGTCGACCTGAATGCACTAGCGCACTTCACAAGTGCGCCAGTGCAAAAATGCACTGGCGCACCTGCCAAGTGCGCCCAGGTCGGGCTAAAGACCTGCACAGGTTTCTGGAGTGTTCTGATCCGAACAATGAGTCGTTGCTGAGTCCTTTCTGACTCCTTGCTGAGTCATTAGGGCAGAGGTGTTATCTTATCTTGACTGGATGGTCTTGATTGCTTCTAGGGTTGATCTGACGGCTCTAAATTAATTAAAACTCTATATAAGCAACCTAACTCTCAACCTAAAATCACACTAATTCATTCCAAGAGCCGCCATGCCGTCAATGGTGAACCTAGAATAGCCGTCATCTCTTTCAACTCAAAGGCAAGATAGAAGCTACATCAAAAATCAAATTAAATCTAATCTAATTCAACTAAGAGAATTCAACAATCTACATCAAAGGCGAGCAATTCAATTTCAGAATACAGATCCCAGAACTCAAGAATTCCTTTTTGTTTGTAAGTGTAGTTACCTTTCAGATGTAAATGAATTAAAGACATGGTTTGTAATGAATTGTAAAATAGAATTATATCAAGTTGTATGTGATGTATTGATTCATGTCTATTCATGTCTATTCTATCATATATACCTATGAACTATTGTGGTCTATTGAACCTATCATGTTATATGGAAATCGGTGAATAAACCTATGATGTTGTATAGGAATTTGGGAATGAAATTATCATATGTGAGTTTGGTGATATTATGATACATACAAGTCTTAGGCTAAGTCATGTCGTTTATGCCTAATTGTTTAGATCCATTATGCATGCATGTTTAGATCTACGATCTTATATAATTTGGTGATGGCATCTATATGTTGTATGTCAATATGGAAATTATGCCATGTTTATTTGGTGATGCAATCATATTATGAATACATGCAAGTTTATAGGTTAAAAACATGATTATGTAAACCTATATGTTTAGATCTACAACTTTATATGTTAGATCCATATGCCTTTATTTAGATCCATGTTAGCATGATTCAACCCCTAGGCATGTTCACCACTACATGTTTAATTAATTTTTGGTAGTTCTATGTAAAACTATTATTTGATGATTCATGTTGCGTAGATCTAGTTTGCAAGTTCATAATTAAAAGTATAGTATGCCAAGTTCATGTGACACATCTGTAGTGAGATCAACATTTTTGTATGATGTTGGAATGTTGCAAGTTCCTCTTTTCCCCTTTGGTTTTATAAGTTAGGCTAAATTATCGAGCCTAACATCCTATGTAATTTTGCGAATGTACAACGGGGGTAACGTTGGGGAAAACTTGAAACTACATGTAATTGATATATTTGGCTTATAACCATGTAAATTTTATGGCATTGAAATGGTATAATTTACATACTGAAAATTATGAATTTGATTTAGAGAGAAAGTGGGCCAAGACAATAAATTATTGACAAATTTACATATAAGTATAAAAGGATAAGTATGTAAATTTAGAAAAGACGAATATGCCTAACCCGAGGTTAGACTGAGTTGTGGTGTAAAACTGCCCGGAACCGACCGGCACATCCAGTGACTACAACAATACCTATCTAATGTGGCTGGTTAGTGCACTGAGCCCAAAAAGGACCCGAGGTTAGACTGAGTTGTGGTGTAAAACTGCCCGGAACCGAATGGCACATCCAGTGACCACAACAATACATGTCTAATGTGTGTGGTTGGTGCTTTAATAAAGCTAAGTCAAGATTGGTAGGGTTAAGTCAATTAAGGAAACACTTAACCAATTCAACATGTTAACTAAACTGATGGGTGGGGTAAGGTAAATTTGGACACTTAACCAATTTAACATGTTGGCTAGAAAACGCTAGTAACGGGGACCCATTTCAGCAGTAACCCACATAGATGTATTATGGAACCCTGAACTAGGTAGGGGGCACGATTACTGGGGTGAATTTGTAACACCCCGTATTTCTGCTAACACTAAAGTTCACAAATTAAAGAATAACTAATCTCAGACGTGAGAACTACAGGAAACGGGTTTCGCCATTGTGTTCGTCTCGGAATTCTGGTTGAGATAGAGTCTGAGTTTGCGTGAATTGGACTTCGTATGAAGAAGTTATGGTCATCGGAAGTTTCAGAAAATTCAAAACAGATTTCAAAAATTCAAATTTCACAGTCAAATGGGCTAGGCAAGAAATTTCCCGCCAGGGCCAGGTCGACCATAGGGTCGACCTGGGGGTTGACCTACCCTGACCAGGTCGACCTGGTGGTCGACCTGCCCCCTCCCCCCGGGCAGATTTGTTTGGTGACCTATTTATGATTGTGTGCTGACTCATAAGGGTTTCTGATCTGCTCTGATTGGCTGGAATTAATTCTAGGTTGATCTGACGGCCTAAACTAATCCTAAACTCTATAAAAAGACATGTAGGCTTAAACCCTAAAATCAAATTAAAATTAGATTCATGGCCTCCATGCCGTCACCTAGCAACCTAGAATAGCCGCCGCCAATTAGAGAGGAAGAAAGCTAATCAAATTCAATTCTATTCAACTCTAACAACGAATCTACTTCAAAGGAAAGCTAATTCAATTTCAGAACTCAGATTTCAGAACGCAAGACCTTCTTTTTGTGAGTTCGATTTCTTTAATAAAATAATTTACAATTTAATTGGATTAAGCTATGATGCGGATTATATGGTTATGTTTTGAATTATTGACCGCACGTTATCATCTAGGTTGTAAAATTGTGATGTTATCATTTATGTTGTAAATTCTATGATGTTATCATCTATGTTGTAAAGTTTTGATGTTATCATCCATGTTGTAATTCTATGATTATGAATAATCAATTCATTATGATGTTTCGTATGCTAGTTTGGTTATGTTGTTGGAACTAATTCATATGATAAATCACATGTATGTATGCAAGTTAGGATGTTAATTGAGACATAGATCATATGTAGTGAAAATTTTATGCATAACCTTACATGTTTCATGACATCTACTTTAGATCTAAAGTTAGGCTATGACATGTGTGAGTTATATGCTAGTATACAAAATTTCTACATGCTAATTTACATGTTTACATGTAGATTTACACCATCGTTTATGTTGCATAAATCACATATGCAAGTGTGTGTGTGTGTGTGTGTGTGTATATATATATATGTTGGAAGTATGAATCATGCCTATGCAAGTTTGAACCTTATGATTAGATCTATGGCATACATGGTTTATGCAAGATTGTGAGTATCACCTAAACAAGTCTACACCTTTAGATTTGGATCTATGACATATGTAGTTTTATGCAAGTTTGTGACTTTGTCCTATGCAAGTTTTAGATGTAGAACCTCATTCACAAATGCAAGTTCACCCCTTATGTTTAGATCTAGTTTTATCTGTATGTATGTTGTGATGTTTTCTCTTTATTCCATGAGTTAGACTATTCGAGTCTAACATATATTTTACGTTAAACAAACAAACGTACAACGTGGGGGTAATGGGATAATATTAAAAGATTTAATATTGAGAATTTGGCATAAATGCCTTAAATGGCATAAAATAAATTTATGTGATAATTGATATAATTTGGCATACCATAAATAGATGGACATAATTGAGTCAATTATAGCCATAGTTAAATTTGGAATTGATTGATAATTTGAATAGGGAAATTAATTCAAATTGGAAGATGATTAATTAGGTGTAATTAATCGTCTAAGACACGAGGTTAGGCTCTTTTGTGGAGTAAGATTGCCCGGACCTGCCCGACAAATCCAGCTGCCACAAATGCCAGTCTAATGTGGGAGGTCTTAGGCATAAATTAAATGCGAAACAGTTGTAAAGACACGAGGTTAGGCTCGTTTTTGGTGTAAGACCGCCCGGGCCCGCCCGGCAAATCCAGCTGCCACAAATGCCAGTCTAATGTGGGAGGTCTTTACAAGGTTACAGTGTTAATGAATTAAGAAACACTTAACCAGATAAACATGTAGTGGGACATGAGGGGGTTAAGTGGGTGCCCTGGGTGGCATATGGAATTTAGTGGGTGCCTTGGGTGGCATTTGAAATACGATTAGAAACACTTAACCAAAAATTGAAACATGTATGTGAACATGACTAAGAAGAGGGTTAAGTGGGATGTACTAGAGAGGGCCAAGCTTAGGTGGATAGCTTGTGTCAAGTAATGGGGGCCCGTTTCAACCAGTTACCCATAGGTATCTTTGTGGGCTTGACCCAAGTCGAGGACAGGACACACATACTGGGCTTGACTATAAGAGGCCAAAACGGGTCAGTGGTGGCAACGCAAGTCCAACGGGTTCATATACATGTGTGGCCAGGGCTGGTAGGTACGATGTTGTTGCATCATATAGGTATAAGCCATCCATTATTGGTGGTATCGGGTTACCACATTGGGGAGTGATACACCCCACTGTGGGGCCAGCACGGGTATTTACGAGTTAGGGAGCCGATCGCATGGGGGTAGTGGGTACACCTAGTGGAGATAGGGGAAGGCGGCACCTATGAAGGCAACTAGGGGTACACGAAACTACCATTATCATTATTAAAGTCTAGTAGGCGGGATCAACTTTTAGGGTGTTTGGTGTGGTGCAGTATAGTAATTATCTCATAGTGGTTTAGGTGCGCCTTTAACGTTATCTTTGTTCATCTTATTTCCTTGTTTACTCTGTTATACCCAATTGTTCATAGTCATTTCCTTATTTTCCAACTTATGCTTTAGCCTAGTTATTTTGGTAATTATATTGTTAAAGTTATCGCACTCGCCAGACTTTATGTCTGACCCCCTTTGTTTCCTCCTCTTTTCTTCCCCCCTACCCCCCTCCCCCCGCCCAGGTGCTCAGGGTGGAACTAGCAACAATGGAGCTTGATTTTGGACAGTTGTATCTCTTGCTTTTAGAAGTTCCTTGGATCGCTGAAGTAAAAGTTCAGCCTATCTTATTTACGGTGATTTTGTACTGGGGTTATGTCTTTCAATTTATGTACTTTGATTTAGTCAAGATGGATATTATGTACTCTGACTCTGGTTTTTGATGATGTAATCAAACTTATGTGTTCACCGCAGCAATGAATAAAATTTTAAAGTTTTAAGTACTGTTTATATCTGTCTTGTTGTTAAGTTTCTGTTCTATACACACTTAAAATGCTCCATGGAACTTAATGCATTCCCTTTGTGAGTGACATTAATGGACGTAGGGTGTTACAAGTGGTATTAGAGCTAAAGGTTACCAGAACAGATATGAATTTTGAAAAACTGTTTTTCAAAAACACTTTTATAAAGAAGTACCTTCAAAAGTATGTTTTAAGGAAAGTATTTTCAAGAGAAAAGCTTATTTTAGAAAGCATAAACCCAAGAGTCATATATCTTTCCTTCGGTTTTTTTGTATTGAATCTTTCCTTTTTCGTTTCAGCATGTCTGGAATTCCCGAGATATCTGAGGGGATACCGATACCAGGATGGTTTAGGAGGTATTTGGAGACTAGGGCTGCCACCGTAGGTCCAGCAAATGCTCCTCCTCCTCCTCCTCGTGTCGATACTTTTTCTAAGATATGTAAGGACTTTTGAGCAACGGGTGGAAAACCTTTTCACGGGACGGAGACATTTGTTAAAGCTCGAAATTGGCTAAAGGAGGTGGAAGAATTGTTTGGAATCTTTGAAGTGGAAGATGGAAGAAAGGTCCAGTTAGCTGCCTGGCTTATGAAGGATGAGGCCTCGTTTTGGTGGGAGGTCACTAATGGAAAACGTCCAGTTGATACATGGCTAGATTTCAGGCAGAGGTTTGAAGCAAAGTTTCTCTCACGGGCTGAAGAGAATTTATATATGGAAAGATTTTTGGCGTTGAAGCAAGGAAATATATCAGTAAAAGAATACGTCAACAAGTTCAATCAGTTGGCGAGATTTGGCTTGGACTTGGTGAATACACCAGAAAAGAAGGCCCTGAGATTTGTTAAGGGTTTGAACGAGCCTCTTCATGGGTTAGCTATGACCCACATCCCCATGGGGGCTACCTTTGGGAAACTAGTTGACATGGCACTTATGCATGAAGAAGACAAGGGCGCCAATGCTAATAAGGCACCCGAAAAGAAAGGGGATCGAAAGAAGCCGCAACAGCAACAACAGAACAAGAAAGGTGGTAAAGGCAACAACGGTAAGGGAAAGAAAAGATGTTTTAACTGTGGGACACCAGGCCATCTAAGTAAAGATTGTAGGAAGAAAAAGAAGATTGGTTGTTTCCACTGTGGCGAAGCGGGACATCTGATTAAGGACTGCCCAAGGAAAGGGCAGAGGGCAGGGTCTACCTTGGGAGGACGGGGGCAGGCTCTTATGGCACCAGGGCAGGCAAGGGGACAAGTTCAGGCTCTCGTGGTCCCACCGCTGCAAGAACGAGGTAGAGCAATTTCCATTGAAAGTTTAGTTTTTCTGTTTGATTATCCTGTCCGTACTTTATTCGATTCTGGCGCATCACATTCATTTATCTCTACATCATTAGTTGAAATATTGCACCTAGATACTAGTTTAGTTACAGATCCCTTAGTAGTCTCAAATCCTATTGGTGGTTCGGCTCGTCTTTCTATGATTTGTTGGGATTTGAGAGTGTTTATCTTGGGCGTTGGGTTTGAATGCAACGCCTTTGTTCTTGGCTTCATGGGCTACGGCTTGATTCGTATGGATTGGCTAACTAGATACGGGGCCATCCTAGACTGTGAAAGAAGTGTAGTTAGATTGATGACTTGTTTTGGAAAGACCCTTGATATTTCTTATGACCCTAGAGGTCCAGTAATGCTTAGCTACCTAGAATCCCTTGATGCATCCGATGATGATTTACATTCTGTTCGTATAGTCCGTGAATATGTTGATGTCTTTGATGAGGTGAGGGGTTTGCCCCCAAAACGTGAGATAGACTTTCGAATATATCTAGTAGATAATGCAAAGCCAGTTGCATTGCCAGTGCGCCACATGGCTCCAAGAGAGAGAAGAGAACTTAGTAAACAAGTGAAATAATTGCTTGAGAAGGGGTTCATAAAACATAGTATATCGGAGTGGGGGTGCTCCAGTAGTATTTGCCACGAAGGCGGATGGGTCCCTTAGACTTTGTGTGGACTATAAAGAACTTGATAAGCTTACTAAGAAGAATAGGCACCCATTGCCGAGGATTGACGATCTCTTCGATCAGTTAGTTGGCACCTCAGTGTTTTCGTAGTTGGACTTAGCCACTGGTTTCCATCAGTTGAGAGTGGATGAGGATAGCATAGACAAGACTGTCTTTAGGACTCCGGACGGTTTCTTCGAGTGGCTTGTGATGCCCTTCGGTTTGACAAACGCCCCCGCATACTTTGTTGACTTGATGAGTAGGGTGTTTAGGTAGTACCTTAATAAGTTTGTGGTAGTCTTAGTGGATGACATCTTGATCTTTTCTAAAAGCGAGGAAGAGCATGCCCTACATCTTAGGGAAGTGTTGGAGACCCTTCGAGCGCATAACCTTAAAGCTAAATTTTCTAAATGTCACTTTTGGAGGAAGGAAGTGTGATTCTTAGGGCACGTGGTTTCCAAAGAAGGGATAGTTGTGGATCCCACAAAGGTAGTGGCCATCCAAGATTGGAAGGTCCCTAAAAATGCTACCAAGGTGAGGGGTTTCTTAGGGTTGGCTGGCTACTATAGGAAGTTTATCAAAGACTTTGCAAAAATATCAGCCCTATTAACACACTTGATGAAGAAGAACTTAGTTTTCATATGGGACGTAGATTGTGATGATGCGTTCCAACGTTTAAAGAGAGCTTTGACCATAGCCCCAGTCTTAGTGTTGCCAGATGGGAGTAAGCCATTTACTGTTTATACCGATGCTTGTGGGACAGGACTAGGCACAGTCTTAATGCAAGGGGGAAGGGTAATAGCCTATGATGGAAGGCAGTTGAGAGTGCATGAGAATAATTACCCTACGCATGACCTAGAGTTGGACGCTATTGTTTTCATACTTAAGTCTTGGCGCCATTATCTTCTTGGCGAAAAATTCGAATTGTTCACTGACCACAAATCGCTAAAATACTTGTTCTCTCAGAAGTACTTGAACTTAAGGCAGCAAAGGTGGATGGAATTCTTAGCGTCCTACGACTTCGAGATAGCATATACCCCTGGCAAGGGTAACGTGGTGGAAGACGCCTTAAGTAGGAAAAGGTTATCCTTGAGTCCGTTGTTTGTTGAGCGGCGAAGCTTGGAGTTCATCTTTACATTTGACTTTAGACCATCCATTGACTTTTTACCCGGTTTGCTAGCATCCTTAGAGGTCAGACCTATGCTTTTGGGACGGATTGGTGAGGCACAGCGAGATGACCCACGGTTGGTTGAGTTAGTAGAGAAGCTCAAAAGAGGGGAGTCATCGAGCCATCTCAGTAGGTATACCCTAGATGATAAGGGTTGGTTACATAGAGATGGTAGACTTTGTGTACCACGGGACGAGAATTTGAGGAAGACCATTCTTGATGATGCACATCGTTCGAAGATGACCATCCATCCCGGCGGGGACAAGATGTACATGGAAATGAGACGAGTTTACATTTGGGCCGGCATGAAGAGGGACGTGGCTGAGTTTGTCGCTAGATGCTTGGTGTGCCAACAAGTAAAAGAAGAATAAAAGAAGCCCGGTGGGTTGCTTCACCCATTGGAGGTCCCACAATGGAAGAGGGAAAGTGTCTCGATGGACTTTATCGATGGGTTACCGAGGTCGAGGAAGGATAATACGGGGATTTGGGTCATGGTAGACAGACTTACTAAGAGCGGTCATTTCATTCCCGTGAAGAGTAAGAGGACTGCTCCATGGTTAGCCTCGTATACATTCGAGAGATAGTTCGTTTGCACGGTGTTCCTTCTAGCATAGTGAGCGACCACGATCCTATCTTCACTAGCGAGTTTTGGAAGAGCTTGCAAGAGGCGGTAGGGACTCAATTATGTTTGAGCACCACATATCATCCTCAGACGGACGGCCAGATCGAGAGGGTGAATCGTATTCTAGAGGACCTATTGATGTTGTGTATCTTGGACTTTGGAGGTACATGGGAGGAACACCTTCCGTTGGTGGAGTTTGCATATAATAATAGCTTTCAGTCTAGCATTGCATGGCACCGTTCGAGGCTCTTTATGGATGTCCATGTCGTTCGCCTACATGTTGGTGGGAATCTACAGATAAGATCTTGCTTGGGCCCGATATGATTAGAGAGTCTTCGAAAAAGATTGATTTGATTCGAAGGAGGATGAAGACGGCGCAAGATAGGCAGAAATCTTATGCGGACAAGAGGAGGACAGATCTTGAGTTTGATATTGGGGACATTGTCTTCATCAAGGTTTCTCCATTACGGAACGTCGTTTGCTTTGGGTCCATTGGGAAGTTAGCACCAAGGTTCGTAGGGTCGTTTCCTATTAAGGGGAGGATTGGGCAGATGGCATATAGAGTGGAGTTGCCTGAGAGACTTAGTGGTGCACACGATGTATTCCATGGCATATAGAGGTTCGTAGAGTAGAGTACCCTTTTCTTTTCAAGGGTATGTCTTTTAATTTCTCCTTTATCGCTTAGCTTGTACTTGTTTTATCTTTAGTATGTCCTCTCGCTAGTATCTTTGACCTTTAGATAGGGTAATCCTATGGTTGAAACATGTGTTTGAGACATGTTATGTATAATTGATGCATGTGGATGCAAGTGTTTGCTAGTGGTTTCTTGTGGATACATATACACACACTTTAGGCACTAGATCGGCTCAGTCACTTCATATTACATATAAATGTGTGTGCATATTTAAGTTAATGGATGTATAATTGTTGTATTATCATATGGATGCTGCATTTTGGTGAATGGTCGTGCACACATATAGAAATAATATGTATCGATAGGATTCTTTCGCATACATAATGGACGCATGGCACTATCATGGTTTGCATTATGGAGGTCAACTGAATCAGTATACCGCCTAATTTTGCATTAGATAAAGAACATATACACACACTTCTTGCATATGTTCATACAGCATTAGGAATTTTACAAGGACAATGGATGCCTGTGTTTGATGGTTGAATAGATGGTTGTTTGGATGTTAGGATATGCATTCTCCTTAACTTGGAGATTTCGGGGGCGAAATCCTTTAAGGAGGGGAGAATGTAACACCCCGTATTTCTGCTAACACTAAAGTTCACAAATTAAAGAATAACTAATCTCAGATGTGAGAATTACAGGAAATTGGTTACGCCATTGTGTTCATCTCGGAATTCCGGTTGAGATAGAGTCCGAGTTTACGTGAATTGGACTTCGTATGAAGAAGTTATGGCCATCGGAACTTTCAGAAATTTCAAGACAGATTTCAAAAATTCAAATTTCAGAGTCAGATGGGCTAGGCGGGAAATTTCCCGCCAGGATCAGGTCGATCATAGGGTCGACCTACCCTGACCAGGTTGACCATAAGGTCAACCTGGGGGTCGACCTGCCCCCTCCCCCCGGGCAGATTTGTTTGGTGACCTGTTTATGACTGTGTGCTGACTCATTAAGGCTTCTGATCTGCTCTGACTGGCTGGGATTAATTCTGGGTTGATCTGACGGCATAAACTAATCCTAAACTCTATGAAAAGACATATAGGCTCAAACCCTAAAATCAAATTAAAATTAGATTCATGGCCTCCATGTCATCACCTAGCAACCTAGAATAGCCGCCGCCAATTAGAGAGGAAGAAAGCTAATCAAATTCAATTCTATTCAACTCTAACAACGAATCTACTTCAAAGGAAGGCTAATTCAATTTCAGAACTCAGATCTCAGAACGCAAGACCTTCTTTTTCTGAGTTTGATTTCTTTAATAAAATAATTAACAATTTAATTGGATTAAGCTATGATGCGGATTATATGGTTATGTTGTGAATTATTGACCGCATGTTATCATCTATGTTGTAAAATTGTGATGTTATCGTTTATGTTGTAAAATCTATGATGTTATCATCTATGTTGTAAAGTTGTGATGTTATCATCTATGTTGTAATTATATGATTATGAATAATCAATTCATTATGATGTTTCATATGCTAGTTTAGTTATGCTGTTGGAACTAATTCATATGATAAATCACATGTATGTATGCAAGTTAGGATGTTAATTGTAACAACCCGGAATTTTGGGGTCAATTTAAAATTTATTTTAAGTGATTTTAATAAGTTTGATATTTAAATAGTCTATTTTAAATAATAATGATCACAAATTTGATTTAAATCGAAGTTAGAATGAATGATTTAATTTTAATTAACAAAAGAGTTAGAGATAGCACGGTAGTTTGAAAAGTCAAACTTGAACTTTGACTGACCATACAGTATGCAAAATTTAACGGATTTTAGTGAAACAAAAAATATTAGAATCTATTTAAAAATATCTTTCTAACGAATTTGAAAAATTGAAATTTCATAGCGGAAATCAAAAGTTATGGCCAATTCAATTTTTAGAAAGGTCGCTGTAGAATTTATATAATATATAGGGCCCGAAAGGCTACTTTTCACATATTTAGGAATTTCGACTCGAAACACTTCCATTGAGTTCGGAATGACGTTTCTGCATTGAAAAACAGTAAACACTTATATATTTCGAGTTTCGAAAATTATTTGTTTAAAAATGTATTTTTAATATTAAATATATTGGCCTTGAAAATAGTTATTTTTCAAACGACCTCCGTTTTCGATGAAACCACTTTTGTTGGAATCGGAATGTCAAATTATTGCTAGGTTTCAATTTTCAGAATTTTTCGAATTAATATGTGAGCGTGGCGGAGGAAAATGCGTTTTGACTATTTACAGTTAAATTTAAACGCCTTAAAAATAGCCATTTTTCAAACAGTCTCAGAATTCGACGAAAATAATTTTGTTGGATTCGTATCGTCATAAGAAAGCTAAAAATATTTTTTTTAGAATTTTCTGAGGTCGTATGTGGCCCCGACATATTTAAATGTACGGTAGGAATTAAATAATTAATTTAATATTGTATTTTCAATTAAAACCGAAAAAAAACGTGTAGACATCAGAATTGGACATTGGGACATAGCCCATCGCGTTCAGAAGGCCTCAAAACGTTAAGATCGACAGTAAGCAGGCCCAAATCCGAGAAAGTCCAAAAATTCACTTTATTTCATGAAATTCGGAATTAAATATTAAAATATTATTAAATCCGAAAATCCTAACCCTAATTTGGCCAGCCGCCATGTCCAAACCGAAGGCCAGAAATCACCCAAATTCAAACGCTAATATCTCTCAATCCGTTCGACGAAAATTGACGTATGACCTACCAAATCGAAGAGAATTCAGAGGGCTACAAATCTATACGGTTAAGATCGGATTTTGGTGCACAGATTTTGCGAATTTTGGCTGAGAAGTTGCTGCGTTTTTGGTGGATTTCGAGGTGATTGGGGAGGCCGAGCTTCAAGGGGTTGGTGGTGTAGGTTGCTCTCGGCATGGCGGTCGCGGTGGTGGTGTTGGATCGGATGCTAGATGGCCAGAGGGGGTGCGACTAGAAGCTTTGGAAGGAGAGCATGGGTTTCGGCCGAAGTGTTTGAACGTGGCAGAAGAAGGTCCGAATTCTTTTTTTTTATTATTTTAATATTTAATTTGTCCAATCTTTAAAAATTCATAACTCTCTCATACGAGGTCCGTTTGACAAACCGTAAATTGCATTGGAATCACAAAATTAAGAGCTTCGCGATGGCGCAGACCGCAGCTGATTCTGAGATAGTCAAATTTTCAGCAAAATTCAATGTGAGAATTCAAATTTTATTATTTAATTAATTATCAATTAATTTTCTCGTGTTAAAAATTATTGTATTATTGTGATTGATTCAAATCTGAAATGTTTGGGTTGGATAGATGATTGATTGTTGCTTGTGGTATGATTTGTTGTTTGTGACATGTTAGATCCGCATTGAAATTGCTATATTATTGAATTCTATTTGGGATTAGAAAATTAAATCTAAATTTAGATTTAAATCATATATTTGTATTGAAAATAAAAAGGTGAAAATTTTATGATGTAAATAAAAATAATATTTTTTTTGTATTGAAAAAAAAGAAAAAAGAAGAAGGGGAAAGATCATATTTTTAAATGGAAATAAAAATATAAATTTTTACGGTGTAAATAGAAAGGTAATAAATTTTTTCATTGTAAAATATTAAAAGGTGATATTTTACGATTAAATATTAAAAGACGATGTTTTTACATTAAAATATAAAAGTTGATATTTTTACACTGTAAAATATAAAGGTTGATATTTTTACATTATAAAAATAAAAAGTTGATAGCTTTACATTGTAAACATAAAAGTGAATATTTTTACATTGTAAGTAAAAGAATGAAATTTTATGATGTGAAATAAATTACATTTTTATTATGTAATTTATGAATGAATTTACACCGTATGAAATAAATTACATTTTATTATGTAATTTATGAATGAATTTACTCCGCATAAATGAAATTTCATTTATTTTGTAATGTATATGAAATGAATGTATGAACTTGCTTTGTAAATTAAAAATTACATTTTTATAGGTAATTAAAATGTGAATTTACACTGTATGATAAAAATTACATTTTTAGATGTAATTTAGATATGAATTTATGTCGTATGTTAGAAATTACATTTTTCTATGTAATTAAAAAAAATGAATTTCCATCGCATGATGAAAATTACATTTTTCTATGTAACTTAAAATTGAATTTGTACCGCATGATAAGGATTACATTTTCCTATGTATTTTAGATGTGAATTAGAACGGTAAAATAAAAATGACTTTTTTTTTCTATGTAATTTATATATGAGTTATATTGGTAAGATAAAAATTACATTTTTCAATGTAATTAGAATATGAATTGGTATTGCATTATAACAATTACATTTCTTTATGTAATTGGGACATGAATTTACAATGTGAAATAAAAATTACATTATTATATATAATTAGAAATGGGATTTGCAAATAAAATTAAAACTTACATTTTTATATGTAATTTAGGATGATATATACAATGTAAAATAAAGTTTACATTTTTATATGTAGTAAGAAATTGAAAATTCGCATTGATATTAAAATAACACTTTTGTAAAGATATTGCATTAGAATAAAATGATAATTTTTGTCGCTTTTTCTTTTTAGAATAAAAAAAACATATTTTGTCACCTTTTCTTTTTAACATAAAAATGGTCATTTTGTCGCTTCTTCTTTTAACATTAAAAGAACATTTTTATGTCATGTTTCTTTTTAGCATTAAAAGAAGCATCTTTGTTGTTTTTCCTTTTAGTAATAAAAAGAACATTTTGCTTTCATTTCTTATGATAATATTTTATCGTCATTTTGAATGCGGTAAAAATAGAATTGTTAATGTTGAATATTTTATCGTCATTTTGAATGCGGTGAAAATAGAATAGTTAATGTTGTCATTTTTATCGACATTTTTGGTGCGATAAAAATAGACAATGTTAGTGATTCATTTTTATCGACATTTTTAGTGCGATAAAAATAGACATTGTTAGTGATTCATTTTTATCGGCATTTTTGATGCAATAAAAATAGCAATGTTAATGTTACATTTTTATCATCATTTTAGATGCGATAAAAAGAATATATTTTTGTGTTACATTTTATTGTCTTTCTAGAGACAATAAAAAGAATAAAATTAAAGAATTACAATTTTATGTAAAATTGCTTTCATTGAAAAGAATAAATATAGAAGACGAGATTTTTGTTGTTAATAATAAACAATGAAAAAGGGAACATTTACATTTTGATGTAAATAAACAATAAAAAGAAAAATTACATTCAAAATGTAAGTTAGAATAAAAAGGACATTTTGTTAAAAAAAAATGTAAATTACAATAAAAAGTATAGAAATAAAGATCACATTTTTATTGGCCGTTTATAGGCAATAAAAGAGACATTTTTATCGTCGTGTTATATATTGTGTATTACACTGCCATTCACAAGTTACCCGACTTGTGTATGTGATTGGGACGATAATTTTCACACATCGCCCAAGTGCATAAATTAGTTTATCATTTGCTTGATTGGTTGAAAACCCCACACGGGTGTTGGGATGAAAATTCACATACACTAATCCCAATATTTAGTTGTATGTTGATCGTTAGATCGACAGGCTGTGATGAGCATTATTATTTAATTTTAACGCTTACACAGTGGAAATTACACTTTGGATGTAATGGATTACTTGATGATTATACTGTTATTGTCATATATATGATGTGTGTGAAATCCATATAATCCAAATTATATGGTAAATGTTTGGGTCGCATTTCGATTCAAGTGTTCTTTTAAATAAGACTATTTTCACATTAGAAATCCTTTTTATATAAAGTGCATATATTTTTCGTAATATATTTTTAATCAGCTATATGTTAAACAAAGAATATTTGTAGAAGATAAAGATTTGTAAAATAAAGAATACTTCTCATTTAGAATCTTTTATATATAGAATATTTTTATGATTATTTTAAAATATGTTTTTAAAGGGTTACTAGCATTTGCAATCATATTTTGTGATACGAAATAAATTGAGATGTGAAGTGGATTTACCGTGGAGGATGTTTTAAATGACATTTGTCCTTTAATCCAATTCACATTGAAATTATTATTTGGAATTTATGAATCTATTTCATAGATTTAAAAAGACATTTTCTATAAATCAAGTTTTTCAACTAATATATTAAATTGGAATTTAGTGGAAATTCGATTGGTAATAATCGAAATGGGCTTCTGT
Organism: Allium sativum; assembly: GCA_030737875.1. NCBI lineage: Eukaryota > Viridiplantae > Streptophyta > Magnoliopsida > Asparagales > Amaryllidaceae > Allium > Allium sativum. The sequence goes on along the minus strand of CM060921.1, from coordinate 290,224,008 downwards.
AAAAGAAGACCGATATTATATATGGAATTTGAGAGGCTTTGCCGTTATTCCATTTATATTATTAGTCTGATACAGAAATTTATATCGATTATGTATTGATTTGATTTCTGTGGAATTCCATATTTTTAGAAATTGATTTATAGATTTTATTTTAAATATTTATCTTTGATAAAATTAATGAGAATCTTCTAAAACGAATATCTTATTAAAAGAATATTTTGAGTTGGGATGTGACGAAATGTGTGATTTTCCAATAATTGTTTTTAATCCCAAATTACGCAAGTTATTCAGAAAGACCGGGTTTAACCCATTCTGAATAATCATCACGACGATCAAGAGTCGAAGACGAAGACGGTGATTGAAGACCGAAGGTTTTCACATCGTTGGGATGATGATGACTGGTATCTTGAATTGGGATTGGCCTTCCAAGGCAAGGTATTTGGTAATGATCGTCCAAACGCATTTGGAGATCGACGGGCACGTTGTTTCGCTCAGACCCAGAGTGGACTTGTAAATGGATTGCGTGTCTGACATTGTATTCCTTTCTACTGTATTTGTTGAACGCTACCGATTATATATTTCTATTTGGTGGTGAAAAATTTATTCTTTACTTATCACCCTTCTCTAAGACGTATGAGCTTAGAGGTTATATATATATTGGTAGATGATCAATAATATGGTAGGGTCTGACAATGTGACATGCCAAGATGCAAATTGATCAAGGCTTTTGTTGAAAAGCAGGGCCTTGTGGAATGATTAAAGCATAACCTATTACGGCATAGCTTTGTGTATATCGTGACTTCGCGAGCCTCACACCCCGGTATGAGTCAAAAACGGGATACGGACTGCAGGGAGTGCACACGTTTCTTTCTAGCTAGAGTGGTGTCAGTGACCTACCAGCCCTAACATTTTACTTATGTGGATGATGGATTTTGAGGTACCTCGTATTTTATAGGCCGTTGGTGGTCATACTATAGGTTCAAAGGAACCGGGAAGCGTGTGTTCAGGCATAACTAATCCACTGCCGATAGGCGGGGACCGGCCCGGAAGATCCAAGGGTTCACTGCGGGGGATCCTGAGGCATTTGCTAGAGTGTCTCGAATCGGAAAGGAGCTTGCCCCTAGCCTCGACTCATGATGGAATCCAAATCTCCAATACGACCTTGCGGTTTTGATTGTAGAACTAGTACGGCGACATAGTATATGGTACCTATGCCGTCTAGGATTGATATTATATTTGAATGTTTTAAATATATATATATACACACTGACAATAATATCGTTTTCACGTATCAAGCATCTTTTGACCATTATAAGGTAAAACCCTATCCTCTGGTGTGCGTTGCATTGTGTGATGGGACCTGGGTCTTATAATGGTTTCATTTTTCTAAAAAAAGCATTACGTTATTTGACGATTTACTTTAATTATGCACTGGCAATCCAATGGAGTAAACCCATTCCGCGTTAGCGGTGTGGTCCTGTGATTAGCCTACTTATTAGATAAGTTAAGTTAAGAATTCTCACACCAGTCCCACGATGACCTGTAGTTTGTTTCACTTTGCAAACTCGGGTGCCCTCTTTCCACACGGGCAGTCGAGTAGCTTATTGCAGATATAGTTAAGCAGGATCCTGGATTGAAGTCTGAAGCCGGGTCCAGAATATTGATGGCCTTCCGCTGAGATTAGTTCCGCTGCAATGTATTTAATTTAATTTAAGTGTTTCTTCCGCTGTATTATTTATCGATGTACTCTGATATATTTTGTACTCTGATGTAACATTTATTATTGATGTTATAAGAGTCTGTGTTTTTGTTCTGATGTGTTGTATGCCCAAAGTTAAAGTATTCGTAGATTTTCACCTTTTGGGTCAGACCTGTGTGGTTTATGGTCGATTCAAAGGGCGGGAATTTGCGGGTCTTTACATTAATTGAGACATAGATCATATGCAAGTTAGTGAAAATTTTATGCATAACCTTACATGTTTCATGACATCTATTTTAGATCTAAAGTTAGGCTATGACATGTGTGAGTTATATGCTAGTATACAAAATTTCTACATGCCAGTTTACATGTTTACATGTAGATTTACACCATCGTTTATGTTGCATAAATCACATATGCAAGTATGTGTGTGTGTGTGTAGATATATAAATATATATGTTGGAAGTATGATTCATGCCTATGCAAGTTTGAACCTTATGATTAGATCTATGACATACATGGTTTATGCAAGTTTGTGATTATCATCTAAACAAGTCTACACCTTTAGATTTGGATCTATGACATATGTAGTTTTATGCAAGTTTGTGACTTTGTCCTATGCAAACTTTAGATGTAGAACCTCATTCACACATGCAAGTTCACCCCTTATGTTTAGATCTAGTTTTATCTGTATGTATGTTGTGATGTTTTCTTTTTATTCCATGAGTTAGACTATTCGAGTCTAACGTATATTTTACGTTAAACGAACAAACATACAATATGGTGTAATGGGATAATATTAAAAGATTTAATATTGAGAATTTGGCATAAATGCCTTAAGTGGCATAAAATAAATTTGTGGTGATAATTGGTAAATTTTGGCATACCATAAATAGATTGACATAATTGAGTCAATTATGACCATAGTTAAATTTGGAATTGATTGATAATTTGAATAGGGAAATAAATTCAAATTGGGGGATGATTAATTAGGTGTAATTAATCGTCTAAGACAAGAGGTTAGACTCTTTTGTGGTGTAAGACTTCCCGGACCCGCCCGGTAAATCCAGCTGCCACAAATGCCAGTCTAATGTGGGAGGTCTTAGGCATAAATTAAATGCGTAACAGTTGTAAAGACACGAGGTTAGGCTCGTTTGTGGTGTAAGACTTCCCGGACCCGCCCGGCAAATCCAGCTGCCACAAATGCCAGTCTAATGTGGGAGGTCTTTACAAGGTTACGATGTTAATGAATTAAGAAACACTTAACCAGATAAACATGTAGTGGGACATGAGGGGGTTAAGTGGGTGCCTTGGGTGGCATGTGGAATTTAGTGGGTGCCTTGGGTGGCATTTGAAATACGATTAGAAACACTTAACCAAAAATTGAAACATGTAAGTGAACATGACGAAGAAGAGGGTTAAGTGGGATGTACTAGAGGGGACCAAACTTAGGTGGATAGCTTGTGTCAAATAATGGGGCCCATTTCAACCAGTAACCCATACGTATCTTTGTGGGCTCGACCCAAGTCGAGGATGGGACACGCATACTGGGCTTGACTGTAAGAGGCCAAAACGGGCTAGCGGTGGCAACGCAAGTCCAACGGGTTCATATGCGTGTGTGGGTCCGGGCTGGTAGGTAAGACGTTGTTGCATCGTGCAGGTATAAGTCGTGCATTATTGGTGGTATCGGGTTGCCACTTTGCGGAGCGATACACCCCTTTGTGGGGCCAGCACGAATATCTACGAGTTAGGGAGCCGATCGCATGGGTGTAGTGGGTACACCTAGTGGAGATAGAGGCAGGCGGAACCTATGAAGGCAACTAGGGGTACACGAAACTACCATTATAATTATTAAAGTCTAGTAGGCGGGATCAACTTTTAGGGTGTTTGGTGTGGTGCAGTATAGTAATTATCTCATAGTGGTTTAGGTGCGCCTTTATAGTTATCTTTGTTCATCTTATTTCCTTGTTTACTCTGTTATACCCAATTGTTCACAGCCATTTCCTTATTTTCCAACTTATGCTTTAGCCTGGTTATTTTAGTAATTATATTGTTAAAGTTATCGCACTCGCCAGACTTTATGTCTGACCCCCTTTGTTTCCTCCTCTTTTCTTCCTCCGCCCCCTGGTCCAGGTGCTCAGGGTGGAACTAGCACCAGTGGAGCTTGATTTTGGACAGTTGTATCTCTTGCTTTTAGAAGTTGCTTGGATCGCTGAAGTAAAAGTTCAGCCTATCTTATTTATGGCTATTTTGTATTGGGGTTATGTCTTTCAATTTATGTACTTTGATTTAGTCAAGATGGATATTATGTACTTTGACTCTGGTTTTTGATGATATAATCAAACTTATGTGTTCACCGCAGCAATGAATGAAATTTTAAAGTTTTAAGTACTGTTTTATCTGTCTTGTTGTTAAGTTTCTGTTCTATACACAATTAAAATGCTCCATGGAAGTTAATGCATTCCCTTTTTGAGTGACATTAATGGACGTGGTGTGTTACAGAATTGTAGGCGGTCAAAACGTCGGCGGGTGGTGCGTCAGTGTAGGTTCCGACGGAGTACGGGCGTGCACGTACTCCGGAGTGGAAAAAGTAGGCACTGGGCATTAATAGTCCTACACTGTGCATCTTGAATTGTGTCAGTTTGCCACTATAGGATTTGATACACCCGTGGTGGGACCAGCACAGGTATCTACATTCAAGCGGGGGCCGAATGACACACGTGATAAATGCATGCGAGTTGGAGCCGATCAATATAAGGGGATCATTTCACCATGAACACGTGGTGGTAGTTGGATAAGTATAAGTAGGTGTGGAGAATTAGACATGCGTGCGATGTATATTCGGTTTATCCTGCCTTGTATAGCTTTATATTAGTATGTTGTTCTGGTACTGTCCTATTTTCAGTTTATTCCTATCATGACCTTTTCCTTATTCACACACTGAAAAGTCACTGGACTTACTCAGACTTATGTATGACCCATTTTTCTTTCGCTCTCTTTTCTTCTGTTTCCCCCCTCCCTATGTACCCAGGGAGGTAATAGCTCAGCTTACTTTGGACCGTTCATCTTTCCAAGCTTGAAGACTCTATGATATATAGCTTGGAATCTCTCGCTTTTGGCTATGGCTTTGAATACACTACTACTTGGGGATTTATACAGTTTTATTTTGTTTTATGCTTCTTTAGAAAATAATCAAGACAGAAATTATGATGTAATGGTTTGGAAGTTGGTTTGAAACAGTTTGCTGTAATGTTTTGTTATTTGAAATAAAGTTAGTTTTATTTTCCGCTGCTTATATATATTTGTCTTGTAAATTATCTGTGTCTTTTACCTATAATGCTCCACCAAAGTTAAGGCATTCCCTTTTTGATTGACCTTAACGGAGGTGGGGTGTTTCACAAATTCCAAATTCTTATTCGATAATTCAATTGCATTCTAGATTATCTTTAATCCAATCCAGTTTTATTTAACTTAGTGTAAGTCAAAATTCTAATTTATTTATTCAATTTTCCATTTCAATCTATTAACTTCTAAGTTAAATTTAAATTTTAGAATTCAAATTCCTGGGTTTTTTTCAAATCAGTTTGAAATCACATACATTTACATATAATAATAGCAATTCGAAACATTTGAAATTTTAAACAACTTGTTTCCTCAAATAATTCCAAAACAATATCTTTGGTAGCAATCTATCACTTAGAAACTCGAAAATGAACATTGATGATGTGGCCAACATCATTAGAGTTATTTTCCTACGACCGAAGTGAGTTCAATACTATATCACTTCAAAAATCATTCTTAAATAGTTCCATTTTGAACCTTTTCAAAATATCTTCACCATGCTCGAGAAAACATTTTTAAATCTCCCAGGATTTTAAAATTTTCATATATTTAATCCAAAATTCAATTTCAAACACCTTTTTCAGTTTTTGGGATTTTACTGTAACGACCCGGAAATCCGTACCTTTTGAATCGACAATAATCCACACATGTCTAACTCAAAACTGTACGTATTTACAGATTGTTAAATGACGATCCACATCTTCAACCATTATAGTCAAAAATATAGATAATCAAGGGGATTAATTTAGAATTAGAAAGAAAGAAGAAAACAAACACAGAATCTCGCAACGGAATGAACAAAATATAATAATCAAATAACAGTTCATGAAGCTGTTTAAAATAAACATTTGATCATTTTACAACATTTATCAGAGTTATACATTTATATACATAACTGGTAATACAGAGTAATGCAGCAGAATAGTAGTGGGATACAATAGTAATAATAATAATAGTATACCGTCTTCGTCTTCATCCTTCAAAAGATAACCTTTGAAACTGGGATGCTCTAGTCTGACCCGAGCGTAATAGCGTGAAAATAAAACAAGCTCGGATCAGGCAAAAATATTCTCATCTAAGTCAAATCGACATCATATGAACATACACACACATAACTTAAGAGATGTTACGGGAAATTTCCATCTCCTAAGGATCCGTCAAACTAGATACTATATGATATAATTTCGCTATTATACTAGTGTCTATTCACAAATACTTGTCAGAAAAATAGCGTAAGCGGGGTTACATTGATTACCCTTACACAGTTTATAAGCACATGGTCTATGCAGGTCCTGTAACACAACCAGTAACGTCGGTAGCCAGTGAGTCCCCTATAGACCTATGCCAAAAATCAAAATCGTAGTTGTCTCGCATAAGGATAAACGTATGACAAGGCACATGAGGCTATACCCAAAGTAGTATGCTACTAGTTTGCCTGATCCAGACTGGTGGTTACCCCTAACGGCCCACCGTAGACATCCGCCCCATATCGAATAAAAGGGAAGTACATTCCATCAAGGGTGCGCACCAACAAAACAACAACAACAAATAGTAATAGTATGGACCCGAGGCCCAGGAAAATCGAAGAGCAGATGTCCACTAAGAGGTAGTCAAGCCTCATTTGGTCTGGCACGGCTCCTGTTTTAGTCATTTCAAATCGACATAAGTGTCGGGGTCATCCATTATCGTTCACTTTCTTCAAATCCAGTAATCGCCTCCAAATTCATCCTACTTCATTTCTGGAACTCCAACACGTACACAGTTGTTAAAGTGGTTCCAACCTTGACAGAGAGTATGTCAATAAGAGGTCCCGGTCTCTTTAACAACAAAACGTCATGTTACACACCGATTGGTATTTTATATTTCAAAAGTGAATCGTTATGATATCAAAATATCATATCCACCTAAACAAATTTCACTTTAAAATATCATATTATTTTATATCATAATAATATTTACTTTCACAATTCATATTTACTTTGAGATAAATTTCAAATTCAATAATTGGTTATAACTTCAGTTAACCTCATTTTTCTTCGAATCCTTCATTTTACTTCAAAATTCGTTTTGAATTCATTTATGATTTTAACATCAAAATGATCATAATTACTTTTAAATCACAGATTTAAATGTAAACACTTTTCACTTCTAAAACAGTTTGTAAGTTTGAAATAGTTTTGGGGTTTAAATAAATTTTTGATTAGTTGTAAATAATTTTGGGAGATTTGGAATAGCTTGGAAATCAAAACAGTTTGAATGTTGGAAATGGTTTTATGTATATTAAAATATATATTTTTATAAAATAAACAACTTATATATATATATAAAGAATATGTTTTTGAAAAACAATTTATATAAAGCACTCCATATATCAAAGGAATAAATTTCATAAAATAGTTTATATAGAAATAATTTCAAATCAACTGTTACTTTCTATTTTCAATAAATCTGAACCTAAGTTCAAATCTCAAACAAACCAAATCGATTTCCAAAATCCAATCCAAATCGATTCCACAATCAAATTCATTTGAGAACAATCCATTTTAAAGGATAACTTCCAATTCCAAATATTATTTGAATCTATTTGATTCAAATCAAATTCGAGTTCAAGTTCAAGTTCATAATATTTATTTATTTTTCATTTCAATTCGAATTTAATTTCAAAGCTTAAATAAAGATTTAAACCTTTGAAATAATTCAATTTCAACTTTTCAAATTCAATTCAAATTAAATTTCAATTTGGAATGATTTCAATTCATAACCAATTTAGTTCAAATTTCAAATAACAAATCAGATCATTTCAATTTGAATTAAATTTCAAAGTTTAAATAAAGATTTAAACCTTTGAAACAATTCAAATTTTAACATTTCGAATATAATTCAATTTGGAATGATTTCAATTCATAACAAATTTTAGTTCAAATTTCAATTTAACAAATTAGATCATTTCAATTTGAATCAAATTTCAAATTTAAATTCAAATCCCAATGTATAATTCAATTTAAATAATTTCAATTTATTTTCTTTACATAGAATCACTTATTTAAATCGGTTTCACAAGTTCTAAATTTTTTTAGATTTAACCAATCCGGTGTCCGTATAATAATTCTCTATCCTATGGCCAAGTGATCAGTTATTTCAAATTTTTAATTTTTAATTTCAGGGAATGGATATATATCATTTCAATCCAAATGTCAAATGTCATAGGTATATATCATTTCAAACTATTTCTTAATTTATTCAAAATGACAGTTTATGATGATGCCCGTAACATCCAAGGTGATAACACTGATATAAAAATATAGACAACATCTGTACAGTTCAATATATCCATAAATAAACACACATCACAACCATCATCCAAAACAGTTTAATTTGCAATAATTAACTGATTATATGTGTCAGGATTTAACTAGCAATTTAATTCAAAAGTAAACTAACTGTCAATTCAATTTCTACAGTTTAAATTGGATGTCCATTTAAATATAGCAACCAACAAACAAATTATCAAATCAACCACAGATTTCAATTTCACAAAAATGTGAATATTTTTGCAGGTGTGAGAAAACTCACCTTTCGTGGCATGGAAAAAGATAACAGTACGGACGAAACAAGAGATGACGACGAAATCCGAGCACACTCTAAACCGAATCAAAACAACTACAAGCGGACCAAGTCTGTTCACACAAACAAGAAACGTACAGAAATGATTAATTAATTAATTTTTTCTTTTTTACATTAGCTATATGGTAGAAATATATATATATATACATATACATATATATATATATATATAATAACTTAACAACAAAACGCATGGAACAAAAGGCATGGGACAACATGCAACCAACATGTTGTCTTATTTTGCAAAGTGGGTATCACATTGGTTACTAACGCATGGAATACTTCTTTGCATGGTACAGGCAAAATTTACTAAGGCATGAGACATGCATTTGTTCCAGTCAACTAAGTAACGGTTCAAACAATGGTTTTTTTTTTTCTTTTATAAAAAAACATAAACTATATGATAGAAAAGAAAAGAGAAAGAAGAAAAAAAACAAACAAAATAGTCGCAAAACGCATGGACACATTTGCATGGGACATCATGCATGTATGTGTTCCAGTGCATGGGACAAAATGCATGGGACAACATTTGTGTGCATTTTGTTCCAACGCATGGAACATATGCAAGCAACGCATGTTCCCAATTTTTTTTTTTTTTTTTTTTTAAAAAAAAAACTTTATCTACTGTTACATTTTTTTTTATATATAAAAAAAACGTTACTTTCCTCAACAGCGGAATGGGCAAGGCAACTTGCACCTTTGAAAAAATGGAACATTGCACTTTTGACAAAAGATACATATGCTTTATACAATAGCTTCTTACCTACACGTATATTAAAATATAAGTATATAAAATTTTGTAATGACATAAAAATTTGAACAACCTGCTAAAGCTTTCAAAACAAATTTTAGTTATAAATATATAGTTCATTGGTTCCAGCAAGCACAACTAAATTATGGTTTCAACAATTTAGAGCTTATACAGTACTAAAGTTTTTAAAACAAAACATACTTTTATATATATATATATATATATATATTCCAAACAAAACCGGGTTCCATTGGTCGATACATTTATAACATCGGAAACTGCAAATCTAGCTGGTTCCGTTCAGTGATAAAGAACATGTTTTGACTTGAGCATTATAATTACTGATTTGAAAAAAAACTAAAACTAAAACAAAATTATATAACATAAAACATTTCCGCACCTCATATGGACAAAGGTCCAAATCGCATGCATGCAAACCTTATGCCATCAAATGCCTACTGCCCATTTTCTCTCACTTTATTATCAAAACATGCACACGTCCCTCCTCTTCTTCTTGCGCCTTCTCATACAATTTTTTTATTCCTCTCTTCCATTTGCTTCTTGCATTTTTTTCTTCTTTTTCTAACTCATGCCATATGTGAACTCATCCATATTCCTTTTAATCTTCATGCGCAGGAGGTTACATAAGTGAATTGGTGAATAGAAAAGAGGTAGGGAAGGAGTAAAGTAGGAAAGAATATGTGCTCAGCATAAAAAAAACGTTTTTCTCCCCCCTTGGTTGCTTGCGTCCCACTGAATGGACATATATATGTAAAGCTAAGTAATAATGTATGTGAAACATTTAACGTGGAGTGAGGGCCAAGTAATAATGTCTGTGTAACGTTTAATGTGAAGTGAAGTTTCATTGATGAGAACGTGGGAGAGTAGAAAATGGAAGCATGGGAAGTAAGGTGCATGCATAGAAAGTAAGAAGGCATGTCACGACATGCTTTAGAAATGAAAAAGAAAACAACATTATTTTGTCTTCTTTATTCATGACATGATGACATGCATGGTTTTGAGGAAAAAAAAATCTATTGGCATTAGCACCCTTACGAGCTGGATTTGCAGACCCAAAAATATTTAGATAGATATGTAAGATCGTAAAATGGACACATCGAACTCAAATGGCTCTATTTCAAAAATGAACTATGCAAGCATTTTCACAATTTCAGCGCGAACCGAACACCAAAACTGACAAATGAATATATTTTGGTAATCAACGCGACGAGACGAACACAACGGTATATAATTTGCAGTGTCTGCATGCTCCGTTCAAAAACGCGTTACGGACCCTTTAACGTAGAAATGCGGATGGGAAACGGAGGTCAAAACGTCCGATTTTCACGAAACGAATTTCGCCGTTGGATTACTGACAATGAATAGAATATTTTTCTTGTTTGTCCGAACTGGTTTCAAAGAGATTTTAAAATCGCTAAAATTTGAACTGTTATGCGCAGCTTTGCACTGAAAAATTGCGCGACCGACAACATTTAAATTTTCCGACGAAACTTTCACAGCTGCTACATCTTATTGAACGTATTTCAAATTGAAAATTCTCATTATAAGAAATTATAGAATATTTTCAAAATAAAATGCGATTTAGATCGCAATTTAAATCGTTAAAAATTGCGGGATGTTACATTCTCCCTACCTTAAAACTTTTCGTCCTCGAAAAGGAACGAAGCATGGTAGCAAGTACATACATATGCTTACCCCAAAGTAATTTACAAAAAACAAAATTTATAAGTTTCGAATTTTAAAGTCTCCAAAAAGATTCTAACGCCTGAAATTAAAGAAAATTTCGGCAGTACCTCCTTTGTACGGAGGGACTTTGGCAGCACGTCAGTAAAGATAAAACTTATACATCGGTTCTCATGGCCGGAAAACCGAATATATATCAATATACACCTCCTATTTATATTTTCTGCATAGGCGTACCTTTTATTTTATTTATATATAAGTGAGTTCGCTTATATACCCAAGCAAAATGATAAACACGCGCGAGCTTCCTAATTAAATCAAACAACTTCTATACCTACAAATTACTCAATAACAATGATACGTGAATCATATACTTGAGACAACATCCATGCATACATCGAAATGCAACAACAATACACATGAACATAACAAATGCAACATAATAACATACAACAATCAAAGTTATATAGTTTATTCATACCCGTACAATTTTTGTTTGATTGATTCACATATGTCTTTGTGTTTAATGTATTCGCATTAAATTGTTTCTCATCCAATTTGCTTACATCTATTGATTTCCATATATTCATTCGTGTTTAATGAATTTTTAGTCTATAGTTTTCATTAGTTTAAAATCTACTTAATTCAACTATATTAAAATTTTCTATATGTTGGCGTTTCATTTTATCTATACTTATTCTCGACATATTTGAAATTTACATATATACTTACTTATTTCAATTTCTATATATGTTAATACTTTAGTTTCATAACATCTTAAGATCTCTATGTTTTTAATTAACTTGCTTAAATAGATTTACAATTGATTCAACTTATAAACTTATTTACATCGCGAAATAGCTTATTGTAAATTTTCTTAAGCTTATCTTTGATATTTTATTCAATCAGAATCTAAGTTCATTATTTTCATAACTTATATTAGCTGATTACATTAGTTTAATTTGTTTAGCTCACCTCCTATGTTGTAATTGCACATAAAATTTCAAACTTTTCAACATTTGTATTGAACAATTTAGAATTTTATTAGTATTAACTTATCTCTCAACTGCAGCTTATAACTCCCTTAAGTTTGATATTTCATTTTCTTAAATGACGCCATCCTTGGCGAATATTCCATCCATTTGTTAATCGTTTCAGAACATTAACAAATTAAATTTTTTTATTACAACCACCTGATTAACCTTAATAAACATTTCTTTGATTCAAATTCATTTTTCGTTAACATCTCTACTTTTCTTTATCTTCATAACATTCCTATGATTCAACATATCATTTTGGAACATGTTATTCTTTTAAATTTAATTTGTAAAATATTTCATTACATCTATATATACCCTTAAACTTTTCATTTAGGTAGGTTTGTATATATAAAAAATGAAATTTAGTATTTCACGCTTTACTCTTTATTATCAAAGTAACATGAGTATTTGTTTCTATTTACTTTAACATTTTCCTTACTTTATGTTTCAATTTTATAATATTATATTTTCATTTATTTTTCTCTTATTCATTTATCGTATTTCTTATCCACCTATTCAAAATTTCATTTGATATTAATACTGAAAATTATTTATTTCATTGATTATCAATAAGGAGAGTAATTTGTATAAATGGAGACTTGAGAATCTTAAATACCAATTTCTTTTCAAAACATTTTGAAATACTATATACTATACATAATTTTGGTATATCAAAACATACTCAAAATTTTAAATTAAAATTATTTTCAAAACGAATATGTAGCAATGCTACCAAGTGGTCTCCCCCACTTTGAGACTTGAAAATGAAAGTCGATGACTATGATCATCTCATCACCGAAATTTATTTCCCAGCAGCAAAATAGAGTACTTAACCAATTTTTATTTGAATATCCTTCAAATATTACTACTATTATTTTTCAAAACCTTGAAAACATTTACAAATCATCGGAATTTAAAGATCTCATATTCTCCATTTAAATTTATTTGGTTTACAACTAATTATGAATCATATATTAAAGATCGATTTATTGTTATAGTCAATAGGTTAAGAGTATCAACTAATTTACCATAGAATTTCAAAATTATTTATATTAGATATATAAAGTATACATGAAAACAATATTGTGTTAGAATGCCTTGTTCAAGTGTTTTGAAATCCCATTCGGTAACGCTTGCAACACGCATCGACTGGAACTCCGAACTCAACTCAATAAGTCAAACAACACAATATAAAACCAATTTTTTTTATATCAAAAGTATAAGTACGCTCTCTCGTATATATATATATACACTCAGAACTCATTCAAGGGTGTTACTAACCCTATTTCTAATGAGTAAATCCCAATAGAGCCAAGGTTTACCGCTAAACCTTAAGCTCTGATACCAACTGTAACGACCCGGAAATCCGTACCTTTTGAATCGACAATAATCCACACATGTCTAACTCAAAACTGTACGTATTTACAGATTGTTAAATGACGATCCACATCTTCAACCATTATAGTCAAAAATATAGATAATCAAGGGGATTAATTTAGAATTAGAAAGAAAGAAGAAAACAAACACAGAATCTCGCAACGGAATGAACAAAATATAATAATCAAATAACAGTTCATGAAGCTGTTTAAAATAAACATTTGATCATTTTACAACATTTATCAGAGTTATACATTTATATACATAACTGGTAATACAGAGTAATGCAGCAGAATAGTAGTGGGATACAATAGTAATAATAATAATAGTATACCGTCTTCGTCTTCATCCTTCAAAAGATAACCTTTGAAACTGGGATGCTCTAGTCTGACCCGAGCGTAATAGCGTGAAAATAAAACAAGCTCGGATCAGGCAAAAATATTCTCATCTAAGTCAAATCGACATCATATGAACATACACACACATAACTTAAGAGATGTTACGGGAAATTTCCATCTCCTAAGGATCCGTCAAACTAGATACTATATGATATAATTTCGCTATTATACTAGTGTCTATTCACAAATACTTGTCAGAAAAATAGCGTAAGCGGGGTTACATTGATTACCCTTACACAGTTTATAAGCACATGGTCTATGCAGGTCCTGTAACACAACCAGTAACGTCGGTAGCCAGTGAGTCCCCTATAGACCTATGCCAAAAATCAAAATCGTAGTTGTCTCGCATAAGGATAAACGTATGACAAGGCACATGAGGCTATACCCAAAGTAGTATGCTACTAGTTTGCCTGATCCAGACTGGTGGTTACCCCTAACGGCCCACCGTAGACATCCGCCCCATATCGAATAAAAGGGAAGTACATTCCATCAAGGGTGCGCACCAACAAAACAACAACAACAAATAGTAATAGTATGGACCCGAGGCCCAGGAAAATCGAAGAGCAGATGTCCACTAAGAGGTAGTCAAGCCTCATTTGGTCTGGCACGGCTCCTGTTTTAGTCATTTCAAATCGACATAAGTGTCGGGGTCATCCATTATCGTTCACTTTCTTCAAATCCAGTAATCGCCTCCAAATTCATCCTACTTCATTTCTGGAACTCCAACACGTACACAGTTGTTAAAGTGGTTCCAACCTTGACAGAGAGTATGTCAATAAGAGGTCCCGGTCTCTTTAACAACAAAACGTCATGTTACACACCGATTGGTATTTTATATTTCAAAAGTGAATCGTTATGATATCAAAATATCATATCCACCTAAACAAATTTCACTTTAAAATATCATATTATTTTATATCATAATAATATTTACTTTCACAATTCATATTTACTTTGAGATAAATTTCAAATTCAATAATTGGTTATAACTTCAGTTAACCTCATTTTTCTTCGAATCCTTCATTTTACTTCAAAATTCGTTTTGAATTCATTTATGATTTTAACATCAAAATGATCATAATTACTTTTAAATCACAGATTTAAATGTAAACACTTTTCACTTCTAAAACAGTTTGTAAGTTTGAAATAGTTTTGGGGTTTAAATAAATTTTTGATTAGTTGTAAATAATTTTGGGAGATTTGGAATAGCTTGGAAATCAAAACAGTTTGAATGTTGGAAATGGTTTTATGTATATTAAAATATATATTTTTATAAAATAAACAACTTATATATATATATAAAGAATATGTTTTTGAAAAACAATTTATATAAAGCACTCCATATATCAAAGGAATAAATTTCATAAAATAGTTTATATAGAAATAATTTCAAATCAACTGTTACTTTCTATTTTCAATAAATCTGAACCTAAGTTCAAATCTCAAACAAACCAAATCGATTTCCAAAATCCAATCCAAATCGATTCCACAATCAAATTCATTTGAGAACAATCCATTTTAAAGGATAACTTCCAATTCCAAATATTATTTGAATCTATTTGATTCAAATCAAATTCGAGTTCAAGTTCAAGTTCATAATATTTATTTATTTTTCATTTCAATTCGAATTTAATTTCAAAGCTTAAATAAAGATTTAAACCTTTGAAATAATTCAATTTCAACTTTTCAAATTCAATTCAAATTAAATTTCAATTTGGAATGATTTCAATTCATAACCAATTTAGTTCAAATTTCAAATAACAAATCAGATCATTTCAATTTGAATTAAATTTCAAAGTTTAAATAAAGATTTAAACCTTTGAAACAATTCAAATTTTAACATTTCGAATATAATTCAATTTGGAATGATTTCAATTCATAACAAATTTTAGTTCAAATTTCAATTTAACAAATTAGATCATTTCAATTTGAATCAAATTTCAAATTTAAATTCAAATCCCAATGTATAATTCAATTTAAATAATTTCAATTTATTTTCTTTACATAGAATCACTTATTTAAATCGGTTTCACAAGTTCTAAATTTTTTTAGATTTAACCAATCCGGTGTCCGTATAATAATTCTCTATCCTATGGCCAAGTGATCAGTTATTTCAAATTTTTAATTTTTAATTTCAGGGAATGGATATATATCATTTCAATCCAAATGTCAAATGTCATAGGTATATATCATTTCAAACTATTTCTTAATTTATTCAAAATGACAGTTTATGATGATGCCCGTAACATCCAAGGTGATAACACTGATATAAAAATATAGACAACATCTGTACAGTTCAATATATCCATAAATAAACACACATCACAACCATCATCCAAAACAGTTTAATTTGCAATAATTAACTGATTATATGTGTCAGGATTTAACTAGCAATTTAATTCAAAAGTAAACTAACTGTCAATTCAATTTCTACAGTTTAAATTGGATGTCCATTTAAATATAGCAACCAACAAACAAATTATCAAATCAACCACAGATTTCAATTTCACAAAAATGTGAATATTTTTGCAGGTGTGAGAAAACTCACCTTTCGTGGCATGGAAAAAGATAACAGTACGGACGAAACAAGAGATGACGACGAAATCCGAGCACACTCTAAACCGAATCAAAACAACTACAAGCGGACCAAGTCTGTTCACACAAACAAGAAACGTACAGAAATGATTAATTAATTAATTTTTTCTTTTTTACATTAGCTATATGGTAGAAATATATATATATATACATATACATATATATATATATATATAATAACTTAACAACAAAACGCATGGAACAAAAGGCATGGGACAACATGCAACCAACATGTTGTCTTATTTTGCAAAGTGGGTATCACATTGGTTACTAACGCATGGAATACTTCTTTGCATGGTACAGGCAAAATTTACTAAGGCATGAGACATGCATTTGTTCCAGTCAACTAAGTAACGGTTCAAACAATGGTTTTTTTTTTTCTTTTATAAAAAAACATAAACTATATGATAGAAAAGAAAAGAGAAAGAAGAAAAAAAACAAACAAAATAGTCGCAAAACGCATGGACACATTTGCATGGGACATCATGCATGTATGTGTTCCAGTGCATGGGACAAAATGCATGGGACAACATTTGTGTGCATTTTGTTCCAACGCATGGAACATATGCAAGCAACGCATGTTCCCAATTTTTTTTTTTTTTTTTTTTTAAAAAAAAAACTTTATCTACTGTTACATTTTTTTTTATATATAAAAAAAACGTTACTTTCCTCAACAGCGGAATGGGCAAGGCAACTTGCACCTTTGAAAAAATGGAACATTGCACTTTTGACAAAAGATACATATGCTTTATACAATAGCTTCTTACCTACACGTATATTAAAATATAAGTATATAAAATTTTGTAATGACATAAAAATTTGAACAACCTGCTAAAGCTTTCAAAACAAATTTTAGTTATAAATATATAGTTCATTGGTTCCAGCAAGCACAACTAAATTATGGTTTCAACAATTTAGAGCTTATACAGTACTAAAGTTTTTAAAACAAAACATACTTTTATATATATATATATATATATATATTCCAAACAAAACCGGGTTCCATTGGTCGATACATTTATAACATCGGAAACTGCAAATCTAGCTGGTTCCGTTCAGTGATAAAGAACATGTTTTGACTTGAGCATTATAATTACTGATTTGAAAAAAAACTAAAACTAAAACAAAATTATATAACATAAAACATTTCCGCACCTCATATGGACAAAGGTCCAAATCGCATGCATGCAAACCTTATGCCATCAAATGCCTACTGCCCATTTTCTCTCACTTTATTATCAAAACATGCACACGTCCCTCCTCTTCTTCTTGCGCCTTCTCATACAATTTTTTTATTCCTCTCTTCCATTTGCTTCTTGCATTTTTTTCTTCTTTTTCTAACTCATGCCATATGTGAACTCATCCATATTCCTTTTAATCTTCATGCGCAGGAGGTTACATAAGTGAATTGGTGAATAGAAAAGAGGTAGGGAAGGAGTAAAGTAGGAAAGAATATGTGCTCAGCATAAAAAAAACGTTTTTCTCCCCCCTTGGTTGCTTGCGTCCCACTGAATGGACATATATATGTAAAGCTAAGTAATAATGTATGTGAAACATTTAACGTGGAGTGAGGGCCAAGTAATAATGTCTGTGTAACGTTTAATGTGAAGTGAAGTTTCATTGATGAGAACGTGGGAGAGTAGAAAATGGAAGCATGGGAAGTAAGGTGCATGCATAGAAAGTAAGAAGGCATGTCACGACATGCTTTAGAAATGAAAAAGAAAACAACATTATTTTGTCTTCTTTATTCATGACATGATGACATGCATGGTTTTGAGGAAAAAAAAATCTATTGGCATTAGCACCCTTACGAGCTGGATTTGCAGACCCAAAAATATTTAGATAGATATGTAAGATCGTAAAATGGACACATCGAACTCAAATGGCTCTATTTCAAAAATGAACTATGCAAGCATTTTCACAATTTCAGCGCGAACCGAACACCAAAACTGACAAATGAATATATTTTGGTAATCAACGCGACGAGACGAACACAACGGTATATAATTTGCAGTGTCTGCATGCTCCGTTCAAAAACGCGTTACGGACCCTTTAACGTAGAAATGCGGATGGGAAACGGAGGTCAAAACGTCCGATTTTCACGAAACGAATTTCGCCGTTGGATTACTGACAATGAATAGAATATTTTTCTTGTTTGTCCGAACTGGTTTCAAAGAGATTTTAAAATCGCTAAAATTTGAACTGTTATGCGCAGCTTTGCACTGAAAAATTGCGCGACCGACAACATTTAAATTTTCCGACGAAACTTTCACAGCTGCTACATCTTATTGAACGTATTTCAAATTGAAAATTCTCATTATAAGAAATTATAGAATATTTTCAAAATAAAATGCGATTTAGATCGCAATTTAAATCGTTAAAAATTGCGGGATGTTACATTTACTCACAAATCTATTTCAAATTCAGGTTTTATTCATCTGATTTTATATGTTACACTTATACCAATTCTGATAGGTTATTTATAGCAACTTAATTATAATCTTATTTGATTATAATAACAATCAACACATCCAGTATATATTATAATAATTCCAACTTATATTTCTTTTACGTCAAAATATATTTTTGGGTAAAATTATTTCATTTACCCTTTTTTCAAAAACATACTGTTTCGGTTCATTATATTCAAGTGTTTAGAAATTCCTATCGACATTATGGTGCCCCACTATCGACCAGAATTCATAAGCCACTAGCCAATAAATCTCCACAATATAAAATGATTTTTATACAGTCTACAAATATGTTCAATCGTATGCATACACACAAACTCAATCTAGGATATTAGTAAACCCATCTCTATTGAATTACACCATAGAGCCAAGGTAATCACTTAACCTTCAACTCTAATACCATAGTAATGACCCAAGGGTTTTCGACACCAAAAATCGACATAAAATACCATGTCGACTATTCAAGCATCGGAAATACCAGATCATTAATAGAAAGAAGTTAGAGGGTGAGAAATAGAAAGAAAGAATATTAGAGCAGAAGAAGTTAACAACAGAACAGAGTCAGAGTAAGCACGAATCTCACAACGGAACGGATAAAATATATTATATAACAACTTTCGAAATACAAAACTGTATTTGTACTTACATATATCAATAGAGTACATCACTTTTATATATCATAGAAGAAATAAACGATAGCTATAAAAATGCTGAAGCCTCCTACTCTAAGCTCCTCTAAGTATATCTGAAAGATCCTGACTACTTGATTGCCAATACAAATTTGGGTACCCAAGATTTTAGGGTAAAAACAAAACAAAATAAACATTGGATCAGTTATGGTACTGGTGTGAATAAACTCCAATCATTCGGTTTAACTGTTTAAAATCCTTTTCGAAAGAAAAGATAATCATAAGACTAATCCACACATAAACACAGATGGTTTTTACCTTACAATAACCCAAAATAGTTCTTCTAAATCAATATTATTCTGATATTATAATAGTGTCTAATACAAGTAAATAGAAATCTAGCAAAACGCTTGCATTCACTCGCTACATATATAACATACAATCAAAAATCACGAGCTCTTATTAGGTAATGGATTTCCAACTATGACAAGGTATGGAACCACCTTCCGATCAGTGTACTCTAGAGGGGATACACTAGAGTTCCATAAGAACATCTTGCAATTCAGCCACACATGACCTACCATTCCCTTCGCTTGAATGTTATGAATATATTGTCACCTTACGGTTGGTATACCAACATAACCGCTCCCGGGAGATACAGAAATGAAAGAAGTAACAAATATGAATATTCTCTAGATGGTGACAATATACCCTAATAGTGTGCGACCCACTTAGCCACGTTGTCTGCCCGATTTTTGTCATTTCCCAGTTGATGAGGCTTGAGGTCATAACGCGTCTTTGACAGATCACACCTTCTTTTACTTTGAATGCCACATCGCCATACCCGCCAAATCACAAATTGATTTCCCTAAAATTCCACGGGTATAAACCTAAGAGAAACGATTCCTCCGCCACCAATGCAAAAACGTTTGAAAGATCAACTTACACGATCTATTAGATATATTCTGTCAAATATTCGTCCATACATGTTGTCTTGGGACTGGACAAACCGAAGACACTATTTGGTAAATCCATCTTAGGCAATTTCTACGTAGGATCGCCACAGCTCTTGCATAAACTCTATCTTCAATTGTCTTCAATATATTTGAAATGCCAATGCCCATATAAAGTGGTTTTCAGATAATAAATATGATCCCGACTCTCCGTATTGACAATGGAAAAATAGTCAAAAACTTTGATAGTCGGTTGTTTAACTACCAATGGAAAACATATAAACAAACAACAGTCGTATTTCCAAATGGAAATCTTATGAATCAATCATCAATAAACATTGAGCCCCTTTAATTTATCATTAGTTTATTCGTTTCCCAATCTCCCAATTTCCATATTTTCCCAAATATTTTTTAAAACCCATTTACCCTTACACGATCCTAGGAAAATATACTATATATCCACAATTCCTTATTTCCCATATTTCGAAAACATACCTTATTAACATTGGAAAATTTTCCATATCATATTCACACAACATTTTTCTTCCACCTTCATCCGTAGCTAACCGTAAACTAGTAAGAGAACAATTCCCTAAGTATCAGCCTCAAAGGCCGAAACCAACATAAGATCGATACTCATAAAGCTATTCAACTTAACTAATATCCAGTTAGTTTCTAATTTCCTTAATTCCATTTCTTAATTTCTTATCAAATCCTTGCTTACGAAACTCTTGGATTCAGTTCACGAATTCACTTGTTTAACGGTGAATATAACAATAATGTTATAATCTCTGCTTTTGAAATATTTAACTTTAAAATATAACTTTTATTTGAATAAATAAAAAATTAATTTAAATAAATAAAAAAATCATGATCATAAACAGAAAGTAAATAGTATTTTCTCGAATTCGACATAATCGAATTTCAACGTATAACTCTCTTTCGAATAATTTATATTCGATTAACGTTCCAAACGTCGAAATAAACTCACCGTTTCAGGTCAATCCCATTTCTGAATTTATCATTTGCAGCATTTACCAATTCACATTTATCACCATTCCAAAATCATTATTCACTATAAATTGTGGAAATTATTCCTTATAGAGAACTGGATCCATTATATTAATCTAATCTTCATTTTTATTTATAAATATCCTTACTGGTTCAAATCTTGTTTTCGGAGTTATTTTATAAATTCATATTCATAATTCACTTCATAAACTCTATTTATAAATCAACTTCTTATTAATTATATATTAAGTTTAAAACTCCATCTCGATTGCATATTCGATTATAAATTTATTAGTTACAAACCAATATTAATTATCTTGTAAATTTCCAACTTATAAAATATATAATTTCTAAAAATAAACTACTTTAATAACATTCGACATTGTCGAATTATAAATCCTTATAGTTTTATTCAACTCATATTCACATTTCGAGCCTCGAAATAAATTCAACAATTTCCCGTTCCGTTACTCATTTTCAAATTAACATTCACAGATTACTTAATAATAATTATTTAACAATAATTATTTTATTCCATTTAAAAATATCGTTAGTAAATCAAACTACTTGTTTTATTATGATTAAAACAAGTTTTTAAAACCCCAAATTTCTTTTCCAATATATTTGAATATATTGTACGGTATTTAAATACCAATTATTTCAGGTCAATGTTATTGAAACATCCCAAAACACACAATAATCAGTCACTAATTATTTGTCACATCATATAATGTAATATATGAAAATCAACAATAGAATTGTTGAGGAATCCAGTTAGATCCCTCCAACCTGTTTCCCTGCACCCGCAGATGTTAATCAATATAAATAATCCCAATTTCATATCAATATGAAATATAAAAATAAACAGATTCAGTATTTAATCAAAAATTTATATATATATATATATATATAACTATACATATTATTTCAACCAATTAATTAGCAAATTAATGAAACAACCACCACACATACACTCAGTCATTATTTAGCAATATTAAATGATGTTTATAAAATTATAAAACTGGACAGGGTTAGTGAGTTTATTCTCCTTGGTCGTTAATCGTTAAATAACAAATAACGGTTTGTGATTCGAACTAGGCATTTAATTCTACCATAATTTGTAATGATCTCCAAATGGTTCCAAACGAGTTCCATAGTGTAGCCTGCGTCTGTATGATCCCAATAGATCCAGCCGTTTGTGAAACTAACAATGTATGTACGAGATATTTAATTTACAGGTTAAGATATATTTAAATTAAGTAAAACTTAAGTTTTAATTTTATGTTGGGCCTTATCTTTATTTCTTTCATGTCGACCCAGATACTCTTTCCACCCGCTCCTGTAGCTAGCTTTTTCTTCCCACTAAAATAAAACATAACCTGCAATTTTCACAATCCAATGTCGCACGTTCCTTTTTCATAGCCCATGAACCAACAATATTTCATCTTCCATATCTACACCACTGCAACTTCTCTTTTCTCAAATACAAACGCTGCTGCTCCATTATTTACTCCATCAAATTACCTAAAACGCTCACTTTCTTCCATCCATACTACCCATATTTGAACTCTCTTCTTTCCTATTCTTATTACTTCAAAAACATTTTCACTTCATGCATACTACAGTACTTGTTTTCACATGACCCACTTTCGCTCCTCTATATCTACATTTCTGAAAGCTCATAGCCCCAACTCCCTTCCATAATTCACAAAAACAACGCACCCTTTCTCACTTTCTACTCACACGCATGTATCCCTTTTTATTGTCATGCATGCACAAGTTTTTGGCCATCCCCATGCATTATTTTTTCTTTTTTTAAACTCTTATAAAGAAACATCCCATGCATAATCTCCTAACCCGTTTCTTCCAATATACATAGCTCCATCTTCTTCCCCCTTGTTTATACAACACTTCCCACCAATACCACTTCGATCCATCCCCCATGCATCATGTTTCCAGCAACTGTATGCCTATAACAGTACAAGCTCCAACCCTCACTTCACACGTTGGAAGAACTGCGTGCGTCTCTTCTTGCTCTTGATTCAAGGCTTCAAGCTCATAAGTCCTGACAACACCAAGTCACGGTAGTACTGTTCTCATTTCCCAAAATGCCACCAATAATTTGACGAAAAGCAAGATCCACTCTTGAGCACTACGCTCTCCTCATCTTCACGCAACGCAACCCCATGCCACACACTGTACCCCTCCGCTTAGTTCGACCCCTAACTTTGAGCGCGCACCAGCTACTAGAGACATTATATCGGAATTTGCGGTTTTTGATTTCTATATGTGCACATATATTTACACGAGAGCAGTAGGTTTTCATTCGAATGGTTGCATTTATTTTATTTTTTTCTCTTTTGAAGTTTCAGTTTCTTTAAGTCAGTAAATGGAATTTAGGAGGAAGCATCACATATTTATAAATGGGAACCTTGGCATGGAAGGAATAGGCATATAGGGTAGTCAGCTATTTAATACATAGGGTGGTGAGTGACCGTTGATTGGAAAACTCATTGCTGCATGACTTCCGTTACTATGAAGCATGCAACACATAGGGTGGAAAAAAATTACAAGAAGGTTTGCAGCTGTTAGAAAAAAAACGTGATTAATCTTGTCATGCAGTTGAAGGCAGAAAGTAGGAATGCAGTAGGGAGCCAAATATAGGGGTTGACAAATATATATATGCACAGTAGTTCGACCACTTGGGCAAGAAATTATAAGAAGTATTATAGGTCTGCTATGTCATGTATTTTTTAAATTATAATGTTTTGGGTACCCTACTATATAAAATTCTGCTCACATCCGGACTGTTAACGACAAAAATAAAATTACATCATGTCGAGCAAGGCACCACAATTCCAAAACTATAATAAAATAGACAAGATAACTTATCATGTGAAATTCCAAAAATGCTGATATATGTTGTAAATTAGGTTAAACAAAAAGTTGCATTTTTCCAAATTAAAATTTATGGAAAAATTCTATAAATTAAGTTAGAAATATGTCTTAAAAATCTTGTCCAAAATCGAAACCAATGGTTAATAATATTCAATAAATCATTATGGTTTATAAACGATTTCATAGCGACTTTCTGGAAATTTGACTCGGACATAACTCACAATATATAGGACAAAACCTCGATTTTTCACTTCCATTAGAAAAATACAATTCAATAGATTCGAACGTTTCTTATTTCAAAGAAATCCGATTTATAACAAATCCTGTATAGTCGTTTGAAATTCAAAACTCAATATTACGAACTACCGCCGCGTTACGAGCTCGATTATAATTAATATGTTTAATTGTCGTTTAATTAATATATTCGTTAAAAAATCAATTCTGAACTGAATTAAATCTATTAAATTACCCAATTCACACAATACTGCAAATTCAACTAATTCCGACTGTTTCGAAATTAAATTTTAATATCCCATTATATATTATTTTAATATTCAAAATATTTGAATTTGAAACATCTAAATTATCAAACCAATATATTAAAATAATTAAATAAATTAATTATTGAATCGCTAAAAATCCTGGGATGTTACAAGTCTTCCCCGAGCTAAACCTAAGAGTTGTTATGAGAAGGGGGACCAGAACAACAAGTCCTGGTGAGTAGAAAATGTAACTATTTATAATACACGAATGTATCCTGTTTGGTCAGAACCAAAACATATGTCTAACAAATCTAGTAATTCTAACCTAACCTTGTGAAGATTTACACACGGCAACAAACTACCATACCCGAGATAGTATCCTTGTAACAACCCAGAATTTTGACAATAAAAAGTTGTTTAATTAGAATCTAAAAAAATAGGAGTCTCTCGTAACGATGGAATTTGAGCATGGAACTTTAATCGATGCATTCATTTCAGAATTCTGGTCAACTTTCATGCTTGGAGTTTTGCGAACGGAGTCCATATGAAAAAGTTATGGATGAAGTACGAAAACGAATGGAAAATAAATAAAATAGAATATTATATATATAGTAATATATAATTACCCAACCACCTCACTGCTAGGTCGACCGCTGGCTGCGACCGCTTGGTGGAGCCAGGTAGTGATGGCTAGGGTAAAAGTGAATAATATTATATACAAATGGACGGATGTTAATTAAATTGAATCCAACGGTCCTTGGCCATTTCCACCTCTATAAATAAAGGGATCAGGCCTCATTCTTTTCCCATATAAATCTGCAGCGGCAACGGATCTCTTCCATTTTCCTCCTTCTCCAAACATAATTTCTAAAATAAAAATGTATTCATACATAACAAATCAAATCCAATTCATATGAAATTAACAGGATAAGCAGATCTAATGGAAAAGAATGCAAAGTGATGCTCCAAATCATATTCTCCCCACCCTTCCTGTTTTCTTACATCTCTACAGATATGTAATTTCCCCTTTCCAAATAAATTGTAGATTTATAAGAATTTGGGGATTGTAGGCCTAAAAGGTTCAAACTTTGGATTTGGAGGCTATAAGGTGAGTGGGAAATTTATGAATACAGTTATACTGACTTATCTATTTCGTTTGAATTGAATCCTTGTTTTTATGCCCAATAGATATGTTCATTTAAATATTGTGGATTTATCGGCAACCATCAAATCTGATTATAAATATGATTAAAACTTGTGAATGATAAGTTATGGTTATGTATAACATAAATTGTAGGTTTTAATCTTGTTCACACATGTTCCTACAGTTATGTCATGAAATATGTTGTACATGTTGCATAGCACTGTGGATCTGGAAAGCAGTCCCATTAAACACAGATTAGATGTAGTAAAATTCTAGATCTTTAGTTCAGTGTTGAATAATGAAATATGTGAATTTGAGTAAAAAGATGAAATCGGTGAATTATAAGATTGTAAGATTAAAAGAAATATTCCTGTTTGTATTCAATATTGTTGGATTTTGGCTTAATCATTGTAAACATGTCGTTTTGCTCCTTTTGAATAAAAGGCATTATTTTGAAATCACAAGAGGTATGATAAAAAAATTAACAAGGGAAAAGTGGTGCAAATGCACGTGTGTATATATATATATACACACACACACATATATTTGTATGAAATTTGCAACGACTATTCCAAAATATATATTTACATATATTTCTTGTGATTTGTAAATATGTTAATTCCACTAATTAGGCATTATTTACAATGATTATGGCTAACAATCTTTTGTGAGATTTGAAACCTTCTTAGCAAGAAAGAATATAAAAAGGAAATGTTTGGTTAATTGATTAGACCAAATCATTAATTTAAAAATATGAATAAAAATAAAATAATAACAACTACGTTGATCGCTCGAAAATATAAAAATAGATATATATATATATATATATATTATCCATCCAAATCAGCGTAAAACGGTAAAATATACATTGTATAGAATGTTTGAATGTTAGAATAAGTCTCAATTATGAAATTATATGTAAATGTAATTCATACTAAATTAGTATATTATTGGTGACCATTTGTAGCAATCAATACAATTAATTGCCAAAAATAGGACCGCAAATTAGTAAATAACCATTGCAACCAATATTGATTAAGGAAATATAAGTATGATAGGGAAATGGTTACAATTCCTAATTTAATTAGGATAAATGTTGTAAACCCCAATTAGGAATTTGAATTATAACCGCATTTAGTCACGAGGTTAATCTCAACTTTTGGTATAAGGCTGCCTGGAACCGACCGGCAAATCCAGCAACCACAGGTAGTCAGCTTAATGTGAGTGGTCTAATGCATAAATATAAATGTACTATGTACTAACCCGGAAATCCGAGCCAATTTAAAATTTTTATTTTGGCAATTTTAGTGAATTTTGATTATTTAAAATGAATTATTTTAAATAATAACGACGAGAAATCTATTTTGAATAGAATTCGAACATATATATTGTGGCGGCATGGAATTTCGCTCGGTCCGAACCAGTCGCTAAACCGATCCAGGCCGTTCGAAACGCCCTATCGTTTGAGAACAGGACAAAACAGAACGCATACAGAAGAACATTTCACTGTATATTACAACAATGCATCAGATTACAAGAATATACAGAGTATAAATGAATATTACACAGAAATATCACAGATTTAAATTACATTTAAATACATAGCAGCGGAAAATAATACAATACACAACTAGAAGTAGATATACGGATACAAAGCTTTCCGGATATCATTCCAGCTGTAAACCAGGATCCTGTGAATATAAATCTGCAAAACCAAAACTACTAGCTGCCCGCGTCGAAAATAAGGGCACCCAGAGTTTAGGTTAAAACAATAAACTCCAGGTCAGTCATGTGACTGGTGTGAGAACTAAAACAGTTATTAATCTTTATTTTAAATCATTAGGTAAATCAAGGGACCACGCCGTATAACACGGAACGGGTTTCCTCCCAAGAATACCAGTGCATAAAACAAACAGCGCAATGCTAAATAAAGAAAAATGAAGCTGTTATAAGACCCAGGTCCCATCACACAATGCAACGCAGCCGAGGATAGGGTTTTCCCTTATAACAGCCAAAGAATGCTTGATACGGTTAAAACAAATCGTTTGATACTATTATAAGTGCATAGTGTATAAAACAACTTCAAATCATAAGTATCAATCATAGGCGGCATGGGTACCATATATCATGTCGCCATACTAGTTCTACAATTAAAACTGCAAATGTCACGTATTTGGAAATTGGATTTCCGTCTATGAACCGAGGCAAAAGATAGTCCTCAACCGATTCGTGACTCTCTAGCCCGAGCCACCGGAACAGCCGCAACTGCCCCTTGGATCGTCAGGGCCGGTCCACCGATGTGGATTATAGTGCCTGAACAATACGTTTCCCCGCCCTTTGGGGCGTAAACGAGCCAACTAAATGACTCCATCGGTTCGAGAACGACCGATCAATCCGAGGCGCCTCGCAACAGCAACAACCACATAAGTCAAACTCGTCAGGGCGTGTAAAACCACTGACGCCACTTCTAGCTAGAAAGAAACGCAAGTCCTCCCTGATGTCCCCTCCCGTTTTTGGTTCATACCGGGTGTGAAACTCGCGAAGCAAACGTTACACAAAGCTACGCCACAAAGGCCGTGCTTTGATCATCACCACAAGACTTTGCTTTTCAACAGAAGCCTCGATCAATTGCCACTTAGGCATGCCACACAGGCAATTCACTCCATGCGTTTGATATCCATCAATATATAACCCCTGAGCTCGTACGTCTCAGAGAAGGGCGTTAAGCAAGAGAATAAATTCTCCGCCGCCAAACAGAAATATATTTAATAGAGATCAATCACACAGACTAAAATCCAATGTCAGACACACAGTCCATTTACAAGTCCGTTCTGGGTCTGAACGAAACCGGAGGCACCTAGTACCCCGCATATCCATCGATCTCCAAGTATGTCTGGACGATCACCAACTGTTTCCATCTTCTTGGGTGTACAGCCCAATCAAGATCATCAGTTATCACCCAAACGACGTGAAGACTTCCGGTCTTCGACCACCGTCTTCACCTTCGACACCACGTCGAATCAGTTATTCAGAATGGGATAAACCCGGTCTTTCTGAATAGCTCGCGTATATATTATAAAAGTGTTACACAAACACAACATACGCCTCATTCCAATTCAGAATATTCTTTTATTCAAATATTCCTATACTTTGGGAAAAGTTCCCATTAATTTTATCCAAGATAAATTCTTTAAATGTACTCTTTAATCTCCTTTGAATATCAATTCAAACTAGTCGGGATTAGCGAACCACACCGAAGTAATCATTTATTTTATTTCCCAATCCCAACCTATTCATCCCATGAAGTAAAACTGGTAATACTTCATATCTAACACCCCAGTGTTATCGGTAAATTCAATTACCATTTCACGTTCAAATCTAATTAAAGATTTAACCATCGCCTGGAGCAAAACTGGTGATACTCCATTTTCGATCATTTCAATCTAATTAAAGATTCATTAAAACTCCACTTAGTTTTAATCTTTAACTGGGTTAAAGAATCAGTGTCATTTAAAAACACAGTTCACGATAAACCCAAAATCACATTCATTAATTATCGGGTTAAAGAACGAGTGTTGTTTAAAACACTGTTCACGATAAACCCAAAAATCAATATCAATTCAATTCCAATTAAATATTATTTAATTGGTACACTTCGTTAAATCTAAATAAAAAGATTTAATCTTTTCCCAACTGGGTTCAAGAACAGTGTTAGTGAAGACACCATTCACTACAAACCCAAATCACATTTGATATTCAATATAAGGCTCTGAATAGAAAATATATCGGCTTATATTCAATATCAAATTCTACGACTAACAAATATCGCATTGGAAATAACGATATATATCTATATCTTTCAAATTTCCATAACAACAACTGCATAATCACGAAATCCAACATCGAAATATTCCGAAGACAATTTCGATTCAAATCCACTCCAATGCAATCATTGGATATTCTGGTTATTTTCAAAACCCTTTTCAAATTCAATTTATTTATTTAAAAATAAATAGAATTATATTCCTAGTTCAAAACTAGTTCATTTCGATAAAAATCTATTTTTATCCTTTCAAATATGGAGTTTTTCATCCCAAATCTTCACAAATCATTTCTTATGATTTTACACAAATTATTACTATTTTTAATAATTTTATCGAGGCCCGTATAGTCGATTTCCATCAATGGCCATCGAATTGCACTTACAACGACCTTTTTCAACTTTGATTTGGACGTAACTCCAAATCCAACCGTTAGATTTCAAATTTCTAAGATTCATTAGAAAGCTCTTTTCGATACGAACCCAACGGTTTCGGTTTTAGGAGAATCCGACGGTCGGATCTCCCGTAATGTCCGTTTGAAATAAATGGTCGAAATTCACGAACTGCCGCGGCGCGGCGCGTTCTATTCAGGCCATTATATTATATATATAATATATATAATATATATATCATCGATTTCTATTTAAAACGAATTATATAAATAGTTTTAAATTCGTTTCAAAAGCAAATTTCAACTTCCATTTCAATTCAAATCGAAATTGAATTCTTCTTTATAAATTCGTTTTTTAAAATTCATTCCTATTCAATTCAAATTTCAATTCAATTTGAATTCGTTTTCAATTCAATTCATTTCGAAATCGTTTTCAATTCAATTCATTTCGAAATCGTTTTCAATTCAATTCATTTCGAAATCGTTTTCAATTCAATTCATTTCGAAATCGTTTTCAATTCAATTCATTTCGAAATCGTTTTCAATTCAATTCATTTCGAAATCGTTTTCAATTCAATTCATTTCGAAATCGTTTTCAATTCAATTCATTTCGAAATCGTTTTCAATTCAATTTATTTCGAAATCGTTTTCAATTCAATTCATTTCGAAATCGTTTTCAATTCAATTCATTTCGAAATCGTTTTCAATTCAATTCATTTCGAAATCGTTTTCAATTCAATTCATTTCGAAATCGTTTTCAATTCAATTCATTTCGAAATCGTTTTCAATTCAATTTATTTCGAAATCGTTTTCAATTCAATTCATTTCGAAATCGTTTTCTATTCAATTCATTTCGAAATCGTTTTCAATTCAATTTATTTCGAAATCGTTTTCAATTCAATTTATTTCGAAATCGTTTTCAATTCAATTCATTTCGAAATCGTTTTCAATTCAATTCATTTCGAAATCGTTTTCAATTTAATTCATTTCGAAATCGTTTTCAATTCAATTTATTTCGAAATCGTTTTCAATTCAATTCATTTCGAAATCGTTTTCAATTCAATTCATTTCGAAATCGTTTTCAATTCAATTTATTTCGAAATCGTTTTCAATTCAATTCATTTCGAAATCGTTTTCAATTCAATTCATTTCGAAATCGTTTTCAATTCAATTTATTTCGAAATCGTTTTCAATTCAATTCATTTCGAAATCGTTTAAAATCGATATAAATATCGTTCACGTCAAAATGGCGTCAATCTAATCAACACGGCTTCATATATTGGTATTTTCAAATATTCCATTTTGAATATTTCTATTTCTAAACTGGAATGAGGCCCAATCAATTACCATATAAAATTAATTATATGGATTTTCATACAACACATGTATATATAGCATTGAAAAATGATCAACCATCAACCAAAGTGCACTACACTGTATAAGCATCAAATAAAGATATCTAACGCTTATAACAGCATGTCAATCAATCGATCGACATATTTAATCAATCAGGATGAGTGAACTTCAAATTTCATCCCAACACCCGTGTGGGGTTTCAAACAACCAAACACAGATTTTATTCGTGCAGTTGGGCGATGTGTAAAATTTATCGTCCCAATCAATGTCATTCAAATAGGTGTACATAAACAAACCGTCCGGTTTGCAAATGAATATTTTATTTTGTTCACTTCACTATTTTCATATTCACGTTAAAAATTATATTTTTAACGATAAAACATTTTATTTCAACCTATGAATTTCTATTCAATTCATTTATTCAATAAAATGATATTTTTATTTTTCTAACATATTTTAGAAAATTTCGGCGGCATAACGGCACGATACTAGAAACGGGACAAGGCCTAGCCTTATCCCCGGTCTAGTGAAGGCCCACGCCATTCACACATCAATCAAATTCACCAAACAACCAAATTCAAATCAAATCATATAACTAAACTATGCAACCAAACAAACAAGTCCATGGTCTGTGGACGATTGTGTCGGGTGCTACTAAGCACCGTCTGCATCCTAGTATATATATATATAAATAGAAATGAAATTGAAAGGTGAGAAATTCTCACATATAGCTATCCTAGCTCCACGACACTTCATTGATAGAAATCTTCATCGCTATCGCATCTTCGTTGTCCGCTTTCACTACCTATGTAAAAATCGAATTTTTACTTCGCTATTCCATATATAAAAATCATATTTTATTTCAAAGTTCAATATATAAAAATCATATTTTTATTTCGAAGTTCAATATATAAAAATCATATTTTTATTTCGAAGTTCAATATATAAAAATCATATTTTTATTTCGAAGTTCAATATATAAACATCATATTTTACATCTTTTACTTAATAAAAATTCCGTCTTTTCTATTTTAAAGATCAAATCTTTTTCTTTTTAAAGTTTAAACCTTTTTCTTTTTAAAGTTAAAACCTTTTTCTTTTTAAAGTTAAAACCTTTTTCTTTTTAAAGTTAAAACCTTTTCAAATTCAATTTTATCTCTTTTCAAAAATCCGTTTTAAAACCCTTTCAAAAAATCTGTTTTAAAACCCTTCAGAAATCAGTTTTAATACCTTTTTCTAAAAATCAGTTTTAAATCATTTTAAAATCGGTTTTAAATTATTTAAAAATCAGTTTTAAATTATTTAAAAATCAGTTTTAGATTATTTAAAAAAAATCGGTTTTCTTTTCTGTTTTAAATAAAAATAAAAATATTAAAAAAACTTACAGGGGGGGGGGGGGGCGCTTTCCACCGTTGAACTTCGAGGGGGGGGGGTCCAGCGCCGCCGAGGTCTGAAAAGGGGGGGGGGAAAGGGTATCGCAGTGGAGGTCGGCGGAGGTGGGGGAAGCGGCAGCAAGAGGAGGAAGGAAGAAGAGGGGGCGGTGGTCCTAGGGTTCACGGATGAAGGTGGGGGTCTGGGCAGGGGCGTCGGAGCCAAAGGGGGAGGGTCGCGACTTCGACGTGGGAGGAGGAGGAGGAGAGGGCGAGGCTGGGGTCTCGTCGGGGGTAGGTGGCGTCACGCCTGGGCGCGGTGGCCGTTGCGCCTCCGTCCTCCGTTCGCGTTTTTTTTTCTTTTTAATTCGATCAGAAATGAATTGGGGGGGGGGGAAATCGTGTTAAAGGGGAGAGAAGGAAATTTAATTTTATTATTTTATGTAATTATTTTAATTAGCAAAAAGTTGACTTCTACATACGACCTCGAAACGAGGCCCACCGCCTGTCGTCTATAGCGTTTTACTCTCATTCCGAACCCAATGGGATATATATCGCAAGCTGATTTGATCGTTACAATCAGTTTCCGTTGAATTTACATTTAAATCATTTTATTGAATTTTAAACGTACATTTCAATTTACCGGGGTCACATACTAAGTAGAAAAATTCCTGAAAAATATTTTCTAGCTTCGTATTGACGATACGGTCCTAACAAAACTAGTTTTGTCGAATTCTGAGACCGTATGAAAAATGGCCAATTTCCAGTCGATTAAAATCAACTAAAACTAGTCAAATGCGTCTTCCTTTGCCACGCTCACATATTGAATCGAAAAATTATGAAATTTGAAACCTAGCAATAACTTGACACTGCGGACCCAACAAAACTGGTTTCGTCGAAATTCGAGGTCGTTTGCAAAATGCCAATTTTTTAAGGGCCTGAATTCCATAGCGACTATTCAGAATTTTCAACTGGACATATCTTTTGATTCCCGATATGAAATCTTGATTTTCCGGATTCGTTGGAAAGATATTCACAATTAGATCCTAATGTTTTTGGTTTCACTAAAATCCGGATTGTTTTGCACCCGGTACATTCAATTGAAGTTTGAAATCGAATTATCGAACTACCGCGCCATTTTCAATTCCATTTATAATTATATATAATTATTTATATTCTAACGACGACGCGTATAAATATATACGTTCGAATTTTATTCAAAATAGATTTTCGTCGATATTATTTAAAATAATCAAAATTCGCTAAAATTGCCAAAATAAAAATTTTAAACTGGCCCAGATTTTCGGGTTATTACATATATTTATATAGCTCAACGTTAGGATATAAATATTTATTTTAATTTATGAAAGGAATTGAAAATGGCGCGGTAGTTCGATAATTCGATAATTCGATTTCAAACTTCAAATGAATGTACCGGGTGCAAAATAAACCGGATTTTAGGGAAACCAAAAATATTAGAATCTATTTGAGAATATCTTTCCAACGAATCCAAAAAATCAAAATTTCATACCGGGAATCAAAAGATATGTCCAGTTGAAAATACAGAATAGTCGCTATCGAATTTCGGCCCTTAAAAATGGCCATTTTGCAGAGGGTCTCAGAATTTGACGAAATTAGTTTTGTTAGGACCGTATCGTCAATACGAAGTTAGAAAATATTTTTCGGGAATTTTTAGTGTTAGTATGTGGCCCCGGTAAATTGAAATGTGCGTTCAAATTCAATATATAGAGTTATATTTTGATTTCAACGAAAACTGATCGAATCAGCTTACGATACATATCCCATTGTGTTCGGAATGGGGGTAATTAGCTGGTGGCGATAGTCGTTTGGGTCCGATTTGGTGTTCAAATCGAAAAGCAACTTTTTGGATTAAATTAAATAATTAAATATATTATAACTTAAACCCCCCTTTTCCCTCTATAAACGGTCAACGCCCTATAACCCTTTCCTCCCCAACCCATTGCCAGATCGACCAAAGAAAATAAAAAAGAAAAAGAAAAAAAGGAGGAACGATGGAGGCTACTACCCCCACGCTCGCCACCACCGAAGACGCCAGCCTCGGAGGTCCGCCACCTAGTCGCCAATGCCTGACCTACGCCCCCTTCCTTCCTTGTTCGAGACCAACGCCTCAAAGCCCTGACGCTGCCTGAAAACCCCCCAATCGCCATCGGCCTTGAAGGCCGCCACCCCCTTTCCACGACCATCTGGAGCCCCTTCGTCTCCAGCGACCGCAGCAAACCATCCCGCCTTTTTTTATCAGTGAGTCTTCTTATTTTTAATTTAGTTTTTTTTGTAATAGTCTTTAAATAGAAACTGATTCATATATATGAAGAGTGGAAGTAATTCTCAGTTTTAAATGTAATCAAAATTTTATTTTTATATATACGTACAAAGATTCAAATTTTATCTATATGAACAACGAAATAAAGAAGAGATTTTTATTCGTATACTAGCGAAATAAAGAAAGGATTTTTCCATATATGTTTACGAAGTAAAAATTAGTTTTTTATATGTACAATAGCGCTATAAGAATATAATTTTTATAATATAGTAGCTAGATTAAAAATATGATTTTTATTTAATTAGAGTATAAAAATTTGATTTTTAAAGTGTACAACCTTGAGTAAAGGTTTGATTTGTATGAAGATGTGGTTCATAATATATAAAAACGAGATTTATCATTTAAAAAGAGTTGATTTCTTTTTGTTTAACATGATCATAAAGCTTTGATTTTGAAAGGGCGAAAGCTTTGATTTTGAAAGGGCGAAATTTTATTTTTGAAAAGGCGAAATTTTTATATAATGTAAAGAATAAAATTATAATTTTTACATGATAGGAATATTAAAAATATGATATTTATATCATAGGAATAATTAAAATATGATTTCTATATAGTAGATATTAAAAAATATAATTTTTATGGGATAGAGAAAGAAAAGAAGCGATTTTTATAAAGTAGAGACAATAAAAATATGATTTTTAATGCGATAAAAAAAATTCGATTTTTCCATTATGTATGGAAGTAAAAATATGATTTTTACTTCGATAAAAATAGGATTTTTATATGTGAAGCGAATTAAAAATGTGATTTTTAACATGAACCGCGTGTAACAGATCTCGTTGAAAGCACGACGAAGATTTCCTACATATGAAAAGTCGTGGTGAATTGGTTTAGGTAGTTGGTGAGAACTTCTCACTTTTAATTTAATTTTCTTGTTAAAATATATACTAGGATGTAGAAGGTGTTTAGTAGCACCCGACACCCGTCGTCTACAGACCATGGACGGCTTGTATGCTTGTTTGTTTGATTTTGATGTGTAGTTGATTGTGTGATGTGATGTGAAATGAAATAAAATAAAATATTTATATATTTAAAAATATTTTATAGTTGAAAATAGAATTTTTAACGTGTATTTAAAATGAAATAAATGTAAACAAATCGGACGATTTGTTTATATACACACATTTGACTGATATTGATTGGGACGATAAATTTTACACATCTCCCAACTGCACAAATAAAATATGTGTTTGATGGTTTGAAACCCCACATGGGTATTGGGATGATATATGACATACACTAATCCCAATAATTAGTTGTATGTCGATCGATTGATTGAAAGACTGTTATAAGCGTTGAATATTTATATTTGATGCTTATACAGTGTAGAATGCACTTTGGATGATAGTTGATTATTTGTCATTGTTGATATATACATGTGTTGTAGAAAATCCATATAATCAACACTATATGGTAACTGATTGGGCCTCATTTCAATTTGGATAATAAGAAAATAATATCATGTGTTGAATAAAAGCCGTGTTGATTAGATTGAAGCCATTTTGATGTGAACGATATTTATATCGATTTTATTCATTTTATAATGAATATCAAAAGTGATTTCAAAATCTGATATTTTGAAATGAATTGAAATTCGAATTAAATTGAAATGAATTGAAATTCGAATTAAATTGAAACGAATTGAAATTGAAATGAATTGAAATTAGAATTAAATAGAAAAGAATTGAAATTCAAATTAGATTGAAATAGAATTGAAATCGTTTTGAATTAAATTTAAAACGTATCGAAATTGAACTGAAATTGATTTGAATTTGAGATGGAAGTTGAAATCGTTTTGAAAACGAATTTAAAATGATTCATATAATACGTTTTAAAAGGAAATCGACGAAATATATATATATATATATATATATATATATATATATATATATATTATGGCCTGAATAGAATGCGCCGCGGTAGTTCGCGAATTTCGACCATTGACTTCGAATGGATATTGCGGGAGATCCGACCGTCGGATTCTCCAAAAACTGGATCCATTGGGTTCGTATCGAAAAGAGATTTCTAAGAATATTAGAAATTAGAAATCTAACGGTTGGATTTGGAATTATGTCCAAATCAAATTTAGAAAAGGTCGTTGTAAGTGCAGTTCGATGGTCGTTGATGGAAATCGACTGTACGGGCCTTGATAAAATTATTAAAAATAGTAATAATTTGTGTAAAATCATAAGAAATGATTTGGGAAGGATTGGGATGAAAAACTCCATATTTGAAAAGATAAAAATAGATTTTTGTCAAAATGAACTAGTTTTGAACTAGAATAATAATTTATTTATTTTTAAAATAAATAAATTGGATTTGAAATGGTTTTGAAAATAACTAGAATTTCCAATAATTGAACTGGAATGGATTTGAATCGAAATTGCCTGTGGAATATTTCGATGTTGGATTTCGCTATTATACAGATATTGTTATCGAAATTTGAAAGATATATTTATATCGTTATTTCCAATACGATATTTGTTGGTCGTAGAATTTGATATTGAATATAAGCCGATATATTTTCTATCCAGAGCCTTGTATTTAATATCAAATGTGATTTGGGTTCGTCGTGAATGGTGTCTTCATTAACACTGTTCTTAAATCCAGTTGAGAAAGAGATTAAATCTTTTTATTTAGATTTAATGAAGTGTACCAATTAAATGGTATTTAATTTGAATTGATTTTTGGGTTTATCGTGAACGGTGTTTTAAATAACACTGGTTCTTTAACTCGATAATTAATGGAATGTGATTTTGGGATTATCATGAGCCGTGACATTGGTTCCTTAACCCAGTTAAAGGCAGGATATTGATTTCTGTGAAGATTAAAACTAAGTTGGGTTTTAATGAATCTTTAATTAGATTGAAATGGTTGAGAATGGAGTATCACCAGTTTTGCTCCAAGCGATAGTTAAATCTTTAATTAGATTAGAACGTGAAATGGTAATTGAATTTACCGATAACACCGTGGTGTTAGATATGAAGTATGACCAGTTTTACTTCATGGGATGAATAGGTTGGGATTGGGAAATAAAATAAATGATTACTTTGGTGTGGTTCGCTAATCCCGACTAGTTTGAATTGATATTCAAAAGAAGATTAAAGAATAAATTTAAAGAATTTATCTTTGATAAAATTAATGGGAACCTTTCCCAAAGTGTAAGAGTATTTGAATAAAAGAATATTCTGAATTGGAATGAGGCGTATGTTGTGTTTGTGTAACACTTGTTTACTACATACGCGAGTTATTCAGAAAGACCGGGTTTATCCCATTCTGAATAACTGATTCGACGATTAGTCAAAGATGAAGACAGTGGTTGAAGACCGGAGGTCTTCACGTCGTTTGGATAATTACTGATGATCTTGATTGGGCCGTACACCCAAGAGAAGGGAATCAGTTAGTGGTCGTCCAGACAAACTTTGAGATCTATGGATATGCGAGGTACTAGGTGCCTCCGGTTTCGTTCAGACCCAGAACGGACTTGTAAATGGACTGTGTGTCTGACATTGGATTTTATTCTGTGTGATTGATTTCTACTGAATATACATCTCTATGGCGGCGGAGAATTTATTCTCCTGCTTAACGCCCTTCTCTGAGACGTACGAGCTCAGAGGTTATATATTGATGGATATCAAACGCATGGAGTGAATTGCCTGTGTGGCATGCCTAAGCGGCAATTGATCGAGGCTTCTGTTGAAAAGCAAAGTCTTGTGGTTGATGATCAAAGCACGACCTGTATGTCATAGCTTTGTGTAACGTGAATTCGCGAGCCTCACACCCCGGTGGTGAACAAAAAAACGGGAGAGGACCTCAGGGAGGACATGCATTTATTTCTAGTTAGAAGTGGCGTCAGTGGTTTTACACGCCCTGACGAGTTTGACTTATGTGGTTGTAGCTGTTGCGAGGCGCCTCGGTTTGATCGGACGATCCGGGTCCGATGGAGTCATTCGTTGGCTCATTTACGCCCCAAAGGGCGGGGAAACGCAGTGTTCAGGCATTTTAATCCACATCGGTGGACCGGCCCTGACGATCCAAGTGGCTTGACTGAGTACTTGCCCTGAGACTCGGACTAGACAATCTCGAATCGGTAGAGGACCATCTTTTGCCTCGGTTCACAGATGGAAATCCAACTTCCAATACGTGACGTTTCGATTTTAGTTGTAATCCTATATATGGCGACATAGTGGGATGGGACGCTTATGCCGTCTATGATTGATACTTATGATGTGAAGTTGTTTTATACACTATGCACTTATAATAGTATCAAATGATTTGTTTTAAACGTATCAAGCATTCTTAGCTATTATAAGGTAAAAACCTTATCCTCCGGCTTGTGTTGCATTGTGTGATGAGACCTGGATCTTATAACAGCTTCATTGTTCTTTATTTAGCATCGCGCTGTTGTTTTATGCACTGGTATTCTTGGGAGGAAACCTGTTCCGTGTTATACGGCATGGTCCCTTGATTTACCTAACTTTAAAATAAAGATTAATAACTGTTTTAGTTCTCACACCAGTCCTATGACTGACCTGGAGTTTATTGTTTTAACCTAAACTCTAGGTGCCCTTATTTTGACACGGGCAGCTAGTAGTTTTGGTTTTGCAGATTTATATTCACAGGATCCTGATTTACAACTGGAACGATACTTAGAAAGCTGT
Source organism: Allium sativum (assembly GCA_030737875.1). Classification (NCBI taxonomy): domain Eukaryota; kingdom Viridiplantae; phylum Streptophyta; class Magnoliopsida; order Asparagales; family Amaryllidaceae; genus Allium; species Allium sativum. Next base: position 290,183,929 of record CM060921.1, on the reverse strand, counting down.
TCATTCGTGTATCTCTTCTAGTTGTGTATTGTATTATTTTTCCGCTGCTATGTAATGTATTGCAATCACTGATATTTTTATGATGTATATTATTTATACTCTGTATATTCTTGTATTCTGATGAATTGTTGTAATTAACAATGAAATGTTCTTCCGTTTGCGTTCTATTTTGTCGTGTTCTCAAAACAATCAAATGTTTCGAACGGTCTGGGTTGGTTTAGCGACTGATTCAGATCGAGCGGAATTCTCAGTCGCTACATCGTGGTATCAGAGCTTTGGTTTACAGAGCTCGGAGAACAAGACACATTAGAACCAAATGAAAGAATTCATCAGAAATTGGATTAGTAATATCCAACGAGAATGACTCGTTAGAGATAGGATCAGTAGTATCCTGAACGAGTGTGAAGAGTAGTGTTTTTGAAATAAAAATGAAAACAGATTTTGTTTTGAAATTTAAATCATTTTATACGTATTTGAATATTTATTTTATATTGAATTTGGACAATCCATTATATAAAGATTTTGCATATACGCCTTGCAAACGTGTTTTCAAAGTTTTAATGTACTGGAGTTATAGAATCACACTCTAGTTGCCCGAGGATAATTCTGGTGATGGGGCACCATCGCCAGTATTTATTTTCGAGTGACGAAAGTGAGATTTCTGTATATTTCCAATTGACTGGTGTGGGAACCGAAACTAGATAGGGCTTATTGTTGTGATTTGACATAACAAACATGATTTTCTGTATATATATCAAAATTATGTGATTTGAAATGATAATCAACTAATTGATTGCCGATTGTGCTGTTTGATTATTGGTTGATTAATTAAAATTTGAACCTTTAACCAAATTGAATCAAATAGTGAGTTATATTGAAAATTTGTTGCATTTGCATACATGTGCATGTACTTACATTGAACAGGTCATAGCAAGGAGGCTAGAGCAGAAGAATAAAATCGTTTGCCCAACAAATAGGTACATGTTTACCATAATTTACTGTTTTGTTTGGGTGATGATGATTTTATGAGCCGATTGGCGTTTTCTTTTTCTTTTTGATTGAAGAAGGCCATGGGAGGCTATATGAAATATCCCGAAGTCCCCGGTGCAGAGGAGGTTATGGCGAAATTTTTCGAAAATTTAGGGTGTTAGCCAAATTTTTGAAAAATTTGAAAAGTTCTTAGAAACTGAAAAGTTGAAGAACTTAAGCCGTAAAGAAAATAATGGAAGTTGAGTTGATTTTTGAAACAACTTTCGGCTTCGTTCCATTTTAGGGATGAAAAGTTTTAAGTGGGGGAAATTGTAATAACCCAGAAATCCGAGCCAATTTAAAATTTTTATTTTGTAAATTTTAGTGAATTTTGATTATTTAAAATGAATTATTTTAAATAATAACGACGAGAAATCTATTTTGAATAGAATTCGAACATATATATTTACATAGATCGACGTTAGGATATAAATATTTATTTTAATTTATAAAAGGAATTGAAAATGGCGCGGTAGTTCGATAATTCGATTTCAAACTTCAAATGAATGTACCGGGTGCAAAATAAACCGGATTTTAGTGAAACCAAAAATAATAGAATCTATTTGAGAATATCTTTCCAACGAATCCGAAAAATCAAAATTTCATAGCGGGAATCAAAAGATATGTCCAGTTGAAAATTCAGAATAGTCGTTATGGAATTTCTACCCTTAAAAATGACCATTTTGCAAACGGTCTCAGAATTTGACGAAATTAGTTTTGTTAGGACCGTATTGTACGAAGTTAGAAAATATTTTTCGGGAATTTTTAGGGTTTGTATGTGGCCCCGGTAAATTGAAATGTGCGTTCAAATTCAATATATAGAGTTATATTTTGATTCCGACGAAAACTAATCAAAACGATCGAATCAGCTTACGATACATATCCCACTGTGTTCGGAATGGGGGTAATTAGCTAGTGGCGACAGTCGTTGGGTCCGATTTGGTACGAATCGAAAAGCAACTTTTTGGATTAAATTAAATAATTAAATATATTATAAATTTCACTTAACCACCCCTTTTCCCTCTATAAACGGTCAACGCCCTATAACCCTTTCCTCCCCAACCCATTACCAGATCGACCAAAGCAAATAAAAAAGAAAAAGAAAAAAAGGAGGAACGATTGAGGCTGCTACCCCCACGCTCGCCACCACCGAAGACGCCAGCCCCGGAGGTCCGCCACCTCGTCGCCAACGCCTGACCTCGCGCCCCCTTCCTTCCTTGTTCGAGACCCGCGCCTCAAAGCCCTGACGCCGCCTGAAAACCCCCCAACCGTAATCGCCCTTGAAGGCCGCTACCCCCTTTCCACGACCATCTGGAGCCCCTTCGTCTCCAACGACTGCACAAACCACCCCGCCTTTTTTTAACAGTGAGTCTTCTTATTTTTAATTTTTTTTGTAATAGTCTTTAAATAGAAACTGATTCATATATATGAAGAGTGGAAGTAATTCTCAGTTTTAATGTAATCAAAAATTGATTTTTATACATACATACAAAGATTCAATTTTTTATTTATATGAACAACGAAAAAAAGAAGAGATTTTTATTCGTATAGTAGCGAAATAAAGAAAGGATTTTCCATATATGTTTGCGAAGTAAAAAATTAGATTTTTATATGTACAATAGCACTATAAAAATATAATTTTTATAATATAGTAGCCAGATTAAAAATATGATTTTTATTCAATTAGTGTACAAAAATTTGATTTTAAAGTGTACAACCTTGAGTAAAGGTTCGATTTGTATAAAGATGTGGTTTATAATATATAAAAACGAGATTTATCATTTAAAAAGAGTTGATTTCTTTTTGTTTAACATGATCATAAAGCTTTGATTTTGAAAGGGCGAAAGCTTTGATTTTGAAAGGGCAAAATTTTATTTTTGAAAAGGCAAAATTTTTATATAATGTAAAGAATAAAAATATAATTTTTACATGATAGGAATATTAAAAATATGATATTTATATCATAGGAATAATTAAAATATGATTTCTATATAGTAGATATTATAAAAATATAATTTTTATGGGATAGAGAAAGAAAAGAAGCGATTTTTATAAAGTAGAGATAATAAAAATATGATTTTTAATGCGATAAAAAAAATTCGATTTTTCAATTATGTATGGAAGTAAAAATATGATTTTTACTTCGATAAAAATAGGATTTTTATATGTGAAGTGAATTAAAAATATGATTTCTAACGTGAACCACGTGTAACAGATCTCATTGAAAGCACGACGAAGATTTCCTATATATGAAGAGTCGCGGTGAATTGGTTTAGCTAGTTGGTGTGATCTTCTCACTTTTAATTTAATTTTCTAGTTAAAATATATACTAGGATGCAGACGGTGTTTAGTAGCACCCGACACCCGTCGTCCACAGACCATGGACGGCTTGTATGCTTGTTTGTTTGATTTTGATGTGTTGTTGATTGTGTGATGTGAAATGAAATAAAATAAAATATTTATATAGTTAAAAATATTTTATAGTTGAAAATAGAATTTTTAACGTGTATTAAAATGAAATAAACGTAAACAAATCGGACGATTTGTTTATATACACACATTTGACTGATATTGATTGGGACGATAAATTTTACACATCGCCCAACTGCACAAATAAAATCTGTGTTTGATTGTTTGAAACCCCACACGGGTATTGGGAAGATATATGACATACACTAATCCCAATAATTAGTTGTATGTCGATCGACTGATTGACAGACTGTTATAAACGTTGAATATCTATATTTGATGCTTATACAGTGTAGAATGCACTTTGGTTGATGGTCGATTATTTGTCATTGTTGATATATACATGTGTTGAAGAAAATCCATATAATCAACACTATATGATAATTGATTGGGCCGCATTTCAATTTGGAAAATAAGAAAATAATTTCATGTGTTGAATAAAAGCCGTGTTCATTAGATTGACGCCATTTTGACGTGAACGATATTTATATCGATTTTATTCAATTTATAATGAATATCGAAAGTGATTTCAAAATCTGATATTTTGAAATGAATTGAAATTCGAATTAAATTGAAATGAATTGAAATTCGAATTAAATTGAAATGAATCGAAATTGAAATGAATTGAAATTCAAATTAAATTGAAAAGAATTGAAATTCGAATTAGATTGAAATAGAATTGAAATCGTTTTGAATTGAATTTAGAACATATCAAATTTGAACTGAAATTGATTTGAATTTGAGATAGAAGTTGAAATCGTTTTGAAAACGAATTTTAAACGATTCATGTAATACGTTTTAAAAGGAAATCGACGAAATATATATAATATATATATATATATAATGGCTTGAATAGAACGCGCCGCGGTAGTTCGCGAATTTCGACCATTGACTTCGAATGGATATTGCGGGAGATCCGACCGTCGAATTCTCCTAAAACCGGAACCATTGGGTTCGTACTGAAAAGAGCTTTCTAACTAATATTAGAAATTAGAAATCTAACGGTTGGATTTGGAATTATGTCCAAATCAAATTTAGAAAAGGTCGCTATATGTGCAGTTCGATGGCCGTTGATGGAAATCGACTGTACGGGCCTTGATAAAATTATTAAAAATAGTAATAATTTGTGTAAAATCATAAGAAATGATTTGGAAAGGATTGGGATGAAAAATCTCCATATTTGAAAAGATAAAAATAGATTTTTATCGAAATGAACTAGTTTTGAACTAGAATAATAATTTATTTATTTTTAAAATAAACTGGATTTGAAATGGTTTTGAAAATAACCAGAATTTCCAATAATTGAGTTGGAATGGATTTGAATCGAAATTGCCTGTGGAATATTTCGATGTTGGATTTTGGGATTATACAGATATTGTTATGGAAATTTGAAAGATATATTTATATCGTTATTTCCAATACGATATTTGTTGGTTGTAGAATTTGATATTGAATATAAGCCGATATATTTTCTATTCGGAGCCTTGTATTTAATATCAAATGTGATTTGGGTTTGTCGTGAATGGTGTCTTCATTAACACTGTTCTTAAACCCAGTTGAGAATGAGATTAAATCTTTTTATTTAGATTTAATGAAGTGTACCAATTAAATGGTATTTAATTGGAATTGATTTTGAATTGATTTTTGGGTTTATCGTGAACGGTGTTTTAAATAACACTGGTTCATTAACCCGATAATTAATGGAATGTGATTTTGGGATTACCGTGAGCCGTGTTTTAAATGACATTGGTTCTTTAACCCAGTTAAAGGCAGGATATTGATTTCTGTGAAGATTAAAACTAAGTGGGGTTTTAATGAATCTTTAATTAGATTTAAATGGTCGAGAATGGAGTATTACCAGTTTTGCTCCAGGCGATAGTTAAATCTTTAATTAGATTTGAACGTGAAATAGTAATTGAATTTACCAATAACACCGTGGTGTTAGATATGAAGTATGACCAGTTTTACTTCATGGGATGAATAGGTTGGGATTGGGAAATAAAATAAATGATTACTTCGGTGTGGTTCGCTAATCCCGACTAGTTTGAATTGATATTCAAAAGAAGATTAAAGAATAAATTTAAAGAATTTATCTTTGATAAAATTAATGGGAACCTTTCCCAAAGTGTAAGAACATTTGAATAGAAGAATATTCTGAATTGGAATGAGGCGTATGTTGTGTTTGTGTAACACTTGTTTACTACATACGCGAGTTATTCAGAAAGACCAGGTTTATCCCATTCTGAATAACTGATTCGACGATTAGTCGAAGATGAAGACGGTGGTTGAAGACCGGAGATCTTCACATCGTTTGGATAATTACTGATGATCTTGATTGGGCCGTACACCCAAGGGAAGGGAATCAATTAGTGGTCGTCCAGACGTACTTGGAGATCGATGGATATGCGAGGTACTAGGTGCCTCCGGTTTTGTTCAGACCCAGAACGGACTTGTAAATGGACTATGTGTCTGACACTGGATTTTATTCTATGTGATTGTTTTCTATTGAATATATATCTGTTTGGCGGCGGAGAATTTATTCTCCTGCTTAACGCCCTTCTCTGAGACTTACGAGCTCAGAGGTTATATATTGATGGATATCAAACACATGGAGTGAATTGCCTGTGTGGCATGCCTAAGTGGAAATTGATCGAGGCTTCTATTGAAAAGAAAATTCTTGTGGTTGATGATCAAAGCACGGCCTGTGTGGCATAGCTTTGTGTAACGTGAATTCGCGAGCCTCACACCCCGGTGGTGAACCAAAAAACGGAGAGGACCTCAAGGAGGACATGCGTTTCTTTCTAGTTAGAAGTGGCGTCAGTGGTTTTACACGCCCTGACGAGTTTGACTTATGTGGTTGTTGCTATTGCAAGGCGCCTCGGTTTGATCTGACAATCCAGGTCCGATGGAGTCATTCATTGGCTCATTTATGCCCCAAAGGGCGGGGAAACGCAGTGTTCAGGCATTTTAATCCACATCGGTGGACCGGCCCTGACGATCCAAGTGGCTTGACTGAGTACTTGCCCTGAGACTTCGACTAGACAGTCTCGAATCGGTAGAGGACTATCTTTTGCCTCGGTTCACAGATGGAAATCCAACTTCCAATACGTGACGTTTCGATTTTCGTTGTAATCCTATATATGGCAACATAGTGGGATAGGGCGCTTATGCCGTCTATGATTGATACTTATGACGTGAAGTTGTTTTATACACTATGCACTTATAATAGTATCAAATGATTTGTTTTAAACGTATCAAGCATTCTTGGCTATTATAAGGTAAAAACCCTATCCTCCGGCTTGCGTTGCATTGTGTGATGGGACCTGGGTCTTATAATAGCTTCATAGTTCTTTATTTAGCATCGCGCTGTTGTTTTATGCACTGGTATTCTTGGGAGAAAACCCGTTCCATGTTATACGGCGTGGTCCTTTGATTTACCTAACTTTAAATTAAAGATTAATAACTGTTTTAGTTCTCACACCAGTCCCATGACTGACCTGGAGTTTATTGTTTTAACCTAAACTCTGGGTGTCCTTATTTTGACATGGGCAGCTAGCAGTTTTGGTTTTGCAGATTTATATTCACAAGATCATGATTTACAGCTGGAACGATACTCGGAAAGCTCTGTATCCATATTTCTCTTCTAGTTGTGTATTGTATTATTTTTCCGCTGCTATGTAATGTATTGTAATCTCTGATATTTTTCTGATGTATATTATTTGTTTATACTCTGTATATTCTTATACTCTGATGAATTGTTGTAGTTAACAATGAAATGTTCTTCCGTCTGAGTTATATTTTGTCGTGTTCTCAAAACAATCAGGCGTTTCAAACGGTCTGGGTCGGTTTAGCGACTGATTCAGATCGAGCGGAATTCTCGGTCGCTACATACTAAGCCACGAGGACAAATTTAACTTGTGGTAGAAATCTGCCGGGAACCAACCAGCAAATCCAGCATCCACAAGTAGTCAACTTAATGTGCGAGGCCTGGGACATAAACTTATATATATATAACAATCAATAAATAAATAAGAATAGTAGTTGTCTTTTGGGGTACAACAAATAAATACCTTGGGACCGATAAATAGTTGCCTTAGGAAAATATGACCGTTATGGTCAACAAAAAGGAAATAAAAGGAAATGGGTGTCAAAAGGGAATTTATGATTGTCGTTTAAATACTAAGTCCAAAATAGGGAAGAAATCAAATAAATACCCTAAGAAAAAAATGGGATTTTATCCTTTCTTAATTATGTAAATAAATATAGAGCTTATGTAACGTCCCTCTATTTTAACCGCTTCAAATTGATAATTAAACCAACTTAAAACACTCAAAATTACAGATTGTTAGTTAGCTTACAGAGTTAAGAACAGAATCAACCCAGAAAAAAAAGATAAAACAATATTAAATAGCAAAATAAACTTATATATATATATATAATCTGAATTTTTGATACAGGATTTTCTATACAGTAGAATTCTAAAATATACTTTGAATACCCAAAAATATTTACTATTTGAAATCTTCAGAGTGTGCGGCCTCGGAATCCCAGCTTCGCCAGTCTTTTATTCCTAAGCTATAATCTTTAAATCTGTAATGCTCGGGTCTGACCCGAGCGTCCCATGCAAAAACATAAAACGCTCGAGTCAGATCAAAACATAGTTCAAGTAAATTAACACGAGTGGAGGTAAAGATCCAGAATTCAATGGATAAGAGAAGGTGACAATAACACGAAATTTTTTCATAGTATAGCCAATAAAAGGAGGCGGGAAAATATGATTCATTCCATTGTCATTAATGATATTGAAGTGTCGGCTCAGAAGGATTTGAATGATGCTTTTACTAGGTATTATAAGCAGATCCTAGGAACTAGGTTAAATAGAAGGATTGATGTTAGATGGAATGATATATATCCGTCTGCCACTAGTATTGATTTAACGGGTTTAGATAGTCCTTTTACTGAGGGAGAGATATGGAAGGCAATATGTGATATGCCTAGCGACAAAGCCCCAGGACCTGATGGTTATTCAGTTCTTTTTTATAAACAATTTTGGGAAATTTTAAAGGCCGACATTATTAATCTTTTTAATGATTTTTATAATGGTAACTTAAGGTTAGGAAACTTTAATTTTGCTAATGTCATTCTTATACATAAGAGAGTTGGAGCGAATTCACTAAAGGATTTCAGACCTATCTCATTAATTAATGTGTCGGTAAAGATCATCTCTAAAGTTCTTGCCAACAGACTAAGCACTAAGATGAATGATCTAATTGATGTTTCACAAACAGCGTTTATTAAAGGTAGAAATATAGTGGATGGGGTAGCGGCAGTACAGGAGTACATAAATGTCTGTGTTAAAAATAATTTTTCATGTGCCATTTTGAAGCTGGACTTTGAGAAGGCCTTCGACTCGGTCGATTGGGACTTTATATGCGAGCTTTGTCTGGCTAGGGGTTTTAGTGTTAGGTGGACCAACTGGATTATGTTACTACTTAAGTCGGGTTGTTCCAGTATTGTGGTTAATGGAGTAGTTGGTAAAAAGATTCAGTCTAAGAGAGGACTCAAACAAGGTGATCCTCTCTCGCCTTTTTTATTCAACTTAGCGGTTGATGTCTTCTCTAGAATTATCAAGAGGGCAGGTAATTCAGGGGTCTTAGGTAAGGTGGGAAATGACGAGTTCCATAATGAATTATCAATTCTTCAATTTGCAGATGATACACTATTATTTTCATCTCATTTACCTAAACATGTTATTACTCTTAAGTTTATTTTATATTGCTTTGAGATGTTGTCTGGTCTTCGAATTAATTTTGACAAGAGTGCAGTCATGGTTCTTAATGATAGATGTAATGTGACGTCCTTAGTAGCCAACACTCTAAACTGTCCTATCATGAAATTCCCATTTGACTACTTAGGTTTCAAAATTAGACCGTCCAAGCTTAAGAAGATTGACTGGATAAGTATTATAGATAAAATAAGTAATAGATTATCGAGTTGGAATAATAGATATTTTTCTAGAGCGGGTAGATTAGTTTTAGTTAATTCGGTTTTATCTGCCATTCCCACCTATTGGATGACGGTTCATCGTTTTCCTAAGTGGGTGATTAAGAAAATTGACAGAATTAGAAGGAATTTTCTTTGGAACGGGGACATAAATTGTAGTAGTCACAAATGTTTAGTTAATTGGGATTTATGTTGCAAGGCCAAGAGAGATGGAGGGTTAGGGATTATTAACCTTGTTAATTTTAACTCATCCTTACTAACTAAATGGTTATGGAAATTTAGAAGTACTGATACAGTGGCTTCTTGGAAAAATTTAGTTTTAAAATCTTATTACTCTAGGGGAGAGTTTCTTGTGGGTTCTAGTGTTGTTAGGTCCAATAGATTATCTCACTTTTGGAAAGAAGTATTAAACTGTTTTGACTTTTTCAAGTTAGGTTGTAAAATGATAGTTCACTCTGGTAACTCTACTTTTTTTTGGCATGATGCGTGGATTTCCAGTATACCTCTTAAAATAGAATTTGAGGAGCTTTACAATGTTTGCGATTTCAAAAATTCATTTATAGCGGATGTTTATAGAAGTAATGTAGATCCCCCATGGGAGTTTTCATTCGTTAATATTTTGGACGGGAGATTGTTAAGACAACTAGCCTTATTGAAAGAAAAATTAATCTTATACCATATGGATGAGAATAGGGATACCATTAGTTGGGGATTGGATAAGAGTCAAGTTTATTCAGTAAATTCAATGTACAAACTTATCAATTTTCCTGGTATGTCATTACTTCCTTTTAAGTTCATATGGATTTCAAACTCTCCTCCTAAAGCTAAGTTTCTTATGTGGTTGATTACCCATAAGAAGCTAAACACAGTGGAGCTCTTAAAAAAGAAGAATATTTTGATTAATGCTAAATGCTGTTTTTGTAATAACTCAGAGGAGGATGTGGATCATTTATTCTTTTCTTGTAATTTTCCCAAATATATCTTAACCATGGTACTAAAGATTTTTGTTTTGTCTAGTGAGAATTCATTCAATAACTGTGAGGAATATTGGAATCATTATAGACTTAATCATAATTCAAATCATAGGTATGTTTTGGATTCATTAGTTATCATAATTAGTTGGTACATTTGGTTAGAAAGGAACCAGAGATTTTTTAATTTTAGTGTAGAGTCTCAGGATAAATTAATCATAAAGATAGTGTATTTCTGTTTGGATTGGATGACCATTTCTCGCAATAAGTACTTTAGAGACTTGAGATTTGGTAATTTTTTGCATAAAGTTAGGTCTAATCTGGGGTTATTCATGAGTATCAATAGATACTTTAGAAACAATAGTTATCGTATTTGTGCATAGTAATTGTAGCTTTGATAACGTGAGTCTTCTCTTTCTTATGTTGCATATATGTATGGATATATAATGATATATTTATAAGTGTATATATATATGTAGGAATGCATATATATATAATTATATCTATATATATAGTTATATATATATATATCCATATATATATATATATATGTGTGATGGTTGCTAATGATGGGTGTTCTAGTTTATGTTCAGGTCTTTAGGTGTAAGATCATACTGGAGAACCATATGGATAGCTTTATGATGAAGTCTTGGAGCTTTTGGGTTATGCTGATTTGATTGGATCATTTTTTGCTTGCTTAGATTATATTGGAGTATGAGTAGGAGGAGTGTATGTATATATTGGTGAACTATTTCACCATTTGTTTCTCCTCGTTTATTATATGTAAGGGAGTGGATATACTTCTTATCGGGTGGTGGCCATGCCGGAATTCGATAACGAAGTATGATGGGTGGTGGCCTTGCCGGAACTCATCTATCCACTTTCCCTTACATTCCTTTTTGAGACTCTTGTTTTTTTCGGGTCTGTGTTTTTGGTGTATGTATTTGGATACTGTATCACTTTATCTTATTATACATATGTGTGCTCTCTTCCCCTCGGAAGACCACACATTTTTGCTTTTCAAAAAAGTAAATTAACTTCAATAGAACTGAATAAAACGGTTAATTCTAACATCAAGTATAAACAATGGTGTAATATCGATACATAACAGTTCTGATTTCAGGGCGGACTGGCTGTCATGAAAGCTTGTTTATCCACACATGTATACACGTGTGGACAGCCTCAGTTTCCCATACTGAATCTTAGATAATAGTGTAACAACTTGGGATGAAACAAGTCAGAACATATGTATTTAAATATATACATATGCCGATGACATCTATACACACATACAATAGTACGTATATACACGTGTCCATCGGCCTCCACATATATAAACTAAAAACCATGCTTACGAAAGATAGGCTAGTCGGATCAATGTGTTTACAGCATGAAATAAGGACATAGCAAGCATAAGCCAACCAATGAATAGAGACATCAATTAGGAAGCCACTCGAGCTATCGAATAGGGTACATATTTAAATGCCAAGGGTTCACGGCCAAGATAAATTGTATGAACATAAGTTCAGTTAACGTTGTGGTCAAAACTCAAATTTTTTACCTTAGAAATTCATGTGTAGAAATATATGAGGTCGGTCCTAGAAGGAAGACAAGGCAACAACCTTACTAAAATGACAAGGATTCTTTTCCAGTGATACCATAATCAATCTCCCCATACCATGAATGTATTCATGTCTTTCTATACATTTATATGTTCCCCAAACGTGTAACATAGGCATTGCATATATAGATACATCCAAGCAGAACAGGTGTCTAGTTACCAAATCAAAGAATATGTAGAGGTTCATAGTAATGTCCAACGTCAAAACTTCTAACATATATGCACTTCCGGTTTCAGTCTTTTATATTTCAATTTAACCAAGCCAACAGGTAAATGGTAGTAAAAAAACTAGTTGCCTAACTAAATGACATTTTACTTATAATTATATTTAGGAAGGGCATTCGTCATCTAAGATATTTCAGATATAGACATCAGCCTTGGTGACAGTAAAGACCTCACTAATAAATTCATCACTAATATATACGCATAAGCATGCTTCTTGGATAATATGGTGCAGGAAATTTGACCAGTACTTTAGTTCTAAATCCCATTCCAACATTGGACATTACAGAAAATGCAAAAATATATATAAAAACATTAATGTTTAGTAATGACCATGGTATGGGTTTTAAGGGTGACAGTGAAGAGGTTTTACCTAACTATTTAAAACAGGTTGTCAAATTCAGGTTATAAATAATAAAACAATATTCAAGTTATCAACTAAGTTGAGTGGGACATGCATAGAAACAAGGCAGCAAAGACTTGCACAGGGATTAAAGTATCAGGTTCGAACTAAAGACCCGACAGAGACATGGGTTTATTCATATGTGAGTTCAACTATATATCTCGGTTTCAATGATCGGGGTGTTAGCAATTATATCATGTAAACAAATGGTTTCAGAATTCTATCAAATAACAAATGGTTTCAGCAATTGTGCTAAATGAACAAATTAACATAAGTCATATAGCAGCATACATGTGAATATATATTTGTAATAGGAGCATGAATGAATGAATGAATAAAGCAAGGCATGCATACAGCCAAGGTATGATTGTTCTGGGTTCAACATGCATTTGAAGAAAAAGGATGTAAACAGTTTGATCGGTATCGACGGGTGTCGTGCTTTAAGCAAAACGGTAATGGAAAGTTCAGAACAAGCCTAGCAATAAGTTCAAAAGTGGTCAAGGTCTCAAATATTAGCAGAATAATACCATGTCCGACATGTATACCGGATGTTCATACATAAGCAAAAAGTTCGCATACAGTAAACTATATGGTAACAATTTACATAAATTTTAAACCCAACTAATTTCATAGTTTCAGAATTTAACAAACAAATCTTTAGAGCGCGTATAGGAAGCAATAACTATACATATTTAACAGACTTTTCAAATTTTTAACAGGGTATAAGTGAAATGTCATAATTTCGTTTGCAGTTCTCAGTGATTTAGATTTCCGCACATTCTTATTGCTTTTGTTTACTGGCAAAGTTAGTTTTCACTCTTGAGCCACAAACGTTGAGAGCGGTTTTAAGTAATCATACACAGTAAATAAGTGATCGACATAGGCAGTTGATAAGTGACCAACATAGGCAGTTTTCAAGTGATTGACATAGGCAATTTTCAAGTGATCGACATAGGCAGTTAATAAGTGATCATATGCAGTAAATGAGATATATGACTATCCAGATTTAGGCCAGTTTGATGTAAACATGGACTGGCATTCACAACCAGATTTGAACTGATGTATCACACAACCATACATATTAGTTTCGGGATGGCTAAGCATCACAAATATATCATTCAGCAAAAATGCGAAATTTTGAAAGGGTTCAGGTGCCATAGTCATGGTAAATAGGAACTAGGATTGCATGCTACCTCAATAGCATACAAAATAGTCGTCAGTAAACTAACAGCAAGTTAATTACATTAAGGTGGGTAATGATTTTTAAAGTTGAAATTATTCACAATATCCTATCGATCAACCGACAAGCTGCATACGTGTATGAGCAGATTATATTGGTTGGAAAATCAAGTCTAAGGCAACAAGCAACTTGACATCAACAGGATAAATAGTATCAATACGATTACTGGTATGTATATACACACGTATGCCAACAATATGAATATACATATTCAAGGGTATATGTATACATGTATACGTCGGCCTCCACGCGTGTATACGCATACGAAATCCCACGCCATAATTAACACAAAAAGGGACAACCGACATTCACAACCTCAGGGGCATCAAAGTGGGAATGAACAACCAAAATGTCATGCACAAAATCAAGTGGAAATCAACAATACCGCAACAAATATTTCAACACCAAGGTCATCATCACTATTAAAATCCCTAATTTAAATCCGAAATTAATTTACTTGAAACTAGGTTTAATTGTGAGTGAATTGCTCACCGGTAACAGCGAAGAACTAAAGAACCGGTTGTGATCCGCGAACTTCGGTACTGGTTGCTTCGATTGATTTGCTGCGGTGATTTCCTAATTCCGGTCCCCCCTCACCTTTTTTTGCTGAAGTCGATTACCAAGATGTGCTGATACTTGGAGGAGGGCCTCAAACTTGGTGGTTAGGGCAGGAGAGATTTTCTTCTGCCATTAAAATGAAGGAGGGGTTTTCGATTTAGAGTTTTTCTTCGATTTAAGGGAGAATGAATGTCGGTAGCGAAAGCTTTTGGAGAAAGGAACGATGTAGGAAGAAGGGTTTCAGCCATTAAGCTTGAAAGAGAACAATTTGGTTTTGCTGAAGAAATGGGAAAGGAAAGCGTGATTTATAAACGGAGAAAAAATTAACATAAGAAGGACGTTCCGTCGTAGGGTATAGGGTAGCTGCAAATTCAATGAATAGGTCGGTGAAGTTATTGCTAAGGAAGGTAATATCTGTTTGTAATTAAAATTAAACTTTACCATGAATATCCCAAATGCTTTAAATTTGTACCGCCAACCCATTTTCCAAACGCGAAAAAAATTATAAGGAATTCTTCGTCTTTGCGTACTAAATTCAACAAAATTATTCTGGTTGTAAACTGACTCCGTCTGTATATAACATTATTTTCAATTGCGAATTTATTTATGGGTTCACTGTTTGTTCACAAAACAACTTCGTTTAATTCCAAATTTTAAACGTTACGTTTCGATCTCTTTATACACATATCCAAGCTAACTTCCATATATTTCAAATAAAATTTCCTTTTTTTAACGTTAACTATGTTTATTTTTATTCGGTCATTTACATTTTCTGATCGAATTTCAAATTAGTTCGAATGTTCAACAAAAATTAAGTTCAAATATTTAACAGTAAATATTTGACTCTCAACCAACCAAAATAGATTAAATATTTAATTCAATTCAACTCAAAACAATATATTTGATTTTCTAACCCGCGTATCAATATAAAATTGATTATGAATAATTTAAATTTTCAATTAAATTCATACTCCAATTGTCTGAATTTATGGGACGTTACAATCATCCCCCTTTAAAACTTTTCGTCCTCGAAAAGGATAGGTTGTTATAGTTATATCAACGTATACTTTTAATTTTCTTCCATATTCGTGTGAAATTCTCCCACAACTAATTTAAATATCGATATTTAAGTCACTGATCCCTTTTGTTTATCCATCATATTTCATTAACTCGGAAAAATAATTTTTTCTTTGTTATAACCGGAGATGATGTTGGATCAACACTATTTTCCCTCTCTTCTTCATCGGGTTTTATTTATTTTTCCTGCTTTTTAAACCATATTTAATTTTATCAGACCAATTTCTATCTCAATTCATTTTTGAGATATCCCCAATTCTCATTTTATCTAATCTTCAAAACAATGTAATTTTTTTCAAAACCAATTTCGTTATAAATTCCAATCCCTGCATAAGTTGGATTTATACAACTCGACTATTCCAAATTTCATTATAAACATCATCTGTTAATGTTACTTAACTGTAATGGGTCTAGGCTTAGCAACCCTCAACCCAATCTTCCTTACCTTCAAACCATTTAACCTTTTTCTACATCCATTGAAGAGCGTAAATAACATCTCCTCTTCAAGTTACAAATTGTCGACTTGAAAATTTCCAAAATTCGAAATCTTTTAAAATTATAACACGAAACTCATGCAAAAATATTTATATAATTACTCCAGAATTCTCTTTCTTAGCTTGTTTAGTTAGGTATATTTTAACTCCTAATTATTGAATTAAAAACGTTTAATAACTCGAAGTTTGACAAGTCTATTGTCGTTCTCACAGATGTTAGACATATGCTGGCCAAACGCACAACTAAAATCTCCAATTACTAAATATCCTTGTTTCAAATCCAAGTGAAAATATTCTTCAAAAATTCTCTTTTAAAACAGATACGGAAAGTACCAATGTGATATTGATATGTTGATTGTTCATGAATCGCATATACACAATGGTTTCGTCTGGAACCCCCAGAAAACACAAATATCCGTAGGAATTCAATTCCCTGCGAATTTCGTCATGGACAGATCAACAAAAAATATATTTACAAATCAAAAGAGAAAACTGACGTTACTGAGCGTTAACTGCTCTATCTCACAGTCACAAAACAATCACGGAATTATGAAGATACTTCAAGTCACGAGGACAAATCAAGTCATAAAGACAAATTAGGTCACGAAGACCAATCAAGTCACGTAGACAATGCTGCAGCAAACAGGTGGCTCAAAATCACTAAGATATCTCAACATCGCATGGCTCCATTCTACCTTTAGTAACTCTAATGGTTACATCTCTTTCACTTGTAGATATGCCATGTGGACCGCAGGTACACAATGGTTACGCCTGATTCCCTCAGGAAACATCCATACCCGTAAGTGAGACGACCTCATTTCCCGTACAGACGGAGACAAGGGTAATCTTTGGAATATAACACAGAAACAGATAATAGCAGAACAGAATTAGATAAATACACCAGATAACGAACAATAGAATATACTGGATAAAAGTAATCATCAGAGTTACACAGTATACAAGATCTTACTTAGTACAATTACAGTTCAACTATACATAAATGACTACAGCGGAAAACAAACATAATATGTACAATAGGAGCTGAACAGCATAAAAAGAGATAAATGATAGAATCCATCTTCAGCTCCTGCTATCCGGATATAGCCAGCTAAAACCTGAATACAAGGCTGCCAGTGTAGAAAAATGGGCACCCGAGTTTGAAAGTGAAACAAACTACGAGTCAGTCATGGGACTGGTATGGGAAATCTACTCAACACTTTTATAATATGGCTAATCACTGGACCACGCCACTTTCATGGAACGGGTTTACTCCATTGGATTGCCAGTGCTTTAAAACAAATCATTCTTTTAAACATCGCAATGCTTTTTATAGAAATGAAGCCATTATAAGACTCAGTTCCCATCACACAATGCAACGCAAACCGGAGGATAGAGTTTTACCTTATAACGGCCAAAATATGCTAGATATGAATAAAACAAAAGCATTTGATATTATTTCTAGTGTTTATATGTTTTAAAACCAATTTCAAATCATAAT
This sequence comes from Allium sativum, assembly GCA_030737875.1. Classification (NCBI taxonomy): domain Eukaryota; kingdom Viridiplantae; phylum Streptophyta; class Magnoliopsida; order Asparagales; family Amaryllidaceae; genus Allium; species Allium sativum. The sequence goes on along the minus strand of CM060921.1, from coordinate 290,166,344 downwards.
TATCAATCATAGACGGCATTAATGCCCCATACCACTATGTCGCCATATATACGTATACAATCAAAACCGCACAGTCACGTATTTGGAAATTGGATTTCCGCCATGAACCAAGGCAAAAGATAGTCCTTACCGACTTCGAGACAATCTAGCCTATGTCTCAGGATCAGAGCTCGAGTGTGACCCTTGGATCGCCAGGGCCGGTCCACCGATGTGGATTAAAATTCCTGAACAATGCGTTTCCCCGCCCTATGGGGCGTAAATGAGCCAACGAATGACTCCATCGGACCCGGATCGTCCGATCAAACCGAGGCGCCTCGCAACAGTAACAACCACATAAGTCAAACTCGTCAGGGCGTGTAAAACCACTGACGCCACTTCTAGCTAGAAGGAAACGCATACCCTCCCTAAGGTCCTTCCTCCCGTTTCTGGTTCATACCGGCTGTGAGGTTCACGAATTCACGTTATACACAAAGCTACGCCACACAGCCGGTGCTTTGATCATCACCACAAGACTTTGCTTTTCAACAGAAGCCCTGTTCATTTGCCACTTAGACATGCCACACTAGCAATTCATGCCATGCGACTGATGTCCATCGATACACAACCTCTGAGCTGGTGCGTTTCAGAGAAGGGCGTTAAGCAAAAGAATAAATTCTCCGCCGCCAAACAGATGTATATTTAATAGAGAACAATCAACATAGAATAAAATCCAATGTAAGACACACAGTCCATTTACAAGTCCGTTCTGGGTCTGAACGAAACCGGAGGCACTAACCGTCAATCAGTGAGAGAACGATTTCCCAAATATTAACCCCGAAGGCCGAAACCAACATCAGATCAACACCCAGGAAACCATTCGACTTAGCCAACCTTCAGTTAATTTATAAATCACATCCATATCATTTATAATATTTTATAACGATTTATCGCTATTTTTATTTATTTTAAAATAGCTAATTTATTCAAAACGACGCTTCGGGCCATAACGCGCCCGTGGCGCTGTTTTTCTTCAGATTTGATTTACACATATCTGAAAATATAACCGTTGGATCTTCACAAAATTTACATCATTAGAAAGATCTTTTCAAAAAGAATCTAACTGTTCTAGTTTCGGGAAAATCCGACGGTCGAATCTCCCGGTATAATCGTTTGAAGTTTCGATTTCAAAATACGAACTACAGCATCGTTATTCGATTAAATTTAATTATATATATATATATATAATCGATTCTGGCGCTGTTTTTCTTCATATTTGAATTAAACATTCCAGAAAATCCAACCGTTGGATTTTTACAAAGTTAGTGCTGTTGGAAAGATATTTCCAAAGCAAACCCAACGGTTGCGATTTCAGGAAAATCCGATGGTCGGATCTCCCGGTATAATCGTTTGAAATCACGGTTTCAAAATACGAACTACAGTGTCGTTATTCGATATATTTTAATTCTATTTATATATATATATATATATATATATATATATATATCGATTCTTCGATTTCAAAACTATATTCTTTTCATATATTTGATAAAAATGATATTATTATCTAATTGTCTTCTATTTCAACATTTCACTAATTTTAACAATTCATGTATATAATAAAAATGTGATTTTTATTGTAAAACAATTCATTTCAAAACTCTATTATTTATATAGTTCATATAGGTAATAAAAATAGGATTTTTATTATAAAACACTTTATTTCAAAATATGAATACCATTCAACACATGAATTTCAATTCAACGAATGAATATCGATTCAACACATGAAGGTTTTCTATAGTTTATATAAATAGATAAAAAGGTGATTTTTATATTTAAAACACGAATACCATTCAACACATGAATTTCAATTCAACGAATGAATATCGATTCAACACATGAAGGTTTTCTATAGTTTATATATATAGATAAAAATGTGATATTTATATTTAAAACACGAATACCATTCAACACATGAATTTCAATTCAACGAATGAATATCGATTCAACACATGAAGGTTTTCTATAGTTTATATATATAGATAAAAATGTGATTTTTATATTTAAAACACGAATACCGTTCAACACATGAATTTCTAACCAATGAATGAATTTCAATTCAACACATGAAGGTTTTCTATTCAACGAATAAATATAGTTTCAGCAAATGAAAATAATTCAAACACATGAATATTATTCAAAATTTCGGTAGTATAACGGCAGGGTAGTTAAAACTGGGACCGTCCCTAGTACGGCTCCTCGCTCTACCTTAAAACCTCGCGGTTTTTGACAATGGGGATCATGCATCTAGTTCGCACGCAGGCGGCATGTATATATTTATTTCATTTCCACAAACTAATCCTATGTGGTTTCAACCAAATATTTCTCAACCACAAATGGGTATTTTTCAACCATAGTCAATCAATATCAACCACAAACAATTCCAATCAACCATTCGCTATCAATCAATTTTCACACCAATCACAACCAATAAATATCGTCCATGGTTTGTGGACGAGGGGCATATATATATATATATATATATATATATATATATATATATATAGCAATTCACTTCTATTTCAATACATATATAATTTTTACAACGCATATATAACTTACACATTGAATGTACAACTTATACAACGCTTATACATAAGGTGTACAATGCTTATATAACCCATACATCGACTATATAATTTATACATCGTCATTTTCCATATCATTTATAAATTAGAAATCTCACTTTGGGTTCCACTCCACTAAAAATAGCAGAAGGCTCAGAAAAATATGCGGTCTCTTCTAAAATGTAGAAGGCGTCCACACGAGTCCACTGTCTCTTGTTTCACTGAATTTCGTCAACACACAAAAAAGATATGATTTTTCAAAGTTTGCAACGGTTTAAAGGTGTTAAAAAAGTTGAAATTAACACAAGCCGTACCTCAGCTGAAAGGTTCAAAACTAGGTTTGGATTTATCTCGAAATCCGTGTAGCTATTCGTCGATCGGCCTTCGCAGCGTCGAAGGGGGAGGAGAGAGCTTCTAGCGCAGGGGGTGGCGGCCAGTTCGATCGTCAGAGGGAGCGGCGGCGGCGAGATGAAGGCGTCGAATTCTCGGCGTCCGTTCTCCCAAAATACGCAATGAAAAAAATCGAACCAGGTATGGATTTGAAGATCTCGAGGAGCTCTACAAAATCTTCAACTAGAGGAGCGGCTAATTTTACGTGGATTGATCGAAAAGTGGACGGGAAGATCAGAAAGGGTTTCCGTCGTTCGTCGGGGAGAGAGAAAACTGGGTTTTTTTAATATAAAAATTATGATTGGCCGGTGGGTTTTAAAGGGGTTTTCTGACACGACCACCAATCTAAACCCAACGACTGTCGTCCCTAGCATCTTACCCCCATTCCGAACACAATGGGATATGTTTCGTAGGCCCATTCAACTGTTTCAGTTTGTTTTCCTTCAAATTAAAATATATAACGTTCAATATTTGAACGTACATTTCAATTTGCCGGGGCCACAAACTGATTCAAAAAATTCTAGAAAAATAAATCTGGCTATGTTTTGACGATACGGTCCCAACAAAACTAGTTTCGTAGAATTCTGAGACCGTTTGCAAAAAGGCCCATTTCTGGTCGATCCAATTTAACTGTAATTGACCAAAACACGTTTTCATTTGCCACGCTCACATACTAGCTTCAAAAATTATGAAATTTGAAACCTAGCAATAACTTCACATCCCGGATCCAACAAAAGTGGTTTCGTTGAATTCCGAGGTCGTATGCAAAATGGCCAATTTCACGGGCTATATAAATTCCATAGCGACCTTTCTGAAAATTCATTTGGCCATAACTTTTGCTTTCCGCTATGAAAATTCGATTTTTCAGATTCGTTAGAAAGGTATTCACTAACAAATTTAAATATTTTTGGTTTCACTCAAATCCGTTTTGTTTTGCACCCAGTACAGTCCGACAAAGTTTGAATTCTATTTTTGAAACTGCAGCGCCATTTCAGGCCTTGTTTTAATCAGAATTAATTATATTTGTTTTCAAACGTGGATTCAAACTCACTTTTCATTGCTATTATTTAAAATATTTATTTTAAATATTTAAAATCCATTATTTTAGCTAATTTAAAAATTTTAAATTGGTTCAGATTTTCTAGGTCGTTACAATCTCCCCCACTTAAAACTTTTCGTCCCCGAAAAGGAACAAAGTCGAAAGTGGTTTGATTAATCAACTCTTCATCCAATCTAGCTTCAATTCTCCAACTTTTCAATTTCTGAGAATTTTCAAATTCTTCAAAAATTTGGCTAACACCCGGAATTTTCGAAAAATTTCGCCATAACCTCCTTTGTACGGGGAGAGGTTTGGAAATTTATTGGGCCATATTAGGTACCCAATAAATCCTAATAAGCATACACATATTTATAGTGATACATTCTGGTGTTTACAGGGGATCGTGTATTGATAATAACTCCAAAGAATAAATTCTCGTCACCCTGTCAAAGCCTGAGGGAGTGTGTATTTTAAATGCTCCAGAGGATAAATCCTTGTCACCTCGTCCCGTGTGGGAAATAAATAGTCCATGTGCCATATCTAATAACTAGAGAGACGTGGTTATTGTCAACTCCAAACCCGTGTGGTTTTTTTTTATTAATTTGGCAATTTTATCATTACAGTTTAAATAGTCCATATCAGTCATTAATTCAACCTGTAAAATATAGTCATCGCCATACAAGCCTCTCGCTCGTATGGTAAATCTTCCACCTCGTCACACAAGCTCCAAATGCTTATGTGGTATATGATGAAGTATACCTATCTTCCAGAAGTATGCCATGTAATGTAGTTCAAAATTAATTGTTACTATCCTATGGCAACATTTATTTTTACACACAGAATAACCAGCACTCCGCATCCAATGGAATTCACAGGAGTTGATATAATAATATTTCGCATCCAACTCATTAAGGTTTACCTATTTGTCTGGCACGCGAATAAAATCTTTACTCAACAGCTATCCATTTACCTGTTCAAACATATATAATGCACATGTATATATTTCTAACTATTTTCTAATCAGTTCAATGTGTGATTTAAATCGAATAAATCCTACCATTCATTCTATTATTGATTAAATTAACTATCGTTTTAATACTTCAATTAATCAAATTTACTATCATGCAACTCAAACAACAATCAAATTGTTTTTAACATTTCAAAATCATACGAATCAATTCCTATATCTTTTAAAATCATTCAGACTATAGAATTAAAAGTGCACATCCATGGAAAGAAAATAACAACAGAATAGAGAACTAATTGGTAATGCAAAGTATGGTAAATGTACCTTGCATCGGAGTCAATCAGAGATATCCACTTGGCATCTAGGATAAGCTTTCTGAATGCTCTCCTCAGTTTCCCAAGTACAATCTCGCGGATCTCCACTCCATTGCACTTTGACTAAGTGAACCTTCTTGTTCCTCAGCTCTTTGGTTTCTTTGCCGATGATCTTTAGCGGCTCTCGTCTCACAGCTAATTCTGGAGTAATTTCAATATCCTGTTGAGCTGCTTCTTCCACGATTAAGTCTGGATCATGAACGTGCTTTCGAAGCGGAGATATGTGAAACACATCATGAACTCCAGACAACCAATCTAGCAATTTAACCCTATAAGCGAGAGTTCCGATCCGTTCCAGAATAGGAAACGGACCAATGAATTTGGGTGCCAACTTTCCAGTTTTACCGAACCGGATAACTCCTCTCATCGGCGATACTTTCAAATATACATAGTCGCCCACAGAAAACGATATATCTCTTCTTCTTCTATCGGCATAGCTCTTTTGTTGGCATTGAGCGGCCAGTAATCGTTTCTTAATAAAATCGACTTTGTCGGCAGCTTCTCGGATCATACCTGGCCCTAACACAAGTCTATTTCCAGGTTCAACCCAACAAGCATGAGATCGGCACGATCTACCATACAACGCTTCGAATGGCGACATTGTCAGGCTCACCTGGTAGTTGTTATTATATGAGAATTTAGCCAAATGCAGATGGTCTTCCCACGATCTGCCAAAATCTAGAACACAAGCCCGCAATAGATCTTCTAAAATTCAATTCACCCTCTGAGTTTGACCGTCTGTCTGAGGATGATAAGCGGTGCTTAGATTCAGCTTTGTTCCCAGCTCTACTTGAAATGCCTCCCAGAATTTACTAGTAAATATTGTATCTCTATCACTAACTATACTGAGCGGCACTCCATGTACTCTAACAATTTCCTTGAAATATATCTGCGCCAGACTCTGAGCAGTTCTGTTTGATCTGACAGGTATGAAATGGGCGGTCTTCGTGAAGCGATCCACGATCACCCAAATACTGTTATTCCCTTTTCTGGTTCTACGCAGACCATCAATGAAATCCATAGAAATATGTTCCCACTTCCAACCAGGAACGTCTAGCGGTTGTAACAATCCAGCCAGTTTCTGTTTGTCGCTCTTGACTAACTGGCAAGTAGGGCATCGGCTAACATATATTGAAACGTCCCTTTTCATAGCCTTCCACCAGAATGTTCGCTTGAGATCGTTGTACATTATGGCCACACCAGGATGGATACTCAGTTTGGACTTGTGACACTCGTCTAACACTTCCCTTTTGAGCTCGGGGATGCCAGGGACACAAATCCTTCCTTTCAATCTCAGGATCCCGTCGTCATCTATTTGAAAACACGAGGGTTCGCCTTTCTGAATCCTTTTGATCATATCCTTAGTAAAGTTATCCTCCTTCTGAAGAATAGATATTTTACCAATCAAGGAAGTCGTAATAATAAAGCTGGCGATCATTACATTCTTTCGGCTCAGTGCATCGGCCACGACATTGGCTTTCCCTGGAGTGTATAGAATTTCAAAATCTTATGCTGCAAGAAACTCCAGCCAACATTGCTGCCTCCGATTCAAGTCTTTTTGGGTGAACAGATACTTTAACGACTGGTGATCTGTAAACAGTTCAAATCTCTCACCCAGAAGATAGTGTCTCCAGATTTTCAAGGCGAATACTATGGCCAATAACTCAAGATCATGAGTCATGTAATTCTTCTCGTGTGGCTTCAACTGACGGCTAGCATAAGCAATCACTTGACCTCTTTGCATTAACACTGCGTCAAGGCCTTCTCTAGAAGCGTCAGTCCAGACTTTCAAATCCTGATTGCCATCGATGATGGTTAACACTGGAGCTGTCGTTAATCTTAACTTTAGCTCTTCAAAAGCCTCTTCACATTTTGGAGTCCATTTGAATTTAGAGTGCTTCTTTGTAAGCTTCGTTAAGTGACCAGATATCTTCGAAAAGTTTTTAACAAACTTCCAGTAATAACTAGCCAATCCGAGAAAACTGCGGACTTCAGTGGGGGTATGGGCTGTTTCCAATTCTGAATAGCTGTGATTTTGCTTGGATCCACAGCAATTCCTTCTTTCGATACGACGTGGCCCAGAAATTTTACTTCTTCTTGCCAGAATATACATTTGGACAGTTTGGCTTTTAATACATTCCTTCTGAGGATTTCCAGAACCTATTCCATATGTTTTTCATGTTCGGCTTTTGATTTAGAGAAGATTAGAATATCGTCAATGAAAACCAGAACAAATTTATTCAAAACCCCTCTGAACACTCTATTCATCAGATCGACGAAGTAAGCAGGAGCGTTACATAAGCCAAACGGCATTACTAACCACTCGTAGAATAAGTCGGGACCTCTGAATGCTGTCATTGGAACACACTCTTCGGCAATTCGAAGTTGATGGAAACCGGTAGCTAGGTCCATTCGTGAAAATACTTGTGCGCCATTTAATCGATCCAACAAATCATCAATCTGCGGCAATGGATATTTGTTCTTTATGATCTGCTTGTTCAAATCACGATAATCCACACATAGCCGTAGAGTACCGTCAGATTTTGGGACAAACACTACTGCTGCACCCCAATCAGAGAAACTAGGCCTGATCAGGCCCTTCCATACTAGCTGTCGTGTTTGATTGTCAAGTTCTTCTTTCTCCTTCAAGGACATTCTTCGAATAGAGTGAACTACCGGCCTTGCATTCGGAATCAAAGCAATCTTGAAATCTATTTCTCTCTGTGGAGGTAAGCGAACAACTTCTTCGAACACATCCGCATAGTTCTTGACGATAGGAATATCTTTGATGATGTCAGGAATATTCTCTGTAGCTTCAGGGTATTTTCTATTTGGGCTGGAGAAACATTCAAAGCTGCCCAGAAGTCTTTTCTATTAGCATTCTGACCTTCACAGGGAATGGTTATATAATCACCTGATTTAATCTTCGCCTTTACGACTCCGTCGGCGCATTTAACTTCAGCTTCATATTTGGTCAACCAGTCTAACCCCAAGATAAGATCAAACTATTTAAAATTCATGACGACCGCGATGGCAGGAAACCGATAACGAGAGAAAGAAACCGGCACTCCACAAACCCAACTGAGATCAATGGAACCCCCAATCGGATTCTGGACAGTCATTGGTTCCTTGAGCTTTTTCAAATTCAAATCCAGTTTCTTAGCTGCATCCTTTGCAATGAAGCTTCGTGACGCGCTTGTGTCAAACAGTACTTTAACTGGAATATCTTTGACAGTTAGCGTGCCTTCTAAAACATCTGGCCTCTCTTGCACTTCTGCTACTTCATTTATATGTACTGTTTCAGGTTTTCTGAATAGCGGGCAGGCCTTTAAAAGATGACCCGTTTGATGACATCCACCACATTTTCTATTCTCTTGAAACCTCTCCTTGGATTTAGATCTACTCTTTATTCGCTTTTTCGAGGGTTTGCAATTCCCCTGAAAATGCCCTGGCTTATGGCAGTTATTGCATACGGCGGTCGTTACGGGTTCTTTCTCAGCCCTGGCCTTTTTCCTCTTGGCACTGGGCTTCTTATTGACCTCAGACCTCGTACTGGCTTCGGGAATATCAGTTTCCGACTCTTCTTTGTTACTAGAATAGACTTCTTCTTCGTCGTGCAACTTTCCTTTCTTATGGAGATCTTCATACTGATAAGCCATGTATATCATTTCTGGAAAAGGAAGCTTCACATTCCTCATTACACTATTCTGATATCTCCTTTGCAGGCCATGTATAAATCTCAGATTTTTCCTCTTTGGATCTTGAATCAGATGAGGAGCAAAGTGAGAAAGTTCGTTGAATTTCTTATGATATTCTGGGATGGTCATATCACCTTGTACCAGATAAGAAAATTCATCACATAATCGCTCCATCGCTTCGGGAGGAGTAAATCTTTCTAGGAAAATCTCTTTGAATCTGTCCCAGGTGATATCACATTCTGGATTATCTTTGATGATTGTTTCCCACCAGATCAAAGCTTCTTCTTTGAGCGCCCAAGAGGCTACTAATCTTTTCTGATCATCTCTCAACTGGATACGCTCAAATATTCTTTCTATAGAGCTCACCCAAGCTTGAGTTTGAATAATAGATTCATTGCCCGAGAACTATGCTCCGTTCAGATTTCGATATCTCTTTAATAGAGCCTCTAGATCGGGTTCTGCATTTCTCCTGTTTCTGACACTCATTTTTCTAGAACTTCTGCAAATGGAAGATCAAGTGTTAGGTCACAGAAAAGATATTTTAAAATATAGAAACACATACTTCAAATGTACATGTGTCTATCGAGGTGTAATTCCATTCTTCTTTACTCATACTAGGATATTACTTATCCTATATGTATAGAGTTACCCATCCTAGAACACTACTGGTTCTATTTATGACGAGTTCGTTAATATGTTATATTCCAGAACTAAGCTTAACCAAAGCTCTGATACCACGTTGAGACGACCCAATTTCCCGTACAGACGGAGACAAGGGTAATCTTTGAAATATAACACAGAAACAGATAATAGCAGAACAGAATTAGATAAATACACCAGATAATGAACAATAGAATATACTGGATAAAAGTAATCATCAGAGTTACATAGTATACAGGATCTTACTTAGTACAATTACAGTTCAACTATACATAAATGACTACAACGGAAAACAAACATAATATGTACAATAGGAGCTGAACAGCATAAAAAGAGATAAATGATAGAATCCATCTTCAGCTCCAGCTATCCGGATAAAGCCAGCTAAAACCTGAATACAAGGCTGCCAGTGTAGAAAAATGGGCACCCGAGTTTGAAAGTGAAACAAACTACGAGTCAGTCATGGGACTGGTATGGGAAATCTATTCAACACTTTTATAATATGGCTAATCACCGGACCACGCCACTTTCGTGGAACGGGTTTACTCCATTGATTGCCAGTGCTTTAAAACAAATCATTCTTTTAAACATCGCAATGCTTTTTATAAAAATGAAGCCATTATAAGACTCAGTTCCCATCACACAATGCAACGCAAACCGGAGGATAGAGTTTTTACCTTATAACGGCCAAAATATGCTTGATACGAATAAAACAAAAGCATTTGTTATTATTGCTAGTGTTTATATGTTTTAAAACCAATTTCAAATCATAACTATCAATCATAGACGACATTAATGCCCCATACCACTATGTCGCCATATATAGGTATACAATCAAAACCGCACAGTCACGTATTTGGAAATTGGATTTCCGTCATGAACCAAGGCAAAAGATAGTCCTTACCGACTTCGAGACAATCTAGCCCATGTCTCAGGATAAGAGCTCGAGTGACCCTTGGATCGTCAGGGCCGGTCCACCGATGTGGATTAAAATTCCTGAATAATGCGTTTCCCCGCCCTATGGGGCGTAAATGAGCCAACGAATGACTCCATCGGACCCGGACCGTCCGATCAAACCGAGGCGCCTCGCAACAGTAACAACCACATAAGTCAAACTCGTCAGGGCGTGTAAAACCACTGACGCCACTTCTAGCTAGAAGGAAACGCATGCCCTCCCTGAGGTCCTTCCTCCCGTTTCTGGTTCATACCGGCTGTGAGGTTCGCAAATTCACGTTATATACAAAGCTACGCCACACAGGCGGTGCTTTGATCATCACCACAAGACTTTGCTTTTCAACAGAAGCCCTGTTCATTTGCCACTTAGGCATGCCACACTAGCAATTCATGCCACGCGACTGATGTCCATCGATATACAACCTCTGAGCTCATGCGTTTCAGAGAAGGGCGTTAAGCAAAAGAATAAATTCTCCACCGCCAAACAGATGTATATTTAATAGAGATCAATCAACACAGAATAAAATCCAATGTCAGACACACAGTCCATTTACAAGTCCGTTCTGGGTCTGAACGAAACCGGAGGCACTATATGCCTTGCAAACCCATCGATCACCACGTACATCTGGACGATCACCACTCATTATCCATATTTCAGGATCCCTCCCAATCAGGACCTCGGTTACCATCCAAACGAGGTGAAGATCTCCGGTCTTCGACCACCGTCTTCATCTTCGATTTCTTATCGTTGATTCAGTTATTCAGAATGGGATAAACCCGGGCTTTCTGAGCAACTCGCGTATATAATAAACAAGTGCAACACTAACATACACACGCATCATTTCAATTCATTAGTCACTAACCGTCAATCAGTAAGAGAACGATTTCCCAAATATTAACCCCGAAGGCCGAAACCAACATCAGATCAACACCCAGGAAACCATTCGACTTAGCCAACCTTCAGTTAATTTCTAAATCACATCCATATTGTTTATAATATTTTATAACGATTTATCGCTATTTTTATTTATTTTAAAATAGCTAATTTATTCAAAACGACGCTTCGGGCCATAACGCGACCGTGGCGCTGTTTTTCATCAGATTTGATTTAAACATATCTGAAAATTTAACCTTTGGATCTTCACAAAATTTACATCATTAGAAAGATCTTTTCAAAACGAATCCAACGGTTCCAATTTCGGGAAAATCCGACGGTCGGATCTCCCGGTATAATCGTTTGAAGTTTCGATTTCAAAATACGAACTGCAGCATCGTTATTCGATTAAATATAATTATATATATATAATCGATTCTGGCGCTGTTTTTCTTCATAGTTGAATTAAACATTCCAGACAATCAAACCGTTGGATTTTTACAAAGTTGGTGCCGTTGGAAAGATATTTCCAAAGCGAACCCAACGGTTGCGATTTCTGGAAAATCCGATGGTCGAATCTCCCGGTATAATCGTTTGAAATCCCGATTTCAAAATACGAACTGCAGCGTCGTTATTCAATATATTTTAATTCTACTTATATATATATATATATCGATTCTTCGATTTCAAAACTATATTCTTTTCATACATTTGGTAAAAATGATATTTTTATCTAACTGTCTTCTATTTCAACATTTCACTAATTTTAACAATTCATGTATATAATAAAAATGTGATTTTTATTGTAAAACAATTCATTTCAAAACTCTATTATTTATATAGTTCATATAGGAAATAAAAATAGGATTTTTATTATAAAACAATTTATTTCAAAATATGAATACCATTCAACACATGAATTTCAATTCAACGAATGAATATCGATTCAACACATGAAGGTTTTCTATAGTTTATATAAATAGATAAAAAGGTGATTTTTATATTTAAAACACGAATACCATTCAACATATGAATTTCAATTCAACGAATGAATATCGATTCAACACATGAAGGTTTTCTATAGTTTATATATATAGATAAAAATGTGATTTTTATATTTAAAACACGAATACCGTTTAACACATGAATTTCAATTCAACGAATGAATATCGATTCAGCACATGAAGGTTTTCTATAGATTATATATATAGATAAAAATGTGATTTTTATATTTAAAACACGAATACCGTTCACCACATGAATTTCTAATCAACGAATGAATTTCAATTCAACACATGAAAGTTTTCTATTCAACGAATAAATATAGTTTCAGCAAATGAAAATAATTCAAACACATGAATATTATTTAAAATTTCGGCAGCATAACGGCAGGGTAGTTAAAACCGGGACCGTCCCTAGTACGGCTCCTCGCTCTACCTTAAAACCTCGTGGTTTTTGACAATGGGGATCATGCATCTAGTTCGCACGCAGGCGGCATGTATATATTTATTTAATTTCCACAAACTAATCCTATGTGGTTTCAACCAAATATTTCTCAACCACAAATGCGTATTTTTCAACCACAATCAATCAATATCAACCACAAACAATTCCAATCAACCATTCGCTATCAATCAATTTTCACACCAATCACAACCAATAAATATCGTTCATGGTATGTGGACGAGGGGCGTGTGTGTGTATATATATATATATATATATAGCAATTCACTTCTATTTCAACACATATATAATTTTTACAACGCATATATAACTTATACATTGAATGTACAACTTATACAGTGCTTATACATGAGGTGTACAACGCTTATATAACCCATACATCGACTATATAATTTATACATCATCGTTTTCCATATCGTTTATAAATTATAAATCTCACTTTGGGTTCCACTCCACCAAAAATAGCAGAAGGCTCAGAAAAATATGCGGTCTCTTCTAAAATGTAGAAGGCGTCCACATGAGTCCACTGTCTCTTGTTTCACTGAATTTCGTCAACACACGAAAAAGATATGATTTTTCAAAGTTTGCAACGGTTTAAAGGTGTTAAAACAGTTGAAATTAACACAAGTCGTACCTCAGCTGAAAAGTTCAAAACTAGGTTTGGATTTATCTCGAAATCTGTGTAGCTATTCGTCAATCGGCCTTCGCAGCGTCGAAGGGGGAGGAGAGAGCTTCCAGCGCAGGGGGGTGGCGGCCAGTTCGATCGTCAGAGGGAGCACCGGCGGCGAGATGAAGGCGTCAACTTCTCGGCGTTCGTTCTCCTAAAATACGCGATGAAAAAAATCGAACCAGGTATGGATTTGAAGATCTCGAGGAGCTCTACAAATTCTTCAACTGGAGGAGGGGCTAATTTTACGTGGATCGATCGGAAAGTGGACGGGAAGATCAGAAAGGGTTTCCGTCATTCGTCGTGGAGAGAGAAAACTAGATTTTTTTATAAAAATTATGATTGGCCGGTGGGTTTTAAAGGGGTTTTCTGACACGACCACCAATCTAAACCCAACGACTATCATCCCTAGTGTTTTACCCCCATTCCGAACACAATGGGATATGTTTCGTAGGCCCATTCGACTGTTTCAGTCTATTTTCCTTCAAATTAAAATATATAACGTTCAATATTTGATTTGAACGTACATTTCAATTTGCCAGGGCCACAAACTGATTCGAAAAATTCTAGAAAAATAAATCTAGCTATTTTTTGACGATACGGTCCCAACAAATCAAGTTTCGTCGAATTCTGTGACCGTTTGCAAAAAGGCCCATTTCTGGTCGATCTAATTTAACTATAATTGACCAAAACACGTTTTCATTTGCCACGCTCACATACTAGCTTCAAAAATTATGAAATTTGAAACCAAGCAATAACTTCACATCCTGGATCCAACAAAAGTGGTTTCGTCGAATTCCGAGGTCGTATGCAAAATGGCCAATTTCATGGGCTATATAAATTCCATAGCGACCTTTTTGAAAATTCATTTGGCCATAACTTTTGCTTTCCGCTATGAAAATTTGATTTTTCAGATTCGTTAGAAAGGTATTCACTAACAGATTTAAATATTTTTGGTTTCACTCAAATCCGTTTTGTTTTGCACCCGGTACAGTCCGACATAGTTTGAATTCCATTTTTGAAACTACAGTGCCATTTCGGGCCTTGTTTATTATTAGAATTAATTATATTCGTTTTCAAACGTCGTGTAACAACCCGTATTTTCAATAACCTGTAATAACATAAATCGAGGCAGAATTTAATTCTAAAATGGGAATCAAGGGAAACGGGCTATGCCATTGCGTTCGTCTCGGAAAAATACGCGAAATAGAGTCCGAGTTTTCGAAAATCGGAGTCCGTATGACCAAGATATGGCCTCGCGAAGTTTCACGAAAATTCCCAAATTAAAGTATACTTAATTAAGTGAAATGGGTTGTGTAGATATATATATATATATATATATTGATATATATATATATATAATTGAAAATTTAATAAATAAATATGCAAAAATGCTCAAAACAGCGAATTGGGAGAGGGGAATAACCGAACCGGCCGATTTTTGAAGTCGACCCGAGCTCGCTGGGTCGACTAGGGGTTAATCCAGGGTGTTTGGCTGTCAACCCGTGGGCCGATTCGCTCAAGTGCAGATTTTGCATTTGAATGGTTCTCATGGTCCATCTTTAATCTAAAGGCCCTAGATGGTTCCTACACTTGACTTCTTCCCCAAGACATGCTTTGATGGCTTGGATTGAATCTAGGGTTAATCCTATGGCCTAAAACACTTGCCTAATCTATAAATAAGACCCTAACCTACCCTAATTCATTCATAATTAAACCTAGTGACTAAACTATGGCAAAATGCTAGCTCTCATGGCCTCCACTAATTTTATGAAGAGGGTTGCATACTAATCACTCTCTAATCAACTTCTAATCCCTTCTTAGCATCTTAATCTTCTTCATTTGGTGTTCAAAGTTGCTAGTTGTGAGTTTCTATCACTTTGATGATCTTTTGGTAAACTAATTAGATGAGATGTGATGAGATTTATGGTTTTGTATGTGGGTTAATGAGCTTTGAATCATATGATATGATGTTAGCATTAATCTTATGTTTATGCATGTTGAGTATGTAAGCTTATGCAAGTTTAATATGATGTATGTTATGTTTGCATGATGCTAAATATGCAAGTTGTGGGCTATGTAATCATATGCATGTTATGCAAGTTCATGGTAATATGCTATGCAAGTTACATGTATGTAAATATGCAAGTTACATGTTTGTTAATATGCAAGTTACATGTATGTAAATATGCAAGTTACATGTTTGTTAATATGCAAGTTACATGTTTGTTAATATGCAAGTTACATGTATGTAAATATGCAAGTTACATGTTTCTTTATATGCAAGTTACATGTTTGTTAATATGCGAGTTACATGTATGTAAATATGCAAGTTACATGTTTATTAATATGCAAGTTCATGATGACACATTATGCAAGTCTATAAGCTAATATGCAAGTTTGTTATGCAAAATGAATATGTAAGTTATGTGACATATTATATGCAAGTTATGTGACATGTTATGCAAGTTCATATGCAAGTTATGTGTTTGTTAATATGCAAGATGGCACCTTTGAAACATGTTCATTCATATGCAAGTTGACACCTTTTATATGTGTTATATCATGAACGAAATTACGTGGGAACGATGGGGTAATTAAATGCATAAGTTAATAAGATTGTGTGAAATTAATATAATTATGCATAACACAAAATAAATAAACATAGTATGGGAATTTGCCTATTTGGTTAGGTGTACCCATACTATGTGTTGGGAATTTACCTATTGAGTTAGGTCTACCCCATGGGAATTTACCTATTAAGTTAGGTCTACCCATGTTAAGAAAACTTGATTAATTAGGGATAATTAATATAAAATTATGAGGGTGATTAATTAGGTGTAATTAATTGACTAAGACACGAGGTTGGACTCAGTTGTAGCGTAAAACTGCCCGGACCCAACCGGCTTAACCAGTTGCTACAAATGTTAGCCCAATGTGAGAGGTCTTAGGCACAAACTAAATACGTAATTAATGTAAAGACACGAGGTTAGACTCTGTTATGACATAAGGCTGCCCGGACCCAACCGGCTTAACCAGCGGTCATAAAAGACAGTCTAATGTGAGAGGTCTTTACAAAGGTTACGTTCTTAATTAATTAATTAAGAAACACTTAACCATATTAGCATGTAGAGGGACATGAGGGGTTAAGTGGGTGCCTCGGGTGGCATGAGAAAATCTAGTGGTTGCCTTGGGTGGCAATAGAAAATACGATTAGAATACTTAACCAAAATGGAACATGTAATTAAAACATGATTAAAGGGTTAAGTGGGATATACTAGAAAAAGGGACAAGCTTAGGTGGGTAGCTTGTGGAGGCCCATTTCAACCAGTAACCCATACGTATCTTTGTGGGCTCGACCCATGTCGAGGACGGGACACGCATACTGGGCTTGACTGTAAGAGGCAAACGGGTTAGCGGTGGCAACGCAAGTCCAACGGGCTTCATATGCGTGAGTGGGCCCGGGCTGGTAGGTAAGCCGTTGTTGCATCGAGTAGATATAAGCCGTGCACCTTTAGTTCCATCAGGTTGCCACATTGGGGAATGATACATCCCACGGTGGGGCCAGCACGGGTATCTACGTTAGGGAGCCGATCGAATGGGAAGTAGTGTGTACACCTAGTGGATTGTAGGGCCCCGTGGCGCCTACTTGGTCACCTAGGGGTACGCAGGTACTAATTAGTAAATTTTATAAGTCCTTGGGTGGGATCAACCTTTAAGTTAGGAACGACTGGTGTGGTGCAGTTTAGTAATTTACCTTAGGGAGGGTAGATGCGTCTTTATCCTTTATCTTCGTTTAGTTGACTGCTTAGGGTAGCCATTCATCCCTATATGTTACCGTATATCAGTTTATGTCTTCTCTGGTTACTTTAACGATTGTATTGTTAAAGTTATAGGACTCGCTCAGACTTATGTCTGACCCTGTTGTTTTTATCTTTTTCCCAACCCTCAGGTCCTACGGTGGATCCTAGCAGTAGTGGAGCTTGATCGGATTGCTGTTCCAGTCTTTAGGAGCTTGGATAGATGTAAAGCTCCAGTTTTCAATTATCTTTTCTTTTGTTTGGCTATTGTATGAGAGTGGGATTATGTACTTCTTTATTTTGATGGATATTGTACTTGACCTTTATTGTGGTTTTATGATGTAACCAGACATGTTTTACTTCCGCTGTTATGAGATGATGTTTTAAAATTTCAAGTACTATTTATATCTGTCTTGTTGTAATTTTTCTGTTCTATATTCACTAAAATACTCCACCAATGCTATGGCATTCCCTTAGTGAGTGATCATAGCGGGAGTGGGGTGTTACACGTCGATTCAAACTCACTTTTCATTGCTATTATTTAAAATATTTATTTTAAATATTTAAAATCCATTATTTTAGCCAATTTAAAATTTTTAAATTGGTTCAGATTTTCTGGGTCGTTACAGTAAGCTTTCACAGCTCTGTGGATTACGCCATTGTCACGACTGTAGATCGCTGCAGACACAATGGTTACACTTGGTTCCCCCAAGAAACATCCGTTCACCGTAGGCCATCTACGGCCCTGCAAATTTCGCTACACGGTCGTGTTCTTTCAGATAACTCGAATTTTATGTCCGGACAACCTACTACCACCATCGGCACATCTCACTAAGCTCGAAATTCAAAGGAGAAGGATGGTACTTCCCTTATCGTGACTTGAAAGCATATAATACTTTATTTCATAAATCATACTTATGTCACTTACATAAGATTTTCTTCCCAAATCATATTTCAAAAAATATCGTTTGGTCGTTCTTATATAAATTCTATTATATAAGATTTCATTTCAAATCGATTACCTTGCAAATCAATCACTTTCTAATTCACTACATTCTTATATATTTTTCCACGTACATTTCGGAAACTTCTGTATCCAGTATCCCACCTCGAATATTTTCAAATTTCATTCCAATTCCAAAATTTCAGTTTTGATCTCTTTAATCAAGTCAGATTTATGCCTCTACTGGTTATTTTTTTTTCAAATATCTAATTATTAAATTCATCACTTTATTCACATCATTGTTCTCTCAAAATTCCAGAATTTTTCTTCTTATCACCAATTTCGCCTTCACGCATTATCACTCCTTCACATTCACACCCTTCGACCGTAAATTAGCATGCGAACAACTCCCTGAGTATCAATCCCGAAGGCTGAAACCAACATTAGATCAACACTCAGGAAATTATTCAACTTAACTAATCTCCAGTCAGTTTCTAAATCCCTTATTCCATTTCTTAATTTCGTATCAAATCATTTCTTACGCAACTCTCAGAATCAAATTTCAAATCATTACTCTTACGTTCTGCCGCCCTTCGTTCTCAATGTATGGCTTTTCCTTTTTCAGTCCTCGCTATTCTGATTTATCGCAACCCGTTAGCTTCTCACAGTAATTTTGAAAAACATTTCCAATTTTCCCATTTATCACTTATTACCATTGGAAAGCATTTCCATATATTCACAAATCTTTATTTTCTATAAAAAATATATTTTATCCATCTTGGGAAACATTTCTAAATTCGTTATTTGGATTAAAACAGACATTAAATAAGATATCATTATTCCCACTTAACTGTTGCCACTCATTACTTCACTTAACCAACTCCTTCTATCGAACCTTTATCGTTTCTCAGACAACAATGAAGTCCATCAAGTTGGGGTATATTTACTTCTCGGACCTTAACTGAACAACCTTATTAACTTCGAAATAGATAAAATTCTCAACAAAGCATCCATTCTTGTAACTTTTGAACTCGGAGTTAAGAATTTTCTCTTTTTACGAAAGTTGGTTATAACAATAATTCATGCCTTCGAAATATTTAGTCTTTAAATTATACTTTATTCATTAATCTAAACAATTAATATATTAAAATTTTAATTAAAACGAAAAATAAATAGCATTTTTCTGAAATTCAACACAATTGACTTCATGCATAACCTTCTTTCGAATAATCCCGTATTCGATAACATATTCCGAACTTTGGAAAAATCTCACTTAATTTATATTCTAGACTTCAAGACAATCTTACCGTACAGTTGAACTCATATTTCCTTTTCAACATTTTTGCTTCCCCATGTTGTTTACTTTTAAAAATTAATTATTATTGCTTTTATTGAAATCTGAACTCGTTACATAAATTTTGATTTCGTTTAAATCTCGATTCAAATCTCTTCACAATCTTCATTCATATATAGTTTATTTCCAGTTTTCGTTTATAGTTCACCTCTTGTTAATTAATTAACAAGTTATACTTCCCTATCGAATTCTCGTATTCGATTATTATTAGTTTAAACCCAATTATAAATCACGTGGCCAAATTCTGAATAATCTAAATAAATTCATAATACAATTTGACATAATCAAATTTCAGTTATAGCCTTTCTGATTTAATTTTCATTTATTTCTATTTCGAATATCAAAATAAAATTCATCGTTTCATTTTTGAAACCGATTTCAATTTTCTCTTTCCATTTACATTCCTATTGGAATTCTCATCTTCAATAAATTTTAGTTGTCTTTTATTGCTAAAACACACAATTGTTTTATTGATACTTTTATACTTATCTTCCTTAAATACCATTTGATGATAAATTCTAGATTCAAATCCAAGGAGATCTTATCAAAGAATAATTCTGTCAAACCTGGATTCGAAGACTTTTGAAGAAAGGGGATTCTGAACAGAATTTTAACTTTCAAAAATAAATTTTTGTTTCCACCGTATTAATTTTAAAATAATATTTCTTTCAAAGTCAATTTTAAAATTAGTGTACTTTCAAAATTTTGTGTTTCAAAACCTTTTTATTTTTCAAGATCTGTTCTTAAACCCAATAAGCTACGCTTTGAATAAAACAAAGCTCTGATACCATCTGTAATGTCCCGCCATTTTGACCGCTTCAAATTGATAATTAAACCAACTTAAAACATTCAAAACGACAGATCGTTATTTAGCTTACAGAGTTAAGAACAGAATCAACCCAAAACAAATAGATAAAACAGTATTGAACAGCAAAATAAACTTTTATATATATATATATAATCTGAATTTTTGATACAAGATTTTCTATACAGCGGAATTCTAAAATATACTTTGAATACTTGAAAATATTTACTGTTTGAAATCTTCACTGTGCGCGTCCTCGGAATCCCAGCTTCGCCAGTCTTTTAATCCTAAGTCTTTTAATCCTAAGCTATAATCTTTAAATCTGTAATGCTCGGGTCTGACCCGAGCGTCCCATGCAAAAACATAAAACACTCGAGTCATGATTAAATTATAGTTCAAGTAAATTAACTTCAATAGAACTGAATAAAACGGTTAATTCTAACAACAAATATAAATAGTGGTGTAATATCGGTACATAACAGTTTTGATTTCAGGGCGGACTGGCTGTCATGAAAGCTTATCTATCCACACATGTATACACTTGTGGATAACCTCAGCTTCCCATACCGAATCTTAGATAATAGTGTAACAACTTGGGACGAAACAAGTCAGAACATATGTATTTAGATATATACCTATGCCGATGACATGTATATACAAACATAATAGTACGTATATACACGTGTCCATCGACCTCCACATATACAAACTAAAAACCATGCTTACAAAAGATACGCTAGTGGGATCAATGTGTTTACAGCATGAAATAAGGACACAGCAAGCATAGGCCAACCAACGAATAGAGACATCAATTAGGAAGCCACTCGAGCTATCGAATAGGGTACATATTTAAATGCCAAGGGTTCACGGCCAAGATAAATAATATAAACGTAAGTTCAGTTAACATTGTGGTCAAAACTCAAATTTTGTACCTCAGAAATTCATGTGTAGAAATATATGAGGACGGTCCTGGAAGGAAGACAAGGCAACAACCTTACTAAAATGACAAGGATTCTTTTCCAGTGATACCATAATCAATCTCCCCGTACCATGAATGTATTCATGTGTTTCTATACATTCAAATGTACCCCAAACATGTAACATAGGCATTGCATATATAGATACATCCAAGCAGAACAGGTGTGTAGTTACCAAATCAAATAATATATATAGAGGTTCACGGTAATGTCCAACGTCAAAACTTCTAACATATATGCACTTCCGGTTTCAGTCTTTTATATTTCAATTTAACCAAGACAACAGGTAAATGGTAGTACAAAAACTGGCTTCCTAACTAAATGACATTTTACTTATAATTATATTCAGGAAGGGTATTCATCACTTAAGATATTTTGGGTATAGACATCAACCTTGGTGACAGTGAAGACCTCACTAATAAATTCATCACTAATATATACGCATAAGCATGCTTCTTGGATAATATGGTGTAGGAAATTTGACCAGTACTTTAGTTCTAAATCCCATTCCAACATTGGACATTACAAAAAATGCAAAAATATATATAAAAACATTAATGTTTAGTAATGACCATGGTATGGGTTTTAAGGGTGACAGTGAAGAGGATTTACCTAACTATTTAAAACAGGTTGTCAAATTCAGGTTATAAATAATAAAACAATATTCATGTTATTAACTAAGTTGTGTGGGACATGTATAGAAACAAGGCAGCAAAGACTTGCACAGGGATTAAAGTATCAGGTTCGAACTAAAGACCCGACATAGACATGGGTTTATTCATATGTGAGTTCAACTACATATCTCAGTTTCAATGATCGGGGTGTCAACAATTCTATCATGTAAACAAATGGTTTCAGAATTCTATCAAGTAACAAATGGTTTCAGCAATTGTGTTAAATGAACAAATGGTTTCAGCTATTGTGTTAAATGAACAAATGGTTTCAGCTATTGTGTTAAATGAACAAATTAACATAAGTCATGTAGCAGCATGCATGTGAATAAATATTAGTAATAGGAGCATGAATGATTGAATAAAGCAAGGCATGCATACAACCAAGGTAGAACAAATTTACATAAGTCATATAGCAGCATGCATGTGAATATATATTAGTAATAGGAGCATGAATGAATGAATAAAGCAAGGCATGCATACAGCCAAGGTATGATTGTTCCGGATTCAACACGCATTCGAAGAAAAAGGATGTAAACAGTTCGATATCGGTATCAATGGCTGCCGTGCTTACACCGAAACGGTAATGGCTAGTTCATAACAAGCCTAGCATTAAGTTCAAAAGTGGTCAAGGTCTCAAATACTAGCAGAATAATACCAGGTCCGACATGTGTACCGGATGTTCATACATAAGCAAAAAGTTCGCTTACAAGAAACTATATGGTAATAGTTTACATAAATTTTAAACCCAACTAATTTCTTAGTTCCAGAATTTAACAAACAAATCTTTAGAGTGTGTATAGGAAACAATAACTATACATATTTAACAGACTTTTCAGATTTTTAACAGGGTATAAGTGAAATGTCATAATTTCGTCTGTAGTTCTCAGTGATTTAGATTTCTGCACATTCTTATTGCTTTTGTTTACTGGCAAAATTAGTTTTCACTCTTAAACCACAAATGTTGAGAACGGTTTTAAGTAATCATACGCAGTAAATAAGTAATCGAATTTGGCAGTTGGTAAGTGACCAACATAGGCAATTTTTAAGTGATCGACATAGGCAGTTTTCAAGTGATCGACATAAGCAGTTAATAAGTGATCATATGCAGTAAATGAGATATATGACTATCCAGATTTAGGCCAGTTTGATGTAAACATGGACCGGCACTCACAACCAGATTTGAACTAATGTATCACACAACCATACGTATACATCAACAAGTTTCAGATTGGCTAAGCATCACAAATATATCATTCAGCAAAAATGCGAAATTTTGAAAGGGTTCAGGTGCCATAGTCATGGTAAACATGAACTAGATTGCTTGCTACCTCAACAACTTACAAAATAGTCGTCAGTAAACTAGCAGCAAGTTAATTACATTAAGGTGGGTAATGATTTTTAAAGTTGTAATTATTCGCAATATCCTATCGAGTCAACCGACAGGCCGCATACGTGTATGAGCAGATTATATTGGCTGGAAAATCAAGTCTAAGGCAACAGACAACTTGACATCAACAGGATAAATAGAATCAATATGATTACTGGTATGTATATACACATGTATGCCAACAATACGAGTATACATATTCAAGGGTATATGTATACACATATACGTCGGCCTCTACGCGTGTATACGCATACGAAATCCAATGCCGTAATTAACATAAAAAGGGACAGCCGACATTCACAACCTCAGGGGCATCAAAGTAGGAATGAACAGCCAAAATGTCATGAAAAAAATCAAGTGGAAATCAACAATACTGCAACAAATATTTCAACACCAAGGTCATCATCACTATTAAAATCCCTAATTTAAATCTGAAATTAATTTACTTGAAACTAGGTTTAATCGTGAGTGAATTGCATACCGGTAACGGCGAAGAACAAAAGAAGCGATTGCGATCCGCGAACTTCGATACTGGTTGCTTCGATTGATTTGCTGCGGTGGTTTTCTAATTCCGGTTCCCCCCTACCTTTTTCTGCTGAAGTCGATTACCAGGATATCCTGATACTTGGAGGAGGTCTACGAACTTGGTGGTTAGGGCAGGAGCGGTTTTCTTCTGGCATTAAAATGAAAGAGGGGTTTTTGATTTAGAGATTTTCTCCGATTTAAGGGAGAACGGATGTCGTTAGTGAAAGCTTTTAGAGAAAGAAACGATGTAGGAAAAAGGGTTTCAGCCATTAAGCTTGAAAGAGAACAATTTGGTTTTGCTAAAGAAATAGGAAAGGAGAGCGTGATTTATAAAAGGAGAAAAAATGAAGATAAGGACGTTCCATCATAGGGTATAGGGTAGCTGCAAATTCAATGAATAGGTCGGCGAAGTTATTGCTAAGGAAGGTTATATCTGTTTATAATCAAAATTAAACTTTACCGCAAATATCCCAAATGCTTTAAATTTATACCGCCAACCCATTTTCCAAATGCGACAAAAATTATACAGCCTTCTTCGTCTTCGCGTACTGAATCCGACAAAATTATTCTGGTTGTAAATTGACTCCGTCTGTATATAACATTATTTTCAATTGCGAATTTATTTATCGGTTCACTGTTTGTTCACAAAACAATTTCGTTTAATTCCAAATTTTAAACGTTACGTTTCAATCTCTTTATACACATATCCAAGCTAACTTCCATATATTTCAAATAAAATTTTCTTTTTTTTAACGTTAACTACATTTATTTTTATTCAGTCATTTATATTTTCTAATCGAATTTCAAATCAATTCGAGTGTTTCACAAAAATTCAGTTCAAATATTTAATAGTAAATATTTGACTCTCAACCAACCAGAATAGATTAAATATTTAATTCAATTCAACTCAAAACAATATATTTGATTTTCTAACCCGCGTATCAATATAAAATTGATTATAAATAATTTAAATTTTCAATTAAATTCATACTCCAATTGTCTAAATTTCTGGGACGTTACAGCTTATTATTTAAAATTTAGTTGGACTTAGTAGGTTAATAATGTAAAATATTAATAACCATATTAATTCGTGACAATAATGAGTGGTGTACATATAACATTTCCGTATAGAGGGACTAAGCGTGAACGACTTAATAACGTAGCCCACCTTATCCCAAATAGGAAAATATATAAAAGGCTAATGCGATACTAACTAATAATCTTCGCATATAGTCTGCTTCCTGGGTCCTAAACGGCTAAGTGACTGTGGTTGAAGAGTCCATATAGGAATAGGTCTTTTTGTTTAGGGGTCTTAAATGGCAAGTGTGTGGGGGCCTACCTAAACCTGGAAACTAAACGTCAGATATAGCTACCTATCCTACGGGAAGTAATAAGAAACAAAGGAGGTTATCAATTAAGGTCGGCTAGAAGGTATAGCTAATGATAAATACCATCTGTCATCTTATGCAGGGTAAGGGTATACACGTGAATGACGGAAGCCTTAACTAGTAGGGCTCGTAGCTAGTGCCCTCTAGTTAATGTTAACATTAAGTAAATTATCAAGAAATAATAAGTGACCAACAGGTCTACTTAGGGTCTTAAGCGATCAGGAAGAATCCAACCTATCTATCATTGATGACGAGGAAATAAATGATGAAGGATAAACGAATGTAAGTGTATGGATATAGAAACTCCATAATTAGGGGTCTAATCTCGAAATAGTAACCAACCAAGCTCTGGTATAAAGGCTTCACAAAAATATGCGTACATCCTATCTCAATATTATACTTTGGGAATACTACTTTGGGAAGAGTAGAAAAGTCATGCGTAAACATCTATAAGGTTCGGCTAGAATAACTAACCTTGTTAGGCATACATCTTGGGTTGAACCAAACAGGATACATCTATGTATTATAATCTGTGTTGTACATTTCTTACTCACCAGAACTTGTTGTTCTGACCCCTCTGCTCATTACAACCTCTCAGGTATCTTAGAGAAGATCGGGTTCTCGCAGATGATTAAGTTTGGCTTTTGGTTCTCATTCTCTCGCATGCTACGTATTGCTAAAGTGACTTACTTTGAAAAAGGTAGTTACTTGTAACAACCCGAAAAATGCAAGCCAATTTAAAATTTTTAAATTGGTTATTTTAGAATAATTTAAACAATTAAAATAGAATATTTCAATAAAATAATGAATTGGAAATAGTGTGTCAGTTTGAAAATTTGAATTCAAACTTTGACTGACTGTACCGGGTAGAAATTATAACAGATTTTAGTGAAATCAAAAATATTTAAATCTGTTTATGAATACCTTTCTAACGAATCTGAAAAATCAAAGTTTCATAGCGGGAATCAAAAGTTATGGCCAAATGAATTTTCAGAAAGGTCGCTATAGAGAATATATAGCCCTTGAAAATAGACATTTTGCAAACAACCTCGGAATTCGACGAAACCACTTTTGTTAAATCCGGGATGTCAAACTATTGCTAGGTTTTAAATTTCATAATTTTTGATGCTAGTATGTGAGCGTGGCAAAAGAAAATGTGATTGGTCAATTTCTATTAAATTGGATCGGCCAGAAAACGGCCATTTTTCAAACGGCCTCAGAATTCGACGAAACTAGTTTTGTTGGGACTGTAGCATCAAAACATAGCTAGATTTATTTTTCTGGAATTTTTCGAATCAGTTTGTGGCCCTGGCAAATTGAAATGTACATTCAAATTAAATATTTAATGTTTTATACTTTAATTTGAAAAATAACTGACTGTAACAGTCGAATTGGCCTACGAAACATTTCCCATTGTGTCCGGGATGGGGGCATTTAGCTAAGGGCAACAGTCGTTGGGTTGAAATTGGTGTTCGTTTAAACAAGAAGATATTTTTGAATTTAAAATAAATTAAAAATAAAACAACATAGCCAATCACTCAACTTTCTCTCTCATTTTCTTTGACCAGTCAAACCCGATCAAACTCCCCTCCCCCCACAAACGACGGAGCAGCTCCAAGCTTCCCACCCATTTTCCGATCGATCCAAGAAGAATTAGACCCCGTCCCTTTGCAACTTATTGAAGCTCATTCCCTCCTCTATAAATCCATACAACTTTCGCCTGGTATAGTGGGATATTTTCGTCGAATCAGCTCGAGGAAGGCGTCGACTTTGGAGCTCCGCCATGAGCTACGAGGACTGCCGAATTGGGTGCCACCACCGGCGCCGGAAACCCTGTTCAAAGCTCTTCGATGCTGCAGCCCCTGATCGAGACAACACTTCACGGATCGAGCGAAAATTTAAAACCTAGTTCGAAGCAGGTTATTGAAAGGTATGGTTTGTTTTATCTAAAATGATTTTAACGTCTTAAAAGTGTTGCAAACTTTGAAAAATCATATCTTTATCGTGTGTTGACGAAATTCGATGAAACAAGAAACATTGTGACCGCAAGGAGGCTCTCTACCATCTAGAAGAGACCGCGGATTTTTTTGAGCTATCTACGATTTTTAGCACCTCGAAAACCAATGTGAGAACTCTAAATCGAAATGTGTGAATGAAATCGCGTTGTATAAATTATATAAGCGAAGTGTAAATTATATACGCATTGTATACCTCATGTACATGTGTTGTATAAGTTATATGAGCGATGTATAAATTTTACAAGCTTTGGATGAAACATATATGCTTTGAATTGTGTTGAAATGCAAGTGAAATATAGAAATAATATATATAAACACACACACACACACACACTCCCCTCATCCACAAACCATGGACGATATTTATTGCTTGTAATTGGCGTGAAAATATGTGGTATGGCGAATGGTTGAAAATAATTGTTTGTGGTTGATATTGTTGGATTATGGTTGAAAAATACCTTTGTGGTTGAAAAATACCTTTATGGTTGAAAATACCCTCTTGTGGTTGAAACAAATTAGAATAGGATTGTGGAAATGAAAATAAAACATGCCGCCTGCGTGTGAAATAGATGCATGAATCCCCATTGTCAAAAACCGCGAGGTTTAAGGTAGAGCGAGGAGCCGTACTAGGGACGGTCCTGGTTTTAACTACCCTGCCGTTATGTTGCCGAAATTTTCTGAAATATTCCTGTGTTAGAATAATTTTCATTTGTTGAAATTATTATCATATATCGAAACCACACTCATGTGTTGAATAGAAATTCATTCGTTGACTAGAAGTTCATGTGTTGAATGGTATTCGTGTTTTAAATAAATGGAGTTGAAAATAAAAATCACATTTTTATTATATATACCAATTATCGAAACAACATTCATGTGTTGAATAGAAATTCATTCGTTGAATAAAAATTCATGTGTTGAATGGTATTCGTGTTTTAAATAAATAGCTTTAACAATAAAAATCACATTTATATTATGTATACCGATTATAGAAAACATTCATGTATTGAATAGAAATTCATTCGTTGAATAGAAATTAATGTGTTGAATGGTATTCGTGTTTTAAATAAATAGCTTTAACAATAAAAATCACATTTTTATTATATATACAAACTATAGAAAACATTTATGTATTGAATAGAAATTCATTCGTTGAATAGAAATTCATGTGTTGAATGGTGTTCGTGTTTTAAACAAATTGATTTAACAATAAAAATTACATTTTTATTATGAATATGAATTCCTAAAAATACACACATGTGGAAATAAATATTTGTTCACTAGAAATATTATTATTAGCTTTGTTCTGCATATATATATACATGTGTTGAACAGAGAAAATGGATTAGCTGTTGAGTAAAGAAATTATTTGCGTGCCCGACAAATAGGTAAGCCTTAAAGAGTTGGCTGCGCAATTTTATGTTTATATCAACTCCTGTGAATGCCATTGGATGCGGAGTGCTGGTTATTCTGTGTGTAATAATAAACATCGCCATAGGATAGTAACAATTAATTTTGAACTACACTACATGGCATACTTCTTGACGATAGTCATACTTCATCATATTCCACATAAGCATTTGGAGCTTGTGTAACAAGGTTGAAGATTTACCATATGAGCGAGAGGCTTGTATGGCGATGATTATATCTTACAGGTTGAACTGATGACTGATATGGACCATATAAAATATAACGGTAAATTGCCAGATTAACAAAAAAAAAAAAACCACACGGGTCTGGAGTTGACAATGATCACGTCTCTCTAGTTATTAGATACGGCACATGGATTATTTATTTCCCACATGGGACGAGGTGACGAGGATTTATCCTCTGGAGTAATTAAAAATACACACTCCCTCAGGCTTAGACAGGGTGACGAGAATTTATTCTCTGGAGTTATTATCTATACACGCTCCCCTGTAAACACCAGAATATATCACTATAAATATGTGTGTGATTTATAGGATTTACTGGGTACCTAATACGGCCCAATAAATTTCCAAATCCCTTCCCGTACAAAGGAGGTTATGGCGAAATTTTTCGAAATATAAAGGAGTTAGTGAAATATTTGAAGTGAAAACGATATTGAAATTGCAAAATGAACTATATTTATATATATAAATAAATAAAATTAAAATGAATCGAGGCTGTGCAGTTCATGTTTTGAAATCGTAACTTCAATCGATTAGTACAAGAGATCCGACCATCGGATTTTCCGGAAACCGCAACCGTTGGGTTCGCCTTGGAAATATCTTTCCAACGGCACCAACTTTGTAAAG
This sequence comes from Allium sativum, assembly GCA_030737875.1. NCBI lineage: Eukaryota > Viridiplantae > Streptophyta > Magnoliopsida > Asparagales > Amaryllidaceae > Allium > Allium sativum. Next base: position 290,136,501 of record CM060921.1, on the reverse strand, counting down.
ATCCAACGGTTGGATTGTCTGGAACATTTAATTCAATTCTGAAGAAAAATAGCGCTAGAATCGGTTATATTTATATATAAATATAAATACAATTAAATTAAATCGAATAACGACGCTGCAGTTCATATTTTGAAACCATAACTTCAAACGACCAGTGCAGAAGATCCGACCGTCGGATTTTCACGAAACTGGAACCATTGGGTTTGCTTTGGAGACATCTTCCCAGTGATATAAACTTTGTAGAAATCCAACGGTTAGATTTCCCGGTATGTGTAAAACAAATTTGGGGAAAAACAGCGCTAGTGCCATGACACGACCTGAAGCGTCATTTAATTAAATATGGCCATTTTTAAATAAATAAAAATGGAAAAAATCGTTATAAAATATTTTAAGTGACATAGGATGGAAATAAACCAATTTTGCTTGATTTGCTTGATATTTGGTGGTTGTATGTGTTTGACATGAAAATTATACTAAAGAACTGAAATGTGAATGTCGAATAATATAACCATGGAAAGAATTGATTTGAATTCTAATTTTACGTGAATTATTTGAAAAGGCCGAGCTAACCCTCATTTCAAATAATTGATCAAACGATTCGAAGTCGAAAATACGAAGACGGTTCAAGACCGACGATCTTCGTATCGGATGGATGGGCGCTGCTGAGGTTCCTGATTGGAGTAGCTACCTTGAAGGGACGGAAGCAGTAGTCGTCTGGACGTATGTGTTGATTGTATGGATATGCGAGGAATATGGTGCCTTCGGTTTCGTTCAGACCCAGAACGGACTTGTAAATGGACTGTGTGCCTGACATTGGATTTTGTTCTTTACTGATTGATCTCTGGTAAATATATATCTGTTTGGCGGCGGAGAATTTATTCTCTTGCTTAATGCCCTTATCTGAGACGTATGAGCTCAGAGGTTATATATCGATAGAAATCAGTCGTATGGAGTGGATTGCCTATGTGGCATGTGAAGATGCAGTGATCAAGGCTTCTGTTGCAAAGCAAAGTCTTGTGGTTGATGATCAAAGCACGGCCTACCTGGTCTAGCTTTGTGTATAGCGTGGATTCGCGAGCCTCACACCTTGGTATGAGTTAAAAACGGGATAAGGACTGCAGGGAGAGCACGACATTTCTTTCTAGCTAGCGGTAGTGTTAGTGCTTAAACTGGCTGACATTTATATTACTTTTTATCGATGTGGATGTTGGAATGAGGCGCCTCGATATTAGGTCTGTTAGGACCGGGAAGCGTGTGTTCAGGAATACTAATCCACTAACGTAAGTGTGGACCGTCCCTGAAGATCCAACGGTTACCCAGAGTGTATAGTCCTGAGGCATTTGCTTGAGTGTCTCGAAGCGGAGAGGAGCTTGCCCCTTGCCTTGACTCATGAGGGAATCCCAATTTCCAATATGGAATAATGGATTTGATTGTAGAACTAGTATGGCGACATAGTATATGGTAGCTATGCCGTCTATGATTGATATTTATGGTGATATTCGTTTTTGAAACATATATGCACTAGTAATAATATCAAGTGATTTTGCTTTGCGCGTATTAAGCATATTTTAGCCATTATAAAGTAAACTCTATCCTCCGGTTTGCGTTGCATTGTGTGATGGGACTTGAGTCTTATAATGGCTTCATTCTTTTAAAAAGCATTGCGTTGTTTTAAAGAACTTACTTTGTTTTAAATGCACTGGCAATCATTGGAGTAAAGTCGTTCCGCGAAAGTCGCGTGGTTCTATGATTTTCCTTATTATTGTTGTTTAACCAGTTAAGTAGATTTCTCATGCCAGTCCCATGACAGACTCATTGTTTGTTTCACTTTGCAAACTCGGGTGCCCTTATTTTCACACGGGCAGCCTAGTTGACAGATGACAGGTTGTTTTGGCTTAGCACTGTAGTACGGAGTGTGCTTTTGGCTTGATGGCGAGGATTAGATTCACATGTATTTTGGCTATTGACTTTCCGCTATCCTTATCTTATGTATATGATTCCGCCTATGGCAATGCAGACTGTTTTACTTCCAGCATTTATTATCTTATGTATATGTACCGCCTCAGGCGATGTAGACTGATACCTTTATTATGTCTCACTGTATGCATATATTCCGCCTATGGCGATGTTGACTGATCATTCCCCTTTTATTTACTAAGCTATATCCTACGTTGTGTTATTCTGATGTTGTTACATGTTATGATTCCGCTGTCAAATTTATGTAAAATTATTCTATTTGTTGTTTATGCTATTATCTATACTCTGCTAATGATGATTAATGACTTAAATTCCAATGATTATCCTTAACACCATCGTATGGGTTTTGGGATCGTCACATTACTTGAGTTAATACTAGTTTATTATATTTTGTTTCCATTGTGATTTATCTTATCGTACCCTGATTATGCTCATGCTCCTTTATGTCAGGTACCTGATTTACATGCTCTGTGCTTGGATGTGTTTGAGTTTCGATTTTTTTTTTTGAAATTTGGGGGTAGAAAAGTATGGGATGTTACATTTGGTATCAGAGCCTAGGTTAAATGATCATAGAAATTAGTTCAATTAGGAATCATGAGAGAACGTAATTCGATTTTCTTCTCTGTTTTTCTTCGCCTTTCTTACTTGAATCTACTTTATTTCAACAATGAAATTAGTTGTGGGCCTAATTATATAAAATGGGTTTTGAGCGACTAAGAGTAGAAATATGTTGAATTCGGGTTTCTAGCCAATTCTGTCTTACCCCATAGTACATTGGCAATTTCATCGTGAAGAGCATGAGGATGACATATGGTGGATTCCGTTGATTTGAGTTTTGAAACCGGAATTTTATACATACATATATACATACATACATACATACATACATATATATATATATATATATATATATAGATCTAGCTACAACCGAGATAGTCAAATTCCGGGTTGGGTTTCGTTTGTAGTTCTAGTTAAGACCATCACTCAATTCAAAATGGGAAAGGTTCACATTAGTATGTCGTATCCATTTCGGAAATATAATTACGAGGTGTATCCATTTGTTACTTCATTAAAATTCTGTATCTACCTTTGTTAAAATATTCAATTGAGTTCTTGGCCTTGTATTCAAAGAAATTTATTTTAAAACTATTAAAAAAATGGATTTCAAAGGTTTTGAAATACGGTTTCGGAAAATAGTTTGTCAAAATTATAGGGCTATTGTGTAATTTTAATGTATATAGTCTGATTGGTAGGAAAGATGGAGTTATAAATGACAAGAAATATGCCACTAAACATGAAAACAATAAATATATATTCCTTGTAATTTTTAATGTCCCACTTCCTATATATATTGAATAATTTATTGAAATGATCACAATTAGTCCTTAAGATTCTAAAGCTCTAACATTTTTTAACATGAAAAGATTTTTCCAATTTGAAATATAAACTGGAATATAAATAATAGTGATAATAAAATGGATTTATAAATATGAAATCATTAGTTTATAATAAAATTCCATTGTTGGAAAAGTTTTAAATTTTTCTCTGGAAAGGCTAAGGAAAATCTTCATCTTGGTTTATGGGTATTTGATTCCGTGAATCGTCTATTTTTTGTCAGCTAGGTATCGGGAAAATACACTTTTATTTATATTACGGATTTCTAGCTGAATTATTTTTGGAATTCCTTCATTCGTTGTGTAGTCGCAGCATCATTGTTGGGACTATAAATCTTTGGAGAAGGTTCATAGTTTAACTATGGTCTTTAAGTACTATGGTAATGATGATAATTATTTTTCAGATCGCGTCAAATCTCAAAAGATAACGCGGGACGATTAATATTTTAATCTGGCCTAATAAGGTCAAGGTCCAACCTCTATCCAAAGTCCATTTGGTAGTTGATCATTTAGTGATGTACTAGGATGGTCAATTAGTTGATGATTTTTGGTACCACTTGGACCAAGGACTCAACCGTAAAAATTGCATCCAAATTACCACTTAACTTCTTTCTTTCGTCTTTTCTTCCTCATCTAGGCGAACCATATCTTTATACTTCCTCTCTTTCTTTGTTGTCGCCGCATCTCCTCTTTTTCCACACTTTTTTGCGCAATAGAACTTGCCTTACTAATACTTCAAGATCTAATTTCTTTTCTCCGACCATTCTTGGCCTATAATACCTAGTTGCAATATTTGATCCTACGCACACCATTTAAGTTTCGTCCTTAGGGAGAGATCATTTTGGTTGGGTTAGGATGAACAAAAAGGTTTCACCACTTTAGGGATAAGAAAATTTGGCGTGGCAGTTGGATTTGCACCAATCCATTTCTTCGAGATTTTATAATAGGATAGTTGTTTGTGTTGCATCCTCCTTTGCTATACCTTGTTTGAATGGGTTCTTTTGAAGGCGATCGTCGTTTTGAAGACGAAGATTAAGCTATCTTCGGATGGTTTTTTAGAGGAGAATCTCGAAGAAATTTTGGAGGAATCTGTGTCTTACGCGGACTTGAATGATCTTTTGTTTGACTGCTTTTGGAGATTTTGCAGCAAATATCTTTTTCCTAGTGTCGGTTTTTGTGTTCGGGAATCTATGTTCGAACCGCCCATGTAGACATGTGACCCACGTAGCACATTGTTCTATGAATGGGAGTTATGACTAGAATTGTCTCATGATGTAGGAATTAATCTTTTGTTTGATTGATGGCGTAACCATCATTTAGTGTCGCATCATATTTGATTCAGCTTATTGTTCTTGTGTGTTGTCTCATGGAGTTACTTTATGTAATTTCACTTATCCAATTTGTCTTTAGACAATATTAGGTGGATTTTCATGAGAAGCAGATTTGTAGTAGATTCCTTTTCTCATCATAAATTTTCTCTTAGAAGAGATGGTGATGTGGGAACCTCCAACAAAACCAGCAGTGTTTGTAACACGAGATTGAGCATTATGTTACCATGATATGGTTAATTAAAAGATCGTAGAAGTTGGTTTGAGCTTCAGCCTCAGAGCAAGACATCTCATTGTTTATAGCCATTGTTTTGGGAGTTTGGTGTTGTTTTGTCGTTATCTTTGGTTTTATCCCTTTCCAGTATCGGGATCTTGGTGCTTGTAACTGTTAGTGTTGTTTAAATCACACGACTTAGGTTAATGAGGTTTCTAAATTTGGAAATGTTTATGTCATTCACACATGCCTATTTGAATGAAATCACAATTTTCTTATCTAAAATAATAGCTGCCCTAGAGCTGGAAAGAATAAAATTCTGTGTTAGATAAATTTTAACAAAGGACCGATTTAACGTCATGAGTATATAAATAAATAAGTCACCGTTCCATGTTAAAACTAAAATTTATTTTGGTCTTTGTTTGTGATTTCAGTTTTCGTATTTCTGGCGTACCTGACTTCCTTCTTCGCCAATATGTGGCTTGAATCGTTTAAGTTTCAACAAAATAAATTTTTGAAAGTTTTTTGGAAAAGTTTGAAAAATAAACATTTTTATTATTTTCTTATTTTATAGGAAAATGAAGAAATTTTGGAAAGAAAATTTCAAAATAAACATGACAAGTTTTTAAGCGAATATTTATTTTTGTGAATTTTTTTTTGATTTTTGGTAACATGAATGGTGTGAGGAAGATTTTTGGATGCTTTGTGTGCGCGCTTTAGCAGTGCAGTAGAATCGACGATATGATAAAAAATGTTAACGGTAGCAAGGAAAAGGCTGTTTTTGATTTGGGGACGTTGTTTCCATACCTTGTCAAAGATGCGCACGAGCTATTTAATTAACTTGTTTTATGTTTTAGAGTTTTTTTAAGCCTTCTGTACAGTCTACAGAAGGAAATTTTTGCAGTATTTTGTGTAACTGAGGTGAAATTCCACTATAGGTGGGAAATGGAATATTTGTAAGCAGAGGAAATGATAAAAAATTTAGCTTCAATTTCCTTTTTCCGATTTAGGATAAAATGAATAGGAAATAATTAGATTGCGTGACGTTCTGGATGGTAGGGTTTGGATGCAAAATTGGTTGCATCACACTTTTATTCATAATTATATAAGGGTTATAGATGAAAAAGAATTTTCAAATTTTGCATTCATATAGAACTGCCAGTATATTTAGGATGATTTGCATCATGTTTTCAAAACTGTTTTTAAAAAAATCTCAATGCATGCATATAGAAGGTCCGATTTAGAATCATCTTGCATGCAAGTTTTATGGTTGAAATGCATTATGTACAACATGCACATATATACATGGTTGCAAAGTGTATATACACAAATCGGTTGTGTAAGATAGGATGTCTAGGTTTCAGAATTTCGGGATGAAATTCCTTTTAAGGGGGAAGAATGTAACAATCCAGAATTTTGACAATAAATAGTTATTAAATTAGAATCTATAAAAAATTGGAATTTTTGCAAATGATGGAATTTGACCATGAAACTTTAACCGATGTGTTTGCCTCGGAATTCTTGTCATCTTTCAAGTTTGGAGTTTTGCGAACGGAGCCTATATGAAAAGTTACAGATGAAATACGAAAACAGACGGAAAATAAATAAAATCGATGTTATATATATAGTAATATATAATTACCCAGCCAGCTCACTGCCAGGTCGACCAAGCGGTCGACCGTTAGCTGTGACCGCTTAGTTAAGCCAGGCATTGACGACTAGGGTTTTAAGTGTATAATATTATAAATGAATGAGCATATGTTAATTAAATTGAATCCAACGGTCCTAGGACATTTCCACCCCTATAAATAAAGGGGTAAGGCCTCATTCTTTTTCCACATAAATCTGCAACGGTAGCGGAACTCTGCCATTTTCCTCCTACCTATTTTCTAAAATAAAAATATCATACATAATAAATCAAATCCAATTCATATGAAATTGAGAGGATAAGGAGATCTAGTGGAAAAGAATGAAAAGTGACGCTCCAAATCATATTCTCCCTTATCTTCATGTTTTCTTACATCTCGAAAGATCTGGAACTTTCCCCTTTCCAGATAAATTGTAGATTTATAAGAATTTGGGGATTATAGGCCTAAAAGGTTCAAATTTTGGATTTGGAGGCTATAAGGTGAGAGGGAAATTTATGAATATAGTTGTAATGACTTATCTATTTCATTTGAATTTAATCCATGTTTTACGCCTATTAGATCTCTTCACTTAAATATTGTGAATTTATTGGCAGCCATCAGATCTAATTATAAATATAGTTAAAACTTGTGAATTATAAGTTGTGTTTATTTTTAACATAAATTGTAGGATTCTTAAACTTGTTCACACATGTTGCTACAGTTATGGCATGAAATATGTATAACATTTCAAATTTTATGATTTCATTGATACACATATTATCATAATAATGGTGACCAACGATTTTTTCTTCATCCATCTTCCTCTTTTGTCATCATTCCTTCGTCCTACCCCTATCTAACCCTCCCATCTCCCTTCTTCACTCTAGCGCCTGCTTGTCTCTTCCACCCTCTCTCATTCACGCTGAAGAATCACAAGTTTAAACATAGGTTTTCTGCCAATGTGACCAGATCTGGGCGACAATTCTTAAATCCACCTCATGCGTCTGTGTCACCTGTTGCGACCAATTATAAGATTAATGACCTTCCAAATGCCTTATCTTCGCTTACGTCATCTACAATTCCTATTTCTGGCCTAAATGTTGTAACACCCCACGCCCGCTATGGTCACTCTCAAAGGGAATGCCATAGCATCGGTGGAGTATTTTAGTGAATATAGAACAGAAAAATTACAACAAGACAGATATAAATAGTACTTGAAATTTAAAACATCATCTCATAACAGCGGAAATAAACATGTCTGGTTACATCATAAAACCACAATAAAAGTCAAGTACAATATCCATCAAAATAAAGAAGTACATAATCCCACTCTCTCATACAATAGCCAGGACAAAAGAAAAGATAACTGGGTAACTGGAGCTTTACATCTATCCAAGCTCCTAAAGACTGGAACAGCAATCCGATCAAGCTCCACTACTGCTAGGATCCACCGTAGGACCTGAGGGTTGGGAAAAAGATAAAAACAACGGGGTCAGACATAAGTCTGAGCGAGTCCTATAACTTTAACAATACAATCATTAAAGTAACCAGAGAAGACATAAACTTGACCCACGGTAATGTCTGGGAATGAATGGCTACACTAAGCAGCTTGGTATACTTAGGATAAACTAAGACAACTGTAAAGACGCATCTATCCACCCAAGGATAATTACTACACTGCACCACACCAGTCCTTCCTACTTAAAGGTTGATCCCACCCAAGGACTTAGAAAATTTACCCAGTAGTTTCACGTACCCCTAGCTCACTACATAGGTGCCGTCTGCCCCTATCTCCACTAGGTGTACCCACTACTCCCAAGCGATCGGCTCCCTACCGTAGATACCCGTGCTGGTCCCACAATGGGGTGTATCATTCCCCAAAGTGGCCACCTGATAATATCAACGGTGCACGGCTTTATATCTACACGATGCAACAACGGCTTATCTACCAGCCCGGGCCCACACACGCATATGAAACCCGTTGGACTTGCATTGCCACCGCTAACCCGTTTTGGCCTCTTATAGTCAAGCCCAATATGCGTGTCCCGTCACCCGACTAGAGTCGAGCCCACAAAGATACGTTTGGGATATTGGTTGAAATGGGCCCCCACAAGCTACCCACCTAAGCTTGTCACTTATCTAGTGTATCCCACTTAACCCTTTAATCATGTTTAATTACATGTTTCCACTTGGTTAAGTATTCTAATCGTATTTTCTATTGCCACCCAAGGCAACCACTAGATTTCCACATGCCACCCAAGGCACCCACTTAACCCCTCATGTCCCTCTACATGCTAATATGGTTAAGTGTTTCTTAATTAATTAATTAAGATCATGACCTCATAAAGACCTCTCACATTAGACCGTCTTTTATGACTGCTGGATATGCCGGTCGGTTCCGGGCAGACTTCTGTCATCAAAAGGGTCTAACCTCGTGTCTTTACTTTAATCATTTATTTAATTTATGACTAAGACCTCTCACATTAGGCCAATCATTTGTAGCCGCTGGATGGCCGGTCGGTTCCGGGCAGACTTCCGCTACAAAAGGGTCCAACCTCGTGTCTTAGTTGATTAATTACACCTAATTAATCACCCCCATATTAATTATCCCTAATTAATATCAAGTTTTTTCATAACATGGGTAGACCTAACTCAATAGGTAAATTCCCATGGGGTAGACCTAACTCAATAGGTAAATTCCCACTTATGTTAATTTATTTTTATGGTATGCTTAATCATACCTAATCATACTTTTCTTAACATATTTATTAACCCCATCGTTCCCCACGTAAATCGTTCTCATTTCATGACATAATAAAGGGAAGATCCATCACAAATATCATGGGTTTAACCAAATCTTAGCATATAACTTTATCATGGGTTAAGAGGATGTCAACTTGCATATATGAGCATATATTAACCCAACTACATTTAACCCAAACTTGCATATTATCATACACATGACTTGCATAACATGTTGCATATTATCATACACATATCTTGCATAACATGTTGAACTTGCATATAAGCATTCTCATAACTTGCATAACATGTTAAACATGCATTTAAGCATACACATAACTTGCATAAGCATTCACATACTTGCATAAGCATTCACATACTTGCATATCATGTTAAACTTGCATTTAAGTATATACATAACTTGCATAAGCATCCACATACTTGCATAAGCATGCATAACTTGCATATCATGTTAAACTTGCATTTAAGCATATACATAACTTGCATAAACATCCACATACTTGCATATCATGTTAAACTTGCATTTAAGCATATACATAACTTGCATAAGCATTCATATACTTGCATAAGCATGCATAAACCCACTTATTAAATATGCATAAACCCACTTATTAAACATACATAAACCCACTTGTTAAACATGCATAAACCAACTTATTGAACATGCATATCATTACAAATGATTCAAACTCACTAATCCGCATTCAAGACCATAAGTCTCATTACACCCAATCTACTTACTTTAGCAATTGATGTTAAAGTGATAGAAACTCACCAAACCCAAGATTAGCAAACTTATGAAGTGGAATTAGTTGCTAAATATGAAGATGGTGATGATTAGAGATTGATTAGAGAGTGATTAGCTTGCAACTTCCTTCATAAACTAGTGGAGGCTCTCTCAAGTTTGATTTTGGCGGCATGAGGCCATCATTCCTATTTTTAGTATGGATTAGGGTAGATTTAGGGTGTATTTATAGATTAGGTGAGTGTTTTAGGCCCTTAGATTAACCCTAGGTTAGATTAGGTCCGTTAGATTTAGGAAATCTCTAGAACCCAGCCCTCCAAGCCAGCCTAAAACCCAACCTGGTGCACCCAGGTTCTCTGGACGCCGCGCCCAGGTCGACAGGCAAGTCGACTCCCCAGTCGACAGGCCTGTCGACAGCCCTGTCGACATGGGTAGAGCGGGAAATTTCCCGCCTGGCCCCCCTGCTGGCTCCAATTTCGAAATCTAGTTTTGCATTTCTAAATCTGTTTTTTTAACTTGATTTTTCCGCCAACTTCATTGGGCCATAACTGGGCCATACGGACTCCGATTTACAAAATTTCGGACTGTATTCTGCGTATTTTTCCGAGACGAACGAAATGACGCAGCCCGTTTCCACCAATTCCCACATTTGAGATTATTTATCCTGTAATTAGTGAATTTTAGTATTAACTAAAATTCGGGGTGTTACATTCTCCCCTCCTTAAAGGATTTCGTCCCCGAAATCTCTAAGCTAAGGAGAATGCATATCCTACCATCCAAACAACCATCTACTCAATCCATCAAACACGGGCATCCATTGTCCTTAAACAGTTTCTAATGATGTATGAGCATATGCAAAAAGTGTGTGTATATGTTCCCTATCCAATGTATGAACATATGCAAACCATGATAGTGCCATGCATCCATTATGTATGCGAGAGAACCCTATCGACACATACAATATCTACATGAGTGCACAATCATTCACCAAAATGCATCATCCATATGATAACACAATCATTATACATCCATAAATATAGCTTCCTACACACAATTTTATGCAATATGCAATATGAAGTGACTGAGCCGATCTAGTGCCTAGAGTGTGTGTATATGCATCCACGAGCAACCACTAGCAAACACTTGCATCCACTTGCATCCATCAACCATAACATGTCTCAAACACATGTTTCAACCATAGGTTTACCCTATCTAAAGGTCAAACAGTACTAACGAGAGGACATACTAAAGATAAGATAAGTACTAGACAACGATAGAGGAGAAAGTAAAGACATACCCTCAAAAAGAAATGGGTACAATGAACGCATCTTCGCTTCCGTCTCCCAAGTTGCGTTGCTCTCATCTTCTCCCCATTGCACTTTGACTAGTTGAACCTCTCTGTTTCTCAACTTCCTAGTCTCTGACCCAAGGATGCAGGTAGGAGCTCGTCGAATAGTCGCATCACGCTCTACTTCCACTTCTTTAAGCAAGCTCGGCTCTACCACCTCTGCGGCCTCATGTAAGCACTTCCTCAAATGGGACACATGGAATACATCATGTACACCACTAAGTCTGTCGGGCAACTCCACTCTATATGCCATCCGTCCAATTCTTTCCTTAATGGGAAATGGCCCTACGAACCTTGGTACTAACTTCCCAACAGATCCAAAGCGAACCACATTTCATAATGGAGACACTTTGACGAAGACCATGTCCCCGACTTCAAACTCAAGATCCGTCCTTCTCTTGTCCGCATAAGATTTTTGCCTATCCTGCGCTGTTTTCATCCTCCTTCGAATCAAGTCAATCTTCTCCGAAGTCTCCCTAATCATATCAGGCCCAAGCAAGATCTTATCCGTAGATTCCCACCAACATGTAGGTGATCGACAAGGCCTTCCATAGAGAGCTTCGAAAGGAGCCATACCAATACTGGACTGAAAGCTGTTATTATATGCGAACTCCACCAATGGAAGATGTTCTTCCCATGTACCTCCAAAATCTAAGATACAAAGCCTCAAAAGGTCTTCTAGAACACGATTCACCCTCTCAGTCTGGCCGTCCGTCTGAGGATGATATGCGGTGCTCAGACACAATTGAGTCCCCACTGCTTCTTGCAAACTTCTCCAGAACTCGCTAGTGAAGATAGGATCTCGATCACTCACTATGCTAGAGGGTACCCCATGTAATCGAATTATCTCTCGAAGATATACTGAAGATAGCCATGGAGCAGTCCTCTTGCTCTTCACAGGTATGAAATGGGCGCTCTTAGTAAGTCTATCTACCACCACCCAAATTCCCGTATTACCCTTTCTTGATCTGGGTAACCCATCAATAAAATCCATCGAGACGCTATCCCACTTCCATTGCGGAACTTCCAATGGGTGAAGCAACCCACCTGGTTTCCTTTGCTCCGCCTTCACTTGCTGGCACACCAAGCATCGAGCGACATACTCGGCCACATCTTTCTTCATACCGGCCCAGAAGAAAACCCTCTTCATGTCTTGGTACAGCTTGTCCCCACCGGGATGAATGGTCATCCTAGAACGGTGTGCATCATCAAGAATAACCTACCTCAAACCCTCGTCTTGCGGTACACAAAGTCTACCATCTCTACGCAAGCACCCCCTATCGTCTAGGGTGTACCTACTCAAATGGCTGGACGACTCCCCCCTTATGAGCTTCTCCACCAACTCAACCAACTGTGGGTCGTCCCTCTGTGCTTCTCCAATCCGCCCCAAAAGAGTAGGTCTAACCTCCAAGGAAGCTAGCAAACCGGGTATATAATCAATGGAAGGTCTGAAATCAAACATCGAGATAAATTCCAAGCTTTGTTGTTCCACAAATAATGGACTCAAGGACAACCTCTTTCTGTTCAAGGCGTCCGCCACCACGTTACCCTTGCCAGGGGTATACGCTATCTCGAAATCATAGGATGCTAAGAACTCCATCCACCTTTGCTGTCTCAAATTCAAATCCTTCTAAGAAAACAAGTACTTCAATGATTTGTGGTCAGTGAACAATTCGAACCTCTCACCAAGAAGATAATGGCGCCAAATCTTAAGCGCAAAAACAATAGCGGCCAACTCTAAATCATGGGTAGGGTAATTTTTCTCATGTGCCCTCAATTGCCTTCCACCATAGGCTATCACCCTTCCCTCTTGCATTAAGACTGCACCCAGCCCTGTCCCACAAGCATCAGTATAGACAACAAATGGCTTACTCCCATTTGGCAACACTAAAACTGGAGCAGTGGTTAAAGCTCTCTTTAACCGTCGGAACGCATCGTCACAATCTACGTCCCATGCGAAAACAAGATTCTTCTTCGTTAAGCGGGTTAATGGGGCTGATATCTTTGCGAAGTCTTTGATAAACTTCCTATAGTAACCCGCCAACCCCAAGAAGCTTCTTACTTCGGTAGCATTCTTTGGAACCTTCCAATCCTGAATCGATACTACCTTCGCGGGATCCACAGCTATCCCTTCCTTGGAGACCACGTGCCCCAAGAACCGCACCTCCTTCCTCCAGAAGTGACATTTAGAGAATTTAGCCTTAAGGCTATGTGCTCGAAGAGTCTTCAATACCTCCCCAAGATGTAGGGCATGCTCTTCTTCACTCTTAGAAAATACTAAGATATCATCCACAAAGACCACCACGAATTTATTAAGGAACTCCCTGAACACCCTACTCATCAAATCAACAAAGTATGCAGGGGCGTTCGTCAACCCAAATGGCATTACCAGCCACTCAAAGAAACCATCCGGAGTTCTAAAGGCAGTCTTGTCTATGCTATCCTCAGCCACCCTCAACTGATGAAACCCCGTGGCTAAGACCAACTGAGAAAATACTGAAGCGCCAACCAACTGATCGAAAAGATCATCAATCCTCGGCAATGGGTGTCTATTCTTCTTTGTGAGCTTGTTGAGTTCTCTATAGTCTACACAAAGTCTGAGGGACCCATCCGCCTTTGTAGCAAATACTACTGGAGCACCCCACTCCGATATACTCCGTCTTATGAACCCCTTCTCAAGCAACTCCCCTACTTGCTTATGGAGTTCCCTCCTCTCACGAGGAGCCATGTGGCGCACTGGTAAAGATACAGGTTTAGCATTATCCACCAGATATATTCGGAAGTCAATCTCCCGCTTCGGAGGTAAGCCCTTCACCTCCTCAAACACATCCGGATATTCCCGGACCACTCTAACAGATTGCAAACTCTCGACCGAAGCGTCAAGCGATTCAAGATAACTTAGCATAACAGAGTCCATGGGATTACAAGAAATCTCGAGAGTGTTACCCAAGCGGGTCATGAGCCTAACAACTCTCCTTTCGCAATCAAGAACGGCACCATTACTGGATAACCAGTCCATGCCCAAAATCAACCCATAGCCCGTGAAGCCCAACACAAAAGCATCACATCTAAACTCAATGCTAAGTATAGAAATCTTCAAACCCAAACATATCATGGACAAATAAGTAGAGCCCCAAATTGGGTTTGAAACAACCAAGGGATCATCTACCAGACTGGTGTCTAAGTGCAGTGACTCAACTAATGATGATGAGATAAACGAATGCGATGCGCCTGAATCAAACAATGTACGGACAAGATGATCAAATAGAAAAACCAGACTTTCAACGGAAATAGTTCTACCTCTCTCCTGAATCGGTGGGACTGCGAGAGCCTGTACTTGCCCCCTAGCCTGACCTGGTGCCATAAGAGCTTGCACCTGTCCTCCTGAGGTAGACCCCGTCCTTTGCCCCTTCTTAGGGCAATCCTTCACTAAATGCCCTGCTTCGCCACAGTGGAAGCAGCTAGTCTTCTTCTTCTTGCGACAATCCTTGCTTAGGTGGCCAGGTGTCCCACAATTGAAACACTTCTTCTTCTTGCCCTTGCCACCGTTGCCTTTCCCACCTTTATTTTGCTGTTGTTGCTGAGGTCTCTTTTGATCTCCCTTCTTCTCGGGTGCCCTATTAGCATTGGGACCCTTCTCTTCTTCATGCATGAGTGCCATGTCAACTAGCTTCTCAAAGGTGGCCCCCATAGGGATATGAGTCATAGCCAACCCATGCATCGGTTCATTCAAGCCTTTCACGAACCTCAAAGCCTTCTTCTCCGGTGTATTCACCATGTCTAAGCCAAACCTTGCCAATTGATTAAACTTGTTGACATATTCCTTCACTGAGAGATTTCCTTGCTTTAGAGTCAAGAATCTTTCCATATACAAGTTTTCCTCCGCCCTTGAGAGAAACTTTGCCACAAATCTTTGCCTAAAATCCGCCCAAGAGTCAACGGGGCGTTCTCCATTAGTGACCTCCCACCAGAATGAGGCCTCCCCTTTCATTAACCAAGCAGCTAACTTGAATTTCTTTCCTTCTTCCATCTCAAAGATATCTATTAATTCTTCCACCTCTTTAAGCCAATCCCTAACCTCCACAAAAGTTTCCGATCCTTGAAAAGGTTTCCCTCCCATAGCTTTAAATTCCTTGCAAGTCTTAGCAAAAGTATCCGTGCGAGGAGGAGGGGGAGGAGGAAGATCGGGTGCTACGGTTGGTGGAGGAATATTTGCTGGACCCGCAGTGGTGGCCCTAGCCTCCATCAATCTCCTATACCATACTGGTACCGTCACACCCTCCGGAAAGTTAAGATCCTCAGCCATGCTGAAACGAAAAAGGAAAGATTCAAAACGGATAATTCGAAGGATATAGATATGGCTATTGGGGATTATGCTTTTCTTTCAAAAACTTTTCTCTTTAAAGACATGTTTTTGAAAATATCTCTTCCAAAAATGTTTTTATAAAAATAGTTTTCTAAAAATTTTATCTGTTCCGGTAACCTTTGCTCTGATACCACGTGTAACACCCCACGCCCGCTATGGTCACTCTCAAAGGGAATGCCATAGCATCGGTGGAGTATTTTAGTGAATATAGAACAGAAAAATTACAACAAGACAGATATAAATAGTACTTGAAATTTAAAACATCATCTCATAACAGCGGAAATAAACATGTCTGGTTACATCATAAAACCACAATAAAAGTCAAGTACAATATCCATCAAAATAAAGAAGTACATAATCCCACTCTCTCATACAATAGCCAGGACAAAAGAAAAGATAACTGGGTAACTGGAGCTTTACATCTATCCAAGCTCCTAAAGACTGGAACAACAATCCGATCAAGCTCCACTACTGCTAGGATCCACCGTAGGACCTGAGGGTTGGGAAAAAGATAAAAACAACGGGGTCAGACATAAGTCTGAGCGAGTCCTATAACTTTAACAATACAATCATTAAAGTAACCAGAGAAGACATAAACTTGACCCACGGTAATGTCTGGGAATGAATGGCTACACTAAGCAGCTTGGTATACTTAGGATAAACTAAGACAACTGTAAAGACGCATCTACCCACCCAAGGATAATTACTACACTGCACCACACAAGTCCTTCCTACTTAAAGGTTGATCCCACCCAAGGACTTAGAAAATTTACCCAGTAGTTTCGCGTACCCCTAGCTCACTACATAGGTGCCGTCTGCCCCTATCTCCACTAGGTGTACCCACTACTCCCAAGCGATCGGCTCCCTACCGTAGATACCCGTGCTGGTCCCACAATGGGGTGTATCATTCCCCAAAGTGGCCACCTGATAATATCAACGGTGCACGGCTTTATATCTACACGATGCAACAACGGCTTATCTACCAGCCCGGGCCCACACACGCATATGAAACCCGTTGGACTTGCGTTGCCACCGCTAACCCGTTTTGGCCTCTTATAGTCAAGCCCAATATGCGTGTCCCGTCACCCGACTAGAGTCGAGCCTACAAAGATACGTTTGGGATATTGGTTGAAATGGGCCCCACAAGCTACCCACCTAAGCTTGTCACTTATCTAGTGTATCCCACTTAACCCTTTAATCATGTTTAATTACATGTTTCCACTTGGTTAAGTATTCTAATCGTATTTTCTATTGCCACCCAAGGCAACCACTAGATTTCCACATGCCACCCAAGGCACCCACTTAACCCCTCATGTCCCTCTACATGCTAATATGGTTAAGTGTTTCTTAATTAATTAATTAAGATCATGACCTCATAAAGACCTCTCACATTAGACCGTCTTTTATGACTGCTGGATATGCCGGTCGGTTCCGGGCAGACTTCTATCATCAAAAGGGTCTAACCTCGTGTCTTTACTTTAATCATGTATTTAATTTATGAATAAGACCTCTCACATTGGGCCAATCATTTGTAGCCGCTGGATGGCCGGTCGGTTCCGGGCAGACTTCCGCTACAAAAGGGTCCAACCTTGTGTCTTAGTTGATTAATTACACCTAATTAATCACCCCCATATTAATTATCCCTAATTAATATCAAGTTTTCTCATAACATGGGTAGACCTAACTCAATAGGTAAATTCCCATGGGGTAGACCTAACTCAATAGGTAAATTCCCACTTATGTTAATTTATTTTTATGGTATGCTTAATCATACCCAATCATACTTTTCTTAACATATTTATTAACCCCATCGTTCCCCACGTAAATCGTTCTCATTTCATGACATAATAAAGGGAAGATCCATCACAAATATCATGGGTTTAACCAAATCTTAGCATATAACTTTATCATGGGTTAAGAGGATGTCAACTTGCATATATGAGCATATATTAACCCAACTACATTTAACCCAAACTTGCATATTATCATACACATGACTTGCATAACATGTTGCATATGAGTTTGCATATTATCATACACATATCTTGCATAACATGTTGAACTTGCATATAAGCATTCTCATAACTTGCATAACATGTTAAACATGCATTTAAGCATACACATAACTTGCATAAGCATTCACATACTTGCATAAGCATTCACATACTTGCATATCATGTTAAACTTGCATTTAAGTATATACATAACTTGCATAAGCATCCACATACTTGCATAAGCATGCATAACTTGCATATCATGTTAAACTTGCATTTAAGCATATACATAACTTGCATAAACATCCACATACTTGCATATCATGTTAAACTTGCATTTAAGCATATACATAACCTGCATAAGCATTCATATACTTGCATAAGCATGCATAAACCCACTTATTAAATATGCATAAACCCACTTATTAAACATGCATAAACCCACTTGTTAAACATGCATAAACCAACTTATTGAACATGCATATCATTACAAATGATTCAAACTCACTAATCCGCATTCAAGACCATAAGTCTCATTACACCCAATCTACTTACTTTAGCAATTGATGTTAAAGTGATAGAAACTCACCAAACCCAAGATTAGCAAACTTATGAAGTGGAATTAGTTGCTAAATATGAAGATGGTGATGATTAGAGATTGATTAGAGAGTGATTAGCTTGCAACTTCCTTCATAAACTAGTGGAGGCTCTCTCAAGTTTGATTTTGGCGGCATGAGGCCGTCATTCCTATTTTTAGTATGGATTAGGGTAGGTTTAGGGTGTATTTATAGATTAGGTGAGTGTTTTAGGCCCTTAGATTAACCCTAGGTTAGATTAGGTCCGTTAGATTTAGGAAATCTCTAGAACCCAGCCCTCCAAGCCAGCCTAAAACCCAACCTGGTGCACCCAGGTTCTCTGGACGCCGCGCCCAGGTCGATAGGCAAGTCGACAGCCAAGTCGACTCCCCAGTCGACAGGCCTGTCGACAGCCCTGTCGACATGGGTAGGGCGGGAAATTTCCCGCCTGGCCCCCCTACTGGCTCCAATTTCGAAATCTAGTTTTGCATTTCTAAATCTGTTTTTTTAACTTGATTTTTCTGCCAACTTCATTGGGCCATAACTGGGCCATACGGACTCCGATTTACAAAATTTCGGACTCTATTCTGCGTATTTTTCCGAGACGAACGAAATGACGCAGCCCGTTTCCCCCAATTCCCACATTTGAGATTATTTATCCTGTAATTAGTGAATTTTAGTATTAACTAAAATTCGGGGTGTTACAAATGTCGTCGATTGCCCTTCAGTAACCACCTTGCTTGCTGACAGACATGGCACTTACTATTGGACTGAACTCAAGATCTCTTCTAGTTTCGACCCAGTTCCAAAGCCGATTGAAATAGTAAGGACTCTATTAACCCTCTTATTGTATCCCCGTTGGGTGATGGTTTAATTAAAAGGCTTTCTGAAGTTTCGAATGGCGCTGTGAAGCCACCCCCTTTGTTAAAACAAAAGTATGGAAATGTTTTGATATCTGGAATTAATAATGACCGTGATTTGGGTGTTAAGGCTAATGGTATTACCGATGTACATGCTTCGATTGTTACTGTGACAACCAATGTTACAAGTAAGCCTATCCCCATCTATACTTCATCATGCACACCTGATGTTTGTGTCAATGCTCCTTCCAAACCTGCAAATCGTTTACCTAGTTTTCCTCAAAACCTACAAGTAGTAAGTGACAAGGTAAAAGTATTGCTTAAAGGGGTTTCCGCTAAGCCATGCTACTCTTCCTTTTTTCCTCTCTCCCTAGATGTGGCGAAGTTTATACTTCAAGGAAACCACTTCTTTGGAAAATCCACGTCCTCCCGTTAAGATTGTTCAGGATGGGGCTAACATGTGGAAAGATCATCTCGTTGGCTTTTTCTTGATTCTTACGTCACTTATCTTGATGTACAAGAACATTGTCATAAGGCTTGGAATTTGCGAGGTGGTCTTCATGTTAACTTAGTGAATGGTATGTTCTATTTCAAATTTTTGATTATGGGGGAGAGGAGGAAGGTGTTGGAATCTGATCCTGCAATTATTGATGGTAAACCTTTCATAATTACATCGTGGAGTTTGATAGTTTAGAGTGCTAGAGAACGGATTCAGTCCACTCTGGTCTGGACTATTTTCATATGGATCCCGTCTGTCCTCTAGACACTACCTTGATTGAATTGGCTAGCTAGTAGGATTGGAATTTTTAAATGTTTTGATGCGAACACGAAGTTGAGGAAAAATCTAATTTTTGCAAAATCTATGATTGAAATTACTCCAAGCAAGCTATTTCCAAACAAGCTTAAGGTCTCTATTGAAGCCTATTATTTCTATGTTGATGTCCAATACTCATGGCAACCGGAAATATGGACTAAGTGTCACTCATTTTGACATCTTATTGATACTTGTAAGTCTGTTGGTCTTTCTATCGCTCGATCTCCACTTATGAAACCTCCTCCTAGTATTTGGGTACAGAAGAACAAGGTAGATGACATACTTGTTGGTGAAGAGTCACATATTGATAAAGAATTGAAGGATACTCACACTGTCTATGACGATGTATTAAAGGAAATTGAAGTGGAACCTTTAGATGGGGAAACTGCAAATGATGGAATATGTTGGATGTCAGATGATCACGCTTGGGTTCATGAAGTTTTTGAAATGAGATTTAATCCACGTAAGAATGAATATTATAAATATGTAACTGACATAGAGGAGGATACTAGAATATTGGAATATCAGATAGTGGGAGATAGCTTAGAGCTCATTCAGGAGGGTGTTCTAGGTGAAAAGAACAAGTCACTTTTCCATGATTCTACTTGGGATTGGTAATGCGAGTTTCCAAGCCCTAACCCATGCTTTGTACCTAGTCTTGCTGTATTTTTTCTGAGTATGTCAACGTAAAAGGTAGTGATTCTGATACCTCTAGTTATTCCAACCCGGTAGGAGATTAATTGTTAGGTTCATGTTAGTTGTTGAAACTCTAAGTTTCTCTCCTGTTCTTTATAGATATAGTGTGCCGGCACTTCAAACCAAATGGAGTTTCTGTGCCTGTGCAGAACTCCACTTCTCTCTTTGCATTTCTAATAAACAGTGGTACGACTACCATAAAATCGGCTTACCATGCCCAAAAAAAACATTACAGATCTTTAGTTCAGTATTGAATTATGAAATACGTGAATTTGGGCAGTAAGATAAAATAGTGAATTATGTGACTGTAAGAATAAAAGAAATATTCCTGTTTGTATTCAGTATTATTGGGTTTTGGCTTAATCATTGCAAACATGTCGTTTTGCTCCGTTTGAATAAAAAGACATTATTTTGAAATCACAATAGGTATGATAAAAAGAATTAAGAAGGGAAAAGTGGTGCAAATGCACACACACACACACACACATATAATTTGTATGTAATTTGCATCGACTATTCCAAAATATATATTTACATATATTTCTTGTCATTTGGAAATATGTCAATTCCACTAATTAGGCATTATTTACAATAATTACGGCTAACGGTCTCCTGTGAGATTTGAAACCTTTTTGGAAAGATAGAATATAAAAAGGAAATGTTTAGTTAATTGATTAGACCAAATCATTAATTTAAAAATAAGAACAAAAATAAAATAATAATAACTACGTTGACCGCCCAAAAACATAAAAATAAATATATACATATTATCCGTCCAAATCAGCGTAAAATGGTAAAATATACATCGTATGGAATGTTTGAATGTTTTGATAAGGTTCAATTATGGAATTATATGTAAATGTAATCCATATTGAATTAATATATTTGTGGTGACCATTTGTAGCAATCAATATGATTAATTGCCAAAAATTGGACCGCAAATTAGTAAAGAACCATTGTAACCAATATTGATTGGGGAGATATAAATGTGATAGGGAAATGGTTACAATTCCTAATTTAATTAGGATAAATGTTGTAAACCCTAATTAGGAATTTGAATTATAACCGGAATTAGACATGAGGTTAAGCTCAACTTGTGGTATAAGTTTGCCCAGAACCGACCGGCAAATCTAGCAACCACAGGTAGTCAGCTTAATGTGAGGGTTCTAATGCATAAATATAAATGTACCAAGGGACGAGTTTAAGTTCAACTTGTGGTAGAAGTCTTCCCAGAACCGACCGACAAATCCAGCTTCCATAAGTAGTCAACTTAATGTGAGAGGCCTAACACATGTATATATATATATATATATATATATAATAGTCAATAAATAAATAAATAAGAGTAATAGTTGTCGGTTCGGGTACAACAAATAAATACCTTGGGACCGATAAATAATTGCCTTAGGAAAAAATGACCATTATGGTCATAAAGGGAAATAAAAAAGAAATAAAAGGAAATGGGTGTAATAAGGGAATTTATGGTTGTCGTTTGAATACTAAGTCTAAATTAGGGAAGAAATCAAATAAATACCCTAGGGAAAAAGGGGATACAACCTGCCTTAATTACATCTATAAATATAGAGCTTAATACATAACATATAGTTGGACTTAGTACCTTAATGATGTAAAATATTATTAACAATATTAACCCGTGACGATAATGAATGGTGTACGTATAGCATTTCTATATATAGGGACTAAGCGGGAATGATTTAATAACGTAGCCCACCTTACCCCAAATATGGAAAGGTATAGAAGGCTAATGGGGTACGAACTAATAATCTTCGCATATAGTCTGATTCCTGAGTCCTAAATGGCTAAGTGACTGGGGTTGAAGAGTCCACCTGGGAATAGGTCTTTCAGTTTAGGGGTCTTAAATGGCAAATGTGTGTGGACCTACCCAAACCTGTAAACTAAAACATCAGATAAGCCCACCTATCCTACGGGAAGTAATAAGCGACTAAGGAGGTTATCTTAGAAGGTCATGTAGAAGGTATAGCGAACGATAAAATACCATCTCTCACCTTATGTGCGGCAAAGGTATATGCGTGAATGACAAAAGCCTTAACTAGTAGGGCCCGTGGTTAGTGCCCTCTACTTCATGTTAACATTAAGTAAATTATTGAGAAATAATAAGTGACTAATCGGTCCGCCTAGGGTCTTAAGCGATCAGAAAGAAGCCACCTTATCTATCATTGATAGTGAGGAAATAAATAATGAAGGATAAACGAATGAAAGTATATGGATATACAAACTCCGCAATTAGGGGTCTAATCTCGATATAGTAACCAGCCAAGCGCAGGTATAAAGGCTTCACAAAAATAAGCATAAACATCCTATCTCGGTGTTATACTCTGGGAATACTATTTTGGGAAGAGTATAAAAGTCGTGCGTAAACAGCTACAAAGTTAGGCTAGAATCACTAACCTTGTTAGGCATACATCTTAGGTTGAACCAAATAGGGTACATCGATGTATTATAATATGTGTTGTATATTTCTTAGTCACCAGAACTTGTTCTGACCCACCCTCCTCATTGCAACCTCCTAGGTTTCCTAGAGAAGGTCGGTTTCTCGCAGATGATTAAGTTTGGCTTTTGGTTCTCGTACTCTCACATGCTCAGTATTGGCAAAGTGATGTACTTAGAAAAAGGTAGTTACTTGAGTTAATACTAGTTTATCCTATTCTGTTTCCATTGTGAGTTATCATATTGTACTATGATTATGCTCATGCTCATTTATTTCAAGTACCAGATTTACACGCTCTGTGCTTTGATGTGTTCGAATTTCGATTTTTGTTGAAATTTGGGGGTAGAAAAGTGTGGGGTGTTACAATCCTAAACATAAAGTTATCACAATAACGAGATATAACATTTACGCATAAGTATGACGCCTCCAAATCACCATTCAGCCAATTACCAAAGATTAAGAGGCGGGACCCCAACTAATCACAAATCCATATGGAAGTTAATTATTTCTATATAGCCACTAGAGACCTCACTATTAATATGATAAGGGGTGATCCTTTCGATCACTTAAGGCCCAAGGCGGACCCATCGATCACTTAATATCATACTCATTGGTTTACTCTACACTATTTAAAATTAGAGGACACTAACCATTAAGTCCTACTAATTTAAGGCTTCTTTCATTCATTCATACACCTATTACCCGCATAAGGCGAGAGATAGTAAGCAATCACTTATTACCTATAAGATAGGTAGACGACATCTCGTCATTTATGACCTCCCCCGGCGGACCCCTATGTCACTATCTAGCTGACTTTATTAGATAATCCCCTAGTTACTTACTATTTCTAGTAGGATTGGAAGACCTATGGTACCCCCATAGTGGTCATTTAATACCTAATCCCAAGGAGGACTCTCACCCCAGTCACTTACCACCTAGAGGAAGCAGACCAACACAGGGATTACCAAGCTCGTACCTAATAGATATTTAATACTTCTTGTTTGTAAAGAGGTGATCCACGCGCTCACTTAATACCCTTTTAAGGGTGGACCTAACTACTTAAACCTCTATTGTAATGATCCAGTGGAATTAGATGTCAGAATATCGACAATAACACATAAACCTGTATTATTTGCCAAAAACCAAGTATCGAAAACACTAGATAGTCAATTGAGAGAAATTAGAGGGTGAGAAAAAGATAAGAAGAAGGGTTAGAATAGAAGAAAAAGAAGAATAACCAACACAACACAGAGTCTTACATCGCAGCGGAGCAAAATATAATATAGAAATAAATCTTTATTGAGAGATTAAAATAAAACTTACAATCATCAGAGTACATCAGTACATCTGGATAGTTATGATGTAACGTCCCGCCTTTTTGACCTCTTCAAATTGGTAATTAACCAACTTAACACGTCAAATCGATGGATCGTTATTTAGCTTACAAAATTTAAAAACAGAACCAACATAGAGTAACACATAATAAATAAATAACACAGTATTTGAACGGCGAAATAAACTTTTTATATATAAATCAAAACTTTTATTACAAAAATTTTCTTTATACAGCTGAACTTAATACATTATAAATACAAGAAAAATATTACTGGTTTAAAACTTCAGAATGCACCGGCGTTGGAATCCCATCTTCTCCATTCTTTGAAACCTAAGCCGAAATCTTTAAATTTTTGTACTGCTCGGATCTGACCCGAGCGTTCCATGCAGAAAAACATAAAACACTCAAGTCAGGATTAATAATAGTTCAAGTAAATTAACTTTAATATAAATTGAAATAAAACAGTTAATCCCAACATTGATGTCATATAAAAATATATAGTTGTGGTATCTGTTCATAATAGTGTATCTAGATAAAGTGTGATATCTGTTCATATCAGTTCTATCTATTCCCAGGGACCGACGGTATCGGGCGTTTACGAGTGTATGCGTGTATATAATATACATATGTACACCGCCTCAATATCTCGAACCGATATGAGCAACAACATAGGTGGTTCAGAAGCTTTCATATACACGTATGTGTATATATATCACGCACGTGTATTGTCCCAGCGTCCTAAAAATGAACACGAAATAATAATGCACGTTGGCAAATGGGTCACCAGGCAATAACTCAATGGACTGAAATGATCAAACTCAATACATTAGTGAAATGAGATTGAGTATACAAATCAACCTGGACATGCGATGAAACTAGCATGAAACCAACTGGCGTGCCATACGCAAAAGGAGGACAGACAGTATTCACATGTTCATATATATGCTTACCTCTATCTACACTCCAGATTTTACTATTATGTCCCATGGCCCTAGAAACCAAACTACTGTGAATGGCCTCAGCAACTTAATATGAATCAAGCACGGATAAAACTTCACAAATGAGTATCGAATTTTGTCGAGCATTGTCAAGTATAACAGTAAAGTATACCCATATTCCAGATTTCCAGGTTTCAATATGACTGCGTATGTATTAATAAAGTATACCCATGTGTATTTCTTTGCAATATTACAATGTTAACTAGCACCTAATTTATTTTAATACCCAAGTGGCCAAGTATGGGTTTCGAAATGCAAGGGTGACTCCTAATTAAATTATGTCGTCATGCAAATTGAGAGAATACAACAAATGTGGCAAAAAGTGGATAAACAAGAAACTGTACAATAACCTACAAGGCAACCAAATGTTCCCACGTCATAATTTAAAACTGGGTGGTAATGCAGCAAAGAAGAAAAGGAAAAGTTCCATCTTTTGTAAAAGAATAGGGAAATTCAGCAGTTCTCCATTCACTTGTGAGTACAAGGAAGTCATTTAACAATGAAGGGTATTCATAACAGGGACGGTGTAACAAATATGGCAACATGCAAAACAGACAAGGTGAACATATGGGAGCAGCATGTGTTCAAGGGAATTGTAGTGTCATCTTTTATCAACAATTGTATCATCGGCTTTTATAAAATTTAGCAAAAAAAAAATGTAGTATCCGATTTTTTGATATGTATTTGAATATTGTAGTATAATAATACCCCAAAATTTCTTGCGTGACCAAATTAACATTCTCATAGTAAGTTCCAAAGTGTCGGCCACATATTAAAAATACATGCAATATTAATGTACAAGAATTAAGTGGGCATGGCATATGAACCGGCATGGCAATGGCTCATTAACAAAAGGAAAAAGGGAAGTGCCTAGAACATGGAAGCAAGAGCATGTATGACTGTGTTCACATCCTCAGTGTTTTTCAGTAACTCAAAATATCAATAACTAAAGAACATATCGCGCCATACTCCATGCTGGTAGAAGTAAATAGAAAGCAAGTGCTCTCAGACGCTGTAATAAAAAAAAATTGTTGTTTCATGGTGCTTAGCGACCGCTCAACTGAGGCATAATTATTTAAAATAGGAATTTGTGCTTTATGATATTAGCATAAAAAGGATCTAAAACTATGATTTCACTAGAAGTTCTAAAACCATGTTTTTATTTTAGTAATACAGTGCAAACTTTTATAATTGCTTTACGGATTAAAATGCAACATGCAAACTGAACCCTGATGCTTCCATTATATTAATATTTCCATATCCAGTAAAAAATGTTATAAAAATTTGGAAGACAAAACATTGAAGGAATTACAGTATCAGGATATATAAACTCATAATGCGATTAGTGAAACTGTACACTTTTAAAGTCAGCAAAAGAAGAGATTGTTCAAATATTATTTTGTGATTAATGTGAAATATTACTTTGGCGCGATCAAATATTATGTATCCCTTGATATCTAGGGCCATGCGATTCAAAATGGAACAGAAAAGTAAAAATGGAATGCAGTGAAAACAGTGAACTAAAAGGTGAGAAAGTTACCTATTTGGTTACTAATTTTTGCAAGCGTGTGTGTGTGTGTGTGTGTGTGTGTATATATATATATATATATATATATATATATATATATGAATGTGTGATTTGGTTTCTTTACTGACTACAACTGAACTGGAATCGGCCTAGCTATTCAATACTTTCATAAGAAGTTACTCACAAACGTTACTCACAAATATAACCAACATAATTAGTTCAAGTGGAGTAACAAGGGATTTATTCACAATTGTTTCCTACTGTCATATGCCGCCAGTTCAATGCTATTTAAATGCTCACATGGTTTTAAACATCCTCTCTACATATCACTTTGTAATATATTAATTTGAAAAGTAGGTTTACACACTCATGGTTTATCTACGGTTTTGGTTCCAGCTCTTTGGATGTACATTTTTGGCAAAGAATACTTCACAATCACCATGAAATCAGCTCTAATATTTCAGAAAACCAAGTTATTAAATTAGGGTGGAAAGTCATTCCAGAATGGAAAGATAACAGAGTACTAACCCATCGGATAAACAACCCAACATCTTACATATATACACATACAAACGTATGTATATACATATAGAACTCGAGTCTGTGTGAATACATAGTAACTCAATATCGAACAACATATTTCCAGTGTGGTTAAACAGGGAAGACTCGTGTTTAAAACATCAATATTAACACAAGGTAGCTGATGAATGAACCCCAAATACAACTATTATATACTTTAGCTTAAGTTGAAATCGATTCACTTGAAACTGAGATCAATTGTGAGTGAGATGCTCACCTTGAACGCCACAGCGAAGAATAAAAGGGCAGGGAGCGACTAACTTTCTTGTTGGCTTATCACGTGGAC
The DNA here is from genome assembly GCA_030737875.1 of Allium sativum. Classification (NCBI taxonomy): domain Eukaryota; kingdom Viridiplantae; phylum Streptophyta; class Magnoliopsida; order Asparagales; family Amaryllidaceae; genus Allium; species Allium sativum. The sequence continues at coordinate 290,108,602 of CM060921.1, read as the reverse complement.
TATCAAAGCTGGGGCGAGCTTCTGGTCATGATGTCAATGCTACGATGAGGGCTTGGCCTCGATCTAAATCCACGCGTGGGGATAAAAATTCCAATTTAGCTGAGAAAATTTTGGAGAAGGGAAAGTGATTTTCAGTGGGTAGAGGCAATTGATTTGTGAAGGCTAATTCAAGGCAAATAGTGAAGAGGGCGGATCGTAGTGGCAAAAGAGGAGGAAATGATGGCGGATTAGATCTGAAAGTGGTGGTGGCCATTTTTAATTGATTTGGGAAAGACTGTAAAAAAAATCCTTATTGAAGTAATGGGTGGGAAAGGGCGTGACTTTTGTAGAGTAAAATGGAGCCGATAAAAACAACGTAAATCAATAGGCATAGGGTATCTGTGTGTTCAGGAGATAGGTCGGCTGAGTTCTTGTTTGAGGTAGGCAGCATCTAAATTAAATTAAATAATATATTTTACCTTGAATTATCGTTGAACGCTTAATATTTGAATTGCCAACACAAACCGCAAACGGAAAAAAACATTATATGTACTTCTGCATTTCAACGTTCTGTTTTTCCAGTAAAATTATTTCGGTTGTAAACCGAATCCGTCTGTACAACGTTATTTTAATTTTAAATTAATTACATGTCTACCGATTTTATTTCGTTTGTCTATAAAACCACTCTATTCGATTTGAAATTTGAAATGTTAAATTCCAATTTCTTTATATACACAAATACACACATATCTAACCCAATTTTCCATATAATTCAACAAATAAAATTTCACATTTTTATTTAATATTAGTTACGGTTATTTTTAAATTCAATCGCTTATATTTTCCAATCGAATTTCAAATTTAATTCGAATATTCAACCAAATTCAATCCATATATTCAACAGTAAATAATTAATTCCCAATCAACCATTCTGAAATAAATATTGAATTCAATCCATACACAAAACAATATATTTGATATTTTTTTATTTCTAACCCCAGTATCAATATAAAAATTGATTATAAATAATTAAATCTCTAATTAATTTTAGCTGACGAAATTTCTGGGATGTTACATATAATAATCAGTTACATATAATAATCTATCCTCAAATACTACACACAACGGAATAAACAAATCATATGTCTTAAATATTCTAACTCATCTTCGGATTTCACAGCATCTGATAGCCTAAACCTGTAAAACTTGGTCTGACTTGAGCATTGCAAACGTCATGGATCAGTCCGTTGAACCAGCGTGAGAAAACTCACAAAATTTGTAGGTATCATCCAACTGATTTTAGAGTAAAAATCCTTTTGAAAGAAGATAATTGTAAGACCAGTCCATACATAAATACAAACGGTTCTTACCTTACGACAACCCAAAACATCTTGAAATCATATCTATTATAATATTACAATAGTGTCCAAATCAAATAAATAACAATCTAGAAGAACGCTTGCATCTCACGCTCTACATACATAAACTTTCGATAGTGTACCTCTAGAGAAAATACACTAGGGTTCAACAAGAATATCTTACAACCCTGGCTAAACATGATCAGCAATCATTTCGCTTGAGTGTTTAGAATATATTATCACCAATGGTTGCGCAACCACCATTTTCTTGGGAGGTATAGAAAAGAAAGAAGAACAAACGATTTTTTCCTAGATGGTGATGATACACCCTAATGGGAGAGACCCACAAAGCTATGCGATGTACACTATTTTATACCCTTTCCCGATTAATGAGGCATGAGGTTAAAATTACCTTTCCAGAATATCTGACAACCTTTCACTTTGAATGCCACATCGTTAGATCCGCCAGAAAATCACTAATTGACGTCCACAAAAATACCCTGGGTGTTAAGCTAAAAGAAGATGTCTTCCCCTCCACCAATAGAAATATGTTTGGAGAAATCAACGTACATGATCCCTTTGGAATTACTCTGTCAAACATCCGTCCATTTAAATTGTCCCGGGACAGGACAAACCGAAGGCACCCTCCTAGCACATCCTTGGAATCACTTTATAGATTAATAGAGAGTAATCCTTACAAATCCGTTGATTTCAACTGTGACAGAACCCCATTTTATCTACGATTGCAAGTAAGAGATTATAAATGGTTCTTTCGCTTTATGAAGATCCACGGTCTTCAATTTTTCATCTTCAAGCAGCATCTGATATCTTCACACTTTCGTATTTGCTGGTTCGGAATGGTATTCGAATATAGATTTGATCCCAGTCTTTCCACACCAAAAATCGTATAGGCTAGATTTTATTAGCAAATATTTAACTATCAAATTAATAACCATAAAAATAAAATAAAATGGATCCACTGGCTCAGTACGCAACATCACTTGGTCGTCTTGAGTAAAACATTCGTTAAATAAACTTCAAAAAATTTCGATAATTCGAACATAGCCTTTCACTTCTTATTTAACATAAGAGTATTCTCAAACCAATTTATTTTAAAATACTTAGAAAATAATCTTAAACATATCCGAATTTCCATCTAACTATCATTTGCAAAACATTATTCATTAACTATAACTGGGAAATCAGTTTAACTTATCATTCATAAAACTTTATTACCAAAATCTCCTTTGTTTCATTTTTGGAAAATAATAACCAGCACTTACACTTTTAAAATAAACCTATTCCAAAATTCATCTCTTTATTTCCTTTTACCTTGAAAGTATCATTATATTTTCGCAAAAAACCCCTTTTTATTTTCGTTACTTTAGGAATATCATTTTATATTCTCAAAACCCTTTTTATTTCCATTACTTTGGAAATATTATTTATATTCTTAAATACTTGCAACTTACGTTGCAATATTATTTCTCTTATGGAAATAGTAAATTATTTCTAACATTTTTACCACTACAAACCAGTATCATCCTCAGATAATCTTAAAGTCGTTCAGGTTTTGGTATTTTATTTACCTCTCACACCTTGATCAACAACGTTCTTATCTTAAAGTAGTTATGAATTGTAACTCAAAATCCTATATTCATTCTAATATCAAACGAACCCCATTTAACTATTTTATTTAAAATATGGTTTTATAAACCTTCTTACTTTTGAAAATCTTCCTTTTTTAAATATAACTTATTGTTATTTAATACGTAGATTAAGTAGTTGCTTAATAAAACATCACCTTTTAACAATTTAACTTTGTTAAACAATTCATTCTATAACTCAGAATATTATTACTAAATCCTTTGCCAAATTCAATTACAAATTCCTTTTATCAAATTCAATTACAAATCCCTTCAACCATTCCTCTTTGAAAATCTTATTTCGATTTAACTCATTTCTCTTAATTCCATTATTAAGTAACGTTTATTACAAAATTAACGCTTTAAATTCATATCTTTCTATAAACCTTGTTTATGAAACTCAGGGTTAATATATAACCCTTTTCTACTTCTATGTCCTTTACTTAATTATTAAGTAAACGTTTATTTTAAGCTATCGTATTCGCTTAAAAATCTCTTTTATAACTTTGTTTATAAAAGTTGGACTTACAGTAATATCCACTTATAAACTTCTTTCATAGTTCAACTGGATTCCATTACCAACTTCGATTACTTACATAAGTGAATTACATTTAGATAGTAATCATTTAAATTATTATTAATTGAATTAATAGTTTACTTCATCATTAACTACTATAGAAGAAGTTAAGTTCTTTGTTAACTAAAATAAATAGTAAAATTCCTTTTAAAAATATTATTAAAATTAAACAAATATTCGTTTAGCTATTTTATTAGATTAAAACAAATTAATCAAATAACTTATTCCAAATAATATAACTGACTTATCAACTCAAACAATGGTTATCTCATTAATAAATTCCAATTAGCCCATCCTTTAGACTAATTAGTAATATAATTAATTTAAATAATTCCATCTAATTGTCTCTTGAAAACAATTAATCCAACTCTTAACCTTTAAGGGAATTTCTGCTCACTTGCTTATAAATCTTATTGACATAAGAATTTACCTTATACAATTAATTAATGATTACTTATAAATTTAACTAATAAATAATAAATTTTTATTTCTTTTTAATAAACTTTTATTCGAAATAATAAATTTAAAAATCTATCTTTAATTATAAAATAAATATTATAACTTCCTTTTCGTCGATTTACCTGGCGGTAAATCAACATAAGGCTATCCGTTACCAATTACTCAACCAATATTTCACGTTGGGTAATGATAATAAAATAAACATTGAATTACAGTTCAACAGTCAATAAATAAATCAATCATCCAATCAAATTGGTTAAACAGTTCATATAATATAATATGAAAATAAACAATAAATTTGAGGAATCTGGTTGGATCCCTCCAAGCTGTTTTTCCTACATCGAAATAGGTTAAATTAAATAGAATCACCCATTAATATGGTCATATAACATCTGCTATAATAAGTGTGAACAATTAGTTCAACTGGTAACGGTCAACCAACAACGAAAACACAAACATCCGATTTTTAATACGTTTATATTGTTATAAACGTAACTAGCAAGGTAAGTTACCTCTTTTGGTAATAATTGTTAAAAATAATGAATGGTTTCGATTAAACAAAATGAATGTTTAATTTAATCAATTATATAAAAATATTGAACATATATCCAAACAATCATCAAATCATTCAATAATTAGCAAATATAATGCACAAACATTAAACCCGACTTACATAAAATACAAGTAGGACAACTGAGTGAGTTATACTCACCTTAATTTAACTCCATGTCAAAACAGTTAATTTTTAATTTAATTAATCATGCGTTTAAGTTAACTAAAAATTATAACTCCTTCTAATGATGACCATACCAGCTCCAAAATGTAGCATTCGTCGATACAATCCAACATGACCAATGACGCTTAAACTTGTTAACATACGAGTTCGATACTATATTCACAAGTTAACACACTATTTTATTTTGAATTAAACTTAAATTTTAAATAAAATATGGGCCTCACCCAATTTGACATGGCCTAAAACTTCTTCCACCCCAACCCACCATACTTCTTCTTCCTATTCTCCTTCATTCGAATAAAAATCTATAGGATTTCCTCCCATTGCCGCAACTTACATCACCTCAACCTCCCACCATGCTCCACCATTTTTAAAACCGAAGCCATCGATGATCATCCCATCTTCTCCTCCTCAACGCACACCACCCTGCTTCGTCCGATCTCCTCCCCAAAAATGTGACATCGAGCTCCTGGCCAAAGAACCCACATCATCAATACTTATAGAAATCCACCAAACTTCGGGCATTGGTGCTAAATGATGAGCTCATTCCAAGGATAAGCTCCAAAGTTTGAATCAGTGCATGGATTTCGAGAAGAGCCCAATCCTAGGCTATGACCATAATACCGTATCAAACAAAAAACGTTCGAGCCCCTAGAAACTTATATCAATTCAAAGCTTACGGCTAGGGGAAGCCAAGAAAATATATTTCAAGATCTTAGAGAGCATGTACAAGTTGTTTTGATTTATTATTGTTAAAGGAAGTTTCGGTTTCTCCATTACTGAAATGAAAGAAATAAAAATGGAATAGCGATGTATCTATAAAAGGGAAGCATTGTGGGCAACAAGGAGTTTAGTACAGGTTTGCAGATATATAGGGTAGCTATATGCGTAGGTGGGGATTTCAAAAATTTGTTCGGTAAGGTGTTGAGACGGATTGGCAAGTAAGGAAAGGGAGAAGTTTTGCACGCAAGTAAAGAAAGAACAATGAGAAGTTTTAATTAGATTAACTAAATGAATATATAATATACATAAATCACTCGATCAACGTTTTAATTTCGTATGACCACACACGAACTCCAAAAGCAACGAAAATAGGCACACTTCTATGTCTTGATGTCCAAATCCAACGAAATTAATTTCGTTGAAATTCGACTCCCTTTGCACAATGACGTTATTTTAATTTCAATTTATTCATCGGTTCGCATTTAAGTTTCATCTGCTCACAAAATAACTCCGATTGGTTCTAAACTAGAAATCTAACAATAACTAGCTATTTCATTTTGTCAAAAACAGAGGTCGTTTGAAAAATAGTTATTCTTAAGGCTTATATAATATCAATAAAATATTATTTATCTCCAAAACAATTAAATAATATGAATAAATAAAATTATTATTATCATATATATCCAATGAAATAATATATCACTTCAAATTCAATCAATATGGAATTATAACTCGACGTTAACAATTTCAAGTTGAACGATATCCAAATTGTGTAAAAATTCCCTTTTAATTATATTAAATAAACGTTATAGTTCATAAACGATTTAATAGCGACTATTTGCAAATTTGATTTGGACATAACTCATAATTTACCATATGAAATCCAAACTTTTCTCTTTCATATGAAACTTATAATCAAATAGGTTCAAACGATTCTAGTTTCAACAAATTTCGACTTAAAATGGATTATGTATACTCAATTGAATTTTAAAACTTGATATAACAAACTACCGTGCTGCTGCGAGTTCGTTTTAAATTGAATACAAATTTATACGTTAAATTAATTTATACGCTAAATTAATTTATTAATAAATTCTATATATAAATTCAATTATATTTCAAATACAATATTTAAAACAAATTTAAATATTCATATTTAAATGACTCAAAAATATGGGTCGTTACATATATTTCAAAGCAAGATTATGCTTATAGTTTATTTCGTTTTTAAGGTTTCCTCTTTTTGGGACACGAGGTGGGTCCTACAATCACTTAATACCTCACACTTGAAATACCTTATTTTAGGAAATAATCCTAGCTATGCGATTAACTATCGTCACGAGTTCCTATGATTAATGATATCTTACATCAGTTGTACATATATCCGACTTTGGTAAGTGCAGACTTTTATCGAATAAGGAAACTGACCTCACACCATTAACATTCTAAGTCCAATCCTTTCTTCTGATTGTGCAAATCCTAGTTTAACTAGAATAAAATAAGGAAAAACTATAAATTCTTAACTCAGGAAGTTTAATCGTTATCTTCCTTATTGGACTTAGCATTTACCACACAAATCAATTCCCATTGATTCCCCTTTTAAGTTATATTTATTTACATTATATACACAATCTTCCATTTATGACACTAACAGTCATATTTTCCTAAGATATTCATTATCCTATTAAATTTCATTTATATTAGTCCCATTTAGTTTAATTATTCTAACTCTCAAATATTACTATAATCTTAATTTTGTTTGATTCTTATTTGAATACATACATACATATATACATACATATATATATATATATATATTCTTTATTCATTTATTTCCCTAGATGGGGTTATAATCTCTATTCCTAATATCACTTTGATTGTAACCATTTTTGTATACTTATCATGTTCAATATATTTCCCCCAAACAAACATGGCCACATTACTTTTTACTTTATTTATGACCCTTTATTACAACAATAAATCACATATTTATTACTACAACAGTCACAAATATTTAATTTCCATTTATTATGGAAGTTACCATGCATTTCCTCCCATAAAGTGGAAATACTTCAAATTCAAACACATAATGGAAAACAAACATTTATTTTATGTATTAATGTCATTTACGTATATTCGGACGGAGAAGATTAATATATGTTTATATTCATACTTTGAACATTGAGTTAACGAAGTTACTAGTTTTTTTTGTTTTCTTTGTTCCGGTCTAAACTAACGACCAAAATAACCCTTTTTATGTTTAACCTTATTTTAAGATTCAAAATCTTATAAAAGGTTATTTACTATAATTATTGTAAATTTTTTCCAAACCATATAAAGAAGAAAATTGACATTATTTCAAATTCCATGGAAATAATTTATCATTCTATTTAGAATAGTTGTTAAAACTATGTACAAAATATGTAAGTCTGCATATCTCTTCTTATTTAATTTATTTATATTCTTGTAGATTTCAAATGACGCCTTTTTATACAAAAAGGACAAAAAGTACGGTAATCAAGTAAAACATAAACAATGTCAAATATTACAAGATTATTATTATTTTAACCAATAATGCATGAACTATAAATCAACACCCAACCCTATGGATCTAGAATAAAACTACAAATCCGATAAAGGTGTTGGGATTGATTTCCAGATTTTGGGGTGTTTACAATAACCATAACAATTCAAGAATAGTTATAGGCAAGAAGATGATAATAACTTTAAAAGTCCTACAAACCCTTACCTAACAAGTGTTTGGCCCGTGCTACACATACGGGCTGTTATGTAGTTCATAAGAATGGATAGCATACTGTTTTGAATTTTTTCCATGTTCTTTATTTTTATGTTAAGTTTATATATAAAATATGGAGCATAATAATCTTTGTTATTGTTGTAACCTAACTCCGTATTATAAATTCAAGAGAGGTGCTTGAGGCAGGGAAGGGGATGTGGAAGAGTTTCAAATAGTCATAAAAAGAATGAATTTTTATGATTTTTTTCTGTTTTGAACGGAAATAATGAGTAATATATCTATCTTGTTTCCACTATGAGTTTATTTTATAGTACTCTAATTATGTTTATGTTCATCATCGCATGTACCAAATTAACATAATCCGTGCTCAAACTGGTTTGGGTTTATTTTTATAAAAATTCAAACCCAAAAAAGCGCAGGTTGTTATATTTTAAAGTCATATATATTTATATATATATATATATACATATAATCAAAATAATAGGACTTACTGTTGTGCCCCAAGTTGAATACATGATCCAGAGCATATTTAAAATCACTACATCCGGTATATAAAAATGGAATATGAAAGCATGCCGCTAACTCCAAATCTTAACATACAACATTCAGTGGTCTGTACATGGGAAGGTGTATACCTAGAACTAAATGTGCATATAGGAGACTTTTAATTCAAGAAAACCAAAGTATATTTAAAACCCCAATTATATGACAAGCTGGGTTTCATTGAAAATACACCTCAAATTTTGAACGTACACCTTAAGTCATATATGCATGAAATCGTTATGGTTTTTATCCAAAGATATTTACACATTATGATTCCGTACACCAAAACCAATCATACATTGAAACCAAAAGATATTCTAAAGAAGACTTGCATATTAAAATTGCATACACGTGCCCTTGTATAACATTCATGAATTTCTTATCCTTTAAAAGTTCCAGCAAAAGCCTGACACAAATTGAATATTTTTCAGTTGCCTCCACTCTTTTCGATATCCAACAGCGCCTCATTAGAAGGGAATTAGCAATCCTTTCTTGCAATACCCTGCAAACAGTTCGTGCCTTCCAAACGAATTAAAAGCTTGTTGCAGTTAGCAGAAAAATATGGGTAAAGCCTCTTGATTAAACCTAAATTTAAAATGAAAACAAATTATAATTAGAAAATTTGAGAATATATATACGTACGCCATTTGAAATTTAGGATTACAAAGAAAAATGTAAATAGAACAAACAGTGAGCTTAAAAAACACATTAATGAATATGTAATATCAATTCGCTAATGAAATAAGCATGCGTAACTTATATGTTTTTAAGGCATGAGATTTATTTGTGGTGTGAAATTTGCAGTTAGACTTATTACATTGAAGCACTGACCATTCATTATTTCATCCAATGAATAATAAAACTTGCATTACCATATCCTTCTTTCTATTATCAAATGAGATATGAGCAACTTTACAAAAATTAATATAAATAAAACTCACCTCTTATCAGTTATTTTCATTTGATTCTATCAATGTTTTCCATTTTCTTATTGAATCCACAAAGCACTCGTACATTTCTCAGGAAAAAAAGTATCAAGACTTAAAAAGGACGGACAAAAAATGAGCACATAATGAGCTTCTTATTCATACTGTGTATTTCTAATGTCACCATTGTTATTTCAACTTTGGCAGTTTGATAAGAATTGCAAATTATAAAATATTAGAATGTAATTTTACATTCTTCCCATAAGCATAGTCAGGAAAAACATCAAAATTTGAAAGTAAAAATTTACTGTAAACATGAAACTTCTCTCTTTGACAAATTTAAATTCATTTTACCTTACGATTTCAGAATTGGTGTTAAACCTTGAATTCCGAATATAGATATGAATGTTTTATTTTGAAGGAAATATATAGATATAATTTTCAATCTAAGGCGCAAATTAGATTTTAGATTCATTACATCAAACAGATAACTTATTTTCTCAATTCAACATGAATTTCATAAAAACCTCACCTGATTTCACAAAATACAAAGCAAGTGAAATCATACAAAACATAACTAAGTTACAGTTTGAAGCAGTGCTGGCTAGTTGGGGTCTAATTATACAACGAACACAAATTCTAGCATAACAAAAAACATGTACAAAAACAAATGAAGAAGAAGTGTTTTCATGTGCATAACGACATTTATATTGTCAGCGAATGAATTATAATTTAACTTTATGACAAAAAAGTACCATGATAAATCAAACAACTAACCTTGTTATGACTCAGTTTATTTTAGTTTGATCATTACATGCACCTTCAGGAAATAAGCTATCTATCAACTCAGCATATGGTAGACACCACTATTATGAGTTTAATACGGATATGCACATCCTTTAAGCTACGGATTATAATACATATTGCCAAAATCACATGTTCCTATCCACATAGGAAACTCATTTATTTCTATCAAACGATAAAACATAGATTGAAGTTGTTGCTCTAATTTTAGTATCATACGAACAGAAATGTAAGATCAAAAACCTAAACTGCAACTGCAGAAAATTAGCAGTAACCATAACACAACAAAAATTCATGTTCCTCTCTCAAATGATAAATCATTTATGTATTATGTTACAAAAGGCAAGAAAGACATCTAACCAACTAATTATGAATGTTTTTTTTTTGGTAAAAATATAGTTTTGCATTAAAACGACAATAACATTAAAATAAATTTCATTATGAATTAACTTATACAAATCCAGCTATGCATCTTACGAGTTTATGTGATGGATAATAATATTTCCAGTTTGTATTTTCCTCACAAGTAAATCCAAATTTCGTTTACCTAAAGGACCTTTAAAAAAAATATTTTAATAGTCCCTGAAAAAGGAGGAAGACTGCAAGCCCTGACTGTAAACTGAAGGAAAATTACTTAAATCAATGTGAATAGTTCTCTTTTTTATTTAAATTTGGTGGTCTTCATGAGTAAGATTAGGAGTAGTTCACATAACTGTAAGTGAAAATAGAGTGTGATAAGCATAAGAGCCGGTCCAAGGAAAAGATGTGGATTAGTGATCATAAACTCTTAATTTTCGAACTTGCAATTATGATGAGGACACAACTAAAATAAAGTAAAAAAGGGAACTAAGAATGAGATAAAAGTATGGTCATGGCCCAAAAGAATTTAATGAAGGGAAGAAGAGTAGAGAAATGTTGCTAATTTGGAGTGAAGAAGACGGTTTCCTAATTTAAAATACAAAGGCCTTAAAAAGAAAAAAGTGCATATAACTTTTACTGTTACGATGAAGGTCCTATTTTCCTAAATATTTAAACCAATCAAATATGCATGCAAATATTGTATTCAAGGTTTACCTTTTGTTATTTATCCGAGATCACAAATTAGTTCCTCAAAACCGATGGAGCTTACCAAATACCGATCGCCCAATTATCAATGCATCTATGATCTCGAAAAGTATTAGTGCAGCGTTAAAATGTGTGTGTACTTTTTAAGCATATATACAAAGCTCAAGAGTACCACCAGCATTAAAGAAGGAAGCTATAGGGTCCAGTGCAACATGGATCCAAACATTAGGGGTATCCATAGAATACAGTACCTGAAGCTCATCTGCACTGCTGGATTGAAGTATGTTCAAGATCCGAGGGTGCTTATTGTAAACTGCGCCTTTGCGGAAGCGACCAGGATCTTCTTCACCCAATTACTTGAAGATGATTTCTATGGAAATAACCATAGATATGAAATCACACGCACAAACACAAAATATTCCACCCAGCCACCCTCTTTATTGATTCTCAAAACGAATTTTGTTTACTGGTTCAACAACCAACAATAAACAAACTACAAGAATCAATAACCTTATTGAGAAAGGGAAAGAATATTTAGATGACTACAACTCTTGCTGGAGAAGGAGAACAATGAAGAACGGCGGCTAACCCTTGGATTAATTGGAGGCATCGATCCTCTCAAGGCACCAAGCCCTAGAGGCACGCAGCCTCCACTCTATTCGGTCATACATTAATCCAACCCTATATGCTGCTTTTATAGAAGAATAGAAGGACTAGGAAAATAACCAATTTGCCCCTTCAATACTTGAAGGTCACAGAAAGACCAAGTCAAATAGCAGAAAACCCGCTCAGATGTCTGACCATTATCAAACGTCTGACCATTATCTGTCAGACGTCTGTCCAAGCTTTCGAGTTCCAAACCCTGACAACTCAAACGTCTGACAGGCATGGCTCAGACGTCTGAGCTGAAGCTCGACATAAAAATGCTCCATCTTGCCTTCTTTCTACTGCTGCACAATCTCCACTATCGTCAAGCACATCCACGCCACGTCTCTTTCAACATATGTGATTTTCATATCACAAATCGCAACACTCCACCTTGATATGAAATCACATCATATCAAACAAACTTCCAATGCACAAGTCCTCTAGCTCTTTTGACGACACCTTAGCCCACCTGTTCCGAGTATAGGGACTCAATTGATTTCAGCGCAACAATCACACCTAGTTGATTTGAAAGGACTACGACCACACCTCAATTACAAACACAACCCACCGTCTGCAAAAGATGCATCTACCACTTGAGTTGCACCGTGCATAAACCAACGGCCTAAAAGTGCTTGCAATACCATTGACACATGTCTAACACTTGATCTGAGCTCCTTCCTTGATCATCTCGGATCCCTCGAGCATCATCAACATGAAGACCCCTATCGAACACATCAGCAATGACCAAATTAACCTCTGCATCTTGCTGTGGACTAGGTTCTTCAACTGTCACTCGCCTTCTTCTTCGTCTTCTTCCATCTTCCCTCATCCATATCAGAGGGCTTCTTCACAATAAACTGCATATCACGTCAAAGTTCCCAGATTGGAACGCTCTTCACTCTCAACATAATCTCCTCCACCAAAGTCTCCTTTTCTCCAAAATAGTAATAACATAATCACCACTGAATCTACCAACCTTTGTAGAAATAATTGATGAACAATTTAAAACAAATCGCCTTGCTCTGATACCAATCATTATGATAAACTGTGCCTTTGCGGAAGCGACCAGAATCTTCTTCACCCAATTACTTGAAGATGATTTCTATGGAAACAAACACAAATATGAAATCACACGCACAAACACAAAATATTCCACCCAACCACCCTCTTTATTGATTCTCAAAACGAATTTTGTTTACTGGTTCAACAACCAATAATAAACAAACTACAAGAATCAATAACCTTATTGAGAAAGGGAAAGAATATCTAGATGACTGCAACTCTTGTTGGAGAAGGAGAACAATGAAGAACGACGGTTAACCCTTGGATTAATTGGAGGCATCAATCCTCTCCAGGGCACCAAGCCGTAGAGGCACGCAGCCTCCACTCTATTCGGTCATACATTAATCCAACCCTATATGCTGCTTTTATAGAAGAATAGAAGGCCTAGGCAAATACCCAATTTTCCCCTTCAATACTTGCAGGTCACAGAAAGACCAAGTCAAATAGCAGAAAACCCGCTCAGACGTCTGACCATTATCTGTCAGACGCCTGTCCAAGCTTTCGGGTTTCAAACCCTGACAACTTAGATGTCTGACAGGCATGGCTCAAACGTCTGAGCTGAAGCTCGACATAAAACTGCTCCATCTTGCCTTCTTTCTACTGCTGCACAATCTCCACTATCGTCAAGCACATCCACGCCACGTCTCTTTCAACATATGTGATTTTATTGTCATAAATCGCAACACTTATGTTCCCTAAATCTGATCCTTTCATTTGCTTCTCTGTTCTCTCCATTGCTAAGAGCATTATTACTGTTTCTATAACAGGGTGGATGGTTGTGTAGTCCAATAAGTAAGTCACCTTCAGTGTCTCTTAAAAGCCTACATCAGCCATCTTGTTTCCCGTTTCTGGTCCTTCCCCCAACATGTCTAGTATCTCACATGCAAGTTTTCTTACATTTATTAAGTATATAGTCTTGCATCATTTCACTGATTAGAACAAAATTAGTACGAATACAAATGTGCATCTGGCCAAGAATTCTCGATATTCATTCAAAAATTAATCTATATGAACTTTGTTATAATAAAACAAAATATTATTGAGATAGAGAGAGAGAGTGTGTGTGTGAGAGAGAGAGAGAGTGAGTGTGTGTGTGTGTGTGTGTTAAGATATTGATACGAAAAATCACTGAATCAGGTGGGTGTAATGTGTTTTTTGTTTGGTTAGTATATGGTCATGTTTCATGTTTCCTCTCTCGTCATGCATGCAGTTATATCCAATGAGTGGGTATATTATTTATTTATGTGTAGGTTCAAAAAGACATATTTTCGGTCACATACATAAAAAATGAATAATTGGAAACAACCTTAGTTGTATTACGGTTAGTTAACGAAAGGTTCCAATCTTTTTAGTACAATAGGCTTGTAGTAAACAATAACTCTATTCAGACATGTCTATAAAAATCATAGCTGGTTCTTGTGTCATATTTTTTTCTTCCAGTTGTGAACTTGTGCTACCCACTTGTGAAATACAAACTGTTTGAAGATTCACATAATGCAAATTTAATAGAGATCATCTAGTACTGTTACTATCAACCATGGTAATTAAATCTTATACATTCCTACTTGTAAACTGTATATGTAGACTTAGAAAACATTGAAGTATAAAGCTGGGAAAATAAATAAAAAACTGATGATAAGAATTCACTTGAAAGAATAAAACGAAGAGTGTACATACGATGATATCTGGATTACAAACTTGGAATTACAAACCTAAGAAATAAAGCTGAAAACCAAAATGCATAGGAAAACCCAGATCACAAAAATTAATCATGGCCATTAAATCAAATAAAAATTAGTTGAGAAATTACCAACTTGGAATACATGAGATGATATCTGGATTTGTGAAGGAAACCTACATTTAGCAACAAATGTTTTAGGGATGGCGACAACAGTTGTGCTGATCGTGCAATTGATTGCTATGAACCACCTATATAAAATGCTGTAAAGGAACATGGGGAAGTTGAGAAGTTCACCTTTGGGTTGGGTGAAATAACTTGACGGCGTTGCATCAATCATTAACCGTGCTGGTGTGTTAGCATTAACTGTCATGTGATACCATCATGAATAAGCAATCTCCCCCACTCTTTTTCTTTCCATCTTCCATCGGTTAAGCCAAAACTATAATCAAATATAAAGTATGGATAAACAAACCTGAATAGAGGTACACTCATGTAGTAAATAAAAACATAGCAAAGCTATAATTAAAAAAAATTGTACATTAATGAAGATGTTACTGGCAAAACTGATTGTGTCAAGATATAAAGTAAAATAACAAAATAACATGATTGAACTGCCATATAACCACACGAAGATACATATAATAATATGGTGAATTACTGGAGGTTTGGAGGGACCGAAAAGCAATTTTCGTGATATTCCCCTTTAACTCGCTCCACTCCAGTGAACACCAAATTTATATTCTACATGCATACCTGCCATCGACGAAGTTTTTATTTTTCCAACCAATTATTAATCTCAGTTAATTCAATAACTACTAATAATCTAAATTCAAAAATCAATTCACAACATTCATAAGCAATCGATATCAATCAATCAATCAAATGCACCCAAACAGGTCAATAATAGTCTAAATATTTGTATGGATAAAGGCGCTAATGGATTCAAATATAATTGTGAGTTAAATTTACACATCAAAATGCAGCCTGTTGATCCGATCTTCCAATTCATCACTGTCTCTTGCTTTTCTACCCATCTTTACCTTGCCTGAGAATCCTTAAAGAATAACAGCTTATGTTTTCATCCCATCACAGTTGCTTCTTCACGTCATCATCACTTTGGCTTGCAATTTCTACCTTATTCAAAGGCAAGTGTGCTCCACATCTACCGTCATCTATTCGTGCACCCCAAGAGTCGATGCCAGAAAAATTGCACTTCTTCCATACCAAAACCAGTCATGTAGCAGCTTGGTCCTTATCGAGATATCCAATCCATGTTGCATTACATGCGATTGTATGTGCCACACCAACTTCAATCTCCAGGCGCGACCTGGCGCGTCGACGAAGTTCACACGTACCAAGCTATCAGCTTTTAAAGTTTAGCAATCCAAATGAAAATGGCTTCTTCTTATGAGATGTTGACTGAAGCTCATCAACTATCACTTGAAAAACTAACAGATTTAGCGAGAAAGATAATGGTTATATCTAACAAAGTAGCACAGTAAAAAATAAATTATGAGCATTGGCATTTCTACACAGCACAACAGAACTAAGGAGTAAATTTTCTCAAACATTGAAAGAGGCAAGGGCTTATGTAGGCAACATTTTTACTCCCTAATTCTTTCAGTCTTGAAAGAGGAAAACTGAATCAAATCTATTTCCAAGATGTTTCACAGACTGAAATGGGGAAATTCGAAATCCAAAAATGCAGAGAACATTGAAAATCTGTTGGTTACAGTTTACACAACGAAGATCGTTGTTTTTGACCCAAAAGGTGGTATGAATAGTGAAACAATTTGATCCATTTCAATAGTTAAAGCATTATGGTCTATGAAGTAGATATTTGTATGCAAAAAGTGAATATAAATTGCAAAAAGCTTATTAATAGTGATAGGTAATAGTAACACGTTCAAATTGATAAATTGTCGTGGAAGAAACACAGGAGCAAACCAACAAAAAAGTTATACAATCAAATTAAAGCATATTATTGTCATATTCTGAAAGGATATAGTGAAACTAAATGTGTAAATGACATTAATAGTATGATTAATCAAAATAATGTACAACTATTTTTTTTTTTTTGAAAACATATGAGTTATAATTTAAACAGATGCTTATCTTCAAGTTAACATTGACAGGAAATACATGAGTTTTGGTTAGATTCTGCAAGTAGTTGCATCTGAAGAAATCTAAATGTATTTAATATCAACTTTTTAAATATCAGAGAAACATAACTGAACTATTTTAACAAAAAAAGGGAACATTTACATAATAACAACAAATAAGATGGTCAGAATAAACTTTTTTAATACGAGAGAATCATAAGTGAATGATCTTAAGAAACAAAAAATACATATAACATTTAGTGAATAATAACAAATAGGATGGTCAATTTATCTTTACTACCTCAAGTGAGTGAAAATCACCAACAATTGAGTAATAACATAAACCGGCGGTGTAGTCAAGTCTAAGCAACCTGCATGTAGATCTATAGTAAGATAACCCCAAAATCATGAGAAATAAGTAAATAAAAAAAAGGAAAAAATAGTACCTAAAAAGGAGGGTTATTCTTGGTAGTTACTCGGTAGGGTGCTACAATCGGAATGTGGAGAAAGGCATAAGGAAAGAAGGAGGTTTGCGGTCAAATTATTGCGTTGATAACAATTTCAGAGAGGCAATGGATTGTAGAGGGAAAGAGTGATTGGGAACGAAGGGATTGGCTGAGTAGCGGTCGTCAGCTGGAAGGACGGTGGTAAAGAGGGGTACGTACGGCTGATTAGGGCAACGCAGCTGCGGATTAGCACAGGATGACATACCGGTTTTTGAAGAAAAAGGGAGGGTGGTTGAATGGTGGCTTGACCAAATTGATGATAATGGAAAAGGGGAGAAACACGTGATCTAAATGTGGGACAGATGTCACGACCAAAATGATTTGATTTCTGTTTTCCACTATAAGTAATAGATAATTATTCATAATAATTCAGATGTGACAAAATAAACAAATCTGACACTTTTAGTCATATAATTCAAATTCAACACAAACAAATTATATATGTTTATTATAAAAAATGTATATAATTTTCCACTCATCTGAAAGTTATCCAAATCCAAATCTGACACAGCATTTAGGTTTAAAATTCCCAAGTCCTATAGATCTACAATTTATTTCCAAAGGGGATTCACAAACAAAGATTTAGATTTGTAGATCTAAAAGAAAAAAATAGGAAAAGAAGAAGGAAATCCAATAATATAAATTACCTATGCAAAGAACAACCTCTTTTTCATAAATTTGAATCTAACCTCTCAAATCTTGTAAATCTAATTTGTATGCATTTATAATTTATGTTTTAGAAAGATTGGAGGGTTGGAAATGGCAGAACTTCAGAACTGCCTCCAAAAATATGAATAAGAGAATGGAGGTCTAGCCCTTTGTTTATAGGCATAGAAATGACCTTATACTGTTAGATTTAATTTAATAAAGATCTGTACGTTAACATATAATTTATACTACATTTTACCGTAGCCACTACCTGCTACCATCGACCAGCAGGTCGACCTAGAGTTCGATCGCCCTGTCGACCGCTCCGGTCGACCTAGTAGCGATGGGATAGGGTATTTAAAGTAAACAAATTATTACTATATATAATATATTTTATTTATTTTCCATCCATTTCGTAATTCATTTGAAAAAATTTCATACTGACTCCGTTCGCGATGTTCCAAACATGAAAGTTGACCAGAATTCTATCACGAACGCCACAGTGCAAGTTTCATGGTCAAATTCCATTGTTTAAAATAATTCAAATTTTAGAATCTAATTATATAACAAAATTATTTATCTATGAAATTTTGGATTATTACAAAATCAGTCGAAAAATGTAGAAAATGTCTAAGAAAATAATCCTAAATTCCCAAAAATCATTCACATCTAGGGTAATATAAAGGTCGATGTAACAACTCGGGTTCTGGATACAAGGTTAAACAAATTATAACATGTTTTGGAGTTATATAATCAAGAAAAAAAACATGAGTTCAAGTTCCTAACTCGTATAATAATTTAGGCTGAAAAAATAAAGAATTGGAGGTTTATAAGAAATTGTGTGTATCAAAATAAACTAAATTGATTTATGGTAATAAGAAAATTTATTCCAACATGCGTTTGCTAAATAAATTTAAGATGAAAATAATAAAGTTGGGAAAATCTTATAATATGTGTTTAATGAATTATTTTTCCAAATGCAATGATTTTGTGAAAGTGTCGCTAAATAATAATTTGGTGGTTCAAATGAATATCGATAATATAAAATATTGATTAGCAATCAATATTTAAGTGTAAAATATATTTTAAATATAAAGCATTAAGTTGTTTTAGTAAGATCATTAATAATTTGTAAATTTGTGTATGAAAAATGTATGTTGTAGAAATTGTAGAATAAAAGAAAAGTCATGCTTAAAACCATGTTTGGGAATAGTAAAATGAGTTTATAGAGCAATAATATAGAATTATGTCAAGATAAAATAAAATTAAGATTTTGTTAAAAGTGAATTTTAGAAATAACAAAAATAATTACGGACTATAGTGTTATAAAAATAAGTAATTTGAATATCAATTGAGAATTAATATTTGAAGGTCAAAAGTATTCTAATAAAGTTGTAAAGTTATTTTGTTTGAAAATAACAAATTTGTACAAATTTTGTTGTTTAAAATATGTGAGTTTTGATTTTAAGAAAGGAGAAATATTCATTTTTACAAACATCTAAATATTATTGTAATTATATATTAATTAATATTAGATTCTGTTGAAAATATTTTATTACATGTTGACCCGCTTTTTGGCAAAGTAATCACACTTTAAAATCATGGTTAGCGATGTGCTTGAGTATCGTGAACGTCGTCGGAAAACACGAAGCGATTTGGCCAAAGTCGCGACGTATTCAGAAAAGGTTAGAAATGTTGTGGATTCCCAAAATAGTCGTCTCCGGCACTTCGAATCATGGGTGTGCATCGTGGAACTAGGATACAAAATCTGGCATGGTAAGGCATATACAAATTTGCATAGATAGGAAGCGATGTGAAGTTACTGATCGCATTGGGTTGGGATGCGATTTCCAGGAGTGTTCATCAAAGGGTATGATGTAGAGATTTGGCCGAAAGCTGGAGATGCAAAAATCCAAGGAAACTGGCAATCACGAAATACAATTAGAATTACCCTTTTCATTGATTGACTCACACGGATCACTATTTTTCAACATACCATCTTAGGATGCGAAATCTTGAAGTACAACATGGTTTTTAGCTAAGTTTTTAGGATGTGAATTTCGCATCCCTTCGGGATACGAAATTCGGGCTGATGCATGGAAACTCGACCTATAAATACCCCTTTGCTTGCATTTTAAGTGTTGGCATTTTTGGACTTTGGCTACACTTTGGCATATAGGATTGGATATCCAAGACATCATGAATGGCTTCCATAGTGATTCTTTTGGCTTTGGACTTCATCTTGGACTTGTGAACTTAACGCAAAAGTTTGCCAATAACCTTTTGGCATTCACTTTGATTTTTGTTTGCTTCTGGACATATTTGGACATTCTTGAACATTGGAGCTATTTCTTGGACATTGTTACTCATACTAACACACTTTCGCTCAACGAGGAAGAAGGGTATTTTGGTCAAAATTTGGAGTTGACAAGATATTCGTTACTCTATTACACGACTTTGTACGTTCAAAGTATCTGAACTTGGATAAACTTTGTAATTGGCAAAATTAGAATGAATGATTACTATAAAGTGGACATATGTGTTAATGTCGAACCACTGTGTGTCCATTTACATTTCTCATACTCTGGATATTTGGATTGCAAGTTTACTGTTAAACTTCCACTTGGAGGTTGGCGTGCGCAAATAACCAATTCTCCACGTCAACACTTTAGCATGCCAGGAAGGGGGCGCAACAACTTCGACTTCCTCTTTTGTTTTGGTTCTCGGATTTAGTCTTTGTATTTGGTTTTGGTTTTCGACTTCTGTTTCATTTTTCGGATTTGACTTTGTTTCAAAAACAGATTTCGCTCGCTTTTCATCATGGTTAAATGGAAGAAGCTCGACGCTATTGCGGAGGCTTAAGGTGCTGAAGGTGAAGGAAGTCAAGAACTTTCTTCGACTGGGAATACCTGGGACTTTGTTACTTGAGAGGATGTGGATGAAATTGTTAAAGGTTTAGCTATGAATTTGAATGCTCGACTTGAGTGGTAGGAGGAAGCGACGACTACTTTTCTCGCTTGGATTGAGGCTAGACTTGGAAGCACTAATAAGCCGATTGGATAGGCAGATATGATCGGGACAAATATTTGTGTTTCACAAGTCGCGATTTAGGACTTAGGGCGACCCTACAAATTAATCAGTAGGGCGACATCGATCTTCGGGCAGCTGTCGTTCCTACTACACTCAGGGGAAATACCCTAATCCTAGCATCGCTCAAACGCGTGACGCTTTTGTTGGTCAAGTCTTGGGTTCGGACATTAGTAATGTGGTTCAAGTGCCTTTGAGCGTAGGTTTGGATAGTAGAGCTCCCACGATTTCTGGAATAGGGATTATGCCCGATGCGTCTCCTGAGGCTAGAATTCAACTCAAAGTTCTTATTGCAAATCAACCGGTCCCTAACATGGACTTAAACACTGGCGGCACCAGGGTAGACTTGGGTAATTTGAATCCGTTGCTCTCTTTTGATAATGGATCTCAAATCACGGATGTTATTCATCGATTTACTCGAGGCACTGCCACTTATTAGGATTTGGGTTGTGTTACTCACAGTCCGGACTCTTTGGATATCAAGAATTCTTGTAACCCGCCAGAATTCAAATTGCTGGTGTTGGAGGCTTATGATGATCGGAAGGATCTGACTGCTCACTTGATACACTACATACGACATATAGAAGTTCTCTATGCTTTGGATAGTGTCATGGCGAAGTGTTTTGTGCTTTACTTAACAGACATCACTGCCATGTGGTTTAGGCAGTTGGAAACATATTTTATTCACTTTTAGAACGCTTTGGTCAGCAAACATCACTACCATCCGCTAAGAGGCATAACGATTGCCCTAGCACCCTTGACCAAATCGATCCTAAACTTGATCTCACGGTGCAGAGGTAACCCTTTGACCTTGTCAAAGACATTCTCATACTCATTAGCGATCAACATAGATGACAAGTCTTCCTGTGGAATAACAAGCGAATATAGATAGCTTATGAAGACCCCGTCTTTCGGCTTACACCTTTCTCCCTTCCATATCCCCGACTTTCACCTCGAGCTTCTCGTAATTCACCCTTGTTGCATACCTCTTGAGCCAATCCATGCCCAAGATGATCCCAAACGTAGCGAAGTTAAGAACAAAGCAATTACACACAAAAGAGCAACCATGACTCGACAACACTGGATCACGACACAGCATGCACAAACTGGACGAACCTGCAGTTGGATTAGTCACGAGCAATGGTCTATCACAAATCTCGGGCTCCAAACTCAAGCGTCACATAAGCTCATTGCAAAGGGAAGAATGAGATGCTCCAGTATCGAACAAAACACGAATAAAAACACCATTAACTGAAAGAGTACCATGCACGACGATACCCTTTCCCTTTTCCTTTGCAGTAGGAGGTATCGAAGAAGATGGCACAGCTTTCAAAGCATATGCCTTCACAACCTTCTTGCCCTTATCTGATTTTGGATAGTCTTTCTTCTCATGCCCATGCTTTCCATACTTGAAGCACTTCTTCTTAGCTTTGGGATTCTTGCACTCATTAGTGTAATGGCCCTTTTGTTGGCAGCTAAAACAAACTACCTCACTCTTAAGCTTCTTCTGGCCATCCTTTCCTTTCTACTGTTGTTGCTTCCTCTTATTATTATTACCACCTTATTTTTTTTTGAACTTCCTTGGTTGCAGCAACAACATTTGCTTCCTTGGGAAACAAGCTCTCATGCTGAACAGCTTTTTCCGTAAGCTTCTTGAATGAATCATCAAGATGTTCCACCAACGGCCTTCCTATCTAGGCATCCAGACCCATAAAAAACTTCTCGTTCTTCTAATAGGGTGTATCAATGTATGAACGAGCATATTTGGAAAAGGCCTCAAAATTAGAAACACAACTAAGCATAGAACGACCATTATATTTCAGCTCTACGAACTTCTTGACTAATGCCGACTT
Source organism: Allium sativum (assembly GCA_030737875.1). NCBI lineage: Eukaryota > Viridiplantae > Streptophyta > Magnoliopsida > Asparagales > Amaryllidaceae > Allium > Allium sativum. Next base: position 290,085,441 of record CM060921.1, on the reverse strand, counting down.
CTGAGCAGTGGAGATAAACTTTTCTCCAAACATAGCTTGGAATTTCTCCCATGAAATCACCTCTTCTAGAGTCTCAAGTGTAACAGAATTCTACCACTCTGTGGCCCTGCCCTGTAAACTGTCTTGATGCAAGCTTTCTCTTAGTTGCATCCTCCAACCCCAAGTCTCCAAAAATACGAACACAAGAATCCATCCACCTATGAACCTCTTCAGCTGGCTCAGTTCCTTTGAATGGTTCCCCTCCTGTAGATGTATAACCTTTGCATAACTTTGCAAAATCCACAACCCTAGGCAACTGAACACCTACATCTACCGTGGCTACCACTGAGCGGGTACCCTTCGCATGAATGCTTCCATCATGGCCTCAAACATGGATGGGTAATCTGGTGCATCGCCATTACCCCTTCCAAGCATAGCCCCTCCCCTAGCAGTATGTCTTGAAGCATGTCGACTCATTCTAAATCTGCAAATTAGAATGATTAGCCACTTGCAAGAAAAACTGCTAAAGAAGTACAAAGGCTACTATACTATATAATATCATATAGTATACATCAAACTGAAATCTACAAATACATCTCTCATACGTAACTATGTCTTTAAACTTTGGCTAAAATTGTTAATCAGAGCTCTGATACCAAATGTGACGACCGCCCACAACCCCTACACTTAACAAGAGGAATAATGCACTGAAAGGCGTGCCAGGCAGCTGTGGACGATCATCATAGGTAAACAACAACATCAAAACCTGTCGTAGAACTCAAAGTGCAAGGATAACATATAATAGAACATATACAATAGGTAGAAATAGTGGAGCATCGTATAACAAACTTTTGAAAACTTACACTACATCCTGAAAGTAATCCGTACATCATAGGAATATCAAAGTCTGTACATAAAGCCTCGCTACAACATTCAGAGAGCAATTCAAACAGCAGAAATAGAAACACTAGATAGTAAGTAAGATATTACGCCGGCCTCCTGCTTGCCTCCGAATCGCAACATCGTCCTCACTAAGCTATTACCTGCCACTAGTCTTCCCATCCACAACCAGATGAATAGGGTAAGGTAATAAAGAGGGAAACATAAAACCTTGAGTCAGACAACAGTCTTAGTGAGTGATAAAACAACTAACAAACGTCAACAATAAAGTATATGTAAATGGATAGATAAACATACTAATCAACCCAGAAGAACTCAATCCCGTCTTCCCACATCGGACAGTGATAGCCTTACATCAAACACTTCAACCATTCATTCATGGAAACCAAAACAACCATCCATTTATGGAAATAAAAAGCAAACACTACAAGCACTCATAGCATCCAGATTATATGTACCTCACGTAAACCATCCTAATCGAATTCAATATCCCTCAAGCACAAGCATCAGAGGCCTAAACCAATATCAGACAAGAAGCCAAGAAACATCTCCTTCGACGTTTAATGATTTACGTGAGACGGTACAAACAAGGCAACTAATCAACCGTGACAGACTATGGCTATCACCGCTAATCCTGCTTCGAAACCATCGTTAATCATATGACGACCAACATTGCCATATGTCAAGGGCTAATGGTAACCCCAGTTCTAGCATAAACTCCATGTGCCTTTCAACGATGTGCATGTTTGTCCAACCTTGACAACTAGGCCTTTCAAAGATACCTAGGGTACTCCACCAGCAACCGTCCAGTCTTTTGGGTGCCCCCATTGTACCCCTGCTTTGAGCCTGCTATAACTTACGACAACGATAACTTATCGGCCTTCGCATCTCTAATCATCCAACCCGATGACTTTTCTTAGCTCAAGCAACCTTCTCGAGCAACCGTTATCCTCCAACTCACAACCTTTGAGTTGTCACCTCATTGCTGTTCTACATCAATCAACGAACACATTCAACACTTCGAACGTTCCCACTTGAACTTACTTCGAAGTCGCAACATCACTGAGCCAAATTACATTACTGCCCTACGGTAAGTGTTTGGGGGGTTGCCCCTGATTTTTTTTCAGATCCTTTGTTCAAATCTGGGTCGTACCCAAAAATATTTTTTTCATCAGTAAGCGACCCCGTGCGACCGACTAGACTGTGACTGACCACCTCCTTCCTTCATGACCGAATGAACCCAAGCCATGCCCGACCAACCCCAAGCTTTACCAAAGCTATGCACGACCCGTTCCCTGCTCGACCAACACTGCTTGACCCGAGTACTTGTACGACCATCCCGACCCCCATGGTCGACCCTCCTTGCTCGAGCCCATGCGCGACCCCTCTTTCCTCGAGCCTATGCTCGACTGAGCCAATGTGCTTGACCCAGTTGTGTAACACCCTATATTTTTTAAAATAATAATATAACTTAATTAAATAATGAGAATTAAGTAAAACGGACTACGCTATTGTGTCTATCTCGGAATTCTGGTCAAGATAGACACCTAGTTTGCATAAAACGTACAACATATGAAGAAGTTATTAAGTCTAGAAGTTTGTATACGGACAAGAGAAATATATATATATACACACACACAAATAAATTAAAATATAAAATAAAGAATAAAATAAGGATTGCATGTAATAAATACATGCACTGGAAATAATATAATGCATGCATTGAAAGAAAGAAAGGATTGGTTGCATGCAATGTAAATATGTTGCATGCACTGATTTGCAAACATAATGCATTAACATTAAAAGAAAAATAAAAGAAAAAGATTCATGCAATGGTTTACTTTAAGTATTGTAACTAACATGAAAAAGAGAAGTAAGGAGAGAACAATAATTATCATTGTTCTAAGGCTTATTAACAAAAGACTTCATAGCTTAGTCAGTTAAGGCATTGGCTTTGTAACATAAAGTTCGGGGGTTCGAACCCTGGCGGAGGCATAATTTTTATCTTTGTTTTAAAGAGGGCCAACTGAACATGCAAATATATGTACGTATACAAATTCAAAATTTGAAAGGATAAGAACGTACATATAAGAAAATAAAGAAAATATATGTATATATATGAGAACGTATGTATATATATATATGCAGAAATATATGTATACGAAAGATAAAATTCAAGATAAGGCCACAGTCAATGAAATATGGAAAGAATCAAATAACGATGCAACATCGTTTGAATTTTAAAAATAAAATGAAAGTTGTGCGTATATATATACATATATATACATATATATGCGTAAAATGGTCGTTAGAGGAATTGTACACATATAAAAATATTTCATGTGAATAGAACGGTTAAATAAATTCCAGAAATTCAAAAGTTTGAAAATCAAATTTCTACGCCAAAATAATTGAAACATTCAAAATTCAAATTTCTGCGCCAAAACAGCTTATGGGACCTAATGCTGACTCAACACGGCGTGTACAATAAGATTTGGCTAGATTCATCTGCGAACCTGGACTATTTTCTTAACTGGGTTCAATGCTGACTCAGCGCTGCATGTACAATAAGTTCTTGAGCACCTATAAATAAGACCCTAGACCTAACCCTAAACATCATAATTCGGTGGCTACGCTGGAGCTCTGCCATGGTCCCTCTCTCTCTCTTCTCAAATCTATTATGAAATTAAAATGTTAGCCTAGGAGGATTATGAATTCAGATCTGGAAGAGGGAATCAATGTTAATAAAAAGATTATTCAATCACGAAAGCAAGGTAAACCTCTAAGAACCAATCTATTTAAATTATTTCTCTTTCCCTTCTCTTTTCATGAAATAATAAATGCATGGTCGTTAGGTCGTGAATCAAATTAAAGGGAAAAGAAAAACCATGGATGATAGAACGGATCAGATCCAAAATTTTGGGAAAGCTTAAAGGTGAGTGGGTTTAAATTATCCCTTGCGAATAATAGTATGTTTATCGTTTAATCATTCCCCATGGATATTTATAATGAATGTGTTGAAAAATTAATTGATGCGATGGATAATTGCGCTAAAATGAAAATTATGTTCAATCAGTTGAGATGTACATTTATTTGAATGTTTAAGATGAATACTGCAGTAAAGATCATTTAATGAAAATAAATTAGGATAATTGAGACATTGGGTAAAATATGCACTACTTGAGATCTACATATTATTAATTACATGTAGAAAGACATGCGACTCATATTGACAGATTTGGGGGCATAAATTATGATGGGGTTAATGGCATAACAATGGTAGAAATTATGCGTATAAATTGAATTGGAATTATGAATGTGAATTGGAAATTATGCATATAAATTATAGGCATAACTTATTGGTAGAATTATAAGTATAAACTTGAATTGAGGAATAAACATGTATTATGTTTTAAGACTTTAAATTGAAGGCGCAATTTGATATGAACATAAATAATGGAATAGAGATGAATATGCCTAAAACAGAACCGCGCCTAGGCATGAGGTTAGATTGCACTTGTGGTAGAAGTCTGCCCGGACCCGACCGGCATATCCAGCAACCACAAGTGGTGAATCTAATGTGAGAGGCCTAAAGCGTATAAATGAAACAAGTAGTTTTCTAAGACACGAGGTTAAGTCAACTTGTGGTAGAAGACTGCCCGGACCCGCCCGACAAATCCAGCATCCACAAGTGTAGACTTAGTGTGAGAAGTCTAATACATATATATACACGTATATGAAAATATGTAAATGGCAGGACCGGCGAATACCATTAATTGTAATAAATGGAAATAAATGAAATTGAATGAAAGATAATTACAATTGTAAGGAAAAGGGAACGAATGGGGAATGATAATAACTTATTATGAATGAACTTAAGAAATGTAAAACGATAATAAGTAGGCTTGTCCTAGAGACAAGTGGGGATTATAACTTATAGAATAAGGTAAGTTACAAGGAACGATAAGGGAAGATGAAATAACTTATGTAAAAAGGAAATTTATACTTAATTGAAGATTAAGTAATCTGTAAAGGCAAGAATAAATCTACTTATGAAGATAACATAAGTTATATGAATAACATAACAAGAGATTGGTTGAGTTGAGTAATTCTTTAAGTGTCAATCTGATATTGATTTCGGTCTTCAGGGTTGATACTTAGGGTGTTATTCTCTTACCAATGTATCTGTGAATTGAGGTGTACTTAATTTTAAATTAAGTAGAACATGTTATGGTAACCATGGGATGGAATAATGAATAGATTATGAGAATAACATGTTGTAAGATTATTAATGAACTTAAATGGGTTAAGTTATAAATTGAATTAATAAGCAAGGGTAACTTGGTAAACTTGAAAAAGAAGTCAATGTGAAGGAGAATAACCAAGTTAATTGAGAAAAATCATGAGGTAACACAAGCGCATAATTAATGGTTAGACATAGGGTTTAATGACATATAAAACTGAGGCGCTTGGACCAGTCCATACGTTAGAGGACGAATAACCCTAAGGGGTAGATCATCGGGATGTCAAAAGACACAAAGAGGAGAGCATGTCCGTCTAGATATTCTTGTAGGCTCCAACGAACTAGGTTAAGAAGCACGCGGCCTCCGGGGACGTAGGGTACTCTTGGTATTCCTCTGTGAGTGGAAGATGATCTGCCAGTGCTCACAGAGGTTAAGTCTGCATGGGTGAACCAATAAGTATGCCTTGATTGCAATAATAAGGGGCAACCAAAAGACTAAGATGGAACAGTGTGATTCGGCGAGACCAGTTAGTGCCCTGTGATAGCAACTCGTCGTCTACCTACCATCTTCAGTCAGTAATGTAAAGAGGAAAGGCGGAGAACTCCAAAAGACCATATACTTTGCCATCTAGTTATGGGTAAGGTTGGCCAATAGGTTTAAAGGGCATAGGGGGTCGGGGTTAAGTTCTCGTTCTTGATATTCTTGGGTGCCATTCATTAGTTGAGGGAGGGGTCTAGTGGGACCATAACCACTGTAAAAGCAGACCTTAGCATCTGCAATCGGCAGATATCTGAAAGCTCCCGACCGAGTTCCGTGTTTCTTGATTAGCCCTGCCACGGAACTCAGGCACACATATAGAGAACATGTGCAATAGACATCGAGAACAATTGACGATACGTACATGGGAAAGTCTAGGTACACTCATGTCGCTCTGGGTGGTGTTTCATAAGACTAGAGAGCATTATTCAAGGATGGAACCTAATTCAATCGAATGGTTCAAAGAACGCAGTCCAAACACTTATGTAATATAGAAGTAGTGGTTCTTTGCAGACGTAGCGTTGACATATATACAGAAATCTGTATGACATTTGGCCATAGGTTTAGGGACCGCTATATTCCTACGATGATACGGTAGAGACCGTGCGAGTAGGGTACCATGGAGTGTACCTTAATTGGGGGTAGCTACATATACACTGTATTAGGTTAATCTACTAGGGAGTAGATGGGTGCGACGTGTGTAAGCCTTGAATGCTAATAACATAGATAACCTAATAAATTAGAAAATGTAATTGAATGGTATATGTAGGATTATCCAAAAGTATAATTTAAATCTAGTCACACAGGACTTATGTTCTGACACCCCTCCTCACAACATTCGTAGGTTAGATTCATGACAGAGACTGTATAGCTTTGGATACTGGTTTAGTAGTACTATTATTAAGGTAAAACTATGTTTTAATTACATTATATTTTTTCCTTCCACTGTGAGATGTTTTACAAACTCTGACATGTTTCATGTCTCTATCTTTTCTATAGGATACCAAAGCAAACCAACTCGAGTTTCGATGGATTGGGATTTTTGAAAAAATTCGGTCCGTCGGAACCTGGGTTGTTACATCTGGTATCAGAGCTTAGGTTTAGGGTACTTATATAGATAGTGAGTGAACATATTTATATTTTCAAAAATATAAATATATTATATATAAACCTAGATCCATAATGGAGCCCACTAAATGGAAAGAGTTGGGATATTAGTTTTGTACACTAAAAGAATGAATGTGGAAATTTGAGACCCATAGGTAAGTTGAGTGTAAAGTTTACAAAATGGCTGGTATAAAAGGAGGATGTATCCCATATGTTAGTAACTGAAATATTAAGTATTTCAGATTAGTGGGTTTGGTAGTGAAACCTTATAAATTAGAGAAAGATTAAAAAGTGGAAAATGGATTAGGAATATATATAGTTGAGAGAATTAATTTCATGTGAGTGCCTAGGAAAACCTAGTTGTGTTGAGACATCTTTGAGTCTAACCCATTTGTTAACTTTTAAGAACTTGAAAATGTAAAAGTTTTGACAAAATAGTTTGGGGTGTTTTCAAGTTTTATTCTTAAAAATATTTTTGATGTCTGAGAAAAATATGTAAAAGAACATATTTAGTGCATATAGGGTTTTAAAGTAAAATGGGGTATGTTTTTGTAAACAGTGATTTCTTGTTTTAAAAAGAATTCTCTCATGGAAAGGTGTACATTATAGATCATGTATAGCTCATTGGTTTTCATGTACTATATGAAAGGATTAAAAAGTAAAGCATACAAAATGTTGCATTTTGTAAGAAGTTTTGAAATCTTTATTCTTTTGACAATAAATTTTGATTATTGTTTTAAGAAAAAAAAATTGAAGCTATGAAGTAAATAGTAAGGACTAACTTGGAATAATAAAAAAATTCCCATAAAATGCATAAGCATTGTAAAGCATAGGATTGTTGCTTGAAAAAAAAATATAGGCTAGTAATACACAACAAGGACTAGGAGAGACTACTAGATAGTGAAGGGTAAGTAAGTGTTGAGAGTTTGTGGTTGGACTTTTCTTAAGTGAAATAGTCTTAAGATTCTTGGCCCCTAGTAGTAGCTGTGTAGAATGTTGAAAGATGGAAAGGCTTATTTGAAAAGGATAAACTTAAATCATTAGATAAAGTAAAATAAGCTAAAAAAGGAAGAAAAATAGCCTAACTAAAAAGAAAACAATAAATTCAGAAAAGCAACAAACATGACGGGAAAAGAAAAAGAAAATCTTATGAAAAGATGAATAAAAATGAAAATTTTCCAAGACAAATTGAAAAAAAGAAAAGGAAAGTTTCTTATGTAGTTGTGCTTGGATAGGAAAATAGGTAATATTTGTAGAATAGTTACAAAAAATTCAAGTACAATTGGAATAGGTACATTAAAGAAAAACGGAAGATGTAAAAAATTTCCTTTTTATACCTTTTTGTAACATAAGAAATCAAATTTAGAAAATTAGATTTTTCTAAATTTCGAAATTTAATGATGGTTGGTAGGGTTTTGGATGCAACAATTGGATGAATTACGCTCTTATTCAGCAAGAGTATGAGAAAATTTAGATGAAAAAGGTGTTTTAATTTTCAAAATATTGCATTTATATAGAACTGCCAGTATATTTAGGATGTGAGCATCATATTTTAAAAGGATTTTTGAAAAACTTGCATACATATAGTAGGTACCTCTTAGGCATACATGTATTATTTTGATGTGATGCACTATGCACATGTGCACAATGGTTGCAAAAATATGATACACACATGATGGATGTATATTATGCGAGGGGTTAATTGATTTTACCCTTATTAAATTTCGAGGACGAAATTTTCTAAGGGTGGGAGAATGTAACAAACCGTATTTTTTAAAATAATAAAATAACTTAATTAAATAATGAGAATTAAGTAAAACGGACTGCGCCATTGCATCCATCTCGGAATTCTGGTCAAGATAGATACCTGATTTGCCTAAAACGTACATCATATGAAGAAGTTATTAAGCCTAGAAGTTTGTATACGCACAAGAGAAATATATATACACAAACAAATTAAAATATAAAATAAAGAATAAAATAAGGATTGCATGTAATACATACATGCACTGAAAAAAGATGTAATGCGTGCATTGAAATAAAGAAAGGATTGGTTGCATGCACTGATTGACAAACATAATGCATTAACAATAAAAGAAAAATAAAAGAAAAAGATTCATGCAATGATTTACTTTAAGTATTGTAACTAACATGAAAAAGAGAAGTAAGGAGAGAACAATAATTATCATTGTTCTAAGACTTACTAACAAAAGACTTCATAGCTCTGAAACACCCCACCCTCCATCAAGGTCACTCACAAGGGACTTCCTTAACTTTGGTGGAGGTTTTTAAGTAAAAGTCACATATAAAACACAAGACAGATATAAACACATATATGTAAGATGCGGAAAACATCAGACTTTTATTTCATAAAATACTTGTTCATACAAAACATTTCCATAATTGTCTCATAACAACTTCCAAAACATTACAACACCATTTTTGTCTTGGTTATTAAATAAATAAGCATAAAACATGATTAAAACTGCATTAATCCCCATGATTTTGTCCAACTGCCATAGCCAAAGCAAGAGAGTCCAAACCGTACATCTGTTATCTCGAAGCTTGCAAAGAGTCTGACTAAGCTGGGTTGTTTCCTCCCTGTGGACTTGGGGGGGGGGAGGGGGAGAACGGAAGAAAAGAAGACGAAAGAAAATAGGGTCGGACATAAAGCCTGGTAAGTCTAGCGACTCTTCAGTATGAGAATAAGAATAAGGGCATGATAGGTATAAACTAGAAACAGGAAAGTATCATAAACTAAGATAAAGTAGTTTTGAAACGAATATACTATCGCACCCCACACTATATCTCTGCACCTACATGCATAAGTTCTAAACTGGCAACCCATGCTAAGGGTGAAGTGATCCCCTTTTCTAAAGACCGGCTCCTACTCGCATATCATTTGTGTCTTACGGCCCCCAAATATTGTAGATACCTATGCTGGCCCCACCACGGGGTGTATCAAGTCCCATGGTGGCGACCCGACACAATCCTTAGAATGCATAGGTTATACTACTGGTGCCCCCAGTGCCCTGCTTGTCTGCCAAGAAGTGTGTGCACGTCCGCACCCCGTTAGAAACCACACTGTTGCACCCACCGCCGTCGCTTTGACCGCTTACAATCAGCCCAGTAATCGTGCCCCACCCTGCCTAGTTTCAGGGTTCCATGATACCTAATTGGGTTATTGCTGAAATGGGTCCCCGTTACTAGGGTTTTCTAGTGAAACATGTTAAGTGGTTAAGTGTCTGTATTTACCTAGCCCCACCCATCAATTTCATTAACATGTTGAATTGGTTAAGTGTCTTAGTTAACTTACCCTACCATCCTGACTTGTTTGTCCTTAGCTTTTTAAAGCACCGACCACTCACATTAGACAGTTATTGTTACGGTTACTGGATGTGCCGGTTGGTTCCGGGCAGATTTACATCGTAACTCAGTCTAACCTCGGGTCCTTATTGAGCTCAATGCTTAACCACCCACATTGGATAGGTATTGTTGTGACTACTGGACAGCCGGGTGGGTCCGGGCAAGTTTACATCACAACTCAATCCAACCTCGTGTTAAGCATATTCGTATTTTCTAAATTTACATATTTGTCTTTATTACTGGTTATATGTAAATTAAATGTAATGGCCCACTTTTCCAAGTTCAACATTTTTGTATAAGAATTTATACCATTTAAAATTCCACCAATTTTGGCATGTGACAAACATGCCAATTTCATATATTTTTATGTCAAGTTTTACTGATATTCCCAACGTTACCCCGTTTAAGCATTAGGCTAACAATCTTAGCCTAATTTTCGTTCGCATAGTTTTAACATATAATATTAGGATAAAAACTTAGCCTAATTTAGCACACACAAATAGGCATAAGGGAATTCATAAACATAAACATGACATTGGTGTAAACTTGGCATTTTTGGCATAGTCAATATGAACATCATAGGTGTGAACTTGTAAAATAGTCAACATGAATGTGAACTTGCAACATGGCCTAATTCAACATATATGTGAACTTGCATTGAAATAGGTATCTAACCAAATAGGTGTCACACAAATTAGCATATGATTTAGATAACATAAGCCTAAACTTGTTTTTGGATCTAGGCATAACATCGAACATCACTAGCATATGACAAGAATATGACATTTTCATAAATATGTATAACTTTATGACAAGGGTGTGAACTAGATCCAATCACATATCTAATTACAACATGAAACATGTACTAAAGTGGATCTTGACATGGATCCGATTAGGAACTTGCAACTTTTGTATAAACATAGGGGCATGTATATGAACATAACCATTTAGGCATAAAGGTTCTAGCATAAAGTATATACATGAGGTTCTAATCACAAAAAACCTATATAATCACATAAACATGAACTATACAACTTGCTTATGATGTTGTTGAATCAACATCAATCTTAATTATACCACAAACATCCCAATTTCATTCGCAACACAATCTTTTCAATACATAGATATGAATTAACATCGTCATTACATAAAAGCACAATTCCACTTCCAATTTATATCGAATCAAGTCTTAGTTTTATTCTTATCGGAAAAATCACTATACTTACAATGAACGATGAACTTGAATTCTGGATTCTGAGTTCTGAATTTGATATGCTTTCCTTTGCGTAGACTAACGTTGTTTTGATTCGTGTTTTACTTTAGTATTAGCTTGTCTCTATGCTTTCTAACTGACGGCCACTCCTAGTTACTTTCCAGCAGCATGGCAGCTATACTACTATATTATTTGTGTGAATTTAGGTTTAGACTGGAGTCGTATTTATAGAATTTTAAACTGATTAAAACCGTCAATGAAGCTAGAGTAAATCTGGACCATCCATCTCAAGAGAAGCCAATCAGAAAGCGACATGTAAGCCCTAGTGACTCAGCCAAGCCTTAGAAATCGACCAGAACCCGACCAGGCCAGCCAGGGCCTGACCAAGCAGGTTTTCTGGCCTGGGCGCACTTGGCAGGTGCGCTAGTGCAAATTTGTATTGGCGCACTTCCCAAGTGCGCCAGTGCAATTTTGTTCTGGTGCACTTCCCAAGTGCGCCAGTGCATTCTGACCCGTTTCTGGTTTTTTTGCCCAACTTCGTTCGTTCATATCTTCTTCATACGGTATCCGTTTTACGCAAACTCGGACTCTATCTCAAGAAGAATTCCGAGGCGAACGCAATGGCATAACCCATTTCCCTTAATTCCATCATTTAGAATTAATTATACTTTAATTTGTTAAGTTACAGTTTAACAGGAAATTCAGGGTGTTACATTCTCCCCTCCTTAAAGGATTTCGTCCCCGAAATCTTCAAGTCTAGGAGAACGTAAGTCCTAACATCCAATCGTACATCTACTCAACCAACAAACACAGGCGTCCATTGTCCTTAAAAGACCTCTAATGCTTTATGATTGTATGCACAGTGTGTGTATATGTCCTTAACTAATGCAAAATCAGGCGGTCTACTGATCCAGTTGACCTCCTTAATGCAAATCATGTAAGTGTCATGAATCCATTATGTATGCATATTTGTCCTTACTCATAATTCTACATGAGTGCGCAACCATTTATACAAATGCAAGATCTATATGACGACATATCAAGTTTTCAACTACATACAAATATGAATACATATATGCATATGCAGTATGAAGCGACTGAGCCGATCTAAAACCTAGGTTGTGTATGTATATGCATCCACGAGCAACCACTAGTAACCACTCGCAACCACTTGCAGCCATCAACCGTAACATGTTTCAAATACATGTTACATCCAAAGGGGTTTCTACCTAAGGATACAGGAAAATATCGAGGAGATATACCTAAAAAGATAGATACAAGCACAACTTAAGGAAAAAGAGAGATAAAAGATGTACCCTCAAAAAGGAAAGGGTAGGCCGTGCATATTCTATCCTCAGTTTCCCAAGTCGCGTCTTCCTCGGCGTTGCTCCACTGAACCTTAACGAGCTTGACTTCGCGGTTGCGTAGCTTTTTCACTTCAGTTCCTATGATTCGAGTTGGAACTCTCCTCACAGTTGCTTCGCGTTCCACTTCGGCTTCTTCTAGAATGCTTGGCTCCACCATTTCCGCAGATTCATGTAGACATTTCTGGAGATGAGAAACGTGAAAGACGTTGTGAATTCCATCCAATCTTTCATGCAGATCTTCTCTATAAGCCATCTTCCCAATCATCTCGATGATAGGGAACGATCCTACAAATCTTGGTGCTAGCTTTCCTACGGATCCAAAGCGAACGACATTCCTTAAAGGGGATACCTTAAGGAAAACCTTGTCCCCAACCTCAAACTCAAGGTCGGTCCTTCTTTTGTCGGCATAGGATTTCTGTCTGTCTTGGGCAGTCTTCATTCTTCTTCGTATCAAGTCCACTTTTTCTGAAGTCTCTCTAATCATGTCTGGCCCAAGTATAATCTTGTCAGTGGACACCCACCAACAAGTTAGTGATCGGCACGGTCTTCCATACAAAGCTTCGAAGGGCGCCATACCGATGGTGGCTTGGTAACAGTTGTTATAGGCAAATTCCACTAAAGGAAGGTGATCCTCCCAAGTCCCTCCGAAGTCAAGAACGCACAGTCTTAGAAGATCTTCTAGTACTCTATTCATCCTTTCTGTCTGACCATCAGTTTGGGGGTGATAGGCCATGCTCAAGCATAACTGTGTGCCGACGGCTTCTTGCAGACTCCGCCAAATGTCGCTCATGAAGATGGGGTCTCTGTCACCCACTATGCTGGAGGGTATTCCATGGAGTCGAACTATTTCCTTGAGATAAAGAGAAGCTAGATATGAGGTAGTTCTTCTACTCTTGATAGTTATAAAGTGGGCGCTTTTAGTAAGCCTGTCCACTATCACCCAAATGCTAGTATTGTCTCTTCTTAACCTAGGCAACCTGTCAATGAAGTCCATCGAAATGCTATCCCACTTCCATTGCGGGATTTCTAGAGGATGAAGCAGTCCTCCAGGCTTCTTTTATTCCGTCTTGACCTGTTGGCATGTCACGCACTTAGAAACGAAATCCGCCACATCCTTCTTCATACCGCTCCAATAGAAAACTCTCTTTACGTCCTTTACATCTTATCTCCACTTGGGTGTATTGTCATCTTGGAATGATGGGTCTCCTCAAGAACCTTCTTCACTAAATCCCTAGCTTGTGGGACGCATAGCCTTCCATCCCGTCTCAGCCAACCCTTATCATTGATGGAGTACCTATTAAGGTGACTAGAAGTTTCACCCCTAATTAGTTTATCAATCACATCCACAAGCTGCGGGTCTTCACGTTGTGCGGCCCCTATCGAGTCTAAAAGAGTGGGTCATACTTCTAGGGATGCCAATAAACCAGGTATAAAATCTGAGGAGGGCCTAAAGTCAAAACTGGCTATATACTCCAAGCTTTGCCTTTCTACAAAGAGAGGGCTTAGGGTCAGCTTCTTTCTGCTCAACACGTCTGCTACTACGTTGCCTTTGCCAGGAGTACAGGAAATTTCAAAGTCATACGAGGCAAGGAACTCCATCCACCTTTGCTGCCTCAAGTTAAGATCTTTCTGCGAGAAAAGATACTTCAACGATTTATGGTCAGTATATAATTCGAACTTCTCACCTAGGAGATAATGGCGCCAAGACTTAAGCACAAAGACGATGGCGGCCAACTCAAGATCGTGGGTTAGGTAGTTCTTTTCATGCACTTTCAATTATCTTCCACCATAAGCTACTACCCTCCCTTCTTGCATCAGAACAGCGCCTATCCCCGTACCACAAACATTCGTATATACTGTGAACATTTTGCTTCCGTCCGGCAAAGTCAGAACTGGGGCTGTTGTGAGACCCCTTTTTAATCGTTGGAAAGAAAACTCGCAATCGAAATCCTAAGCGAACACCAGATTCTTCTTTGTTAGCCATGTGAGTGGAGCTGAGATTTTAGCGAAATCCCTAAATAACTTTTGGTAAAAACCGGCTAGCCCAAGAAAGCTTCGGACTTCGGTTGCATTTCTTGGTGTCTTCCAATCTTGCACTGCCACCACTTTCGCGGAGTCCACAGCCAACCCCTCTTTGGACACAATATGCCCCAAAAATCTTACTTCTTCTCTCCAAAAGTGGCACTTGGAGAATTTTGCTTTTAGCAGATGTGCACGGAGAGTACCCGTGATCTCTTTCAGAGGCTGAGCATGTTCTTCCTCATTCTTTGAGAAGATCAAAATATCGTCTACGAAGACCACCACAAACTTATTGAGGAATTCTCAGAACAACCTGCTCATTAGGTCCACGAAATAAGCGGGTATGTTTGTCAAACCGAAAGGCATGACAAGCCACTCGAAGAAACCATCTGGGGTTCTAAACGCCGTTTTATCAATACTATCTTCAGTTACCCTTAGCTGATGGAACCCAGTAGCTAGATCAAGTTGGGAGAAGACCGACGCATCTACAAGCTGATCAAACAAATCGTCTATTCTGGGAAGCGGGTGTCTATTCTTTTTGGTCAGCTTATTTAGCTCCATGTAGTCCACACAAAGACGTAGTGAGCCATCTGCTTTGGTGGCGAACACCATTGGAGCACCCCATTCCGGAATACTTCTCCTTATAAACCTCTTCTCAAGAAGCTCCTTAACTTGCTTACTGAGCTCCTTTCTCTCCTTTGGGGCCATGTGCCTAACAGACAGAGCTACGGGCTTTGCATTATCAACAAGATATATGCGGAAGTCTATTTCCCACTTCGGAGGTAAGCCTTTCACCTCTTCAAAGACATCCGGATATTCCTGGACTACTCTAACCGACTGCAAATTCTCAATAGAAGTGTCAAGCGACTCTAGATAACTAAGCATAACAGCATTCAAGGGATTACAAGAAATTTCTAGAGTGTTACCGAGCCGAGTCAAGAGCCTAACCACTCTCTTCTCACAATCAAGAATGGCACCATTACTGGATAACCAGTCCATGCCTAAGTTCAGTCTATATCCTGAGAAGCCCAAAACAAAGGCACTACATCTAAATTCAAAACTTATAATAGAGATTTTCAAATCCAAGCAAACAATCAACAAATAAGCCGAGCCCCCAATCGGATTTGAAACAACCAAGGGATCTTCTACCATACTAGTGTCTAGGTGCAGAGATTCTACTAAAGCTGATGAAATAAAGGAGTGTGATGCACCAGAATCAAAGAGAGTGCGAACTGGATGATCATACAGATAAACTAAGCTTTCTACATAAATATTTCTACCTCGTTCTTGTGGAGGTGCCACCAGCGCGTGAAGTGGTCCGCCTGAGGTGGATCCAGTCCTCTGTCCCTGCCCCCGCTTCTTTGGGCAGTCCTTAGCCAAGTGTCCAGTCTCGCCACAACTAAAGCACCCACCATTCATCTTTGCCTTCTTCTTTCTGCAGTCTTTTGCTATATGTCCCACGATGCGACAAAAATTGCACTTTCTCTTTTCACGGGATTTGTTGTTCTTCCCAGCTTTCTTGAAGTCTGTTTTCTTAGCCTGTAAACCCTCCTTCTTTTCTTGAGGCACTTCCGCCTTTGCCTCTTTCTTGCCTTTATCTTCCTCGTGTAGCAGCGCCATGTCCACCAAGCTTTCATAGGTTGTCCCCATTGGTATACATGTCATAGCAAGGTTGTGTAGAGGTTCATTCAGGCCTTTGACGAAGCGAAGGGCCTTCTTGTGTTGGGTGTTTACTAAATCCAGCCCAAATCTGGCCAGCTGATTAAACTGATTGACATACTCCCTGATCGTCATACTCCCTTGCTTAAGAGTTAGGAACTTCTCCATCTGCGGGCTTCTTTCAGCTTGCGAGAGGAATTTCATCTCAAACCTCATCCTGAAATCTTCCTATGTTTCCACTGGCCTCTCCGCATGCGTAACTTCCCACCAGTAGGAAGCTTCATCTTGGAGCAACCACACGGCCAGCTGTATCTTTTGCCTGTCATCAACTTCGAAGATAACGAATAAATCTTCAGTCTCCTTCAGCCAGTTCCTTGCTACCACAAATGATTCAGTTCCATAAAAGTCCTTTCCGCCCATAGCCTTGAAGTCTCTACACGTCTTAGTGATAGTGTTCCCACGAGGAGGAGGAGGAGGAGGGGGAGGAGGAACTGCTGCCACCGTAGGAGGAGGAATGTCTGCTGGGCCCGCACCATTGGCCCAAGCCTCTAGGTACCTTCGGAACCAGCCAGGGATCGGTACTCCTTCTGGAAGGTTAAGATCTCCAGACATGCTGGAACAAAAAGGAAAGTATTCAAGATAAAGGGACAGAGGGATAGTGCATATGGCTCTAGGGAATTATACCTTTTACAAACAACACTTTTTCTTGAAAAAGATGCTTCTTTAAACTTCTTTTTTTGAAAATAGTTTCAAAAACTTTTATCTAGTCTGGTAAACCTATGCTCTGATACCAAGTGAAACACCCCCCTTCCATTAAGGTCACTCACAAGGGACTGCCTTAACTTTGGTGGAGGTTTGTAAGTAAAAGTCACGGATAAAACACAAGACAGATATAAACACATATATATAAGCAGCGGAAAACATCAGACTTTTATTTCATAAAATACTTGTTTATACAAAACATTTCCATAATTGTCTCATAACAACTTCCAAAACATTACAACATCATTTCTATCTTGGTTATTAAATAAAGAAGCATAAAACATGAATAGAACTACATAAATCCCCATGATTTTGTCCAACTGCCATAGCCAAAGCAAGAGAGTCCAAACCGTACATCTGCTATCTCGAAGCTTGCAAAGAGTCTGACTAAGCTGGGTTGTTTCCTCCCTGTGGGCCGAGGGGGGACAGAAGAAAAGAAGACGAAAGAAAATAGGGTCAGAGATAAAGCCTGGTAAGTCTAGTGACTCTTCGGTATGAGAATAAGAATAAGGGCATGATAGGTATAAACTGGAAACAGGAAAGTATCATAAACTAAGATAAAGTAGATTTGAAACGAATATACTATCGCACCCCACACTATATCTCTGCACCTACATGCATAAGCTCTAAACTGGCACCCCATGCTGAGGGTGAAGTGATCCCCTTTTTCTAAAGACCGGCTCCTACTCGCATATCATTTGTGTCTTACGGACCCCAAATATTGTAGATACCTATGCTAGCCCCACCATGGGGTGTATCAAGTCCCATCGTGGCGACCCGACACAATCCTTAGAATGCATGGGTTATACTACTGGTGCCCCCAGTGCCCTGTTTGTCTGCTCTGAAGTGTGTGCATGCCCGCACTCCGTTAGAACCCACACTGTTGCACCCACCACCGTCGCTTTAACCACTTACAATCAACCCAGTAATCGTGCCCCACCCTGCCTAGTTTTAGGGTACCATGATACCTAATTGGGTTACTGCTGAAATGGATCCCCATTACTAGGGTTTTCTAGTCAAACATGTTAAGTGGTTAAGTGTCTGTATTTACCTAACCCCACCCATCAATTTCATTAACATGTTGAATTGGTTAAGTGTTTTAGTTAACTTAACTCTACCATCCTGACTTGTCCGCCCTTAGCTTTTTAAAGCACTGACCACTCACATTAGACAGATATTGTTACGGTTACTGGATGTGCCGGTCGGTTCCGGGAAGATTTACACCGTAACTCAGTCTAACCTCGGGTCCTTATTGGGCTCAATGCTTAACCACCCACATTGGATAGGTATTGTTGTGACCACTGGACAACCGGGCGGGTCCGGGCAAGTTTACATCACAACTCAATCCAACCTCGTGTTAAGCATATTCGTATTTTCTAAATTTACATATTTGTCTTTATTACTGGTTATATGTAAATTAAATGTCATGGCCCACTTTCCAAGTTTAACAATTTTGGTATAAGAATTTATACCATTTAAAATCCCACCAATTTTGGCATGTGACAAACATGCCAATTTCATATATTTTTATGTCATGTTTTACTAATATTCCCAACGTTACCCCATTTAAACATTAGGCTAACGATCTTAGCCTAATTTTCGTTCGCATAGTTTTAACATATAATATTAGGCTAAAAACTTAGCCTAATTTAGCGCACACAAATAGGCATAAGGGAATTCATAAACATAAACATGACATAGGTGTAAACTTGGCATTTTTGGCATAGTCAATATGAACATCATAGGTGTGAACTTGTAAAATAGTCAACATGAATGTGAACTTGCAACATGGCCTAAATCAACATATATGTGAACTTGCATTGAAATAGGTATCTAACCAAATAGGTGTCACACAAATTAGCATATGATTTAGATAACATAAGCCTAAACTTGTTTTTGGATCTAGGCATAACATCGAACATCACTAGCATATGACAAGAATATGACATTTTCATAAATATGTATAACTTTATGACAAGGGTGTGAACTAGATCCAATCATATATCTAATTACAGCATGAAACATGTACTAAAGTGGATCTTGACATGGATCCGATTAGGAACTTGCAACTTTTGTACAAACATAGGGGCATGTATATGAACATAACCATTTAGGCATAAAGGTTCTAGCATAAAGTATATACATGAGGTTCTAATCACAAACAACCTATATAATCACATAAACATGAACTATACAATTTGCTTGTGATGTTGTTGTCATTCTAAAAGTACAATAGAATCAACATCAATCTTAAGTATACCACAAACATCCCAACTTCATTCGCAACACAATCATTTCAATACATAGATATGAATTAACATCGTCATTGCATAATAGCACAATTCCACTTCCAATTTACATCGAATCAAGTCTTAGTTTTATTCTCATCAGAAAAATCACTATACTTACAATGAACGATGAACTTGAATTCTGGATTCTTAGTTCTGAATTTGATATGCTTTCCTTTGGGTAGACTAACATTGTTTTGATTCGTGTTTTACTTTAGTATTGGCTTGTCTCTAAGCTTTCTAACTGAAGGCCACTCCTAGTTTCTTTCCAGCAGCATGGCGGCTCTAGTACTATATTATTTGTGTGAATTTAGGTTTAGACTTGAGTTATATTTATAAAATTTTAAACTGATTTGAGCCCTCGATGAAGCTACAGTGAATTCGGACCATCCATCTCAAGAGAAGCCAATCAGAAAGCGACATGTAAGCCCTAGTGACTCAGCCAAGCCTCAGAAATCGACCAGAACCCGACCAGGTCAGCCAGGGCCTGACCAAGCAGGTTTTCTGGCCTGGGCGCACTTGGCAGGTGCGCCAGTGCAAATTTGTACTAGCGCACTTCCCAAGTGCACCAGTGCAATTTTGTTCTGGCGCACTTCCCAAGTGCGCCAGTGCATTTTGACCCGTTTCTAGTTTTTCTGCCCAACTTCGTTCGCTCATATCTTCTTCATACAGTATTCGTTTTATGCAAACTCGGACTCTATCTCAAGCAGAATTCCGAGACAAACGTAATGGCATAACCCATTTCCCTTAATTCCATCATTTAGAATTAATTATACTTTATTTTTTAAATTACAGTTTAACAGGAAATTTGGGGTGTTACATCTCAGTTGGTTATGGCATTGGATTTGTAACATAGAGGTTGGGGGTTCGAACCTCGACGGTGGCATAATTTTTATCTTTGTTTTAGAGAGGGCCAACTGAACATGCAAATATATGTACTTATACAAATTCAAAATTTGAAAGGATAAGAACGTACATATAAGGAAATAAAGAAAATATATGTATATATATGAGAATATATATATGTAGAAATATATGTATATGAAAGATAAAATTCAAGATAAGGCCACAGTCAATGAAATATGACAAGAATCACATAGCGATGCAACATCGTTTGAATTTTGAAAATAAAATGGAAGTTGTGCGTATATATATATATATATATATAGCGTAAAATGGTCATTAGAGGAATTGTATACAAAAAAGAATATTTTATGTGAATAAAACAATTAAATAAATTCCAGAAATTCAAAAGTTCGAAAATCAAATTTCTACGCCAAAACATTTGATACATTCAAAATTCAAATTTCTGTGCCAAAACAGCTTGTGGGACCCAATGCTGACTCAGCACTGCATGTACGATAAGATTTGGCTAGATTCATCTGCAAACCTGGACTATTTTCTTAACTAGGTTCAATGCTGACTCAGCGTTGCATGTACAATAAGGTCTTGAGCACCTATAAATAAGACCCTAAACCAAACCCTAAACATCATAATTCGGCGGATACGCTGGAGCTCTACCATGGCTCCCTCTCTCTCTTCTCAAATCTATTATGAAATTAAAATGTTAGCCTAGGAGGATTATGAATTCAGATCTGGAAGAGGGAATCAACGTTAATAAAAAGATTATTGAATCATGAAAGCAAGGTAAACCTCTAAGAACCAGTCTATTTAAATTATCTCTCTTTCCCTTCTTTTTTCATGAAATAATAAATGCATGGTCGTTAGGTTGTGAATCAATTTAAAGGGAAAAGGAAAACCATGGATGATAGAACGGATCAGATCCAAAAATTAGGGAAAGCTTAAAGGTGAGTGGGTTTAAATTATCCCTTGTGAATAATAGTATGTTTATCGTTTAATCATTCCCCATGGATATTTATAACGAATGTATTGAAAAAGTTAATTGATGTGATGGATAATTGCGCTAAAATGAAAATTATGTTCAATCAGTTGAGATGTACATTTATTTGAATGTTTAAGATGAATACTATTGTATAGATCCATCTTATGAACCTATAAATTAGGTTAATTGAGACATTGGGTAGTAGATGCACTATTTGAGATCTACGTATTATTAATTACATGTAGAAAACATGCGACTCATATTGAGAGATTTAGGGGCATAAATTATGTTGGGGTTAATGGCATTACTATGGTGGAAATTATGCATACATATTGAATTGGAATTATGAATGTGAATTGGAAATTATGCATATAAATTATAGGCATAACTTATTGGTAGAATTATAAGCATAAACTTGAATTGGGGAATAAACATGTATTATGTTTTAAGCTTTAAATTGAAGGTGCAATTTGATATGAACATAAATAATGGAATAGAAATGAATATGCCTAAAACTAAACCGCGCCTAGGCGTGAAGTTAGATTGCACTTGTGGCAGAAGTCTGCTCGGACCCGACCAACATATCCAACAACCACAAGTGGTGAATCAAATGTGATAGGCCTAATACGTATAAACGAAACAAGTAGTTGTGCTAAGACACGAGGTTAAGTCAACTTGTGGTAGAAGACAGCCCGGACCCGCCCGACAAATCCAGCATCCACAAGTGTAGACTTAATGTGAGAGGTCTAGTACATATATATACACATATATGAAAATATGTAAATGGCAGGACCGACAAATACCATTAATTGTAATAAATGGAAATAAATGAAATTGAATGAAAGATAATTACAACTGTAAGGAAAAGGGAACGAATAGGGAATGATAATAACCTATTATGGATGAACTTAAGAAATGGAAATGATAATAGGTAGGCTTGTCCTAGGGACAAGTGGGGATTATAACTTATGGAATAAGGTAAGTTACAAGGAACGATAAGGGAAGATGAAATAACTTATGTGACAAGGAAAGTTGTACTTAATTGAAGATTAAGTAATCTGTAAAGGCAAGAATAAATCTACTTATGAAGAAAACATAAGTTATATGAATAACATAACCATAGATTGGTTGAGTTGGGTAATTCTCTGAGTGTCAATCTGATGTTGATTTCGGTCTTCAGGGTTGATACTTAGGGCGTTATTCTCTTACCAATGTATCTGTAAATTGAGGTGATCTTAATTTTAAATTAAGTAGAATATGTTATGGTAACCATGGGATGGAATAATGAATAGATTACAAGAATAACATGTTGTAGGCATATTAATGAACTTAAATGGGTTAAGTTATAAATTGAATTAATAATCAAGGGTAACTTGGTAAACTTGAAAGGAAGTCAACGTGAAGGCGAATAACCAAGTTAATTTAGAAAACTCACGAGGTGGTGCAAGCACGTAATTAATGGTTGGACGTAGGGTCTTATAACATATAAAACTGAGTCGATTGGACTAATCGATATGTTCGAGGATGAATAACCCTAAGGGGTAGATCATCGGGATGTCAAAAGATACAAAGAGGAGTGCATGCCCATCTAGATATTCTTGTAGGATCCAACGGACTGGGTTAAGAAGCACACGGCTTCCGGGGACGTATGGTACTCTTGGTATTCCTCTGTGAGTTGTAGATGATCCGCCTGTGCTCACAGAGGTTAGGTCTGCGTGGGTGAACCAATGAGTGTGCTTTGATTGCAATAATAAGGGGAAATCAAAAAACTAAGATGGACCAGCGTGATTTGGCAAGACCAGTTAGTGCCCTGTGATAGCAACTCGTCGTCTACCTGCCATCTTCAATCAGTACATAAAGCGGAAAGGGGGAGAACTCCAAAAGACCATATACTTTGCTATCTAGTTATGGGTGAGCTTGGCCAATAGGTTTAAAGGGCATGGGGGTCGGGGTTAAGTTCTCATTCTTGATATTCTTGGGTGTCTTTCATTAGTTGAGGGAGGGGTCTAGTGGGACCATAGCCACAGTAAAAGCATACCTTACCATCTGCAATCGACAAATATCTGAAAGCTCCCGACCGAGTTCCGTGTTTCTTGATTAGCCCTGCCACGGGACTCGGGCGCACATATAGAGAGCATGTGCAATAGACATCGAGAACGATTGATGATACGTACATGGGAAAGTCTAGGTACACTCATGTTGCTATGGGTGGTGTATCATAAGACTAGAGGGCATTATTCGAGGATGGAACCTAATTCGATTGAATGGTTCAAAGATGGCAGTCCGAACACTTACGTAATATAGAAGTAGTGGTTCTTTGCAGGCGTAGCGTTGACATATATACAGAAATCCGTACGACATTCGGGCGTAGGATTAGGGACTGCTATATTCCTATGATGATATGGTGGAGACCGTGCGAGTAGGGTACCATGGGGTGTACCTTAGTTGGGGGTAGCTACATATACACTGTATTAGGTTAATCTACTAGGGAGTAGATGGGTGTGACGTGTGTAAGCCTTGAATGCTAATAACATAGATAACCTAATAAATTATAAAATGTAATTGAACGGTATATGTAGGATTATCCAGGAGTATAATTTAAATCCAGTCACATAGGACTTATGTTCTGACCCCCCTCCTCACAACATTCGTAGGTTAGGTTCATGACAGAGACTATATAGCTTTGGATACTGGTTTAGCAGTATTATTAAGGTAAAGCTATGTTTTAATTACATTATATTTTATTCCTTCCGCTATGAGATGTTTTACAAACTCTGACATGTTTCATGTCTCTGTCTTTTCTGCAGGATACCAGAGAAAATCAACATGGGTTTCGATGGATTAGGATTTTTGAAAAAATTCTGTCCGTCGGAACCTAGGTTGTTACAAGTTGCGTGCGATGCACTCATGCACGACCCCCACATGCTCGAGCCAACCCTTTGCTCGACCCCACTATGCACGAGACATTCTGCTTGACCGACCACCCTCTTGTACTACACACTGTATTGCACATCATACTGCCTTGCACAACACACTCGACCCGTGGCCTGCACGCACAACCCAAACCTGCACGGGTCCAATCCAAGTCCAATTTCGACCAAAACTTTGCCAATCAACTACCTCGATGAAATCTATTCATTCAGTTCGTTAATTTCAACCATAAACATGTTACGAAACCAACAACAATATGAATATGACGATTTTCACCAAAATTATGCAAATATCACTAAAATCATGATATATGAACATAGAAACTAAATCATGGGTCTAACTTGCATAAACATATGAAATAGCATGGAAATTACCAGTTTTAAGTTGCTAAATTAGATCCTATGGCAATTCATACGAAAATAAACTTACCATGATGTAGATCTAAGGAAAACTACTTGAATTTGATGAAAACAAGATAAAACTCTCATATACTTGATTGAATCTATGTGAGAGATGCATATCATTCACCAATTTCTCCAAAGAAAGCTAAAGGCAATGAATTATGATTCCAAACATCGAAGAATTTGATCCAAACCCTTCGATCCGATTATCTCTCTCTTTGATTTGTGTAGATCTAGCCTCAAATGTTGTAGATCTTTGATTCTCTAAGCTTTAATGCTAGAAAGGTGAAGAGAATGGGGAAATGGAGGAACTCTAGCTCTTCCAAATGAAGGAATGGAGAAAGTAAACTCTTTCCCATGCCTCTTACCCCCCTATTTATAGCCTTCCACCAGCCCACTAATGAGCCTCTCCAAATCAGCCATTATGGCTCTCAAAACCTGGACAACCAACTATAAAACCTTAAAACAACGATTCCTCCCAAACTGCCAAGACAAATCTTAAATGTGACCACTCTACGGAAAGGGAATCATCATTTCCTTTCCAATGGCACAGGTCTCAACACATAATTCAATCCGAGTCAAAAGTTATTCCCTGTACAAGACTGACAAGGGCAAAATGGTCACAAACAAAATTCGTAAAAAATTATGGACATGTCTCACATCCCCATAAGAAACATGTTAAAATATGAGATTGATCTAACCCTTAGCGTATAAAATAAAAATATTTTACGTTCCTCCAATACGTAAAATGCGGGTTGTTACACGACTTCAAGAGAAAAGGATTCTGGTCGGCACTGCTTGTTTCATGATCTCGATGGTTATAACACAAATGAGTGTCGACATCTTCGGGATATGGTAGAAGAGCGTATTAGACGCGGCGAAATGGCACGGTTTGTTTGGACACAGCTATGGTGCTAGAACAGGAACAACCCTATCATGCTACTCAGGATAGGTCAGACCCAGCACTCGTGGCAGCATTGTTATTCATTGATCTTATTCTAGCTCTAGTGTCTCGGATTCAGGCCCCCCGGACATCAGTATCTTTGAGCATGTGGTTTCTGGTCTTCTAGCATTTTCGATTCTCTGTTTACTTGGCTCTTGGTGTATTTGATTCTCTGGATTTTGGTCTTAGCTTTTTGGTATTCTGGCTTTTTGGGTCTTGCTGGCTCTTTGTTTGCTTGGTTTCTAGTATTCTTTGGCTTCTTGGATTTTTTTTCCGGCTTTTGGTGCTTGGCTTTCCCCGCTCTCAGTTCTCTGGCTTTTGGATTTCTTGGTTTCTCTAGCTTATTGTCTAGTTTGGCTTTTTCTAGATCTGTTTACTTAGGCTTCGGTCCGTTAGGTGTATCTATTTGGCTTTTTGGTTGTAGATGGTTGAGTCGACCTACCCTTGTACGTGAATTGTTATAATCCCTAGGCATTCTGTTTGCTTGAAAATAAACCATCACCCCCGGCTATTAAAAAAATGGAACTGTTCTAGCTATTTTGGTCATTTTGCTTTGGCAAGGCCGCTTTGAACTCTTCTTTCTTTCTTGGTTGTCTTGCTTTGAACTCTTCTGGCTATTCTCGGTCATCTTTCCCTGGCATGATCGCCTTGAATTTTTCTAGCTATTCTTTGTAGTCTTAGCTCGACAAGATCACCTTGAACTCTTATGGCTATTCTTGGTTGTCTTGCCTCGAAAAGATTGCCTTGATCTCATCTTGCTACCTGTTATCGGTTACTCTAGATTTATGGATTTTTGTTTTTTTTCCTCTTTTCCAGGCTATGATTATTCAAGTTACCTCGGTTATTCAACTATTCTGGTTATCTCTTAAGAAACGATCTGGAGTGATTATCAGCTTTCATTGGATTTCAGGTTTTGGTTTTCAGTTAATATGCTACAGCACGATCATGGCTCTTCGGTTTTCTAGTTATTGGATTTCCTTTCGGACTACTCCTGGCTTTGGTTTATGGATTCTTGGATTTCTGTTTTACTCGAAACACACATCTAGCTTTGGTCAAAGAAAGATATGTTTTAGTGGGAAAATTGTTGACCCATTTTCAGGCAAATCGGTCACACGCCAAGATTGTGGATAGTGACCTGCTTGTGTCTCGTGAATGTTGTCAGAAAAATGAAGCGATTTGGTCGAACTCACAATGTGTTTGGAAAGGTTGGAAATATCATCAATTTCTTAAATTGTCATTATCGATTTGGAAAAGTTTTTAATAAACTTGGAAAATCCAACATGGTAAAATTATGTGAACCACCCAGTCCAATCAGCTCAAAATCCTTGAGCACCTTGATCCGATCAGGTGAAAACACTCTTCGAGGCATAATATTTGGATGTTGGTAAATTCTGGTTTTGATCACCCAAAATCAAGTGATCTATATAGTAAAAACATGAAAAATCATGTGCATGCACTAGGCTTAGCAAGTTCTGGATTCTGGCAAGAAACATGGGGATTATTCATTATCCAGTTTTCGCATCAGATTAGGATGTGAAAACTCCTGATCGCATCATCTCCGGTACTTCGAATCGAGTGCGCATCGCGGAACCAGGATTCGAAATCCGGCACGGCAAGGCAGATACGTATTTGCACAGATGGGAGGTGAAGCGATGTAGCTCATCACATTGTCTTGGGATGAGATTTCTTGAAGTGTGCATCATTGTGTACAATGTGAATATTAGGCATGGAGCTGGGGATGCGAAAACCCCAGGAAATTGGCAATCATGAAATACAATACGGATCACCCCTTTTTTCATTGATTGACTCACGTGGATCACTGTTTTTCAACATAACACCCTGGGATACGAAATCTTACAGTACAACATGGTTGTTTAGCTAAGTTTTTGGGATGCGAATTTCGCAATGCCTCGGGATGATGCATGGAAACTCCACGTAGAAATACCTCCTTACTTGGAATTCTAAGGGTACGTATTTTTGGACTTTGGTTATAGTTTAGCATAAGGGATTGGAGCTCCAAGACACCATTAATGGCTTCCATAGTGATTCTCTTGGCTTTAGACTTCATCTTGGACTTGTGAACTCCATGTAGAAATTGGCCTACAACCTTTTGGTATTCACTTGGACTTTTGGCTTGTTTTTGGACATTCATGGATATTGGAGCTATTACACCCCGTAAAATACATAAATATTAATAATAAATAAACAAAAATAAGCAATTAACATTGTAAGGCTGGAAAATGAGAATTTGCAGCTTTAGGAATTTGGCTACAAAATTCTTTTATTTTGATTCGAGGTGAAATTCTGAATCCTTTTCATATATAGTATGATGAAAATGGTCAATGTATGAAGAAGTTGTGAACAAATGAATTTGGACAGTAAAATGCAAAATATGTATATATATATATATAATTATTTGTGTAATATATATATATATATATATATATGTCCCAAATATATTCAAAATATAGATGGAGAATTTGAAATTTAAATTAAGGATAAGAGAAAAAGAATATTTTATATAAGGAATAAGATTAAGAAATAAAGCAATGTATTAATTAATAAAACACCTCAGCAAAACACACGTTTGTTGGGCGTCTTAACGACCAGGGGGTCGACCGCCCCTTAAGGGGTGTGGACTGCCGGTCGACCGCCCAGGTCGACCCCCGACGGCTGAGGAGCCCAATAAATCTATGTTGGTTAGGGTTTTCTAAAGAGATGTATATAAATAAATGGCATGGATTAAATCTGAGTAATCCAACGGCCTACGCTCATAGGAGCAACTATATATATACCCTCATATCACAAGCCATTATCTTATCCTTGCCTCCATGCAGCCTCTCTGCCGTTACTAAATTCCAGAATAAAATGTACAAAGATATAAAGAGGAATCTCCATTGGTAAGGAATGAAGAGAGATGTAGTCGAGTTCATGGCCAAATGTTTGACATGCCAAAAAATCAAAGCGGAGCAAGGGAAACTCGGAGGACTATTACTAGCTTTAGAGATCCCACGTGGAAGTGGGAACATATTTCCATGGACTTTGTAGATGGACTTCCTAGAAGCCAAAAGGGTAATGAGGTTGTGGTAGATCGTTAAACCAAAAGCGCCCATTTTATCTAGTCAAGAAGACAAGGACTACAACCTTGTTAGCCCAATTGTATGTCAAAGAGATAGTCAGACTACATGGTATTCCATCAAGTCTTATGAGTGGTAGGGACTCCTTGTTCACAAGAGAATTTTGGAGAAGCCTACAAGCAGTATTGGGAACGACCCTTATCCTAAGCACAACTTATCATCCATAGACCGACAGATAGACAGAAAGAGTAAACAGAATCTTGGAAGACTTGCTCAGAGCTTGCATCACCGACTTTGGAGGAGTTTGGGAGCAGCATCTAACACTCATAGAATTCAAATATAATAATAGTTTTCAAACGATGATTAGTATGGCCCCTTTTGATGCGCTATACGGGAGGCCATGCAAATCGCCAACTTGTTGGTGGAAAACTATCGACAAGGTTATACTCAGACATACTTCGTCTGTGATTCCACGGAGAAGATATCCTTGATTAGGCAGAGGATGAAGGCAACCGAAGACCGTCAGAAATCGTATGCCGATAAACGAGGGAAGGAACTTGAGTTTAATGCTGGAAACTTGGTATTCGTAAAAGTATCCCCTCTCAAGAAGACTATTCGGTTTGGGAAGACTGGGAAGTTGGCTCCCAGATTTATTGGGCCTTTTATTATCATCGAGAAGATAAGATCTTTGGCTTATCGAGTGGATCTCCCAGAGCATTTATCGGGAATTCATAATGTTTTTCATGTATCTAATCTAAGGAAATGCCTTCATGATTCTTCCATCAGACTCAAGCTTGAAGAAATTGGGGACATAGAAAAACTCGAGTTGGAGTTCAGGGTGCCCCATGCCACTACAAGAATTATAGAGCATGGAATCAAGAGACTCCGCAGTAAAACCATTCGCCTAGTCCGAGTATAATGGGGAAATGATTGTGCGGAAAGCACATGGGAGACCGATGATAAGATGAGACAGACTCACCCAGAGCTTTTCTCGGGTAATTTTTCCTCAAAATAGCGTTTATGAATGCATCATGATTGCTAGATTGGATGTTAGGAAATGGATGCAAAACCATTGCACAAGCACACTCATATAGAAATTTATGCATAATTAGGTTAATTGTAAACATATTGCATCACTTATTACACCGACATGCTAGGATAGTGCTCACTTTAGTGGGTCCGCAATTCAATACCAGTGCGAGTCATGGATGTTTATGGATGAATTAAAAATAACATGGATGTACAACATGAATGTTTTAAGCAATTTGTATTTTTCGCCACTTAAACATATTTTGGGATGAAATCTATTTTTAGGGGGGGAGAATGTAACACCCCGTAAAACACATAAATATTAACAATAAAAAAATAATTAAAAATAACCAATTAAATAGTAAGGCTGGAAAACAATTTTTGCCGCATTAGGAGTTTGGCTATGAAATTCTTTATTTGGATTCATCGCGAAATTCTGAATCGTTTTTATATATAATATGCTGAAAACGGTTAGTGTATGAAGAAGTTATGAGCAAATAAATTTGGACAGTAAAACGCAGAAATAACGTAGCACCCCATGTCCATTAAGGTCACTCACAAAGGGAATGCCTTAACTTCAATGGAGCGTTTTTTGTAAACAGACACGGAATATCACAAGACAGATATAAAATTTTTGCAACGGAAACAAATAACTTTATTAAATCTCCAAAATACTTTGTTACATAATACCATGAGTCATAGAACTATTACAACAAAACACTTCTGTCTTATATCATCAGAGTACATAGGTTTTTAAAAGAAAACATCATTCCCCATATTAAAGAGCAAGCCATATAAGAGACAGAGGCTCGAGCCATACTTCAGAAGTAGCTCCTAGAAGATGATATCCAAATCCCGACTAAACTTGTGTGTTCCCTCCCTAAGAACCTAGGGGGGAAACGGAAGAAAAGAGGCGAAACAATCTAGGTCATACATGCGTTTGGTGAGTCCAGTAACTTTTAGCCAGTAAATAAATAAAGGTAAACATGACAGGCATACCAAGTGGATAAGAGGATCACGGTACAGATGACAGGTATGACAGGACAAATAAGGTAAGGTGTATGCCTGATTTACTACTAACTACTCTGCACTATTACTAGTCAAATCAAGATGGGATAATCCCTTCTACTAATCATGATAACGATGGTGGTAGTTTCGTGTATTCCTAGCTGTTGCCATAGGTGCCGCCTGCTCCTATCTCAACTAGTCGTACCCACTACCCTCCTACTACAAATTGGTAACTTAGGGCATATGTCCGGATATACCCTAACCACTACCCTAATCGATCGGCTCCCTACTCCGTAGATACCCTGTGCTGGTCCCACAACTAGGGGGTATCACTTCCCTAAAGTGGCAATGTAAGGTGTGCACAGTTCTACCTACTGGTGTCACGGTCGTCTTGTCCCCCTCTGCCCGGCCCATGCACGCACATGTCCCCGGTCAGTTTGCGCCGCCTACACCATCCGTCTCGTTTTGGATCTCTTACAATCAATCAGTAAGCATGCCCTTTACCTGCCTAGTACAGAGATTTTTACTTTGATACCTCTTCGGGTTACTGGGTGAATTGGGTCCTATATAACATGATACAAGCTCTCCCTATGTCTTGTATCCCCACTAGGTTTTCTACTGACTATGTATACCCTGAGGGGTCTTTAATTACATAGCCCTCAATCAGTTATGCGTAGCTATAGGTGTCTTTAATACATAACCCCTATTCTACCTATTGGTTATGCGTACCTATAGGTGTTTTTAATACATAACTTTACCTACTCCCATTAGTTATGCGTACCCCTGAGGGTGTCTTTAATACATAACTTTACCTATTCCCATTAGTTATGCGTACCCCTAAGGTTGTCTTTAATACATAACTTTACCTACTCCCATTAGTTATGTGTACCCCTGAGGGTGTCTTTAATACATAACTTTACCTATTACCGTTAGTTATGCATACCCCTGAGGGTGTCTTTAATACATAACTTCTTGCATAGGTGACTTACATAGATTCATGATCCACAACATAAAACCTAGCATAGGTTCATGAATTAACAACTTATCAACTTGCATAGGTTCATGGTTCATAACATAACAACTAGCATAGATTCATGAATTCATCACACAATAACTTGCATAGGTAACTTGCATGATCTCATAGCAATTTGCATAGATTCATGATAACAACTTGCATAATAATGACTTGCATAGATTCATGATAACAACTTGCATAGATTCATAATAACCACTTGCATAGGTTCATGATAACGACTTGCATAGATTCATGATAACGACTTGCATAGATTCATAGTTTCTCAACGTAATAACTTGCATAACTTCATGATTCACAACGATAATTAACTTGCATCATTTCATGATTCACAACAATAATGAACTTACATAACTACAAACAACATATACCCAAATCATAGTCTACCACGATTCAGTTTTATTTATTTAAACCTAAAAGTGACTAGAACTCACCGAATAAGGGGTCTTGAGTTCTAGGTTCTGAATTCTGTAATTGATTAGCGTTCCCTTGTTGTAGACAATTACATTGTTGTATTTTTCGGCTTGATTTGAATTGAATTGTTGTCTTTAACTTGCTTCTAGTTGGCGGCTGCTACTCTAGGGTTTGGAGTGACAACATGACGACCACTGATCTAATTCTGATTTGATTCTAGGGTTTGAGTCTACACATGTTTATATAGAATTCCAATTTAATTATAGCCGTTGGATGATCTTAGGGTTAATCAAAACCACTCAGTCGGGATAGGGTGACACCTCAGCCCTAATGACTCAGCAAGGAGTCAGAAAGGACTCAGCAATGAGTCAAAACATGGGTCAGACTGCACCATAAGGCTTTGCAGGTTTTCTCTCGGCCTGGGCGCACTTGGGAAGTGCGCCAATGCAAATTTGTACTGGCGCACTTCCCAAGTGCGCCAGTGCAATCTCTTTTTTTTTTTCTATTTTTCCACCAAACTTCGTTCGTCCATAACTACTTCATCCGGTACCTGTTTCCTGCAAACTCGGACTCTATTTCTACCAAAATTCCAAGATGAACGCAATGGAACGACCCATTTCCCTTAATTCCCAAATTTGAAATTAAGTATTCTTTAATTTAGTTAATCTGATTATTCGAAAAATTCGGGGTGTTACTTTCTCCCCTATTTAAAGGATTTCGTCCCCGAAATCTTCAAGTTAAGAAGAAGGTGTCCTACCATCCAATCACCCATCTACTCAACCATCATCCACAAGCATCCATTGTCCTTAGAAATTTTAATATTGTATGAACATATGCAAAAGTGTGTGTATATGTTCCTTATCTAATGCAAAATCAGGCGGTATACTGATTCAGTTGGCCTCCTCAATGCAAACCATGATAGTGCCATGCGTCCAATATGTATGCGAAAGAATCCTATCGATACATATTATTTCTACATGTGTGCTCAACCATTCATCAAAATGCAACATCCATATGATAACACAACCATTGTTCATCCACTAACCTAAATATGCACACACATTTATATGCAATATGAAAGTGATTTGAGCCGATCTAGTGCCTAATGTGTGTGTAAATGCATCGACGAGCAACCACTAACAAACACTTGCATCCACTTGCAACCATCAAACATAACATGTCTCAAGAACATGTTTACATCCATGGATTTCCTATCTAAAGGTCAAAGATTCGGTTGATGGGATACAAACAAATGATATAACTAAAACAAAAGCTCTGTTCCTATTTGACATCGATTAAGAGAATAATTCCCTAAGTCTCAGCGCCGAAGACCGAAATCAACATCAGACTAACACCCAAAGAATTACCCCCATTAAACAATGTCAAAAATGGAGATCTACTCCATGCTTCGAGTAGAAACCCGTAACCTTCAGAAATATCCAGATACTTATAGACCACTGGTACAGATCAGATTACAGAATGGTTCTCAGAAAGCTAAGTATAACAGACCCTTGCGGGTCACAAGAAACTTTGGGGGTCTTCCCATGACAAGTTAGAAACTCAACGACCCTCCTCTCAAAATCTAGAAAGACCCTCTACATAGAAAGCTGATCCATCTAGAACCAACCCATGGCCCATAAAATTGAGCACACAAATGTCACATTCAAATTTTTGACGCCTAACACAGATAATTTCAAACCCCTACAAACCACTAACAATTGAGCTGAACCACAAATGGAGTTTGAAACAACTACGGGATCAGAAACAAAATTAGTACTAAAGTACAAAGTCTCAATGCCAGAATCCAAAAGAGTCTTAACTTCATAACCAGATAAGGAAATTAAACCTTCTACATAAATTCTCCTATCCCTTTCCTATCCATCAGCCGTGAGAGCATTTGCCTATCCTATCAAGGAAGAGATTCTAGACAAAGGACTGAAGGATACTAAATATGTCTTTTCGAGGAATGTTTTTCAAAATAGGCTTTCCTTTTTGAAAATACTTTCTTTTAAAACCCTTTTTGAAAAATATTTTCAAAACTTTTATCTAATCTGGTAACCTTCAGCTCTAATACCAAGTGTAGCACCCCATGTCCATTAAGGTCACTCAGAAAGGGAACGCCTTAACTTTAGTGGAGCGTTTTTGGTAAACAAACACAGAATATCGCAAGACAGATATAAAAATTTTGCAGCGAAAACAAATAACTTTATTAAATTTCCAAAATACTTTATTACATAATACCTTGAGTCATAGAACTATTACAACAAAACACTTCTGTCT
This sequence comes from Allium sativum, assembly GCA_030737875.1. Classification (NCBI taxonomy): domain Eukaryota; kingdom Viridiplantae; phylum Streptophyta; class Magnoliopsida; order Asparagales; family Amaryllidaceae; genus Allium; species Allium sativum. Next base: position 290,051,041 of record CM060921.1, on the reverse strand, counting down.
TATATCATCAGAGTACATAGGTTTTAAAAAGAAAACATCATTCCCCATATTAAAGAGCAAGCCGTATAAGAGACAGAGGCTCGAGCCATACTTCAGAAGTAGCTCCTAGAAGATGATATCCAAATCCTGACTAAACTTGTGTGTTTCCTCCCTGAGAACCTAGGGGGGAAATTGAAGAAAAGAGGCGAAACAAACTAGGTCAGACATACGTCTGGTGAGTCCAGTAACTTTTAGCCAGTAAATAAATAAAGGAAAAAATGACAGGCATACAAAGTGGATAAGAGGATCACGGTACAGATGACAGGTATGACAGGACAAATAAGGTAAGGTGTATGCCTAATTTACTACTAACTACTCTGCACTATTACTAGTCAAATCAAGATGCTAATCATGATAACGATGGTGGTATTTTCGTGTATTCCTAGTTGCTGCCATAGGTGCCGCCTGCTCCTATCTCAACTAGTCGTACCCACTACCCTCCTACTACAAATTGGTAGACTTAGGGCATATGTCCGGATATACCCTAACCACTACCCTAATCGATCGTCTCCCTACTCCGTAGATACCCTGTGTTGGTCCCACAACTAGGGGGTACCACTTCCCTAAAGTGGCAACCTAAGGTGTGCACAGTTATACCTACTGGCGTCACGGTCGTCTTGTCCCCCTCTACCCGACCCATGCACGCACATGTCCCCGGTCGGTTTGCACCGCCCACAACATCCGTCTCGTTTTGGAACTCTTACAATCAATCAGCAAGCGTGCCCCTTCCCCGCCTAGTACGGAGATTTTTACTTTGATACCTCTCTGGGTTACTGACTGAAATGGGTCCCAGACAACATGATACAAGCTCTCCCCTATGTCTTGTATCCCCACTAGGTTTTCTACTGACTATGTATACCCTGAGGTGTCTTTAATTACATAGCCCTCAATCATTTATGCGTACCTATAGGTGTCTTTAATACATAACCCCTATTCTACCTATTGGTTATGCGTACCTATAGGTGTTTTTAATACATAACTTTACCTACTCCCATTAGTTATGCGTACCCCTGAGGGTGTCTTTAATACATAACTTTACCTGTTCCCATTAGTTATGCGTACCCCTAAGGGTGACTTTAATACATAAATTTACCTATCCCCATTAGTTATGCGTACCCCTGAGGGTGTCTTTAATACATAACTTTACCTATTCCCATTAGTTATGCGTACCTTTGAGGGTGTCTTTAATACATAACTTCTTGCATAGGTGACTTACATAGATTCATGATCCACAACATAACAACTAGCATAGGTTCATGAATTAACAACTTATCAACCTGCCTAGGTTCATGGTTCATAACATAACAACTTGCATAGATTCGTGAATTCATCACACAATAACTTGCATAAGTAACTTGCATGATCTCATAACAATTTGCATAGATTCATGATAACAAATTGCATAATAACGACTTGCATAGATTCATGATAAAAACTTGCATAGATTCATAATAACCACTTGTGTAGGTTCATGATAACGACTTGCATAGATTCATGATAACGACTTGCATAGATTCATAGTTTCTCAACATAATAACTTGCATAACTTCATGATTCACAACGATAATGAACTTGCATCATTTCATGATTCACAACAATAATGAACTTGCATAACTACAAACAACATATACCCAAATCATAGTCTACCACGATTCACTTTTATTTATTTAAACCTAAAAGTGACTAGAACTCACCGAATAAGGGGTCTTGAGTTCTGGTTTCTGAATTCTGCAATTGATTAGCGTTCCCTTGTTGTAGAAAATTATGTTGTTGTAGTTTTAGGCTTGATTTGAATTGAATTGTTGTCTTTAACTTGCTTCTAGTTGGTGGCGGCTACTCTAGGGTTTGGAGTGACAAATGACGGCCACTGATCTAATTCTGATTTGATTCTAGAGTTTGAGTCTACGCATGTTTATATAGAGTTCCAATTTAATTATAGCCGTTGGATGATCTTAGGGTTAATCAACACCACTCAGTCAGGATAGGGTGACACCTCAGCCCTAATGACTCAGCAAGGAGTCAGAAAGGACTCAGTAATGAGTCAAAACAGGGTCAGACTGAACCAGAAGGCTGTGCAGGATTTCTCTCGGCCTGGGCGCACTTGGGAAGTGCGCCAATGCAAATTTGTACTGGCGCACTTCCCAAGTGCGCCAGTGCAATCTTTTTTTTTCTATTTTGCCACTAAACTTTGTTCGTCCATAACTCCTTCATCCGGTACCCGTTTCCCGAAAACTCGAACTCTGTTTCAACTAGAATTCCGAGACGAACGAATGGAACGACCCGTTTCCCTTAATTCCCAAATTTGAAATTAAGTATTATTTAATTTAGTTATTCTGATTATTCGAAAAATTCGAGGTGTTACAAATAATGTATATATTGTTGATGGCAAAAAATGTCGTAAACACCAAAGATTGCAATTACTATGAATAGTTATTTTGGTCGCACAGACAAGAGTAGAAAAGCAATAAATAACACAATAGATTTATAGTGGTTCGGCCTCGTGAGGGGTATACGTCCACTTTGAAGCGTTGTTGGAATATTATCAATCACTCAAAGTTACAAGTGTAAGACCCTCTCATGACATCTAATTACATTCATCCTTATGCTAGATGATGTCATCATTCCCATATATGATGTCATAATTATCATATATTAACTATATTAAGAAATGGACACTTTTGCCGTTCTTCTTCCTCAAATGGAGGATGTCATTAATGGAGCTCTATAGAGGTCCCAAGGTCTCAAATTCCAACCGCCTTGAAGTGTGAAGTCATGATGTATTTATAGGAAAGGAAGTAGGTAGGAGTAGGTGGGAGTAGGTGAAATAGGGGGCCACAAGCAGAAATTCGCACCTGGAGCCTACATATGCCCGAAAATTCGCACCTGAGCCTAAGATGCGAAATTTCGCACCTCGTAGGTACAAAATTTTGAACCTCATGGGTGCGAAACTTCGCACCTCGAGGGAGCAAGATTTCATACCTCGAGGGTTCGAAAATTTTCACCTCGCGGGCACGAGATTTCGCATCCCGAGGGTGCGAGATTCTGCACCTCATGGGTATGGGATTCCGCGCTTTAAGGTTGCGAGATTCCGCACCTCGTGGGTGCGATATTTCACGCCTCAAGGGTGCGAAATTTCGCACCTCGTTGGTGCAAAATACCGTACCTTGTGGGTGCGAAATTTGCGCCCGATGGAGGTGCGAAATTCGCACTTCTAGGGGGTGCGAAGTTTGCTTTGTGAGGGGCGCGAAGGCTGCATGAATCGGTGTTTAGGGTGCCGCGAGGTCTTTGGTTGCGTGATCCCTCTTCATCCTGTCTCCTTCACTCCTAAGCGTCCCTTTCGGCTTTAGTTTCACATGATGCATTGAGTCGAGCGTGTCTTGTATACTTTTGGGAACCGGACCAAAAGGCCAGTTAACATATATATATATACACATATTTGTAATATATATATATATATATGTCCAAAATATATTCAAAGTATACAGGGAGAATTTGAAATTTGAAATAATGAAAAGATCATGGGGACAAAGAATATTTTATATAAGGAATAAGACTGAGAAATAAAGCAATGTATTAATTAAATAAACACCTTAGTAAAACACTCGTTTATTGGGCGTCTCAATGATTAGGGGGTCGACCGCCCCATTAATAAGGGTGCCGACCGCTGGTCGACCGCCCAGGTCGACCTCTTGACGGTTGAGAAGCCCAATAAATCTATGTTAGTTAAGATTTTCTGAAGGGATATATATAAATTAAAGGCCTGGATTAAATCTGAGTAATCCAACGACTTACGCTCACATGGGCAACTCTATATAGGCCCTCATATCACACCATAGAACCCCAGCCATTCTCTTATCCCTGCCTCCATCCTTCCTCTCTGCCATTACTAAATTCCTGAAAAAAGGTCAGGAATTTCTTTTATTCCTCCAACCTTTATTCTTATCTATTCTTTATTCTAATTCGTATAGGTTTAGTATGAATTCTGAAATTTGGTATATGCATATATATGTATATAATATTCTAAAATATGTTTCTTATACATAATTTTTTTTTTCGAAAATTGGTTCACTTTTATTAACAACTAGAAAGTACATAATAAGGTTAGCATACTAACCTAAATACAAATTGAAAAGCATAAAATAAAAGAACATACGAAGTACTAAATTATTCTAAAAGAGAGTTTTGAACCCATGATGGGGTTACCAACTCCATAGCAAGTGCGATTCCGCTGCACTTCTAATTCTCTAATACTATCCTTCGAATCTTTTCTTTGAGTGGCAGAGATTAAAACAGTTTGTCACCATTCCATTACTTTGGTACTAGTCACAAGCTTCCATCATCTTCATATGCAGATTTAAGCACATCTTCCAACTTGTTGTTACCGTACTCTGAAGCATGTGCTGTGTCATCCATATGTAACCCACGTTATCCACTGGACAAACATAGAAGGATAAACTTTCTCTTTCTTCTTGCAATATACTGATGCAGTGTCTTCTAAATGGAACTTTGAACCAGTAATCTAGCCATAAAGCAAAACTGCCTTTTCCAATATTCCGCAGTGTTAGCATATGAAACTAAACAAATTTGAAATCTTCAGAGAAGTAAATCCAAAAACCTATGGCCGTTGTCATCGAATTAAGATCCAATTTAAGTACTGGAATCCAAAACCACAAAATTTCATGTTTGCCTGGACTGATGTTCACCACATGATTCCCAAAATGTGTCTTAAACAATCAACAGTACAATCACGCTGATGCGCTTTCCCATTAAAACTGATCAACCCAGGATCAAGGATTGATAGTTACTGCAAACTTATCCTCTAAATTTGATATCCCTTAACCTTAACTTCACCGTTATCCCAATAAATAATCTCAAATCTAAATATGTAGTAGATCTTACCCAATTGTGTAGTCAGTTGCGGAAAAGCTTGGAACTTTCGAATTTGAAAGAAGTGGCCAAATCCACAGTCGATCCACCATATCGTGTGATTATTTGTTGTGGGTAAATCTGGCGATGCAAAATTAAGGGTTTGCAGTACTGATTGGAAATTGTTTCTGGTCGGAAAAAACCTAGATTTGGTTTACGGATTAGCATCATGCATTCTGAATTGAAATTCTGATGAAACTTGTGATGGTATTTTGGGAGATCTGGAGATTGAAATCACCATTCGTTGCTTTCCCTATGGGAAAGCATACCTTTTCGTTTGTGGAATGAAGTTTTTCAGCGATTTGTATAGGAATAAAGGCTGGATTTTTTTGCTTGAAACCAGAGCGGTTTCGGTTTCCGGCGAGTCGCCCTTCCCTCTCTCCATTGGAGAGAGTGGTTGGGTTTTATGGTGCATATGTTTGTTATATATATATATATATATATATATATATATACAAAGAGGATTATTGGAGCACGTTTGTCGCGAAGATTAAGCACAAATCTAGATCTACTACAACAAAATCCTCTTTGTTCTTCCCTAGATCTATAAGTGGAATGTCGTGTTATTTGGCATATTCTATTTTTTTAATAGATTAACATCTTGTTAGCAATTCCTAGGAGGATTTGGAAATTAATAACATCAATACTAAAACCCCCAAATCCTCTATTTTATATTTGTGTAAGAATTGTCATGTTATTTGGGTTTTGTAGATTTTTGACTTTATTATTGGATTAAAGATGAAAAGGGATGTTGCTACCATTGTTTCTACTTTATGTAATTCACCTTTATTAAACATTTGATTGTAACCTAAAAGGATTTAAATTTGATTGTTCGATGATTTGATTAGGTTTGGATCCTATTTTGAATCCAAATGTATTCATACTTGAAATATATCAAGTGTAAACGTTTTTATGTTCATAACACCAAAAAAGGGTGAATTAGATAAAGTGGAAATTATAAACATACATGTACAAGTGTATATAATACTCTGTTTTTGATCCAATATTGAAATCATTCCAACAAGCCTATGATGCAAGTTGAAATTTGTATGTATGTATATTTTTCCATTCAATGCTATCTGTTAGTTTGTTATTATGCCATCATGTCCAAATTGTAGCAGTAAAGATATAGAAAAACTAACTCGTATATCTTGACTTGGACAAATTGACAATTGTTATCTCGTTAGAACGTCTCCTCGTTCATATTAACATTTACGTCATTTAGGCGCTATAATTATTATACCTATATAAACGTAATCAACGTAATTAACGTTATATTTATGTAATAAATGCAATTAGGATCGAATTCACACTTGAAATGTCCTATATAAATATATTTGACTCCTTATGTGTGCGTGTAGACGACTTTACATATGTAAATAATGACACAGTCAAGAGGTCAGTTGCCATTTTTGGTATAAGTCTGCCCAGTACCAACCGACAAATCCAACAACACAAGTTGACCCAACAAATGTGAGAGGTCTGGGTGCCATGGGCCATTAAAACTTAGTACACTAGACACGTAGTTAAACCAACTTGCATTAGAAGCCTGCCCAGAACAGAGCGACATATCCAGCATCTACAGGTATATGTTTTAATGTAAGAGGTATAGTGTGTATTTATATAACTATATATAAGTCTATTGCATGTGAAAATAGGTAGGTTTACTATACCTCGAGAAGGTCTTAAGCGGATGACTCTTTTTTTTATCTAATTTGGGTCTTAAGTGGTTAGGACTAGGATCCCTCCGAAGGTTTACTCCTTGGAGAGGAACCAAAGTCATGGGAACCATCCTTATTAGATATGAAGTAAGACTTTGGGTCCTTCTTCTCTAAAAGTGGTTAGGCATAAGCGGCAATGGTGCAGGGTAGTTCACGGAGAATGTCTGCTTCCTCTAAAAGCTTTAAGGGCTCAACTAGGGATAGAATTGGTATATAAAGATATGTGGCCATTGCATGCTAACCAACTGTCTAAGGGAAATCTTAAGCGATATAGGTGTTCAAACGTAATATCGGTTAAGTAGTAATGTCCGCAATGCTACTTCTCATATTACCATTGAGAGTATAGACTTAAGAACGTTGACGTAACAGGACGGTGTAATGACCGGCTTTTTGCTTGGTTTTTGCCAGTAATTAAACCAACTTAAACTGTTAACAAATATGGATTGTTAGGGGAACTTGCACATTTGCACAAAATAAAAACAACTTTTCCATTATCATTAAAATAATATTACATCAGAGTTACAAGAGGTACATCAGAGTACATTGGTTACACAACGGAAAAGACAGTAAACTCAACGGAAGAATGCGAATGCTCCAAACATAATAGCTCTAGTTAAACCAGAATCCTGCTCCAACTAACTCCAAGGCTAAATCTGCAAACAAAACTACTAGGCTGCAAGTGTAAAAATTATGGGCACCCAGAGTTTAGATGTGGAAACAATAATTCCAGGTCAGTTATGGGACTGGTGTGAGAACTCAAAACAGTTGTCTTTAGGGTTTATTTTGAAGTTACGTAATTCCCCGGACCATGCCGCCAACGCGGAACGGGTTTACTCCATGTGAATACCAGTGCACAGAAATCCACAATGACGTTTTGAAAAAAGGAAGCTATCATAAGCTCGCCCCACATCACACAACGCAAGCGCACACCAATTGTGCGAGTTTTGCCTTATGATAATCAAAAATGCCTTCATACGTGAAAATCCTCTTTTACTACTATATATAGTGTGAAAAACATTTTCGCAAATAAATGTATTAATCATAGCCAGCATAATGCCCCATCCTATTATACTGACAATCCTGCCAGTACCCAACAGGCTATACAATCAAAACCGTACGGGCTCGTAGTGGAGATTGTGTTTCGAACATGATGGTTCCTGGTACGAAAGATCATTCGTGGGCTCCGAAATTTTCTTGCGTGCATCAGCCCAGTACTCGCGGATAATGTCCAGACTCGGACTCCGTTATACTAACTCACTATACATGAATCAGAGTACCCAACAAATAGCGTCCCAGACTGGGGACTTCGTAGTCCCCTTTCATCATCACATCCCGGTACACCGAACATACGAAACGAGCATAAAAATCTGACCACCAGTTTACCATCAATCCGGGTTGTGAAGTTCGTCGAGGTCACGATATACACAAAGCTACGCTTAAATAAGCCATGGTTTAGTCATCCATAGATCATCACATAACTTAAGTATGCCACATTGTTCATTCACTATGCATTGCTGATTTCTATCAATATATAACCTCTAAGCTCATACGTCTTATAGAAGGGTGCTAAGCAGGAGAATAAATTCTCTGCTACCAAGCAGATATATGTTAATAAAGATCAGAGCTACGCAGTCAATTACAATGTCAGACACACAATCCGTAAATGTCTGTTCTAGGTCTTAACGGAACAACAATCCGGAATTCCTTCACATACATTTGGGCTTCTCACCACTTAGATGATATATAAAATCCATATGTGAATGGGAACTAGCCATTCGAGACACTCAGCAAGTCGCCTTTACGACACGAAGGGTCCTGGTCTTCAATGCCGCCTCCAATGTCTTCAATTGCTCCACAACATCGTATTATTACTTGGAATGGTTTCCAGACATAATTCTGATCCCAGTCTTTCCAAATAATAATCGCAATTAAAAACAAAACCACGGAACACACAGGCTTTCTACCAAATCTCCTTCCATTTTGGATTTCGTTAAATTAAACTTCTTTAAATCTATTCTCAAATTATCTTTAACAAAATCCATATTTAACCCTTCTTCTTTAAAACACATCCCTTAAATCCAAGATAATCTAGCCCCAAAGCCTTAAGTAATTTTCCATTTGGTAACTTGTTATCAAAAATCCAGTTTCCTTTGAAAACCCTTACCCAACATTTAAACCCTAGCTTCCAATTAAATTGATTTTCCAACATTCAATTCTTTAATCTTAACTAAAAGATTATACTTTCTTTCCAATTCCTCACTTTTAATTTCCTCAAATCAAAGATCTGATTAAATCCTCAAATTACTATATGAATTTCCATAACTCACTCTCATTGGGTTTCAAGAATGATATTATTAAAGATATGATTCACGACAAAACCCAAATCAATTGATATTGAAAATAAGTTACACAGAAATTGGATCTACTTATATTCGATATCAATTCTCATGATCAACGAATACTATAGGTGGAATAATGATATAATAATATCTTCCAAATTCCTCAAATAGTATACATTTACACCATAGAATTTCATATCAAATATCCGAAGATTATTTCTATCCAACTTATCCTAGTCAACTTAGGAAACTCGTATCTTAATTAAAAGATTTATTCAACTCTTTGAGATTAGATCTGGATAGTAGTACCATCAACTTATACTTAATATTAATCTCAATATCTAACTCACACTATAGGCGGAATAATGGTGAACTACCTTTAAATTCCTCAAATACTAAGAATCATCATCTACCGGATTAATATGAAACATCCGAAGATTTTTCTCCAACCATATCAAATTATTTAAAATTGAAAACCCATATTAATATCAATTTAAATTCCATATAAAATATTTTCAATACTTTTGAATTTTTGAAAACATTCCTCAAATCATTTAAAAACGATTACTTGTAGTTCGGAAAATAGTTTGCGGGTTAAAAACTTCAAAATAGATTGTTTTCGAAGAAAACGTTACAATAGTGTTTTCACAAGCGTTACAAAACAGTTATCTTGACTACTTCGATCAAAACTCGCTTTACTTAGTCAAAACTTAAACTTTACAATTCAAAACATTTTTTACATAATTTACAATGATTTTACCTTTTTTTCCATATTTTTAGGAACATTAAAAATGGTTGTTTATGGTTACGGTTGATAACTTCCCTTATAACAACCTTTTCCAAAATGGTTTTAATTATAACTTGAAAATTATAAATCGAATTTAAAATCTGCTTTCACTCATTTAAAATCTCTTGTTAATATAAATCAAATTTGTAACGACCCAGAAATTTGGGTGATTTGAAATAGAAATTAGTTAAGGCTTTCACGATAAAACAATTAATTTTATATTTGGATTCGAGATTTTAAATCAAAATTTATTGGTTTGAATAAGAAATGAGTTCTATTTCTGAATGGCGAATCGAAAATCAAATATGTTGTTTTGAGTATGAATTGAATTAAGAACGGTTGGCTAGGAATAAAATATTATTATTGTATATTTGAGCTGAATTTGGTCGAATCATCGACTTGGATTTGAATTTCGATGGGAAAATGTAGTGTTGAATTTAAAATAAATAAATAAATGTAGTGGACGACAATCGAATGGAAATTTTATTTGTTGAATATGCGGAAATTGGTTTGGACAGTGTATATTTGCCTATATAAAGAAAATCAAAATTTAAAGGTTCAAAATTTGGAATCTAACAGATTTGTTTATGAACAAACGGGATAAAATCAAGGAACCGTTAAATAATTTAAATAAAAATAAAATAACGTTGTATGAAAACAAAGTCAGATGGTAACCAGACTAATTTTATTTGATTCAGAACGTTGAGGCGAAATGGCACATACAAATTTTGTTGTGTTTGAGAAGTGTGTTGATGTTGTGAATTCAAAGCATTAAACGGTAATTCACGGTATAATTAAATATTAAAGTAAACCCAGTTATAACCTTTCCCAGTAAAATTTACACCGACCTACGTACCTATCATCTGAAAAGACGTGCCACCTATGATTTAACTTGGTGCTTATCTTCAAGTTTTGCCTTTATAAAAGAATCAGCATTCTTCCATTTTGCTCAGCACAAACTCATTTCTTTCTTTTAGGTCTCAATGGTCGAAGGCCAATTACTCTTGTTCCCCCAAAATCAGTTCTTTCCTCCTTGCTCATATCTTCTATTTTCTCCTTTAAGTCTTAACCGTTAATCGAAACCCTCGGGCCCCAATTCGGTGATAATGTCCGTCGTCTCCCTTGAAGTACTACCCCACCGTAAGCCTCCACCTTGCCACCACCACGAGCTTCGAGCACCCCTTAGCAGATCGAAGACCAAATCGAAACATTTATCAGTCTCCCCAAGTTGTCGCTGCCTCCTTATTTGTTGATTTTAGGTGAGTTACCACTCACGATTGATTAATCTTAAGTGCAAGTAAATTTAACTTGGTTTAATTGGAATATAATAGTTAAATTTTGTGTGTCTTGACGATTATCTCTTGGTTGCTACGGACTGATTACTTATGTTATCTGATTTGAGTTGGTTTCATTGGGTTTTCCTATTTGATGCCTTGCTTTGTGTGAAACCTAGCCCTTTCCTTTAAATCGATTTTGTCTTGCTAATTGGAACTTGAACTCACACATGCTTTGACTGTTATTTTGTATGCTTTAAACAAAATATTGTGTTCTGTAAGGAACCACCGTACCTATAGGAAATAATACACCCCCTTGGTCTCATTGAGATTAAACCTCTTTAGAAGGAGAATATATATATATATATGTATATAACCTGCAAATGATAAAAAGCTTACTTATAGATTTGACCATATGCTCATACATGGGATTGGAGATAATGTACCTGACCTAGACCATAGTTATGCTGCCATGTCTGTCCCTTTGTTCTTTTTAGTTTGGTTGCCATAGATTCTCACTTGAATGCATATTCTGTTGCTTTTAGTAACCTGGATTTTTGTAAATTATTATTATGTTTGAAACCGCATTAACTAGTTTTCCTTCTGGAAAATATATCCAAATACACAAAGTTTAGGTAGTTGCCAATTATTTGTAACCTGGAAATGTTTGAAACTTGGTTTGTGTATTTGTTTTCTTTTTCCAACTTTATATGTTGTTGTACTTAAGTGGAGAGATTACTAATACAAGCATCAAATGTGTTGGGTCCTGAAAGTCCAAGCATATATAATATAACAGTAGCAACAACACTATAGTAAGTGCAAGTAGAAGAAACTTATGATGTCTTTATAGCTTAGAAAGGAAATAAAGAGTGATAGGCTTTGGTTTGCAATAGCACATGCAAATATTTACACTGTCATCTTGCCGTTTTAAGCATGAGATAATTCAAATGAACGAAAATTTATTATCTTCCTCCCCCACTGTTACATGCCTGTTTATTTGGAATAATTGTCTAATGAAAATACCGATTTAGAACAGTTTCTTTCAGGTGGATCTGTTTTAAATAAAATGTCATTCTTGAAGTTATCATTTCTTCATACCATATGTTGCTTCATAAACTGGACTATTACCTTTGTTTCCTATTGGCTGAAATTTGAACATATATGCCTGTATGTATGTACGTATGTGATGAGGGTATTGGTTCACTTCCACCTGTCACTTTGCTACATATTAGTATATACCACACATTGGCCACCTTAGATGTTAATATCACTAACAGTATATTGTCCATATTTGAGTAATCTGTGCATTTATTAAAAAATAGTATTCATAACACACTGGTTATTGATTAAATCACTATACTACCTTGTGAAAACTGAAATTTTGATTTTTGATGTAAACTGCATAGGTGTAGGGGCTAAGTCTTAACTATAATTATATACATATGTTATTATGGCATTGAATGTACAGATATATATATCTGTATGGACAAACCCATATATGTATAGTTGGACCATACATAATTTACCTATCGAAAACATTGTTTTGTCGTATACGCACTGATATGAATATTTCCCTTTGTTGTGTTGAACCACTTGTGTTGATTTCCTTTTACTGTGCTGAACCGCTTGTGTTTATTCCCTTGCATATAATAGACCCCTTGCGATACATGTCCTGTTCTATTTGATATTTTTTTGTAGTTCCCTTCCTTGATTTTTTAGGGGTCGCCGCGCATGTGTTCGTTTCCGGGATGCCGAGGCAGTGCACACGAGTACTTGTACACTTGTGTACATGCAGGCTTCCGGAACCGTCTGTCCCTGGAATAAAAACTGATTTGCACAGATGTTATAGTTAAGACTGAACCAAATACGAAACATGTGTTAAAATTAACTATTATATTCAGTTATATTGGAGTTAATCTACTTGAACTATGATTAATCCTGACTCGAGTATTTTTATGTTTTTGCATGGAATGCTCGAGTCAGACCCGAGCATTACAGATTTTAAGATTTCAGCTCAGGATCGAAGACTGGAGAAGCTGGGGATTCGAAGACTTGCGCACTCTGAGATTTTTGGAATAGTAAATATTTATCTTGTATTTAAACTGTTCTTAATTCCTCTATATAGAAAATTTTCTTGTATCAAAATTTTTGAGTAATATATAAAAATTTATTTCGTTGTTCAAATTGTTTTATTCATTTATTCTGTATTTTCTGTGTTGATTCTGTTCATAAACTCTATAAGCTAAATAACGATCCGTCGATTTGAACGTTTTAAATTGGTTTAATTACCAATTTGAAGCGGTCAAAAAGGCGAGACGTTACAAAATGTTTTTCGTTTCTTGGAAATCCGATTTGGATTGCCAAAGTTATAAGCGTTCAAAGTTTGCATCTAAAATACGTAAATTGCCGTTATGCGACAAGCTCTATTTTGACCATAACAGCCATTATTTTATGATACTTCAAAATATCTTAGAAAACCATTATATCCTTATGTAACCCTTTTAAAATCATTTAAATTTACTTTCCAAATTATTTTGGATCTAAAATTCAACTTTCATAAATTCCAATTCATTTCTAAATTCAAATAACTTCAAATTAACCTTCCTATTCGTCGGACCAGTTAGGGATAGCCAGGGAGAGCAGGAAACTTTATTTCCAAACCAAAGCCTAGACACTATCCTATCTATCATCCTAGAGTGTTCAGGTGTTTATTTATTCATTTAAAGGACTTTAACAATATATATAAATTCATACATATGGTCTTTTCCAAATATTAACCTTCAATTTCAATAATTATATTGCTTTTAATTATGAAGGAGATTTGTCGATCACCAATGTGATACCATAATTATTGTGTCATAGTGTGTGCAAAACAACATCAACAACCATTTGAACATCCATAACAACCATTATCAACATGATTCATTAAATCATAATTGTGCACAAGCGTTAAAACACTAACACTTAATAGTGTGTGTTCTAAACTTCGCATCCATCATCCATCACAACAAATATCAATCATCATTAACCAATGATAATTCATCACTATAATTAAATTAGTCTAGCTACTAATTAAATATATTAACCGTGGTTAAAGAGTTCTCACCTAACAGCTTTCCAAATCTTCACGGTAGACGAGCCTAGCTAAGCAAGCCATCGGACAGTATTTCAGCGCAACGTATTCTTCAACAAAATATATATAATATAATATACACTAATCTCTCTTTATAATATAAGAGGAGGAGAAGAATGACGAACTTTGGCAAGGTGGTGGTGGAAAAGAGGAAGACTTATGCCATGGAAACCATGGCCATAAGTTTTAAGAAGAAGGTGGAAAGGAGGAAATGGAAATGGAATGGTAAAAAATGAAGAAAGAGCCTCCTTATATACGAAACGAGGAGTAAGGAGGTAAAGACACATAAGGGGGAAAGTGGCAATCATGCATGAAAGGGAGCATGCATAAAGACATGTTTCTTAACACTTGTCTTAAGAATAAAAAAGAACTTCTGGTAGCACTTTATTTTAAATGTTATGAAAACTAAAGGCAACACTTAATTCTAACGCTACTAATTCGTGTTATGGTTTGACAAATCCGATCGAACGACAAATAGTACCAATAAATCTAAACTCATTAATAATCATTCTCATTTATAATTCAAGTAAAATCTATTATATAACTTATCAAAATTATTAAATACTCTTAACCATATATATTTATATCGAATTCAAATTTAAATTCAAATTAAGTAATAAAAATTCCAATTTTAAATTGGTTAAAAATTCTGGATCGTTACATTCACCCCCCCCCCCCTTAAAACTTTTCGTCCTCGAAAAGGAAAGGGAATCGTAACTACTTATTCGACAAATTCCAGATTAAAATCCTTTATACCAAAGCTCTATGTTCTCACATGTATTAACGGATAACCATATCTACATGTCCTCCTACGATAACCTCCAGTTACCTATTATATTCGATTCATCGTTTACTGGCCAATTACTTATACTCAACCATTTACTGCTTTCAAAGAAATTCAGACTTATAAATTATGCTTTTAGATCTTATCTTACAAATGCAAAGGTTATGAAACTTATTCCTTTTCAGTTTCCAAAATTTACTATTATTCGTTACAAGAATAACTTGATCATCTCCAAACTCGGCTTGTCTAAATGTTTCAGTTTATGTAATTTCTTCTTACTATTCTTGCTTGCCAAAATCCTTTAATCAAATTGTGAAACTTAGTTTACAAGGTATTTATGCTTACTTAAACAGTTCCTTTTGTTGCCACAATATACTTTAGAACTTATCGACTTGTCCAAAATCATCGATAATTCCAATCTTCCTATCTGTACCCTTAATTAAATTCAATAACTTTTTCATTAGCATAAGATCTATTTGGATATATGATAGAATATATTAAAATGATTTATAAAAGAAGTTATATTTTTTTATATATAATTAACATCATAGACATACATTTATTCATGCATCCAACTTTTCAGAGATAATTCCCTAGGGGTCAAAGAGATTGCTCTGATTACATAATTATTGTATTCCTTCTTCTTCACTTATGACGGCGGGTGGTGTTGCTTTAGCTGGTCTTTCTTCCTTCTTTAACTGACAATCCTGGACTACATGCCCTACTTTTCTGCATCGATAACACTTCTTTTCTTTTGTTAGGTTCATGGGTTTCTTCTTTGTTTTAGGACATTTACATATAAAATGTCCTTTCTTCTTGCATTTGAAACAAATTATGTCTTCTCGAATGGTTTTCTTTTGTATTCTTTCTGGGCATAAAACAACAAAATTTCCTTCTTGACTACATCTATAACAATAGATACCTTTGATTTTCCCTAATCTAAGGCTTTCTTCCTTTTCTTTTTGGTTATGAGCTTTCCTTTCTTGTTTTAGGGTCATCCACCATTCAATACCTGATAAACCAAACTCCGACTTTGTTCCTATAAGGAAATTTTATTGAAAAGTCCAGATTACTGTCCATTTCTTACTAACAAGTTTACCTGGTATAATTCTTACAACCCAATAAAATTTTCACTAACATTTTCAAACACTTATCTAAATGGGTTTAAGTATATATTGATGTTTTAATCGGAATCATATAGTCATCCCACTTTCGAAACTCGAAAATACATACTGATGATGCTGCAGTCATCAACATAATCATCTTCAAGTGACTTGAGTGTGATTCTATATCAATCTAGTATCTCAAGAATTCGTATATACGTTAGCTAGGCGTATATTCAAAATCTTATAATACTCGATAGTCCAACCTCAACATCGAATGCAATACTCAAATTCTAATTTTTAATTTCTGACCATATTAATTAGTTACCTTAACAAATTTGACCCAAGTTTATCGATATTTCGAAATCCCCAATAGTGAAATTAAATCCAAAAGGCATTTGTACTCGGACTAATCAGTGGAAGGGGCTTAATTACCATGCCATAAGAAGTATTTTATGTGTAATTATAATCACAAAATGTAAACTTAACATTAATCATTTGATTAAGTACACAGGTTATAATTAACCATATATTTCAAAAATATGTTTGTTTCTAAAATTAAATCTTTTCAAAACTCATTTTATATTTTCAAATACGCTCTCTCAAATATAATACTCCAAAATCTCATCCTAGGTTATTACTAACCCTATCTCTAATGAGATATATAACTCTGATTAGTCTTTCCATTTGTTCAAATGTGTAGTACCCTATTGCTTTGTATAAACCAAAGCTTTGATACCACTATGTAACGACCTGGCTTTTTGCTCAGTTTTCGCCGGTAATTAAACTAACTTAAACCCGGTAATTAAACCAACTTAAACCGTTCACAAAGACGAATTGTTAGGGGCACTTAACATTTGCACAAAATAAAAACAACTTTTCCATTATCAATAAAATAATATTACATTAGAGTTACAAGAGGTACATCAGAGTACATTGGTTACACAGCAGAAAAGA
This sequence comes from Allium sativum, assembly GCA_030737875.1. Taxonomy (NCBI): domain Eukaryota; kingdom Viridiplantae; phylum Streptophyta; class Magnoliopsida; order Asparagales; family Amaryllidaceae; genus Allium; species Allium sativum. The sequence continues at coordinate 290,033,978 of CM060921.1, read as the reverse complement.
TACTAAACTCGGCGGAAGAATGTGAATGCTCCAAATATAATAGCTCTAGTTAAACCAGAATCCTGCTCCAACTAACTCCAAGGCAAAATCTGCAAACCAAACTACAAGGCTGCCCTTGTAAAAATTGTGGGCACCCAGATTTTAGGTGTGGGAACAATAAACTCCAGGTCAGTCATGAGACTGGTGTGAGAACTCAAAACAGTTTTCTTTAGGGTTTATTTTAAAGTTAGGTAATTCACCGGACCACGCCGCCAATGTGGAACAGGTTTACTCCATGTGAATACCAGTGCATAGAAATCCACAATGACGTTTTGAAAAAAATGAAGCTATTATAAGCTCGTCCCACATCACATAATGCAAGCGCACAACAAATGGGTGAGTTTTGCCTTATGATAACCAAAAATGCCTTCATACGTGAAAATCCCCTTTTACTTCTAATATAGTGTGCAAAACATTTTCGCAAATAAATGTATTAATCTTAGCTAGCATTATGCCCCATCCCATTATACTGACAATCCTGCCGGTAACCAGCAGGCTATACAATCAAAACCGTATGGGTTCGTAGTGGACATTGGGTTTCGAACATGATGATTCCTGGTACGAAAGATCATTCGTGGGCTCCCAAACTTTTTTGCACGCATCATCCCAGCACTCGCGGATAACGTTCAGACTCGAACTCTGTTATACTAACCCACCATACATGAATCAGAGTACCCAACAAATAGCGTCCCAGACTGGGGACTTCGTAGTACCCTTACATCATCACATCCCGATGCATCGAACATACAAAACGAACATAAAAATCTGACCACCAGTTTACCATCAATCCGGGGTGTGAGGTTCGTCGAGGTCACGATATACACAAAGCTACGCTTAAATAAGCCATGCTTTAATCATCCATAGTTCATCACATAACTTAAGTATGCCACATTGTCCATTCACTACGCATCACTATTTCTATAAGTATATAGCCTCTAAATTCATATGTCTTAGAGAAGGGTGTTAAGCAAGAGAATAAATTCTCCGCCACCAAGCAGATATATGTTAATAAAGATCAGTGCTACACAGTCAATTACAATGTCAGACACACAATCCATACATGTTTGTTCTAGGTATGAATGAAACAACAATCCGGAATTCCTTCACATATGTTCGGGCTTCTTACCACTAAACTGATATATAAAATCCATCTGCGAATGGGAGCCAACCATTCAAGACATTCAGCAAGTCGCCCTTACGACACGAAGGGTACCGGTCTTCAACGCCGCCTCCAATGTCTTCAATTGCTCCGCAACGTCGTATTATTACTTGGAATGGTTTTCAGACATAATTCCGATCCCGGTCTTTCCAAATAATAAGCTCAATTAAAAACACAATCATGGAACACACAGGCTTTCTACCAAATCTCCTTCCATTTTGGATTTCGTTAAATTAAACTTCTTTAAATCTATTCTCAAATTATCTTTAACAAAATCTATATTTAACCCTTCTTCTTTAAAACACATCCCTTAAATCCAAGATAATCTAGCCCCTAAACCTTAATTAATTTTCCGTTTGATAACTCGTTATCAAAAATCCAGTTACCTTTGAAAATCCTTACCCCACATTTCAACCCTAGTTTCCAATTAAATTGATTTTCCAACATTCAATTTTTTAATCTTAACTAAAAGATTATACTTTCTTTCTAGTTCCTCACTTTTAATTTTCTCAAATCAAAGATCAGATTAAATCCTCAAATTACAATATGAATTTCAATAAATAACTCTCATTGGGTTTCAAGAATGATATTATTGAAGATATGATTCACGACAAAACCCTAATCAATTGATATTGAACATAAGTTACACAGAAATTGTATCTACTTATATTCAATATCAATTCTTATAATCAACGAATACTATTGTTGGAATAACGATATAATAATATCTTCCAAATTCCTCAAATATTATACATTTACACCACAGAATTCAATATCAAATATCTGAAGATTATTTCTACCCAACTTATCCCAGTCAACTTAGGAAACTCGTATCTTAATTAAAAGATTTATTCAACTCTTTGACATTAGATCTGGATAGAAATACCATCAACTTATACTTAATATTAATCTCGATATCCAACTCACATTATTAGCGGAATAATGGTGAACTACCTTTTAAATTCCTCAAATAGTAAGAATCATCATCTACCGGATTAATATCAAACATCCGAAGATTTATCTCCAACCATATCCAATTATTTAAAATTGAAAACCCATATTAATATCAATTTAAATTCCATATAAAATATTTCCAATAATTTTGAACCTTTGAAAAAATTACTCAAATCATTTAAAAATGTTTACTTGTAGTTCGGAAAATAGTTTGCGGGTTAAAAACTTCAAAATAGATTGTTTTCGAAGAAAGCGTTACAATAGTGTTTTCAAAAGCGTTACAAAACAGTTATCTTAATTATTTCGATCAAAACATCGCTTTTCTTAGTAAAATTTAAACTTTACAATTCAAAACATTTTTTACATAATTTATAATGATTTTACCATTTTTCCATATTTTTAGAAACATAAAAAATGGTTGTTTATGGTTATGGTCGATAACTTCTATTATAGCGACCTTTTCTAAAATGGTTTTAAACATAACTTGAAAATTATAACTCTCATTTAAAATCTGCTTTCACTCATTTAAAATCTCTTGTTAATATAAATCAAATATTTTTCGTTTCATGAAAATCCGATTTAGATTGCAAAAGTTATAAGCGTTTAAAATTTGCATCAAGAATACGTAAATTGTCGTTATGCGACAAGCTCTATTTTAACCATAATAACCATTATTCTATGATACTTCAAAATATCTTAGAAAACCATTATATCCTTATATAACCCTTTAAAAATCATTTAAATTTATTTTCCAAATTATTCTGGATCTAAAATTCAACTTTCATAAATTCCAATTCATTTCTAAATTCAAATAACTTCAAATTAACCTTCCCATTCGTCGGATCAGTTAGGGATAGGTAGGGAGAGCTGGAAACTATATTTCCAAACCCAAGCCTAGACACTATCCTCTCTATCATCCTAGAATGTTCCGGTGTTTATTTATTCATTTAAAGGACTTTAACAATATATATGAATTAATACATATGGTGTTTTTCAATTGTTTACCTTCAATTTCAATAATTATATTGCTTTTAATTTTGAAGGAGATTTGTCGATCACCAATGTGGTACCATAATTGTTGTGTCATTGTGTGTACAAAACAACATCAACAACCATTTAAACATCCATAGCAGCCATTATCAACATGATTCAATAAATCATAATTGTGCACAAGCGTTATAACACTAATGCTTAATAGTGTGTGTTCTAAACTTCACATCCATCATCCATCACAACAAATATCAATCATCATTAACCAATAATATTTCATCACTATAATTAAATTAGTTTAGCTACTAATTAAATATATAAACCGTGGTTAAAGAGTTCTCACCTAACAACTTTCCAATTCTTCACGGTAGGCGAGCCTAGCTAAGCAAACCATCGGACAATATTTCAGCGCAATGTCTTCTTCACCAATATATATATAATATAATATACACTAATCTCTCTTTATATTATAAGAGGAGGAGAAGAATAACGAACTTTGGCAAGGTGGTGGTGGAAAAGAGGAAGACTTATGCCATGGAAACCATGGCCATAAGCTTTAAGAAGAAGGTGGAAAGGAGGAAACGGAAATGGAATGGTAAAAAATGGAGAAAGAGCCTCCTTATATATGAAAGGAGGAGTAAGGAGGTAAAGATACATAAGGGGGCAAGTGGCAATCATGCATGAAAGGGAGCATGCATAAAGACATGTGTCTTAACACTTGTCTTATGAAGAAAAAAGAACTTTTTGTAGCACTTTCTTTTAAATGTTATGAAAACTAAAGGCAACACTTAATTCTAATGCTACTAATTTGTGTATGCTTTGACAAATCCGATCGAACGACAAATAGTATCAATAAATCCAAACTCATTAATAATCGTTCTCATTTATAATTCAAGTAAAATATATCATATAACTTATCATGAGTATTAAATACTATTAACCATATATATTTATTTAAAATTCAAATTAAGTAATAAAAATTCCAATTTTAGATTGGTTAAAAATTCTGGATTGTTACAAACGTGGTCTTAAGAGGCTAGGGTCCGCCTCAGGGTTATAAGTGATTATAAAAACCCCACCTTTAATAGGGCGATAAGTGACTGAGAATGCCATTGGGACTTTACCCTACAAAAACTAATGGGCGATTGACTTGGATATCCACCCCATTGGTTAGATACTTGGTGCTTGAGTGAATCTTGTGTGCTGTGTAGACATACCTTGACATATGTAACCTGCTAAAAATATAGGGTCTGGACTTTAAGATAACACCATATTTCAGTCATACAGAACTTTATGTTATGACCCCTCTTCTTCACTTTTGTATTGGAATTCTGTGATTTTTAAATAAGTGGTACATCTTATTTCAATATTACGTTTTCTCTTTCTACCGTGCAAGATTTCCATTCGAAGTACCTGTATATATATTATCTGTGCAAATGTAATCCTTACAGGAACGGGTGACCCATTTAGAATGGTTCGAAGTTTCAATAGACCTTTTCTAGGTCAAAATTTAGGCCCACTCCAGTCGGTTTGTTACAAGAGCTATTTCTTGGATATTGTTGCTCATACAAACACATCTTGGATCGAAGAAGAAGAAGGGCATATTGGTCAAAATTTAGAATTGACAAGATATTTGTTATTCTATTAAATGACTTTGTATATTCAAATTGTCCGAACTTGGATAAACGTTGTAATCAAGAAAATTATAAAGAATAATTACTATGGAGTGAACGCAGGCATTTGTGCCAAACCACTATAAAAGTTGGGCGTCCCTTTACATTTCTCGTACTTCGGATATTTTAGTTGCAAGTTTACTGTTAAACTTACACTTGGAGTTGGCATGCGGAAATAAGCAATTTCCCATGTCAACATTACACATTTGTGGAACATTGTAAAGTTTTTACAATGTTAAGTATAACAATGGAATGATGAAATTTTGTTAAGTAGTGTTATTTCATGTTGTGTGGATAAGAATAAAATTTGTAACACTTTGAATTAGTAACACTAGTTAATTTAGGTTATTGGGTTTGAAAACCTAAAGCTTGAAAGGAGATTCTAGAAGGAGAGAAAAATAAAGTACGTACTTTATTTGTCTAACTCATTTTTCTTCTCGAGAGAGAAATACAAAGGAAAATTAATGGCTTCCTCTTCGACCCTAAAAGCCTAAATCTCCTAATACAAATTAAAAATAAATAGAGAGCTTGGATCTCCTTTCTCTATAAGAAGAGATCACCATCAGCTAAGAATCCAAATTATTTATCTCTTGGAATTTGAAGAAGAGGCGTTACAGTAAAATCCAATATTTACATGTCTCTTTGAGCATTACTAATGATTTTAGAAGCTTATATCATCTTTTAGGTAAGCCAAAATCACAGCAATCTCTCAAAAAAATCCAAGCAAGGTTAGTTGTTACACTTGCTCATCTAGTTTACATATTATTTTGCTTGAATTTTCTTGAGTTTGATGTTAAAACTGAGTTACTATAAGTGGAAATCATTTTAGTAAGAAATCATTTTAGTAAAATTTTAGTGCTAAAGAGTGTTTGAGACTAAATTTAAGTTGATATCTTGCTCATTTTATGTTGAAATCAAGCCCAGCTTATTTTGAATTGTAGTACTATTACTAGTCTTTACACGTGCCAATTTTTAGTTCATTTTAACCTTAATTTATATCTGGAAAATGTCTTTGAAGTTGAGTTCGAGTAAGGTTATCATATGAGAATAAATCCTCATTACCCACCTCTCAAGGGTCGACACTAGTGTCGACCCACGCACTATCTAGGTTGACCATAGGTTCGACCCCCTTCATACTAAGGACGACCTAGGTGTCGACCTATGACTTTCAACTTGCACAAGAAACTTAGTTTCTTGCTGGGTTAAGTTGAGTGTTAATGATTTGCGATGTTTATACATTTCTATGTTGATGAATTTAGAGAAATTTTTGATGATATTTATCTAGGATTTGATCTTATTGGGTCAAGACTACATTACACTCAATCCATACATCGGAATATGCAGTTTTGTGTTGATTTTGAATCATGTTTTCATTTTGAAATTTTATGTATTTGTGACACTGAGCACATTTTATAGTATGTGTTCTATGAGTAACTTATTTATATAAATTTCTTTACCACTTTGAGACAATGATTATTCCTTAGATTAGTTTTGAAAATAAACTTTCTAAAGACCTTATATTATACTATATTTTTGATATATATAGTTTTCAAAGAATACAATCAAATAATTTCCATATTGTTATTATAAAACCCGTTTTCTCAAGTCTCGAATTTTTGAATATATGAACTCACTTATTTTTTCACCTTCGAGAAGAGGAGGAACGGATTTAAACAATATAATCAACCCTATGGTATGGGACATGTAGGTTAGTTATATCAGTTAATTCTAGACTAGTTGGTTTAAGTTATTTACTGGTGTGAAGTAGGCTGACTTATTGTGAATTGGTTAGTGAAACGTGCTGTATGAGACATATTGTTTTAACTTTTCAAGTTACTATTCGGAAGTATGTGAAACAATCTTTGTTTTGCCAGTACTTTGAGGCTATTGCAATACAAGAAAGAATAGCTTTTCCAACGGTTCAAAAACGTCGGCGTCCGTTGGAAAAAATTTCTCATACAAACTTTATTCTACCAACAATGTCGTACCCAGTATACAATATTCCTACTAAATATCAAAAACCAAATCAAACGATAAATTAAATTAATTCGAACTTCACCATTAGCGAGTAAACCACTTTACAATATAATATATAATTAATAAACATGTCACTAAGTTTGTCCTCATACAAAATACAAAACACCAAGTCATCGAGTATATCATCCACCAAACAAGTCTACCATCATATAATACATAAACATAAAACTAAATCACCAAGTTTACCTTCCACCAAGTCATACTAACAAAAAAATATACCTACCAAAGTAGTCAATCACCTTCAGAACCCCAGAGCGAGCAGAGGAAGGGAAGCGGGCACCATACTGCTGCATGAACTTGGCAATACACTAATCCAGAACCTTTGTCATCTTTATGGCCTGACAACGGTTTCGATCCTCCAGCTATGGTAACCTAGCCCTTAACTCATCGATCTCTGCTAAATCGATATCATTTCTGGTTCCCCTGCCTCATCCCTGACTGCTAGCCTGTGGTAATTATTCAATTTAGTGAAGTGATTTTTTTTCTAGTTTTGATTAAAAATAGCATACAAGGTTGTTTTGTTAAAACTGTGAAATTTATTATGTGAAGGGTTAAAAATATTGTTTAAGTTGTTTAAATTATCCTTAACTTGTAAAAATATGTTAGAAAATTTATATAAAAAAAGTTAATAAACTTGTTTAGGTTGTAATGTGTTAATTGTGCTTTAAACATGTAAAAAGTAGGAAAATGAGGAGTACTATGTGATAATCACTTCAATTTTGTCTAATTCTTACGGATTTCCTTTAATTGGGCCTTAATCTCCACTAAATACTAATTTTTCTTAGAGAAACTTAAGACTGAAATTAAAGCGATGTACAATAAATAAAAAGATTATTAAACTATTATTTCCTAATATATTATTTACTTACCACTTGATTGATATATCCTCATCATCTGTGCCGCGATGGTGGATCCATAACTAACTCAAAAATAGCATCCTCCTAATCCTTTGTCAGCTGCGCTTGACCTGTATCAGCCAAAAGTTACTAGCACTGCTCTATAAAAATTTCTTGCAGGAACATATAATATGTAGATAAAACTAATATCATTACATCTTATTTCATTATAGTTTATCAAATAAAACAATTACTAATACCACATAAATTGAAATATGCTTACAACGCTCTTGCTGGATTTTTGGCCGTGCTATATATATGAATCTGTCCCAACCAGATGTATATGCTCGACGGCATGCATATGGGTAAGCACGTTGTAATAACCCGGAAATCCGAGCCAATTTAAAATTTTTATTTTGGCTATTTTAACGAATTTTGATTATCTAAAATGAATTATTTTAAATAATAATGACGGAAATTTTATTTTCGATGAAGTTAAAATGAATAATTTTATTTAAATTATATAACGAGCCTGAAATGGCGTTGCAGTTCGAAAATTCGATTTTGAATTTCAAATGAATATACATAATTCAATATAAATCAGAATTGAACGAAACAAGAAATATTTAAATCTGTATAAGAATATCTTTTTGATGACGTTAAGAAACTGAGATTTCACTTTAGAAGTTGAAAGATATGTCCAGTTTAAAATTCAGAAAAGTCACTGTAGAATTTATATATATATAAAGGCCTTTGAAAATAGAAATTTTGCAAATGACCTCATTTTTCGACGAAACCACTTTTCTTGGATCCGGGATGTCAAATTATTGCTAGGTTTCAAAATTCATAATTTTTTGAATCAATATGTGAGCATGGCGAAGTTAAACGTGTTTTAACAGTTTCAGTCAATTTCGATCGACCAGTAAATGACCATTTTTCAAACGATCTCAGAATTCAATGAAATTAGTTTTTTTAGGACCGTATCGTCAATAAGAAGCTAGAAAATATTTTTCGGGAATTTTTAGAGTCCATACGTGGCCCTGGTAAAATGAAATGTGCATTCAAATTCAATTTATATATTTATATTTTGATCTTGACGGAAACTGATCGAAACGATTGAATCAGCTTACGATACATATCCCATTGTGTTCAGAATGGGGGTAAAACGCTAGGGACGACAGTCGGTGGGTCTCGTTTTGAGTTCAAAATAAAAAGTTGCTTTTTGAAATTAAATATTAATAAAATTAAAATAAATAGTATATAAGGACAAAAAGGAGAAACCCTAGTCTCTCCTTCACACTTCAATCAGTCGCCGCTGAATTAAAACGAACGAACTAAATCGTCCCAATTTCAACTCCATGGATCTCCAAATCGGTGCACCCATTTCAAACTCATCTCATTCGTATATGTCGAGCATCTCAAGCTCCTTCACATGAACGGTTGAGATCGTATATGGATGAGGGAATTGCTCAAATTTCGAGCTAAAATAAGAGGCATTCATGGCCGTTTTTAAGCCACCAGAAGGGATCGAACTACACGCGGTTCAAGGTCGAGAAGGGGGAAACTCCGTCGCGTCGATCGCTAGCAGTTGATGGAGCTCCGGTCAACGATTGGGCAGTGACGACGGACCTTTTTTCTGGGCTCGATGGGTTTTCTACTAAGGAACGGTGTTTGCTGTATTGAATGAAGGAGAGGGATAATCTCCTGGTCAACGGTCAATTAAAGGAAATCAAGGTTAATTATCTAAATAATTATATTGTTAATTACTTTGAAAGGTGTACATACATGGAAAATTAATAACTTCTACATACACCAACAGAATTCGACGAAACTGGTTCCGATGGAACCGTGGCGGCGAGGGCTTCGTAGTGGAACAAATGTGGACAAGATTTGGAGCAACTGCGGATTTTGATTAAATTAAACACACTATCCAATTTCATTGAAAAGAATCGTTATTCAAAATGATTTCAGAAACCCAAGGTGAGAACTCCTCACTTTAAATCTTCTCTTCTAGATAAAAATATATACTAGGATGCAGACGGTGTTTAGTAGCACCCGACACCCGTCGTCCACAGACCATGGATGGCTTGTATGTTTGTTGTGATGAAAATTGATTGTGCGATGTGAATTGAAATATATATACGATGTGAATTGAAATATATATACCATGTGAATTGAAATATGTATACGATGTGAATTGCAATATACATATGATGTGAATTGAAATATGTATACGGTGTGAAATTGAAATATATATACGATGTGAAATTGAAATATATATATATACGATGTAAAAAAATATATGAAGTATGAAAATAATATATATGAAATGTGAATATTATATATTTGAAATGAAAATTAAATATATAAGGAAAGTGAATAATACATAGTTGAAATGAAAATTAAATATATATGAATAGTGAATAATATATATTTGAAATGAATAAATATATACGAAATAAATAAATATATATATATATGATGTGAAAATAAATAAATATGTATACGATGTGGATATATATATATATATATATATATGCGATGTATAAAATCTATATATGCAATGTGAAAAATATTTGTTCGCTAAAAATATTATTTTTAGCTTATTTATGCGATATATAAAATGGTCGGGTATTGAAATGATTATTGGATTGTTAAAAATATAATTTTAACATATATATACACTGTATAAAATTGTCATGTATATGGAATATTCAATTTTGATATAAAATTGAGAATGAAGTTGAAATCGTTTTTGAAACGAAATTAAAACGATCTATAAAATACGTCTTGAATTGAAATCGACGAAATATATATAATATACATATTATATATATAATGGCCTGAATAGAACGCGTCGCGCCGTGGCAGTTCGCGAATTTCGACCATTGACTTCGAATTGACATTGCGGGCGATCCGACCGTCGGATTCTCCTGAAACCAGAACCATTGGGTTCGTATCGAAAAGAGCTTTCCAATGAATATTAGAAATTTGAAATCTAATGGTTGGATTTGGAATTTTGTCCAAATCAAAATTGGAAAAGGTCGCTGTAAGTGCAGTTCGATGGCCGTTTGTGGAAATCGACTGTACGGGCCTTGATAAAATTGTTAAAAATATCAATAATTAGTGTAAAATAAAAAGAAATGATTTGGAAAGAATTGGGATGAAAAATTCCACATTTGAAAAGGTGAAAAAATATTTTTATCGAAATGAACTAGTTATTAACTAGAATAATAATCCAATTATTTTTAAATAAATAAATTGGATTTGAAATGGGTTTTAAAGAACCAGAATTTCCAATATATGAATTGGAATGGATTCGAATCGAAATCATCTTCGGAATATTTCAATGTTGGTTTTCGTGATTATACAAACATGGTTGTGGAAATTTTAAAGATAAATTAATATCGTTATTTCCAATATGATATTTGTTGGTTTCAGAATTTGATGTTGAAGCCAATACTATTTTCTATTCAGAGCCTTGTGTTTAATATCAAATTGGATTTGGGGTTTGTCGTGAACTGTGTTCAAATGACATTAGTTCTTTAACCCGCGTAAAAGCAGGATTAATTTCCAAAAAGTAGAACAATAAATATGGAATGATTTTAGAGATGAAACCAATTGGGGTTTGAATAAATCTTTAAGTAGATTTGGATGAATGAATAGTGATTAAATTTACCAAAACACGTGATGTGATTAAACCAAATTTACTTAGTTGTTGATATTGACCGTGGTTGATTGATTGTTTGGATGGTGCTTGACCAGTTTATGAGCAGAATATGCCTTTACATTTAGCATTGGGTTGGGTAAAGATATCTGTGTGCTAACACCTTGTGAAACACTTCACGATTTGACAATAAGGTGTTTAGCGATGTTGTGTTCATTTCGAATTTAATGAATGATTATGAAATGACATATTTTTCTTAAGTGAAAAGAAATGTACTCCCGATTTTGGACAGGGAATGTTTTATAATTTTTTTTATAAAACAGAAAGGATTTCGAGGCCTAAACCCGATATTATCAAAGAGATTTTGAAATGTATTACATTGTGGTTCATCACATATTTGATTAGTTACTATTAATGATGTATCTGTTTGGGTGGTGGAGGATTTATTCTCTTGCTTAATACCCTTCTTTGAGACGTACGAGCTCAAAGGTTATGTGATTAATAATGACTGATCATATGTGTGAATTACTGATGTGAAGTACTATATTTTGAAAGTACTTGTGATTATTATGTTGTGAAATGATTTTCCCTACTTCGGGATATGAAATGATTTAGTATGTGGCTAAAGATTCAGGTAACCCTGAGACTAAATGTATGGGTGACAGGGCGGTGTATGCTCTCCATGTGTGGGAGGTGCATCGTCGGTGTAGCCTGCTCCTATGTGGGGTAGGTGAACATTTATATATCGAGTTGCTAGGTGCGTACCCTTTGCCTTGTCGATGGGGAGCACAATATTTAGTTGCGTACTTGTCTGTATGCATTGTTATGTTTTGGAATTCATATTTCCAAACGATTTGATTCGAGATCCCGAAGTGAAATCTACTTTGATATAGAAAGCTAGACATGTATTTCAAATGATTTGAAATAAGAAATCGGGAATAAAGTCCAAAGGAATAATTTCTGTAAATTGAATTGGATTTGGAAAATCTAAGTGTGGTGATTAATCTAAATGGGTAGATTGGGATATTGCATGTTGATTGATGCATAGTAGATCCATATATCTCTATTGATTATTGTTTATACAGTGGCATTCATGGGGGTCAACTTGTTCAGCGTTAGCGGCGTGGTCCTGTGATTTGTCTTATGATTAAATAAGTTAATTTTAACTGTAGAGTTTCTCACACCAGTCCCATGAATGACCTGTAGTTTGCTTTTCCCTTGCAAACTCGGGTGCCCTTATTTTCCACATGAGCAGTCGAGTAGTTTATTTTGCAGATATATAAGTAGGATTCTGGATCGAAGCGAAAAGCTGTGTCCAGAGTATTGATAGTCTTCCGCTGTGTTAGTTTATATTTCTGTTGTGCATTGTATTACATTTATGTAAATTTATCTTTCGATGTGTATTATTTTTGATATACTCTGATATTATGTACTCTGATGTAACATTATTATGATGTTTATAAAAGTCTTCTGTTATTTGTTCTGATGTGCTGTATGCCTAGAGTTAGCGTATGCAGGATTCGAATTGTCTTGGTCGATTTAGCGATCGATTAGGTCCGGGCGAAATCTGTGTCGTTACACACGTCCATATATGACATAGGACCTTGCGCCTCTGCTTCTTGAAATTGGTTATTAAATAAAATTATTGTACATTCAAAATTATATAGCACAACAACTATTTACAATTCAAATTTAGTAAATTACCAACTCTTGCTAATACTGCTCAAATGAATTCAACCCTTTTCTATTTACATAGTTTCTTTCCAACTCTGTCTGTACATTCAAATTTTGATATATTATTTATCGATCAAGTATTTTATATATTACCTATCAATCAAATCTTTAAAAAAATTCATATGCTTGCCTTCGCCTCATCATTATCCCAGTATTTCATCCATGCTTCCCATACGCTCACCCCATCTAATGTGGTTTCTTTTCTTTTTTCTTCACTTCCGACATCGAATCCCTATAGCTCTTTTGCATCTTCTACATTTAGTAATGTCGTACTAGCTGCATATCGTCTGTCTGTATGTCTAACTCAGCACGTGTTTCACGATAAAAAAACAATAAAAACATTAAACTATAAAAAAAGCGGCAAAAACGAATTAAAAATGGAAAACAGAAAAATATACTTACAAGGACATCCTGCAAAATACACTCTACTATATGGGAAGGGATGTTATCCCATTTCGGCCAATAAGCCAACATTATACCCTTGTACGCTGCTTTAGAAACATCTAGTACAACCCTTGATGGTTGTAGGTCAAGCCTCCTCTTTTTTTTTTAATATAATACAGATAAGTACATATATCATAAAAAAATTAAGATGTTGAATAAAGTTTATTTCTTACCCCTCGGCTCTAGGTACGAAAGTAACGATTTTACACTGTGACTCTTGAGATGGCCGCTGCCATCGCCTCTGAAAGATCGGGAAGAACCCCTACCTTTGAATGATATGTCTATACCTGTGATATACACACACACATCATTTTAAAAGAGAACAGTAACATGATAATGAAATATATTTCATACTTAAATGACATAAAGGATATAAATTGCTAATTTAGCGCCTGAAATGGAAATATAAATGAAATACATTTCATACTTAAGAATATAATATAAAGATGTTGATTTATAGTTATCTTATTTCGATGGTCAGCCATTCTACTTCCCATTACAAATATAGTAAACACTAATATTTTGTACATTATATTGTTTCAAACGATTCAATAAAATGTCAGTAGTACTTTCCTTTTGTTTCCTGCATTGTACATAAATGTGTGTATGTAGGAGACAAAATAGGAAAGTTACAACGAAATTTTGCGAACCGCTTGAATGAAGTAATATGTCAAATATGATTGCTTACTGTGTTTATAACTTGTCCAAACATAGGGACAAATCAAACAAACCTTGTGCCAGATGAATATAAATGTCATTTTGTGACTAAAACGATTATTTATATAATGACTATGTACATCACCCGTCGGTTGGGGCTAAAAACTATCTAAGGGACAGAAGTCAAGAAGTGTGTGTTTTACAAAAAAGAGTATATTTTTACTAATTAATTTATATATTTTAAAAAGTATTTTTTTAATTTGTTACATTTGTTTAACAAATTTCATTAGCTTGAGGCTACTTTAGTATTGTTATCATTTTCCGAAACACTCAAATCAATTTTAAACTCATGCATTCATTTTTGTTCCATAAGCCAAAACGAGAACAATACAATATTCCTAACTTGTGCATTCATTTTATTTTATTTTATTTATCACAATATAATGGTAGCACACATATATAATGCTTTACATGTGACACCCCAGATCCCTTATTGTCACCCATACGAGGATGCATTAAGTTCTATGAAGCGCGATAATAATAAAAAGACTAATTTTAAATAGACAAACTATAAATATGTAGCAGAAAACTTCAAACATTTATTTCAAATAAATTCCAGCAATATATTTTTCCAAAATAAACCATCAATGTCAAAACCATAAATATCTGTCTCATAATTTATCAGAGCCTAAAACCACAAAATAATCTCCGTCATATGCCATAACAATAAACAAAGAAAAAGAAGAAATACATGGAAAGAGAAGCAATCCAAATCCAAGCTGAAAAGAGTCACGATCACAGCTACTGTCACCGCTACTCTGAACCCGAGAGGGGAGGAAGAGAGAGAAGGAAACAAATAGGCCAGACACAAAGTCTGGCGAG
Source organism: Allium sativum (assembly GCA_030737875.1). NCBI lineage: Eukaryota > Viridiplantae > Streptophyta > Magnoliopsida > Asparagales > Amaryllidaceae > Allium > Allium sativum. The sequence continues at coordinate 290,018,906 of CM060921.1, read as the reverse complement.
TTCCTGTGATTTTCAGTAATATGATAAGATAGAAAGTATCAAGATAGATAAATAATGCTGAACATAAAACTATAGCAAAATATACAAGTACGAGGTAAACGAGATAACAAAGGAAAGATAAGGATCGTATACTCTTCTCATTCACATCCCAAGAGCAAGTTTCTGCACCAACTACTAAAATATCAAGATCAGGTGTTACCCTAATTACTACCCATGCAATCGGCTTCCTACTACACAAATATCCAGTGCCAGCCACAACAGTAGGGGATATCAGTACCCAACCTGTCAACTTATAAGACATAGACCTATTTGGTGGTGTTACAACATTTTAGTTTCTCCCATTGGACCCATACACGCTTATGACCCCGCTAGAACGCACTTGTACCCACCTTCACCTTTGAATCTCTTACAGTCCAAATTAGTAAAGCGTGCCTTGGTCCTTACCTAGTGCGAGGCCCCTCTCTATGATACCAACAGGGAAGTTGGCTCATAAGGGTTCAACACAGCAAGCTTGACACATGCCACCCCTAGGATTGTTCCCTCAAATAACTAGGATTTTAAGAGTCCCAAAGCTGGATATAAACAACATGACATGGGACCTCTTAGCTTATTAATTAATAGATTTAACTTAGAAAGTTTAAGTTCATTAATAAGCATGGTTGTAAATAACATTTGCTATAAATGTTATTATGTGTACAGCCCCTTCCCCAAAAACAGACAAGCAGTTGCTCAAATGTATATAGATTAAGTTATAGGTTTTACTTAATTACATATGATCCTCCTAGCAAGTTCTACTTAATATTAAGTTAAGCTTAACCTATTCAGATTAACATGTTATGCATATTATCCCAATTATATAGTTACGGGATTTCATGTTTTAATATTCCTAATTGTCCTTTTTACTATTACTACAAGTAATTCCAATTTAAACCAATTTTATGCAATTCTAACGGGAATAGCCTAGGCATTTGATGGTCTGGGCTTAGCGCAAAATAAAAAGGAAAAGGAGAAAATATAGATCCAATTCAGAAACACATAAACTAAATACAGTAGGCATAAGACTGTAAATAAAACTAAGATAGAAGAAGGGATAATAAGGATGTACATGTAAAAGGGAATAACTGAAAAACTAAATAGATAGTTGATAGAGAAACAATAACATAAAAACATATAAACACTGCATAATTTCAAATTCGAATTATTTACTGTTAGAATACTTTTAAATTATCAGATCTAAAAATAACTCTCAATGATTTAGAAAACGTCACTTTAAATTGCTGTTGTTGTATAAAAACTAGAATTATTCTTCAAATCTATGTTCTGGCGGCACCTTGGTACCTTCTTATTTTTATTTAGAAATAGCTTGGAAGAAGAAGAATGAAGAATGTTTTGTGTGTAAGAAGATAGTGCGGATGCTAGCATATTTATAGATTAGCTAGGATAATTCCAAGCATTAGATTTTAGGTTTATAAATCCGACTGTACACCTCAAGCTGAGTCAGTGAATGTATTTCGTGTATAAAACAATCTAGATTCAGAAGTAGAAACCTGCCCAACATGCAGGCGGGTCGACCCGCCTTAGAATTGGGTCGACCTCTGTGTTGACCCAGTTGGGGCTGGGTCACCTACTTACCTTTGTTTCTTGCATTCAGTTTTTAATATATGTTATATATATATATATATATGTGTGTGTGTGTGTACATATATATTATACACTATTTTATTTTAATCTTCTTTAGTTCGTAACTTCTTCATATGTAATCCAATTGTAACAACCCGCATTTTACGTATCAAAGGATCGTAAAATATTTTTATTTTATTCCCTAAGGGTTGGACCATTCTCATCTTTTGATATGTTGCTTATGGAGATGTGAGACATGTCCATAATTTTTGCCGATTTTGTTTCTGACCATTTTCCCTGTCAGCCTTATGCAGGGCGTAATTTTTGACTCAGGTCGAATCAGAGGGTGAGACCTATGCCATTTGAAAGGCCTTTCCGTAGAGTGGTTACATTAAATATTTGGCACAGCGGTTTTGGAGAAATCGATGTTTTATGGTTTTACAAATTTTGTCCAGGTTTTATTAAATAAAATATGGGCTGATTTGTGGGGCCCGCTAAGGGTTGGGTTTTTGGTTATTAATAGGAGGAGGAAGCCATGGAGAATGTTTTACTTTCTCTATTCTCTCATTTGAGATCCTCCATTTCTTCATCTCCTCCATCTTTCCACCAACAAAATCGAGATCTACGAAGAGGGATTGAAGATCTACACCAAATCAAGCAAGATCTACATCAATCAAAGGGAGATTTCATCAAATCAAGAGATTTAGAGAAGGATCTTCGCTGTCCGGATTCATTTAACATTGATTTAGAGTCAAATCGAAGAAGTAGTGAGTGATATGCTTCTCTCACGAAGGTTCAATTGAGTATATGGATGGTTTTATCATTTGTTCATCATTTTGTGTTGTTTTCATACAAATCTAATCAATGTAAATATGATTTTAATGTTTAATCATCATAGGATCTAAATCTAACACTTTTGAAAGGTAATTTCATGGGTTTGTTTTATGTTTATATTAATTCAAATGTTTGTTAATGTTTGTTTTTCATTCGTTCATTTTTGTTTGAATTGACGGTAGAATTGATAATTGATTATTGTTGTAGATGAATTATTAACATTGAAAGTTTGATCCATTTCGAGTATCGTGTTCAATCGTGAATTTGTTGAAGATTTGGTATTTTAGTGCTCGGATTGGACAGTTTTGTTGCTCGGGTCGTACAGTTTGGATTTGCAGAAGATCAGCTAATTTGGAGGAGTTTTGAAGCGCAAAGTTGAAGAAATTGGCAAAAGTGGTGTTCGGGTCGGACAGTTTGGTTTTAGCAAAATCACGTGTTTGGTAAGCTATTTTTGGTGATCGTATCGGCCCTGGCAAGCATTGAGTTTAGATCAAACAATTTGAGAAGGTTCGGGTCAAACAGTTTTAGAGGATTTAGATCAAAAAGTTTGAGAAGGTCCAGGTCAAACAGTTTGAGAAAATTTGGGTCGAAAAATTTGAGATGATTTAGATCAAACAGTTTGAGAGTATTCGGATGAAACAGTTTGAGAGTATTCGAATCAAACAGTTTGAGAAGGATCGTGTCAAACAGTTTGAGAGGATTCGAATCAAACAATTTGAGAATGTTTGTGTCAAATAGTTTGAGGGGATTCGGATCAAACAGTTTGAGAAGATTCAGGTCAAATAGTTTGAGTGGATTCGGATCAAACAATTTTCAGAGGGTTTGGTTCATGCAGTTTTTCAGATTTTCATAGATTGATCCGAATCGATCTAGGATCGGACGAGATGATACGATAACATTCCAAAAGCGCTGTAAAAGGTTGTTTTGACGTAAAACCCAGTTTTCACAGAAATTAAGTAGGAAATGCTATGAAATGCAGTTTTGAGTCGACGATGGTTGTAGCTTCGACGAATTCAAGTAGGAATTATATGAAGCATTGTGAAGTGTTCGTTGATCGGGAAGATACAACGAATGTGGGTTCAACTCAAAGGTTGTGGGTTGAAGAATTGAAGTGTTCGTTGATCGGGGAGATGCAACGAATATGGATTCAACTCAAAGGTCGTGAGTTGGTGGATAATGGTTACTCGAGAAGGTTGCTTGAGTTATGGATAGTCGTCAAGAAGGACGACGAGGGAAGTTAGAGGCTGAGAGATTATCGTGTCGTTGGTTCTACTGTGCCCAAACCAGGGGTACAATAGAGACATCTAAAAGACCAGAAGTTTGATGATCGAGTACCCTGGGTATCGGCCTAGAAACCAGAAGGTTGCTGGTTGGGATTCTGCTAGAACTGGGGTTACCATTAGCCCTTGACATATGGCAAGGTCGGTTGTCATACAATTATGATGATTTTGAAGCAGGTTTCAGCAGTGATAGCCAAAGTCATGGATTATTGTTTGTTTTGCTTGTGCTTTCCTATGTAGATTGTTCGAAGTCGAGAGAGATGTCTCTTGGGTGCTTGTCTGATGTTGGTTTCGGTCTTCGGGGCTTGTGCTTAAGGGATGTTGGTTTCGATTAAGGCTATTTACGTAGAACTTAAACTGGCTGATATGATTACTACTGCTTGTATACTTCTAGTTGATGTAAAGGCTATCACTGTCAGGTGGGGGGAAGACAGGTTTGCAATTCTTCTCTGTTGATGTTGGTAGATTGGGTGTTACTTTCTGCCTACTTTCTTATACTCTATTGTTGATGCTTGATAGTTGTTTTATCGCTCACTAAGACTGTTGTCTGACTCAAGGTTTTATGTTTCCTCTTATTACCTTGGGCTGTTCATTTATGGTATTGTGGATGGGCAGCCTGAGTTACAGGTGGTAGATGATATATCTTAGTGGACGATGATTCTTACTGAAGACGGGCAAGAGGGTGACGTTTTATTTCTCATATTATACCTATATGGATGTCCAGCTGTTGTTTATTTGTACTATCATGTACATATTTCTACAGTTGTTTCAAAGATGTATGGATTTCCCTCTAGATGATATGAAAGTTTTAGTTCTCTATTATGTGATGTTTTACTACTCCTACCTGTTGTATATGTTCCATTATATATTATCCATGCGCTGTGAGTTCTACGACAGGTTCTGCATATGTTTACCTATTTGGATGATCATCCATAGCAGCCTGGCACACCTTTCAGTGTAATATTCCTCTTGTGAAGTTGGTATCAGAGCTCGGGTTAATGATTTTAGCCAAAGTTCTAAGGCATAACTATGTATAGAGACGTATTTGTAGATTTCAATTGGATGCTTACTATGTATATTAGCATATATAGCAGTAGCGGTTGTATCTCTTTAGCAGTTTTTCTTGAAAGTGGCTAATTATTCTAAATTGCCAATTTAGAATGAGTAGACGGGAATCAAGACACGTTGCTAGGGGACCTAATACTGGAGGGGGAAATAGAGGTGAACCAAATTACCCGGCCACGTTTGAAGCATGGCATAAGCAATCATGCGAAGGGTACCCGCTCCAGTAGTAGCAATGGTAGATGTAGGTGTGCGGGCTCCTAGAGTAGTAGATTTTGCAAAGTTGTGCAAGGATTATACACCTCTAGGAGGAAAACCATTCAAAGGAACTGAGCTAGCTGAGGAGGTTCATAGGTGCATGGACACTTGCGTTCGTATCTTTGGAGATTTGGGGTTGGATGATGCAAAGAAGAGGAAGCAACAAAAACAAAAAGAAAAGGATGGCAAGAAGAAGCCGAAAAGTGTGGTGGTTTGCTTTAATTACCAACATAAAGATCATTTTGTTGATGAGTGCAAGAATCCCAAGGCTGAGAAGAAGTGCTACATGTGCGGAAAGCCTGGGCATGAGAAGAAGGAGTCCAGAATCAGCTAAGGGAAAGTAGGTTATGAAGGCATATGATTTGGAAGTCATGCCATCTTCTTCAAGAGCTCCTACTTCAGAGGAAAAGGGAAAGGGTGTCGTGGTGCCAGGTACTCTTTCTGTTAATGATGTTTCATTTCATGCGTTGTTCGATACTGGAGCATCGCATTCTTTCATTTGCAATGAGCTTGTGTGCCGCTTGGGTTTGAAACCTGAGATTTGTGGTAGACCTTTCGTAGTGACTAATCCAGTTGGGGGTTCATCCAATCTTTGCATGATTTGTCATGGTCTAGTGTTGTCGAGTCATGGTTGCTCTTTTGTGTGTGATTGCTTTGTTCTTTACTTCATTGGGTTTGGGATCATCTTGGGCATGGATTGGCTCAAGAGGTATGCGACAAGGGTGAATTGCGAGAAGCTAGAGGTGAGAGTCGGGGATGTGGAAGGGCGAAAGGTGTTGATTAGATGTTAGGCGAAGAAGGTGTCTTCATGAGCTATCTATATTTGCTTGGGATTCCACAAGAAGACTTGTCATCTATGTTAATCGCTAAGGAGTATAAGGATATCTTTGATGAGGTCAAAGGGTTGTCGCCGCATCGTGAGATCAAGTTTAGAATTGATTTGGTTGAGGGTGCTAGACCAATCGTTATGCCTCTTAGGCATATGGCGCCTAAGGAACAGCGAGAGGTGGAGGTGCAAGTTCATGACCTTTTGGGAAAAGGATTCATTCAGAGGAGTGTATCCGAATAGGGTGCACCAGTCGTGTTTGCAACCAAGGCAGATGGCTCATTGAGATTGTGTGTGGACTGTCGTGAGCTGATTAAGGTGACTAGGAAGAACAAGTATCTGTTGCCAAGGATTGATGACTTGTATGATCAGCTTCATGAAGCCAAAGTGTTTTCTTAGATGGATTTGGCAACGAGATTTCACCAATTGAGGGTAGCGAAGGATAGTGTGCAAAAGACTACTTTTAGGACACCATCAGGTTTCTTCGAATGATTGGCGATGACATTTGGGTTGACTAACGCGCCAGCGTATTTTGTGGATCTTATGAATAGGGTCTTCAGAGATCAGTTGAACAAGTTCGTACTTGTGTTCTGGATGACATTTTGATCTATTCACGGAATGAGGAAGAGCACAAGACGCACTAGAGGATCGTGTTGGAAATCTTGCGAAAGCATCAGCTAAGAGCCAAGTTTTCAAAGTGTCGCTTCTAGAAGAGTGAAGTGAGGTTCTTAGGTCATGTAGTTTCCGATAGTGGGATAGCGTTTGACCCCGCTAAAGTGGCAGCAATCCTAGACTAGGATAAACCTAAGAATGCTAAAGATGCGAGAAGTTTCGTTGGGTTGGCTGGTTATTACCGACGGCTTATCAAGGATTGCTCCAAGGTTGCTGCACCATTAACAGGTTGACGAAGAACAACCAAGTGTTCACACGGGATGCAAAGTGTGAGCAAGCATTTGGAATCCTAACGGAGAGACTAATGAGTGCTCCTATGTTGACAATTCCAAGTGGGAACGAAGAGATGGTGGTATACACCGACGCATGTGGCACCGGGCTTGGAGCAATGCTAATGCAAAAGGATAAGGTTGTGGCCTACACGAGTCGGCAGCTGGAGCCACATGAAAGGAATTACCCAACTCCTGATTTGGAGTTGGCAGCGATTGTATTTGCCCTGAAAATGTGGAGACATTACCTATTGGGAGTTCGATTTGAGTTGTTTACGGGTTACAAGTCGTTGAAGTATCTTTTCTCCCTAAAGGATTTGAATCTTAGGCAACTAAAATGGTTAGAGTTTCTGGCATCATATGATTTCGGTATAGCCAATACTCCTGACAAAGGCAACGCAGTAGCAGATGCGTTGAGTCGAAGACACGCAAGTTTGGAAGCAATGTTTTTAGAATGGAAGAGCCTCGAGTACTTGGCAAGGTTCGATTTCAGACGACGATGCGAGATGGAACCTGAAATGTTGGCAAGCTTATCGATAAGACCTACTCTTATCGAAAGAATTGTCGAGGGCCAAAAGCGAGATGTAAAGCTTGTCGAGTTTATCCATAAAATGGAATCATAAGATAAACAGTTCGAAGTTTATCGTGAAGGTTGGCTTTGAAAGCAAGGACGATTAGTTTTTCCTGATATTGGTGGATTGAGAGATGAGGCTCTAAGAGAATGTCATCACTCGAAGTTGACGATTCATCCCGGTGGTAATAAGATGTACCAGGACATGAAGCGAGTCTACTAGTGGGAAGGGATGAAGTGGGATATTGGGAAGTTTATTTCCAAGTGCATGAACTGTTAGTTGGTGAAACCTGAATAGAAGGAGCCGAGTGGTTTGCATCAGCCACTGGAAGTTCCTACGTGGAAGTGGGAGCAAGTATCGATGGATTTTATCAATGGACTACCTAGAAGCAGGGTAGGAAACAAAGGGGTTTGGGTCACGTGGATCGCTTGACCAAAAGTGCAAGGTCCATTCCTGTCAAGTCAACTAGGACAACATCAGAATTGGCTGAACTTTATTTGAAATGGATAGTTCGATTCCACGGAATCCTGAAGAGAAAAGTAAGTGATCGAGATCCCTTATTCATGAGTGGACTTTGGAAGAATTTACAAGAAGCTTTGGGAACCGAGTTGTGTTTAAGTACGGCTTATCATCCCCAAACTGAAGGTCAAACCGAAAGGGTTAATCAAGTTTTGGAAGAGCTTTTGAGGGCTTGTGTGTTAGATTTCAGAGGATCATGGGAAACCATCTGCATCTAGTTGAGTTTGCATATAATAATAGCTACCAGTCTAGCATTGGGATGGAAACTTATAAGGCATTGTATGTGAGGCCGTGTACTTCTCCAACTTGTTGGCTAGAAAGTGGAGATACGCTGGTACTTAGGCCAGGGATGATTAGAGAGACCTCAGATTGTATCGAGATTGTTCGGCAACGAATGAAGGCAGCCCAAGATCGTCAGAAGAGTTATGCTGATAAGTGTCGAAAAGTCTTGGAATTCAATGTAGGCGATATGATTTTTATGAAGATTTCGCCGTTGAAGCATGTGGTTCGATTCGGAAATAAAGGAAAGTTAGCTCCAAGGTTCGTTGGACCATTTCCGATAGTCGAGCGAATCGAAAAGCTCGCATATAGATTGGAGTTACCCAAGAAGATGTCGAGCATGCATAATGCTTTCTATGTGTCGTTTTTATGGAAGTTCGTGCATGATTCGAATGTAGTGGTATCTCCAAAGCAGTACGAAGACCTAGAAGTAGAAACCGCAGTTACGAGACCTCGTAAGCCACTTCGTGTTGTAGGGACTCATCCAGAACTCTTCGTTGGTAGGGCCCTTTGATCATATCATCGTTGTGTTGTTGGTTGATAGAATTCTGTGCTAGGGTAAGGTTATGGGTGCATGGCTAATGATTGCTAGTTTGGATGATATAATTGGCTTCTCACTGATGATAGGCATGCAGAATTATTGTAATTTCTTGTGCTTGGAATTTCGGGGGCGAAATTCTAAAGGGGGAGAATGTAACAGCCTACATTTTACGTATCGGAGGATCATAAAATATTTTTATTTTATTCCCTAAGGGTTGGACCATTATCATCTTTTGATATGTTGCTTATGGGGATGTGAGATATGTCCATAATTTTTACCGATTTTGTTTGTGACTTCTTTCCTCAATCATCCTTGTACATGGTATAGCTTTAGACTCAGGTCGAATCAGAGGGTGAGACCTATTCCACTGGAAAGGAATTTATGATTATCTTTCCGTAGAGTAGTTATATTAAAGATTTGGCCCAGTGATTTGGGAGAAATCGTTGTTTTAAGATTTCACAAATTTTGTCCATGTTTTATTAATTATAATATGGGCTGATTTGTGGGGCCCGCTAAGGGTTGAGTTTTTGGCTATAAATAGGGGAAGGGAGCCATGGAGATGTTTTACTTTCTCCATTCTCTCGTTTGAGATCCTCCATTTCTTTATCTCCTCCATCTTTCCACCATTAAAATCGAGATCTACGAAGAGGGATTGAAGATCTACACCAAATCGAGCGAGATCTACATCAATCAAAGGGAGATTTCATCAAATCGAGATATTTAGATCTTTACTTTTCCCATTTAACATTGATTTAGAGCCAAATCGAAGAAGTGGTGAGTGATATGCATCTCTCACGAAGGTTCAATGGAGTATATGGATGGTTTTATCATTTGTTCATCATTTTGTGATGTTTTCATACAAATCTAATCAATGTAAATATGATTTTAATGTTGAATCATCGTAGGATCTAAATCTAGCACTTTTAAAAGGTAATTTCATGGGTTTGTTTTATGTTTATATCCACTCAAGTGTTTGTTCATATATGTTTGACATTTGTTCAATTTTGTTTGAATTGACGGTAGAATTGATGATTGATTGTTGTTTAAATGAACTATTATCGTTGAAAAGTTGAAAGTTTGATCTGTTTCGAGTATCATGTTCAATCACAAAGTTTGTTGAGGATTTGGTGATTTTAGTGCTTGGATCGGAGAGTTTTGTTACTCGAGTCGTACTGTTTGGATTTGTAGAACATCGGCTAATTTGGTTGAATTTTGAAGTGCAAAGTAGAAGAAATCGGCAAAAGTGGTGTCTAGTCTGTGATACCCTACGTCCGTTAATGTCACTCACTAAGGGAATGCATTAGGTTTCGTGAAGCATTATAGGTAAATATGCACAGAATATTACAAGACAGATATAATAAGATACCAGCAGAAATTCAAATTTTTATTTCAAACATAAACCATAACATCGTGGTCCAAAATACCATAAGTCACAAAAACCATTACAATAATATAATTTCTGTCTTGTACCATTAGAGTACATAAGTAAAAGAAAAAACATGATTCCTCAAACAAAAGAGCGAAGTCATAGTAGAAAGAAGAACTTGAGCTATACTTCAAAAGCATCTCCTTTCAGATGATAACCAAGTCATGACTAAGCCTGAGAATTCCCTCCATGCGACCCCGGGGGGAGGGGGACAGAAGAAAGAAAAGGAAACAAAAAGGGTCAGACATAAAGTCTGGCGAGTCGAGTTATTTTTAGCAAGTAGATAAATAAAAGTAGCATAACAGGCATGTAAATTGGATAAGAGAGAGGTAACTACATAAAGGCAGATATGACAAGGTAAACAGGATAAGAGTATATGCTTCTAATGATTACTCTACACCATTACTAGAATAACCAGATGAAATGATCCCATCCACTATAAGCTGGTAGAATTAGGCTTATGTCCGAGTGTACCCAAACCACTACCCTAATCGATTGGCTCCCTAATCCGCGTAGATACCTTGTGTCGACCCCACGGTAGAAGGTATCACTTCCTAAAGTGGCAACCCTTCATCTTTATAATGCGCACAACCATATCTACAGGTATTACGGTCGTCTTATCCCTTCTACCCGGCTCATTCACGCACATGGCCCGGTCGATTTGCACCGGCTACACTATCCTTCACGTTTGGATCTCTTACAATTAGTCTAGTAAGCGTGCCCCTTATCCGACCTAGTTCGGAGTATATGTTTGTTACCAACTCCGGGTTACTATCTAAAACGGGTCCCACACAATATGATACAAGATCTCCCCTTTTCTCTTGTATCCCCCACTAGGTATTCATTGGCTATGTATACCACTAGGTGTCTTTAATTACATAACCTTGTTATTTCTATAAGTTATGCTTACCCTAAAAGGTGTCTTTAATTACATAACTTTATTATTTCCTCTGGTAATGTATACCACAAGGTTTCTTTAATTACATAACCTTATCAGGTTAAGTTTGTGGGCCTATATGTAAATATTACCCACCCCCCGGATTTACTTAACCCACCCACTGTTCAACCAAATTTACTTAGCCCCAATTTTAGTTCATACTCATATAATCCCTATGGATTTATTAGGTTCAGTATTCCAATTCGTTACCATGTCCATTTATGGTTATAATGGGCTAGAAGTCCCACATTAGGCCGACAACTTATGGATGCTGGATATGCCGGTCGGGTCCGGGCAGACTTCTTCCACAAGTTGGGTCTAACCTCGTGTCTTAGCCCGTTTCATATTTTTGCACTTAGACCCCTCACATTAGATTCAACATTTGCGGTTGTTGGATATGCCGGTCGGGTCCGGGCAGACTTCCACCACAAATTCAATCTAACCTCGTGTCATAATCGTTGTTACAGTTTTCTAATTACTGCAATCCTAGGCATTTTAATTATTATCCAATTAATTATACCTATGTCTTTATAGATGTTCATGCCCATTTACCCAATTATATTCATAATGGATAATATGTCCAAATTCATGTTCGTTATTCAAGTTATGCCAATTCTAATTTCTTCCCCATTCCCTAACTAGCGCATTCGCATATAATTCGCGGCATACGTAGGCTAGATAATAGCCTAGTCATAAACAATAAAAGGGAAAGGTGATGGGAATGTGACAAAGGTGATTGTTCTAACATAAATGGCATAATCATATACTAACATGGTGATAAGGTGAACATATAAGCATAGATCCAATGAAATAGTGACACTTAACTGGTTTTATCGTTGCAAAGATGTTAAGATAAGCATGACAAGCTCTAAATATTAATTCAGATGTCCAACAAGCTCAGATCGAATATGATAAGCACAAGGAGATCTAAATAATAAGCTAGATCTGATTAATAATTTAGATGTCCATATAATTCAGATCCAATTGTTAAAAGTAGATCTGACACAAATAAGGTTTAAGATCCACATCATATAATATCACAGAATTTAAAATAGATCCAACTAGATAGAGATTTAGATCCATCCTATAACCAATTCAGAATGTCATATGTTCACAATTTACAATGGATCTAATATAATTTAGTCACAGGAACAAATCCAAACTATAGTCATACCAGGTTTACTTTTAAATATTTAAATCTAAAAGTAACTAAGAACACACATTGTTTGGATTAGAAAATAGAACTAGAAAAGAAGCTTGTTGAGATGTGGATCTACACTTGAATCTTTAACTGATTAGCCTTATTTGATTGTTGTAGAAGATAAAGGACCCAATTCAGTTTAGACAAAGGCAGTGTTTGGCCTCCATGGAATTCCAGTGAAGAAAACAAGAGAAATGGACCTCTATACATAGCTGCCAGCCTCTAGAAACAGACTGCCACCTCCACCCTACGGGGTCGACCCATGGTTCGACACCCCCTTTGAGGGGTCGACCCCGGGGTCGACACCCCTCCTATGGTGTCGACTCCCTTAGGCATGATTTTTCGTGCTTCCCCCACATTCTATAATTTTGAATTTCGAACTGAAAATTTTGAATTCTTGGGTCCTGTATATATAATTTTACGGCGCGTATACAAACTTCAAACCTTCATAACTTCCTTATATGATGTCCGTTTTACGCAAACCAAATGTCTATCTTAACCAGAATTTCGAGACGGACGCAATGGTGTAGTTTGTTTCCCCTAATTCTGAATATTAAATTAATTATTATCTAATTTTCCTTCTTTAATGTTGTTTTTTTGGGTGTTACATTCTCGCCTACTTAAAGGATTTCGTCCTCGAAATCTTCAGGTTAAGAAGAATGTGTATACTACCATACATCACCTATCTACTCAGCCATCAACCACAGGCATTCGTTGCCCTTGAAGACTTCTAATGCTTGTATAAACATATGCAACGGTGTTTGTAGATGCCCCAATACATGCAAATATTAGGCGTTCTACTGATTCAGTCGACCTCCTCAATGCAATGTATGTTAGTGCCATGAATCCAATATGTATGCAAATAATCCTATTATAATATGTAAGTTCTATATGTGTGCACACTCATTCGTCCAAATGCAACATCCATTTGATAATACACCCATTTTCATCCATTAAAAGAAAAGAAAATGCACTCACATCCATATGCAGTATGAGGGTGATTGAGCCGATCTAGTGCCTAATGTGTGTGTATATGCATCCATAGGCAACCCTTAGCAACCACTTGCATCCATCAAACATAACATTTCTCAAACACATGTTTACATCCATAGGGTTCCTGTCAAAAGGTTGAAATACTATTGATAGGACATACTCAAATGATAGAAGCAAGCATAGATAAAACTTTGTAAAAGGAGTTAAGAACATACCCTTGAAAAGGAATGGGTACGAAGCACGAATCTTGTTTTCGGTCTCCCAAGTCGCGTCCTCCGCATTATCTCCCCATTGAACCGTTATCGACTTGATTTCTTTATTGCGGAGCTTCTTAATTTCTGATCCGAGAATACGGGTAGGGACTCGTCTGACTATCGCCTCCCGTTCCACTTCTACCTCTTCTAATATACTTGGCTCAACGACTTCCATGGTGTCATGCAAGCACTTCCGCATGTAAGAAATGTGGAAGACATCATGAATGCCGGATAGATTTTCTAGGAGCTTTACTCTGTAGGCCATTTGGCCGATCCTTTCGGTTATGGGAAATGGTCCCACAAATCTCAGTGCCAGCTTCTTTACAGATCCGAAGCGAACCACATTCCTCATAGGTGATACTTTAATAAAAACTAAGTCTCCCACTTCAAATTCAATGTCAGACCTCCTCTTTTCTGCATAGGATTTTTGCCTATCTTGAGCTGTCTTCATCCACCGTCGAATAAGGTCAATCTTCTTGGACGTTTCTCTAACCATATCAGGTCCAAGTAACAATCTTTCTGTAGATTCCTACCAGCAAGTTGGTGATCTACAGGGTCATCCATACAATGCTTCGAAAGGTGCCAAGCCGATGCTAGCTTGATAACTATTGTTATAGGCAAACTCTACTAAAGGAAGGTGCTCCTTCTAAGTCCCTCCAAAGTCTAGGATACACAGCCGTAAAAGATCCTCTAGAATTCTGTTCACCCTCTCCGTCTATCCATTAGTCTGAGGATGATAAGCAGTGCTCAAACACAATTTTGTACCTAATGCTTCTTGCAAGATCCTCCAAAATTCACTGGTAAAGATGGGGTCATGATCGCTTACGATGCTGGAAGGTACTCCATGAAGACGAACTATCTCACGAACATAAATTGCTTCCAACCATGATGTTGTCCTCTTACTCTTGACTGGAATGAAATTAACGCTTTAGTTAATCTGTCCACTGCTACCCAAATACTAGTATTGCCTTTCTTTGACCTAGGCAACCCATCTATGAAGTCCATGGAGGCACTCTCTTGTTTCCACTATGGAACCTCCAAAGGATGAAGTAAACCACCGGGTTTCTTTTGCTCAGCTTTAACTTGCTGGCAAACTAAACATTTAGAAACAAATTCTACCACATCTTTCTTCATCCCGGCCTAGAAGAAAACACTCGTCATGTCTCGGTACATCTTATCACCGCCTGGGTGAATAGTAATCTTAGAATGGTGGGCTTCTTCTAGGACTACCTTTATCTAGCTTCCAGTTTGAGAAACATAAAGCCTTCCATCTCGTCGCAACCACCCCTTTCATCTATGCAATATCTACAGAGGTGAATAGAAGTCTCCCCTTTTTGAGATTATCCATAATGTCTAAAATCTGTGGGTCACCTTGCTGCGAAGATCCTATGTGATCCATAAGATTTAGTCGTATCTCTAGCGATGCAAACAAATCAGGCAAAATCTCGATGGAGGGTCTAAAGTCAAAAGTTGATATGAACTCCGAGCTCTTCCTTTCCACAAACAGAGGACTTAAGGCCATAATTTGCCTACTTAGTGTGTCATCCACCGCATTACCCTTGCCAAGGGTATAAGCAATTTCAAAATCATAAGAGGCTAGGAACTACATCCACCTTTGTTGCCTTAAATTAAGATCCTTTTGCGAGAACAGGTACTTGAGAGATTTATGATCGATGTATAAATCGAACTTCTCTCCAAGTAAGTAATGACGCCATGTCTTTAGCGCGAATACTATAGCAGCTAGCTCTAAATCATGGGCGGGGTAGTTATCCTCATGAACTCTCAACTGTCTATCCCCATAACACACTACTTTTCCTTCTTGCATCAGAACCGCACCAAATCCTGTACCACATGCATCAGTGTAAACCGTAAATACTTTGTTCCCATCAGGCAATGTCAAGACTGGGGCTGTTGTCAGAGCCCTCTTTATACGTTGGAAAGCAACATCATAATCTATATCCCATGAAAATGCCAAGTTCTTCTTTGTTAGCCTGGCGAGAGGGGCTGATATCTTTGCGAAGTCCTTAATGAACTTCCTATAATAACCTGTCAATCCAAGAAAGCTCCTCACCTCAGTTGCATTTTTAGGAATCTGCCAATCTTGCACTGCAACTACCTTCGTGGGATCCACAAATATCCCTTCTTTGGAGAGTACATGCCCTAAGAATCTCACCTCTTTTCTCCAAAAATGGCATTTGGAGAACTTTGCTTTAAGCCGATGCTTACGAAGAGTTTTCAAAATTTCTCTCAAATGTTGGGCATTCTCTTCTTTGCTTTTTGAGAAGATCAAATCATCATCCACAAAGACTACGACAAATTTATTAAGAGACTCCGAAACACCCTACTCATCAGATCAACAAAATAGGCGGGTGCATTTGTCGGCCTAAAAGGCATAACTATCCATTCAAAGAAACCATCTGGAGTCCTAAATGAAGTCTTGTCTATACTATCCTCAGCTACCATCAACTGATGAAATCCCGTGGTCAAGTCTAACTGAGAGAATACTGAGGCACCAACAAACTGGTTAAACAAGTCATCTATCCTCGGAAGTGGGTGCCTGTTCTTCTTTGTGATTTTGTTCAACTCTTTGTAGTCCACACACAAAACGAAGTAAACCATCCTCCTTAGTTGCGAATCGACTAGAGCACCCCATTCAGATATGCTTCGTCTAATAAATCATTTCTCAAGTAGCTCCCCTACTTGCTTACTCAACTCCCTCCTTTCCCTTGGAGCCATATGACGCACTGGTAATGCAACTGGCTTCGCATTGTCCACCAGATATATATGAAAATCAATCTCGCACCTCAGAGGTAAACCCCGTACCTCATCAAAAACATTAGAATAATCTCGGACTACTGGAACAAATTGCAAATCATTTATGGATGCATCAACAGACTCTAGGAAGTTAAGCATAACAGACCCTTGGGGATTGCAAGAAATCTCAAGGGTCCTCCCATGGAAAGTCAAAAGTCTAACGACCCTCCTTTCACAATCTAGAATGGCACCATATGTGGTTAGCTAATCCATCACTAGAATCAACCCATAGCCCATGAACCCAAGCACATATGCATATTCAAATTCGACGCCTAATGCAGATATTCTAAAACCACGATAAATCATAGATAAATGAGTTGAACCACCAATGGGGTTTGAGACAACTACGGGATCCACTACCATACTAGTATTTAAGTGCAGAGATTTAACCATAGAACTAGATATAAATGAATATGAAGCGCCAGAATCAAAAAGTGTTCTAATAGGATGATTTGAAAGAGAAATTAAACCTTCTACATAAATTTTTATACCTCTATCAGGAGCACTGATCGCGAGAGCATGCACCTTCACTCCAGAAGTTCCTGCACTTTGACCTTGTCCCTATTTCTTCGGACACTCCCTAGCAAAGTTTATGACCTCTCCACAATTGAAGCAAAAATTCTTCCTTCTTTTACAGTCTTTCGCCAAGTGACCCTCACGCCCACTACTATGACACTTCCTTTTATCCTTGCCCTTGTCATTCATTCCACTTTTCTTCTGTTGTTGTTGTTATCCTTTCTTAAGCCATATCTTCTTGTTTTGTGTTGTTTCCTCGGCTTTAACCTCCATCTTTTCCCCTTTCTCTTCCTCATACATTAAGGCCATATCAACAAGTCTTTCAAAGGTGGCTCCCATTAGAATATGGGACATGGTTAACCTATGAAGGGGTTCATTTAGCTATTTAACAAACTGCAAATCCTTCTTATGCGGAGTATCTACCAGCTCTAATCCGAATCTGGCCAGTTGATTGAATTTGTTCACATATTCTCTAACAGTCAAGTTCCCTTGTTTGAGTGCTAAGAACCTCTCCCTTTGCATGCTCTTCTCAGCTTGGGAAAGAAATTTCATCTCAAACCTCTATCTAAAGTCATCCCAAGTTTCCACCAGACGGCCTGCTTGGGTTATCCCCTACCAAAACGAAGCTTCATCCTTCAGTAGCTCAGAAGCTAACAGAATCTTCCTTCGATCCTCTACTTTAAAGATTACAAATAAGTCCTCGGTCTCCTTGAGCCAGTTCCTTGCCTCTACAAATGTCTCAATTCCAAGGAATGGCTTCTCTCCCATAGCACGGAAATCTTTCCAGATCTTAGAAAAGTTTTCTACAAGCAGAGGAGGAGGAGGAACAACGAGTGTAGTTGGGGAAGGAACGTTTCCTTGGCCTTCAGCAGGCGTCGTGGCCTCTAGATACCTACGGAACCATCCAGGTATCATAACGCCCTTCAGGATATTGGGTTCCACAGACATGCTGAAAAAAAGAAAACGAAAGAGATACAGACAAGGGATCAAAAGATATTACTTATGTCATTATGGGGAATGTTGTTCAAAATAAACTTCTCTTTTTGAAAATGCTTTCTTTTAAAACCTTCTTGTAAATAATTTTCAAAAACTTTTATCTAATCTAGTAACCTTAATCTCTGATACCAAGTGTGACACCCCACGTCCGATAATGTCACTCACTAAGGGAATGCATTAAGTTTCGTGAAGCGTTATAGGTAAACAAACAAAGAATATTTCAAGATAGATATTATAAGATAACAGTGGAAATTCAAATTTTAATTTCAAACATAAACCATAACATAGTGGTCCAAAATACCATGAGTCACAAAAACCATTACAATAATATAACTTCTATCTTGTACCATCAGAGTACATAAGTAAAAAAAACATGATTCCCCAAACAAAAGAGCTAAGCCATAGTAAGGAGAAGAACTTGAGTTATACTTCAATAGCAGCGCCAACAAGATGATAACCAAGTCTTGATTAAGCCTGAGAATTACCTCCCTGTGAACCTGGGGGGAAACGGAAGAAAGAAGAGGAAACAAAAAGTGTCAGACATAAAGTCTAGTGAGTCCGGTTACTTTTATCAAGCAAATAAATAAAAGCAGCATGACATGCATATAAAGTGGATAAGAGAGAGATAACTACATAAAGGCAGATATGACAAGGTGAACAGGATAGGGGTGTGCGCTTCTAATGATTACTCTACTCCAATACTAGTATAACCAGAATGAAATGATCCCTTCCACTATAAGCTGGTAGACTTAGGCATACGTCCGAGTGTACCCTAACTACTACCCTAATCGATCGGCTCCCTAATCCACGTAGGTACCTTGTGGTGGCCCCACAGTAGGAGGTATCACTTCCTAAAGTGGCAACCCTTTGTCTTTATAATGTGCATATCCATATCTACAGGTGTCACGGTCGTCTTATCCCCTTCTGCCCAGCTCATGCACGCACATGGCTTGATCGGTTTGCGTTGCCCACACCGTCCTTCACGTTTGGATCTCTTACAATCAGTCTAGTAAGCGTGCCCCTTCTCTGACCTAGTTCAGAGAATATGTTTGATACAAACTCCGGGTAACTGGCTGAAACGGGTCCCACACAATATGATACAAGGTCACCCCTTTTGTCTTGTATCCCACACTAGGCCTTCATTGGCTATGTATACCACTAGGTTTCTTTAATTACATAACCGTGTTATTTCTATAAATTATGATTACCCTAAAAGGTGTCTTTAATTACATAACTTTATCATTTCCTCCGATTATGTATACCACTAGCTGTCTTTAATTACATAACCTTATCAGGTTAAGTTTGTGGGCCTGTACGTAAATATTACCCACCCCCTCAGATTTACTTAACCCACCCACTGATCAACCAAATTTACTTAACCCCAATTTTAGTTCATATTCATACAATCCATATGGATTTACTAGGTTAAGTATTCCAATAGTTACCATGTCCATTTATGGTTATAATAGGCTAGACCTCAGACAATAGGCCTACAACTTGTGGATGTTGGATATGCCGGTCGGGTCCGGGCAGACTTCTTCCACAAGTTGGGCCTGACCTCGTGTCTTAGCCCGTTTCGTATTTGTGCACTTAGACCCCTCACATTAGATTCAATATTTGTAATTGCTGGATATGCCGGTCGGGTCCGGGCAGACTTCCACCACAAATGCAATCTAACCTCGTGTCATAAGTGTTGTTACAGTATTCTAATTACTGTAATCCTAAGCATTTTAATTATTATCCAATTAATTGTACCTATCTCTTTATAGGTGTTCATGCCCATTTACCCAATTATATTCATAATGGATAATATGTCCAAATTCATGTTCGTCATTCAAGTTATGCCAATCCTAATGTTCTTCCCCGTTCCCTAACTAGCGCATTCGCATGTAATTCGCGGCATACCTAGGCTAGATAATAGCCTAGTCATAAACAATAAAATGGAAAGGTGATGGGAATATGACAACGGTGATTGTTCTAACATAAATGGCATAATCATATACTAACATGGTGATAAGGTGAACATATAAGCATGGATCCAATGAAATGGTGACAGTTAACTAGTTTTATCATAGCAAAGATGTTAAGATAAGCATGACAAGATCTAAATATTAATTTAGGTGTCCAACAGGTCTAGATCTAATATGATAAGCACAAGGAGATCTAAATAATAATCTAGATCTGATTAATAATTTAGATGTCCACATAATTCAGATCCAATAGTTAAAAGTAGATCTGAAACAAATGGGTTTAAGATCCACATCATAGAATATCACAGAAACTACAATAGATTCGACTAGACAGAGATTTAGATCCAAGCTATAAATTATTCAGAATGTCATATGTTCACAATTTACAATGGATCCAGTATACTTTAGTCACAGGAACAAATCCAAAATATAGTCATATCAGGTTTACTTTTAAATATTTAAATCTAAAAGCAACTAAGAACTCACAATGTTTGGACTAGAAAATTGAACTAGAAAAGAAGCTTCTTGAGATGTGGATCTATACTTGAATATTACTGATTAGCCTTATTTGATTGTTGTAGAAGATAAAGGATCCAATTCATTTCAGACACCAGCAGTGTTTGGCCTCCATGGAATTCCAGTGAAGAAAACAAGAGAAATGGACTTCTATATATAGCCGTCAGCCTCCAGAAATCGACTGCCACCTCAGCCCTAGGGGGGTCAACCCATGGGTCGACACCCCCCTTTGAGGGGTCGACACCCGTCATATGGGGTCGACTCCCCTAGGCGGGATTTTTCCTGCTTCCCCTACTTTCTGTGATTTCAAATTTTGAACTGAATTTTTTTAATTCTTGGGTCCTATAAATTTATAATTCTTCTATGCGTATACAAACTTAAAACCTTCATAACTTCTATACACGGTGTTCGTTTTACGCAAACTAAATGGCTATCTTAACTAGAATTTCGAGACGGATCCAATGGTGCAATCTGTTTCCCTTTGTTCTGAATATTAAATTATTATTATTTAATTTTCCTTCTTTAATGTTGTTAAAATTTTGGGGTGTTACAGGGTTAGACGGTTTGGTTTTATCAAAGTCATGTGTTTGGCAAGCTATTTTTGGTGATTACATCGGCCCTGGCAAGTGTTGAGTTCAGATCAAACAGTTTGAGAAGGTTTGGGTCAAACTATTTGAGAGGATTCAGATCAAACAGTTTGAGAAGGTTCGAGTCAAACAGTTTGAGAGGATTTAGAACAAACATTTTGAGAGGATTTATAATAAACAATTTGAGCAGGTTCGGGTCAAAGAGTTTGAGAGGATTCAGATCAAACAGTTTGAGAAGGTTCGGGTCGAACAGTTTGAGAGGACTCAGATCAAATAGTTTGAGAAGGTTCAGGTCAAACAATTTGAGAGGATTCAGATCAAATAGTTTGAGACGGTTCAGGTCAAACAGTTTGAGAGGATTTGGATCAAACAGTATGAGAAAGTTTGGGTCAAGTAGTTTGAGAAGATACAGATCAAACAGCTTGAGAAGGTTCGGGTCAAACAGTTTGATAGCATTCAGATCAAACAGTTTTGCGAGGGTTCGGGTCAAACAGTTTTTCAGATTTTCACAGATTGATCCGAATCGATCCAAAAGCAGAAGCACTGTAAAAGGTTGTTTTGACATAAAATCCAGTTATGAAATGCAGTTTCGACCAAACGAGGGCTGTTTTGAGTCGACGATGGTTGTAGCTTCGATGAATTTAAGTACAAATTGTGCGAAGCATTGTGAAGTGTTCGTTGATCGGGAAGAAACAACAAATGTAGGTTCAACCAGAAGGTTTTGGGTTGAAGAATTGAAGTGTTCGTTGATCGGGGAGATGCAACGAATATGGATTCAACTCAAGTGTCATGAGTTGGTGGATAATGGTTGCTCGAGAAGGTTGTTTGAGCTATGGGTAGCCGTCAAGAAGGGCGACTAGGGAAGTTAGAGGCTGAGAGATTATCGTGTCGTAGGTTCTAGTGGGCCCAAAGCAGGGGTACAATAGAGACGTTTAAAAGACCAGAAGGTTGCTGGTCGAGTACCTTGGCTATCGTTGCAAGGCCAAGAAACCAGAAGGTTGTTGGTTGGGTTTCTACTAGAACTAGGGTTACCATTAGCCCTTGACATATGGCAAGGTTGGTTGTTATATGATTATGATGATTTTGAGACAAGGTTCGACAGCGATAGCCAGAGTTATAGACTATTGTTTTTTTTTGCATGTGCTTTCCTATATAGATTGTTTGAAGTTGGGAGAGATATCCCTTGGGTGCTTGTATGATGTTGGTTTCAGCCTTCGGGGCTTGTGCTTAAGGGATATTAGTTTCGATTAGGGCTATTTACGTAGGACATAAACTGGTTGATATGATTACTGTTGCTTGTATACTATTGTTTGATGTAAAGGTTATCACTGTCAGGTGTGGGGAAGACCGGTTTGGAATTCTTCTCTATTGATAATGGTAGATTGGGTGTTACTTTCTGCCTACTTTCTTATACTCTATTATTGATGCTTGATAGCTACTTTATCGCTCACTAAGACTGTTGTCTGACTCAAAATTTTATGTTTCCTCTTATTACCTTGTGCTATTCATCTACGGTATTGTGGATGGGCAGACTGAGTTACAGGAGGTAGGTGGTAGATCTTAGTGGACGATGATGCTTACCGAAGACGAGCAGGAGACTAACGTTTTATTTCTCATATTATACCTATATGGATGTTCCGTTGGTGTTTGCACTTTGAGTGTTATGTAGTGAGGTTATCATGTACAGATTTCTACAGTTGTTCCAAAGTTGTATGGATTTCCCTCTAGATGATATGAAAGTTTTAGTTCTCTATTATGTGATACTTTACTACTCCAACCTATTATATATGTTTTATTATATTTTATCCTTGTGTTGTGAGTTCTACGACAGGTTCTGCATATGTTTACCTATTTGGATAATCGTCCATAGCATCCTGGCACACCTTTCAGTGTAATATTCCTCTTGTGAAGTGCAGGGGTTATGAGCGGTCGTCACACCAGTTTACGAAAAATAAGAGTCTATCTGAACCAAAATTTCATAAGGAACGCAATGGTAAAGTATGTTTTTCCTAATTCGGAATATTTAATTAAGTAATATTCATTTTATTATCTTCTTTGTATAATTACCGCGAATAAAAACATAGTGTGTTACATTCTCCCCTCCTTAAAGAGTTACATCCCCCAAATCTCTAAGTTAAAAAAAATGATATCCATTTAAGACCTATACCCATCTACTCATCCATCAACCATTGGGGGTTATAGGCAGTCATCACACCAGTTTACTAAAACTAAGAGTCTATCTAAACCAAAATTTTGTAACGAACACAATGGTAAAGTATGTTTTTCCTAATTCGGAATATTTAATTAAATAATATTCGTTTTATTATCTTCTTTATATAATTACCATGCATAAAAAATATAGGGTATTACATTCTCCCCTCCTTAAAGAATTTCATCCCCGAAATTTCTAAGTTATGTAGAATGATATCCATTTAAGATCTACACCCATCTACTCATCCATCAACCATTGGCATCCATTGTCCTTTAAATTTCTAAAGATTATACGAACATATGTAAAGT
Organism: Allium sativum; assembly: GCA_030737875.1. Lineage (NCBI taxonomy): Eukaryota > Viridiplantae > Streptophyta > Magnoliopsida > Asparagales > Amaryllidaceae > Allium > Allium sativum. The sequence continues at coordinate 289,995,444 of CM060921.1, read as the reverse complement.
TGTTGTGTGTATATGTCCTTACAGTAATGCAAAAAATCAAGCGGTCGACAGATTCAGTTGACCTCCTTAATGCAATATATGTTTGTGTCATATATCCAATATGTATACAAAAGAAAACTAATAGTACATATAAGTTCTCTTTATGCATGCACAACCATTCACTAGAATGCAACATCCACGTGATGATGCAACCATTTTTATCCACTGAAATTTTCAAAATGCGCACACATCCATAAGCAATGCTTGAGCCGATCTTGTGCCTAATATGTGTGTATATTTATCCATCGGCAACCACTACCAAACACTTAGTTCCACTTGCAACCATTAAACATAACATGTTTCAAACACATGTTTTCAAATATTGGCTTCTTCCAAAGGATCGAGTTTCAATAATCGAAGGATAGAAATAACATATTCAAATTCAAAAACTCATAAATGAATTAAAAACATACTCTCAAATAAAAAAAGGTAAGAAGCGTGAATCTTGTCTTCGAATTCCCATATCACGTCGTCTTGATCTTCTCTTCGTTGCACCGTCACTACCTTTATCTCTTTATCGCATACTTTATTAACCTCTGATCCAAGAATATGGGTAGGAACTTTCCTAACTGACGCCTCCTTCTCAACTTCAACATCCTCATGCGTACTTGCCTCTACTACCTCTGTTGAATCATGTAGACATTTCCTCAAGTGAGAAATAAGGAATACATCATGGGATCCTTCCAGTCTCTACGGTAGTCTAAATTTGTAGGTCAATTGGCCTATCCTCTCAATTGTTGGAAATGGTCCTACAGAACTTGGTATGAATTTCCCTACCGAGCCATATCTTACAGCGTTCCTCAAAGGTGATACTTTGATGAAGACCATATCTCCTACCTCAAATTCCAAGTCAGTCCTCCTTTTATCGGCATATGACTTCTGCCTATCCTGAGCTACTTTCATCCTTCTTCGAATAAGGTCTATCTTCTTTGAAGTCTCTCTAATCATCTATGGCCTAAGTAGAAGTCGGTCTATAGGCTCCCACCAACGTTTCGGTGATCTGCAAGGTCGTCCACAAAGTGCCTTGAAGGGTGCCATCCCTATGCTCGACTGACAACTATTATCATAGGCAAACTCAACCAATGTGAGATGCTCCTCCCGAGTCCCTCCGAAGTCTAGGATACATAGTCTCAATAAATCCTCGAGAACCTTATTGACTCTCTCAGTCTGTCCATCGGTCTAAGGATGGTAAGTTGTGCTCAATCGTAATTGTGTACCTAGTGCCACCTGCACGCTCTTCCAAAACTCACCCGTGAAGATGGGGTCATGGTCACTTACTGCACTGGAAGGTACTCCGTAAAGTCGGACTTTCTCTCTAAGGTATATCAATGCTAGGCAAATTGTTGTCCTCTAGCTCTTAATGGGGATAAAATGAGTGCTCTTAGTAATTCTATCTATTATCACCTATATACTCGTCTTGCCCTTCCTCGACCTGGGCAGTCCATCAATAAAGTCCATAGAGACGCTCTCCTATTTCCACCGTGGGATATCCAAGGGATGAAGTAATCTGCTGGGTTTCCTTTTTTCAACCTTTACTTGTTGACAAGTCAAACATCGGGCCACGTATTCTGCAACATCCTTCTTCATGCCAGTACAATTAAAAACTCGCTTCATGTCTTAGTACATCTTATCACTGCCCGGATGGGTAGTCATCAGAGACTGATGAGCCTCCTCAAGAACCGATCTCAGCAAATCCCCAACTCTAGGAACACACAATCTCCCATCTCGTCTTAACCACCATTTCTCGTCCATAGAATATCTGCTAGGTAACTAGAGGTCCTTCCTCCACTAAGTCTATCCTAGATGTCCGCTAACTGATAGTCCTCTCGTTGTGTGCATCCAATGTGCTCCTTAAGAGTAGGTCGCATCTCCAATGATGTCAAAACACCAAGCATAAAATTCGTAGATGGCCTAAAATCAAAGGTCAAAATAAACTCCAAGCTCTACTTCTCTACAAACAAAGGACTTAAGGTCATCCTTTACTTATTCACTGCGTCCACGAGCACATTAACCTTGCTTGGGTTATAAGTTATCTAAAAATCATAGTATGCAAGGAACTCCATCCATCGTTGCTACCTTAAATTGGGATCCTTCTACGAGAACAAATATTTGAGCGACTTATGATCCGTGTATAGCTCAAATATTTCTTCAAGTAGACTGTGTCGCCAAGACTTCAGTGCAAACACTATTGCAGCAAACTCCAAGTCATGGGTGGGGTAGTTCTTCTCTTGAACTCTTAATCCTACTTCCACAGCAGACCAGCATACATTCTTGCATCAATAAGGCACCTAACCCCAAGCCACAAGCATCCATTTAGACCGCAAACACCTTGCTACAATTAGGAAGAGTCGGAATAGCAGCTGATGTTAGAGCCCTCTTTAACCTCTAGAATGCATCCTTGTACTCAAAGCTTCCAGAAAAAGCTAAATTCTTCTTTGTAAAACGAGTGAGAGGAGCTGATACCCGAGCAAAATCCTTAATGAACTTTTTATAATAACCAGCCAATCCAAGGAAGCTCCTAAGTTATGACTCATTCTTACAGGCTTTCCAGTCTTGAACTACGACAATTTAGAGAAGTCCAACGTAATTCCATCCTTGGCGACTACATACCCTAGCAAACTTACTTCCTTTCTCTAGAAATGACAATTAGAAAATTTAGCCTTAAGCTGATGCGATCTGAGAGTGTTGAGAACCTCCACTAAGTGTTTGGCATGTTCTTTCTCGCTCCTCGAGAAAACTAGAATGCCGTCCACGAAAACCAATGCAAATTTATTCAGATACTCCCTAAACACCTAACTTACTAAATCCGTGAAGTATATGGATGCCTTGGTCAGCTCAAAAGGCATGACCAGCCACTCAAAGAAACCGTCCGAAATTCAAAAAGCTATCTTGTCGATATTATCATCTGCTACCCTCAGCTGATGAAAACCCATGGCTAGATCCAACTGTGAGAAAATCAAAGCGCTAACTAGCTGGTCAAACAAGTCATCAATCCTCGGAAGTGGGTATTTATTTTTCTTGGTGAGTTCATTCAACTCCTTGTAGTCCACGCATAGACGGAGAGAGTTGTCTGCCTTGGTTGCAAAGATAACGGGAGCTCCCCACTCAGTTATGCCCCGTCTAATGAATCATTTCCCAAATAACTCACGTACTTGTTTGCTGAGCTCCCTCCTCTCCCTAGAAGCTATGTGGCGCAATGGCAAAACGACTGGTTTCTCATTCTCCACAAGCAAATCCGGAAATCTATCTCTCGTCGTGGAGGTAATCCTCTAGCCTCATCAAACAGATTCGATAACCAATAACTATGGGTATTGATTGAATATTATCAATGGAAGCATCAAGAGAATCTAGGAATTTGAGCGTAACTGACCCCCGTGAGTCACAAGAAATCTCAAGAGTTCTACCATGGCACATTAGAAGTTTAACAACTCTCCTCTCACAATCTAGAATGTCATCATATATGGCTAGCCAATCCATTCCTAGAATAAGTTCATAACACATAAAGCCAAGAATATATGTGTCGCATTCAAATTCGACGCCCATAATAGAAATTATCAAACCGCTACATATCTTAGATAAATGAGTCATTCCTCCTATGGGGTTTAAGCCTACAACATAATTAGAAACAATACTAGTATCAAGGTGTAGACTACCTACCATAAAATAGGATGTGAATGAATGAGAAGCACCAGAATCAAAGAGAGTACTAATATGAGAATCAAAAGTAGAATTCAAACCTTCAATGGGGATTTTCCTATCATGATCTGGTCCACCTTCCTCTAGAGCAAGAACTTGTCATCCGGACGATCCTGCCTTCTGACATAGCTTATTAGAGCATTGCCTAGTGAAATGTCCAACTTGACCACAACTAAAATAAGCATTCATCGATTTCATATAGTCTCCCCACAAAGTGCCCTAAATTTCCATATTCAAGGCACTTAACCTCTATCTTGATCTGGTCCTTGTCAGGTTTCCCCTTTTCTTTGTCGCCCCTTTCTTAGGACGCCATTTCTTTTTCTCAATTTTGAGTTTTTCCTCCTCTTACTGTTGTAACACCCCGTATTTTCTGTGGACATTAACGAATTAAAGAATACTTAATTTTAAAATTGGGAATTAAGTAAAATGTGTTACGCCATTGCATTCGTCTTGGAATTTTGCTTGAGATAAATTCCGAATTTGCGTGGATCGGACTCCGTATGAAGAAGTTATGGAGTTCAGAAGATTTCAAGTATAAATAGAAATTAAATTAAAAGTTAGAAAACAGTTTGAAATTCGAAATTCGATCAGAACAGCTGGGCGGGAAATTTCCCGCTTAGGGGTATCGACCCCCCATAGGGGTGTCGACATAGGTGTCGACCCCCTTGTAGGGAGTCAACCCCTTTGAGATCCAATTCCTGTGACGAATTTTTATAGCCCTGAGCTGATGTGGCCTTCTCTGATTGTCCTGATGACAAATTTCTGAGGTATTAGGGTTTATGTGTCGTGCTGTGGTTGGCTGGATGACACATCTCTTTGGTTTGAATGGCTTTGATTTCTCCTAGACTAATCTAAAGGCTATAATTAATCCTAGACTTCTATATAATTACCCCAAACCTCAACCCTAGGCCTCATAACCCTATTCTATGAAGTCGTGATGTTGTCCATGTCTAAGCTAGCCTAGTCTCCATCTTCTCCAAATTAGAAATTAAGTTAGAAAGCTCCAAACCAAATCCAAACTAGAGAATCAAACTTCTACATCAAAGGATAAGCTTAACAAATTCAGAAATCAGATCCCAGAATACAAGATCCATTCTTTTTCTGTAAGTTCAGTTATTATTCCGATTTAAACACCTAATAGAAATCATGAATGCAATAATTGGATTTAGAACTATACCTAATTCTAATTCATGCTTATCCTCTTGTTAAATCTGAATTGCCTATGCCTCTAAGACTATTGTGATTGATGTAATGACACCTATCATGCCTATGGGACTGTTGTGACTGACATAATGGAACCTATCATGCCTATGAGACTATTGCGATTAACATAATGGAACCTATCATGCCTATGAGATTGTTGTGATTGATATGATGGCATGTTGTACATCCTATGCCTATGAGACTATTGTGATTGATATAATGGGACTTATCATGTTGTACATCAAAATTAGTGATTTTCTTAAGTCCAATCCTATCTAATCTTTATACCTATGTTGTAAATTGCTTAGCTTGCCCACACTTATTATTAATGTACAACATGCCTGTTGAAACATGATTCTTGAATTGGTATACCTTTACATGCCTATTTTTCCATATGTCAATTCTTATGCTCCTTCTCTATTTTTCCTTCTTTTTATTTTCTTTTGTGAATACTAAGTTCATTCGGAACTTAGATTGAATCTCGTTGTACGTGCGATTATAACGCGGGAAAATTGGGTATAAATTAATTGAGTAAATTTTGGCATAGCATGTGAATGTGGCATAAAACTTGTACTGACTACACTTGGGAAATATTGACATAAAATTTGGACACATATAACAAATATGTAAAATAGCTAAAGATGAGCATGCCTAACCTGAGGTTAGATTGAGTTGCGGTGTAAGACTGTCCGGAACAGCCCGGCACATCCAGCGACCGCAACAATATAAATCTAATGTGAGAGGTTAGCGTATTAAGCCAAAAACCCGAGATTAGATTGAGTTGCGGTGTAAGATTGCCCGGAGCTGCCCAACACATCCAGCGACCGCAAAAATGTAGATTTAATGTGAGAGGTTGGTGCTTTAATGAATGAATTAAAGCTAAGGAACAGGCAGGCTAAGAATGGTAGGGTTAAGTTAATAAAGCAACACTTAACCAATATAACATGTTAAATAGATGGGTGGGGTTAGGTAAATTTTAGAACACTTAACCGTTATAACATGTTGATTAGGAAACCCTAGTAATGGGGACCCATTTCAGTAGTAACCCACATAGATGTATCACGGTACCCTGAACTAGGTAGGGTGGGGCACAATTACTGAACTGATTATAAGCTGTCAAAATAGCGGCGGGTGGTGCAGCAGTGTAGGTTCCGACGGAGTATGGGTGTGCACGTACTCCGGAGTGGAAAAAGCAGGCACTAGGCATAAGCAGTATACACTGTGCATCTTGAATTTGTGTCGGGTTGCCTCCATAGGGATTGATACACCCCATGGCTGGACCAGCACAGGTATCTACAATCAAGCGGGGCCGAATGACACAAGTAATAAATGCATGCGAGTAAAAGCTGATCGGAAAAGGGATCACTTTGTTATGAACACATGATGGTAGTTGAAACATTCGTTAGTAGGTGCAGAAAAATGGAAATGAGTGCAGTAGTATATTCAGTTTATCTTGCCTTATCTTAGGTTATCTTATTGCTATGGTATTATCCTATATTCATATTATTCGTGTCATGATCCTTTTACCTGTTTACATGCTGAATAATCACCGGACTTACCAGGCTTATGTCTGACCCATTTTCTTTTGCCTTCTTTTCTTCCGTTCCCCCTCCCCAGGTCCGAAACAACCCGTATTTTGATAACGTGTTATAACCATAAATCTTGGCAGAATTAAATTTTAAAATAAGAACCAAGGGAAACGGGTTGTGCCATTGCGTTCGTCTCGGAATTCTACATGAAATCGAGTCCGAGTTTTCGAAAATCGGAGTCCGTATGACCAAGTTATGGCTCCCCAAAGTTTCAGAAATTTTCAGAGTTCAAAACAGTTCGAATTCGAGTTCAAATTCGAATTTCAAAACCCAGACAGATTGGGCGGGAAATTTCCCGCCTAGCACCCCAGATCGACTGGGGAGTCGACTGGGCAGTCAGCACCCCCAGGACCAGGTCGACTGCGTAGTCGACTTGGGTGTCGACCTGGTCCCCGAACTTGGTTTGGGCCTAGTTGCTCCTGCTTGACCCTGTTGGCTTGTTTGAGGGCCTGTGACGATTTTTGGCGGTTCAGATCGATTATATGGTTTATCCTATGGCCTAAACTAGTTGTTGCAACTATAAAAACACCCTAAGACCTGGGCTAAGCCACAACAAATCTTTCTAACACCATTATGCTGCTAAGTCTCCCCTTGAACCATGGTCGCCGCCTCCAACTTGAAGCTCAAACATTCAAACTAGATCCAAATCGAAGGCCAACGTTTCTACAACAATTCAAGGGAATATATCAACATCTCAACAACGATCCTACGACAATTTCTGTTCTTAGTTCTCAAAAATCACGATCTGTAAGTCCCAGTTACTCTTAGATCTAAACTCTAAACTTAATATGGACATGTGTAAATTGAAGTTGAACATAAAAATGATAACTACTTGAGACCTACTCTTGTATATCTTTGATCTATGACTATTCCTTTTTGATCTATTATTTTAGATCTACTCTTGTTCACCCTAGATCTATTCACCTTGAACCTATTACCGTTCATATTGAACCTTGATTTGTGGAATATTGATAAGAACTTAATTTAGGGGCCTGTTCATGTCATAACCTAAACCCTATCATTATTTTAACATGCCTGTGATGTTGTGATGTTGAAACTTTTGCTAGTCACAAGTTTAGGATTATCATCTTATGTCATTTATTGCTATGTTTATCACCCTATTTCATATGCCAGTGATGTTATGATCATATCTCAAGTTACACCATGCTTGCCTTGAAATCACCTTTGCCACTTTATACCCATCCTTGTTATGTTATTCCCTAGTTACATCTATTGCCTTGATTCGAATTCACGAGCGTTGGGGATGCGATTTGGTTAGTTTAGGAAAACCTGAATTTAGTATGAACTTGAAAACATGAATATCGTTATAACTTGAGCTTGGATAGGAACATGAACTTGACATGAAATTATACTTGAAAATATGAATTTGGGACATGACACTTAGATAACTTGAACGTGTCCAACTCGAGGTAGGGTTGACTTTGCAGTATAAATCTGCCCGAAACCGCCCGACGAATCCAGTAACTGCAAACAATAGGACCTAATGTGAGTAGTTGGTCATATCGCACTCGAAACCCGAGGTTAGACTAGGTTATGGTGTAAAACTGCCCGGACCCGCCCGGCACATCCAGTAACCATAACTAAGTCTAATGTGAGAGGTTAGGGGTGCATTAAGTAAATTAATGCCACTGGATAGGGTTAAGTGATGGACCACTTGAATATACTTAACCAATTTGACACGTTGATTTGATAGGGTTAAGTCATGAACCGCTTGAACACACTTAACCAACCTAACACATGATTCGTAGGACTAAGTATTGAACTAGAACGATACACTTAGTCAATTTGCATGACACGTAGATGGGGTTAAGTCTCGATTTTAAATGACAACTTAACCTACTGAACGAAACCCTAGTTACGCGGTCCTTGTCAGCAGTAACCCACTAGATGTATCACGGTACCCTGGGACTAGGCAGGGTGGGGCACGATTGTTGGGCTGATTGTAAGCGACCAGAACGACGGCTGAGTTGGTGCGCCATTGTAGGTTTAGGCAGACTAGGGTCGTGCACTTAGTCCGGAGTTGAAAAAGTAGGCATTGGGCATCAGTAGGATTATCTGTGCATTCTCGATTCGTGTCGGTGGTTGGCACCCTAGGGCTTGATACACCCTATGGTGGACCTAGCACAGGTGACTACATTCGTGATAGGGCCGTATGACACAGACACACGACGAGCTAGACTTGTAGGGAGCCGATCGATTAGATCATACCGTTGGACACCAAATTGGATCACTTCACGATATTGGGCCAAGGGATTATTTCTTGATTTATAGTTGACACGGGATTAGTATACCAGTATAGTTGGTATGGCGAACCTTGAATACACAATGTTAGACTTGAGTTATCTTGTTAGCTTAGTTATCATGTCAGACTTATCATCATTCCTATGTTTAATTCCAGTTTATTCATGTCTTGTTAACTTTACTAGTTTCTATGCTGATAGTCACTAGGGCTTACCAGTCTTTTTGACTGACCCGTTTTCTTTCGCCTCTTTGTCTTTCGTCCCCCCCCCCCCAGGTTCTCAGGGAGGAAACTCTAGCTCTTAGCTTGGACTTTGCTTGCTTTCTGACAGCTCATGTACGGTTTGGTCTTGTGCTATGCTATGGCTGCACTCATGCACTTTTTGGGGAATAATATTTTACTTAGGTTGTTTTAAGTACTTTTTTCTTTAGAACTTGATGTAATGAAATAATGACTTGGCATTTTGATGTAAGAGGTTTTGACTCTATTTTTCAGTGATGAGATTTGGTTTTAAAGTTTATATCCGCTGCTTTATATACTCTATTTTATCTATGTTCTGTCTTGTGTTATCTCTGTGCCTGCTTACTAGATTATACCCCTCCAAAACTAGGGCATTCCCTTTGTGAGTGACCCTAGCAGAGGTGGGGTGTTACATTTGGTATAAGAGCAGAAGGTTACCAGACTGGGCAAAAGTTTTAAAAACCTTCTGAAACTATTTTCAAAACCATTTATAAAGAAGCATTTTTCAAGAAAAGTTTTATTTTTAAGAGAAGGCTATTCCCCAAAAGCCATTAGCAATTTCCTTTGTTTCCTTGTTTGAATCATTTTTCTTTTCGCTTTTCAGCATGTCTGATCTTAACCTTCCTGAGGGAGTACCCATACCTGGATGGTTCCGAAGATACTTGGAAGCTAGGGCCAACGGCGCGGGCCCGGCAGATATCCCTCCTCCTCCTCCCCCGGTGGACACGGTTCCTCCTCTGGGTACCGCCTTCGCCAAAATATGCAAGGACTTTATAGGAATGGGCGGCAAGAACTTCGTTGGAACTGAAACCTTCGTTGAGGCGCGAAACTGGCTAAAAGAGACTGAAGACTTGTTTTTTATTTTCGATATGGAGGATCATAGGAAAGTTCAGTTGGCAGCATGGTTGTTGAAAGAGGAAGCTGCATTTTGGTGGGAAGTCACCAACGCTACCAGGCCAATTGAGACTTGGGCAGACTTTAGAGAGAGGTTTGAGCTTAAGTTTTTATCATCCGCAGAAGCGAGCCTTCAGATGGAGAGGTTCCTGGCACTCAAGCAAGGGGACATGTCAGTTAGGGAATACGTGAATAAGTTTAATCAGCTTGCTCGGTTTGGTTTGTACTTAATCAACACGGCTGAGAAGAAGGCTCTACGCTTTGCTCGAGGATTGAGCGAGCCACTCCACACTATGGCCATGACTAATGTACCCATGGGGGCGACCTTTGAAAGCTTTGTGAATATGGCCCTACTTCATGAAGAAGACGAGAATGGCAAGAAGAAGGTCAAGGCGAATGAGTCTCAAGACAAGAAGGTAGACTCCGAGAAAGGAGGAAAGAACAGCAACAACAAGAATGACAAGTCACGTGAGAAAAGAAAATGCAACTTCTGTGGTATTGACGGGTATATAGTCTAGGATTGTAGGGAGAAGAAGATGAAGATAGGAGCATGTTTTCAATGCGGTGGAACTGGACACATCAGCAAGAACTGCCCTAAGAAGCAAGGGCAAGCCCCACAAGAAGGACCTTTTAGGGGTACATCTTTAACTTCTTTTCCCTAGATACTCTGTTTTATCTTGTATATCCTTTCGATCCTGTCTTGAGAACCTTAGGTAGAATCCTATGAATGTAAACGTGTATTTGAAACATGTTATGATTGATGTTTGCGAATGGTTGCAAGTGATTGCTCGTGGTTGCATAACACACATTAGGCACTAGATCGGCTCAGACACATTTTCATATTGCATATGCATGAGTGTTTATACTTATTTATGGACGAAATTGAATGTGTTATCATATGAATGTTGCATATGGATGTGCACACATATAGTGCTTACGTGACTAGGATTATTTGCATACATGTTGGATTCATGACACTAAACATATTTTGCATTAGAAAGATCAATCAGGCCTGATCATTTGCATTAGATAAGGAACATATACACACACTTTTTGCATATGTTCATACAGCATTAGAAATCTCTTAAGTAAAATGTTTGCTTGTGGATGATGTTTTGAGTAGATGGATGATGTATGGTAGGATACGTTCTTCCTAACTTAGAGATTTCGGGGACGAAATCCTTTAAGGAGGGAGAATGTAACAACCCGTATTTTGATAACGTGTTATAACCATAAATCTAGGCAGAATTAAATTTTAAAGTAAGAACCAAGGGAAATGGGTTTCGCCATTGCGTTCATCTCGGAATTCTGCATGAAATCGAGTCTGAGTTTTCGAAAATCGGAGTCCGTATGACCAAGTTATGGCTCCCCAAAGTTTCATAAATTTTCAGAGTTCAAAACAGTTCGAATTCGAGTTCAAATTCGAATTTCAAAACCCAGACAGATTGGGCGGGAAATTTCCCGCCCAGCACCCCAGGTTGACTGGGGAGTCAACTGGGCAGTCGGCACCCCCAGGACCAGGTCGACTGCGTAGTCGACTTGGGTGTCGACCTGGTCCCCGAACCTGGTTTGGGCCTGGTTGCTCCTGCTTGACACTGTTGGCTTGTTTGAGGGCCTGTGATGATTTTTGGCGGTTCATATCGATTCTAGGGTTTATCCTATGGCCTAAACTAGTTGTTGCAACTATAAAAACACCCTAAGACCTAGGCTAATCCACAACAAATCTTTCTAACACCATTATGCTGCTAAGTCTCCTCTTGAACCATGGTCGCCGCCTCCAACTTGAAGCTTAAACATTCAAACTAGATCCAAATCGAAGGCCTACGTTTCTACAACAATTCAAGGGAATAGATCAACATCTCAACAACGATCCTATGACAATTTCTATTCTTAGTTCTCAAAAACCACGATCTGTAAGTCCCAGTTACTCTTAGATCTAAACTCTAAACTTAATATGGACATGTGTAAATTGAAGTTGAACATAAACATGACAACTACTTGAGACCTACTCTTGTATATCGTTGATCTATGACTATTCCTTTTTGATCTATTATTTTAGACCTACTCTTGTTCACCCTAGATCTATTCACCTTGAACCTAGTACCGTTCATATTGAACATTGATTTGTGGAATACTGATGAGAACTTGATTTAGGGGCCTGTTCATGTCATAACCTAAACCCTATCATTATTTTAACATGCCTGTGATGTTGTGATGTTGAAACTTTTGCTAGTCACAAGTTTAGGATTATCATCTTATGTCATTTATTGCTGTGTTTATCTCCCTATTTCATATGCCAGTGATGTTATGATTATATCTCAAGTTACACCATGCTTGCCTTGAAATCACCTTCGCCACTTTATACCCATCCTTGTTATGTTATTCCCTAGTTACATCTATTGCCTTGATTCGAATTCACGAGCGTTGGGGATGCGATTTGGGTAGTTTAGGAAAACCTGAATTTAGTATGAACTTGAAAACATGAATATCGTTATAACTTGAGCTTGGATAGGAACATGAAATTGACATGAAATTATACTTGAAAATATGAATTTGGGACATGACACTTAGATAACTTGAACGTGGCCAACTCGAGGTTGGGTTGAGTTTGCAGTATAAATCTGCCCGGAACCGCCCGGCGAATCCAGTAACTGCAAACAATAGGACCCAATGTGAGTAGTTGGTCATATCGCACTCGAAACCCGAGGTTAGACTAGGTTATGGTGTAAAATTGCCCGGACCCGCCCGGCACATCCGGTAACCATAACCAAGTCTAATGTGAGAGGTTAGGGGTGCATTAAGTAAATTAATGCCACTGGATAGGGTTAAGTCATGGATCACTTGAATATACTTAACCAATTTGACACGTTGATTTGATAGGGTTAAGTCATGAACCGCTTGAATACACTTAACCAACCTGACACATGATTCATAGGACTAAGTCTTGAACTAGAACGACACACTTAGTCAATTTGACATGACACGTAGATGGGGTTAAGTCTCGATTTTAAATGACAACTTAACCTGCTGAACGAAACCCTAGTTACGCGGTCCTTGTCAGCAGTAACCCACTAGATGTATCACGGTACCCTGGGACTAGGCAGGGTGAGGCATAATTGCTGGGCTGATTGTAAGCGACCAGAACGACGGCTGAGTTGGTGCGCCATTGTAGGTTCAGGCGGGCTAGGGTCGTGCACTTAGTCCGGAGTTGAAAAAGCAGGCATTGGGCATCAGTAGGATTATCTATGCATTCTTGATTCGTGTCGGTGGTTGGCACCCTAGGACTTGATACACCCTATGGTGGACCTAGCACAGGTGACTACATTCGTGATAGGGCCGTATGACACAGACACACGACGAGCTTGACTTGTAGGGAGCCGATCGATTAGATCATACCGTTGGACCCTGAATTGGGTCACTTTACGATATTGGGCCAAGGGATTATTTCTTGATTTATAGTTGACACGGGATTAGTATACCAGTATAGTTGGTATGGCGAACCTTGAATACACAATGTTAGACTTGAGTTATCTTGTTAGCTTAGTTATCATGTCATACTTATCATCATTCCTATGTTTAATTCCAGTTTATTCATGTCTTGTTAACTTTACTAGTTTCTATGCTGATAGTCACTAGGGCTTACTAGTCTTTTTGACTGACCTGTTTTTTTTCGCCTCTTTGTCTTTTGTCCCCCCCCCCCCAGGTTCTCAGGGAGGAAACTCTAGCTCTTAGCTTGGACTTTGCTTGCTTTCTGACAGTTCATGTACGATTTGGTCTTGAGCTATGCTATGGCTGCACTCATGCACTTTTTGGGGAATAATATTTTACTTATGTTGTTTTAAGTACTTTGCTTCTTTAGAACTTGATGTAATGAAATAATGACTTGGCATTTTGATGTAAGAGGTTTTGACTCTATTTTTCAGTAATGAGATTTGGTTTTAAAGTTTATATCCGCTGCTTTATATACTCTATTTTATCTATGTTCTGTCTTATGTTATCTCTGTGCCTGTTTACTAGATAATAACCCTCCAAAACTAGGGCATTCCCTTTGTGAGTGACCCTAGCGGAGGTGGGGTGTTACAGGTCCGTAGGGAGGAAATACTTTAGCTTAGTGCAGACATTTTCCAACTTGAAGAGAGTAGATATATTGCTTGGATTCTCTTTCCTTGGGCTATGGCTATGGTTACTTTAGCTTGGTGCAAACCTTTTATGAGGGATTTATACTACTTTACTAATGTTTTATGCTTCTTTATGTACTTGGAGTTTTAAATCAAGATAGATGTTTTAATGTAATAATTTAGAAGTTGGGTTTTGAGACAATGCTTGTAATGTTTTGACTGAACCACATTATTTATGAAATGATTTCAGTTTTTCGCTGTTTATATGTCTGTCTTGTAAATTATGTATGCCTTTTACCCAAAATGCTTCACCAAAGTTAATGCATTCCCTTGGTGAGTGACCTTAACGGAGGTGGGGTGTTTCAACCGTTCTCATGCATTAAAGCCATGTCAATTAGCCTCTCGAAAGTCGCTTCCATCAGAATATAGGTCAATGCTAGTCCTTGCAATGATTGGTTTAATCCTTTCGCGAACCTCTAAGACTTCTTATGAGGAGTGTTTACCAAATCCAAACCAAATCTTGCTAGTTGGTTAGATCTGTTGACATATTCCTTCACCGACATATCTCCTTGTTTCAAATTCAAAAACTTCTCAATCTGCATTCCTTCCTCGGCATGTAACAAGAACTTCATCTCAAATCTGCATGTAAACTCATCCCAAGTGGCTACCTCCTACCCCGCTAGAGTCACCTCCTACTAGTATGAAGCTTCCTCTTTCAGTTGTCATGCGGTCAACTGAATTTTTATCCTGTCATCGAGCTCCGATAAATCAAACACATTCTCTGTTTCTCTAAGACAATTGCGTGCCTCCACAAAACTCTCAGTACCACGAAATAACTTTCGTCCCATCGCACAGAAAGTCTTACAAAGCTTAGAAAAGTTGAGTACATGATGAGGTGAAGCTACTGCGACTGCAGCTAGTGGTGGGGCAGTGCCTTGCACTTCGACAGGTATCATAGCCTCTACGTATCTGCAGAATCATGTTGGAATCGGAATGCCCTCAGGAAAATTAGGAGCCCCAGATATGCTGAAAAAAAGATGAAATAAGGAATCAAAAAGAGATTGAAGGATTATTGTAAATGACTTGAGGGGATGTATTTTTCAAAAATAGGTTTTATTTGAAAATGCTTTGCTTTGAAAACTCTTTTTCAAAAACTTTTCCTTTGATCTTGTAATCTTAGGCTCTAGTACTAAATGCGACACCCTACGTCCCTTAATGTCACCTATATAAGGATGCCTTAAGTTCTATGAAGCGCAAAAATAATACAGGGACTAATTTTAACAAGACAAAATATAAATATGCAACGGAAAACTTTAAACTATTATTTCATATCAATTTCAACATTACATTTTTTCCAAAATAAACCATCAATGTCAAAACTATAAATATCTGTCTCATAAATTATCAAAGTACAAAACCACAAATAATCTCCCTTATATGCCATAGCATTAAACAAAGAAAAAGAAGTAATACGTGGAAAGAGAAGTAATCCAAGTCCAATTTGAAAAGAGTCACAATCACAGCCATTGTTCACAAACACTCTGAAAGCCTAAGGAGGAAGGAAGAGAGAAGGAAAATAAAATAGGTCAGACATAAAGTCTGGAGAGTTCCAACGATTTTCAGCAATAGGTTAAGATAGAAAGTATCAAGACAAATAAATAACGTTGAACATGAAGTTACAGTAAAATATACAGGTACAAGGTGAACGAGAAAACTAGGCAAGGTAAAGATCATATACGCTTCTCATTCATATTCCAAGAACAAGTTTCTGCGCCAACTACTAGAAAATCAGGATTAGGAGTTACCCTAAATACAATCCACGTAATCAACTCTCTTCTATGCAAATATCATGTTCCATCCATGACAGTATGGGATACCAGTCCCTAATCCGTCAACTTGTAAGACATAGACCTATTTGATGGTGTTAAAACATCTTTGTTTCCCTCCATCAAACCAATGCACGCTCATTACTCCGCCGGAACGCATCGGTACCCACCTTCCACCTTTGGACCTTTTACAATCTAGATCAATAAAGCATGCCCTAGCCCCTACCTAGTGCAAGGCACCTACACCAACAGGGATACTGAATGATACGGGTTCCACACAGCAAGATTGTCACAAGCCACGCCTTAGGCTTTTGCCCTTAAATAACTAGGATTTTAAAAGTCCCAAACCAGGATATGAATAGCAAGACATGGAACCTCTTAGCTTATTAATTAACAGGTTTAACATAGCAGGTTTAAGTTCATTAATAAGAAAGGTTGTAAATGATATTTCCTATAAATATTATTCTGTTTACAAAACTAAGACTGTAAATAAAACTAAGATAGAAGAAGGATAATAAGGATGTAATGTAACAGATAATAGATGAAAAACTTAATTGATAGTTGACTGTAAAATAATAACACATAAACATATAAACACTGTATAATTTCAGATTCGAATTATTTACTATTAGAATGCTTTTTAATTACCAAATCTAAAAATAGCTAGAACTCACAGTGATTTAGAAAATGTCTCTTTAAATTGTTGTTCCCACTGATGTAGAAAAACTAGAATTATTCTTCGAATCTATGTTCTGGCAGCAACTCGGTATCTTCTTATTTTTATTTAGAAATATCTTAGAGGAAGAAGAATGAAGAATGTTTTGTGTGTAAGAAGATAGTGAGGCTGCTAGCTTATTTATAGATTAGCTAGGATAATTCTAAACAATTACATTTTAGGTTTATAAATCCAACCGTACACCACAAGTTTAGTCAACGCATGTATTTTGCGTATAAAACTATTCATATTTGGAAATAGGAACCTGCCCTG
Organism: Allium sativum; assembly: GCA_030737875.1. NCBI lineage: Eukaryota > Viridiplantae > Streptophyta > Magnoliopsida > Asparagales > Amaryllidaceae > Allium > Allium sativum. The sequence continues at coordinate 289,978,591 of CM060921.1, read as the reverse complement.
CATGCAGGTGGGTCGACTACTGGGTCGACCTGCCTTAGACCAGGGTCGACCCCTATGTCGACCCGCTTAGGGATTAGTCACCCACTTGTCGTTTTTTCATGCATTCAGTTTTTAATATTATATATATATGCATATATATTATACTTGCTGAATCTTCTTTAGTTCAAACGTCTTCGTGTTTAATCCGATTTACGAAAATTAAAAGTCTACCTGAACCAAAATGTCATAACTAACACAACAGTAAAGTCAATTTTTCCTAATTTTGAATATTTAATTAATTAATATTTATTTTATTATCTTCTTTATATAATTATTGTGCATAAAAATATAGGGTATTACATTACATATACACATACAATAAGGAATTGTACATACATTTTACAATTTGACCATAACATGTGAGAATAGTGTTAAACCACTATATTAGATGTGAATAATTAAAACGATGGCAAGGTAGTAGCGATTGTATATCGACTTTACAACCAAATAATGAGGAGAATCACTATAAATTTGGTGATTTAATATTATTCAAAATGAATAAATAAGTTGTTAAGTGAAAGTTATGTTTTGAGAAATACTTAAGTGAACAAATATAAATTGTTTTGAGTATAAAGAACTGTTATAAATGAGAAACCATCTTGAAAAGAAACAATATTCTCTCATATTTAAGTTTAAATGGTCGTTGCATCCATCAAGTTGGTGATAACACTATGAGAATGGAGAGGCTATTTCATATTATACTCTAGTCTGCAACCATGATATGGGTAATAAATACTAAGTTAATGGCAAGGTAGCATTGATTACTGATCCGAGTTGGGAAAAGAGGAGGGTACATTTTATTTAAATAACATGTGAAAATAAGTTAGAATAACTTAAATCTTATGTGTATATTATTCGTGGTGAGATTAAAGCTTTTGCAAATTGAGTAATTAAAATTTGAAATTTTATTGTCATATATTAAGTAAGTTGGTGAAGACTATAAAAGGTTTAAAACACTATGTGTTTGGATACTTAAACTGATTTTCTTCTAATGAAATGATTTAAGATGAGTCATTAGAGGTTGAAAATATATAGTGTTATCATAAGTAAATTGCGAGAAGGCAATTTCTTTAAGTGGGAGTCTGTAGCAACCTGAGTTTTAGATACTGGGGTAAACAGATTATAACATGTTTTGGAATTTTATAACCAAGAAAAATAAAACACGAGTTCAAGAGCCTAATTTGTATAATAATTTAAGTTAAGAAAATAAAGAATAAGAGATTTATAAGAAATTGTGTGTACTGAAATAAGTTGGATCCATTTTGTTAATAAGAAAATTTATTACAATCTGTATTTGTTAAATAAACTCAACATAAAAATAATGAGGTTGGGAAAATCTTATAATATGTGTTTAATGAATTATTTTTCCAAATGTAACGATTTTGTGAAATTATTGCTAAATAACATTTTGGTTATTCAAATGAATATTGAAAATATAAATATTGACTAGAAATCACTATTTGAGTGTAAAATATATTTTCAATATGAAGTTTTAAGTTGTTTTGATGAGATCATTAATTATTTGTAAATTTGTGTATGAAATATGTATGTCGTAGAATGTAACACCCCGTAAAATATACCAAAAATAGCGGTAAATAATTAAATTAAACACAAGTAATAATAAATCAATAAAATATTAATGGAATGAAAATAATAATTTTAAATAAGTTGGAATTGGTTCATGAAAGTATTATAGTTGCATTCACGACGAGAGACTGATCTGTTTTCATATTTATTTACTGGAAACGAAGTCCGTAGTGAATGATATTAATTAAACAAGTTATGCGCAAATGTTAACACACAAGGTTTAAATTTCAAATAAATAAACATACAAATCTAGTATATATTTAGCCTGAAAAGAATAATCCATGTGATTTTCAATTTGTGTGTATATATTTATATATAATGTGGGACAAAGATAAGTAAACAAAGTAAAGAAATCAATATAATAAATAAACGTATAATAAATTAGGCTAATAACCAGGAGAATAAATCTCCAGGACGAATCATGATCCAAGGGGTCGACCGCTCCTACCAAAGTGGTCAACTTCCCTGGGTGTTGTCGGGGTGGTAAAGTCTAATTTTTTTGAGGGTTTTTGTATAAATTTGCATACATTGACTGCCTAGATATAATCTAATAGATCGTATGGTCTTTATTAACGCTTGCAACTATATATACTACCGTCTTAGACTCTCCCAAACCCTATTTTTCATTTCATTATTGCGCCTCCATTAACCTTCTGCCATTGCTAATTCCAGATCTAAGATTAGATTTCTCTTTTACTTCTCTAACCTCAATTTATCCTCTCTATTCAAAGATTTATATAGGTCTAAGAAATTTGGAATTTAGTTTGCATATATATATATATATATAAGATTTTGATTTATTTAATTTTTATATATATTAAGAAAAGGATCGGAGCATGTTTGCGAAGGCTAGATCTAAATCTAATTCTGCTCAAAATCTGTTATTGTTCATCCTCAAAGCACTGTGAGTGGAAATCATTTCGGTTTTCTATTTTCTTTGAATTGATAGTTTAAATTTGGATTGCCTAGGAAGATTTGAGTTTATGTAAAAAGAAAACAATATCAAATCCCTCAAATCTTCCATTATTCATGTTTTTACATAAAAATGGTCAATCAATTATAGTTGGGTTCGGATTATTAATGTAATGAAAGAAAAGGCTTTGGGTGTTGGTGTGATTCCTGAATATAGTCCAATTCTCTTATTGTAAAATGTAAATTCATATATATGTATATTTTGGTTGCAAAAGCTTAAGAACTTGAATACTGCAATTTGAATAGGTTTAAACAACTATTTTTGAAATGGATTGTTTGAACGTATTATTTGCAAATTATTGGAATGTTAAGGATTTGTACATGAAAATTTCATAAAAGTGTAGTAGTACCAAATTAAGTGTTTCACTTATGTATTTAGGAATATTACACCTTTATCTCTATTCTGTTATTGAAATAATCATTCAAGCCCTAGTTATAAGTTATATGCTGATGTTGTTATTTCCCTTTTTAACATTTATTGTGAATATGCATGTTGGACCATGTTAAATCAGTAGGGAAATTAATTTGTACACCATAATAGTTATTGTTAGGATTGACATTTCAAACGAGCTAAGGAAATTAATCTCATTCGCGTAATTCACGCCTGTTATATTTATAGCGTAATAATAATGTGTATTAAGTGTGTACTAAATATGTTTAAACTAGGAATTTGAATTTGAATGTCCCTATAGGAATTTGTATGCATGCATGTGAGTTAATGGCTTTAATTATAGTTAATGACACACATACATGAAATTAACCGTTACTTATAGTAGAAGCCTTTACAGAACCGACCGACATATCCAACATCGACAAGTATGACTGGCTGGTTAATGTGAGAGGTCTAGGTGTCATAGGGTATTATAATTAGTACACTTAGATGCGAGATTAATCCCATCTTGCAGTAGAAGCCTGCCTGGAATCTCCCGTCAAATCCCGCATCTATAAGTGGATGGGTTAATGTGAGACATCTAGTGTGTGTATATATAAATGTGTGTGTATATATAAATGTGTGTGTATATATATATATTTGTATGTGAAGTGGACCTGCCTTAGGAAAGGTATTAAGTGGTTAGCCTGCCTCTTGTTGGGTATTATGTGGTTAGGACTAGGTTTATTCCTAAGGTTCACTACTTGGTTCTGGACCCAAGTCATGATCCCCGCCTTTTGAGGATTTAAGTGGTCTCTGGGTCCGCCTTTCTTTTACATATATATTAAATGGTCTTATTGGACGATAGCGTATGAGTAGGGTAGTTCTCCAAGTAATGTTTGCTTCTTGTCTAGGGAATTGGTGGGGGGTAATATAGGGAATTTTATATAAATGGCCTATAAAATCACCAAGTATGGTAAGTATTAAGTCGCTAGGAGTTCACCCGTAGGGACAGCCATATAGTAACAAGAGGGTCCTCCATGAGGGTTTTAAATGAAGTTGTGTTCCTCCTCCAAACCTGGTAGTAAGTGGTCGTTACTATTTCTTGCCCTATAGTATATTTTATGACGTGGAGACGTTATAGATGAGGTCTTATGTGGCTAGGGGTCTACTAGTGATTATAGGGATGTCCACCCTAATAAAATTAGGTAATGGTATTAAATGACTAGGTATATCCCACTTCCAGGGGTAATAAGTGATTGTAAGGAAGTTCAGCCTTAAATTTACATGTAGGCTTTAAGTGACTGTAAGGATGTCTGTCTCATATGTTTAGTTGTGTATGTTTGTTTGCGTAGACATAGCATGAAGAATTTACACTGACAAATATAGAAAATAGTCATTCCTAAAGTTATATGTTTTCATTTACCAGAACTTTATGTTCTGATCTACCTCCTCATAACATAAATATGTTAATATGCGAGAAATCTTGGGATCAATAATGCTTTGGAGATAGAGCCCGACGATGGACTCTTCCAGTTATTTATGACAGTATTATTGTGTTATTTGGATAACTATTGATGTACCTTCTATTATTTGTTGAGAAAGGTGCGTCTATTTTAAGTTACTATATTTACCTCTTCAGCTATGTGAGATTTTGATTTTGTTTGGACTGCTATGTGCTATCTGTTGTTTTTTTGAGTAATTCCTTATAGGAACCAACGATCCATTTATGGTGGCTCTAAGTTCATATGTGTAACAATCCGGAATTTCTGAACCAATTTAAAATTTTAATGTTAGCTATTTTAATGGATTTTGAAGATTTAAAATGGTTTATTTTAAATAATAACAAATAAAAAATTATTTAAATCGAAGTTAGAACGTGTGAATTTATATTAATTATAAAACGAGCTTGAAATGGCGCGGAAGTTTGAAAATTCGGTTTTTATCTTCAATTGAATGTACATAATTCAATATAAATCAGAATTGGGTAAAACAAGAAACACAAGATGTAATAACCCAGAAATCTGGGCCAATTTAAAATTTTTATTTTGGCAATTTTAGCGAATTTTGATTATTTAAAATGAATTTTTAAATATATCGATGAGAAATTTATTTTCAATAGAATTAGAAAGTAAATATTATATAGATCGTCGTTAGAATATAAATATTTATTTTAAATTATAAAAGGAATTGAAAATGGCGCGGTAGTTCGATAATTCAATTTCAAAATTGAAATGAATGTACCGGGTGCAAAATAAACCGGATTTTAGTGAAACCAAAAATATTTGAATCTGATTGGGAATATCTTTCCAACGAATCCAAAAAATTGAAATTTCATAGCGGGGATAAAAAGTTATGTCCAGTTGAAATTTCAGAATAGTCGCTATGGAATTTTGGCCCTTAAAAATGGAAATTTTGCAAACGACCTCGGTTTTCGACGAAACCACTTTTGTTGGATCTGCAATGTCAAATTATTGCTAGGTTTCAAATTTCATAATTTTTCGAATCAGTATGTGAGCGTGGCGAAGGAAAACACGTTTGACCAGTTTTAGTTGATTTTAATCGACTGGAAAATGGTCATTTTTCAAACGGTCTCAGAATTCGATGAAACTGGCTATGTTAGGACTGTATCGTCAATACGAAGCTAGAAAATATTTTTCGGGAATTTTTAGAGTTCGTATGTGGCCCCGGTAAATTGAAATGTGCGTTCAAATTCAATATATAGAGTTATATGTCGATTTTGAAAAAAACTGAACTAAACAGTCGAATCAGTTTGCGATACATATCCCATTGTGTTCGGAATGGGGGTAATTGCCTATGGACGACAGGCGATGGGTTCGATTTCGAGGTCGAAATTTAAAGTTGCTCTTTAGAATGAAATTAAATAAAAAAGGCAACTACCCCCCTTTTTATCTCTTTCTCCCTCCCCCTCCCCCCCCCCCCCCCCGGTTTCATTTATTCAAAAAAAAACCTAGACGACGAATCGCGCAGCTTCCCCCCCGGCGATGGCCATCGACGCGCCTCCCCAGGCGACTGCCGCGCCGATACCCCCTAGTCCGCCCCATCTCCTCCAGCCTCGCCCCCCTCTTCCACCTAAAACCCGCCACCGCAGCCTGGACTGCCCCCACCTCCTCCAAAGATAGCCACCGCCGATCACCAGGAGGCCACCGCACCACCCCTCAGCCCTACGCGCCTCCCCTACAACCCAATGCCGACGTGAACCCCTCCGGCGTGATTAACAGTAAGTTTTTCCATTTTTTGTTTTGTTTTATTTTTATAAAAATCTGTTTTTTTTAACGTAAAAAACTTGGATTTTTATATTTACTCAGGAAGTAAAAATATGGTTTTCAACATTATAAAAATATTGTTTTCAACATTGTAAAAATATGGTTTTTAATTGGGTGAAAGATTTGATTTTTATATAGAAATTAGTAAGGTAGAAAGTAGAAAGATCGAATCTTTATATAGAGAATGTCGAGAGAGGAAGATAAATTTTTTTATCATATAGGAAAGCTGGATTTTTGATTAGAGGAAAATACGATTTTTATTTATACAAAGGTTAGGTTTTTAACATTATAAAGTTATGATTTTTAACGTTAGAAAGTTCAAATTTTTATATGATGTGAAGAATAAAAATATAATTTTTATATTATATAGTTAAAAAAATCGATCTTTTTATAAGGAATAGAAATATAAAAAAATAATTTTTATATAGAAATAAGCGTTGTAAAAATATATGAAGTAGAAATAAAAATATGATTTTTATTCATTAGAATGAAGTAATAAAAATATAATTTTTATTATAAACAGCGGGACAAGGACTACATTGGAATTTCAAGCCGATCGAAATGGTTCAACGGTTCAAATGCAAAGAATGGCGGAATGGAACCATCGGTGAGAACTCCTCACTTTTAAATTTATTTCTAGTTAAAATATATACTAGGATTAATGTAACGACCCGGAATTTTGGGGCCAATTTAAAATTTTTATTTTAGAAATTTTATTGGATTTCAATATTTAAAATAATTTATTTTAAATAAGAACGACTAAAAATTTATTTTAATCAAAGTGAAAACGAATGAATTTAATTTAATTACAAAAGGAGTTTAAAACAGCGCTGTAGTTTGAAAATTTGAATTTGAACTTTGACGGACTGTACAGGATTCACAATAAATCAGAATTGAGCGAAACAAGAAATATTTAAATCTGTTTAATCATATCTTTCTAACGAATCTGAAAAAATGAAAATTCACTTTATAATTTGAAAGTTATGTCCAGTTTAAAATTTAGAAAAGTCGTTGTGAAATTTATATATATAATATTGGCCTTAAAAATAGCCATTTTGTAAACGACCTCGGTTTTCGACAAAACCACTTTTATTGGAACCGGAATGTCAAATTTTTTCTAAGTTTCAATTTTCATATTTTTTCGAATTAATATGTGAGCGTGGTAAAAGAAATCGTGTTTTGCCAGTTTCAGTCAAATTTAAACGACTTAAAAATAGCCATTTTTCAAACGGTCTCAGAATTCAACGAAATTAGTCTTGTTAGAGCCGTATCATCAAAACATAACCAGAAATAATATTTCTGTAACTTTTAGTGGTAGTATGTAGCCTCGGTAATTTATAATGTACGTTTGAATTTAATAATTAACTGATTTATAATTAAATTTAAAGAAAAACATATCGTAACAGCCGAATTGGGTTACGAAACATATTCCAATGTGTCCGGGATGGGGGTATTTAGCTAGGGGCGTCATTTGTTGGGTTCGATTTGGAGTCCAGGATATTAAACAGGTAATTTACGAATTAAAAGAATTAATTAATAAATAAAAATACGGTATAAATATACACCGTACAATACAATTCGAAAACCCTAATACCCTTATTACACCAGCCGCCTCCAACAGAGTGAATGGCCGATATGTACTGAACATCAATCCATCAAATCTCCTTATTTCAACAATGAAATCCGATTATCTTTGAAGCAAATCGAAGAGCTAAGAGAGCTGCACAAGATCAACGGGTATGATCTTAAATAGGTTCGTAAATCGAGAGAATTTGGAGTCCAAACCCGCCGCAATTGGAGCCGATTTCCGGCGTCATGCTGAGCTCAAGTTCGTCACCCCTCTGGCTGAACGACGGCGATGCAGGGTGCTTCGAGGTGGACAACTCCGATCGGGTTCCAGCGAAGCATGGCGGCGGCGAAGGTGAACCCTAGTTCACGATAATGGGTTTGAAACGTGGACGGTTTTATTTTAGAGGAAGAAGCTGGTTGGATTTTATTTTTATATTTAATTAATTTAAAATTTATCAACGCATTAAAAAACATATCTTACTCATATGATAACAAAATTCGACGATTTCAGTTTTGTTGGATTCGTAGTGACAAGATCTACACCATGGAACGGACTAGAGAGGATTCTGAGCAGATCGAAATTGGACTAAATTTTTAGATCTGAACCACTCAGATTCAAAGCAATGTGAGAAATTCTCTTTTATTTCTTCTTGAATAATTAAATTTATTTATGATTGTGTTATCACCGATACACTGTGAAATTCTGTTTGTTATGAGACGTGGTTTGATTCTACGATTGATGTGTTGTATAGATCTGTTGATTTAGTGATATGGTGTTATAATAAAATTGTCGAAACAAGTCTATCCTTTTTATAAGAAAATTGTTAGAACACATCGACCATTTTTTTGTAATAAAATGAGTGCAACAAAATTGAACGACACTATTTTTATCGTTTGGTTGAATTAGAACATTAAACAAAAATAAATAAATGAAAAGAACTATTCTTATCATTTTAGTGAATTAGAATCAACAAATTATAGAGTTGTAGTTTCAAGAAAATATAAAATGTCACTTTTGTTGAAATCAAATTATCATGTTATTTGTTACATTTAAACAAGGGGGGTTTTGTGTACAACACAAAAGAATCATTTTTATTGTCATTAACAAACATTAGAATTAGTATGTTAATTAATAATCATTTTTACCATCATAACGTACACTAGAATCTGTACATTAACATAATAACCATTTTTATAGTCGTTATATATACTAGAATCTATGTATGAAATTAAAAGGACATTTTGTCACTTTGAAATAAATGAAGTAAAAACAACATTTTGCTTTAAAATGTACATGGTGATTAAAAACAACATTTTGCTTAGAAATGTATATTGAGATTAAAAATGTTATTTTGTATCAGAAATGATTATTTTTGTCATATTAAAAGGAATGGATATTTTTGTTCACATAAAAGGAAAATGAACATTTTTTTATGTGAAAAGGGATTAAATAAAATAGAAAAATAACATTTTGTTTATATTAAAAAGGATATAGACAAAAATCATATTTTATCATATTTTGTTTATATTAAAAAGGACATAGACAAAATTAATATTTTGTTTACATTAAAAGGATTAGACAAGATCATCACATTCCATTTACATTAAAAGGATCCAACAAATTATCACATTTTTGTTGAATTGAAATTGATCAAACAAAATTTACATTTTTGTTAAGTTAAAATTATCATTTTTGTTTACATCAAAAAGGAGATTCAATTTTGCCACTTTTAAAGGAATGAAGTAAATTCATTCATTTTTGTCACTTTAGAAAATGTAGATTTTTATTCATAAAAAGAATGAATTAGAAAATATATATTTGTATACATAAAAGGAATGAAATAGAAAAAGTATATTTTTATAAATTAAAAGAATGAACTAGAAAATGTATATTTTTATACATTAAAGAAGAATGAATTGAAATTGTACATTTTTATACATTAAAAAGGTATTAGAATAAAAGGTACATTTTTGCTAGAAAATGAATATTAAAATAAAAGACACATTTTTTGTCAAAACTTGATTTGTGAAAAAAGAATAACATTTTTGTCAATACTTGATTAGTTAAAAAGGATGAAACAAAAATGAATATTTTCGTGTATTAAAAAGGATGAAATAAAAATGAATATTTTTGTGTATTAAAAAGGATTAAACAAAAATGAATATTTTCGTGTATTAAAAAGGATTAAGCAAAAATGAACATTTGTTTACATTTAAAAGAAGTAGATCAAAATATATAGTTTTGTTTACTTTAAAAAGAGTTAAACCAAAATAGCATTTTTGGTCATTAAAAAGAATTACTCAAAAGATTTAAAAGTTAATATTTTTATTGTCGATTAGTTACAATAAAAATATTAGAAATAAAAACATACATTTTTATGTAGTGTTGATCTCATTTAAAGGAGTAGAATTAAAAACATATATTTTTATGTAATATCGTTCTCATTAAGGAGAATAGGATTAAAAGAATTGAAATATATGTCATGATGTTGAAATGCTTGATGTGTTAAATATAATGTTATTATACTCAGATTGAATATTACACTTCCATTTACAAGTTACCTGACTTGTTTATGTGATTGGGTTGATAATTTTTACACATCGCCCAAGTGCACAAATAATTTATTATTTGATGGTTGGATGAAACCCCACACGGGTGTTGGGATGATATCTGATCTACACTAGTCCCAATATTTAGTGTAGAATCCACTTTGGTTGACTTATTGGATGTTTGATAATTATTTATTATGCTTGGTGATTTCATACAATATATGGTTGTTGATTGAGTCATATTCCAGTAAAGGATATTCTAGAAAAAGAATATTTTAGAAAATGTCTTAGAAGAAAAAAAAAGAGAATATTTTAGAAAAGAAAATATTTTAGAAAAATATATTTATTGAATGAACTAGTTATTAACTAGAATAAATCATTAAATTAAGATTAAATGAAGTTTTCCAATTAGTGAATATTTAATTGAAATTAAATTTAATAAATTGGATTTTGGGTTTGTCGTGAATGGTGTCTTCAATAACACCTTTCTTTTAATTAAAATTACTAGAGTTTCAAACTCTATTTTGTAATTAGAATAAAAATGATCTGTGAATTGAGTTTATCATGAACAATGTCTTTAAACGACATCAGTTCTTTAACGCAATTGACAGTGAGAATATGATTTGAAATCTATAAATCCTTATTTTAGATTTAGATGGGAATTTTCCAAAAAGTAAAGTTTTCCAATTTAATATATTAAATTGGAGTTGAATGGAATTCGAATTAATAATAACCGAGATAAGCTTCTGTAAAAGAAGTCTGATACTACATATGGAATTTAAGAGGCTTTGCCGTTATTCCATTTATGTTATTGGTTGGATACAGAAATTTATAAACGATTATATATTGACTTGATTTCTGTGAAGATTCCACATTTATGGAAGACGATTTTGGGTTTACCGTGAACTATGTTTCAAATGACATTAGTTCTTTAAACCCAGTTAAGCATAAGATTAATCTCTTATTTAAGTAATCATTTAATAATGATTTTTGATATTTAAAACCGAATTGGGTTCTTAATAAATCTTTAAAAGAAATATTTAAGAATAAATGTAAAGAATTAATTTTTGATAAGATAATGTGAATATTTTTATTTAAAAAAATATTCTGAATTGGAATGTGGCGTTGGATGTGCTTCTATAGTACTTGATTTTTAATTATAAAAATATGTGAGTTATTCGGAAAGACCGGGTTTAACCCATTCCGAATAATTACTACGACGACGAAGAGTCAAAGATGAAGATGGTGGTTGAAGACCGTTGATCTTCACATGGAATGGATGTGTTGCTACAGAGACCCTTGATGGGAGTAGCTACCTTGAAGGGGCTTCAGTGGTGGCCGTCCGGACTATTGTTGATTGTTCGGATTTGGTTTTCACTCAGACCCAGAGCATAAGCTAGTAAATGGATGCGTGTCTGACATTGGATTTCATTCCATGTGAATTAAATCGATTTTTGTTAATGTATGTCTGTTTGGTAGTGGAGGATTTATTCTCTGCTTAACACCATGGTATATATTAATAGTGATTGATCGCATGGCGTTAATTGTCAATGTGGCACGCCAAGATGAAAATGATCACGGCTTTTGTTGAAAAGCAGGGCCTTGTGGGATGATCAAAGTATAGCCTATTACGGCATAGCTTTGTGTATATCGTGACTTCGCAAGCCTCACACCCCGGTATGAGTTAAAAACAGGATATGGACCGTAGGGAGTGCATATGTTTCTTTCTAGCTAGTGGTAGTGTCAGTGCTTAAACTGGCTGGCATTTTACTTATGTGGATGATGGATTTTGAGGCGCCTCGGATTTTTTATAGGTCGTTAGTGGTCATACTATAGGTTCAAAGGAACCGAGAAACATGTGTTCATGCATAACCAATCCACTGCCGATAGGCGGGGACCGGCCCTACCGCTCCAAGGGTTCACTGCGGGGGATCCTGAGGCCTTTGCTAGAGTGTCTCGAATCGGAGAGGAGCTTGCCCCTAGCCTTGACTCATGATGGAAATCCAATTTCCAGTACGACCTTGCGGTTTTGATTGTAGAACTAGTATGGCGACATAGTAGGATGGGGTACTATGCCATCTATGATTAATACATTATGATTGAAATTGTTTTTGAAATATATATATACCCATAGATATACACACTAATATTAAATCCGTTTTACCGTATCAAGCAACTTTTGACTATTATAAGGTAAAACCCTATCCTCCGGTTTGCGTTGTATTGTGTGATGGGACTTGGGTCTTATAATGGTTTCATTTTTCTAAAAAAGCATTGCGTTGTTTAACGTCTTACTTTATTTTATGCACTGGCAATCCAATGGAGTAAACCCGTTCGGCATTAGCGGCGTGGTCCTGTGATTAGCCTTATTATTAGATAAGTTAAGTTAAGATTTCTCATACCAGTCCCATGACTGACCTGTAGTTTGTTTCACTGGCGAACTCGGGTGCCCTTATTTTCTACACGGGCAGTCGAGTAGCTTTTTGCAGATATATTTACAGGATCCTGGTTTACAGCTGAAGCGGTATTCAGAAAGCTCTGTATCCGTGTATTCCTTTCAGTTGTATATTTGTAATATTTTTCCGCTGCTATTTAAATGTAATTTAAAACTCTGATATTATTGTATTTCTCTTTTTGTAATAAGTATTCATACTCTATTACATTCTTGTACTCTGATGTAATTGTTGTAATTAGCAATAAAATGTTCTTCAGTTTATGTTCTGATGTGTGTTATTCTCAAAGCAATCCAGGCTTTCCTTTACTGGGAAGTTTGGGTCGTTTCAGTTGGTATCATAGCTTTGGTTTACAGAGCTCGAGAACAAGGCACATTAGAACCGAACGAAAGAATTCATCAGAGATTGGATTAGTAATATCCAATGAGAATAACTCATTAGAGATAGGATCAGTAGTATCCTAGAACGAGTGTGAAGAGTATTATTTTATTCAAAATAAATGAAAACAAATTTAGTTTTGAAAATTTTATCTTAAAATACGTATTTGAGTATATTATTATATTTTAATGTGGACAATCGAGTATATAAAGATTTTGAATATACGAGTAATTAACGGATATTCGAAGTTTTAATATACTGGATTGATATAGAATCACACTCTAGTCGCCCGGAGATGATTCTGATGATTGCTAGCGTCATCAGAGTTTATGTTCGAGTCTCGAAAGTGGGATTTCTATATGTTTCCACTGACTGGTATGAGGATCAACACTTAGTTAGTACACATTGCTGTGATTTGCACTAAAAATATGATTTTTGGCTATATATAAAAGTTATATATATTTGAAAAGTTAATTACCTAATTGATTGCTGGTTGTGATGTTTGATTGTTAATTTAACTAATAAAAGTATAGAAATGATAATTACTTTAACTAACAAAATTATGGAAACCAATAAATAAAAATTTAAAGTTGAGTTAGTTAATTGAACAACTTTTAGCTACATTCCTTTTCGAGGACGAAAAGATTTTAAGTGGGGGTGATTGTAACGACCCAGAATTTTGGGGCCAATTTAAAATTTTTATTTTTGAAATTTTAATGGATTTCAATATTTAAAATAATTTATTTTAAATAAGAATGACTAAAAATTTATTTTAATCAAAGTGAAAACGAATGAATTTAATTTAATTACAAAAGGAGTTCAAAACAGCGCTGTAGTTTGAAAATTTGAATTTGAATTTGACGGACTGTACAGGATTCAAAATAAATCAGAATTGAGCGAAAAAAGAAATATTTAAATCTTTTTAATCATATCTTTCTAACGAATCCGAAAAACTGAAATTTCACTTTATAATTTGAAAGTTATGTCCAGTTTAATATTTAGAAAAGTCGCTGTAGAATTTATATATAAAATATTGGCCTTAAAAATAGCCATCTTGCAAACGACCTCGCTTTTCGATGAAACCACTTTTGTTGGAACCGCAATGTCAAATTTTTGCTAAGTTTCAATTTTCATAATTTTTCGAATTAATATGTGAGCGTGGTAAAAGAAAACGTGTTTTGTCAGTTTCAGTCAAATTTAAACGACTTAAAAATAGCCATTTTTCAAACGGTCTCAGAATTCGATGAAATTAGTCTTGTTAGAACCGTATCGTCAAAACGTAAACATAAATAATTTTTCTGTAATTTTTAGTGGTAGTATGTAGCCCCGGTAATTTATAATGCACGTTTGAATTTAATAATTAACTGATTTATAATTAAATTTAAAGAAAAACATATCGTAACAGCCGAATTGGGTTACGAAACATATTCCAATGTGTCCGGGATGGGGGTATTTAGCTAGGGGCATCATTCGTTGGGTTCGATTTGGAGTCCGGGATATTAAACAGGTAATTTACGAATTAAAAGAATTAATAAATAAATAAAAATACGGTATAAATATACACCGTACAGTACAATTCGAAAACCCTAATACCCTTGTTACACCAGCCGCCTCCAACAGAGTGAATGGCCGATATGTACTGAACATCAATCCATCAAATCTCCTTATTTCAACAATGAAATCCGATTATCTTTGAAGCAAATCGAAGAGCTAAGAGAGCTGCACAAGATCAACAGGTATGATCTTAAATAGGTTCGTAAATCGAGAGATTTTGGAGTCCAAATCCGCTGCAATTGGAGCCGATTTCCGGCGTCATGCTGAGCTCGAGTTCGCCACCCTTTTAGCTGAACGACGGCGATGCAGGGTGCTTCAAGGTGGACAACTCCGATCGGGTTCCGGCGAAGCATGGCGGCGGCGAAGGTGAACCCTAGTTCACGATAATGGGATTGAAACATGGAAGGTTTTATTTCAGAGGAAGAAGGTGGTTGGATTTTATTTTTTTATTTAATTAATTTAAAAGTTATCAATGCATTAAAAATCATATCTTACTCATATGATAACGAAATTCGACGATTTCAGTTTTATTGGATTCGGAGTGACAAGATCTACACCATGGAACGGACTAGAGATGATTCTGAGAAGATCGAAATTGGACTAAATTTTTAGATCTGAACCACTCAGATTCAAAGAAATGTGAGAAATTCTCTTTTATTTCTTCTTAAATAATTAAATTTATTTATGATTGTGTTATCACCAATACACTATGAAATTCTGTTTGTTATGAGACGTGGTTTGATTCTACGATTGATGTGTTGTATAGATCTGTTGATTTAGTGATATGGTGTTATAATAAAATTGTCGAAACAAGTCTATCCTTTTTATAAGAAAATTGTTAGAACACATCGACCATTTTTTTTGTTGAAATAAAATGAGTGCAACAAAATTGAACGACACTATTTTTATCGTCTGGTTGAATTAGAACATTAAACAAAAATAAATAAATGAAAAGAACTATTCTTATCATTTTAGTGAATTAGAATCAACAAATTATAGAGTTGTAGTTTCAACAAAATATAAAATGTCACTTTTGTTGAAATCAAATTATCATGTTATTTGTTACATTTAAACAAGGGGGGTTTTGTGTACAACACAAAAGAATCATTTTTATTGTCATTAACATACATTAGAATTAGTATGTTAATTAATAATCATTTTCACCGTCATAACGTACACTAGAATCTGTACATTAACATAAGAACCATTTTTATAGTCGTTATATATATTAGAATCTATGTATGAAATTAAAAGGACATTTTGTCACTTTGAAATAAATGAAGTAAAAACAACATTTTGCTTAAAAATGTACATGGTGATTAAAAACAACATTTTGCTTAGAAATGTATATTGAGATTAAAAATGTCATTTTGTATTAGAAATGATTGTTTTTGTCATATTAAAAGGAATGGATATTTTTGTTCACATAAAAGGAAAATGAACATTTTTTTTTAATGCTAAAAGGGATTAAATAAAATAGAAAAATAACATTTTGTTTATATTAAAAAGGATATAGACAAAAATCATATTTTTCATATTAAAAAGGACATAGACAAAAATCATATTTTGTTTATATTAAAAAGGACATAGACAAAATTTATATTTTGTTTACATTAAAAGGATTAGACAAGATCATCACATTCCTTTTACATTAAAAGGATCTAACAAATTATCACATTTTTGTTGAATTGAAATTGATCAAACAAAATTTACATTTTTGTTAAGTTGAAATTATCATTTTGGTTTGCATCAAAAAGGAGATTCATTTTTGTCACTTTGAAAGGAATGAAGTAAATTCATTCATTTTTGTCACTTTAGAAAATGTAGATTTTTATTCATAAAAAGAATGAACTAGAAAATGTATATTTGTATACATAAAAGGAATGAAATAAAAAATGTATATTTTTATACATTAAAAGAATGAACTAGAAAATGTATATTTTTATACATTAAAGAAGTATGAATTGAAATTGTATATTTTTATACATTAAAAAGGTATTAGAATAAAAGGTACATTTTTGCTAGAAAATGAATATTAAAATAAAAGACACAATTTTTGTCAAAACTTGATTTGTGAAAAAAGAATAACATTTTTGTCAATACTTGATTAGTTAAAAAGGATGAAACAAAAATGAATATTTTCGTGTATTAAAAAGGATGAAATAAAAATGAATATTTTGCGTATTAAAAAGGATTAAACAAAAATGAATATTTTCGTGTATTAAAAAGGATTAAGCAAAAATGAACATTTGTTTACATTAAAAAGAAGTAGATAAAAATATATAGTTTTGTTTACTTTAAAAAGAGTTAAACCAAAATAGCATTTTTGGTCATTAAAAAGAATTACTCAAAAGATTTAAAAGTTAATATTTTTATTGTCGATTAGTTACAATAAAAAGATTAGAAATAAAAACATACATTTTTATGTAGTGTTGATCTCATTTAAAGGAGTAGAATTAAAAACATATATTTTTATGTAATATCATTCTCATTAAGGAGAATAGGATTAAAAGAATTGAAATATATGTCATGATGTTGAAATGCTTGATGTGTTAAATATAATGTTAATATATTCAGATTGACTTCCATTTACAAGTTACCCGACTTGTTTATGTGATTGGGTCGATAATTTTTACACATCTCCCAAGTGCACAAATAATTTATTATTTGATGGTTGGATGAAACTCCACACGGGTGTTGGGATGATATCTGATCTACACTAGTCCCAATATTTGGTGTAGAATCCACTTTGGTTGATTTATTGGATGTTTGATAATTATTTATTATGCTTGTTGATTTCATATGTTGATTGAGTCATATTCCAATAAAGGATATTCTAGAAAAAAATATTTTAGAAAATGTCTTAGAATAAGAAATAAAGAGAATATTTTAGAAAAGAATATATTTTAGAAAAATATATTTATTGAATGAACTAGTTATTAACTAGAATAAATCACTAAATTAAGATTTAATGAAGTTTTCCAATTAGTGAATATTTAATTGAAATTAAATTTAATAAATTGGATTTTGGGTTTGTCGTGAATGGTGTCTTCAATAACACCTTTCTTAAACCCATTTGAAAAGAATAAATTTTTTAACTAAGATTACTAGAGTTTCAAACTATATTTTGTAATTGGAATAAAAATGATATGTGAATTGAGTTTATCGTGAACAATGTCTTTAAACGACATATGTTCTTTAACTCAATTGACAGTGAGAATATGATTTGAAATCTATAAATCCTTATTTAATATTTAAATGGGAATTTTCCAAAAAGTAAAGTTTTCCGATTTAATATGTTAAATTGGAGTTGAATGGAATTCGAATTAATAATAACTGAGATAAGCTTCTGTAAAAGAAGACCGATACTACATATGGAATTTAAGAGGCTTTGCCGTAATTCCATTTATATTATTGGTTGGATACAGAAATTTATAAACGATTATATATTGACTTGATTTCTGTGAAGATTCCAGATTTTATGGAAGACGATTTTGGGTTTATCGTGAACTACGTTTCAAATGACATTAGTTCTTTAAACCCAGTTAAGCATAAAATTAATCTCTTAATTTAAGTAATCATTTAATAATGATTTTTGATATTTAAAACCGAATTGGGTTCTTAATAAATCTTTAAAAGAAATATTTAAGAATAAATGTAAAGAATTAATTTTTGATAAGATAATGTGAATATTTTTATTTAAAAAAATATTCTGAATTGGAATGTGGCGTTGGATGTGCTTCTGTAGTACTTGATTTTTAATTATAAAAATATGTGAGTTATTCGGAAAGACCGGGTTTAACCCATTCCGAATAATTACTACGACGACGAAGAGTCAAAGATGAAGATGGTGGTTGAAGACCGTTGATCTTCACATGGAATGGATGTGTTGCTACAGAGACCCTTGATGGGAGTAGCTACCTTGAAGGGGCTTCAGTGGTGGCCGTCCGGACTATTGTTGATTGTTCGGATTTGGTTTTCACTCAGACCCAGAGCATAAGCTAGTAAATGGATGCGTGTCTGACATTGGATTTCGTTCCATGTGAATTAAATCGATTTCTGTTAATGTATGTCTGTTTGGTGGTGGAGGATTTATTCTCTGCTTAACACCCTGGTATATATTAATAGTGATTGATCGCATGGCGTGAATTGTCAATGTGGCACGCCAAGATGCAAATGATCAAGGCTTTTGTCGAAAAGTAGGGCCTTGTAGGATGATCAATGTATAACCTATTACGGCATAGCTTTGTGTATATCGTGACTTCGCGAGCCTCACACCCCGGTATGAGTCAAAAACGGGATATGGACCGTAGGGAGTGCACACGTTTCTTTCTAGCTAGTGGTAGTGTCAGTACTTAAACTAGCTGGCATTTTACTTATGTGGATGATGGATTTTGAGGCGCCTCGGATTTTTTATAGGCCGTTAGTGGTCATACTATAGGTCCAAAGGAACCGGGAAACGTGTGTTCAGGCATAACCAATCCACTGCCGATAGGCGGGGACCGGCCCTACCGCTCCAAGGGTTCACTGCGGGGGATCCTGAGGCATTTGCTAGAGTGTCTCGAATCGGAGAGGAGCTTGCCCCTAGCCTCGACTCATGATGGAAATCCAATTTCCAATACGACCTTGCGGGTTTTGATTGTAGAACTAGTATGACGACATAGTAGGATGGGGTACTATGCCATCTATGATTGATACATTATGATTGAAATTGTTTTGGAAATATGTATATACCCATAGATATACACACTAGTATTAAATCCGTTTTACCGTATCAAGCATCTTTTGACCATTATAAGGTAAAACCCTATCCTCCGGTTTGCGTTGCATTGTGTGATGGGACTTGAGTCTTATAATGGTTTCATTTTTCTAAAAAAGCATTGCGTTGTTTAACGTCTTACTTTATTTTATGCACTGGCAATCCAATGGAGTAAACCCGTTCCGCGTTAGCGGCGTGGTCCTGTGATTAGCCTTATTATTAGATATGTTAAGTTAAGATTTCTCATACCAGTCCCATGACTGACCTGTAGTTTATTTCACTGGCAAACTTGGGTGCCCTTATTTTCCACACGGGCAGTCGAGTAGCTTTTTGCAGATATATTTACAGGATCCTGGTTTATAGCTGAAGCGGTTTTCGGAAAGCTCTGTATCCGTGTATTCCTTTCAGTTGTATATTTGTAATATTTTTCTGCTGCTATTTAAATGTAATTTAAAACTCTGATATTATTGTATTTCTATTTTTGTAATAAGTATTCATACTCTGTTACATTCTTGTACTCTGATGTAATTGTTGTAATCAACGATAAAATGTTCTTCAGTTTATGTTTTGATGTGTGTTGTTCTCAAAGCAATCCAGGCTTGCCTTTACTGGGAAGTTTGGGTCGTTTCAATGAAGACAGTGTTTAGTAGCACCCGACACCCGTCGTCCACAGACCATGGACGGGTTGTATGCTTGTTTGTTTGATTTTGATGTGTAGTTGATTGTGTGATGTTATGTGAAATGAAATAAAATATTTATATAGTTGAAATAAAATATTATATAGTGGAAAATATTTTATTGTTAAAAATAGAATTTTTAACGTGTATATGAAATGAAATAAAAATAAACAAATCAGACGATATGTTTATATACACACATTTGACTGATATTGATTGGGACGTTAAATTTTACACATCGCCCAACTGCACAAATAAAATCTGTGTTTGATTGTTTGAAACCCCACACGGGTATTGGGATGATATATGACGTACACTAATCTCAATAATTAGTTGTATGTCGATCGATTGATTGACAGACTGTTATAAGCGTTGAATATTTATATTTGATGCTTATACAGTGTAGAATGCACTTTGGATGATGGTTGATTATTTGTCGTTGTTGATATATACATTCGTTGTACGGAAGTCCATAGAAATAAAATCTATGGTAATTGATTGGGCCTCATTCCAGTTCTGAAATAGAATGTTTGAAGAGAACTATTTGAATAAAATATTTGAATAGAAATATTTGAAAAAGAAATATTTGAAATTGAATATTTGAAAATAGGAATATATGAAGCCGTGTTGATTAGATTGACGCCATTTTGACGTGAACGATATTTATATCGATTTTATTCATTTTGTAATGAATATCGAAAGTGATTTCAAAATATGATATTTTGAATAGAATTGAAATTCGAGTTGAAATTGAATAGAATTAAAATTCGAGTTGAAATTTAATAGAATTGAAATTGAATTGAAATGAATTCGAATTGAAATTGAATAGAAATGAATTTGGATTGAAAGTGAATAGAAATGAATTCGAACTGAAATTAAATAGAAATGAATTCGAATTGAAATTGAATAGAAATGAATTCGAATTGAAAACGAACGGAAATTGAATTAGAAATCAATTTGAATTGAAATCAATTTGAAATGAATTTAAAACAAATTTATAGTGAAAAATTCAATCTTGATTTGAATTTGAAAATGAAGTTGAAATCGTTTCGAAAACGAATTTAAAATGATTTATAAAATACGTTTTAAAAGGAAATCGACGAAGTATATATTATATATATAATATAATGGCCCGAATAGAACACGATGCGCTGTAGTAGTTCGTGAATTTCGACCATTAACTTCGAATGGATATTGCGGGAGATCCAACTGTCGGATTCTCCTAAAACCGGAACCGTTGGGTTCGTATAGAAAAGAGCTTTCTAACGAATATTAGAAATTAGAAATCTAACGGTTGGATTTGGAATTATGTCCAAATCAAATTTGGAAAAGGTCGTTGTAAGTGCAGTTCGATGGCCGTTGATGGAAATCAACTGTATGGGCCTTGATAAAATTATTAAAAATAGTAATAATTTGTGTAAAATCATAAGAAATGATTTGGGAAGAATTGGGATGAAAAGCTCCATATTTGAAAAGATGAAAATAGATTTTTATCAAAATGAACCAGTTTTGAACAAGAATGATACTTTTATTTATTTTTAAATAAATAAATTTAATTTGAAAAGGGCCTTAAAAGTAACCAGAATTTCGAATTATTGAATTGGAATGGATTTGAATCGAAATTGTCTTTGGAATATTTCGATGTTGGATTTTGTGATTATACAGATATCGTTATGGAAATTTGAAAGATATATTTATATCGTTATTTCCAATACGATATTTGTTGGTCGTAGAATTTAATATTGAATATATGCTGATATATTTTCTATTCGGAGCCTTGTATTTAATATCAAATGTGATTTGGGTTTGTCGTGAACTGTGTTTTAAATGACACTGATTCTTTAACCCAGTTAAAGATTAAAACTAAGTGGAGTTTTAATGAATCTTTAATTAGATTGAAAAGATCAAAAATGGAGTATCACCAGTTTTGCTCCAGGCGATAGTTAAATCTTTAATTAGATTTGAACGTGAAATAGTAATTGAATTTACCGATAACACTGTGGTGTTAGATATGAAGTATGACTAGTTTTACTTCATTGGATGAATAGGTGGGGATTGGGAAGTAAAATAAATGATTACTTCGGTGTGGTTCGCTAATACCGACTAGTTTGAATTGATATTCAAAGAAGATTAAAGAATAAATTTAAAGAATTTATCTTTGATAAAATTAATGGGAACCTTTCCCAAAGCATAAGAATATTTGTATAAAAGAATATTCTGAAGTGGAATGAGGCATATGTTGTGTTTGTGTAACACTTATTTATTATATACGCGAGTTATTCGAAAAGACTGGGTTTATCCTATTCTGAATAACTGATTCGACGTGGTGTCGAGGATGAAGACGGTGGTCGAAGACCGGAGGTCTTCACGTCGTTTGGGTGATTACTGATGATCCTGATTGGGTCGTACACCCAAGAGGAGGGAATCGGTTAGTGATCCTCCAGACGTACTTGGAGATCGATGGGTATGCGGGGTACTAGGTGCCTCCGGTTTCGTTCAGACCCAGAACGGACTTGTAAATGGACTGTGTGTCTGACATTGGATTTTAGTCTGTGTGATTGATTTCTATTAAATATATATCTGTTTGACGGCGGAGAATTTATTCTCTTGCTTAATGCCCTTCTCTGAGACGTACGAGCTCAGGGGTTATATATCGATGGATATCAATCGCATGGAGTGAATTGCCTGTGTGGCATGCCTAAGTGGAAAATGATCAAGGCTTCTGTTGAAAAGAAAAGTCTTGTGGTTGATGATCAAAGCACGGCCTGTGTGGCATAGCTTTGTGTAGCGTTGATTCGCGAGCCTCACACCCCGGTTGTGAACCAGAAACTGGAGAGGACATCAGGGAAGGCATGCGTTTCCTTCAAGCTAGAAGTGGCGTCAGTGGTTTTACACGCCCTGACGAGTTTGACTTATGTGGTTGTTTCTATTGCGAGGCACCTCAGATATATCGCTCGATCCGGGACCGATGGAGTCATTGAACTCATTGACAACCCATAGGGTGGGGAAACGTAGTGTTCAGGCATTTTAATCCACATCGGTGGACCGGCCCTGACGATCCAAAGGCTTGACTGAGTACTTGCCTGAGCGGCGGGCTAGAGCATCTCGAATTCGGTGGAGGACGATCCCTTGCCTCGGTTCATAGATGAAAATCCAATTTCCAAATACGTGACTTTGCGGTTTTGATTGTAGAGCCTAGTATTGGCGACATGACATATTGTACCCAAGCCGCCTATGATTGATACTTATGATTTGAAGTTGTTTTATACACTAGGCACTTATAATAGTATCAAATGATTTGTTTTAAACGTACTAAGCATGTTTGGCTATTATAAGGGGAAACCCTATCCCCCGGCTTGCGTTGCATTGTGTGATAGGACCTGGGTCTTATAATAGCTTCATTTTTCCAAAAATCATTGCGCTGTTTTGTTATATGCACTGGTATTCTTGGGAGGAAACCCGTTCCGTGTTATACGACGTGGTCCCTTGATATATTTGATTTAAAGTAAAATTTTAAATAACTGTTTTAGTTTTCACACCAGTCCCATTACTGACCTGGAGTTTATTGTTTTAATCTAAACTCTAGGTGCCCTTATTTTGACACGGGCAACTAGTAGTTTTGGATTTGCAGATTTATATTCACAGGATCCTGTTTTACAGTTAGAATGATATCCGGAAAGCTTTGTATCCGTATATCTCCTTCAGTTGTGTATTGTATTATTTTCTGCTGCTATGTATTTAAATGTAATTTAAATCTCTGATATTTCTGTGTAATATTCATTTATACTCTGTATATTCTTGTATTCTGATGGTATTGTTGTAATATACAATGAAATGTTCTTCCGTCTGCGTTCTAATTTGTCGTTTTCTCAAACAATCAGGCGTTTCGTACGGTCTTAGTCGGTTTAGCGACTGAGTCGGATCGAGCGGAATTCCCGGTCATAACACTAGAATTTGTTTAATTATATCTTTCTAATGAATGTGAAAAATTCAAATTTCATAATATAAATTGAAAGTTATGTCTAGTTTAAAATTTAAAATAGTCACTATGGAATTTACATATATTTTAATAATATATAGCCCTTAAAAGTAGCTATTTTGCAAACGACCTCCGTTTTCGATGAAACCACTTTTGTTGGATTCGGAATGTCAAATTATTATTTGGTTTCAAATTTCATAATTTATTTGGAATTAATATGTGAGCGTGGAAAATTTAAACGTGCTTTCTAATTTCAGTTTAAATTTAATCGACTAGAAAAAGGCCATTTTTCAAACAGTCTCCAAATTTGACAAAATTAACTTTTTTAGGATTGTATTATCAAAGCATAACTAGATTTATTTTTCTGTTTTTGGAGTCAGTATGTGGCCCCGGTAAATTAAAATGTACGTTCAAATTCAATATTGACCTCTATATTAATTTATATTTTAATTTTAATGAAAACTAATCGAAACAGTCTAATTGGCTTACGAAACATATTCCGTTGTGTTCGGAATGGTGGTATTTGGTTAGGGACGACAGTCGTTGGGTTTGATTTGTAGATCGGAAGATTAAAACAAGTAAAGATAAAATTAAATAATATATATATACACATACCCTAGTTTATAAACCCTAACCCTACATTCACTTTCCCTTTTCTGAGCCAGCAGTTTCAAACGAACAGCCAGTAACCCATCGACTAATCCAGGCGTTATTGGGTTCGACTCTCAACGGAGAAGTTGATCGGCTAGAGGTGGGGATGCCATCGATGGCCACGGTCCGACAATCGATACATGGAGGAGGCGGGAATTTTGGGTTGAAGCTGGCACGATTTTGGGGTTATCACGATGGCTACCGTCCACCTGAGGGAATCGGTCCGACGACATTGGGGGCGGCGGTGCTCTGGCTACCCACGGCAGCGACAAGGCGATCTCTGATCACCTGGGGAGGCGGCAGCGACGTTAATTTTGATTGAGCGGTTTTGGGTTTCCGGAACGACGGGTTTAAAAAGGAAGAAGGCAACATTTGTTTTAAACGTTGTTAACTAGGGGTAATTAATTTTGATTATAATTTAATTATTTTAGTTATGTAATTAATGTATAAACCATCATAAATTTTGCATACGAGCTCAGAAAATTACAAACTCAGTCACGTTGAAATCATGGCGACAAACTCTACAACATGGAACTGACCAGAACGGAAACGCAGCAAATTGGATTTTCAGCTGAATTAAATGCGCGTTTAATTCAGTTTGAAAATAAAATCATCCAGTAAAGACTGACGGAGTGGAACCCAAAGTGAGAACTCTATCACTCAAATCAATTTTGTTATGTTATTTATTTTTGTAGTTCAACACACGAACTCACACAAATCATTTGAATTGGAAGCGATGTATGGATATTAGCTACACTCGCATTTCATACTCCGCGGATGGCCACTTTGGGCGCCGTAAATGGCATTGGGTAGATGAGTATTTATTTATAAGGATGATTTGGCAATTTGTGTATTCTGATGGTGATTTTGTGATAGATGAAAATGTACATGAATATTCATTTATATATTGAACTGTGAAAATTGCTTAGTTAGAAAAATAATTCAAACTGAATTTGAATTGATTAAATTTATTAACCAATGATTTATTTAAATCGGTTGTTATTGTTTGAAAACCCCATATGGGTACTGGGATGATATTTGACATACACTAATCCCAATGTTTAGTCATATGTCAATCGATTGATTGACAGACTGTTGTGAGCGTTATTTGTTTATTTTAAAGCTTATACAGTTATATAATGCACTCTGGATGATGTTTGAATGTTTATTGATTATTTATCATTATAGTTGAATACGTGTGATGTATGAAATCCATATAACTGAAATTATATGGTAATTAATTGAGTCTGATTCCAAACCAGAAATAATGAATATTTTTAAATAATATTCAGTGAATAATTAAAATATTGTTTTGATGTCCGATTTTGGATGGACATGAAAATATGGAAATACATGAACCCGAGTTAAGTAGAAGTGCGCCATTTTTACTCAAACGGAATTTTCTGTCGATATTATTCATTTTATAATGAATATCAAAAAGATTTGATTTCAAAATATGATATTTTGAAAATATTATCATTTTAATATTATAATGATATAGAATATTCAATTTTGATTTAAAATTGAAAATGAAGTTGAAATTGTTTCAAAATGAATTTATAAAAGATTTATAAAATACTTTTCAAATGAAAATCGATGATACATATATTATATATAATGGCTTGAATAGAACGCGCCGCGCAGCGACAATTCGCGAATTTCAACCATTAACTTCAAATTGAGGTAACGAGAGATCCGGCCGTCGGATTCTCGTAAAACTGGAATCGTTGGGTTCGTATCGAAAAGATATTTCCAATGAATATAAGAGATTTAAATTTGAGTGGTCAGATTTCAAATTATGTCCAAATAAATTTCAAAAAAGGTCGCTATTAATGCAGTTCAGTGGCCTTTTTGGAAACTGACTAAAATGGCAATATTAAAATTATTAAAAACATGGAAAAATTATGTAAAATCATAATAAATAATTTGGAAAGATTTTGGATGAAAAATTCCAGTTTTTAAAATATAAAAATGTATTTTTATCTAAATGAATTATTTAATAACTAGAATAATAATCCAATTATTTTTAGAAATAATATTCTGGATTGAAAATGGGTTTTAAAATAACCAGTGTTATCCAACGTATAAAGGGGAATGGATTTGAATGGAAATAATCTTCGGAATATTTCGATATTTGATTTCGTGAATATATGGATATCATTGAGGAATTTGGAAGATACAGATATCGTTATACCTAATACGATGTCCGTTGGTTTTAGAATTTGATATTGAATATAAGCTGATATAATTTCAATTCTGAGCCTTATATTTAATATCGGATTAGATTTTGGGTTTGTCGTGAATGGTGTCTTCAATAACACTATTCTTAAACCCCATTGGGGAAGGAATAAATCTTTTAACTAAGATTTAGAGAATTTTACCAGTTAATTAATTTAATTTAATTCGAACTGGATTTTGGGTTTATCGTGAGCGCTGTTTTAAATAACATTAGTTCTTTAATCAAATTAGTTGTAAAAATATGATCTGGAATTTATAAATCTTTTTATCAAAATTTAAGGGAAATTTCCAAATTAAAGTTTTCCAAATTAATACATTAAATTGGAGTTGAATGAAATTCGATTTGGTAATAATCAAGATGAGCTTCTGTAAAGGAAGGCCATTACTATATATGGACTTTAAAAGGCTTTGCCGTTATTCCATTTATATTATTAGTTTGATATGGAAATTTATATCGATTATATACTGTTATGATTTCCGTGTAGATTCCATTTTGATGGAAGATGATTTTGGGTTTATTGTGAACGATGTTTTAAGTGACATTGGTTCGTTAACCCAATTAAAGACAGGACTAATTTCCTAAAAATAAATAATCATTAAGTAATGATTTTTGAGATTAAAACCAAGTTGGAATTTTAATAAATATTTATTTAGATTGGAATGTGGATAAGGTAATTAAATTTATCGGATTCATGGAATGATCGAGAATAGAGTACCACCAGTTTTACTCCATGCGATAGGAAAATCTTTAATTAGATTTGAACGTGAAATGGTAATTAATTTCATTGATAACACAATGGATATTCGATATGGAGTACTACCAGTTTTGCTCCATGGGTCGAATATGTTGGGATTGGAAATAATAAAATAATAAATGATTACTTCAGTAAGGCTCGATAATCCCGACTAGTCGATAAACCTTAATTTGGTTTAGAAATTGTTAAAAGATATAATAAAATCTTTTGAAACTGATATCCAAAGGAAGATTAAAGAAAAAATTTAAAAGAATTTATCTTTGATAAAATTAATGGGAACCTTTTCCTAAAAATGTGAATATTTGAATAAAAGAATATTCTGAATTGGAATGAGGCATATGATGTATTTTTATAGCACTTGATTATTGATTATAAAATACGCAAGTTATTCAGAAAGACAGGGTTATCTCATTCTGAATAACTGGTAAAATGACTAAAAGTCAACGATGAAGACGGTGGTCGAAGACTAGAGATCTTCACATCGTATGGATGATTACTGATGTCTTGATTGGGTTGTACACCCAAGACAAGGTAATAAGTGGTGATCGTCCAGACATACTTGGAGATCGACCAGATACGCGAGGGCCTATCTCCTGTATTGGACATATGGGAAGAGGAATAAGGTGCCTCCGTTTTCGTTCAGACCCAGGACGGACTTGTAAATGGATGGTATGTCTGACATTGTATTTCTTTATACTGTATCCGTTGATCTCTGCGAAATATGTATATGTTTGATGGCGGAGAATTTATTCTCTTGCTTAACACCCTTCTCTAAGACGTACGAGCTTAGAGGTTATATATCGGTGGAAATTTGTGGTACGGTATGGATTGTCAATGTAGCATGTTGAGATGCTAATAATCAAGGCTTTTGTTGAAAAGCAGAGTCTTGTGGATGATGATAAAGCACGGCTTTAATTAGCATAGCTTTGTGTATAACGTTAATTTGCGAGCCTCACACCCGGTATAAGTCAAAAACGGGGTAGTGACTACGGGAGTGTACAACGTTTCTTTCTAGCTAGGAGTGGTGTCATGGCATGGAGCCTAGACATTTTTACTTATGTGGATGATGGAATGAGGCTCCTCATATATTGAGTCCCTAGTGGCTCATAGATAGGTCTGATAGGATCGGGAAACATGTGTTCAGGAATAACCAATCCACTAAAGTAAGTGTGGACCAGCCCTGAAGATCCAAGGGTTCACTGCGGGGGATCCTGAGGCATTTGCTAGAGTGTCTCGAATTTGGAGGAGCCATCCCTTGCCTCGAATCATAGACGGAATCCAATTTCCAATACGCGACTTTTCGGTTTTAGTTGTAAACCTATATGGCAACATAGTAGGATGGGGTACTATGCCGTCTATGGTTAATACATTTAAATTTGAAGTTGTTTTCTTTACTTATAGTAATAATAAAAGATAAATTTTGCGTCCAAGCATATTTGTCCATTATAAGGTAAAGCTCTATCCTCCGGCTTGCGTTGCATTGTGTGATGGGACCTGAGTCTTACAATGGCTTCATTTTTCCTTTTTAGCATTGCGTTGTTGTTTAGGGTATCTTTGGAGGAAACCCATTCTGTGTTATACAGCACGGTCCCTTTATTTACCCAACTTTAAAAATAAAGTTAATAACTGTTTTAATTCTCACACCAGTCTCATGACTAACTCGGAGCTTATTGTTTTTACCCAAACTCTAGGTGCCCATATTTTCCACTCGGGCAGCTAGTAGTTTTGGTTTTTTGCAGATATTTCTTTTCCCAGAATCCTGGATTACAGCTAGAGCTATATTAAAAAGCTTTGTATCCATGCATTTCTTTCAGTTGTGGTAGTTGATATTTTCTGTGACGGCCTGGTATTTCGCTCGATCCGAATCAGTCGTTAAACCGATCTAAACCGTTCGAAACCCCTGATCGTTGAGAACAGGACACAACAGAAACGCAGACGGAAGAACATTTCATTGTTATTACAACAATTCTATCAGAATACAAGAATATACAGAGTATAAATGAATAAATTACATTCGATAAATATCATAGATTACAATAAATTACATAGCAGCGGAAAATAATACAAAGCACAACTGAAGGTGATATACGGATACAGAGCTTTCCGGATATCATTCCAGCTGTAAACCAGGATCCTGTGAATATAAATCTGCAAAACCAAAACTACTAGCTGCCCGTGTCGAAAATAGGGGCACCCAGAGTTTAGGTTAAAACAATAAACTCCAGGTCAGTCATGTGACTGGTGTGAGAACTAAAACAGTTATTAAAACTTTATTTTTAAAAGAGAGTAATTCAAGGGACCACGCCGTATAACACGGAACGGGTTTTCTCCCAAGAATACCAGTGCATAGAATAAACAACGCAATGCTTTTTCGAAAAATGAAGCTATTATAAGACCCAGGTCCCATCACACAATGCAACGCAAGCCGGAGGATAGGGTTTTCCCTTATAACAGCCAAACATGCTTGGTACGTTTAAAACAAATCATTAGATACTATAATAAGTGTATAGTGTCAAAGCAATTCAATCATAAATATCAATCATAGGCGGCATAGCTACCATCTACTATGTCGCCATACTAGTTCTACAATTAAAACTGAATCACACGTATTGGAAATTGGATTTCCATCATGAGTCGAGGCAAGGGGCAAGCTCCTCTCTGCGCTCGAGACACTCTAGCAAATGTCCCAGGGTTACGCACTCTGGGAAACCCCTGGATCGGTTGGTCCGCTCCTCACTTACGTAAGAGGATTATTTATTCCTGAACTCACGTTTCCCGGTCCTTGCAGACCTATAATCGAGGCGCCTCATTCCAACAACCACAAAGGTGAAAAGTATATAAATGTCAGGGCTGGTAAGTCACTGACACCACCAAAGTTAGAAAGAAACGCCGTGCTCTCCCAACGGTCCGTATCCCGTTTTTAACTCATACCGAGGTGTGAGGCTCGCGAATTCACGTTATACACAAAGCTGCCACGTAAGCCGTGCTTTGATCATCAACCACAAGACTTTGCTTTTCAACAGAAGCCTTGATCCATGCAACTCAGCATGCCACACAGGCAATTCATGCCATGCGATTGATATCTATCGATATATAACCTCTAAGCTCGTACATCTCAGAGAAGGGCGTTAAGCAAGAGAATAAATTCTCCGCCGCCAAATAGATATATATTTAACAGAAATCAATCAACACAGAATAAAATCCAATGTCAGACAGACAATCCATTTACAAGTCCGTTCTGGGTCTGAACGAAACCGGAGGCACTTTCCTCGCATATCCATCCGTCTCCAAGTACGTCTGGACGACCCCCAACTATTTCCATCCTCTTGGGTGTACAGCCCGATCAGGATCGTCAGTAATTGCCCAAACGATGTGAAGACTTCCGGTCTTCGACCACCGTCTTCATCTTCGAATTATCGTCGAATCGGTTATTCAGAATGGGTATAAACCCGGCCTTTCCGAACAACCCGCGTATATTAAAAACAAATGTTACACAACTCAACATACGCCTCATTCCAATTCTGAATATTTTGTTATTTAAATATTCACATCTTTTGGGAAAGGTTCCCATTAATTTTATCCAAGATAAATTCTTTAAAATTTATCCTTTAATCTTCCTTTTGATGTCGTTTCAAACCAAATTATGGTTTTCTGAACTAGTCGAGATTAGCGAACCACACCGAAGTAATTATTTATTTTATTTCCCAATCCCAACCTATTCATCCCATGAAGAAAAACTGGTAATACTCCATATCTAATACTACGGTGTTATCGGTAAGATTAATTACCATTTCCCGTTCAAATCTAATTAAAGATTTAACTATCGCTTTGGAGCAAAACTGGCGATACTCCATTCTCGCTCATTTCTAAATTTGATAATTTAGATTACCAATTCACATTTCAATCTAGTTGCAGATTCGTTAAAACTCCTTTTACTGGGTTAAAGAACTAGGTGTTATTTAAAACACAGTTCACGACAAACCCAAATCACATTTCAACCTAATTGCAGATTCGTTAAAACTCCTTTTACTGGTTTAAAGAACTAGGTGTTATTTAAAACACAGTTCACGACAAACCCAAATCACATTTCAACCTAATTGCAGATTCGTTAAAACTTCTTTTACTGGGTTAAAGAACTAGGTGTTATTTAAAACACAGTTCACGACAAACCCAAATCACATTTTATTTGTTATCGGGTTAAGGAACTAGTGTTGTTTAAAACACCGTTCACGATAAACCCATTTCAAATCTAATCAAATATATTAGAAATTCCGATTATTTAAAACCCCTTTTTAAATCTAATTTATTTATTTAAAAATAATTGGGTTTTAAATTTAGTTCAAAACTAGTTCATTTCGATAAAAATCCATTTTTATCTTTTCAAATATGGAGTTTTTCACCCCAATTTTTCCCAAATCATTTCTTATGATTTTACACAAATTATTACTATTTTTAATAATTTTATTAAGGCCCGTACGGTCGATTTCCAACAATGGCCATCGAACTACACTTACAACGACCTTTTTCAAATTTGATTTGGATGTATCTCCAAATCCAACCGTTAGATTTTAAATTTCAAATATTCATTAGAAAGATCTTTTCGATACGAACCCAATGGTTCCAGTTTTAGGAGCATCCGACGGTCGGATCTCCCGTAATGTCCGTTTGAAAAAAATGGTCGAAATTCACGAACTGCCGCGGCGCGGCGCGTTCTATTCAGGCCATTATATTATATATATAATATATATAATATATATTTCGTCGATTACTATTTAAAACGAATTTTATAAATAGTTTTGAATTCGTTTCAAAAACAATTTCAACTTCCATTTCAATTCAAATCAAAATTGAATTTTTCCTTATAAATTCGTTTTAAAATTCATTTCTATTCAATTCAAATTTCAATTCAATTTGAATTCATTTCAATTCGTTTTCAATTCGAATTCGTTTTCAATTCAATTCAATTTCAAAGTCGTTTTCTATTTGATTCAATTCAAATTGGTTTTCTATTTGATTCAATTCAAATTTGTTTTCTATTCGATTCAATTCAAATTGGTTTTCTATTCGATTCAATTCAAATTGGTTTTCTATTCGATTCAATTCAAATTGGTTTTCTATTCGATTCAATTCAAATTGGTTTTCTATTTGATTCAATTCAAATTGGTTTTCTATTTGATTCAATTCAAATTGGTTTTCTATTTGATTCAATTCAAATTGGTTTTCTATTTGATTCAATTCAAATTGGTTTTCTATGTTCAATTCATTTCTGTTTTCTATTTGAATCAAACTCATTATATATTCGATTGAAATCAGATTCGTTTTATATTCAATTCGAATTCAATTTGTTATATATTCAATTCGAATTCGTTTTCTATTCAATTTGATTCAAATTTCATTTTAAAATATGCGATTTTGAAATCACTTTATATTCAATTCATTTCGAAATCGTTTTATATTCCATTCATTTCGAAATCGTTTTTCAATATTCATTTCATTTCAAAATGAATAAAATCGATATAAGTATCGTTCACGTCAAAATGGCGTTAATCTAATCAACACGGCTTCATATATTCCTTCATTCTATTCAACAAATGAATGTTTATTTTTGTCAACAAACGACTAATCTCAACGAATGAGTATTGTCCACGTGTGACTATTTTTGTTAAATTATTTCGTTCAACACATGACTAATCTCAACGGATGAGTACAGTCAACACATGAACCTTTACTTTATATTGATAAAGATGTAAAATTTATTGTTAAAATATTACGTTCAACACATGACTAATCTCAACGGATGAGTACAGTCAACACATGAACCTTTATTTTATAATATTCTTTATTTTCTAAATTGGAATGAGCCCCAATCAATTACCATATAAAGTTAATTATATGGATTTCATACAACACATGTATATAATAGCAACGATAAATAATCAACCATCAACCAAAGTGCACTACACTATATAAGCATCAAACATGGATATCTAACGCTTATAATAGCCTGTCAATCAATCGATCGACATATTTAATCAATCAGGATGAGTGAACTTCAAATTTCATCCCAACACCCGTGTGGGGTTTCAAACAATCAAACACAGATTTTATTTGTGCAGTTGGGAGATGTGTAAAATTTATCGTCCCAATCAATGTCCTTCAAATAGGTGTACATAAACAAACCGTCCGGTTTGTAAATGAATATTTATTTATTCACTTTCACGTTTAAAATTATATTTTTAACGATAAAATATTTTATTTCAACACATGAATTTCTATTCAGTTCATTCTTGAAATAAAATGATATTTTTATTTTTCTAACATATTTTAGAAAATTTCGGCGGCATAACGGCGCGATACTAGAAACGAGACGAGGCTTAGCCTTATCCCCAGTCTAGTGAAGGCCCACGCCATTCACACATCAATCAAATCAATTTCATTTCACCAAACAATTCAATCCAATCAAATAATCTAACTAATTTATGCAACCAAACAAACAAGTCCATGGTCTGTGGACGATGGTGTCAGGTGCTACTAAACACCGTCTGCATCCTAGTATATATATATGACTAGAAAAAGAAATTGAAAGGTGAGAAATTCTCACCGATAGCTATCCAATCATCTTGACTCTTCTTAGATAGAAATCTTCATCGTTATCGCAATTTTGTCACTTTCGCCCGTAGCCACTACATATGTAAAAATCAAATTTTTACTTCGTTATTCAATATATAAAAATCGAATTTTTACAATGTTATTCAATATATAAAAATCAAATTTTTACTTCGCTGCTATATAAAAAAGATTTCGCCTTTATAAAAATAAAGATTTCGCCTTTATAAAAATAAAGATTTCGCCTTTATAAACATATAGTCTTCGCCTTTATAAAAATATAGATTTCGCCTTTATAAAAATATAGTCTTCGCCTTTATAAAAATATAGTTTTCGCCTTTATAAAAATATAGTCTTCGCCTTTATAAAAATATAGTCTTCATTGCTAATATTCCTATCATGTAAAAATTATATTTTTAATTCTCTTCATAAACAAAAATCATGTTTTTACATCCTCTATATAGTAAAGTTTATATTTTCAATACTTTAAAAATATAAAAATCATATTTTTATTACTTTAAAAATATAAAGATCATATTTTTATTACTTTAAAAATATAAAGATCATATTTTTATTACTTCAAAAATATAAAGATCATATTTTTATACCGCTACTTTATATATAGAGATTATATTTTTATACCGTTTCTTTTAAAACAAAGATTATATTTTTAACTTTTAAAACCTTTCTATTTTAATAAAAATTCAATCTTGTCTATTCTTAAAAATTCGATCTTTGTTTGCTAATTTCACATGTAAAAATCATATTTTTACCGTTGTCTTATTTAAAAATAAAACCTTTTGCTACATAAAAAGAAAGCTTTATACGAATAGGAATCAAAGCATTATATATTTTAAATCGGATTTTATTTGAAGATTATATATATAATAAAACTTAAATAAATTAAATAATTAACAAATCAGAAAAATTACAACAGCCGGGGGAGTGGGAAAATCGAACTGGAGAGAGCCTCGCCGGAGCAGTGGGGTGGCGCGGGTCTCCTGAGGCGTCGCAGTCAGGTGGGAGGTCGAGGTGGGGAGGGTCGCGGCCTACGGTGGCCGGAGGGGGTAGCTCGAGCTCCTCTGGTGATGGCAGGCGCTACGGTGCAGATGGGGGGGGGGGGGGGTTCGAGAGGAGGTTGGCGCCCTCCTTTAAGGCGGCGGCGGCACCATCGGAGGAGCGGCGGCTCCTCCGCCTCTTTTCCTCCTTTTTTTTTTTGCTGATGAATCGAAAATGAAGGGAAAGGGGGGGCCAGAGCGGGTTAAAGGGGGAGAAGGGTTGACCTTTTTTTTATTATTTAATTTTAATTTTTATTCACATAAAGTAACTTTTTCTATCGACCTCGAAACAAGGCCCACCGCCTGTCATCCATAGCGTTTTACCCCCATTCCAAACACAATGGGATATGTATCGTAGGCTGATTCGTTCGTCTCGATCAGTTTCCGTTGACTTTACATTTAAATCGCTATATTGAATTTTAAACGTACATTTCAAATTACCGGGGTCACATAACAACTCTATAAATTCCATAAAAATATTTTCTAGCTTCGTATTGACAATACGGTCCTAACAAAACTAATTTCGTCGAATTCTGAGACCGTTGGAAAAATGGCCATTTTCCAGTCGCTTAAAATCAACTAAAACTGGTCAAACGCGTTTTCCTATGCCACGCTCACATATTGATTCGAAAAATTATGAAATTTGAAACCTAGCAATAATTTGACATCACGGATCCAACGAAAGTGGTTTCGTCGAAATCCGAGGTCATTTGCAAAATTTCTATTTTTAAGGGCCTGAATTCCATAGCGACTATTCAGAATTTTCAACTGGACATATCTTTTGATTCCCGCTATGAAATTTCGATTTTTCGGATTCGTTGGAAAGATATTATCAATTAGATTCTAATGTTTTTGGTTTCACTAAAATTTGGATTGTTTTGCACCCGGTATGTTCAATTGAAGTTTGAAATCGAATTATCAAACTACCGCGCCATTTTCAATTCTATTTATAATTATATATAAATATTTATATTCTAACGACGACGCGTATAATATATACGTCGAATTATATTCAAAATAAATTTCTCTTCGATATTATTTAAAATAATCTATTTTAAAAGTTTAAAATTCGCTAAAATAAAAATTTTAAACTGGCCCAGATTTTCTGGGTTATTACAATCTCGCCCACTTAAAACTTTTCGTCCCCGAAAAGGAACAAAGTCGAAGGTGGTTTGATCATTCAACTCTACGTTCGATCTGGCTTCCCTTCTCCAACTTTTCAGTTTCTGAGAATTTTCAAATTTTCAAAAATTTGGCTAACACCCTAAATTTTCGAAAAATTTCGCCATAACCTCCCCTGCACCGGGAGCCACGGGAAAATCCCGAAATTGCCATATAGGCCTTCTGATCTCAAAAAGAAAAAGAAAAAGCCAAGCGGCTAGCCTATAGGCTCATAAAATCATCATCACCCAATAAAACAGTAAATTATGTAGTAAACATGTACCTATTTGTCGGGCAAACAAATTTTATTCTTCGGCTCTAGCCTCCTTGCTATGACCTGTTCAATGTAAGTATATGTATATGCAAGCAAATGCGACCAATTTTCAATACAATTCAATATTCGGTTCAATTAGGCATAATGGTTCAAAATTATCAAACAAATAAACAAACAACACAAACATCAATCAATTAGTGAATTAACGTTTCAAATTCATAAATTTTGATACATATTTAGAAAATCTTGTTTTTGATGCCAAATCACAACAATGTGTTCTAACTATATAAGTTTTAGTTCTCACACCAGTCTAATGGAAGTATATAGAAAATTACACCTTCGAAACACGAACATAAGTTCGGATGATGATCGATCAATCATCAGAACCATCTCCGGGCGTCTAGAATGTGATTCTATATCTATCTAATATATTAAAACTTCGAATATACGTTCATGACGCGTATATGCAAAATCTTTATATATCAGATTGTCCATATTCAAAATAAATAAATTATTCAAATACGGGTAAAATGGTTTAAATTTTCAAAACAAAATTGTTTTCAATTGAAAAATATACTCTTCACACTCGTTCTAGGATACTACTGATCCTATCTCTAACGAGTCATTCTAATTGGATATTGCTACTCCAATATCTGATGAATTCTTTCGTATGGTTCTAATGTGTCTTGTTCTCGAGCTCTGTAAACCAAAGCTCTGATACCAAATGTGACGGCCTGGGATTTCGCTCGATCCGAATCAGTCGTTAAACCGATCTAAACCGTCTGAAACCCCTGATCGTTGAGAACAGGACACAACAGAAACGCAGACGGAAGAACATTTCATTGTTATTACAACAATTCCATCAGAATACAAGAATATACAGAGTATAAATGAATAAATTACATTCGATAAATATCAGAGATTACAATAAATTACATAGCAGCGGAAAATAATACAAAGCACAACTAAAGGTGATATATGGATACAGAGCTTTCCGGATATCATTCCAGCTGTAAACCAGGATCCTGTGAATATAAATCTGCAAAACCAAAACTACTAGCTGCCTGTGTCAAAAATAGGGGCACCCAGAGTTTAGGTTAAAACAATAAACTCCAGGTCAGTCATGTGACTGGTGTGAGAACTAAAACAGTTATTAAAACTTTATTTTTAAAAGAGAGTAATTCAAGGGACCACGCCGTATAACACGGAACGAGTTTTCTCCCAAGAATACCAGTGCATAGAATAAACAACGCAATGCTTTTTCGAAAAATGAAGCTATTATAAGACCCAGGTCCCATCACACAATGCAACGCAAGCCGGAGGATAGGGTTTTCCCTTATAACAGCCAAACATGCTTGGTACGTTTAAAACAAATCATTTGATACTATAATAAGTGTATAGTGTCAAAGCAATTTCAATCATAAATATCAATCATAGGCGGCACAGCTACCATCTACTATGTCGCCATACTAGTTCTACAATTAAAACTGAATCACACGTATTGGAAATTGGATTTCCGTCATGAGTCGAGGCAAGGGGCAATCTCCTCTCCGCGCTCGAGACACTCTAGCAAATGTCCCAGGGTTACGCACTCTGGGCAACCCCTGGATCGGTTGGGCCGGTCCTCACTTACGTTAGAGGATTATTTATTCCTAAACACACGTTTCCCGGTCCTTACAGACCTATAATCGAGGCGCCTCATTCCAACAACCACAAAGGTGAAAAGTATATAAATGTCAGGGATGGTAAGTCACTGACACCACCAAAGCAAGAAAGAAACGCCGTGATTCTAACGACGGCGCATATAATATATACTTCGAATTATATTCAAAATAAATTTCTCTTCGATATTATTTAAAATAATCTATTTTAAATGTTCAAAATTCGCTAAAATAAAAATTTTAAACTGGCCCAGATTTTCCGGGTTATTACATTTTCCACTACACATTATATTTATGTATATATTTTCCGCTATTTTGTAATTTAAATCTCTGATATTTATTTTTCTGTTGTATATTATTTATTCGTACTCTGATATATTTTTGTCGTATCATGTAATTGTTGTAATACCAATGAAATATTCTATTGTTTCTGTTCTTATGCATCGCATTCTCAAAGCAATTCGGACTCCTCCGTCTCTTTGGGGATCGAGGATGTTTCAGTCGTTTCAATATGGGCCTTTTTTGGATAAGAATCTAGGCCCGTTCCGAGTGGGTTGTTATGTAGAAGTTGTAGAAAAAGAACAATTTTGTTTAAACCATGTTTGGGGATGATAAAATGAATTTATAGAGTAATAATATAATATTGAATTGTGTTAAGATAAAATTAAATTATTTTGTTTTTCAAAGTAAATTGTGGCAATAACAACAATAATTGTGGATTTTTGTGTTATTAAAATAAGTTATGTGAATATTGATTAAGAATTAATATTTGAAGGTAAAAAATATTCTAATAAAGTTGCAAAGTTATTTTGTTTGAGAACAATAAATTTGTACAAATTTTTGTTGTTTAAAATATGTGGGTTTTGAAGAACGGGGAAATATTCATTTTAACAAAAATGTAAATATTAATGTCATTATATAAAAATTAATATTAAACTATATTGAAAATATTTTATTACATGTTTATATAACATCGCAAAGCTTTTACAATGTTAAGTATAATAAAAAAAAGATGAAAAAGCTTGTAATTTTTTGTGTTATTGGGACTTCCTAGCAGTTTTTTAAAGGATTTTAGTGTTGTTTGTGTCGTGATTTTGTTCAGCTTTACTAGCTTGCATTGTATTTTGTTTCTCATCCAACATGGTGAATTTATTCAGTCTATATTTGTTTTACAGCTAGGGCAAGAAAATGTCTGTAGTTGGTGAGGGGATCTACCTATCTACGGTATAATCATGTACTCATTATTTGTTGTAATGAAAATAGTGTTACCAATCACTATAAAAAATTGGTTGGCCTTGCCCAAAAAAGAGAATGTGTTAAGATATGTTATTTCATGTTGTGTTGATAAGAGTAAAATTTGTATCACTTTGAATTAATATCCCTAGTTAATTTGGGTTATTGGGTTTAAAACCCAAAGACCAAAAGAGGAGTCTGGAAGGAGAGAAAATTAAAGTATATAATTTATCCTTCTAGCTCATTTTTCTTCTTCCTGAGAGAAATACAAGAAAATTAATGGCTTCCTCCTCAATCCTAAAAGCCTAATTCTCATAATACAAAATAAACATAATTAGAGAGCTTTCAGCTCCTTTCTCAACAAGAAGAGATCACCATCAGCTCAAAATCCAACTTATTTCTCTCTTTGATTTCGAAGAAGAGGCGTTACAGTAAACTCCAATGTCTACATGTCTCTGCTGAGCATTCATAGGGATTTCAAAAGCTTAAATCGTCCTTTAGTCAAGCCAAAATCGTTGCAATCTCCCAAAATATCCAAGCAAGGTGAGTTTTAATACTCAATCATCTAGATTACATACTATTTTGTTGAATTTGCTTGAGTCTGATGTTAAAACCGAATTACTTTAATTGGAAATCGTTCTAGTAAAGTTTTACTGCTAAACATTGTCAGGGTTTAACTTTGAGTTGTTGTATCTTGCTTATTTCTCCAAGTAATTACTTGTATTAGAAGCCTTCCCAAAACCGACCCGCATATCCAGCATCTTCAAGTAAGACTGGTTAATGTGAGAGGTCTAGGTATCATGGACCATTATAATTAGTACACTTAGATGCGAGGTTAAGCCCAGCTAGTTGTAGAAACCTACCAGCACCCGCCTGGCAAATCCAGCATCTACAAGTGGATGCCTTATTATATATTTTTGTGAGTGTACATACATACATATATATATGTATATATATATATATATATTTGTGCGTGAAGTAGACCTGCCTTGGGAAAGGTATTAAGTGATTGGCATGCCTCTTATTCGGTATTAAGTGGTTAAGACTAGGTTCATTCCCAAGGTTCAATCCTTGGTTCTGGACCCAAGTCATGGCACCCGTCCTTCGAGGATTTAAGTGGCCTTTCAGATAGACTTCCTTTTACATAAGATATTAAATAGTCTTATTAGACGATAGCATATGAGTAGGGTAGTTCTCCAAGTAATTTTCGATTCTTATCTAGGGGCTCAATGAGGGCTAACCTAGGAACGGTTTATATAAATGGCCTAAAGGAACCAACGTCCAAGGAAAGTATAGTGGCTGGGAGTTCACCCGTAGGGACAATTAGATAGCAACAAAAAGGTCCTCGAGTAGGATCTTAAATGAAATCGTGTTCCTGCCACAGACCTGATAGTATGTGGTCATTACTATTTCTCGCTCTACAATATATTTTATGACATGGACGTTGGAGATGAGGTCTTAAGTGGCTAGGGTCCGCCAGAGGGTATTAAGTGACTATAAGAATGTCCACCCTAATAAAATTAGGTAATGACCTTAAGTGACTAGGTATTGCCTGCTTCATGGGGTAATAAGTGGATGTAAGGAAGTATTCCCTTAAATTTACATGTAGGACTTAAGTAACTGTAAGGATGTCCTCCTCATAT
Source organism: Allium sativum (assembly GCA_030737875.1). NCBI lineage: Eukaryota > Viridiplantae > Streptophyta > Magnoliopsida > Asparagales > Amaryllidaceae > Allium > Allium sativum. Next base: position 289,937,137 of record CM060921.1, on the reverse strand, counting down.
GTTTAGTTGTGTATGTTTGTATGCATAAACATAGCATGAAGAATTTAGACTGCCAAATATAGGAAACAGTCATTCCTAAACTTATATGTTTTTCATTCACTAGAACTTTATATTCTGACCTCCCTCTTCATTAAACAAACAAGTTAGTAGTTGAGGACGCTTGGGATCGGTGATGGTTTGGAGATGGAGCCCGACGATGGAGGCTTTTAGTTATTTATGGCAGCATTATTGTATTATTAGGATAACTATTGATGTACCTTCTATTATTGGTTGAAACTCGTTTTAATCGACATATATTATGGTTTTAATTAAAGGTACATATATTTTAAGCTATTATATTTACTCATTCCATTGTGTCAGATTCTGATTTCGTTTAGACTGCTTAATGATATCTTTTTTAGTATTTCCTTATGGGAACCAACGATCTGTTTAGAGTGGCTTTAAGTTCCGATGGGCCTTTTTTGGGACGGAATTTCGGCTCGTTCCTAGCGCGTTATTACATTTGGTATCAGAGCATAGGTTACCCGATTACAGGGAAAATATACATTTGAAAGGCGTACTTGTTATTTTGAAAATAATTTTCAAAAGTTTTACTATATATGTATATATACATATATATATATATATTTAAGTATATTTATTTAAAGTATTCATATCTCTAGAAAATATTATCTGTAGGTCCTTCTAGGAAGAGATTGACCTTAATTTCTAGAAAATTCCTAAAAACCATGTGGTTTTTTGGTATCTCCCTTATCGATTTAGAAGCCTATAAGCACATAAGGGATGTTAGAACATCAAAGTTGGAAAAATGGAAAGGAATGAAACTCCCTAATTTAATACAAGGTTAATAGAAATCTATTGGTGAATTAATTATCATTTATGGAATAAATAAGGGAGAAATAATTAGGTAGGATTTAGAATAGGTGTATGTTGAGACAATTGTTAATAAGGACAAATTAATGTTAATAACATAAGGGTATGATAAGGTTTCAGGAAAAGCAGAAGGATTTGTTAAATCGAATAAACTCCATAAGAGAATATATGGAATTTTGAAATTAGGAAGATCATTAAATGACAAATAAGTGAAAGGTAATTAAAAATGGAAAATGTTACAGATGTAATTAAGGCTATTTATGTGAAAGTATGAATATTCGGTTTTGAATTAGAAGTCCATAAGAATGAGTGTTATCTCATGGATAAAATGGCATAAAGGCATTTATAATGGCAAAAATTAGGAATGTCAAGAAATGGAATAATAAGAACATGGAAGAAAGGAATTACTAAAATGGGTACAATTACATAGAATAATGTGTCAGAAAGTTTAAACGAAAAATCAAAAATGTTAAGAAACCCATAGAAGTGGTTTTTGACATACTATTAAATTATTTTGAAAAATTAAAATTTTAACATTTCATTTATATGCTCAAGTTGCATAATAATTTGATTCAGGAAAGAAAAATAAAAATATTGTTTTTAAGAAAATAAATGTTTTTGGAGAGATTTGATTTCTTCTACTATTTATTCTCCTACACGAACTATAAATATAAACTTTAGGGAAAATAGAAGATGAATTCTTTAATTAAAGAATAATAGTAAACATTTTTAGTTATGAGCCTTAAATAAATAAGAAATGTAAATGTAAAGTAGTAAACAATTATAACGGAAAATTTATAATTGCCATGGCTTTGATATAACAGGTTTTTAATATTGAAAGGAATTTGAAAAGATCCTTTTATTAAAAATCCTATATAAGTTATGACAATAAATTTGATGTTCAATTAGAAAAAACATATAAAAGTTTGGTATGATAAACGCAGTAAATATACTCATTCGAAAGAGAATGGAGAAAAAATTTATTACCGTAATTTATGGAAAATTTGAAATAGTAAAATTCTCTCATAATGAGTACCAGAGGAAGTAATAGTACTGAAACTAGAATAAATAGGAAACAACTACTCCAATAAATTAATTTAGAAATTTAGTTTATTTATGACTATTAAATTAAATCTTGGTAGAGCACCCTCATTTTTGCAAACAAAGTGTAACAAGTAACTAAGGATTTCCCAAATTTCAAACTTACATTAATGATAAATTTGATGAGAGTATACGTGTGCGGTAGTAAGAGTTTTAAAATTTATTGCAAAAGTGAATACAATCTCACGCCGATGTTTTAAAACATATTTTTGGGCAATAACAACAAAAATTTGGGAATATGAAAATGAGTATGTTAAAAGGCTCAATTGCTACTTAATTTAATGCTTAATTATTAAAGTCTTGTTTTCAAATAAAGACAAGCATTTACCTCAAAACATTTTTCGTTATAAAGGAGATTAAAAACTGACATTAAGAATATAAATAAAATATAAGCATTAGAATAGGAGAAGTTATTTTTCCCTAAATTTAAGAATTTATAAATATTTTACAAATGTTATAAATTTAAAATGGGGCATTTATTTGAAATGTTTTATGCAACACTCCACACTTTTCCGAGCCCGAATTTCGACAAAAGCCAAAACTCAAACCCATCCAAGCACGAAGAGTATAAATCCGGTACATGCAATTAATGAGCACGAGCATTATTAGAGTAAAATAAAACTAACACACAGTGGAAACAAAATAAGATAATGAATACCAATTAAGGCTGCTACCTTAAAGCATATCACCCTATCGATATCGAAAATGAGATAACAAAATCGAAACCAAATGTGAACACTTGCGAAGACCTATCTTCCCCTAGATAAACTAGACAGGTTTATGAGGATGGGGTCAGAACAACAAGTCCTGGTTATTTGTATTGTATAACACAGTCTACAATACACAAATGTACTCCGTTTGGTCAAAAACAAAACATATGTCTAAAAGGGATAGTAGTTCTAACCTAACCCATTTAGAATTTACGCATGACGACTGACCACTAAACCCAAGGTAATATTTCACACCTAGCGACATCGAAATACTGAGATAGACCATTTACACATAAGTCTGAAGCCATTAAACAACCATTGATTAATTAAAAGGTGGGCAAATAATTTCTAACTATCACACAAGGAGGGTACTTATTTTATATATAGCCACTTAAGAATTTTCTACCTACGTAAGGTAAGGGTGAATACTTATGATCACTTAATACCCAAGGTGGATATTTTAGTCACATAATACCTTATATGGTGGTTTATTCTAACCTAACATAAACTAAAGGACACTAGCTACTAAGTCCTACTAACTTAAGGCTTCCATCATTCATGCATATAACCATGTCCTACATAAGACAAGAGACAGTAAGCAGTCACTTATTACCTACGTGATAGATAGATGACAACTCATCATTTATGTACTTCCCCGATGGGCCCCCTCGTTCCCATCTAGTTATCCTTATTGGATAATTCCTTTAGTCACCCAATACTTCTCGCACGATAGGTAGATCTTTAGTACCTCCGAAGAGGTCATTTAATACCTATTCCTAAGGAGAAGCAAACCCAATCACTCGAGGAAGCAGACTGGTGTAGGAATTACCAAGTTCATACCAGATAACCATTTAATGGGAGGTGAGCTGCGCGGTCGCTTAATACTCTTTAAAGGGTGGACCTAACTACTTTACGACCTTTATCCTGTAACTTTCTACGATATGAATTATTTCATTTCCAAAGTTTCCTTTTTTGGGATGGGAGGCGGTAACCTCACTCTGGAGATAAACCTTGTTTTCGAAAAACCCTCATTGCGCAATTAACTATCGTCACAGGCTCCTTTGGTTAATGATATCTCACATATGTTGAACATATATCTGACTACTGGAAAGTGCATACTTCTACCGAATAAGGCAACTAATATCGCATCATTAACCTACTAAGTCCATTTCCTATTTCAAATTATAATATTCCTAAATTAATTAGGAATCTATCACTTCCTATCTTATGATATTTATTTATTGATTTACTAATTGGATTTTGCATTTACTACGCTGATCAACCCCCATTAATTCCCATTTTCTTTTGATATTATTAATTTTGGTATCTGTCACTAATGACCCTAGCGGTCATATTTCCTAAGGCATCAATTAACCTATTAAATGCCACTTATAACATTGACAATCATATTTTCCTAAGGCGATTATTTCCTATTTATATCAGTCCTATTTGAATTATACTCTATATATTGTAACTCCATTTATTACTATATTTTCAATTCCCCTTATTTATTGTTTATGTGTTCATACATACATACATACATACATATATATATATATATATTATTTATTAGATCCCATAATTAGAGTTACAAATTCCTATTACTAACACAAGTCAAAATGTAACCATTTGGCATGTTTATTCTATTCAATTATATTCCCCAATTTGAGATGCTTACAACATTCCTTATTTTATTTATGAGCCTTATTTATAGCAAATCAAATTCATTTATTGCTACAACGACTATAATACCTATTCTCGTTCATTATGGATTATATTCCATATACATTTCCACTAAAACAGAAACTATTCAAACATACAACAATAACAAACATTTATTATAATAATATATTTGTGTTATTTACAAGATTCAATTGAATATGAATACATATATTTTTTATTTAAGCTCATTTAACATAGTTACTATATTTTATTTTATTATTATTAACTATTTATGTTTTGGTTTGAACTAACGACCAAAACAAACCTTTTTATGTTTAATATTGTTTAAGATTCAAAATCTTATAAAAAGGTTAATAATTAGGTTATCGTAATATGGCCCAAAATAAGTAAAAAGCGAATATAGACATATTTCAAATCACAAGAAATAAGAAATATATGTTTTAGAACGGTTGTTGTAAACTACGTACAGATATATGTAAACTTACGAATCCCTTCCTAATTTTTTTGTACATATTTCTTAACGATTTGAAACAATGTCCTTTATATTAAAAAGAACAAAAAGGGCATTTCTAAAATGACCAAGTAAAACCCTAACAACATCAGACATAAACAGGCATAATCTTTTAATCTAAATTTATATAAACCTCAAATCAACAAAAAATACTAAGGATCTGGAATAACATTAAAATTTTGACAATAGTTTTTGGGATTGATTTCCAGATCTAAGATGTATACAATAATTACAACAAATCTAGACAAAATTTAGGCAATAATATAATAAACTGGATAAGCTTACAAATTTTCCAATATTAAAATCACAACATATTATTTCAGATTTGACAAAATAATAAGCAAATCTGATAAACTTTTAGGCATACATTTTAAACCTATTTCAAGAAAACTAATTACGGAATTATAAACAATGTATATAAATTTCTCATTCACATGAAAGCTATCCAGATCTTAATCTAAATAAACCTTTAGTCCTATAATTCCCAAAATGTTACAGATCTAAAATTATTCTAAAATGTGGATTCTTTCATATGTATAGATCTCCAATAAAATGGGAAAGAGGGAACAAATATGAATGGGAGAAAGCCTATTCACAGCACTATCTTCTTTGCACATAAATCTGATTCTAATCTTCTTTAATCTATGTTTGTGTTTTTTATATACATTTAGATTTGATTTAGAAGTGAACTGGAAGAAAAAGGAAATGGAAGAGCTTCGTTACTACTTCCAGAATTATGTGCAAAAGGATAGGGCCTAACTCTTTATTTATAGGGATTAAAATGGCCCTAGACTGCTAGATTAGTTTTAATATTGTTCGTCCGAATGTGTATATAATATATATATATATATAACGAAACTCCAGCCGCCACACTGCTAGGTTCGACCCAGGTCGGACCAATAGTCGAACGCCTTGATCGAATGCTTGGGTCGACCTAGCTGCGGTCTGGGCGTTGGTTAAGGTAATTAATTGTTACATTATATATATTTTATTCTAGTTTATTTATTTTTCGTCTATCTTTGTATTTCATTCGTAACTTTTCATATGAACTCCATTCGAGAAGTTCCAAACATGAAAGTTGACAAAAAAAATATCACGAACATTACGGTGCAAGTTTCGTGGTTGAATTTCGTTATTTGCAAAATTCCATTTTTGGATCCTAATTAAAAAACTAGATTAATTATTGCCAAAATTTTGAGTTGTTGCATTTTGTAAAGAAAAAAGTTATTAAGATTTATTTGTAAAAAGGTACAAAAACCTTGAGTAATGCTTTAAAGAAGCATTGTGTAAGGAAATGATGAATTTTAAAAAAATTAGCAGTAAATGTTTACAAAATGTTATAAATTTTAATTGGGGTATTTATTGTATTTAATAGGACATTTTGTAAGAAATGAATGTCATCAGACATTTTTGGAAACTTAATTATCGCCTAATTCAAACTTGGATATTAATTAAAACTCTATTTTCTAAAATAGAATGAACATTTGTTTTACTAGCCATTAAATAGTTTGTATTGAACGTTTTGAAAAATCTGAATGGCTAACATTCACATAATTAGTAAAGATAAGTGTTTAAAAAGAAAAGTATTTCTGTTTATATTTTAAACATTTAGCTAACATTTGAAAAGAGACATCTAAATCATTATTGTAATATTTCTAAATAAACTCTTCATAAAGAATGTTTTAATTAAAACAAAAAAATGTATTGACGTCCAGTTTAGTAAGCATTAAAGTCTTCGCAAAGATTTAATATTTCAGGTTTTAATAAGATATCAAACACCTGTTTTTGAATTTGTTCGAATTTGAGAAACAATAAGGACATAGCAATATTCTAAAAATATATATTTATTGTCCAACCACTAAAATTTCACTATATAAAAAGAAATAACTATGGAACAAATAGGGGTAGCTCGTTAGGTTAGTTAGAATTAGGTTATAGGGTTAAGTAAGGATAAATTGCTCAACCTAATCTGGAAATTTTAGCATTAATTCAGAAGTTTCTATATTAAAAGATGTTGAGGTGCGGTACTTCCAGAAGCAAGGGTTGGTTATGAATTTGATTGGCCTAAGATAATTTAATTTGGGAATTAGAACTTTTATAACTATATTTAGCGCTTAGCAATATATTTATATAAATAGTATAATGTAACTTATCATAATTCATGATCTTCGAAATTAGGATTCATGGATATTAATTGCAAATTTAGTAGGCAATAAATTTGTAATTAGTGAGACTAAAAGACAGTGACTTATGGAGGACTGATTTTAAAGAGAAATTTAATTAGAGAGAAATGGATTTATTTTCAAACTTGAAGGATTTTGAAGGAATTAAGCAATTATTCGTGGAATGGTCTGATCTTGATGATGGATAGACCATATTTATGAGAAAAATATATACGGAAAACTTAATGGAATGGATTGGCATCTTAAGGGATTGAAATAAAAAATATCAAGACCTCAAAACTATTTGAACCACTTAATTGTAGGGGAAACTTCCAAAAGTTCTTTTAGATTGTGATCACTAGTGGTCCTCGTATTGATGGGATAAAGGTATAAAATGATATAAGTAATGAATCCCTATTTATGCCTGTAATGTTGGGATTTGAAACTCTTATTTAAAATTTGAGATAAATGAGTGAGAGAAATCATGCGGGGACACCTAACTAAGTGATTTACCATATATGGAATTTAAGAGATAACGATAGAATTAGTTTTGTAGCCTACAAGGAGGAAGTGTGTTGGTCTTGTGATTTCTATAAAAGAAGAAGTTAAGTTTTGAAAAGAAATTCTATCCCCAAAAATGAAAACTTAAGGCATGAGATTAAGGAATAAGCTTAAAACATTGGATTTGTATTAGCCATTTTAGTTTGAATGTGGTCGTGTTTTGGTTTGCTTAAGGGTATTTGTTTAATTTTTGTAAAATATCCATTTTGTCATTTCTCACAAAAAGGGCTATATTTAAAATTATATGGAATAAACATAAAATGTAAAGGAGGAAAAGTGTAATTTTAGGTATTTGCACATAGATTATACTATCCATTTAAAATAAAACAATACTCATTCCTTGTAATTTTAAAATATGTCAACATTATTATTTAGGCAAATTTATGAAAATTATAATAAAAGACCTCACTGGAATTTAAATTCCAACAAATTGGAGCATATGGAAAATATTATAGTTATCAATATAGACTAGAATATTGATTAGATAAATTTAGAAAAATATTTGGTTTAGGAAAATGTTGTAATTAAAAATGGCCACAGCACCAAGGGTATTTTCACAATACTTCACACAAGGTTGGAAATGAGAAAACGGGGCTACAATCACAAAATATAAAGGAAAAAGTAGAGAACACAAAGTTTCAGATTGGTTCGGCTTTAAAAGTAGGCTACATCCACTATAGAGTCGCTTCTCATTATCATATTTGAGTTTACAAAGCAAAACTTCTCTCTCATTACATGCATTCTCTCTCTGTCATAAGTATTTCTCTTTGATTTATTCAAATTAGCCAAGGAATTCGCCGAAATTCTATAAATGTGGTGAGTGGTGAGGTAAATCTACAACTTCTCGGACAATAGAGTGATTTTTATTGATTCCATGGAGGATTTAGTGTTAGATCATCGTTTTGGGATGATTAATGAAGGTAGAATCAATTAGAATGGTGGAGAAAATAGTTGGACAGCCCTTCGGGGTCTTGGAAATCAATCCCCATTAATCTGGAGTTCATCCCCTATTTATAGGAGTGAGAAGATGTTGAAATACAGTGTGCAGGATTTGGGTTGGCCTCAAAGTTATTTATTAAAATGCCACTGCTAGTTGTTGCTAGCTGTTGCTAGTTGTTATGTTCCTGACCGACTAGAATGGTATCGACCGACCCAAACAGTACTGACCGACCTGAATCATTCATTCGATCAGACCAACTCATCCCAATATTGACCAACCCGAATGAGACCAACTCATGTTGAAAAGGAGCAGACTGACCAAGTAAGATGACAAAACCTATCGACCAGACACTTGAGACCGATTGACCAGGAGTTAGAGATTGACCGCCATGTTGCTTCTTTACTAACCAACCAATTTAACCTTGGAAACGGGACCGACCAGACACTTGGGATCGACCAAGCCGTATCCTTTGCTGACTAGACCAAGCTATATTGTTTTGTGTCGACCGACCCATAGAATTAACCTGACCGACCCATGTTAAATGTGACCACAACCGACCCATTAATGTTGTGTTAGACCGACTCATGGGCTTCTCCTTTGTATTCGAACCACCAATGTATACAAGTTTTTTAGTGGATAACATTTGCCCCTCGGGGTTCATAATTTTTATTTGTAAAATTGTGAACCCCGAAATAAACGTTTTTAGCACATCACATCTTATTATACATTGATTGACCATCCACGTTGCATTATAAACTTCAACTACAGGTCGGTTGTATATAGATCGCGTGCATCACGTGCTATAGGCCAATGCTTTATTTCCGTATACCGGGTCGGTGAAGGGTTGGGTCAGCCCAATGCACATGGCCGTTATATACTCCTCTTCAGCCTGTGTCCTTCCATATTCTCATTTTACCTTTCTTCGATCATCAAACTTTAATGGCGGCGACCTAGCTTTCTTGAGAGGAAACTTAACTCCATCCCTAGAATTCTTGATTTCTTCTACTAATTTTATCCCAAATCCAATTCACATCTGTATCTACATTCAAATCCAACCATTTTTCTCGCGCACAACTAGCTCAAATTGGTTTTGAATTGAGTCTCCCAAATTAGAGATACTTTAGCGTCGTTGAACTCAAGCTCATCTCTGTCACCCAAATTTGATTATCCACTATAACTGCAGGTATTAATCCTTTTTGAATTCGGTGATTCTGGAGTTAGGATTTGAATTGGGTTAATATTGGGGCTGAAATGGGTACTTGAGTGTATGGAGTTTTTGGGATTGCGAATTTTTGTATTGAAATGACTGGAAACGGGTTTATGGTTGTATATGATGGATTAGAAATGCATCGGCTCTCTTAAATCCTGATTTTAGTTTCATGCCTATAAGATGTTTGTAAAAATGCCTGAGACATGAAATTGCGTAGAATATTCATGTTTTGTACTCAATTTTGTTGTTGTAATGTCGGTTGTTCTTTGTTTGCTGAAAACACTATGATCAGTCTTGAATTGGATGATATTGCCATCACATAGATTTGCTTTTTTTGTGTTGGACATTTATTGTGCAGATCGCATTTGCCAAGTTTAAAATTACAAAATAGGATGTACCAGTTGCCACCAACCTGCTTAGGTTCGGTCAAGGCCGACCATTATGGGTTGGTTGAGAGCCGACCCACTGTGGCTCAGTTGAGACAGACCCAATATGGGTTGGCTGAGGGATGACCTATTGTGGGTCAGTTGAGACCGACCCATTATGGGCTGGCTGGGACCGACCCATTATGGGCTGGCTGGGGCCGACCCATTGTGGGTCAGTTCAGACTAACCCATTTTGGGTTGGTCGAGGCCGACCCATTGTGGGTCAGTTCAGAACGACTGATTATGGGGTGGTAGAGGTCGAACCTTTACGAGTCAGCTGAATTTGACCCATTATGGATCGGTTGAGGCCAACCCATTATAGGTTGGTTAAAAATAGTCCCCCTATGCTTTGTGTTTTGACTGTGTTTTCCATATTGGTTCCTATCCTGCCATAAAAACATTCAAACAGTAATTCTGGGCCAATATACTCTTTCGTCCATTGCTCGTGTTGACAATAAGTTAGATAATTGTCTGGAGAATTTGTACACCACACTATATATCTTATACTTGAATGATATGTTTGCGTTGGAGTGCTTCATCGACCATTTTAACTTAGTCACACGTCTCCTACACAAACTTGAGCATTCAAATATAAGTTTGTAGTAAGGCTTGGAAGTGACGAATCACTTCATGACAACTTATAAATTCCAAACCTTACTTTTACTTAGTTGGACATAACACTTCTGATTTTAGGAAACGCGCACTTGTAGTTTGTTTTTCAAGCAAAGTTATTTGTATAGAAATGGAAACTAGACAGAAATTATGCCAACAACTTAAGGGAGCATCTAAGTCCACTCAAGCCGATACTTCTGCCCAAATTTCTAATGTGGTTTCAACTAATGCTCCTAAGTCAGACATTAATCCAGAATTCCCCGTGCCTAAGCCTCTTACTGGAGTACCTAGTGAGATAAAATCTACCCAACTTTCTGAGTGTTCATACAAGGGCTTATGTGCTTAGTTTAGGATTTTAGAAACTGAAGCCAAATTCCCAGAAAAGAATGAATTTGCATATTCCCCGCCTCCTGGGTAAGTTGCAGTTAATTGACACTGTTAGCAATGGGAGCCATCCCTCCTTTTAATCCATTTTTGGAAATGATCCTTAAGCACTTAGCTATCGCCCCTATGCAGCTACATCCAAATGGCTATGCCATCTTAAACAGTCTTTATGTGCTTTTCATGAGGGTTAAGAAAAGCGCGCCTACCTTTCAATAGATCTTCTCCTTATATACTTTTAATAGTAGGCAAGATAAGACATCAATTATTTCGTCGAAGGAAAGTATCCCATGATCATAACTGATCTGTTGGAAAATGTTAAGTGATTTGTAGATCATTACTGTTTCATACGGTGTCTCGATAGCTTTTATGGAAGGTGGATGGAAGGAGGCGAAGGCCTATTACTCAACACTCCTTTATTTCTTCCTATACTTAAGCTTTGAGTATTAAATCCTTTCTTTTTTTTTACATAACTTCCATCTTCTGACCCAGAAGATACCGTTGGCCAGGAGCTGTTTGATTCTTTAAAAAAGTGTTCTGACACTGCGGGGAGTAGCAAGACACCTCCTAAGTCTAAGTTGGTTTCTACTGAAGAAGAGGGGTCTTAACAGCGTGAAGGTAAGAGCAGACAAATTGACAAGGAAGATACTACTCCAGGTCCTTCGAAGGAAACTGAGCGAGTTGAGAAGGATTAAACTACTTTATAAACCATTTCGGATTCGATGAAGGGAATCTGTAACACCCCGTATTTTCTGTAAACGTATAAGTAACAAATCAGATGATAATTAATTTTTAAAAATAAGAATCAAGGGAAACGGGTTGCTCCATTGCGTTCGTCTCGGAATTCTGCATGAAAACGAGTCCGAGTTTGCGAGAATCGAAGTCCGTATGAAGGAATATGACCCTCCGAAGTTTCAGGAAATTTCAGAATTGAAAACAGCTCGAAATTCGAATTCAAACCCAGAAGCGGGTTGGGCGGGAAATTACCCGCCCAGGGCCCAAGTCGACTGAGGAGTCGACTGGGCAGTCGACCCCCCAAGACCCAGGTCGACTGGGGATTCGACTGGGCAGTCGACCCCCCAGACCAGGTCGACTGGGCAGTCGACCTGGGGGTCGAGCCCTGGTCGAACCTAGTGCGTGTGTGCGATTTTGAGGGTTGTGACGTGTTTGGACGGACCTGATGAGTTCTAGGGTTAATCTGAGGGCCTAAATGAGTTCCTACACCTATAAATACATCCTAAGACCTAGCCTTCTCTACACACAATTCTATTCTGCTTCTTCTCTGCCTCCGTTCTAAATAAAAATAAAAATGGCGTCGCTACTCTGCTGGAATCAAAACTAGAAGCTAATCAACATCAACCTAAGCAACTCAATTCAAATTAGAGATTAAAGCTTCTGCAACGATTCTACAATTATTAAAGCTCTTTCTTTAATCCAACCAAGGCTAGTACAGTTATTTTCCGATATAAACGTTAATTCTGATTGTGACATGTATTGTAAATCTGAATCTGAGGTTATATCTGTTCTGTTCTGTATAGATTTATCTTATTTTGTATCTCTTTCCTCTTTCTGTTTTATAGCCAGGCTACCACGAGCCTGAGCCAATCTCATAAGAGATTAACATACGCTAAAAAGTTTGGGACAGTAAAATGAATGATGCATAAATTGGGCATGACCAATAGGTGTCTGATTTGAGGAAAGAACATGGACTGTAGCTAGAACATAAATCTGAGATATATGACTGGACATGTTATATTTATAACATAAAGGGTATTGAACGTATGATTTGAGGACACGACATAAAAGGTATATAGTTGGATATAAATATAGACTGCATTGAACATATGACTTGGGATAAAGAGAATATGGCTTAGGTATAAAGATTTACATTAAAGTAGGATATCTATTAAATGTAAATAAACACCTAAGTAAGGAATCTTTGGGATATATGACATGCATTGAAATCGATGGCTATATTTGGTATAATTTATATGTGAATCTTTTGTACTAGGCAAGTTGAACTAAATTGGGACATGTAAATTATGACCATAATCTGTGACATGTAATTTCAATGCAAACGTGGGGTATATGATCATAGTGTGAATCATGACAACTATTTAAGCATGCAAACTTAGGCCAAATTTATAATTAGGCAAGATATGTTTGTGAAACTTTAAGGAACGATTAAATCTGTTATATTTGCCTAATTTGCTAGTTCTGCTATATTGGCCTAATCTGCTAGTTCTGTTATATTGCCTAATCTACTCAATCTAGTAGTTCTGCTCTAGTCTGCTAAATTTGTTCATCTGCCAAATCTGTCATCTGCTAAGTTTGTTGAAAATGCCAAATCTGCTAAACTAAATCTGTTGAGATGCCTAATATGTTATCTGCTAAATCTGCTAGTTTGCTTAATCTGCTAAATCCGTTAAGTCGCCTAATCTGCAAAATCTGTTATCTGGTATATCTGTTGAGTTGATATAATTAGTCCGTTATTGACATAATCTGAATTGGCTATAGTTATGAATAATTGACATGTATATTAGGCGTGGGTATAAATGGTAAATCATTAATTAATTGGCCGCAAAGATAAACATGGCTAACTCGATGTTAGAATGAGTTTGCGGCGTAATTCTGCCCGGAACCGCCCAGCATATTCCAGTAGCCGCAAACAATAGGTTCTAATGTGAGAAGTTAGTCATAACGTGCTTGAAACCCGAGGTTAGACTCAGTTTGCGACAGAAACCTGCCCGGAACCAACCGCCTAACCAGTAGCCGCAAACTGTCAGTCTAATGTGAGAGGTCTGGGCATTAATATTTAATTAATGAAAATCTGAGATAAATATGATGTCTAAAACGTGTTGGGTGGGTAAGGTTAAACCAATTGGACCAATGAATCTGATAAACCTATTTCATGAATCTGTAGGCCCAATTACAAAGTTAGACAAATCTGTAAATCTGTAATTGGTTAATCGGTAAGTCTGTTAAATCTGTATATCTGATCCGTTAGTCTGGAAACTTGTCTGTGAACTAGTTGATCTAAATTCTGTATGTCTGAACTTGTAAACAAGTTAACCTGAAATCTGTTAGTCTGGGGACACAAGGTTAGGAGGGGAATTACTTGTGTCATCTGTTTTTTGGGACCAATATTAGTCAGTAACCCTTTCTGGTATCAAAACTTTGACCCAACAGTAGGTAGGGTCTGGGCACGCTTACTGAACTAATTATAAGCGGTTCATTCTGATAATTGCAAGGGGTGTTGATGGTGCGTTCCAACCGGGTCATGTGCGTGCATGGATCCCGGTCTGCCTCTGAGGATGTAAGACGCCATGACATCTGTAAATAGGTCTGTGCCAATTGGTTGTCACTTTAGGGAGTGATACACCCTATTGTGGGGCCGACACAGGGTATTTATGTATTAGGGAGCCGATCGCTTGGGGTAGGGTTTTACGGTACACTTAGCTCTGTCTGTTTCTGTTGGTACCGTCTGTTTCCGTTGGGTGGTAACACCTGTCTGTTTCTGTATGGTACCGTCTGTTCGGGTGGTAAAGGCCCATTACTAGTGTACACCTAATTTTACATTCTGTTTCCGTAGGGATGAATCTGTTTCTGCTTCTGTCTGTTTCTATTCAGGTGGTAAAGGCCCATTACTAGCACTCTCTTCTGTGGAAATTATTCTGTACCCGTTTCTGTTTCAGTTCAGACATTAGGGTGACACCTAATTCTGTTATACTAGTATTAGTGCAGAGAAGTAAGATATAAATAAGAAGCATGGCTTAGTCTACATCATTATGTTTCTGCTGTTTTATCTGCTGCTCATGTTACTGCCATCTCTTATCCAGTTTTGCTTTCATGTCATTATTATTATTATCTGTTCATATGCTGAAAGTCACTGGACTTGCCAGAATTTATGTATTACCCTTGTTGTTTCGCCTCCTTTTCTTTCGTTTCCCCCCCAGGTTTTGTAGAAGGGAATACTCTAGCTTGATCCAGATTTCATCTGCTTGAAGTGCTTAAAGTATGTCTTGTCTTCTTCTGTGGGGATTATGATTTTAAACTATGCATTCTGAAGGCTTTTGTACAAGACTGATATTTTGTACTTGAATTCTGATATTGTGATTTGAAAGGATGTAACCAAGCTTATTTTGGTTTCTGTTGAAATAAAGTTATAAACTTTTCAAGTACTATTTTATCTGTCTTGTAAGTTTCTGTTCTGTTTACTAAAATGCTCCACCAAAGTTAAGGCATTCCCTTTGTGACTGACCTTAACGGAGGTGGGATGTTACAGGATCAATCAAACTGGATATGGTGAAACAATTTCTAAGGATAACACCGATGCTGAGAAGGTTTTTGAAAACCCCACTATGCAAGATATTCAAGGGGAGACTTCTGTAGACACTTATCAGGGTTTAAGTGATCTAACCTTAGCCATAGATCTTGTCTAGGGTGAAATTGCCATCCAACCTCCTAAACCTCAAACCAAAGAAACAGGGATTAATATAGCTGAATCCCCCATCACTTTATCAGGAAAAATGCTCTTAAATCTAGGGATTGCCTTAGAACCGACTATAAAAATTGGTTCATTATTAGATATACATTAGCAAATGTTTTACTTATGTTATGAGCCTATAACTTATTGCGTCAATTTTTTAACTTGCCCCAGTACTTTTTAGTGTGAGTACTGAACTTCTGCTTTTTCTCTTTCCCAGGTCCAGAAATGAGGCCCTTGTTTATGAAGGATTTCAATGAAAAGTCAAGCCAGCATAATCCAAAGCATCTTCTGAAAACTACTCATCCTTCAAAACACTCTTAGCGAACTCATCATTCTCAATGCCCACAACCTTCTCATCAATCTCGGCCAACTCCTAAACTTCCTGAAACTGACGAGCAAAGGCTATGGAGGTAGGATCATGAAGCTAGGATAGAAGCATAGAAGAGGAAGGAAGAGGAAAAATAGAGAAAGAAAGGAGGGAAGAAAAGAGATAAAGGTGATCAAGGCATAGACGACTCTCGGAAGCGTAATAAATTGGACAAACTTCCTATGCCGGGATTTTCCAATGCCAGATATTCATGTTGTTTTTCACCAACTATCCTTAGCTTCTCCATCCATCGCCCCAACTCCCGCCGACCTTCAACGGATTATAAACACACCCTACTATATTCTTGGACCCACTGACTTCAGTCTTATTGACCTATTCATGGGTTGGTGTTTAAAAGGAATATACCTTAATCTAGACATACCCTGCTGATAAGCAGGACATTCTTGAATCATTTGATACCCTAAAGATTCATATGTTTACACAGTTTGACACAGCCAAGAGTCAACTTAAAGTTCAGTTAGACACAATAAGAGGCCATGCTGAGAAGCAATTGGGCCAATGGAATGTTTTTTCTCATGAAATGCAGAGGCTAAATGGAATCAATATTGATCGAATTGCCACACTAGAGAATGACAAGGTTGAGCTGATCAAGTTTGTTAAGTCTCAGGAAAAAACTATTGCATCTTTCAATCAAAGGGATACAGAGCTAGCGAGCAGAGAGGGTAAAAATATGAAGCTTAAAGAAGAGCTTGCTGTTGCGAAACAGAAAGAGAATACACTAATATCACAAGCTCAGGAGGCTCAATCTGCTTGATAACTCGCTGAGTCTCAATTAGTTATGGAAAAGAATGCTTCTGCTATTCATCAACAAGAGATACTATCCTTCGGGAAAAGATCACCTCTCAAAGTGCAGCTCTTTCCATGGCACAAGCCAGCAATAAAATTCTTAAGGAAGAGAAGCTTAAAGTTGTAGATGCCCTCAAAAAAGCTCAGATGAATGTCGATGCTTCCTTGTTTAATTTCTTACGTATATAGTGTTATGAGTAAGGGGAGCTTACATTATTTGGAAGATAAGTTTGCAACTACTCTAACTCTTGTTTGGGAGCAGATACTTGAGATTGATGATGGCGACCATACTGAAGAAGAACTTATTGAAGATCTTTTAGATGAAGGATCCCGCGAAGCCTTAGCTGAGGGGAAGATTTTGCTGAAGAAAATGTGAGGATTACTAAGTGACAGGGCCGGACTTTCTGGGGGCAAGCTAAGGACACAACCAATGTTGGTGCCCCCGCTGATCCTACCATCATCGAAGCCTCTAGTTTGCAAACTCTGATTAATCCTCCCACCGGTTTCAAAGAAAAGGACATAGTTACGGAGGAGCACAATGTTGAGGGAGGTATTACTGCGGATCATAACAGAGATGATGAGGAAGACGATAATGATGCAAATAAGTTTGAGGTTGAGGAACAAAGAAATATTCAAATAAGTCTTGATGCCACAGGTAAAACTGAAATTGTCCAAGCTATGTTATACTTAGACTTCATGTGCACTTCACCTAGGACAACTGCATTCTATGCTTATTATTCATTTGTTTTAGGTTTAATCTCACCACAATCTTCCTCTGTTGTAGGCAAGAAAACGACAACTGAGGCTATTATCATTGACTCAACTTTGACGTTGGTCCCACCTGCTCCAGTCACTACTCCTCCTCCGGGTGATGCATCTTTGTTTGGTGCTAAGATCCTAGGATCACAAGAGACCCAAATCGATGCGCTTGTCAACTTAGATGAAGATGATGACTATATCCCGAGTGACGAAGATTCTGACTGTACCGACAAGACCCTGGGAAAAGATGCCGAGTATCCAAAGAAGCAAAAAAACAAAGCCCGCGTCGTCCTTGAAGCATAGAGGAGGAAAGCGTGTTGCAGGGAAGAAAGAGATTATCACTATATCTGGTAAAGAAAGCCCTAGCAGCCTAGCAATCAAAGATGGAAGCCAACCAACTAGTACTCCTCCTTCTTCTACCAAGCTGTGACGGCCCGCCCCGAACCAGCCGACATTTCCTTCAAAATGCACTGTACCGATGTCCAACTAGCACGGGACGGTCGTAGAAAGAAAAGAAAAGAAAGGAATTTGAAACTATGAACTAACAAGGAACCTGTAGTATCTCTCACGGCGCATGGAATAAAATATAATAACAACATAACTTTAACTTAAAATAGGTGAGACAATGCATAAGCTGAAAATTAAATCATCATAGCAACAGAATCCATAACACAGCTTATGATCCAACATCATTACTATAACTTCAAATTTCTGTCTCTAAAGCAAAAGAAAGAAAAGGTACACTACTAATGCCCAAGCAGTGACCAGCTACAACACAGAGAGTATATATGTATATCATACGTGGAAGCCTCCTGCTTGTCTCTAGACAGCCACTCGCGCATTACCACCTAACCTGTCTCAAGTCTGCTCGTTTAGGAACACCAAGAATAATAAGAAGAGACATAAAACTCTGGGTCGGACAAAAGTCTGGTATGAGTGATAAGCAACAAAACATAACAATAACAGGTATAATCCAATCATACCTGAACCTACAACCAAAGAGTTAGCACAACAAGATGTACAGTACTCTAAGGTAATACTAACATAAAGTGTAAAAGTAACATGGGGGTGTGCATGTCATGGTGATAGCAAACATCAATCATATCAATCATCCTCACATCTCTCACTCAGTGCATAAAGCATACGATATCCTCCACCCAATCACCCAATCCTTTGCTACGATCACTTTGCTCCATGGAGTCACAATGACTCCATTGCACTGATCCATAGCCAATAATCCATCTCTCAGTTGTGAACTAAAGTTATGGATATCGATTACCCCTTTGCACACGTCCCGCAGCAAAGTCCAACTCATGAAGTTAACTCGTTGGTCTCCATTGGGATCCTGGGTAATAACCTCCCATTTGAACTACCTTTGCATCTTGAGTTTTGGTCATCATCCCCGTTCGTCCTTCAATTCAGTTCGTGATCCTCCATATCGACTCGTGGTGCTTCGAAGCTCCGGTTCATGATCAGCTTCCTTGGCTCGTGGTTCGCCCCAATACAGCCCGTGGTTCCTCCTTCCACTCGTGACTCATGACACCAACGCTCAGTTCGTTGTCTGCTCCAGTTCGTGACATGTGGTCGGATCGTGTACCACCTTTGGGCCGTGGAACCCACTCATGATCCCTATCTTGGTTGTGGTCTTCTGGCTCGCCATCCTAGGGGTCGCCCTCCAAGGGTTCGCCCTATTCCTCATGGTTGACGAGTGAGGGTTCGTCATCTTCCTAATGGTCGAGGTGTGAGGGTTCACCATTTACCTCACGGTCGCGATGTGAGGGTGCTTCACGATCCTAGGGGTTGGGTCGACGTCCCTAGGGGTTGGGTTGTGAGGATACTTCACCATCCTAGGAGTCGGGTCGTGAGGATACTTCACCATCCTAGGAGTCGGGTCGTGAGGTTGCTGCACGGGGTCGGATCGTGAGGGACAGGTGCTTCACGAACGGGAATGACCAATTTCCTTTAACTTTTTCCAACAAGCAATTTACACCTTACAATGGCGTGTTCGACCAATCTAACTTTCCTATGCAATCACAAATCATTCCAAACAGTAATAGCAACATATATAATCAACCATAAACACCAAAACAATAAGTTAACATGCAAATATGGATCAAACATACCCAAAACTATGATTTTCCCCTTAATCCCCTTAATCAAGATTTAACCTTACGATTAGCAAATCATGTCCAAATTAGCCCAAATTTCTAATAGAGGTATAAAATAATATTTCAGAATTTCTAAATATTTTTCCAAATTTTTCTGAGTTATAATTTAGCCAATTAACACTAATCACCCCTAATTAGCCATAATTAGTGAAAAACAATGCAAATCACTCACCTTAGCCACAAATTAATCTTAGATCTGAAAATATCTCTGATTTGGGTCGAATCTCTATGTAACACAGCATCTCCAACTCTGATTTGATGCTATTTTAACTTGATTTGATGTTGATTAATCTTAAATACCCTTAATCCCAAAATTCCCCAATAGGCCTAGCTGCTAATCACCCTATTTGGCCAGGTTAAGCTGTTTTTCACCTTCTAAACCTTGATTCAGCCATATCTCCCAAACGGTAAGTCCGCTTGTTCAATGTGACCACTCTAAGAAAAGCTAAATCATCATCCAGATCTAATGGAAGTGGTTTTAGGTCGAAACTCCTTACCAGTCAAAAGTTATAGGAGAAACAAGATTCATCAGGGGTAAAACGGTCATTTAAAAATCGGCAAAAATCGTGAATATGGGAAATGACCCCAATAGTCGTTCCCCAAAGTTACACGACCATACGACTTCTTATAAAAATGAAATAAATATTCTATGATCCTCCGATGCGTAGAACGCGGGTTGTTACATTCCCCTCCCCCCTCCTTTAAGAAATTTCGACCCCGAAATTCTTAACCAAAACATACAAAGGATCCTGCATGCCTATCAATCATTTTCAATAATAAAACATACATGACAATAAAACAAGCCTATTCTAGCATGCGGTTTACTAACAAGGGAGTAACTATTGCTATTAAAATCTTACCAGGCAAAGAGTTCTGGATATAACTTCCTTATGTTCTCTTCTATTCCTCAAGTACAGTATTTCTCATTCTCACCCACTGGACTTTGACTAGTTTCACCCTCTTCCTCCGAAGCTGCTTTGTATCATACTCAACAATACGCATTGGTCAGCGGTTCCTAACCACCTCGGGTTCTACCTCGATATCATCTAACTGGTCTGGTGAAATAGTCACATTAGGGTCGTGCACAAACTTCCTTAACTGGGAAACATGAAATACGTTGTGAACTCCAGCCATCTTGTCAGGCAACTCAACTTTATATGCCAAATTCCCAACTTGTTCGAGAACTGAGAATGGACCAACAAATCTTGGTGCTAACTTGCCTTTCCTACCAAATCGAATCACGCTCTTCAATGGAGAAATCTTAACAAATACCAAGTCACCAACGGAGAATTTCAATTCTCTTCGTCTCTTATCATCATAACTCTTATGTATATCTTGAGCGGCCTTTATTCACTATCGAATAACCTTGATCTTGTAGGAAGTTTCTCTTATTACTTCTGGTCCAAGCACATATTTCTCTCCAGTCTCTAACTAACATGACAATGAGTTGCACGGTCTTCCATATGAAGCTTAAAATGGAGCCATATCAATACTGGATTAATAATTTTTATCATATGCAAGCTTAACTAGATGCAAATGGTCATCCCATGATCCACCAAAATCTAATATACAAGCCCTCAAGAGATCCTCTGATACACGATTCACCCAAATACTATCATGATCCAATCTAGTCCTTGGTAAACTGTCAATGAAATCCATTGAGACTTGTTCCCATTTCCATTCGAGAATTTCCAATGGTTGTAACAACCACTAGATTCCTTTTGCTCAGTTTTAACTAACTGACTATTCATGAACTTCATCTCTCAATCCATTAACATTGGGTACAACCAGTCTCCCATTCTTTCAAAGCCATCCTTCTCTGTCAAGTCCATACTTGCTCATCTCCTTGTTATCGATATCCATTTCTACCTTGGAGATGATTTCCATTAGGTTAGGATTGTTCCTCTGACTGAAATCAATCCGCTCACTCAAAGTCGGTCTAACCATCAAACTTTCTAACATTTCTGGATACAATCCATACTTATGTCTGAGATCATATCCCACGATATACTCCAGTTGCTTCCATTCAAGAAACACATCATCCAAACTATCATGTCTCCTATTCGATGCATCACCTACCGCACTTAGTCCGATAGTACAGGCGTCCGTGTATGCCGTCATCTCTTCATTCTCTATTACCAGAATCCTACAGGTGATAGTCTACTAAAGGGAATAAAAATATGAACAGACATAGCAACTATCAAACATGTCATATCTATCACGTGCCAAAGCCATACATATGTCAATACCTACCTGACTGGTCCAACCAATCCCAAGGTTAATGGAAGCCCCGCCTCCATACATATGTCGATGCCAACTTGACTGGTCCAACCAATCCCAAGGCTAATGGAAGCCCAGCCTCCATACAGACTACCGTACATCCAATGTATGCTTATCCTCCAAGGATAACTAGATCACATCCAATGGATCCAAGGTAATGTGTGTCCCCAGATACCCCTACTTTGAGTCCTCCTAGAACACTCTAAGTATCGACGATTTCTTAGTACTCTAATCAAAAGAGCTACCTACATACTCTGACCCAGTCTCGAGTATCCATTACTGACAAATCTCAAATCCAACATGAGTTGTCTCTCTATTCGTTGCATCTCCAAGATCAATGAACAACCATTTTTCTTTTACGAGTTCAAGTCCAACTTGAATCACCCTAGCCCTCGTTGCATCTCCATGACAAATGAGCATATCTTATCCCTTCGAAGTTCTACCATTCTTGAACCAAAGAGAACATCAACATAGGGTTCTAAACAATCCATTACCTTGCATCTTCCTCAAGTCCCACTCGAGTCATCTCCCAACCCTATCGAATCCAACTCAGGGCAGTCCATACCATTGAACAGTCTTATCATGCCACAGCTGCACACCACTCCACGAGTAAGCCGAGATATCATTCAATGGAAATCACAACAACTACTTATATCTCACTCAAACCATCCTAGTCGAACTCGACATTCCCTAAGCACAAGCCCCAAAGGCCTAAACCAATATTAGACAAGCACTCAAGGAACATCTCCTCCGAATTCAGACAATCTACGTGAGATGATACTAGCAAAAAAACTAAGCAATCACAAGCAAACATACATCCATAACTTGATAAGACCACATTACAATAAATCATGCAAAGACTAGTCGAACCACCTATCGTGTTCGTCACAAAAAAGGTCTATCGACTATCTCAGGTTCCAATCCCAACTTATCCACTAGGTCACTAGATATAAAGGAATGGGATGCCTCGCTATCAACAAAACTAGAACAGAAACATCATTAATAAAAAGCATACCTCAAATAATTACGCCCTTTCCATTCTCCGCCGCACTTGGGCGTTCGACGAAGAAGGAACAACGTTGATAGCATATGCTTTCACAATCTGCTTCTCTTTAGGGCGTTGCGGGCAATTATCCTTGTGATGTCCCACTTGGCCGCAATTGATGCACTTCCTTTCCCCAGGCTTTTCCTGATAATCTCTAGCATAGTGGCCCTTCTTGCCACAACTAAAGCACTCTTTACCTTTCTTGTCCTTCTTTTTCTGACCACCCTTGGTATGATCTTGTTTTCTCTTATTCTGAGACTCCTTCTTACCTCCACCGCTTGCTTGTGGCTTTGGTTCCTCTACAGATGCAATAGCAACATCGTCCTTTGACTTAGGGTAAAGACTCTCTGATCTCAATGCTTTCCCCACTATAGACTCGAACGTCTCGTTAATGTGGTTTATCAGCTTTTCCCCTAAGTACTAATCTAAGCCGGTTATGAACTTCTCGTTCTTCTTCTCAGCAGTGTCGATAAGAGATAATCCATACTTCGATAAAGTATCGAACTCAGCAATATATTCCGTGACTGCCCTACCATTCTGCTTAAGCTCCAAAAATTTCCTAAACAATTTAGATTTGTGAGCAGCTGGAATGAACTTTTCGCTGAAATGAGTCTTAAACTGATTACAAGTAGCTTGATCTTCAGGAGTAGTTGCTTTAATAGCATTCCACCAATTCATAGCTCGTCCTTGAAGCTGACGCGATGCTAACTTTCTCTTCATGGCATCATCGATTCCCAAGTCTTCGAAGATGCGCTCACAATTATCCAACTAATCTTGAACATCCGTAGCCAACTCTGTTCCATGGAACGACTTCCCGCCAAGACTAGTATAATCCTTGTTAAGCTTGGCGAAATCGGCCCTAGGCGCCTGCACTATTGCACCACCACCGTTAGCAGCATTAGGGACTGCTCCCCGAGCATCCCTAAGCATCTCTCGCATGAAAGTAGTGAACATCGCCCTCATATCAGGGACATTCCTATTATTAGCCTTTGAACCCATAACCCTCGTATATCAGCTTATCGTCAAATCTGTAAAGAGAAAACGATTAACCATCTCCATAGTGGTGCCGGTGCAGTGCGACTTCATCCTTACATATACTAATAGTATGTATATATATATAGCTTTTGAAAACCAAAATATCACAAATACGCGCTCTCATATACATATACTATCTCTCCCTGATGTCTTCCCCTAGGTTAACTACGCAACCTAGAGCTCTGATACCAAATGTGACAGCCCGCCCCGAACCAGCCGACATTTCCTTCGAAATGCACTGTACCGATGTCCAACTAGCACAGGACGGTTGTCGAAAGAAAAGAAAAGAAAAGAAAGGAATTTAAAACTATGAACTAACAAGGAACATGTACTATCTCTCATAGCGCATGGAATAAAATATAATAACAACATAACTTTGACATAAAACAGGAGAGACAGTGCATAATCTGAAAACTAAATCATTATAGCAGCGGAATCCATAACACAACTTATGATCCAACATCATTATTACAACTTCAAATTTCTATCTCTAAAGCAAAAGAAAGAAAAGGTACACTACTAATGCCCAAGTAGTGACCAACTACAACACAGGGAGTATATATGTATATCATACGTGGAAGCCTCTTGCTCGTCTCCAGACAGCCACTCGCGCATTACCACCTAACATATCTCTAGTCTGCTCGTTTAGGAGAACCTAGAGTAATAAGAAGAGACATAAAACTCTGGGTCTAACAAAAGTCTGGTATGAGCGATAAGCAATAAAATAGAACAATAACAGGTATAATCCAATCATACCTGGACCTGAAACCAAAGAGTTAGCACAACAAGATGTACAGTACTTTGAGGTAATACTAACATAAAGTGTAAAAGTAACATGGGGGTGTGCATGTCATGGTGATAGCAAACATCAATCATAGCAATCATCCTCACATCTCTCACTCAGTGCGTAAAGCATACGATATCCACCACCCGATCACCCAATCTGTAACACCCTTCTTGAAAAGCTAATACAAAGATCTTTTAGCACAGTGGTTAGTGCGTGGTGTTGCTTTACGGGAGGTCGGGGGTTCGAAACCCGTTGTTGTCACATATAGTATCAGAGCCTATACCTAGACGGAATTGTGTGTGTAATGCTGCAGATGTCAGTCGACGTGGTACTGATGCGGGTTTCATGCACAACGCCTGGGTGGTGAGTGATATGAGCCAATGAGGACGTTGGGCTCTTTAAGGGGGTAGACTGTAACATCCCTCTCGAAAAGCTAATACAAAGATCTTTTAGCACAGTGGTTAGTGCATGGTATTTCTTTACGGGAGGTCGGGGGTTCGATACCCTCGGTTGTCACACAATCCTTTGCTATGATCAATTTGTTCCATGGGGTCACAATGACTCCATTGCACTGATCCATAGCCACTAATCCATCTCTCAGTGGTGAACTAAAGTTATGGATATCGATAACCCCTTTGCACACGTCCCATAGTAAAGTCCAACTCATGAAGTTAACTCGTTGGTCCCCTTTGGGATCCTGAGTAATATCCTCTCATTTGAACTACCTTCGCATCTCGGGTTTTGGTCATCATCCCCATTCGTCCTTCAGTTCAGTTCGTGATCCTCCATATCGACTTGTGGTGCTTCGAAGCTCCGGTTCGTGATCATCTTCCTCGGCTCGTGGTTCGGTCCAAGTACAGCTCGTGGTTCCTCCTTCCGCTCGTGACTCATGACACCAGGGCTTAGTTCGTGGTTTTCTCCAGTTCGTGACACGTGGTCGGATCGTGGACTACCTTTGGGTCGTGGGATCCACTCGTGATCCCTATCTTAGTCGTGGTCTTCTGGCTCGCCATCCTAGGGGTCGCCCTCCTAGGATTCGCCCTATTCCTCACTGTCGGGGAGTGAGGGTTCGCCATCTTCCTCACATTCATGGTGTGAGGGTGCTTCACGATCCTAGGGGTTGGGTCGTGAGGGTGCTTCACGTTCCTAGGGTTCGGGTCGTGAGGATACTTCACCATCCTAGGAGTTGGGTCGTGAGGATACTTCACTACCCTAGAAGTCGGGTCGTGAGGTTGCTGCTCGGTCCTAGGGGTCATGTTGTGAGGGTGCTGCATGATCCTAGGGGTCGGGGTGTGAGGGTGCTGCACGATCCTAGGGGTCGGGTCATGAGGGACAGGTGCTTCACGAATGGGAGTGACCAATTTCCTATAACTTTTTCTAGCAAGCAATCTACGCCTAACAACGACGTTTCCAACCAATCTAACTTTTCTATGTAATCACAAATCATTCCAAACAGTAATAGCAACATATATAATCAACCATAAATGTAACGACCCAGATTTTTGAACAGTTTATTTTAAATATCTAGTATGGTTTTAAATATTGAATTCATAATATAAATGAATTTTATATTGGATTTGTCAATTTAATTATCGATATATGATTTAATATCGAATATATTTAATTATCGTAATAATAACAATTGAATTCCCAGTGTAACACTAAATCAGAACAATTCAGTCAATTAATATAAATTCTGTGTTGAACTAGAACGATAATAATAATTTATTTTCGATGAAATTTATTGTTTGAAATCGATTTATATTTTTATCGAATTTTATTTAAATCGTCAATTTAATAGTGTTATTCTGTATTTACAACTAAATTAAATTCAGAATCTGTGCCATGAGTCTTGAATAGCGTTTGGTAACGGCGGTCGTTGCGTTAGATATAGTGGTTCGGGAACCGCGAGATATTTTAATTATTTAAATAAAATAAAATCAGAACCTACCTCAAACCAAGCCGACCTAAATTTTGAAACTACGCAGTTGTTTTCTTCTCGAGCCAACAAATCTGTTCCCCCTCTTTCTTATCTGGGAAACGAGAATTTAATGGCGCCACCCTAGACGTGCGCAGACCTAATATTTTCCTCGAGCTAAAATTTCTGTCTCCCTCTTCATTTATAAATACGAGATTTTCTTCTTCTTTATTCTATCTGGTTTCAATGAAAAGGGTAATCGAAGCTGGAAAGCTTCAACAAGGAAAGTGCCACCCTAAATAAACCGCGACTACACCTCCTTTATCTCATTTTTCACTTCTCCTCTTCCATTTCCATTCGCTCACTTCAGGCCACGAAAGAAATCAAAGTCCCGGTTTGGATTCGCGAATTCCAAAACTCGACGCACTCGCGATTGAAGCCCGAGTTGTTTCGTTTTGAGATTTGCGAAGGGGGAACTTGCGATTCGAAGTCTCCTGAGGCTCGATAATGGTGCGATGTTAAGGGGTCAACCAGGGGTTGGTTGCGGTTGGAGTAGGTTCGAACAAAAAGGAAGTCGCTGTCCTTTTTGGGCTGTGCGAGATGACCTGGGGAGTTCGACGGTGCCAAATGTGTGAAGAGATGGATGTGGTGCGTTCGATTTCTGACATCCTGGAGCTTCGACAGTGATCCCTGATGGGAATGGAAAGCGATTGTGTGATGTTTGGTGAAATGCCGAGGAGAAAGAAGTAATTAAGGTAATATAACTTATTTAATTTAATTCTAATTTGCAAGTTAATAACGGTGGTTAAATTTGTTAATAACATTTTTTTTAGTTAATTTAGTTAATTTATAAAGTGATTAGGATTTTTTTTTTATAAAGGGATTAGTTAGATAGAAATAAAATTTGTAAAGTAATGAGTTAAGATTTTGGTTGGAATTTAGTTAACACATAAGTCATTAATTTAAAGTAAGTTAAAAATCAAATTAAGTTACCTTTAATCCTATTAGTCGATATAAATCCGTATGTCTGATAAATGCAAAATTTAAATTTATACAAGGTAATTAAATCGAGAAGCCAGTTCCTTAGAATATAGTTGCGGAAAATACTATTGGATGTTGGATTGGAAATTCTAAAATCAGTTGGATCAGAATGGATCGAACAATGAAATCCCGGTGAGTAAATCTCACTCACCTTTTATTTTAATTATTTTTATTTCGTTAAAAATAATTGTTTGTTGCTTGTGTGAATATTTTCTGGTTGCTTTATATATATTAGTTATTTAGGCTATTATATATATATATTGGGTTGATTGATTGGTTGGATTCCCGTAGTCTCATTAGCGGATGCCCGCAGTTTCATAGCGGATGATTACCCTATACGCCCCACGCTATGATTAGTGGATGACCTTCTATACCGCGATATTCTGCCACGAAGCAGAATGGGTATTATTTATGTACTAACATCTGTGGATGCAGGAAAACAGGTTGGAGGAATCCAACAGGATTCCTCAAAAATATATTATCTGTTTGTTTATTTGTTTGCATATATATTGTTATATATGATGTGTTAGAAAAATAAATATTTGGTTGCTTTATGTGTTTTGTCACTGGGCCTAAGGAATGATATTTAAAAATATCGTGAAAGGGTATTGGCGATTTAAAAAGGGAAAATTCTATTTTTAAATAGAAATTTGAATTTTTAAATGGAAATAAAATATAAACTTGTTTTGAAAAATAAACCCAGGAGTTTCTTTTAAACGAAGTTTATAAACAGTCTTTTATAACGAAGTTATAAATGAAGTAAAAAGAATTATCATTTGATAATTCAGAAATAGAAAACACAAGTGTGAAATAGGATTTTGAAATGAAATTTCAAAATAGAACTTGAAATAGAAATTTTAAATGGAAATTTAAAAGAATTTAAATATTAGAAAGGAGTTGGAATATTTGAAATTCAGAAGGGAATTTAAATAAGATTCGAAATGGGAGTTTAAATATGTAAATAAAATTTGAGTATAACATTTGAATTTTAAAAGGAATTTAAATGTTTGAATTTTAAAAGGGAATTGAATATTAGAAATTTTAATAGAAGTTCAAATAGAATTTGAATAGGCGAGATTAGAATGAAAAATAGAATTTGAATTCAAGGAATTTAATTAAAATTGAATTCAAAGGAATTCGAATAAAGAAATTCAAATAGAGATTTGAATGTAGAATTTCAAAATAGAATTTGAAATATAGAATTTCAAAGAAGAACTGAATAGAATTTGAAATATAGTATTTCAAGAAAGAATTCAAATGTGAAATTTGAATAGAGATTTGAATAGAATTTAAATATGGGATTTGAATTGGGATTTGAAATAGAAATTCGAGTATTGAATTTGAACATGGAATTGAATACAGAAATTCAAGTAGAAATCTGAATATGAGATTTCAAAATAGAATTTGAAATAAACTTTGAAATAGGATTTTTCAAAGCAGAATTGGAAATAGAATTTCAAAATAGGATTTCAAAAATAGAAAATCCAAGTGGTTTTGAAATGGAATTTGAATTCAAGGAAATTCAAATGGATTTGAATAATAGAAATTCAAATGGTGTTGAAAATGAATTTGAATATTAGAAATTCAAATAGTATTGAAAATAAGTTTGAATATTAGAATTCAAATGGGGTCAGAAAGGGAAAATGAAATTTGAATATAAGAGATTCAAATTGAATTCGAATAGGATTCGATCTATGGATTTTGAATATGAAATTCAAATGGGTTTAAACTATGGAATCTTAAATATAGAATTTAAAAAGGAGTTTGAATATTTGAATTTCAATAGAATTCAAATATAGAAATTGGAATATAGAAGTTCAAATGGGATTTGAAACACTTAGAATTTCAAATAGAAATTTAAATGGAGTTTGGATCTTTAAATTCAAGTATGAATTTCAAATATAGAAATTCAAAAAGGAGTTGAATTTAAGTGGGAATTCGAATAGAGGATTTGAAATGGAGTTCGAATAGAGGATTTGAAATGGAATTCGAATAAAGGGTTTCAAAGGGGATTTGAATACAGGATTTAAAACTATGGAATTTGAAATGTAAAAATTCAAATGAATTTGAAATATATATGAATATATATATATAAAAGTGGAGTTGAATTCAATTTAAAACGAAGTTTAAAAGTTTATATTTATAAATATAATTAAAACGAACTCGCCGCAGCGCTGCAGTTCGTAAAATAGCAATTTGAACTTCAATTGAATATATAGAACTCGATTGAAGTCGGAATTCTTCGAAACAAGAAACGTCAGGACCAGTTTGATCATAGTTTTCTAATAAAAGAGAAAAATCTGAATTTCGTCGTATAGATTTTGAGTTATGTCAAAATCAAATTTTCAGAAAAGCAGCGCCAGAATCGTTTTAAAACCATAATGGTTTATGGAATATTATAAAAGGATTTTAAGCGAATAAAAATCCGAAGTTCTATTTAGAAAATTTCAGAGTGAGTTGCAAAATATATGTGAATTCAAGTTGTGTAAATGAATATGATTTTTGAAACAGAAACCAGATTTTGATTTATTGAATAGAATTAACTAAATGGAATTGAAATTAGTTAATGAGTTTTCGAAGGGATATTGGGCTTTGAATAAGTGAATTCGATTTGAAAATTTATCTTCGAAATCGAAAAGGAAACTAGTGTTGAAATTGGAATTCAATTTGGTTATGAACGAGTTAAATATTTTATTTGAACATGTTATGTTCAAACAAAGAAGTGAAATAGGCAAAAGGGCTAATTAAAGAATAATTGAGCGAAACTGAATTCAAACGATTCAAATTTGAATTCAAACGAATGGATAGTGTTGAATTGAATTGAAAACAGGTGAACAGGTGTTGGACAGGTATGGAATGAAGTATATAAAGTATATAATTTATGTGCTCGACAAAAAGGTACATGTTTAATTCGTATATGGGTTTTATGCGCCGTATCGGCAAGCCGCTTGGCTTCTTCTTTTTCTTTTTAAGATTAGAAGATACCGGGATGTTATTTGAAATTTCCCGATGCTCCCGATACAGGGGAGGTTATGGCGAAATTTTCCGGAAATTTAAGGAGTTAGAATATTTTTAAGATATTTTGATAATTTGAAATCATTGTATCGGCGTATTAAATTCGATAGTAAAGTGAATATAAAAATCGAATGTTGTAAACAAAAAGGGATAGAGATAAATGATTGGAATCGTTTCCAATTGCAAATAGAGATATTTTCTAATATATAGAAAATAAAAGAAGTTAATGTTTGGAAACGTTTTCCAAATGACATAAGAGGCAAGATGAGTATTGAAAATATTTGGGTAACAAATATTGATAAGGAAATAGAGAAGTGGGTTAATTAATGAATATTAATTAAAGGGCCCAGTGATTTGTTTGATATGTTGGATGAACACTTGTTTTTATTCGATAGTTAAATCACAGACTATCGAAGTTTTGACCATCGTTGTCAATATGGAGAGACCGGTTGGATTATTATCCGTGAACCACTCCGTATCGGCGTAAGCGTTGCGAACCAAGTATGCTGAATATATTGAAGACGGAGTAAAGTGCAAGGGCTTTTCTATTAATAGAAATAGTGCCTTCGGTTTCGTTCAGTCCCAGAACGAACGTAAATGGACGAATGTCTGACAGAGTATTTCCAATGATCAAATGGGTTGGTCTGTATGAATGTATATGGTTGCAACGGATTTATCCCTTAGCATAATATCCAGAATATTTGTGCAAACTCAACCAGTGATTAACGGATCTGACAATGTGGCATTCAAAGTGATTGTGCTATCAATGAATGGTAAGTATGCGTAGCCTCAGGCCTCAACAACCAGGAAAGGACAAAAATCGGGCAGGCAGCATGGCTATGTGGGTCGCACCCATTAGGGTGTATAATCACCTATCTAGAGAAATTCCTTTTGTTTCTAAATCTATCGATTCTGCCCATTCGGGAAACGGTGGTTTGAGTCCAACCGTTGGTGATATACATTCGATACACTCAAGCGAAATGAGTGGTCGGTCATGTGTGGGCCGGGTTGCAAGACGTTCTTGTTGAACCCAGGTGTATTCCTCTCTAGAGATACATCATCGGAAGGTGGTTCCATACCTTGTCATGTTGGAAATCCAATCTCCAATAAGCGCCATGCGGTTATTGATTTTTACTATGTATGTGGAGCGTGAGATGCAAGCGTTCTGCTATTTGGTTATTTACTTGATGTAGACATTATTATAATATCACTGGATTTGATATCAAAGTGTTTTGGGTTATAGTAAGGTAAAAACCGTCCATGTTTATGTGTGGGCTGGTCTTAATATTATCTTTTCTTTCGAAAGGATTTTGAAAGTTAAACAAGTGGTTGGAGTTTACTCACACCAGTCCCATGACTGACCCAGAGTTTGTTTTGTTTTGTTTTTCCTAAACTCTTGGGTGCCCAAATTTGTACGGGCAGTCAAGTGTTTCAGGCTTTTACAGATACACTTGGAGGAGTTTGAAGCAGGAGGCTTCAACGTTAGTTATTTCGAGTTACTTCCGCTGAATCAAAAGTTATGTGTACTCTGATGATGGTATGTGTATATGTACAAAACAGATTTGTATTTAAAAGCTTATGTTATAGAATATATTTTATTCGTTCCGCTGTGAGTTGTGATCTTCGTTTTTTTCTTCTATTCTAATATTTCTTTCTTTCTATTCCTCACCCTCTATCTTCTTTCTAATGATGAGTCGTATTTCTGTGTTATTTGGGTTGGACGTGTTGTGTATTTAGTCAACTCAGATAGCACGGATTTGCGGGCCACTACAGTTGGTATCAGAGCTGGTTGCTTAATTGGTACGGATGATAGGGGGTTCTCGCTTCGCGTTTGGTGGCGAACGGGAGACTCTTACCCCTACATCTCCCGACAATGTGGGTTGGTCGAGTCGAGAGGCTGGCCGTAAAAGCAGTTCTGAGGTATCTCTGTAGTGCCACGCTGGGAGGTTAGCCCAGTGGTTGATGGTTGAAAAGCCTAGACCCACTACAGTTGGTATCAGAGCTTAGGTTGAGCGAACACCTAGGCTTGTGTGGCATGTGCTCATTAGAGATAGGGTCAGTAGTACCCTAGAATGAGTTGAGTATAGATACGAGAGAGCGTATTTGTTAGTTGATATAAAAGTTGTTTTATATTGTGTTGACTAGTCTGTGAGTGGTTTATGAATTCTGGTCGAATCGTGGGACGCCACGAAATCGATAGGAATTTCTAAACACTTGAACAGAAGACTGAACATGATATTTTTACCCAAAATTTCTATTTTGATATAGAAGAAAAAAATTTCTAGAATTATTATATGGATGTGTTGGATGTTGATTTTATAATCAAATGAGATTGTAAACTTAAAATGGTTATTCATAACCAAATAGAATTTGTATATGAATGATATATATACAAGTGAGATGAATTAGAATTGAAATTCAAACCAGAATTTGAAAATTTAATCCTGGGAAGTTTGAGATATTTTTGGAAGTATATTAACAATATAGCTTGGTTTTAAAAGGATTTTAAATGGATTTTGAAATTGTTAAGCACTGAACTCACTTCAGTGGCTGGGAAATAATTCTGATGATGATTGCAACATCATCAGTGTTCATTTCCGAGTTTCTAAGTGATGAATTGCTACCTTAGAAAAAGTTTTTGATGGAAATTTGTTTTGGAAGAAAACAAGTAGATTGAGAATTCAAATGTTTTGAATTTGAAAAGAAAATAAATATATGTATATATTTATGGGATTTCAAAGGAATTTGAAAAGAAAACCCAGGGATTTGGATTCTGGAATTGGAATTTAACTTAAGCAGGTTAAATGGATTGAAGTGAATCAATCAACTAAAATCAATTTGAATTGGTTTATTGGAATATAGAGTGAATATAAATGGATTGATCGTCGATCATTCGAATTGAATAAAGGAAGACCAAAAGTTTTGGTTGGAGTTAATTTGTTGAAATATGAGAAGTTGAGTTTCAACATAAGTGAGATGTGGGAAAGAAATGGATTTGTACCCTTTTTCCTACCTTAGCAATTTCGAGGACGAAATTATTTTAAGGGGGGAAGAATGTAACGACCCAGATTTTTGAACAGTTTATTTTAAATATCTAGTATGGTTTTAAATATTGAATTCATAATATAAATGAATTTTATATTGGATTTGTCAATTTAATTATCGATATATGATTTAATATCGAATATATTTAATTATCGTAATAATAACAATTGAATTCCCAGTGTAACACTAAATCAGAACAATTCAGTCAATTAATATAAATTCTGTGTTGAACTAGAACGATAATAATAATTTATTTTCGATGAAATTTATTGTTTGAAATCGATTTATATTTTTATCGAATTTTATTTAAATCGTCAATTTAATAGTGTTATTCTGTATTTACAACTAAATTAAATTCAGAATCTGTGCCATGAGTCTTGAATAGCGTTTGGTAACGGCGGTCGTTGCGTTAGATATAGTGGTTCGGGAACCGCGAGATATTTTAATTATTTAAATAAAATAAAATCAGAACCTACCTCAAACCAAGCCGACCTAAATTTTGAAACTACGCAGTTGTTTTCTTCTCGAGCCAACAAATCTGTTCCCCCTCTTTCTTATCTGGGAAACGAGAATTTAATGGCGCCACCCTAGACGTGCGCAGACCTAATATTTTCCTCGAGCTAAAATTTCTGTCTCCCTCTTCATTTATAAATACGAGATTTTCTTCTTCTTTATTCTATCTGGTTTCAATGAAAAGGGTAATCGAAGCTGGAAAGCTTCAACAAGGAAAGTGCCACCCTAAATAAACCGCGACTACACCTCCTTTATCTCATTTTTCACTTCTCCTCTTCCATTTCCATTCGCTCACTTCAGGCCACGAAAGAAATCAAAGTCCCGGTTTGGATTCGCGAATTCCAAAACTCGACGCACTCGCGATTGAAGCCCGAGTTGTTTCGTTTTGAGATTTGCGAAGGGGGAACTTGCGATTCGAAGTCTCCTGAGGCTCGATAATGGTGCGATGTTAAGGGGTCAACAAGGGGTTGGTTGCGGTTGGAGTAGGTTCGAACAAAAAGGAAGTCGCTGTCCTTTTTGGGCTGTGCGAGATGACCTGGGGAGTTCGACGGTGCCAAATGTGTGAAGAGATGGATGTGGTGCGTTCGATTTCTGACATCCTGGAGCTTCGACAGTGATCCCTGATGGGAATGGAAAGCGATTGTGTGATGTTTGGTGAAATGCCGA
Source organism: Allium sativum (assembly GCA_030737875.1). Taxonomy (NCBI): domain Eukaryota; kingdom Viridiplantae; phylum Streptophyta; class Magnoliopsida; order Asparagales; family Amaryllidaceae; genus Allium; species Allium sativum. The sequence continues at coordinate 289,902,033 of CM060921.1, read as the reverse complement.
GGAGAAAGAAGTAATTAAGGTAATATAACTTATTTAATTTAATTCTAATTTGCAAGTTAATAACGGTGGTTAAATTTGTTAATAACATTTTTTTTAGTTAATTTAGTTAATTTATAAAGTGATTAGGATTTTTTTTTTATAAAGGGATTAGTTAGATAGAAATAAAATTTGTAAAGTAATGAGTTAAGATTTTGGTTGGAATTTAGTTAACACATAAGTCATTAATTTAAAGTAAGTTAAAAATCAAATTAAGTTACCTTTAATCCTATTAGTCGATATAAATCCGTATGTCTGATAAATGCAAAATTTAAATTTATACAAGGTAATTAAATCGAGAAGCCAGTTCCTTAGAATATAGTTGCGGAAAATACTATTGGATGTTGGATTGGAAATTCTAAAATCAGTTGGATCAGAATGGATCGAACAATGAAATCCCGGTGAGTAAATCTCACTCACCTTTTATTTTAATTATTTTTATTTCGTTAAAAATAATTGTTTGTTGCTTGTGTGAATATTTTCTGGTTGCTTTATATATATTAGTTATTTAGGCTATTATATATATATATTGGGTTGATTGATTGGTTGGATTCCCGTAGTCTCATTAGCGGATGCCCGCAGTTTCATAGCGGATGATTACCCTATACGCCCCACGCTATGATTAGTGGATGACCTTCTATACCGCGATATTCTGCCACGAAGCAGAATGGGTATTATTTATGTACTAACATCTGTGGATGCAGGAAAACAGGTTGGAGGAATCCAACAGGATTCCTCAAAAATATATTATCTGTTTGTTTATTTGTTTGCATATATATTGTTATATATGATGTGTTAGAAAAATAAATATTTGGTTGCTTTATGTGTTTTGTCACTGGGCCTAAGGAATGATATTTAAAAATATCGTGAAAGGGTATTGGCGATTTAAAAAGGGAAAATTCTATTTTTAAATAGAAATTTGAATTTTTAAATGGAAATAAAATATAAACTTGTTTTGAAAAATAAACCCAGGAGTTTCTTTTAAACGAAGTTTATAAACAGTCTTTTATAACGAAGTTATAAATGAAGTAAAAAGAATTATCATTTGATAATTCAGAAATAGAAAACACAAGTGTGAAATAGGATTTTGAAATGAAATTTCAAAATAGAACTTGAAATAGAAATTTTAAATGGAAATTTAAAAGAATTTAAATATTAGAAAGGAGTTGGAATATTTGAAATTCAGAAGGGAATTTAAATAAGATTCGAAATGGGAGTTTAAATATGTAAATAAAATTTGAGTATAACATTTGAATTTTAAAAGGAATTTAAATGTTTGAATTTTAAAAGGGAATTGAATATTAGAAATTTTAATAGAAGTTCAAATAGAATTTGAATAGGCGAGATTAGAATGAAAAATAGAATTTGAATTCAAGGAATTTAATTAAAATTGAATTCAAAGGAATTCGAATAAAGAAATTCAAATAGAGATTTGAATGTAGAATTTCAAAATAGAATTTGAAATATAGAATTTCAAAGAAGAACTGAATAGAATTTGAAATATAGTATTTCAAGAAAGAATTCAAATGTGAAATTTGAATAGAGATTTGAATAGAATTTAAATATGGGATTTGAATTGGGATTTGAAATAGAAATTCGAGTATTGAATTTGAACATGGAATTGAATACAGAAATTCAAGTAGAAATCTGAATATGAGATTTCAAAATAGAATTTGAAATAAACTTTGAAATAGGATTTTTCAAAGCAGAATTGGAAATAGAATTTCAAAATAGGATTTCAAAAATAGAAAATCCAAGTGGTTTTGAAATGGAATTTGAATTCAAGGAAATTCAAATGGATTTGAATAATAGAAATTCAAATGGTGTTGAAAATGAATTTGAATATTAGAAATTCAAATAGTATTGAAAATAAGTTTGAATATTAGAATTCAAATGGGGTCAGAAAGGGAAAATGAAATTTGAATATAAGAGATTCAAATTGAATTCGAATAGGATTCGATCTATGGATTTTGAATATGAAATTCAAATGGGTTTAAACTATGGAATCTTAAATATAGAATTTAAAAAGGAGTTTGAATATTTGAATTTCAATAGAATTCAAATATAGAAATTGGAATATAGAAGTTCAAATGGGATTTGAAACACTTAGAATTTCAAATAGAAATTTAAATGGAGTTTGGATCTTTAAATTCAAGTATGAATTTCAAATATAGAAATTCAAAAAGGAGTTGAATTTAAGTGGGAATTCGAATAGAGGATTTGAAATGGAGTTCGAATAGAGGATTTGAAATGGAATTCGAATAAAGGGTTTCAAAGGGGATTTGAATACAGGATTTAAAACTATGGAATTTGAAATGTAAAAATTCAAATGAATTTGAAATATATATGAATATATATATATAAAAGTGGAGTTGAATTCAATTTAAAACGAAGTTTAAAAGTTTATATTTATAAATATAATTAAAACGAACTCGCCGCAGCGCTGCAGTTCGTAAAATAGCAATTTGAACTTCAATTGAATATATAGAACTCGATTGAAGTCGGAATTCTTCGAAACAAGAAACGTCAGGACCAGTTTGATCATAGTTTTCTAATAAAAGAGAAAAATCTGAATTTCGTCGTATAGATTTTGAGTTATGTCAAAATCAAATTTTCAGAAAAGCAGCGCCAGAATCGTTTTAAAACCATAATGGTTTATGGAATATTATAAAAGGATTTTAAGCGAATAAAAATCCGAAGTTCTATTTAGAAAATTTCAGAGTGAGTTGCAAAATATATGTGAATTCAAGTTGTGTAAATGAATATGATTTTTGAAACAGAAACCAGATTTTGATTTATTGAATAGAATTAACTAAATGGAATTGAAATTAGTTAATGAGTTTTCGAAGGGATATTGGGCTTTGAATAAGTGAATTCGATTTGAAAATTTATCTTCGAAATCGAAAAGGAAACTAGTGTTGAAATTGGAATTCAATTTGGTTATGAACGAGTTAAATATTTTATTTGAACATGTTATGTTCAAACAAAGAAGTGAAATAGGCAAAAGGGCTAATTAAAGAATAATTGAGCGAAACTGAATTCAAACGATTCAAATTTGAATTCAAACGAATGGATAGTGTTGAATTGAATTGAAAACAGGTGAACAGGTGTTGGACAGGTATGGAATGAAGTATATAAAGTATATAATTTATGTGCTCGACAAAAAGGTACATGTTTAATTCGTATATGGGTTTTATGCGCCGTATCGGCAAGCCGCTTGGCTTCTTCTTTTTCTTTTTAAGATTAGAAGATACCGGGATGTTATTTGAAATTTCCCGATGCTCCCGATACAGGGGAGGTTATGGCGAAATTTTCCGGAAATTTAAGGAGTTAGAATATTTTTAAGATATTTTGATAATTTGAAATCATTGTATCGGCGTATTAAATTCGATAGTAAAGTGAATATAAAAATCGAATGTTGTAAACAAAAAGGGATAGAGATAAATGATTGGAATCGTTTCCAATTGCAAATAGAGATATTTTCTAATATATAGAAAATAAAAGAAGTTAATGTTTGGAAACGTTTTCCAAATGACATAAGAGGCAAGATGAGTATTGAAAATATTTGGGTAACAAATATTGATAAGGAAATAGAGAAGTGGGTTAATTAATGAATATTAATTAAAGGGCCCAGTGATTTGTTTGATATGTTGGATGAACACTTGTTTTTATTCGATAGTTAAATCACAGACTATCGAAGTTTTGACCATCGTTGTCAATATGGAGAGACCGGTTGGATTATTATCCGTGAACCACTCCGTATCGGCGTAAGCGTTGCGAACCAAGTATGCTGAATATATTGAAGACGGAGTAAAGTGCAAGGGCTTTTCTATTAATAGAAATAGTGCCTTCGGTTTCGTTCAGTCCCAGAACGAACGTAAATGGACGAATGTCTGACAGAGTATTTCCAATGATCAAATGGGTTGGTCTGTATGAATGTATATGGTTGCAACGGATTTATCCCTTAGCATAATATCCAGAATATTTGTGCAAACTCAACCAGTGATTAACGGATCTGACAATGTGGCATTCAAAGTGATTGTGCTATCAATGAATGGTAAGTATGCGTAGCCTCAGGCCTCAACAACCAGGAAAGGACAAAAATCGGGCAGGCAGCATGGCTATGTGGGTCGCACCCATTAGGGTGTATAATCACCTATCTAGAGAAATTCCTTTTGTTTCTAAATCTATCGATTCTGCCCATTCGGGAAACGGTGGTTTGAGTCCAACCGTTGGTGATATACATTCGATACACTCAAGCGAAATGAGTGGTCGGTCATGTGTGGGCCGGGTTGCAAGACGTTCTTGTTGAACCCAGGTGTATTCCTCTCTAGAGATACATCATCGGAAGGTGGTTCCATACCTTGTCATGTTGGAAATCCAATCTCCAATAAGCGCCATGCGGTTATTGATTTTTACTATGTATGTGGAGCGTGAGATGCAAGCGTTCTGCTATTTGGTTATTTACTTGATGTAGACATTATTATAATATCACTGGATTTGATATCAAAGTGTTTTGGGTTATAGTAAGGTAAAAACCGTCCATGTTTATGTGTGGGCTGGTCTTAATATTATCTTTTCTTTCGAAAGGATTTTGAAAGTTAAACAAGTGGTTGGAGTTTACTCACACCAGTCCCATGACTGACCCAGAGTTTGTTTTGTTTTGTTTTTCCTAAACTCTTGGGTGCCCAAATTTGTACGGGCAGTCAAGTGTTTCAGGCTTTTACAGATACACTTGGAGGAGTTTGAAGCAGGAGGCTTCAACGTTAGTTATTTCGAGTTACTTCCGCTGAATCAAAAGTTATGTGTACTCTGATGATGGTATGTGTATATGTACAAAACAGATTTGTATTTAAAAGCTTATGTTATAGAATATATTTTATTCGTTCCGCTGTGAGTTGTGATCTTCGTTTTTTTCTTCTATTCTAATATTTCTTTCTTTCTATTCCTCACCCTCTATCTTCTTTCTAATGATGAGTCGTATTTCTGTGTTATTTGGGTTGGACGTGTTGTGTATTTAGTCAACTCAGATAGCACGGATTTGCGGGCCACTACAATAAACACCAAAAAACAACAGTTTAACATGCAAATATGGATCAAACATACCCAAAACTATGATTTTCCCCTTAATCAAGATTTAACCTTACGATTAGCAAAACATGTTCAAATTAACCCAAATTTCTAATAGAGGCATAAAATAATATTTCGGAATTTCTAAATATTTTTCCAAATTTTTCCGAGTTATAATTTAGCCAATTAACACTAATCACCCCTAATTAGTCGTAATTAGTGAAAAACAATGCAAATCACTCACCTCAGCCACAAATTAATCTTAGATATGAAAATATCTCTGATTTCGGTAGAATCTCAATGTAACACAGCAGCTCCAACTCTGATTTGATGCTATTTTAACTTGATTTGATGTTGATTAGCTTAATCCTTGGTTATAAGGTGATTAGAGGTGTTTTTAAAAGGTAGAAGCCATTACTAGGTTAAAGGAATGAAAGTGGCGACTGCAAAAATGACAAAGGAGGGTTTCTCTAGTCCCTTTCAGTCCTTAAATACCCCTAATACCGAAATCCCCCAATGGGCCTAGCTGATAATCACCCTATTTCACCCGGTTAAGCTTTTTTTCACCTTCTAAACGTTAATTCAGCCATATCTCCCAAACGGTAAGTTCGTTTGATTAATGTGACCACTCAACGGAAAGGTAAACCATCATCCGAATCTAATGGAAATGACTTCAGGTCAAAACTCCTTACCAATCAAAAGTTATAGGCAAAACAATATTCACCAGGGGTAAAACGGTCATTTAAAATTGGCAAAAATCATGAATATGGGAAATGACCCCAATAGTCATTCCCCAAAGTTACACGACCATACGACTTCGCATAAAAATGAAATAAATATTCTACGATCCTCCGGTGCATAGAATGCGGGTCTTTACACAATCCATCTCTAAGGTCAGGTGACTCCAAGAGCAGGAAGAAGAAGTAGTGCTTATGGCCAGCTTTCCTTACTTTCTTTTACTGCATTTAGACCGGCTATATATGCGAGTATCGGTCCTCACTCACCACTTTATGCTTATTACTTTACGCACATTTGTGTATTAGTGCTTATGGCCAGCTTTCCTTACTTTCTTTTACTGCATTTAGATCGGCTATATATGAAAGTGTCGGTCCTCGCTCACCACTTTATGCTTATTACTTTACGCACATTTGTGTATGAAATTTTGTACTTGAATATGTGTCTGACTTGTGTTGTTGTGACGGGCTTGTGGCATGTTTTAGTGAGCATTATTGATTTATCTTAATGCGGTTATGCCCCCATATCGAGGTTCATCACAAACTTGTATAGGCTAGGTGTGATCGATCATATTTAGAATCTCTTGGTTATGGCTAAAACACCGAAAATTCCTTCCATAATGGCTAAGTCTATTGCTTTTGCCATCACATTTGGGATTTCCTAGTTTACACATGACCTAAGAATTCTTAGTTTAATTGATCAAACTCATGCCTTTTAATGAAAGAGGATTTTTGGTTTTTGGTGCCCCTGCTTGAGAGGTCTTATATTTTTGGGCCTAATGCTTTTCTTCTACCAACTATCGGCGATTTCATTGGGTGCCTCCTGAGAGGTCTTTGAAATCTGCTATTCGTTGTGACTAAATAATTCAAACACTTGTTGAATTTTTCAGATGCCTCCGGAAAGGTCTTTTGAGTCTGTTGATCATCGGATCTGAGATGATCAGATCCTAGTCTAATCGGATGCCCCCGCAAGGGTCTTTTGCCTTCATAGAGGTTTTTGTAGCCCAATGTTTTTCACAATTGGGCCAGGTAATTCCTGGTACTACCGATCGATTGGAGTGCCCCCGAAGGGGTCTTTTAGGGCCTGTTAATCGTTGAGTTTGTGATCAGCAAACACTAACGAATTAATCAGGTGCCTCTGAAAAGGTCTTTATAACACTCCAATTGTCGAGTCTGTGATCGGTAGACCCTAACAAAATGATTAGGTGCCTCTAAAAGGTATTTAATTAGCTTCACTATAAAGGGGCATGGTTATTGCACAGTTCCATGGGGTGGACGCCAATACCATTACCAAATGCATGTTTTAACAAGTTATTCTAGTGTGGTGCTAGGGTCGTTAGCTTCCCTTTTAAGGAGTTGCCCCTTTGGTGAAACATGCAATTTTCCTGCCTTTAAATTTGACGTTGCACCATTTAATTCTCTGAATCTTGGTGGTTTTCATTTTTCCGGGAAAGGGCGTGCTTTACACCCTCTTATTTGCTGCAAATGGTGTTTGTGTCACACACTGCTTAAGATGTCCCTCCCGGGTTTTGTTATGGAAGTCACCAGATTTTGTTCAAGTTGTTATTAGGAAATCGTTTGATGGCCTACAATCAAAAATCATTTTTAGCAACTTCGAGTGATTAAGCAAAGATTTTCATGTAAAAAGATTTAGGTAAGCAACTTCACTTCTTCATTTATATGTACACAAAGTTTAAGTACGATGCATAGAAAGTATTTACAACTTTTGTAGAAACATGAATAAAATTTAAGTGTAGTAGCGACGCAGATGAATGGTATTCCAGGCCCTTGGGATTATCGTTTCATCTGTTATCTTCAATTTGAAAGTTCCATCCAAGAGTTTCTGACTTACAACAAAGGGCACTTCCTAGTTAGGTCCGAAAACTCCAGTCTCCGTCATTATCTTTTCATTACCAAATCTCCCACTCCAAAGGTTCTATGTCTGACTTTCGAATTGAACTGCTGTTCTGCTTTAGTTCTTCTCTCCTCGAGTAGGTCAAGTGCTTCGAGCTATAGCTTCTCATTCTCTGCCTGGTTAAAGTGAATTCTGCATTGAGTAGGCACTTGTAGCTCTATCGGAATCATAGCTTGAGATCCAAAGGCAAGTGAGAACGGAGTACTCCCTGTCGAAGTTTTGTGAGTTGTGCGATACGCCCATAGTGCAAGTGGAAGCTCGTCTACCCAACTACCTTTGGTTTTTCAAGATGCTTCTTGATAATTCATTTTATAATCTTGTTCACTGCTTCAACTTGCCCTGGCTTACGGATGGGCGACTGCTGAGAAACTCTTTTGAATCTTGTACTTGATACAAAAGATTTTGAACTCGTCACTTTCGAACTGTGTTCCATTGTCTGTGATTGTCTTCTGTGGCAAACTGAATCTGCATATGATATTCTTCAGGATGAAATTGATGACCTTTTTGAAGTGATGGTGGCTAGTGAACTACTTCAGCCCACTTAGTGAAGCAATCAACAGCTACAATGGCATATTTGAAATTGGACTTTGTTCTATAAAGTATTCCAATTAAGTCAATGCCCAGACTGCAAATGGCCATAGACTGACCATCTGAGTCAACTCTGTAGACGATGCTCTAGGAATCTTTGCGAACCATTGACATCGATCACACTTATTGCTGTAAGCTACAGAGTCTAAGTTTATATCAGGGTAGAAATTGTCATATTGCATAATTTTCTAAGCCAATGGTTGTCCCCATGTATGACCTCCACACTCTCCCTCATAAAGTTCTGCTAAGATGGCCCTAGATTCATGTTTAGTCACGCATCAAAGCAGAGGCATAAAGAAACACCACCTGTATAGACGAGCATCCTGGATGAGATATAAAAATTCTTTCCGGATTAATTTCTTCTATTTCTTTAAATCATCTAGGAGCTCTCCTGTGAGGAGATAGTTTCGTATCAGAGTCATCCATGAGTCTTTCTTAATGGCGGTTTCCATGATCCAATCTATGTCATTATCATTTGTGCTGGCATCTGAAAGGACTTAGATATGAACTAGCCCTAGCATCTGAGCATCTCCTGTACTAGCAAGTTTGGTAAGTGAATATGCTTTCATGTTTTCTTCTCTAGGTATACGAGATATCACGTAGTACTTCAGGTCATTGAGAAGTTCCTTAGCCTTGCACAAATAATTTGGAAGACTTCCTCCTTTGGTTTGGAACTCCCCTCGAACCTGAGATACCACTAGCTAAGAGTCGCTGAAGATTTGTAAAGCTTTCAAGCCCATCTTCTTTGCTATTTTCAGCCCAGCGATTAGTGCCTCATACTCTGCCTCATTGTTAGTTACAGGGAATTCCAACCTTAGAACACAACATATTGATCGGCCTTCAGAAGTTTCTACAACTAATCCTACCTCAGCACAATAATCATTCTTAGCTCCATCGACAAACAAATTCCATCTGGTAATTGCTTCAATTGGTTCCTCCTTCTCCTCCCCTTTATTTGTGAATTCTACGATGAAATCAGCTAAAGCTTTCCCATTGATTTCTCTTTGAGGATGGTAAGTGATATCGCATTGACTAAGTTCAATATTCCACTATAACAATCTTCCCGAAGTTTTTGGGTGGAATAAGACTTGGCTTAGAGGTTTATTCGTGAGGACTCTGACAGAGTGGGTTTGGAAGTATGGCGGCGGTTTCTTTTAGGCGATGAGTAAACTTTACGCGAGCTTCTCCAATTTAGGATAATTCAATTCTGCTATGGTAAGTCATTTGTTAATGTAATATACTGGCCTTTGAACCTTATCATCTTTTTGAACTAGAGCTGCACTCAAGGCGTGAGATGACACTGCCAGATATAGGAATAAGCTTTCTCCATCTTTGGGCTTTGATAACATAGGTGGCGATTCCATGTGTTTAATTATATCCTTGAAAGCTGCTTGGCATTCGGGAGTCCATTGGAAATTTTTCTTCCCCATCTTTAATGCGTCGAACAGTGGAATACACCTGTTGGTCACCTTTGAAATGAACCGACTTAAAGCAGCTACATTGTCATTTAGGCTTTGGAGTTCTTTCTTTGATTTAGGAGTGCACATCACTCGTAAAGCTGAGATCTGAGTAGGATTGGCCTCGTTACCCCGGGCATTGACTATAAATCCAAGAAATTTCCCAGACGAGACTCTGAACGAGCATTTGAGTGGGTTAATTTCATCCCATACTTCCTGAGAATGTGGAATATTTCAGCGAGATTCTCCATATGATCTTCTGCCTTCTTGGACTTAACCATCATGTCGTCAGCATATACTTAATGGTTCTCCCAATTTGTGCTTTAAACATCGCATTCACAAGCCGATGGTAAGTCGCTCACGCATTCTTCAATCCAAATGGCATGACTTTATAACAGTATAGGCCCAGATCTGTTATAAAGCTCATGTTTTCTTGGTCTGGCTTGTGCATCATTATTTTGTCGTATCCCGAATAAGCATCCATGCAGGATAGAAGCTCATGCCCTACAGTTGCATCGACCAACTGATCAATCCTGGGTAATGGAAAACTGTCCTTCGGGCATGCTTTATTGAGATCAGAATAATCGATGCAAACTTCCCATTTGTCATTGGATTTTTTGATAAGTACCGGATTAGAGACCCAATTTGGATATGCGGATTCTCGAGTAACCTATCCACTTTCTCTTTGAGTACTCTAGATCTTTCGGGTCCTCGAGTTCTTCTTCTTTGTTTTGCTGGAATCATATTTGGATCAATATTCAATTTGTATACTATTACATCAGGAGAAATTTCATACATATCAGAATGATTCCAAGCAAAAACATCCAAATTTGCTCTTAAAAACATAGTCAAATCTTTTTGCAGCTTGAGGCCCAACTGAGAGCATATCTTCAGTACCTTATATGATCATCATCATGAACTGGGATTAAAATTGTGGCTTTAGCTGGTGCTACGCGGTCCTCCCCTGTACTGGTCTTCCTTGGATCCATCTCTTCTTAGGACTCACTTTGTTCACCAGTACAGGGTCCCCACCCTAAATTGCTATAAGGTTGTGTGGCGAATGCGGAGGGGATCCCCCACATTCTTTCCCATTTCCTTCTTCTTGGCTTCAAAAAACTCTACCATATATCATTCCCTAGCTGTCTTTTGATCACCCTTAATCACACCAACCCTCTTTTTAGTTGGAAATTTCATGGCTAGACACCATGGAGCCAGTGCAATTTTAAAAGCGGTCAAGGTTGACCTTCGAAGGAATGCATTATAAGATGAAATTTCATCCACCACGACAAAAGTCTACATCATTGCAACTTTATTCTCTCCTTCTACAAGCTCAACAAGGAGATCTATCACGCGCACTAGTTAAGTAGGTTGCCTGATGAATCCGTGTATTTTATTCGGGCAGGCTCGCATATCTGACATAGGAATGTTCATTTTACAAAATGCATTGATGAAAAGCACATTGACGGAAGCTCCGCTATCGAGCAACACCCTTTTTACTGTAGCGGAACCAATGCCGATGGTGACAACCATTGGCGTCAGCAACCCATCAGAGTACCTATCCTTGAACACCACATCCTCGCCTGAAGTCTTCAAGATCTTTGCTGGAAATGTGTTGCTTAGGACCATGCATTCTTCCTTTTCTGAAGTGTTTTTCAACTCATTAGCATACTTTTCCATATCCCCCAGCTTCCTCTAGCCGGATGAGGACCTCCTGAGATTGTATTAATGATTGGTAAAGGATTAACAGGTGCTGGGAATCTTTCTCCTGATCCAGACAGGTCCGTAGGTGTGTTTTGCCGCTGAATAGCTGGGGCATTTTGTGGATTTCTTACAAACTGTTGTAGTCTGTTTTTCCATATTAATTCCTCAACCAATTTTTTTGAGTGCCTACACTCGTTCATGTTACGACCCGGCTGGTTGTGGAAGCGATAGAACCTTCTTGAACTTACATTAGAATCATTGATCTTCACCGACCTCAACTGCGGATAATCTTCGGTATCTTTAGTAGTAAGAAATGCATTTTCCAAAGTATCTATAAGCGGAGTCAATTCTGAGTTCATGAAAAAGTGGAGCTTCTAATTACTCCAATTATCCTTAGCATCATTTCTCCTTTTCTGACATCCGAAGTTCTTTTAATTATCTGGAACATTGTTCTCCTTCTTTAACAGAGCCTCGCTTCCCTCAGCTATGTCCATGGCATAAGACGGATCATCTTCCATATCGATATATTCCTTAGCCTTTGCGTATAATCTTTCCTGTTGTATATAACGGTGTTGTATACACAATTATATGATTTTTGTGTTATGATAACAACCAAATAAATATTATTATTAATGCGTTTGAAATTGTACTGTTATTCTACATCACATACAGGAATATTATATTTATATTTAAATAGAATACGGCTGTATAGATATTCATATTTTCTTACAGTATTTTATTTAAATTAAATATTATATTTCAAACACTCGAACAGTACAATTATCTACAACTCCACTATTTAATCACTTCGCAGAATTTGTACTTGTAAATACACAGTATACGATAAACAAATTTTGTTTAATGACAATAAAATAATATTTTATTTCAAACAATTTGTTTATTACAAATAAAAAGTACAATCTCTTCACTACAACTCTCACACTCAGTTGTACATTTTCATTTATACATACACTGTTACAAACACTCTTTAACTGACACTATTCTTGACTTCAGACTTCTGTCTTCACTGCACAGTCAGTCCAGTCATGATCTTCATACCTGACATATACAGAAACACACACACAGTATCTAGAACAGAAATAATATTCTAATTTCTAGCAAATATTATTTTATTTTTAAAATTTTATTTGCCTTAGTTTTCTGGTGTGTTTCTCATCATTTTTCATGACTTGATCTGATTCATCTATGTCTAGGCAGACAGTTTGTATATGTACAGGGACAGGAAATTTTATGAATGGCTGCATATACACACGTGTATAAATATACACGCGTGCACTACCTCGCCAATCAGCGAGCAACTGAGGAGTAGCCATATGGACCGTCTCGAATCAGTGCTTAGTCAGTGAAATGTGAAACAACAAATGCAAGAATACAAGTTTCAGCAATGGTGTTCATGATCTAAGCACATAATGAAAACATGTTGGTCGAGCTGGAATGTGTATATGGACAGCATTCATGGATGAGCAGCAATACAAGTGAACAATATATTTTTTGGCAAGCCAGAGTGGCTCAAAATCAAGGCAACAATGTTCATCAAAGATGCACATGCCAGGGTAACTCAAGCAATAGCATTTTCAAGAATGGTGTACATGGTGAAAGGAAATTCCAAAGTCGAATACAAGCATAGTCAATTTGGAGCAACTAAGTCAAAACATGCAGTATACATATATGACCAATGCATGTACATGTTAAAATGGTAGCAGCTGCTACAAATTAGCACGAGGCAAGTGATAGGATGATCAGTGGTGAAACTACAAGCATATTCAGTAAATAAGGAAGCAGCTCTTTCAAAAATGACATGGAGCTCAGCAAGTTTCATAGCAGTATATAAGTATGGTGGAATATATAGCAAAATATTTTGCAATGGTGCAACTCAGGTTATGCAAAGCCTAGACCAAGACATGGTCAAGACTGACCATGCTCCCAAGTGCAGGATGATGGCACACAAACACAGTCAAGCAATGCAGCTCAATAGACTGCATTCACACACACATACACAACAAAATGCATGGTGCAGGCAAATGAATAATATGTGAGCAGCATGTTCAAAATGTTAAGCATGGGTGAAACAGTGTGATTCAGGTGAAGCAACTCATGTAAGTATGGAAAAAAGTTCAAAGCAGAAGCAAGCATGGAGCAATATCTTAAGTACAAGAAATCAGCATATTCATTTCTGAATATCAGAAAATCTTTTTGTGCATGGTTGGCAAGGCATTAAATGTTTCCAGATTTAAACACACAAGGGGCCAAGAAATTATGGAATCTGTTTATGAATGCATTCTTTTTGGCAAGATAAAATCAGTGAAGCAGACTATTACACGATGGAATTGATTCATATATTTTCTGAAATCGTGAAAGGGATTAAATTTGTTTCCAGATTTGAACATAATCAGATTTAATCAAGAATTTTTTAGCAAGAAATCTAGTGATTTCTAGTGATGATTCAAGTTCACAAATCACGCAAGTATTTTAAGCCAAGGGAATTCATAAAAGCCAAGAAATCCTTTCACAATCAAAGCCGAAAAAACAATATGGACAATATTCAATAGAGGGAATCAAGTTCATATGGTTCAAATATTTTCCAGAGTTGCCATAATCAATTCAAGCCAATTTTATCAAGGTATCAAAGGGCGATTGCTTATGAGAATTGTTCAAGGGGCTACAAACTTTTCAGGAAAGTTCATCACAACAAAACAGGAAAGCTATTAAAGCCAAAGCAACAAATTCAAATTCTTTTCCTATGCCGAGGTGACTAAAGTCGGAAAAGGAAAACACGCACAAATCGGTCAAGCCACATAATCAAAATCAGAGTTTTTTTTTTCTTAGGGTTCGGATGACCCTATATAGACAACCACACCAATTCATCACAGATTTTTTTTCTTCTGAAACCACAAGCAATCAAAGCAATATAGATCGAAACCCACAAATCAGCTCAATTTTTCAAGGCAAAAAATTTCAGAAGACTCACAGTTTCGATCGAGCCAGAGAGCAATCCCAAATCGATAGAGCAAAGCCATCGAATCACTGAGAGTATCCAACGTTTGAAGGCATCACTGAAGAAATTCAATCAATATATAATCAGTCGTGATTTGGAGATTCAAAGAAACCATAGTTTCTTGTTTTTCACAGAGCCGCCATTTTTAGAGACAAAGGGATCGGGCAATGGAAATGAAACGGGCTGACCAACTAAACTTGGCTAAGCCAAGTTTTAAGTTTTAAAGAGGAGTTTTATATTTATTTTTAAACTAGGATTTCTTGTTTATTTGTTTTTTAATTAAATTTGTTTTGTTGTAATTTATTTTGAAAACCGTAAAATAGTTTCTAGGTCTGTAAAATCTAGGAATCAGTCAGGGTGTTGACTGACAGTTGACAGAGTCTGTAAAAGCTGGGTTACTGTTTACAGGGTTGTAATCAGGAGAAATCTGATCGAGGGAATATCGGTCAGTCTACGGTTTTGAGCGTAGTGTTAGAATAGGAGCAGGGTTTGCGAGTGTACATGGTCTTGTATGCGGGATCTGTTCTCTCACCTAGTAGAAACCTTAGAAATGCAGCAGTAGGCAAGGTTTTGCCGAAGCAGGGTATATCTGTGTGTGATTTATTTTCTGCATTTCTGTTTCAACTATATTCTGTGATCTGTTTATTATTATATATCTCGTTAGATTTTTGATTCTGTTAAAAACTGTGATAAACCCTATTCACCCCCCTCCCCCTCTAGGGTTAATCTAGATCCAGCAAGTGGTATCAGAGCAGGTATTCTGTTTAACTCTAGAGTAATGATGATCCCTAGTTATTAGTCCATAGAGAGGCAGTCCAGTCATATTCCATCTATTTTCAGTGGAACGTATTTTTTAAATTGGAAATTAAAAATGAAAATTTATTTAAAATCTGTTCATATCAAATATGGGAATATTATTATTAATGGAGTAGATTTGTTAGATAAAAAAATATTGTTATCAATACTTGTTCTATGGACATTATTTATTCTTGTCTCAGTATTGATCAGTTTAAGCTTATCTCTCATTGTTTATCTGCACAGGAAATCTGGAAAACTCTCAATGCGTTGTATGGACAAAAAGCTGACAACTGCTCAAAACCTGCAAAGATCAACTCAGATTCAAATTTATGCTTAACAGGTCTTACAGATGATAATTCAGATGGATCAACTAATGGAGACTCAACAGACAATGAAGTAGAAAATTTCTCTTATGAAGATCTGGTTTATTTTTGTGCTAATATAACTAAGTCTATTGATAAACTCCAATCTAAAAACAAATTTTTGAAATCTAGGAATTCTGAGATGACCAGAATATTTTAAAAACTCTTCAAATTCGGATTGTAAAAATTGTTTGAAATTGGAAACCAAGCTTGTTCATCTCAATAAAAATATTCAAAATTTTGAAAATAAGATTCTGATCTTGAAAGAGGACAAGATTGAGTTATCAAGCTCGAACAATTTTCTATAAAAGGAATTTTAAAATTTTAAAACTGATATAAATTCCAAATTTGAAATTGCTGAAAAAGAAAATCTATTGAAATCCGATTTGATTCTCAAAGAGCTTGAAGCTGAAATTGAAAATTTTAAGAAATTTGAATCTGAAAGTCGAAAACATTTTGAATCTGAGATTGCTGCGTCCCAAACCAAAATTAATTTTCTTAAAGATGAAAATTTGGTTTTGAAATCTGATTTTGAAAGATGTAAGATCACTAAAAATTATTGTTCATATTTAGTGATGGAAACGGTGATCTTAAAACTAAAATTCAACAACTTGAAACAATTTTGAGTAAATTTTCTTATGGTGAAAAATCTTTGAATATGTTGTTGAAAAACCAAATTTCTGTTGGAAATAAACATGGTCTTGATTTTGGGGAAACAAATGATTTTGAAAAGTTGATTTCTTGTGATTTTAAAAATCCTTTAAATTGCTTTAGAAAGGGTCTTTCTGAAAATCTGAATTTTGAAAATTCCAAAAGGTTTTTAAATCACAAACGAGACAAGAATTGGTTTGATAACAATCTTGTTGAACAGATGTGGACCCCAAAAGGAAATAAAATGTTTTTTGGAAAAACTAAACAAGTTTGGGTTCCTAAAGGCACAAAGATAGATTCGAATGGGATGTTATACAAATAGATTTGGGTACCAAAAGATGTTGACATAACTGTGAGTGGTTTTACTAATTTTGTTAGACCACTCGATCTCCTAAACTGTTAGGTACCAGAAGAGGCTGAGGAACTACTGTGCAAAAATAAATGTGAAGAAAAGTTGTCTATACTTCTATATCACTCACAGTTCCTGTAGCCAAGATTTGTTGAGTTAGAGATTCTGATTTACATTGATTTCAGGTATAATCTCTAAACTCATCTTTGTAAATATTCTCTGTTTTTTTTTTATTCCTCCTTCTACCCTTTCTGTTTATTTTCTTTTTCTCTTTTGTTTCTGATTTGTCACTGTCATATCATTGTAAATTCCTTTGGGCTTCATTAACTTCCAATTGTAGAACTCATATTTTCTGGAAATTCACTTTAGTTGAATAGAACTCTGATGTTATAATTATTTCCAGATCTTGAATTGAAGTTGTAAATATCTGCAATTGTTTTGAAGTTTATTTCTGTTTTCTGAATTCATAACAGTGTTGATGCATTAATATCATATCTTTAACACTGTCATTTCAAATTCTAAAATTTTGAAGATCTGAATAATTAATGAAATTTCACACACTTATGCTGTTTTGAGTTTCTTCCAATTCATTTTGGAAACGCTTAAAATATTATACTCATTACAGTACACTGCTTCTTATCATTCGTGATAATTTAATTAATTTTCAGATTGGCTTGGATATTTTGAATTGTGTTGAATCAGTGATACATCTTGAATCTCACTATTATTCATGATCATCTGGTTTAGATTTTTGTTTGAGATCATTTGAAATTTCTGATATTTTGAATGATCGTACACCTCCTAAATTTGAAATTATCAATCTCGTGTGACCGATTCATTATATTGCAAAACTTGACATAGATTCAAGTGATTTCAAATAAATATTTTGGATCATGAGTATCTATCAAGTTTGATGTAAATGATTTAAAATTATTCTTTGGGCTTGTCAGAAATTCTTGTGAAAAATTCTTTGAAAAATTGGACTTAAATCTCTCTATTATTTCTTGGTTATTTGATTTAAATATATGTTTGTTTAAAATCATTTGAAATTATTGATTTATTGAATCTCACGCATAATTTTGAATCTGAAATATAACCTGGTGTGATTGATTCGTTAAATCCTAATACTTTCACATTTCTTCAAATGATTTAAAATAAAGTATTTTTAATCTGGGATCATGAAATATTTTTTGTGACCATCATCTTGACTTTTCTGCTTGGAAACTGTCTTTGTACTGCTCTGATACTGCTTCAAATAATTGCTTGTTCTTGTCTGCTGCTTTGAAAAATGTGCAAATTTGTTAAGTCTGTCTGTTTGGGCTTTGTGATTAAATTTGTTAATAAAGACACCAAGCAGTATCAGAAGCGCCTTATATTTGTTTCACCCATCTATACTTAGATTCTAATCTTCACCTTGTATAGATCCACACATTATTTTTGCCTTGTACAAAATTTTCCCTCTTGTTCTGTATAAATCACCTTAAATTCCTCTTGTAATTGATTTTCAACTTTAAAATTATTTATTGATTAATCATTTAGAAATTGAAATCAATATCTGAATCGAACTGTATTTATAATTCATCAAAATTATTATTAGAATGTGAAATTGTGATGAATTATGACTGCAGTATAATTCACAGTAAGAGGAGATTTTATTTAGATTTTCGTGAAGGTTGAATATTTATTATAATATCTTTGAACTGGCAATTATTTCACGACCATTTTCATTACCTATCATCCTTCTACCATCCATTATGATTTTATATAAATATGAAGAGTTAATATTTTTTAATTTTTTTTTGTATAAACAGTGGAATTATTCGTGATAGAAACGGGACTATATTATTATTCAGAATTAGTGATAATTGAAATTTTCAATAATCTCGGTACAGTCGAGCATATTTCATAATATAATTAATTTTGAAATTTATTTCACAGTCCATCTCTATACCTACCACATTTCTATCATCCATATTTGGTTTTATATACCGAGGAGTTTTTTTTTCTTTTTAAAGCTGAAATGATAAATATATAAATTAATACATAAGTTTGTCTCTAATCTCATTTGAAAATCTAAGCTCTGGTCATGCATAGTTATGAGATGACTTATAATTTAAGTTGCGACTGACCCCATTTAAAAATCCAAGCTCTGGTTATGCGTGGTCAGTGTGCTCTTAAATAAAAAAAATAAAAAAATAAGGAAATAATGTGCTAAAAATTGAAATTAAAACTGAAATTCTCCTTGGTGTTTAAAAACCATCCTATCACTTCATCTTCTAATCTGTGAAATGTGTTAATATCTTATGACGTATTATGATTTGTTGATTGATAGCTATTGGGTTTTGAGATTATATGATTTTGTCACTTAAATTGAATTATTAATTATAGTCCAAATCCGTCACTGTTTTTATGCTTCAAATTATAAGTCTTTTTGAAAGTTAATTGAAATTCATTTTTATATAACTATCCTCATTTATATAAATTTCATCATAAATCCGTCATTCTCTGCAGTGTGAAATATGCCACTAGTTCTCAGTTTATTATGATTTTTGTTTGACTGATTGAGATTTATGATGACTGTTCTTCCTCTTAAGCTGAAATTATATTTTTAGTCATTTTTCATCTGTATTTTAAACTCTGTATCCTTTTGATGATATCAAAAGGGGAGAATGGATTAGATTTTGATTTATGAGTGAACATTATTTCTGTTGTAGGGAGAGCTAATAAATAGAGGGAGTTCAAGATTCATTGTCAAACACATTTATTGTGCTTAAAATCTTTTATTTGTTTGTCATCATCAAAAGGGGGAAATTGTTGTATATAACGGTGTTGTATACACAATTATATGATTTTTGTTTGATGATAACAACCAAATAAATATTATTATTAATGTGTTTGAAATCGTACGGTTATTCTACATCACATACAGGAATATTATATTTATATTTAAATAGAATACGACTATATAGATATTCATATTTTCTTAAAATATTTTATTTAAATTAAATATTATATTTCAAACACTCGAACAGTACAAATATCTACAACTCCACTATTTAATCACTTCACAGAATTTGTACTTGTAAATACACAGTATACGATAAACAAATTTTGTTTGACGACAATAAAATAATATTTTATTTCAAACAATTTGTTTATTACAAATAAAAAGTACAATCTCTTCACTATGACTCTCACACTCAGTTGTACATTTTCATATATACATACACTGTTACAAACACTCTTTAACTGACACTATTCTTGACTTCAGTCTTCTGTCTTCACTGCATAATCAGTCCAGTCATCATCTTCACACCTGTCATATACAGAAACACACACAGAGTATCTAGAACAGAAATAATATTCTAATTTCTAGCAAATATTATTTTATTTTTAAAATTTTATTTTCCTCAGTTTTCTGGTGTGTTTCTCATCATTTTTCATGACTTGATCTGATTCATCTATGTCTAGGCAGACGGTTTGTATATGTACAGGGACATGAAATTTTCTGAATGGTTGCATATACACACGTGTATAAATATACACGCATGCACTACCTCGCCAACCAGCGAGCAACTGAGGAGTAGCCATATGGACCGTCTCGAATCAGTGCTTAGTCAGTGAAATGTGAAACAACAAATGCAAGAATACAAGTTTCAGCAATGGTGTTCACGTTCTAAGCACATAATGAAAACATGTTGGTCGAGCTGGAATGTGTATATGGACAGCATTCATGGATGAGCAGCAATACAAGTGAACAATATATTTTTTGGCAAGCCAGAGTGGCTCAAAATCAAGGCAACAATGTTCATCAAAGATGCACATGCCAGGGTAACTCAAGTAATAGCATTTTCAAGAATGGTGTACATGGGAAAAGGAAATTCCAAAGTCGAATACAAGCATAGACATTTTGGAGCAGCTAAGTCAAAACATGCAGTATACATATGTAACCAATGCATGTTTATGTTAAAATGGTAGCAGCTACTACAAATTAGCACAAGGCAAGTGATAGGATGATCAATGGTGAAACTACAAGCATATTCAGTAAATAAGGAAGCAGCTCTTTCAAAAATGACATGGAGCTCAGTAAGTTTCATAGCAGTATACAAGTATGGTGGAGTATATAGCAAAATATTTTGCAATGGTGCAATTCAGGTTATGCAAAGCCCAGACCAAGACATGGTCAAGACAGACCATGCTCCCAAGTGCAGGATGATGGCACACAAACATAGTCAAGCAGTGCAGCTCAATGTACTGCATTCACACACACACAACAAAATGCATGGTGCAGGCAAATGAATAATATGTGAGCAGCATGTTCAAAATGTTAAGCATGGGTGAAACAGTGTGATTCAGGAGAAGCAACTCATGTAAGTATGGAAAAAGTTCAAAGCAGAAGCAAGCATGGAGCAATATCTTAAGTACAAGAAATCAACATATTCATTTTTGAATATCAGAAAATCTGTGTGTGCATGGTTGGCAAGGCATTAAATGTTTCCAGATTTAAACACACAAGGGGCCAAGAAATTAAGGAATCTGTTTATGAATGCATTCTTTTTGGCAAGTTAAAATCAGTGAAGCAGACTATTACAAGATGTAATCGGTTCATATATTTTCTGAAATCGTGAAAGGGATTAAATTTGTTTCCAGATTTTAACATAATCTGATTTAATCAAGCAATTTTTAGCAAGAAATCAAGTGATTTCTAGTGATGATTCAAGTTCACAAATCACACAAGTATTTTAAGCCAAGGGAATTCAAAAAATCCAAGGAATCCTTTCACAATCAAAGCCGCGAAAACAATAAGGACAAAATTCAATAGAGGAAATCAAGTTCATATGGTTCAAATATTTTCCAGAATTGCCATAATCAAATCAAGCCCATTTTATCAAGGTATCAAAGGGCGATTGCTTATGAGAATTGGTTCAAGGGGCCACCAAAATTTCAGGAAAGTTCATCACAACAAAATAGGAAAGCTATTAAAGCCAAAGCAACAAATTCAAATTCTTTTCCTATGCCGAGGTGACTAAAGTCAAAAGAGGAAAACACGCACAAATCAGTCAAGCCACTTAATCGAAATCAGAGTTTTTTTCTTAGGGTTCGGATGACCCTATATAGACTACCACACCAATTCATCATAGAAAAATTATTATTTTTTTACTGTAACCACAAGCAATCCAAGCAATATAGATCGAAACCCACAAAATCAGCTCAATTTTTCAAAGCAACAAATTTCAGAAGACTCACAGTTTCGATCGAGCCAGAGAGCAATCCCAAATCGATAGAGCAAAGCCATCGAATCACTAAGAGCATCCAACGTTTGAAGACATCATTGAATAAATTCAGTCAACATACAATCAGTCGCGATTTGGAGATTCAAAGAAACCCTAGTTTCTTGTTTTTCACAGAGCCACCATTTTTAGAGACAAAGGGATTGGGCAATGGAAATGAAACGGGCCGACCAACTAAACCTTGCTAAGCCAAGCTTTAAGTTTTAAAGAGGAGTTTTACATTTCTTTTTAAACTAGGGTTTCTTGTTTAGTTTTTTTTTAATTAAATTTGTTTTGTTGTAATTTATTTTGAAAACCATAAAACAGTTTCTAGGTCTGTAAAATCGAGGAATCAGTCAGGGTGTTGACTAACAGTTGACAGAGTCTGTAAAATCTGGGTTACTGGTTACAGGGTTGTAATCAGGGGAAATCTGATCGAGGGAATATCGGTCAGTCTACATTTTTGAGCGTAGGGTTTGAATAGGAGCAGGGTTTGCGAGTGTACATGGTCTTGTATGCGTGATCTGTTCTATCACCTAGTAGAAACCTTAGAAATGAAGCAGTAGGCAGGGTTTTGCCAAAGCTGGGTATGTCTGTGTGTGATTTATTTTCTGCATTTCTGTTTCAACTATATTCTGTGATCTGTTTATTATTATATTTCTTGTTAGATTTTTGATTGAGTTAAAAATTGTGATAAGATTTTTGATTCAGTTAAAAATTGTGATAAACCCTATTCGCCCCCCCCCCTCTAGGGTTAATCTAGATCCAACATTTCCAAGGTCTTTGGATTTCTCATTTTCTGCCACTTCCCGAATTTTGATTTCTTGTTTATAGCGCCTTTCAACGCAATTTGAACTAATCGAGGTTCCGAATCCGCTACTTCTGCTGCTGCAGCATTGAATCGATCTAGGAAAGCTTTGATTGATTCTCCTGGCCTTTGCTCCATGTCATTCAATGATATCACATCTTTGACTTTTGTAGATTGCAGCCTAAATTGTTTCCTAAATTTCTTAGCCAAAGAGGAGAAGCCATCCAAAGACCTTGGTGGGAGCTTAGTAAACCATAGCGAGGCTACTCCTTCTAGGTACAAGGGGAAATATGGACATTTAAGTCCATCCTTGGCCCTTGCCTCATCCATGTGTTGGTCGTATTTATGCAGAAACAAGTTAGGACCCTGGTTCCATTATAAGCTTGGACCGTAGGTGGATTGAATTTTCTTGGGAACCTTGTGAATTTGATAATTTCTGTGAGGGGAGTTTTGGATGGAGCGAACCCCCACTCTTTCTCGTCATCTTTTCTATCAGCACTTTATTTCATGATCTGTCGGACCATATCCTCGAAATGCTCCTTCCATTGCATAGAACCGCAGGGAAGACGCCGTCACCTTCACTGGATTTTTGCTTGTGCAAGCGATCTCGGCTATGAATCTGGGGCCCGGTGCCTCCCTTTTGGGGAAGTGCCCCTTTGGCGAAGCTTGTCTCTTCATGAGAAGTTGCCTTCTCAATATAGTTCCTAGCAGGCGGTTTTGAATCTTCATGATTGACTCCGTCTGAATCATCAATCTCATGAACGGATCGATTTCGATTTGGTGTAGAGACAAAAGAATTAGCAAATTCAGTATGAGTGGCGTTGGAAGTGACTTTTGCCATGGCGGCTTGAAGAGCGAACATGTTTTCTAGCTTCTTCCTCATAACATTTGTTAAGATTTCCATCTGACTTGTCAATCCAGCGAAAGCCTTATCCAACTCTTCCCTAGTTACACCAGCTCCAGCTTTAGAGGATTCACCAACTTCAAAGTGGTTGGTAAGTGGCATAGCTTCGTTGGCAACATTGTCAGTTTCTTCGACGGTTTTACTTGGAGTTTTCTTTGGTCTTCCCATAATTTCGTACATGGTTTTGAACTTTGAAGAGAGTTCGTCAATTGGCTCGGACTTTATATTTGAAGGATTTATAGAAGGAGGGAGCTCCAAACACATTTTCCACAAAAACCCTTAGAGAATGAGAGTGTGAACGAGGCCCCACGGTGGGCGCCAAATGCTTTAACCGAAAAATGGCCACAACACCAAAGGTATCTGTAACACCCCACCTCCGCTAGGGTCACTCGCAAAGGAATGCACTAGCTTTAGAGGGGTATTATTAGTAAACATGTACAGAAATATTACAAGGCAGAACATATAAAATAGCGGAAGTAAAACCATCTTTCATATCATTAATAAATAAGGTCTAAAGCCTTTTACATCAGAATACATCAAAACCTGTCTTGCAATAGTAAAGAAGCATAAAACCTTTTTATAAATTATTCGCCAAATTAAAGCGGTGAAGCAGCCACAGCCAAGAGAAGACTAAGCTATACATGATGACCTTCAAGCATAAGAGTTCCGAACTAAACAACATCATTTCCTCCCTGAAAACCTGGCGGGGGGAAACGGAAGACAAAGAGGCGAAAGAAAACGGGGTCAGTCATAAAGACTGGTAAGTCCTATCTACTTCCAGTATAAAAACAGGTAAAGGTAACATGACATGCATAAACTGAAAGTAAACATAAGGATGTCGACAAGATAGATAAGCTAAACCAAGATAACTGGATGAACTACTGTAGCAAGATAAACTAAGGTATCATGATAAACTACGGTGTCACGATAAATCAATGTATCACATCGTCAGGTTTCTATCAAGTATACTATACTAAGGTATCTATCATGTATAACATCCCTCGGTATTTATCATGTATATTTACTCTGCACCTCTCGTACTAGTATCCCAACCCGCGTCATGTGTTAACTATGAATGTCCCTTGCCCAATGTCATGTAATGGTCCATGTCAACCTAATATATAGCATATGTAGGTTTTCCCACTCATATGTTTCTTTCCATGTATAAGTTCAGTCCTTTGTCGTAGGTCGTACGGGCTTTCCCATGTAAATCTATACCACCTCAACGTAGTACCATTTTATCCTTGAAGTTATTTTGGACTGCTACCCTTGATCTAGTTATGTTTTCTTACCATGAACTATCGCGTGTTCACTTAGGATTTATGCCACCTAGGACCACTAGGGATTATGCTACCTAATGAACGTTTCCGTGTCTCGGTTTGGGTTTAGGCCACCTAGGGCCACTAGGGATTATGCCACCCGTCAACCACGCCCTTTATCCCGCGTATGTATCGTGAATCGTTTTCCATGTCTAGATGCACAAGTATCTCAATGTGCCATCCGAGTTCCGTGCCAGGGCAAATCAAGAAATACGAAACTCGGTCGGGAGCTTTAAGTTGTCTGCTAATGCAGATATCAAGGTCTGTTTTTGTATCCGTGGCTATGGTCCAACGTGACCCCTCCCTCAACTACTGAAAGGCAATCCAAGAAAAATCATGTATGAGAACCACATCCCGGCCCCACTATAGCCCCACTTTCCTATGGGCCAACCTCACCCATGACTCGATAGCAAGAACAAGGTCTGTTGGGGGTTCTCTGCCTTTCCGTACGTACACGATTGACTAAAGATGGTAGGTAGTCGACGACGTGCTATCCAGCGCAAAAACAAGTATCGTCGACTCCACGCTAATCCATCCCAGTCTTTAGGTCGCTCGCATAGCAACCAAGGCATACTCTTGGCTCTTCTACCGCAGACCTTAACCTCTGTGAGGCCAGGTTTCATGGACCATCTGCCACCTCACAGAGGGGTACCAAGAGTACCCTCACGTCCCCCGAAGCTACCGCTTCGTCACCCAGTTCGTTGGAACCTTTATCCAAGTCGGATAATTTGCTCCTCCTCGTGTGTTTAAGCGATGACCTACCGTATCGGGTTACTCATCTATCTGTGAACTGGTCCAAATCTCTTGACTAAGAATTATTTCTTAGTTTCCTAAACTAAGGTTTACCACTTAATCTCCTTTCCCGTTATCCTTGTTAATCCCGGTTTTCCACCTAGTCCCCTGAGCTAGGGTTTTGTCTAATGGGTTAAGTATTGTCATTTAAGTTCATGATTTAACCTGCCTACGAATCA
This sequence comes from Allium sativum, assembly GCA_030737875.1. Classification (NCBI taxonomy): domain Eukaryota; kingdom Viridiplantae; phylum Streptophyta; class Magnoliopsida; order Asparagales; family Amaryllidaceae; genus Allium; species Allium sativum. The sequence continues at coordinate 289,876,084 of CM060921.1, read as the reverse complement.
TGTCAAGGTTTGGCTAAGTATTCAAGTCCAAGACCTAGCCCTACAAGTTGGTTAAGTATACCAAGAAGCTCATGACTTAACCCTATTCAATCATCAAGTCAAATTGGTTAACTATTTGTTTATCTTAACCCTATCAGGTTATCGTGTTAGATTGGTTAAGCATAGATTATCTTAACCTCATTGGATTATCGAGTCGGATTGGTTAAGTATAGGTTAACTTAACCCCATCCACTAATCGTATTAGAGTGGTTAAGTATATTTAAACGGTCTTGTGACTTAACCCTATCAAGTTCTCATATTAGATTGGTTAAGTATGGTTGCTTAACCTCATCAAATCATCATGTATAATTGGTTAAGTATAAGTTACTTAACCTCATTGAATTACCAAGTTTAGACTGGTTAAGTGTTTAACTTAATCCCATCGAATTACCGTGTTTAGATTGGTTAAGTGTAAGTTACTTAACCTCATCTAATTGCCGTGTTTAGATTAGTTAAGTGTACGTTACTTAACCCCATCTAATTACCATGTTTAGATTAGTTAAGTATAAATTAGTTAACCCCATCTAATTACCGTGTTTAGATTAGTTAAGTATAGATTAGTTAACCCCATCTAATTACCGTGTTTAGATTAGTTATGTATAAATTACTTAACCCTATCTAATTACCAAGTCGGATTAGTTAAGTGTCAATTACTTAACCCATCCCCTAATTGTCTTGTTTGGTTAAGTGTCACTAAGAAATCAAGTCCGGTTCCACTTAACCTACCCATTCATGTTATATCGGTTAAGTGTCATTAGTCAAAATTTCTTAACCTTTTCATGTGGCATTAATTAGATTAATGCACCCCAACCTCTCACATTAGACTTTGTTGTGGTTACTAGTTAAGCCGGGCGGGTCCAGGTAGATTTACACCACAACCTAGTCTAACCTCGGGTTTTAAGTGCTATATGACCAACTACTAACATTGGGTCCTAATGTTTATAGCTACCAGTTAAGCCGGGCGGGTCCGGGTAGATTTATGCTACAAACTCAACCCAACCTCGAGTTAGCCACTTTCATGTTTGGTCTAGTGTCATACTACACTTACAACCCATACGTGTCTAGTTTCAAGTCCCATGTTTACCCCACATGTCATGTCCCCATTTAGGTGTATTATGAGTGTCATATTTTCATGAAATCCCATGTCAAATTATCATGTCATAATCACTGTAATGACCCGGATATTTATGGGTTAATTTTAAAATATGTAATATGGATTTAAATATTGAGTTAAGTAAATAAATCAATTTTTATAGGGAGTTATCGATTTAAAAATCAATTTCAATTTAATATTGAAAATATTGAATTATCCGAATAAGAAAATGGATTTAGTTGAATTCAAATTTTAATTTGAATTAAATACAGTTCAAATGATTTATAGGAAATTCTATTTAAATTTATAACGATAATAATATTAATTTATTATCTAGGAAATAAATTGTTTCGAATTAAATTTATATTAGTTTAAATTTATATCTTCCACAGACGATCGAATGGGACCTCGTGACATATCCCGATGTGTCCGGAATAGTGGTTTTACTCTAGAATTGACAGTCGTTGTGTTCAGAAAGGAGTTCAGAATCAGCGGTAATTTAATTTTTAAAAATACCGGTTAAACTAAAATAAAATAAATCTCCTTTGTGTGTGGATAAAAATAAAACAACCAGGACCAAATTGGATGCTACGTTGTTCAAATAAAACCAGCACCCCCTACCTACTTCTCCTATTATAAAACTGCACCCCTCTCTTAGGCCTCTTCCTCCAGTAAACCACAAATCAAAAGCAAAATTGCTCCTCTCTCAAATACAATTGAAATCGATCCTCAGGAGAAAAAGGAGAGTAAGTCTAATTCACATTCAAGGACCACGTTTTCCATGGAGGCCTACATCGTGTCTGAGGCACTCGAAATCAGGGAGGAGGCGCGATGGGAATTTTCTGTCTCGTCTGGAGGCCGACGCTTGTTACTTGGTCAACTGGTGGAGTTCTGGAGGAGTTCGAATGGGAAAGCGATGGAGCTAGGGTTTTGGCCTACCACTGTCGAACGAAGTACGGAGTTGGTTTTTCAATGGCAACGCTTGTCGATGAAAGAAGTTAGGTCAGATTGGTATCTTTCTGCAAGCTACAGGAGCACATCGAGATGGACCTTGGGGATCTTCGATTGGCTATTTCGCGATCTTCACTGTTGCAGCAACTATAGAAATCCTAAATCGTGATGCTACCAGTGGGATCGAGTATAAGATCCTTCGCTGAAGATTTTGGGTGGATTTTGGATGGTAATCAAGGCAGTAAAACCTGGTTTGGGATTAGTTGTGGATTCCTATGCATTGAGAAAGGAGAATGAACACCCTGTGTACTCGAATTAGATAAAAACAAAGGCTAAGGTAAAATTTATTTAATTTAATTTCAGTAATTTGTGATAATTAAATTAAAGCAAGAAAATATATGTACTGTTAGGATTGAAAAATTTATTTAGCGAACCTTTTGATAAAATAAATTAAGCGAATGAAAATAACAATCTAAATTTGAAATTTGTTAAGCAATTCAAAACTAGGAAGTTTAAAAAGAAGAAAAATTATATAGGGAGGTTATTTATTTGATTTAATAGTTAATTTAAATAAATAAATGTTTAATCAGTAATTTAAATAAATTATCGTAGGTAAGTACATAACTGACGATATGGCAATTAAGAGGATATTCAGCAATGGAAAGAGCAATGAGTAGATCTCACTTTGTTTTATTTAGAATCATTTTTTTATCAGTTAAAAATAATTGTTTTGTTGATTGCTGGATGCTTTAAATATTTATTTATTTCTGTTAAAAATATATATATAGTTATATAGGCTCGCTATTATATATATATATATTGGTTTGGTGATTGGTTGGATTCCCGCAGTTCCATTAGCGGATGCCCGCAGTTTCATAGCGGATGATTACCCTATACGCCCCACGCTATGATTAGTGGATGACCTTCATACCGCGATATCCTGCCTCGAAGCAGGATGGGTATTACTATGTTGACTAACATCTGTGAATGCAGGAAAACAGGTTGGAGGAATCCAACTGGATTCCTCAAAAATATATATTATCTGTTGTTTGTCTGATTTCATATATATTCATATATGATGTGTTAAAAATCAAATGATTGAAAATTGGTTGATTTGATTGTTTAAAATATCCCTGGGGTTTGAATATGGATTTATAAAAATATCGAAAAGGGTATTTGATATTTAAAAAGGGAATTCTATTTTTATAAGTAGAATTTGAATTTTTAATGAACTATAGAAAGTATTTACTTGTTTTGAAGATATATAAAACGAGTATTGAATTTATAAACTCTGTTTATAAATTTAGACATGGGATTTGAATCGAATTTATAAACTCTATTTATAAAGGAAAATATGGGATATGAATTAAATTTGTAAACTTTGTTTATAAATATTTAATGGGGGATTTTAAGTAAAGTCATAAACGTTGTTTATAAATAAATGCAGAGAATTCAAATAGAATTTGAATAGATTTGAATATAGAAATTCAAATGGACTTTAAACTATAGATTTGAATATAGAAATTCAAATGGACTTTAAACGATTTGAATATAGGATTCAAATGGAATTTAAACAATAAAATTTGAATAGATTTGAATAATAGAATTCAAATGGAGTTTAACTATAGAATTTGAATATAGAATTCAAATGAAGTTTAAATATAGGGATGCAAATAGAATTCAAATGAAGTTTAAATAAAGAGAACTCAAATAGAATTGAATTGGAATTCGAATAGAGAAGTCGATAAGGAAACGAGAGTATGAGTATAATTAGAATTTGTTAATATGCAGTTAAAATATATTTGAACATGTCATGTTCAAATATGAAGGTGAAATAGACTGAAAAGTTAAGTAACAGATTTTATTAACAAATTGAGTTAAAACGATTGGTATAGTTAAAATAGATTGGACAGACATAAATATACAGGAGACAGGTATGGAATAAAGTATAGAAGTGAAATAAATAGATTGCTCGACAAAAAGGTACGTATTTAATTTCCATATATGAGATTTTATGCGCCGTATCGGCAAGCCGCTTGGCTTTTTCTTTTTCTTTTTGAGATGAGAAGGACCGGGAAAGCTATTTGAAATTTCCCGATGCTCCCGGTACAAGGAGGTTATGGCGAATTTTTCCGGGAATTTAAGGAGATAGAATATTTTTAAGATAATTTGATAGTTAGAAATCAACATATCAAATTATATAGAAGTCGATAAGGAAACGAACTTAGAAATAGAATAGTATAATTAAAAAGGGAAGTACAAGAATAAAATCTCGTAGAAATAGAAAGAGAAAATGTATATGTGTTTAAAGGTGAAAAATCAGTTGTATGGTATTGATTATTCGAGTAAGTAGTCTTGTCTGTTTTGACGTTAAATGTTATTCAGTCAAGGTCTGAGAGGTAATTATACCCCAACTTGGTTGATTTCATGATCTACCGATAAGTAGCAAGATTCAGGCTCGAAGATCAATGTGGAATAAGAATTAGTTAAATACTGTATTTGGATTGTCGTAACGATGTTTTACACAACATCTGTTTTAACCCAAATATGTGCAAAGCTTGGAAATAGAATAATGAATATTTCCTAGTATAGAAAATAAAGGAAGGCGATATATGGAAATGTTTTCCAAAGAACGTATAAGGCCAATATGGTTATTGAAAATATTTGGTTAACAAATATTGATAAAGAAATAGAGAAGAGATTTAATTAACGGAATATTAATTAAAGGCTCACTGATGGTCGGATGTTTGGATGAATACTTGTTTTATTCGATAGTTAAATCATCGACTATCGAAACACTTGTTTTTATTCGATAGTTTAATCACAGACTATCGAAGTTTTGACCATCGTTGTCAATATGGAGAGACCGGTTGGATTATTATCCGAAGAACCACTCAATATCGGCAGTAGCGTGCGAATCAGATTATATAAATATAATCGAAGACGGAGTAGAGTGCAAGGACTTTTTCTATTAATAGAAATTGTGCCTTCAGTTCATCCTGTTCCTGGGTGACTTGTATGGATAAATGTTTGACAGAGTATTTCCAGACGATCACGTATATTGATTTCTCCAACCGTACCAAGAGTGGAAGCGGAGAAGGAAACTTCTTTTAGCTAACACATAATGTATTGTTGTAGACGTCAATCGGTGATTTGATGGATTTGACGATGTGGCATTCAAAGTGAATCTGGTATGATGATAAAGCGTAGCTTCTAGCCTCATCATCCGGTAAATGACAGAAATCGGGAAGGCAGCATGGCTAAGTCGGTCGCACGTAAGTAGGGTGTATAATCACCTGATCTAGAGTTTCATTTACTTCTAAAAATCTATTGTTGATGCTGTCCCATTCGGGAAACGGCTGCTGATCCGAACTGTTGGTGATATACATTCGATACACTCAAGCGAAATGAGTGGTCGGTCATGTGTGGCCGGGTTGCAAGATGTTCTTGTTGAACCCAGTGTATTCCTCTCTAGAGGTACATTAGCGAAAGGTGGTTCCATACCTTGTCATAGTTGGAAATCCATTACCCAATACGTGCTTGCGGTTTTGATTGTATACTATATATGTAGAACGTGAGATGAAAGCGTTTCTGCTAGATGATTATATATATACTGTGGTTGATAGACATTATTATAATATCAAAAGGTTTTTGATATAAAGATATTTTGGATTCTCATAAGGGAAAAACCCGTTCCGTTATGCGGCGTGGTCTTATGAGATATCGTTTACTTGTTCGAACTGTTTTTAAACTGTTTTACTCATACCAGTCCCATGACTGACCCGGAGTTTACTTTGTTGTTTTCCCTAAACTCTTGGATGCCTAAATTTGTACGGGCAGTCAAGTAGTCGGGAATTTACAGATACTGGAAGAGCTTGGAGCAGGAGGCTTCAGGATCATATAGCTATAGTTATTTCCGCTGTGTTGTAAGTGATGTACTTTGATAATGATGTATATTCAAGTACAGATGTATATTTCAAGTTATGTTATATATATTATATGTTATTCGTTCCGCTGTGAGATTCGTGTTACTCTGATGTTTTGTTCTTCTTCTTCTTCTATTCTAAGTTTCTATCTTATCTTTCCTCACCCTCTAATTTCTTTCACTAATTACCAGGATTTTTCGATGTTTTGGTTATCGACATCGAGCTTATGTCGATAACCAAAGTCGTTGAAAATCCGGGTCGTTACAGTTGGTATCAGAGCATAAGTTAAGAATTACTTGGCTCTGTGGCGTTACTCGGTAGAGATAGGGTTAGTAATACCCTAGATTGAGTTTGAGTGTATATATATACGAGAGAGCGTATTTGTTATTTGATATAAAAACTGTTTTATATTGTGTTGACTAGTCTGTTGACTGGATTATAAATTTTGGTCGAATCGTGGGACGCCACGATGTCGATAGGAGTTTATAAACACTTGAACAGGAGATTGGACACGATATTGTTTTTAAATAGTTAAGTTGATTGTTAGGATTATAATCAAATTAGATTATAAAACAGAAATAGATGTATAACCAATTGAATTTGTATATGAAATCAAATATACATATGTGATAAATTGAAATTGAATTCCAACCAGAATTCAGAATTTAAAAATCCTGGGAGTTTGGAAAATATTTTTCTAAATGGAGTTTGAAAGTAATATAGCACTGGACTCATTCAGTAGCTGGGAAATAATTCTGATGATGATCGCAACATCATCAGTGTTCATTTTCGAGTTTCTAAGTGATGAATTGCTGCCTTAGAAAAGTTTTGATGGAAATTTGTTTGAAAGGAACAAATTGTTTGAAAATTCAAATGTTTGAATTTGGGATATATATATATATAAATATATGTATATATTTATATTACTTCGGAGGAATTTTGAAATGGGAACATAGATTTCAAATAGAAGTAAAATAAAGGAATTTGAATATATATATATATAACTCAAATAGAAGTGAAATAGAATTTGAATTCAAATGAGTTTGAATAAAGAAAATTCAAATAGAAATTGTATAATAAAAATTGAAATGGAATTTGAATTCAATGGAATTCAAATGGATTTGAATAAAGAAAAGTCAAATAGAATTTGAATATTAGAATTCAAATGGAATTTGGTTAAATAGAATTTCAAAGAAAATATAAAGTTTGAAATAGAATTTTAAATAAAAGGAGTTTAAATAGAATTTGAATTCAAAGTAAAATTAAATAGAATTTGAATTCAAAGGAGTTAAAATAGAATTTAAATTCAAAGGATTTCAAATAGAAATGGAACAAAGGAATTTAAATAGAAATTGAATAAAGGATTTCAAATGGAATTTGAAAAGAAGGGATTTGAAATGAGTTTTGAATGAAGGATTTCAAATAGAAATTTAAGATAAGAAATTCAAATTGAATTTGAAGATAAGGATTTGAAATAGAATTTGAATAGAAGAAAATTCAAATAGAAATTGAGTAGAAGGAAATAATATAGAGTTTGAATAAAGAAATTCAAATGGAATTTGAATATTTCAAATGTAGAGGACTTGAATATTTGAAGAGAAATAGATCAGGAATATTATGTGAAATGGATTTGATATATATTAAAAATATATCAGAATGGAGTTGAATTTATTATAAACAAAGTTAAAACGTTTATATTTATAAATATAATTAAAACGAGCTCGCCGTAGCGCGGCAGTTCGTAAATTGGCGATTCGAACTTCAATTTAGTATACAGAACTCAATTGAAGTCGGGATTCTTTGAAACAAGAATCGTCGGGACCGGTTGAACGATAGTTTTCTAATGAAAGAGAAAAATCTGGATTTCGTTGTATAGATTTTGAGTTATGTCAAAATCAAACTTTTAGAAAAGCAGCGCCAGAACCATTAGAAAACCATAACGGTTTAATTAAATAAATAAAAGGATTTTTAGGGAATAAAATCCGAATTGGCATTAGAAAAATCCAGGCTGGAGATATAAAATAAATATGAACTTCAGTGAAGTAAGTGAAATGATTTTTAAGACAAAAATCATATTTTTAAATGGTTAAATAGAATTAACTAAATTTAAAAATAATTAGTTAAAGGAAATTTGAATCGAAATTGGGTTTTTGGATAAGTGAAAGAGATTGAGAATTTATATTCGAAATCGAATATATAACTCGAGTTGAAAATATAATTAGATTAGTTTATAATTAAGTTGACATATATTTGAACAAGTTATATTCAAATAAAAAGGGTGAAATAGGCAAAACGGTTAATTAGCAACTAGTTAATGGGAATTTGAATGATTGAAATTAAAATTAACTTAAGTAAGTTAAATTGATCGAATTGAATAAATTGAGTAAAATCAATGTGAATATGAATTGGGTGTGAATTAAGGAAAAACCCAAAAGAGTTAAAAAGGAAATATATTTGTAACACAAGTACAAAGGAAGTTATGTGCAAACAAATAGAAGGAGAGATATTTGTAAAAAAAAACATTTACAAATAGAATTTAAAAAGGGAATATTTGTAAAACAATTACAAATAGATTCAATGGAAATATTTATTTATAGAAAATAAATAGAATGTTATAAATGAGATATTTATTTGTTAAATAAATAGAATTAAGCAAAAGAATATTTAAAAGATGAATAGAAAATGGAAATCTGTTTTTAACAGATAAATAGAAAAGATTAATTTATAAATAACAGTTTATAAATTAAATTAAATATTTATCATTCGATAAATGTAATATATAAGTCTGAACTTATATAGAGAAGAGATATTGGTTTTTAACACCGATAGTTTTAAATAGAAAGGGTACACAACACTTGTATAAGTGAAGTAATGTTATTAAAGAGGACATTTATAAAGTGAAGAACCGTTACTAAAATTAAATCTTTATAAATGAATAAACGTTATCCAATAGGAGTTATTCGAATAGGAGAAGTCGATTAGAGTTAGAATTAATCGATTAGAGTTAGGATAAATCGATTAGAGTAGAATTAACCTGTTAGAGTTAATCAGTTAGGGTTAATCCGTAGAGTTAATTGAATATTAGTTATTCAATTAGAATTTATCGAATACTTGTTATTCAAGTTAAGAGTTAACCAGATAGAGTTAATTGAACATAGTTAATCGAATTAGGGTTTAATTGAATGTTAGTTATTCAATTAAAGTTGATCGAATATAGTTATTGAGATAGAGATAGTCAAATATAGTTACTCAGGATAAGTTGCCATTTCGTACGACTGCTAGCGTAATTCGCAGGGCTGCAGATAGCCTAGGGCGGTCGGATGTTTCCTGGGGGAATCAGGCGTAACCATTGTGATCGCTGCGATCTAGCGTCAAGCGAATGGAGTTAAATCAAATACGAGTTATTCGAATAGAATCAAAATGAGTTATAGAATATTGGTTATTCGAAGGAGTTATCGAATATAGTTTATTTGAAAGGAATTATCGAATTTGGTTATTCGGAAGGAGTTGTTGATTATTAGTAAATCGAAGGAGTTATCGATTATTTGTTAATCGAAATGAGTTATCGATTATAGTTTAATCAAAAAGAGTTATCGATTAGTTTAATCAAAGTGAGTTATAGAATATTGGTTATTCGAAGGAGTTATCGAATTTAGTTATTCAATGGAGTTAATCGATAAGAGTTAAATCCAATAGAGTTAATTGATAAGAGTAAATGGAAAAGAGTAAATCGAATATAGTTGATTCGAAGAAAGGTTTTCGAATCTAGTTATTCGAAAGAGAGATTATCGAATATAGTTATTCGAAGGGAGGAGTTATCGAATAAGGATTTATTCGAAAGAGAGACGTAAGGAAGTTTGAAATGTTGAGTATCAACATAAATAAGTTCTGAAAAGTAAATGGGTTTGTAGCACTTTTCCTACCTTAGCAATTTCGAGGACGAAATTATTTTAAGTGGGGAAGATTGTAATGACCCGGATATTTATGTGTTAATTTTAAAATATGTAATATGGATTTAAATATTGAGTTAAGTAAATAAATCAATTTTTATAAGGAGTTATCGATTTAAAAATCAATTTCAATTTAATATTGAAAATATTGAATTATCCGAATAAGAAAATGGATTTAGTTGAATTCAAATTTTAATTTGAATTAAATACAGTTCAAATGATTTATATGAAATTCTATTTAAATTTATAACGATAATAATATTAATTTATTATCGAGGAAATAAATTGTTTCGAATTAAATTTATATCAGTTTAAATTTATATCTTCCACAGACGATCGAATGGGACTTCGTGACATATCCCGATGTGTCCGGAATAGTGGTTTTACTCTAGAATTGACAGTCGTTGTGTTCAGAAAGGAGTTCAGAATCACGCGGTAATTTAATTTTTAAAAATACCGGTTAAATTAAAATAAATCTCCTTTGTGTGTGGATAAAAATAAAACAACCAGGACCAAATTGGATGCCACGTTGTTCAAATAAAACCCGCACCCCCTACCTACTTCTCCTATTATAAAACCGCACCCCTCTCTTAGGCCTCTTCCTCCAGTAAACCACAAATCAAAAGCAAAACCGCTCCTCTCTCAAATACAATTGAAATCGATCCTCAGGAGAAAAAGGAGAGTAAGTCTAATTCACATTCAAGGACCACGTTTTCCGTGGAGGCCGACATCGTGTCTGAGGCACTCGAAATCAGGGAGGAGGCGCGATGGGAATTTTCTGTCTCGTCTGGAGGCCGACGCTTGTTACTTGGTCAACTGGTGGAGTTCTGGAGGAGTTCGAATGGGAAAGCGATGGAGCTAGGTTTCTGGCCTACCACTGTCGAACGAAGTACGGAGTTGGGTTTTCAGTGGCAACGCTTGTCAATGAAAGAAGTTAGGTCAGATTGGTATCTTTCTGCAAGCTACAGGAGCACATCGAGATGGACGTTGGGGATCTCCGATTGGCTATGTCGCGATCTTCACTGTTGCAGCAACTATAGAAATCCTAAATCGTGATGCTACCAGTGGGGTCGAGTATAAGATCCTTCGCTGAAGATTTTGGGTGGATTTTGGATGGTAATCAAGGCAGTAAAACCTGGTTTGGGATTAGTTGTGGATTCCTATGCATTGAGAAAGGAGAACGAACACCCTGTGTACTCGAATTGGATAAAAACAAAGGCTAAGGTAAAATTTATTTAATTTAATTTCAGTAATTTGTGATAATTAAATTAAAGCAAGAAAATATATGTACTGTTAGGATAGAAAAATTTATTTAGCGAACCTTTTGATAAAATAAATTAAGCGAATGAAAATAACAATCTAAATTTGAAATTTGTTAAGCAATTCAAAACTAGGAAGTTTAAAAAGAAGAAAAATTATATAGGGAGGTTATTTATTTGATTTAATAGTTAATTTAAATAAATAAATGTTTAATCAGTAATTTAAATAAATTATCGTAGGTAAGTTCATAACTGACGATATGGCAATTAAGAGGATATTCAGCAATGGAAAGAGCAATGAGTAGATCTCACTTTGTTTTATTTAGAATCATTTTTTTTATCAGTTAAAAATAATTGTTTTGTTGATTGTTGGATGCTTTAAATATTTATTTATTTCTGTTAAAAATATATATATAGTTATATAGGCTCGCTATTATATATATATATATATTGGTTTGGTGATTGGTTGGATTCCCGCAGTTCCATTAGCGGATGCCCGCAGTTTCATAGCGGATGATTACCCTATACGCCCCACGCTATGATTAGTGGATGACCTTCATACCGCGATATCCTGCCTCGTAGCAGGATGGGTATTATTATGTTGACTAACACCTGTGGATGCAGGAAAACAGGTTGGAGGAATCCAACTGGATTCCTCAAAAATATATATTATCTGTTGTTTGTCTGATTTCATATATATTCATATATGATGTGTTAAAAATCAAATGATTGAAAATTGGTTGATTTGATTGTTTAAAATATCCCTGGGGCTTGAATATGGATTTATAAAAATATCGAAAAGGGTATTTGATATTTAAAAGGGGAATTCTATTTTTATAAATAGAATTTGAATTTTTAATGAACTATAGAAAGTATTTTCTTGTTTTGAAGATATATAAAACGAGTATTGAATTTATAAACTCTGTTTATAAATTTAGACATGGGATTTGAATCGAATTTATAAACTCTATTTATAAAGGAAAATATGGGATTTGAATTAAATTTATAAACTTTGTTTATAAATATTTAATGGGGGATTTTAAGTAAAGTTATAAACGTTGTTTATAAATAAATGCAGAGAATTCAAATAGAATTTGAATAGATTTGAATATAGAAATTCAAATGGACTTTAAACTATAGATTTGAATATAGAAATTCAAATGAACTTTAAACGATTTGAATATAGGATTCAAATGGAATTTAAACAATAAAATTTGAATAGATTTGAATAATAGAATTCAAATGGAGTTTAACTATAGAATTTGAATATAGAATTCAAATGAAGTTTAAATATAGGGATGCAAATAGAATTCAAATGAAGTTTAAATAAAGAGAATTCAAATAGAATTGAATTGGAATCTGAATAGAGAAGTCGATAAGGAAACGAGAGTATGAGTATAATTAGAATTTGTTAATATGCAGTTAAAATATATTTGAACATGTCATGTTCAAATATGAAGGTGAAATAGACTGAAAAGTTAAGTAACAGATTTTATTAACAAATTGAGTTAAAACGATTGGTATAGTTAAAATAGATTGGACAGGCATAAATATACAGGAGACAGGTATGGAATAAAGTATAGAAGTGAAATAAATAGATTGCTCGACAAAAAGGTACGTATTTAATTTCCATATATGAGATTTTATGCGCCGTATTGGCAAGCCGCTTGGCTTTTTCTTTTTCTTTTTGAGATGAGAAGGACCGGGAAAGCTATGAAATTTCCCGATGCTCCCGGTACAAAGGAGGTTATGGCGAATTTCTCCGGGAATTTAAGGAGATAGAATATTTTTAAGATAATTGATAGTTAGAAATCAACATATCAAATTATATAGAAGTCGATAAGGAAACGAACTTAGAAATAGAATAGTATAATTAAAAAGGGAAGTATAAGAATAAAATCTCGTAGAAATAGAAAGAGAAAATGTATATGTGTTTAAAGGTGGAAAATCAGTTGTACGGTATTGATTATTCGAGTAAGTAGTCTTGTCTGTTTTGACGTTAAATGTTATTCAGTCAAGGTCTGAGAGGTAATTATACCCCAACTTGGTTGATTTCATGATATACCGATAAGTAGCAAGATTCAGGCTCGAAGATCAATGTGGAATAAGAATTAGTTAAATACTGTATTTGGGTTGTCGTAACGATGTTTTACACAACATCTGTTTTAACCCAAATATGTGCAAAGCTTGGAAATAGAATAATGAATATTTCCTAGTATAGAAAATAAAGGAAGGCGATATATGGAAATGTTTTCCAAAGAACGTATAAGGCCAATATGGTTATTGAAAATATTTGGTTAACAAATATTGATAAAGAAATAGAGAAGAGATTTAATTAATGGAATATTAATTAAAGGCTCACTGATGGTTGGATGTTTGGATGAACACTTGTTTTATTCGATAGTTAAATCATCGACTATCGAAACACTTGTTTTTATTCGATAGTTAAATCACAGACTATCGAAGTTTTGACCATCGTTGTCAATATGGAGAGACCGGTTGGATTATTATCCGAAGAACCACTCCATATCGGCAGTAGTGTGCGAATCAGATTATATAAAGATAATCGAAGACGGAGTAGAGTGCAAGGACTTTTTCTATTAATAGAAATTGTGCCTTCAGTTCATCCTGTTCCTGGGTGACTTGTATAGATGAATGTCTGACAGAGTATTTCCAGACGATCACGTATATTGATTTCTCCAACCGTACCAAGAGTGGAAGCGGAGAAGGAAACGTCTTTTAGCTAACACATAATGTATTGTTGTAGACGTCAATCGGTGATTTGATGGATTTGACGATGTGGCATTCAAAGTGAATCTGGTATGATGATAAAGCATAGCTTCTAGCCTCATCATCCGGTAAATGACAGAAATCGGGCAGGCAGCATGGCTAAGTCGGTCGCACCGAAGTAGGGTGTATAATCACCTGATCTAGAGTTTCATTTACTTATAAAAATCTATTGTTGATGTTGTCCCATTCGGGAAACGGTTGCTGATCCCAACTGTTGGTGATATACATTCGATACGCTCAAGCGAAATGAGTGGTCGGTCATGTGTGGCCGGGTTTCAAGATGTTCTTGTTGAACCCAGTGTATTCCTCTCTAGAGGTACATTAGCGAAAGGTGGTTCCATACCTTGTCATAGTTGGAAATCCATTACCCAATACGTGCTTGCGGTTTTGACTGTATACTATATATGTAGAACGTGAGATGAAAGCGTTTCTGCTAGATGATTATATATATACTGTGGTTGATAGACATTATTATAATATCAAAAGGTTTTTGATATAAAGATATTTTGGATTCTCATAAGGGAAAAACCCGTTCCGTTATGCGGCGTGGTCTTATGAGATATCGCTTACTTGTTCGAACTGTTTTTAAACTGTTTTACTCATACCAGTCCCATGACTGACCCGTAGTTTACTTTGTTGTTTTCCCTAAACTCTTGGATGCCTAAATTTGTACGGGTAGTCAAGTAGTCGGGAATTTACAGATACTGGAAGAGCTTGGAGCAGGAGGCTTCAGGATCATATAGCTATAGTTATTTCCGCTGTGTTGTTAGTGATGTACTTTGATATTGATGTATATTCAAGTACAGATGTATATTTCAAGTTATGTTATATATATTATATGTTATTCGTTCCGCTGTGAGATTCGTGTTACTCTGATGTTGTATTCTTCTTCTTCTTCTTCTATTCTAAGTTTCTATCTTATCTTTCCTCACCCTCTAATTTCTTTCACTAATTACCAGGATTTTTCGATGTTTTGGTTATCGACATCGAGCTTATGTCGATAACCAAAGTCGTTGAAAATCCGGGTCGTTACAATCACGCACGTCTAACCTACCCCAAATCGTGAGTTTCCCACTCAAGTAAAAGCGAGTCAACATAGTAAGGATACTATGCTACATATTGCCTCAAAACATGCACGATGTCAAAAAGGGATTGGCCACCAACATGAATGGTATCATAAGGGGATTTTGGCCACAAACATGCATAGTATCATAAGGGAGTTTGGCCACAAACATGCATAGTATCATAAGGGAGTTTGGCCACAAACATGCATATTATCATAAGGGAATTTGGCCACAAACATGCATAATATCAAAAGGGAATTTGGCCACAAACATGCATGATAACATAAGGGGTTTGGGTTCATTTACATGCATAAGCCCCAAAGTCAAATCTTTGCCAATGTTTCATAAGTCAAATGGTTCCCAAAGGTTCATGCTAACATTCCATAGATAAAGATTCAAACTTGCAAGATATACTAGGTTAAACATAACATAAGTGGCATGATTAAGTCGCTAAAACTTAGCCTAAGGTCATAGATCATAGAAAAGGGGCAAAGTTAGGTTCACATAGGCTAGCATACTTATGTTTCATCGCATTTTATTCCATGTCACATTAGAACCACCGTTAGAATCTACAAGTAGCTAGAACTTACATAGCGAGGCTTAGGGAAGGATCATGCATCGTCTTGACGAAGAAAGGTGACTCCTTTGTTGAAGAATCGTCATGAAACTTGCATAGCAACGTTGATTCACTCCCTTGATTTGATGTAGCAAGCTAGCACCTTTGATTCGGATCCGATTTGAATGCATTAGCTCTCGGAGTTGAAGATGGAGGCCATGATCAAGATAGATTTTGGCGGCACTTCATGGCATGAGTGATTTGTGAGGGTTTAGGGTAGGCTTAGGGGTCTTTTTATAGAGATTAGGAGTAGTTTAGGCCATAGGATAAACCCTAGGATAGATCTGAGCCCTCAAAATCCGTCACAAACCTCCAAACATGTCTTGAGGAGCAAGTCAGGTGCACCAAGGCCAAACTGGCCGACCACCCAAGTCGACAGGGGTGTCGACTGGGCAGTCGACACCACCTGGAGTGTGTCGACTCCCAAGTCGACTCCCCAGTCGACTTGGGGGTGGCGGGAATTTTTCCCGCCTCTTCTGCTTGGCTGAATTTGAAATCTGAATTCAAATTTGAACTGTTTTTGAACTTGAAATTTTCTGAAAACTTTGACGGGCCATAACTTGGTCATACGGACTCCGATTTTCGAAAACTCAGACTCTATTTCACGTATTTTTCCGAGACGAACGCAATGGCATAGCCCGTTTCCCTTGATTCAGAATTTATAATTAAATTCTGCCTTGATTCTCATCTTAGCACGTTGTAAAAATCCGGGTTGTTACATCCTCCCCAACTTAAAGGATTTCGTCCCCGAAATCCCCAAGTTAGGAAGAACGTATCCTACCATCCATCATCCATCTACTCAAAATATCATCCACAGGCAACCATTGTCCTTAGATGATTTCTAATGCCATATGAACATATGCAGAACGTGTGTGTATATGCTCCTTAGCTAATTCTAATGATCAGGCCTGAATGATCTCTCTAATGCAAAATATGTTTAGTGCCATGAGTCCAACATGTATGAAAATAGTCCTAGTCATATAAGTACTATATGTGTGCACAAACATTCATCCATATGCAACATCTGCATGACAACACATTCAATTTCATCCATAAACAAGTATAAATACTCGTGCATATGCAACATGAAACGTGACCGCGTCAATCTAGTATCTAATGTGTATTCGCGCATCCACGAGCAACCACTTGCAACCATTTGCAACCATATCAATCATAACATGTTTCAAATACATGTTTACATCCATAGAGTTCTATCTAAGGTTCCCAAGATAGGATCGAGAAGATAAACAAGACAAACTCCTTACGGGGTTTGCAACAGAAACAGGACCGAGAGGATATCCACCAAGCGATAACATGCAAGCAAGCTCTACAGGAGAACTAGGGATCAACGATATACTCTTAAAAAGAGACATGATGCGCGCGTCTAAGCTGCATTTCCTTGAGCTTAATTCCATTGTGCCTTGACCGCCTTTGACTTCATGATTTCGTAGCTCCTTGATTCCTATTTCCAAGGTATGAATCGGAACTCATTTCATTGTCGCCTCTCGTTTCACTTCCACTTATTCTTTCCCTAGTATGCTCGGCCCAAACATATATGCGTACTCATGCAAGCTCTCCAAAATTCACTAGTGAATTCTGGATCTCGTTTACCGATGCCAATCCATGTTACCACGTGCACTTACTAGGGTGACTCCTATAACCCATGCTTAAGCGGAATGAACCATCCGCCTTATTGGCGAACGTTACTTGATCGGATCAGAGGTTTCCGATAAATACATCAAGTGATTCTAGGTAACTAACCATGACAAAGCCCAAAAGGTTACACGAGGCTTCGAGGGTATTACCAAAGCAAGCCAAGAGTCTAACTACCCTCTTTTCAAAACCGAGAATGGTATTCCTTACTGGATAACCACTTTACCCCTAGAATCCATCCATAGCCCAACAAGTCTTGAATAAATGGACCGATCTTCCAACCAGATTTTGGGACAAAAGTGGGATCTTCTACCATGCTAGTACTAAGGTGCAGAGACTTAACTATCGAAGCAGACTTAAATGATGCGATGATCAAAACAAAGTCTGGACGGGATGATAGAAAAGAAAGGCTAAACCTTTAACAGAAACGGTACCATTCCTCTTAGGTACGCTAGAAATGAGAGCATACAATTGCTCTCTCGCTGATCTTGTCCTTATCTTCCTTTGTGGATCAAGCCATACCAACAAGTTGCTTATTCTTAAGCTCGTGTCCTTTATCCTTGCTCTTGTTATCCCTTCTTATAACTTCAGTAACAGGTCTCTCGAGAACTTCCTCCATCACACGGGAAAACACTTACGTAGCTAGACAAGGATTAGTCGCAGTTAAAACTACTGTGACTACAGATGAAGGAAAGAAAGGAAAAGGGATTCGATCAAGGAAACAAAGGATAGTGCTAATGGCTTTTGGGGAATAGCCTTTAAAAAACTTTTCTTGAAAAATGCTTCTTTGTAAACGGTTTCTCAAAAGTTTTCAGAAGGTTTTAAAAACTTTTGCCCAGTCTGGTAACCTTCTGCTCTGATACCAAATGTAACACCCCACCTCCGCTAGGGTCACTCGCAAAGGAATGCACTAGCTTTAGAGGGGTATTATTATTAAACATGTACAGAAATATTACAAGGCAGAACATATAAAATAGCGGAAGTAAAACCAACTTTCATATCATTAATAAATAAGGTCTAAAGCCTTTTACATCAGAATACATCAAAACCTGTCTTGCAATAGTAAAAAAGCATAAAACCTTTTTATAAATTATTCCCCAAATTAAAGCGGTGAAGCAGCCATAGCCAAGAGAAGACCAAGCTATACATGATGACCTTCAAGCATAAGAGGTCCGAACTAAACAACATCATTTCCTCCCTGAAAACCTGGCAGGGGGAAACGGAAGACAAAGAGGCGAAAGAAAACGGGGTCAGTCATAAAGACTGGTAAGTCCTATCTACTTCCAGTATAAAAACAGGTAAAGGTAACATGACATGCATAAACTGAAAGTAAACATAAGGATGTCGACAAGAAAGATAAGCTAAACCAAGATAACTGGATGAACTACTGTAGCAAGATAAACTAAGGTATAATGATAAACTACGGTGTCACGATAAATCAAGGTATCACATCGTCAGGTTTCTATCAAGTATACTATCCCAAGGTATCTATCATGTATAACATCCCCCGGTATTTATCATGTATATTTACTCTGCACCTCTCGTACTAGTATCCCAACCCGCGTCATGTGTAAACTATGAATGTCCCTTGCCCAATGTCATGTAATGGTCCATGTCAACCTAATATATAGTATATGTAGGTTTTCCCACTCGTATGTTTCTTTCCATGTATAAGTTCAGTCCTTTGCCGTAGGCCGTACGGGCTTTCCCATGTAAATCTATACCACCTCAACGTAGTACCATTTTATCCTTGAAGTTATTTTGGACTGCTACCCTTGATCTAGTTATGTTTTCTTACCATGAACTATCGCGTGTTCACTTAGGATTTATGCCACCTAGGACCAATAGGGATTATGCTACCTAATGAACGTTTCCGTGTCTCGGTTTGGGTTCAGGCCACCTAGGGCCACTAGGGATTATGCCACCCGTCAACCACGCCCTTTATCCCGCGTATGTATCGTGAATCGTTTTCCATGTCTAGATGCACAAGTATCTCAATGTGCCATCCGAGTTCCGTGCCAGGGCAAATCAAGAAATACGGAACTCGGTCGGGAGCTTTAAGTCGTCTGCTAATGCAGATATCAAGGTCTGTTTTTGTATCCGTGGCTATGGTCCCACGTGACCCCTCCCTCAACTACTGAAAGGCAATCCAAGAAAAGTCATGTATGAGAACCACATCCCGGCCCCACTATAGCCCCACTTTCCTATGGGCCAACCTCACCCATGACTCGATAGCAAGAACATGGTCTGTTGGGGGTTCTCTGCCTTTCCGTACGTACACGATTGACTAAAGATGGTAGGTAGTCGGCAACGTGCTATCCAGGGCAAAAACAAGTATCGTCGACTCCACGCTAATCCATCCCAGTCTTTAGGTCGCTCGCATAGCAACCAAGGCATACTCTTGGCTCTTCTACCGCAGACCTTAACCTCTGTGAGGCCAGGTTTCATGGACCATCTGCCACCTCACAGAGGGATACCAAGAGTACCCTCACGTCCCCCGAAGCTACCGCTTCGTCACCCAGTTCGTTGGAACCTTTATCCAAGTCGGATAATTTGCTCCTTCTCGTGTGTTTAAGCGATGACCTACCGTATCGGGTTACTCATCTATCTGTGAACTGGTCCAAATCTCTTGACTAAGAATTATTTCTTAGTTTCCTAAACTAAGGTTTACCACTTAATCTCCTTTCCCGTTATCCTTGTTAATCCCGGTTTTCCACCTAGTCCCCTGAGCTAGGGTTTTGTCTAATGGGTTAAGTATTGTCATTTAAGTTCACGACTTAACCTGCCTACGAATCATGTCAAGGTTTGGCTAAGTATTCAAGTCCAAGACCTAGCCCTACAAGTTGGTTAAGTATACCAAGAAGCTCATGACTTAACCCTATTCAATCATCAAGTCAAATTGGTTAACTATTTGTTTATCTTAACCCTATCAGGTTATCGTGTTAGATTGGTTAAGCATAGATTATCTTAACCTCATCGGATTATCGAGTCGGATTGGTTAAGTATAGGTTAACTTAACCCCATCCACTAATCGTATTAGAGTGGATAAGTATATTTAAACGGTCTTGTGACTTAACCCTATCAAGTTCTCATATTAGATTGGTTAAGTATGGTTGCTTAACCTCATCAAATCATCATGTATAATTGGTTAAGTATAAGTTACTTAACCTCATTGAATTACCAAGTTTAGATTGGTTAAGTGTTTAACTTAATCCCATCGAATTACCATGTTTAGATTGGTTAAGTGTAAGTTACTTAACCTCATCTAATTGCTGTGTTTAGATTAGTTAAGTGTAGGTTACTTAACCCCATCTAATTACCGTGTTTAGATTAGTTAAGTATAGATTAGTTAACCCCATCAAACTACCGTGTTTAGATTAGTTAAGTATAGATTAGTTAACCCCATCTAATTACCATGTTTAGATTAGTTAAGTATAAATTACTTAACCCTATCTAATTACCAAGTCGGATTAGTTAAGTGTCAATTACTTAACCCCATCCCCTAATTGTCTTGTTTGGTTAAGTGTCACTAAGAAATCAAGTCCGGTTCCACTTAACCTACCCATTCGTGTCATATCGGTTAAGTGTCATTAGTCAAAATTTCTTAACCTTTTCATGTGGCATTAATTAGATTAATGCACCCCAACCTCTCACATTAGACTTTGTTGTGGTTACTAGTTAAGCCGGGAGGGTCCGGGTAGATTTACAACACAACCTAGTCTAACCTCGGGTTTTAAATGCTATATGACCAACTACTCACATTGGGTCCTATTGTTTGTAGCTACTAGTTAAGCCGGGCGGGTCCGGGTAGATTTATGCTACAAACTCAACCCAACCTCGAGTTGGCCACTTTCATGTTTGGACTAGTGTCATACTACACTTACAACCCATACGTGTCTAGTTTCAAGTCCCATGTTTACCCCACATGTCATGTCCCCATTTAGGTGTATTATGAGTTTCATATTTTCATGAAATCCCATGTCAAATTATCATGTCATAATCACGCACGTCTAACCTACCCCAAATCGTGTGTTTCCCACTCAAGTAAAAGCGAGTCAACATGGTAAGGATACTATGCTACATATTGCCTCAAAACATGCACGATGTCAAAAAGGGATTGGCCACCAACATGCATGGTATCATAAGGGGATTTTGGCCACAAACATGCATAGTATCATAAGGGAGTTTGGCCACAAACATGCATAGTATCATAAGGGAGTTTGGCCACAAACATGCATATTATCATAAGGGAATTTGGCCACAAACATGCATATTATCATAAGGGAATTTGGCCACAAACATGCATATTATCATAAGGGAATTTGGCCACAAACATGCATGATAACATAAGGGGTTTGGGTTCATTTACATGCATAAGCCCCAAAGTCAAATCTTTGCCAATGTTTCATAAGTCAAATGGTTCCCAAAGGTTCATGCTAACGTTCCATAGATAAAGATTCAAACTTGCAAGATATACTAGGTTAAACATAACATAAGTGGCATGATTAAGTCGCTAAAACTTAGCCCAAGGTCATAGATCATAGAAAAGGGGCAAAGTTAGGTTCACATAGGCTAGCATACTTATGTTTCATCGCATTTTATTCCATGTCACATTAGAACCACCGTTAGAATCTACAAGTAGCTAGAACTTACATAGCGAGGCTTAGGGAAGGATCATGCATTGTCTTGACGAAGAAAGGTGACTCCTTTGTTGAAGAATCGTCATAAAACTTGCATAGCAACGTTGATTCACTCCCTTGATTTGATGTAGCAAGCCAGCACCATTGATTCGGATCCGATTTGAATGCATTAGCTCTCGGAGTTGGAGATGGAGGCCATGATCAAGATAGATTTTGGCGGCACTTCGTGGCATGAGTGATTTGTGAGGGTTTAGGGTAGGCTTAGGGGTCTTTTTATAGAGATTGGGAGTAGTTTAGGCCATAGGATAAACCCTAGGATAGATCTGAGCTCTCAAAATCCGTCACAAACCTCCAAACATGTCTTGAGGAGCAAGTCAGGTGCACCCAGGCCAAACTGGCCGACCACCCAAGTCGACAGGGGTGTCGACTGGGAAGTCGACACCACCTGGGGTGTGTCGACTCCCAAGTCGACTCCCCAGTCGACTTGGGAGTGACGAGAATTTTTCCCGCCTCTTCTGCTTGGCTGAATTTGAAATCTGAATTCAAATTTGAACTGTTTTTAAACTTGAAATTTTCTGAAAACTATACGGACTCCGATTTTCGAAAACTCGGACTCTATTTCGCGTATTTTTCCGAGACGAACGCAATGGCATAGCCCGTTTCCCTTGATTCAGATTTTATAATTAAATTCTGCCTTGATTCTTGTCTTAGCATGTTGTAAAAATCCGGGTTGTTACAGTATCTTCATAATACTTCACCAAAAGGTTGGAAATAAGAAAACGGGGCGATAATCACAAAATAAAAAGGAAAAAGTAGAGAACCCAAAGTTTTAGAGTGGTTCGGCTTTAAAAGTAGCCTACATCCACTATAGAGCCGCTTCTCATTATCATGTTTGAGTTTACAAAGCACAAATTCTCTTTCATTACATCCATTCTCTCTCACACAAGTATTTTTCTTCGATTAATTCAAATTAGCCAAGGAATTCGTTGAAATTCTCTAAATGTGGTGAGTGGTGATGTAGATCTACAACTTCTCAGATACTTGAGTGATCTTGAATGATTCCATGGCAGATTTGGTGTTAGAACTTTGTTTGGAGATGATTAGTGAAGGTAGAATCACTTAGAATAGTATAGAAAATAGTTGGACAGCCCTTCGGGTTCTTGGAAATCGATGCCCATTAATGTGGAGTTCATCCCCTATTTATAAGTGTGAGGAGAAGCTGAAACATAGTGTGCAAGATTTGGGTCGGCCTCAAAGTTATTTACGAAAATGTCACTGCCAGCTGTTATGTTCCTGACTGACCAGAACGGTAGCGACCGACCCAAACAGTACCGACTGACCCGAATCCTTCGTTTGATCAGACCAACTCCTCATAGTACTGACTGACCGAATGAGACCGATGAGCCGAGTGACATGGTATGATGACAAAACCAACCAACCAGACACTTGAGACTAGCCGATAAGGAGCTGGATATTGACCACCATGTTGCTTCTTTACTGACCAATCAGTTTAACCTTGTAAACGAGACTGACCAAACACTTGAGATTGATCGATCTTTATTCTTCGCTGGACAAACCAAGCTATATTGTTTTGTGCCGACCGACCCATAGAATTAACCTGATCGACCCATGTTAAATATGGCCACGACCGACCCATTTTCCTTGTGTTAATCCAACTCATGGCCTTCTCCTTTGTATTCAATCCACCAACGTATACAAGATTTTTAGTGGATAATAGAAAATTTTAAATTTTTGGGTCTTATCTCATATGAAGACTTAAGGAAAACTAAAGACAACCATTTGAAGACTAGAGGAAAACTGAAGACAACCAAAGCTTTGTAAATAAGAGGAAAAGTTGCACTTTGGATACAATAAATAGTATTCATCTTTTTAGGGGTAGCGCAATTATCTTTTTGGTAATTAGTGGGCGCTCTTGAAGAATTTCAAAGTGGTCATCAAAAATACCAAAGCATTGATGGAATAACCATTGACAAAATTTTACTCGAACCAAATTTGTGGTTAACATTTGGAAAAAGTCCAATTTGATTAGGCATTTGTGAAGGATAGAAAGTCAGTACCATATTTTGGGTTTTTCCAAAGTTAGGGGGATAAAATATGTTATTGATAATAGGATCCCATAACGTTTTTATACCTGATTAGATACCTTCATAATACAACGAATTTTCGGTATGGCCTAATCAAGAAGTGGGAAAAAGATAGAATCTTGGGGGGTCTCGTTCCATAATCGATATTACGGAGCACGGGATTTCAAGAATCCACCATATAAAGTTGAGATTAGTTCGAGTACATAAGGAAGGAAATTCGAAGGAAGGTATTGAAAATATTTTTTTTTTGGCCTTTTCAAAAATTTAGAATTCTATGGTTGCATTGTGGTTGCTAGATTGGATCGTAGGAGATGGTTGCAACATAAATGCATTGTGCACTCATTTAGAAATTATATGCATGTTAGGAAGTTTTGCATACATACAACATCAAAGGTTACACTTACTCGTTAGGATTGAGCTCACTCAGCAAGTCTGTAGTACATAATCACTATGAGCTATGGATGTTTTATGGACATTTATAAAATAACATGGGTGTATAACATGTTTGTTAGAGCTAGTTATGTTTTACCCCTTCGAAAAGATTTCGAGACGAAATCTTTTTTAATGGGGGGAGAATGTAGCACCCCGTAAAATGTACCATAAATAGACATAGATAAATAAATTAAATATAAACAGTAATAAATTAATAAAAAATTAATGGGCTGAAAATAAGAAATTTGAATAAATTGGAATTGGGCCATGAAAGTATTTCACATGAGTTCGTGGCAAGATTCCGAACCGTTTTCATATTTTATTTATTGAAAATGGAGTCCGTATATGAAAGATATTAATAAAATAAGTTGTGTGCAAATATTAACACACAAGGTTTAAATTTCAAATAAATAAATATATCAATCTGGAATATATTGACTGAGGATTAGCATGAAAAGAATATTCCATGTGAGTTTGAATTTGTGTGTACATATTTATATACAATGGGGGACAAAGATAAGTAAACAAAGAAAAGAAATCAATGTAATAAATAAACGTTTAATAAATTAGGCCACTAACTAGGAGAATTAATCTCTTGGACAAATCATGACCCAAGGAGTCGACTGCTCCTACCAGAGCGGTCAACTGCCCTAGGTGCACTAGGGTAGTGGAGGCTTGTTTTTGTGAGGGTTTATTTTATATAAATTTGCATAAACGAATTGCCCGAATTTAATTTAATAGACCCTATGGTCTTTATTAACACTTACAACTATATATACCACCCTCCTAGCCTCTCCCAAACCATATTCTTCATTTCATTATTTTGCCTACATTATCTTTCTACCATTGGTAATTCCAAATCTAAGGTTAGATTTCTCTTCTAATTCTCTAACCTTAATTTTATCCTCTCTATTCTAAGATTTATATATGTTTGAAAACCCTGGAATTCGGTTTGCATATATATATATATATATATGATTATAATTTATTTAATTCTTATATATATATATTAATAGAAGGATCATATCATATTCACGAAGGGTAGATGCAAATCTAATTTTACTCAAAATCCGTTGTTATTCATCCTCAAAGCACTATGAGTGGAAACCATTCAAGTTAGCTATTTTCTTTGATTTGATAGTTTAAATTCGGAATATTTCTGCCTATGAAGATTTGGGTTTATACAAAAAGAAAACAATATCAAAACCCTCAAATCTTCCAATATTTATGTTTTTACGTAGAATTGGTCAATTAATTATAGTTGGTTTTGGACTATTGATGTAATGGAAGAAAAGGCTTTTGGGTGTTGGTATGATTCTTAAATATGGTCTAATTCTCTTATTGTAAAATGTAAATTCATATATATATACATATATTTTGGTTACAAAAGCTTAAGGACTTGAATATTGCGATTTGAATAGGTTTAAACATCCATTTCTGAAATGGATCGTTTGAACGTGATATTTTCAAATTATTGGAGTATAAAGGTTTTGTACACGAAAATTTCATAAAAGTGGATTAGTACCAAATTAAGGGTTTTGCTTATGTATTTAGGAATATTACGCCATGTCTCTATTATATTATTGAAATAATCATTCAAGCTTGGTTACAAGTTATATGTTAATGTTGTTATTTCCCTTTTTATAATTTATTGTGAATATGCATGTTGGACAAGGTTAAATTGGTAATGAAATTAACTTGTACATCATAATAGTGATTGTTGGGATTGACATTTCAAATGAGATAAGGATGTTAATCTCATTCGCGTAATTCAAGCCAAATATATTTATAGCATAATAAATATAATATTAATGTGTAACTAGGAATTTGAATTTGCATCCTCATAAGAAATTGTATGCATATGTGTGAGTTAATGGCTTTACTTATAATTAATGACACTCATACACGAGGTTATCCATTACGTGTAGTAGAAGCCTGAACAGAACCGACCGGCATATCCGATTAATGTGAGAGGTCTAGGTGTCAAGGGCCATTATAACTAGTCCACTTAGATGTGAGGTTAAACCCAGCTTGTAGAAGAAGCCTGCTCGGAACTGCCTGATAAATCCGGGGATGGGATAGTGTGAGATTTCTAGTGTGTGTATATATATATATATATATATATATATTTGTGAAGTAGACCTATCTTGGGAAAGGTATTAAGTGGCTGGTCTGCCTCTTATTGGGTATTAAGTGGTTAGAACTAGGTCCATTCCTAAGGTTCACTTCTTGGTTCTGGACCCAAGTCATAGGACCTTCCCTTTGAGTATTTAAGTGGCCTTTCGATCCGCCTTTCTTTTACATACGGCATTAAATAGTCTTATAGGAAGATAGCATCTGAGTAGGGTAGCTCCCTAACTAAATTCCACTTCTTATCTAGGGGATTAGTGAGGGTTTACCTAAGGATGGTTTATATAAATGGCCTAAAGGAACCACCATCCTAGGGAAGTATTAAGTGGCAAGGAATTCACTCATTGGGACAACTAGATTTGTAACAAGAGGGTCCATAAAGAGGGTCTTAAATGAAGTTGCGCTCCTACCACAAATCTGGTAGTAAGTGGTCGTTACTATTTCTTGCCCTATAGTATATTTATGACATTGACGTTGGAGATGAGGTCTTAACTGGATAGGGGTCCGCCAGAGGGCATTAAGTGACTATAGGGATTTCCACCCTAATAAAATTAGATAGTAGCCTTAAGTGCTAGGTATAGCCCGCCTCTTGGGGTACTAAGTGGCAATAAAGACGTCCTCCCTTAAATTTACATGTAGGGATTAAGTGACTGTATAGATGTCCTCCTCATATGTTTAATTGTATATGTTTGTTTGTGTAAACATAACATGAAGAATTTAGACTGCCAAATATAGGAAATACTCATTTCTACACTCTTTTTTTTATTCACCAAAACTTTATGTTCTAACCTTCGTCCACATAACATAAACAGGTTAGTATGTGAGAACGCTTGGGATCAGTGATGCTTTGGAGATGAATCCCGATGATCGAGGCTATTAATTATCTATGGAAGTATTATAGTATTATTGGGTTGATGTACATTCTATTATTGGTTGAGACTCGTTGTAACCGACATTTATTATGGTTTTAATTTAAAGTACATGTATTTTAAGTTATTATATTTACCCCTTCCTCTATGTGAGATTTTGATTTCATTTAGACTGCTCTGTGATATCTGTTGTGTTTTTAAGTATTTCTGTAACGACCCGAAAATCCCCACCTTTTGAATCGACCGTAAGCCACACAGGTCCGATCCGAAATGACCAAAATCCTCGAACCGTTATGGGATTTAACACATCAGAAAAAAACACAAAAGAACATTTCATTGTTATTAAAAAAAATTACAGCAGAGTACAAGAATATCAGAGTACATATAATTGATTCACAGCAGAAAAACATCAGAGAATCGTAAATTTACAATACAGCGGAAACATAAATATACAAATCAGAAGACTGGGAAATAATCCAGAGTACAGCTCCAGCCATAATCCAGGATCCTGCTTTAATAAATATACGTAAAACCAAAACTACTAATTGTCCATGTGGAAAATATGGGCACCCAAAACTCAGGTGGAAACAATAAACTTCGAGTCAGTCATGGGACTGGTGTAGGAACCAAAACAATTTCAACTCTTTATTTTAAAGCTGGGTAAATCACGAGACCACGTTGTATATCACGGAATGAGTTTCCTCCATATAAATACTAGTCATAAAAACTCGTAATGCTTTTTGAAAAATTAAACCATTATAAGGCTCAAGTCCCATCACACAATGCAAGCACAAAGCATAGGATTGTGTTTTACCTTATAATGGCCAAACATGCTTGATATACGAAATTTCTCTTTTATTATTAATAGTGCATAGTGTAAAATCAATTTCGAAAGTAAATGTACCAATCTTAGGTGGCATAATATGCCATCCTATTATGTAACAATATAGGTTACAACTGAAAACGCAAGGTTCGTATTAGAAGTTGGATTTCCATTAATGACCAAGGCAAAGAATCTTTCTTATCCGATTCGGAACCATCTCTAGCAAGATGTCTAGGACTCACACACATGTGGCTTTTGGAGCGGTAGAGCGGGCTAACCAATTCTCGGTGTGTTAGATAATTACCTGAACATAACGTTCCCTAGTCGTATTTGACCGTCGTCCTGGTCGTATTTGACCATAATTTGAGGTGCCTCAGTCCATTGTCCACATAAGTAAATTACCTATGCTCCATACCACGACATCACATTTCAGCTAGAAGGGAACGTCGATCCTTACTCTATGGTCCTTCATCCTATTTTCGGCCATTTCTGAGTTGTGAGGCTTTCCGAAGTCACATCTAAACACAAAGTCATGCTATATCAGCCGTTCTTTGATCATCATCCACAAAGCTTTTATTTATCAACAACTTAGCTTGCCACATTGCTAGTTTACACATATAACCAATTTCTATTAATAATATTACCTTTGAGTTCATGCATCTCAAAGAAGAATGTTAAGTTAAGAGAATAAATTCTCCACCACCATAGATATATCATCAGTAGAAACTAGTCGGTTATGTTATGAAGTACAACATCAAACACACATCCATTTACAAGTTCGTATTGGGTCTGAACGAAACCATAAACACCTTATTCCTCATTCCCTAAGGGAGAGAGGCCCTAGCATATCCAGTCGATCTCCAAGTACGTCTGGACGACCGCCAGTTATAACCTTGTCTTGGGTGTACGGGCCAATCGAAACATCAGCAGTAATCCATACGATGCGAAGAACTCCGGTCTCCAACCATCGTCTTCAATACTCGTCGTATAGTTATTCAGAATGGGTTGCAACCTAGTCTTTCCAAATAACTAGCGTATTCTTAAAATCAAGTGATATATAAACATATCATAAGTCTCATTCCATTTTGGAATATAAAATCATTCTTTACATTGGGAATCAATCCCTTAAATCTTATCAAAGTTTTACTTCTTTTAAACTTGTTGTTTAAATTTTTCCTAGGAAATCATTTCAAAAGATTATATGATCTTTCACCAAACTTAACTCAAATTAAAGTTTATAAGCCTTATTGGGGTTGTCGAGCCTTACAAAAGTAATCTCTCATATTGTTATCCCATTCCTATGGAGCAAAACTGGTGGTACTCCATATCTAACACCCATCGTGTTTGGTAAGTTTAATACATTCTTTCATTTCAAATCTTTGTTGAAAGATTTATTAAAACTTTAACATGGTTTTAATCTTCAAAAATCATTATTCAATGATTACTTAACCTTGGAAATAAATCTTTTCTTTAACTGGGTTAAAGAATACATGTTATTCAAAACATCATTATTGACAAACCCAAAATCCAATTTGATATCAAATACCAGGCTTTAAATAGAAATTGTATTGACTTATATTCAATAAAAAATTCTGAAATCAGCAGATACCGTACAGGGAATAACGATATCCATATCGTCCAAATTCCTCAAATAGTATCCGTATAACTACGAAATTTAATATTGAAATATCCGAAGATTATTTCCATTCAAACCAAATGAAATTCATACAACGGAAAACTTTGGTTACATGTAAATCCTTTCATTCCAATATTTTATTTTAAACATTGGATCCTTTTTCTATAGAATACCTCGTTTGTTCTTTGTCCAATATTCGATATTTTTTCGGTTTTTCCCATCCCTCGCCTAACGGAAAACGTTTCTAGTTATATCTCACAGGTGGTGCTATCCGAAAATTATTTCCGTTCAATCCCAATGAAATTCATACATTGGAAAAAAAAATTTTGGCTAAGATGACCATTTTTCATAGTGGTCTGTAACACTTATTATTATAACAAATAATAATTACAAATAATACAGTAGGCTGATAGATTACTAGCCTATTACAATCGGTTTTTAAGGTGGACCATCCACCACCGATGGTTTCTAAAGAGGATCGACCACTGAAACTTAACAAGCTTACATTACTGGAGCTTGACAAAGAAAATCTAGACTATAATATTACACACTCCACGTACCATGGTAAAATTACATATAGTATTGACAAAACAACTACATGTACAATTATATTGAGCCTTATAAAGAAAAAGCTGGACAAAACTTACAGGCTCACAATAATGCGTAGAACACAACAATGCAACGACATGACTAAACAGAGTTCTCCACACAAGAAAATCTCACCATAAAAATGACAAGGATCAGAGAAAAGAGAATTATTGACCATGCAGAACATATCATCCTTAAAGTTACATAGGAAAGTAGAGCCATCAAGACTGAGACCATAACAGGTTGAACCATAGCAAGGCATAATATCCTGGGGAGAAGAATAGGCAAAAAAGGGAACGACACCAAACAAAATTCATTAGACGGAGCATGACTTCACATAAGGATGAGTAAGGCTATGGTGTTCGAAGAGAAGGCAATGGCCATGCTCCTCATAAATAACTCTCATAGCAGACAAGACAAACAAAACACACGACAAAATACTCCATGAACCCAATCAAGAAAACGAAAACCTTAACATAGTGCAACTCACCTTCAAATATAGTACAAAAAATCACAAATCAACACCAAAACAAGTACCATTAACCTCATTTGTTGGATTCCAGTCACATGTGAGGGAACGGTAGAGCAAGTAAAAGGCCAAGCTAGATTCGAAGAAGTACTAGAACACCGCCCATATGCAAAGGAATAAGGATCATCTAGCAAAATCGAGCAAGAAGAGGACCCCGTCGAAATAGATCTGAGAAGTTAGGGACACTAGGATGAAAGGCGTGCTTCCGTAGATTATCATTTGTGACGAAACCAAGATGAAGATAGAAGGGATTAGGAGAAGAAATGAAGAGGATGCATAGTGGAAAGATGAAGAAATGGTAAAAAGAATAAACAGAGGGGGGCATCTTGTCACCATTTCCAATAAGAGTGAAGCATGTTTTTTTATAATTATTATTACCTTCCATAAAAAACTTTGGTTACAGGTAAACCCTTTCATTCCAAATTTATTTTAAACATTGGATCCTTTGTATATAGAAAACTACGTCTGCTCTTAGTCACATATTCGATGTCGTTCGATTTTTCCCACCCCTCACCTAACGGAAAAAGTTTCCAATTAGATCTCACAGGTGGTACTAGATAGTATTCTTAGAGATCACCGCATATTCCTTTGGATTCTTTACTTTAGTTGTTAAACAACTTATTTTGATAAAATGATTTTTTATCTTTCTAAACCTTGGAAAATTCAATCCAAAATCATTTTTAACCATTTATTATGATTTATCATAATTTATTCCTATTTTTAATAATTTAAAAATAGGTCATTTCAATCAGGTCCCATTTCAGGTCCTAAACTACACTAGCGTTGTTTTATTCAAATCTGAACTTAACTTATTTCAAAATAACTATTGGATTTTAACATTCTTATATTCATTTAAAATCTCTTTTCATTTCGGACGCAACGATTTTCATTTCAGGAGAATCGGATGGCCGGATCTCTCGGTATGTCGATTTAAAGTTAATGGTTGAAGTTTGCGAACTATCGCTATGCGACAAGTCCTATTTAAAGCAAATTCGATTTGTAATTAAAAATAAACTGAAACAATTCCAAAACAATTTATTAATTATATAAACATGTATAATTATTTTTGGAAATTATATTTCAATTATTTTCCTTTAAAATAAAATATTCCAATGCTAAATCATTTTCATATTATTTAAATCATTAAAATAATATTATTTTTCAAAACTTATTATTTGAAGTCCATATTTTCCTGACATTCGTTATAAAAATAAACAAGATATTTTTGTAAAGAAAATTCTTTTAACACTCACCCTAGATAATCTAAACGAACTTCACTTTCACCCATTACTATTCATTTTAAAAATAAAACTTGAACAGGGCCTAACTATATGAAAATAGATTCAAATCAATTCATTTCAGTTACGAATATTCATCGTAATTTTATAACTTTGTGTCCATCCAAAATCAAACATCAAATTCAAAGTTTTATTTTTCACTGAATATTTAATTAATAAAATATTCAAATTAATTACGAATTGGAATGAGATTCAACCAGTTACCATAATTTTCCATTTATATGGATTTCACACATCATACTCATCCAAAAATAGTTTTTAACAACTGTTAACATCCAATAATCATACATTGGCATCATTGACCTGAGTGTTAAGGTCATAAACACTTAACCTTAAGTCATACCATTGTAAAATAAGGTATTAAACCTTATTAACGATACATTATTGTATTTACAAAACCATTCACATCAACGTTACATCAAATTCAATTGATTATTCCCAATCAATGATATCTCCTCATTTCATATTATATGTTCACCAATTTCTATTGACTTAAACAGGCGATCATTAGTGAATCGTTTTAACTTGTTAATGATTGATTAACTCTACTACAACTCCTATCATCATTTTTAACATTGTGTTAACTTAATAATTAATTGATTCCAATATCCAAATCATATCACAATTCATCACCAAATTTATCACATAATAATCAATCGTTAAGAACATGAATTTCTATTTAACTGAACTTGCTAAACAATTCAGGTGAAAAGCTCTCACCCAAGCCATCCAAACACCGCAACACTTCTTAAGTAGGACTTCCTATCCTTATCGAACCCAAAGCTTGCAACTTTCACCTCAAATTCACTAACTACATAATATATATAAAAATTTGTAATTATTAAGGGGGTTAGTAGCATAAATTTTATGGTGGGACCCATGGCTTGGGGGGTCCGCTTGGGTAGTGCGTAGCAAGGAGGGGGTTTAAGGAGGTGGGGTGTGAAGTGGTAGGGCCTAGGGAGGAGTTTATGTGGTGGAATTAGGTTTTATGGTGAAAAGATGTGATTTTTAAGGGTTTAAAGAAAAAATTAGGTGTCTTTGGGAACATGGGGGCCACGGCTTCAAGGATGGGGGTTGTGGGGGGGAGCCTGGTGTAGGAGAGGGCTGGAAGTGGGTGGTTATAATGGAAGAGGTTGCGTGGGCTTTAGAGGAGGGAGGAGGTAGATATGGAACTTAAGGAAGAAAGAATGGAAAAATGGAAAAGAAAAGAATAAAATAAATGGTCTTCTCACTTCACATGCCATAAGTACAAGGGTAATGACTTCTTGGAAGAGGAGGACACATATAGGGGAAGTACCATGAGGTGTCTAGTGGTAAGAGATGTGTAAGAGTTTGTGTAATAAGTTGATAAAGATGAACTTAATAAAGGGTTAATTTATATTTAAGGTTAACTTAGGGAGGTTGTGTTTACATTTAAATAAATTTCAACACTTATGAAATCATTAGTACGCGTTAATATATTCGTTAGGTTGTCATTTACCATTTTATCAATAATTTTAAATTGCTTGGTATTACCTGAAACTAATTATTTACAAGACGAATTTCAATAAGACGATAACTATACGTTTTCAGTTCATATGACCAAACTGTAAGTCCAATCAATACGAAATTTGAAACACTTCTATATTTTACTAATACGGTTCAAATAAAATTGGCCTCGTCCAATTCGGGGACCATTTGAAAAATAGCCTTATATCAAGCTTTTATTGAACTAGTTTTTCAATATGCATTTGTATTACGCATGCTTACATATTAATACTGTTTAACTTAAAATTTTAAACACTACCATATTTCTACCTTATGGATCCGATAAAAGGGGTTATAGTTGGAATCTTAGACTATCTCAAAAACGATCTATTTTCATGTCACCAAAAAAGATTAAATTAATTGATTTTCAAAATTTCCTTTTAAATTGATTTTATAAGTTTATTAAACCTGTTTTAATCCCAATAAAATATAAAACCAAGTTTAGAATTTATTTTCAATTATTCTCAAGTCCAAATTCAGTATTTACCCTTTTAAAATCCACTAAAATCAATCAAAATTTATATTTAAAATTGACTGAATGTATGGGTTGATACATTCTCCCCTCCCCCCCCCCCTCACTTAAAAACTTTTCGTCCTTGAAAAGGAAGACAAATCAGATGGTCGTTTATGTTTTCACCAAAAAATGGCTCAAACACCAAGGGTACGAGAAACGTACTTCACCAATATGGTTAGAAGGTAAATGGGGCCGCACTCAACAAAAGTTGAAAGTTAAAAATGCGAAGAAAGTAAAATGGAGACAAGGTTTTAGAGTGGTTCAGCCCCAAGCTAGGCTTACATCCACTATGAAGGTAGTTTGCATTATCATGATGATTACAAAGCATGTAAATTCTCTTTGTTTGTACATTTTCTCATTCTCTCAAATCTCAAATATTCTCACTCTTACACACAAATCTCGCTTAAATTCATGGAATTCAATGGAGGAATGGCGGAAGCTGTGAAGGAGAAGGGCGGATGAGCGACGGAGAAGGAGAATGTCTTTGCCTCTTTTTTTCACTTATAAGATCCTAATGGATGCCATGGCCAAATGGATGAAGATCCTTCCAGTGGAGATGATGACAATGACTAAGAATGTTTAAGGAATGGTGGAAGAATGAATTTAGCAGCACTTCGTGGTTGCCAGGTCCCGATCCTCTTTATGGTGGAAGCCATGGCATATTTATAGGTGGACTCCCCTGAATAAATGAATTGAAATTCATATATGCAGGCTAGGGGTCGTTCTTCTGATTACTTACGAAAATTCCACCGCCTAGCTGTAGCCAATCTGTCAATAGATTTATTCAGCTGTCCTGAGCGACCTCATGGGAGCGAACGGTTGCATAGAAGTGAGTGACTACATAGGTTCGAATACGTTGAATGGATGAACAACCGATGACCGTATAGGCGGCTTGTTGAAGCTTCTTGGTTAGTGTAAGAATGTCCGGCCGGATCATCATGTTAAGCCTTTTGTAATTGACTGGCATACACCATTTGGTTGAGCATCTATTTCTGACAGTAGATGGGCGACCGATCGCAGGTTGTAGAGCAGACATATGTGTGCTCGCTCTGGAATTGATATCTGTCGGATCGGTAGGTAGCATATGATTGTAGCATTAGTGATTGATTAGGAATGAGCGAGCGACAGAGGTTGCAATCCATGAGTGAACATGGGATGCATGTGTGACTTCTTGCATCTTTGTGTTCTCTGCTACGTATGATCGATCAGGGTAGCATGGATGAACGACTATAGAATAGAATATGTGACCGGAACCAATTCTTTCCTTGTCTTGTACGACCGATTTCATTGGTACAAGAATGAGAGAGTTCCTTTACATGGGCGATCTTTGCAGGATGTGTGAGCCTCGCCGTCCTAGGGAAGTACCATTCTTGAGCTAGCTTCGTGTGTGCGACCCATCTGTATGACTGTATTATGCTATAAGACCGATCCTGACTATGTTGAATGGACGACCCAACTTGTTCTAATGCATGCGACCTCCCTAGTCATGCTTAAACTTAAGTTGGCACTTGAACTTTGTTCTGTGTGATCGTTCCTTATTCTTCACAAACTGTCTGGTTGTACTGGATTGGAGTGGATTATGCACGACCGACCCCGATGATATTTAACCCGTAGACCAACATATGTATAAGGGATAAACAGTTTACTTAACCAACTCAACCTTCATTCTAACTTAACTTCTTAGACTTCTTAGTTTCTAGTAACCTCTCAATTTCTCGAAATTCGACTAACGCTTCGAATTTTTGATTTTTTTTACCACAATCTCCTTTGTACTGGTCAATTAGTATAATTACAACTTGCCTCTTTGGGCCTTCATCAATTAAAAAGAAAATATGTACCTTTGTGTCGAGTATGCAATTTTATTCCTCTTCTCAGCTTCCATACACTTGCTTGTTCAACACACACATATATGTATATGTGTGTGTGTGTGTGTGCGTGCATGTGCGTGCATATGTATCCAATCCAAACTAATTATTAATTCAGTTTAACATCAAATATTACTTGGTTCAATTTAACTTACATTCTCATATTGGTATTACAATTCCACTATTTTTATAAGTTAAAATAATTATCATACATCACAACTAGCGATCAACTGGTTAATTAAATTTCCAACTTATGTGTTGTCAAAACATATATCTTTTATATTCTCAAAGTATATTTTCTAATCAAATTATAAACCTTAATCTATCTAAGTTCTTGGTCATCACACTAGTCAATTAGAATTATATAGACATCCCACTTTCGAAACTCAAAAATAAACATTGATGATGTTGCAGTAATCACCAAAATCATCCCTGAGCGATTAGAGTGTAATTCTATATTTATCCAGTATACCAGGGACTTCGTATATACGTCGTCCAGGCATATATGCAAAATATTCTTATACTCAATAGTCCAAACTCAACAACAAATAAAGTACTCAAATACTTATTATAAGATATAATTTTTTGAAACTAAATTAATTTTTATATGTTCACCAAAAATATTTCTTCTATGTATAATACTCTTCAAATTCATTCTAGGGCATTAATAACCCTATCTCTAATGAGTTTTCTTTTATAGGATATTACTAATCCTATCAATGATGAATTCTTTCATTCTGTTCTAAAAAGTCATACCCCAAAGCTTTAAATAAACCAAAGCTATGATACCGAACTGTAACGACACAAAAATCCCCGCCTTTCGAATCAATCGTAAGCCACACAGGTCCAATCCAAAACGTTAGAAATCCTCGAACCGTTATGGGATACAACACATCAGAACAAAACACAAAATAACATTTCATTGTTTTTGCAACAACTTTACATCAGAGTATAAGAATATCATAGTATAGATAATTGATTCACATTGGAAAATATTAGAGAATCGTAAATTTACAATATAGTGGAAACATAAATATACACATCAGAAGACTACAAAATAATCCAGAGTATAGCTCCAGTCATAATCCATGATCTTGCTTTAATAAATATCTTCAATACCAAATCTAATAGTTACCCATGTGGAAAATATAGGAATTCAGAGTTTAGGGGGGAAATAATAAACTACGAGTCAGTCATGGGACTGGTATGAAAACCAAAACAGTTATTGCGCTTTATTTTAAAGTTGGGTATAAATACCAGTCATAAAAACTTGCACTTCTTTTTGGAAAATGAAGCTATTATAAAACTCAAGTCCCATCACATAATGCAAGCGCAAACCGAAGGATAAAGTTTTACTTATAATAGCCAAATATGCTAGATACACGAAATTTTTCTTTTACTATTACTAATGCATAGTGTAAAATCAATTTCAAAAATAAATGTACCAATCTTAGACAACATAATACCCCATCCTATTATGTTTCTATATAGGTTTACAACTGAAAATGCAAGGTTCGTATTGGAAGTTGGATTTTCATCAATGACCAAGGTAAAGGATCTTCCTTATCCGATTCAAACCCATTTGTAGCAAAATGTCCAGGACTCGCACACATATGGCCCTTGGAGCGGCAGAGCCGGCCCACCAATCCCATAGTTAGACAATAACCTGAACATAACGTTCCCCGGTCATATTTGACCGTCATCCGAGGCGCCTCAATCAATCATCCACATAAGTAAATTGCTTGGGCTCTATACCATGGCATCACTTTTCAGCTAGAAGGGAATGCCAATCCTTACTCTTTAGTCCTTCATCCTATTTTCGATCATTCCTGGGTTGCAAGACTTGCCGAAGTCACGTCTCAACACAAAGCTACGCTATATCAGCCATGCTTTGATCATTATCCCCAAAGCTCTTCTTTTCAACAAAAGCTTTGATCTATCAGCAAATTAGCATTCCACATTGCCAATTCACACATATGATCAGTTTTTATTAATAATATAACCTTTGAGTTCATACGTCTCAAAGAAGGTTGTTAAGCTAATAGAATAAATTATCCACCACCACAGATATATCGTCAATAGCTACTAATCGGTTATGTTATAAAGTACAACGTCAAACACATATCCATTGGCAAGTTCGTTCTGGGTCTGAATGAAACCGAAGGCACTTTATTCCTCGTCCCCTAAGGGAGAGAGGCCCTTGCATATCTAGCCAATCTCCAAGTACGTCTGGACTACTGCCACTTATAACCTTGTTTTGGGTGTACGACCCAATCAAGACATCAACAGTAATCAGAACGATGTGAAGATCTCCGGTCTTCACCCACCGTCTTCAATATCTTAAATACCCATCGTATAATTATTCAGAATGGGTTGTAACCCAGTTTTTTCGAATAATTAGCATATTCTTAAAATCAGGTGATATATAAACATATCATAAGTCTCATTCCATTTTGGAATATCAAACCATTTTGTACATTGGGAATCAATCCCTAAAATCTTATCAAAGATTT
Organism: Allium sativum; assembly: GCA_030737875.1. NCBI lineage: Eukaryota > Viridiplantae > Streptophyta > Magnoliopsida > Asparagales > Amaryllidaceae > Allium > Allium sativum. The sequence goes on along the minus strand of CM060921.1, from coordinate 289,837,274 downwards.
ACTTCTTTTAAACTTCTTGTTTTAATCTTTCCTTGGAAATCATTTCAACAGATTATGTGATCTTCTCTCACAAAACTTAACTAAAATTAAGGTTTATAAGCATTATCGGGATTATCGAGTCTTACAAAACATAATCACTCATATCATTATCCCATTCCTATGGAGTAAAACTGGTGGTACTCTGTATCTAATACCCTCGTGTTTGGTAAGTTTAATTACCTTCTTTCATTTCAAATCTTTATTGAAAGATTTATTAAAATTCTAACATAGTTTTAATCTCCAAAAACATTATTCAATGATTACTTAACCTTGGAAATAAATCATGTCTTTAACTGGGTTAAAGAACAAATGTTATTCAAAACATCATTTATAACAAACCCAAAAGTCCAATTTGATATAAAATACGAGGCTTTAAATAGAAATTGTACTGACTTATATACAGTATCCAATTCTGAAATCAACAGATACTGTGTAGGGAATAACGATATCAATATTTTCTAAATTCCTCTAATAGTTTTAATATAACTACGAAATCCAATATCGAAATATCCAAATATTATTTCAATTTAAACCCAACGAAATTCATACATTGGAAAACTTTGGTTACATGTAAACCCTTTTAATCCAATATTTTATTTTAAACATTGGATCCTTTGTCAATAGAAAACTTCGTCTGTTCTAAATCAAATATTTGATGTCCATTCAGTTTTTTCAACCATCACCTAACAGGAAAAAGTTTCCAGTTAGATCTCACAAGTGGTACTAGTCTATACTCTTAGGAATCACCGCATATTCCTTTAGGTTCTTCACTTTAGTTGTTAAATAACTCATTGTGATAAAATGACTTTTTATCTTTCTAAACCTTGGAATATTCAATCTAAAACCTTTTCAAATCATTTATTATGATTTATCACAATCTATAATTATTTTTAATAAATTAAAAACAGATCATTTCAATCATGTCCCATTTCGGGTCCTAAACTGCAGTGGTGTTGCTTTTATTCAAATTTGAACTGAACTTCTTTCAGAATGTAACCATTGAATTTTAATATTCCTAGATTCATTTGAAATCTCTTTTCATTTCAAACCCAACATTTTTTGTTTCAGGAGAATCTGACGGTCGTATCTTCCTGTATGTCGATTTATAATTAATGGTCGAAGTTTGCAAACTATCGCTACGCGACAAGTCCTATTCAGACCAAATTAGATTTATAATTAAAAATAAAACAAAACACGTCCAAAATAATTTACTAATTATATAAAACATATATAATTATTTTTGAAAACTATATTTAAATTATTTTCCTTTAAAATAAAATATTCGAATATTAAATCATTTTAATATTATTTAAATCATTAAAATAATATTATTTTCAAAATTTATTATTTGAATTCTAATTTTTTCTGACATTCGATATAAAAATAAATAAGATATTTTTGTAAAGAAAATACTTTTATCACTCACCCTAGATAACCTAACTGAACTTCACTTTCATCCGTTATTATTCATTTTAAAAATAAAACATGAACAGGGCATAACTAGATAAAATAGATTCAAATCAATTCATTTCAGTTGTGAATATTCATTGTAATTTTATAAACTTCATATTCATCCAAAATTGGACATCAAATTTAAACTTTTATTTTTACTAAATATTTTATTAATAAAATATTCGAATTAATTCCGAACTAGAATGAGATTCAACCAATCACTATATAATTCCATTTCTATGAATTTTACACATCATATACATCCAATAATAGTTGCTAACAACTATTAACATCCAATAATCACATATTAGCATCATTGACCTAAGTGTTAAGGTCATTAACACTTAACCTCAAATTAGACCATTATTAAATAAGGTATTAAACCTTATTAATAATACATTGTTGTATTTAACAAAACCATTCACATCAACATACATCAAATTAAATTGATCATTCCCAATCAATATTAACCAATCAATTATATCACCTTATATGTTCACCAATTTCTATTGACTTAAACAAGTGATCATTAGTGGATCATTTTAACTTATTAATGAGGGATTAACTCTACAACAACTCCCGTCATAATTTTTAACATTATGTTAACTTAATAATTAACCAGTTCCAATATCTAAATCATATAAAATTCATCACCAAATTTATCACACAATAATCAACCATTAACAAAATGAAATTTTATTTAACTGAACTAGTTAAACAATTTAGTTGAAAAGTTCTCACCCAAGTCAACCAAACACTGCGACACTTATGAGGTAAGACTTCCTAGCCTTCTCGGAGCCAAAGCTTGCAACTTTCACACCAAATTCACTAACTGCTATACATATATACATACATACATACATATATAAATAAATATATGTATATATATGTGCAATTTTAAGAAGAAAGTTTTAATTTTTAAGGGGGTTAAGGGCATAGATTATGTGCTTGGCCCACGGCTTGGGATAGGTCCACTTGGGTGGTGTGCATCAAGGAGAGGGTGCGACGAGGTGGCGTGTGAAGTCATGGGGCATAGGGAGCAGCTTAGAGTGGAGGAATTGGGTTTTATGGTGAAAAGATGTGATTTTTAAGGGTTTAAAGGCAAAAGGAGGTGTCTTTGGGAACAAGGGGCCACGACTTGGAGGACGGGGAATGTAGGGGGTACACCTGGTGTAGGAGAGGACTGGAGGTGGGTGGTTGTGATGGAAGAGGTTGCGTGGGCTTTAGAGGAGGGAGGAGGTAGATATGGAACTTAAGGAAGAAAGAATGAAAAAACGGAGAATAGATGATAAAATAAATGGTCTTCTCACTTCACATGCTATCAATACAAATGGGAATGGCTTCTTGGAAGAGGAGGAAACAAGTAGGGGAAGTGCCATGAGGTATCTAGTGTGTAGGAGATGTGCAAGAGTTTGTGTAAAAAGATGATAAGGATGAACTTAATAAGGGTTAATTTATATTTAGGGTTAAATTAGTTAGGTTGTATCTATATTTAAATTAACTTAAATACTTATGAAATCATTAGTACACATTAATATATCCGTTAACTTATCGTTTACCATTTATCAATATTTGTAAAGTGCTCGGTATTACCCGAAACTGCTTATTTTCAAGACGAATTTCAATAAGACGATAAGTATACATTTTCAGTTCGTATGACCAAACCGTAAGTTCGATTAACACAAAATTTGAAACTCTGCTATATTTAACTAATATGGTTTCAATAAAATTGGTCTCATCCAATTCGGAGACCATTTGAAAAGTAGCCTTATTTCAAGCTTTTACTGAAGGGTGCTTTTGGCTTACATCCCTGAAAAGTTTGCAAATTCAAACGACATCCAGTCCAAGTTTCAAATGTAAAGCGGGTCCATATTTTGGTAGTTACGTGTTTTTCAAAGAAAATTATGCGGTGCAACTTAAAAAAAATCAAAAAATTGGAAATATTCTCGAAAGAAATCTGGAAAAAAAAAGCTGCATACATGTATGTAATTATTAAGTTTTATAGCAAACATGTATGCAACAATTCATGCAACGTTTTTATGGAAAAATCTACATGAATTATTGCATATATGTACGCAATTATTGAGTTTTATTGCATACATGTATGCAACAATTCATGCAGAGTTTATGTTGAAAAATATGCGTGAATTATTGCATACATATATGCAATTATTGAGTTTTATTGCGTATATGTATGCAAATAAAGATGAACTAATATGCATGAATTACGAATTGTTGCAGAAATGTATGCATTTATTCTGTATTATATGCATATATGTATGCACAAAAGTTAAGAAGAATGCATAACTGTTATAGTTGCATATATGTTCGCAACAATTGCAAATATGTGCATCCTTTGATGCAATAAACTGGAGATCCATTGTTTTTATGTTTTTTTTTTGATGCGTTTTTTAGTGGTTTTAATGTCTAAATTTGATGATGTTTATGTGTTTTATTTAATTATGAATTTACGTGATTTTTTATGTTAGTGAAAATTAATACAGCATCCTTAAAAACTTTCAAAATATAAACGACCTCCCTCCCATGTTTTGCTTTCTAAGCGGGTCCGTAGAATTGGAGTTACGTGTTTTTGTCAGAAATTTGTGCGCTGCCATATAAAAAAAAATCTGAAATCTGCAAATATTTCCAGAAGACCGCAGAAAAAAACTTGCATAAATGTGTGCAACAATACACAATAGTTGCACACATGTATGCAAGTATTCCTGAATCAATTTACACTGAAAATTTGCATGAATACTTGCATGCATATATGCAAGTATTCTGTTTTCTTGCATATGTGTAAGTATAAATGAACTAAAAATTATGCCTGCGGATTGTTGCACACGTGTGCATGAATTTGAATACCTGCATGCACGTATGCAAATAAATATGAACTGATATTCCTGCCTACATATTTTTGCATATATATGTGAAAGAATTCTGTATTACTTGCATGCATGTATGCAAAAAAGTTAACACAGATGCATAAATGAAATAGTTGCATAGATGAATGCAAGAATTTCAAATATTTCCATAATTTGCCGCAGTTTTGTTGTTTTTTATATTTTGTTGTTTTTGATGCGGTTTTTTGATCTGAATTTTTTTACGATTACTTATTTTATTTAAATACAAATTTATATGATTTTTTTATATTTTTTAATAAATTTTCGAAAAATAGGGATGTAATTTATAATAAGTTTTGGACTAGATGTGAGCCTAATTTTGAAACTTAATAGAGATCTATGCCGAACGCACCCTTATATTATTTTTTGATGAATTTTCAAAAAATAGGGACCTAATCTATATCAAAATTTTGATCGAATGTGAGCTTAGTTTCCAAACTTATTAGGGATGTGAGCCCAATTTTCACAATTTAACTAGTTTTTTAATATTATATTACGTATGCTTACATAATAACTCCGGTTGACTTGAAACTTTAAACCTTACCATGCTTTGGCATTATGGATCTGATAAAAGCGGTTTCGTTGAATCCTGAGACTGCCTAAAAAATGGTCTATTTTCTAGTCATCAAAATAAGATTATATTATTGATTTTCAAAATTTCCTTTTAAAATTTATTTTAAAAGTTTACCAACCGATTTTCAATCCCAATAAAATATAAAACCAGGTTTAGAATTTTTTTCCCAGTTATTCTCAAGTCCAAATTCAGTATTTACTATCTTAAAATCCATTAAAATCAATCAAAATTTGTATTTAAAATTGATTAAAAATATGGGTCGTTACAATTTCCTTATAGGAACCAACAATCCGTTTGGAATGGCTCTAAATTCTGGTGGGCCTTTTCTAGATCGGTATTTAGGTCCGTTCCGGGCGGGCTATTACATAGAAAATGTTGAAAAAAAGAACTGTTTTGTTCAAATCCATGTTTGGGAATGATAAAATGAATTTATAGAGTAATAATATAATACTGAATTGTGTTAAGATAAAATAAAATTGTAGATTTTTGTCAAAAGTAAATTTTGGCAATAACAACAATAATTATAGATTTTTGTGTTAGATAAATAAGTAATGTGAATATCGATTGAGAATTAATACTTGAAGGTAAAATATATTCTAATAAATTTGTAAAGTTATTTTGTTTGAGAACAATAAAATTGTACAAATTTTTGTTGTTTAAAATATGTGAGTTTTGAATTTAAGAACAGAGAAATATTCATTTTTACAAATATGCAAATATTAATGTCATTATATATAAACTAATATTAAATTTTATTGAAAATATTTTATTATATGTTTGTATAACATTGTAAAGTTTTTACAATGTTAAGTATAATAAAGAAATGATGAAAAAGCTTGTAATTTGTTGTGTTATTGGGGCTGCCTAGCAGCCTGTTAAGATATTTTAGTGTTGTTTGTGTCGTGATTTTGTTCAGCCTTACTAGCTTGCAATGTATATTGTTTCTCACCCTGCAAGGTGAATTTATTCTATCTGTATTTGTTGTAGCTAGTGCAAGGAAATGTCTTTAGTAGGTAGGTGATCTGCCTATCTCATGTATAATCATGTACTCATTATTTGTTATAATGAAAATAGTGTTACCGATCACTATAAAAGCCGGTTGGCCTTGCCAAAAAAAGAAAATGTGTTAAGATATGTTATTCCATGTTGTGTTGATAAGAGTAAAATTGGTATCACTAGTTAATATGGGTTATTGGGTTTAAAAACCAAAGCCCAAAAAAGGAGTCTGGAAGGAGAGAAAATTAAAGTATGTAATTTCTCCTTCGAGCTCATTTTTCTTCATCCTGAGAGAAATACAAAGCAAAATTAATGGCTTCCTCCTCAATCCTTAAAACCTAAATCTCCTAATACAAATTAAACATAAATAGAGAGCTTTAATCTCCTTTCTCTACAAGAAGAGATCACCCTCAGCTCAGAATCCAAATTATTTCTCTTTAAATTCGAAGAAGAGGTGTTACAATAAACCACAATGTTTACATGTCTTTGCTGAGCATTTCTAGGGATTTAAGAAGCTCAAATCACCTTTTAGGCAAGCCAAAATCGCTGCAATCTCACAAAAAATTCCAGCAAGGTGAGTTTTTACACTCAATCATCTAGATTACATATTATTTTTCTTGAATTCGCTTGAGTTTGATGTTAAAACTGAATTATTGTACCAGGAAATCGTTTCAGTAAAGTTTGGGCGCTAAACAATGTCAAAGTCTAACTTTCAGTAAAGTATATATATTTATTTAAAGTATGCATATCTCTAGAAAACTATGATTACATACTTTATTTAAATTAGACTGGCCTATGTATTTCTTCTCAGGTCAGATCGAGCTATTTTAGGTTTAGCTTATTGCTGGTTTGTATTTAGCTTCTTTACCCTTGGATTATCTATTTTGAAGCTATTACCCAAGTCATGAAGTTGATTATTTGTGTCATGTGTATATTTACTCATTTGAAACATAATGTATATGTATATAGTATATGTAAAACGATTAAACTATGTAGCACATGTGCATGTTGTATTCTGCTATTGTATATATATGTATTCTATTTTATTATCCGCTATTCGTGATAAGTTGTACTTTGTTCTGAATGCGATCCTTAGCCACCATAATTCTATATTAGACTGAATTGAGTACGTCGATCCACCAGAGGTAAGAAAGAAAATTTTATACATCCAATCGACGCATTCGACACTCGTCTAATACTACATTACGAATGTTCGTCCTCAACTAGCCCTATTCCACGCTCTAATAGGAAGCATTACTCGATAATACTTTTTATTAGGGTGGGACTAAGGGTAGGGTGTTACAGTCGACCCTATGAAACGTTAGGTCGACCAGGGTGATGCAATTTTCACGCTCCACATCAGTATTGTCTATCAGAAAAAAATTCATTTAGTTCTGACTATAACTGAACAAGATACTCTACCACAAAGATCAACTTAGGTATGATTTACACAGCAAACTTCTAAAACACAGAAATTCGTTTACAGTAACAAGTTATAAAAAAACTTATATGTTAACAACAAATACAACACGTTTAGGCTAGAAAACGTGAGATTAAGTACCTCTGATTTACTGTAGCGATTTTGCAAATTTACGGCATTGATTTGGCACAAAGTTAATGCTTTTTGACTTAATTTTGGAGCTTTAATTTGATGATTGGAGAGAAAATTACATTTTTCTCTTCTTTGTAAATTATGCAAATGGAAAATATGAAGTTACATAGAAAATGTATGTACTATAATTTCTTGTTTTTCCAAACCATACTTGGGTTAATTAAATTAGATAATGGGATTAATTAAAGGACCAATTTGGTTAAATGCACTTATACTCGACTTCATTTAGCCATTAACCATGAAATTAACACATAATTAGTCCTACATCAAGCACTTATAACATAATTTTTATATTAGTTCAATTTACAAATTTTTAACAAGTATGTATAAACCCCTTTTAACGCTAGTTTTTAACATAAACACTTAAAAATGTACATTTTTAGCACAACGCTCCTTTTACACTTCTTACTTATTATAAATTACATTTTAATGTTAAAATTTACTCAAGTTACAATGTTCTAACACAAATGAAGGTAAATCCATATTGAAAATATTTTATCCTTAAAATATTATTTTTAATCAATGTTTACATTTTATACTTTGTTTTCATCTCAAATGAATTTTGAAAAATACAATTTTACATTAAAATTTATTGGTCACTTATACATTGCATTTTATTGCAATATGACACATAAGAATCTTTTAAACGTATATTTTACCATATTTCCATTATAAAGTCTTTCCAAAAGCTTATTTTTCTGTATTTAAATTTATTTAACAATCTAATATTGAATTGAATCCTTCTATTGATTAATTTGATTAAATTTCATCTCAAGTCCAATTTAATTTCCCAAATTTCCTCAAGTCACCTAAAAACTCGTTAATTAATCAACTTAATGATTAATTAAATTATTTTCTCCAAATTCATATTGACTTTCTTTAGTTAACCAAATAGTATTGGATTCAATTGCCTCTTAAAACACAATTCAACTTAATCCAACATGTCTGCACCTTTTAACTCCATAATTAAGTTTTAATTTCAGTTAACCCATTAAAACAATAGGTAATTAATTTATATAGGTATTGACAAAATCAGGGTTGTTACAGCTAAGGCACCCAAACAAACAATTATTCGTGATTAATTATATATTTATACAAAACATAACAAAAGGACTATCGTATTAATGTACTAGATAGTTATTTTATATACTACTAATTATATAATAGTTTAAAATCTCAATGGCGCCCAAAGCTATGAACATACTATGCGAGTAACTCTCAAAGTAACTCGTGTAGAATTCTTATGTCATACATCGTCTTCTTGAGAGCAGCGGCGGTGTGTAGCGGACCAGCTAACTCCCTCTATCCATGTTTACATGGTATATTTTGCGAATTTGGTTACATACAGTAGTATCCCAACACGTTTTCTATTTAAAAAAGAAACTTAAAAATTGAAAATTTGTATGGAAAGTGAGGAGAAGGGGGTAGGGCATGGAGTTTGTACGCCGCGCTACCATAGGCACTTATTTAATAAGCACACACACAAGTAGGGCATTAATAAATAAGCGCCCTATACCTGAGTGCTTATTTAATAATTAAGCGCTTGAAAGCAGGGCGCTGATTAAATAAGCGCTTTGCTATCGGTGACTCCCCAAATATTCAAGCTTGAACCTATTTGAGGTTATGTTTAGGGGTGATCAAATATTGGTAAACCAAATAGATTAACCAAACCAATTTATTTCAATTGATTTGGTTCGATTTTAAACCAGATTTGTTTAGCTGAAATGTAAAATAATTTAGTTAAGTTATCGGTTAACCAAGTTAACCGAACTTTTATTATATTGAAAATTACCAATTTTTAATAATTTTATAGTTTAGTTGTCTAAATAAATTTTATTAACCATATATTGGCCCAAATTTCTATTAGAAAGTACAAAATATGCTACATTAAAATATCTCAATCATATCTTCAAGCTTTATATTAATGTATATTGAATATTTGAAATATACAATTTGAAATATTTTAGTTCGGTTAAATTAGATAACCAGCCAAATTTAACTCAGCCGATTCGATTCAGTTTTTCTTTTCGTGTGTTTTACCATGATTTAATAAATTTCGTTTTTGGATTGACTAAACCAACCAAATGCATAACGCTGGCCATTGTTTTGTGAAACTGTTAAATATACATTATTATCAAATTGAATTGTGTTGCTATACATAATTTGACTTTCATATGACCCAATTTCATATATATATTTGGTTGTGAAATGGAATCAAAAGGAGCTAAAATAGTTTAATATTTTGGAATTATTAAAAAATCTATATGCTAAATTATTCGGTATTATAAAGCATATTTGACAATTAGTATCTAAAATTTCAAACCATCTAACCGCGTTTTACCAATGGAATTAGTCGAATTCTCTATTTCAGTTGTTTATTGTCAAACTACGATGTAGTAAATCACAAGTTTCCAACAAAATTGAAATAAATACAACATGCCTAATGGTATAAATGAGAGTTGAGTATTATGAAAAAATAACATGCAGTAAATTAAATTTCTAAACTGCATGGGCTTGGTTAAATAGGAAAATGACTGAAGGCAAAAAGAACTCTCTTCCTTCCCCGTTCAAATCAAGCAAATATCCAAGGGAAATTAAATGCAAAAGAAACAGCTCATTTGGGTTCACAGCTCAGAAGTTATTTATGTGTAAACATCCAAAAATCTGAGCAAATAAAAACACAAACAAATCACGGAATGGTTTCAAGTTCTATCGAATCTCAATAAATAACAATAATCCATTAATTTTTCTCATCTTAAATCTATATATATTCATGATTACTATTGTACCCGTGCAGCAGGTTACTTATACATGTGGGGATGGTGCCAGCTTTGCAAAATTTGGAGGTAACTGATCACTTTTGGCATAAAGTAAAATTTCTTTTACCATGAGGACATCCAGTATATGCATAGTAAATTTTGGTTAAGTAGGGGAAAGTGTAATATGTTTTCTTAGTATGAAAAAAGGTATGAGAAAGTGGTATTTTTATAACAACTATGTTTGATTATTATTGTTACTTCATAATTAATTAGTATAAACTTGGTTAAAATACAAAGTATATGGCAATGCATAGCTAAAAGTACATTCATTTAGCCTTATATCATATGGCTGCTAGCAAACAGCTTCATTCATAAACAAATAACAATGCATGTTTCAGAAAAATGAACAAGTGTGCAGTATAACAGTATAAGATTAGCATAAACCCAGAAAAATACTATTCTTAAGCATTAAATTATATATTTTTTAAGTTTATTGTTCATTCGTCCTTTTTGATTACTAAAGAAGCAGCTAAACACCAAATTATAGCTAGCTTAACGCGATCAAATCACGAGATATATCAGAATTTAGGTTTGAAAGTCAATTAATTAGTAATATATAGATGCTGACACATGGTTCATCTCTCAAAAGTGTCTAAACAGCATATCTGTCAGTCATTTAATTTATAAAATGTAAAAGTTTAAATTTATCATTGAAAAATTGCATATATTAAACATATAAGATAGAAATGGACAGCAAATAAAACACAGAATGTTATGTATTGTCACAAAAATAAAAAATTTCATATGTTTATCTGACATGTGTACATCGAACCAAATTTATTTCTATTTTAAGAAAACATATATAGGTAAAGCACACTCTCTTCTATTTCCCCACATGTATGTACGCATATATAAACCTCTAACCCTTTCAATAAACATACATTATCTAGCAATGGCTTCAAATAAAGTGACATCAACTCTCGTTATCCTCACAATAATACTCATCTCCACCAACATCCACCCTACCCTGTCATGTGGCTTTTGCAGCCACCCACCCGTCGTCAAACCTCCGGTTATAACCAAACCCCCCGTTTCCCACCCACCCAAAACCCCCAAGCCACCCACTACAGGGCCCATTGTCCTACCCCCCATAATCGGTAAACCACCCATTACACTCCCACCCGTAACTGTACCCCCTATCGTCAAAAACCCTCCGGTAACGGTACCGCCAATTACCAAAAATCCACCGGTCACTGTCCCTTGCCCACCTGGGTCAGTCACGCCAGCACCGCCGGCTGCGACATGCCCGATAAACACCTTGAAGCTGGGTGCATGCGTGGACTTGCTGGGTGGGCTGGTCCATATCGGGCTGGGTGACCCGGTGGTCAACCAGTGCTGCCCGCTGCTGCAGGGTCTGGCGGAGATCGAGGCCGCTGCCTGTTTGTGCACCACGATCAAGCTCAAGCTGCTCAATTTGAACCTGTACTTGCCCCTTGCTCTCCAGCTTCTGCTTACCTGTGGTGTCACTCCTCCTCCAGGCTACACCTGCTCTCTTTGATTTTAACTGCTACCATTTGCATGTGTGCGGTTTGTATATACTTCGTTACGTTCTCGACTTTATTAGATTGTTTCATACGTGGAAGCTAACTTCAGCCGTTACTGTATGATTTTCAGGTGAATTATCAGTGAAGAGACATGAAAGGATGTCAAACTCACCGCCGCCATTCTACTGTGTTTATTTATCCAACTATTTTATTTTATTTTTCCCTGCTATTGACTTGATTATTGTTGGAGATGAAATCAAATTTGTAGTTTTCATTTGGTGTTGCCGAGCTGTTGCTTCAAGCTATATTTTTTTTGAAACGGTTAATTTTTGTGACCAATGTGAGCATATGCATGTAGATTACTAATTGGATCAATCCTTGTGCTAGACTAAACCTAACAGCACGACCAACAATAGTTTGTTCAGTTGTCAAACAAGCCATGGAGCAACTAGATATGGGTTGTTCAATCATCTGTGGCTAGTCTGTGGCTGGTTTGGAGCTGAGTGGTGCTTGGTTCACTGAACAGAGGTTGGTGGCTATAACGGCAAACAGTTTACCGTTATATATTTATAACGGCAAACTCTTTGCCATTATAAATATAACGGCAAAGAGTTTGCCGTTATAAATATATAACGGTAAACTGTTTGCCATTGTATATTTATACTCATTGCAACACAACGGCTAGTGCAACAGTCACATTCTCTTCCCTATATACCAACTTACCTCTTTCTTCTTCCACGCAACTACATCACTTTCACAACTTACACTTCTAAAAAAAAAAGGTTTCTTCTGCACCCAAGCGAACTGAAAAAAAAAGGCAAGCATGAAACCCATGTCCCAACTGTTGGAAAATTTTATAGCTCTGGTACCACTTTGTTGGAAAATTTGTGTAGCTCCGATACCACTTTGTTAGAATTTTAGACGAGGAAGATGAATTGTAAGAAAGTGGAATAGTTTATTTTTGAGAAGAAGAAAAAACTTTTATTGCTTGATATAACTTGATTACAAAATTTGCTTCATACTTGCTTGATTTGTTCAAATGAGTGATTACATCCTAATTTATATAAGAAAGAATCTTTAGACTTTTCTTTTTCTAGACTTTTCTTCATTTTACCTATTTGTTTAGTCTAGATTCTTCTCTAATCTTATTTTGATAACTCTAATATTTATTATCATTTATTTTGTGCTTCCCTAAATACAAGAATAAAATCTGTCACATAATCAATGTTTCCTTAAAAACCAAGTTTATTTCCAACATCCCCCCATAAACTTGGTTTTGCAAATTGATGCAAGATTTTGATTATTTGTATTTTACGTGCTTTGGTAGGACTAAAGAAATTATCCAAATTTTCTTTTTTCGTTTCTTCCTCTTTCCCAATATGAAGATCTTCGATGCAATTTCTTCAATGGTGCTTCATTCATTTTGTCCTCCTTCATCCACACAAAACGTTCCAAAAAGTGTGTGTTTCAGCTTCCATCTTATTCCGGTGTCATAAACTTTAAATGAGCCATATATGGTGTCTTTGAATTCTTTCAAAAAATCACTTTTACAATCTTTGACCAATTCGATTTCTTTATTTGTTTTCCAAATCTTTTCAAAATTTTGTTTATACTTCAAATTTTCACCAAGCTCTTCAATTTCTCCTTGTTTCATCTGTTCTTCATTTTCGGTACCTTTCCATTCATACTTTTTGTTATTGGCGTCATCTTCATATACTTTATTTCCTTTCATATTTAATTCTCTGACAAAAATATTTTTCACTTCATTGATTTTTGTGTGCTCTTCTAATTTTATATTTTCAAATTTCTCTTTGCTTTCTTCTTCGATTACTAGTGACCTTTTACTTTTAATTTCTTTAATCACGATTTCAGCTCTATCTTGTCCATCTTTGAAGTCTTCTTCGTGATTTTCTTCCCTATTGATGGTCTTTGCCTTTTCTTCTCTTTCGTTCTCTGCTAGCGCCACATCAATATGGTTAGCGGTATTCTTCACTACAGCTTCTTGCTTTTCTTCAGCAATTGCATCTTCTTCTTTATTCTCTAAAAGTTTTTCTTTATCCAACTTCTCCTCCTCTGTCTCATCCATCATCTCTTCTTCCATAGGCTCTGACACAGTCTCTTCTTTCTTCTTCTCTTGCTCCTTCTCGTTCACACTCTCGCTATCCTTCTTTTCATCTTTATCATCAATCAACTTATCTTCATTCATTATCTTTGCATCATCTTTTCCGTACACCTTTTTCAAGAGATTCCATGAATCTTTTGTACACCTTCCTCTAAAAATGAGATCCGAAGCTTTCTCATCGACGTTCTCAGCAATCACAGAAAGAGCACGGTAATCATTCCGTTTTAATTTCGCAAAGGCTTTCTTGTCCATTTGAGACATGCTTTCGACGTCTTTACGCCACTCATAGCCATTTTCAATAATTTCCCACAAACCTTTGGAGATTAGCTCCTCTTTTTCCTACTGCTCCATTCCTCAAAATTCTCTTTTGTGAGAACAAACGTCGAAAGAAATAGAAATGCCATAATTTCAACCAGGCTCCGATACCACTTTGTTGGAAAATTTCATAGCTCTGATACCACTTTGTTGGAAAATTTGTGTAGCTCCGATACCACTTTGTTAGAATTTTAGAGGAGGAAGATGAATTGTAATAAAGTGGAATAGTTTATTTTTGAGAAGAAGAAAAAACTTTTATTGCTTGATATAACTTGATTACAAAATTTGCTTCATACTTGCTTGATTTATTCAAATGAGTGATTACATCCTAATTTATAAAAGAAAGAATCTCTAGACTTTTCTTTTTCTAGACTTTTCTTCATTTTACCTATTTGTTTAGTCTAGATTCTTCTCTAATCTTATTTTGATAACTCTAATATTTATTACCATTTATTTTGTGCTTCCCTAAATACAATAATAAAATTTGTCACATAATCAATGTTTCCTTAAAAACCAAGTTTATTTCCAACACCAACGACACTAGTCATCGTATGCCCTGCAACGTCTAGTCCAACAGCAGCAATCGTTTCAGTCATCTCACGAATACGGAAACTGTCTATTCAAATTATCCATACCGACCACCTTACCAACCGCTCGCTCCTCCTAATTTTCCTCCCATCCATTCTAACGCCCCGACACAGTTTTACCAACGACGTTCCGTGATGGTCGTGTACGATGATTATTCATCGTATATGTCAATGATGATGCAGATTGATCAAAGTCAACAACCTCACCT
The DNA here is from genome assembly GCA_030737875.1 of Allium sativum. Taxonomy (NCBI): domain Eukaryota; kingdom Viridiplantae; phylum Streptophyta; class Magnoliopsida; order Asparagales; family Amaryllidaceae; genus Allium; species Allium sativum. The sequence goes on along the minus strand of CM060921.1, from coordinate 289,822,162 downwards.
AACTTCGCAACAGACCGAGGTTCGTGACCGCGAATGTATGCAAAATCTGCAAAGACAGTTCTCATACGGGTATGCCTCTCCTAGTAACGAAGAAAATGTTGAAACTTCAACGGAGGAGGCGGAGGAGGAAGATGCAAACGAGGATGCGAATGTTACAAATTCTAAAGAATGTAATCAAGAAAACCTTGCACATGTGAGTCCCGAATATAACCAAAAGAAGACTAAGTGGAAGTAGTTAAGCGGCATTTTCAATAAACGACACCAAACGGAAGTTGTAGCGGAGGCAGATACCGGAATAGAAGATATTGAGGATGAACATGCAGAAGGGGAAGGAACAACAGCGGATAGAAGAAAAAAACAATGTAAGTTTACTTCCGAGCAGTACATTTCACTTGCTAGATCTTGAATACGCATTTCACATGACAACATTACTGGGAATAATATGAAAGGTCAGAAATTTTGGGAAAGAGTTGCAGAGTTTTACAATTCGTTGGAAGCGATGAGTAGAACATGGGGATCACTTAGATGCGGTTATAGAGTTATGAATGCCGCATGTCAGAACTATCTAGCAATACTGACAAGTTTGCAGAACAGGCAGCAAAGCGGTGTTGCACCTTATGACGTTGTAACTACCATAGATTATTTTAAAAATAACATATTACACTATGAGTAGTTAGAAATGTCATACACTCATACAATTTCGACTTTGTGTTACAGATTGAAGAGTCACGAAAGGCCTACCAACAAAAGTACGGACATCCATTTAAATTTCAAGACTACTTCGAGCTTCTATCTAGTTTGCCGAAGTGGAAGAACCCAAGCAACTTCATGTTTGAACAACAGAACAAAGCTAGAAGGATGAATTACTCTAATTCTAGTCTAGGAAGTGACCCGAGTTTGCAAGAAAGAAGCCCTTTGTATGGAATAGTGACGGATGACCTATTGGTAGAGCCAAGTCAATTCAGCTGGAGCAACCGGGTGCAGAGTTTCCTAGATTTATGGAAACAATAGATAATTCAGCTAAGAAGACAAGAGAGCATAGAGTTAAATTTTCAGCGCAAAGAAACCGCAGCGACGAAGAGTTCCAAAAGGCAATTACGGATGATCGAGAGCTCCGACGACAGGCACAGATGAGAAACTATTCATCGTACGAGAGAAGGAGGAGGAGAAGAAAGCTATGCTGCAAGAGAAGAATTATATTAAAATGATTACATGTGATTTTAGTAAGCTTTCCCCTCTACAGCAAGAACTATTAATCGAGCAACTTGGAGAGTACAGAAAATATAAAGGAAGCAGAAGTGGCAGCGGTTCGCATAAGGACTAGCTGTATATGTTGGGTTTAGTTGTAATATGATTGTGAACTATTTTTAGTATTTATGTACTGGTGGTTGTTTATGTTAGGGCAACTCCAGTGCATTCATGATTGTTGTTTATGTACTAGATGTGCTTGTAGTTAAGTAATTGTATTATTGTGGATAAATGTCGAATAGTCTAAACGGGAACAACAGACAACATACAACTGCGATAAAGGATACATCATTATAACAAAATATAGGATACAATATCATTATAACATACAATGTACAACATACAACATCAATATATCACAATATAAGATACAAGATACATTCCGCATTCAATCCAACATACAGCATACAACTACGATACAATACGGTAGAACGACCGAACAATCCAGATTACTAGTAGTCTTAGTTTCGCGAAGAACCGCTCCACCCATACAACATTTCTTCTTTTGCTGCAACGTTCAATCTTTCCAAGCGACTGACATCTGCTTGCATCTCCAGTGCATACTAGACACCCTTCTCAGTCAAAGGTGGATCATACCAGGAGGAAAAATTACAACTTTGCAACCCTTGTCAGTTCTGTGCAGCAATGTACGCCTTGCACCCGTAAAATCGACGACCAACATTGGTTTGACTCTTAGAAACAACCACGTTGCATTCCACTCCACAATAGCAAAGAACATTCCGGCCCGTAATGCTAGAGCTCGACCGTTCGGGGTTCTGGCGAGCAATTACTTCCATCAACAAGCATGATGGGTTTTTTATATTGGTCCAATTATTTGGATAGCAACATTTGGTTGCGTGGCACTAAAATGTTCAGATTCCACTTCTCCAGGTTCGACATGGACATCCGCTTGTGTTTCTGGCACAATCTCTACATCTTTGATTGGTTTCTTATTCCTTTTATACGCATCATACAGTTGAACCATCGTTTGATCATCGTATTCCTAACTAGACATAATGAAGACAGGAAATTATTGCAGAGTTAGAAATAATGAAGACAGAAAGAAGATACAGGGTCCTATTTAATAACGCAAGTCCACTTCCCTATACATTAAAGCATTAATTGGGGTGACTTGTCAACTCATTTGTATTTTACCGTGGCGCGGGTTTCAAGAATGATGGACAGGTAGCAGTGATTCCCTGTCTCATTTGTACTAGTGATGTCGACTTTATTCTAAAGCTAAGCCTAACAATGATTCGTTGTCTTGTTTCTAATGAGTGAAGTAAGTTGGGAGTATTTTGAGAGTCATATAGCTGCCCGGTCAATGCTCACGTGGAAGAGGACTGGATTGAATTGATTAATGCACCCGGGGACGACGTCTGCTTTTTAACTCGTACATGTATACAAACTTGATAGGGTTACAATACAACTTACCATAATTTGAACGAGTAGTCTTCATGATATTATTAAAGTGGGCTGTATTGTTTGCAAACGATTGTAAGTGTATGTCCATATAAGTTTGTAGTATATTGAGTTAATAATGAAGTGGAAGTGGAATTGTATGAATATGTCGGATTCCTCCTTTCTTTATTAAACTAGTTGTCTTCTTACTATTCATAAAATCTGTATTAAAAGATTCTTTCTTTAATCAATTTGATTAAGCTGTCGTCTTGTCGTTATTAAAGTAGGTAGTACGTTTTGATAGATTCTTTCTTTAATCAGTTTTCTTGAGTAAACATGATTTCACAAATACGATAATAAGAAAACATACTACATAATGCCTGATAGTGAAACATACGTAAACATGCTTGAACATAATTAAGCAACAAGTACGAACGTAACAATGCTAACGAACAACAAGTACAACAACAAGCTTAATCAAATAACGCACACACAATAGGACCATACAACTGACAACTGCGAAAATGTTATACATCGATAGTACATTATAGTGGTAGTCAACAAATATAGAACGTCTACTCAAACAAAATGAACATACAACTGACAACTACGAAACTGAAATCGATAGTACATAATGGTGGTAGTAAGTCACTGGTCCGATCAATCTGTACGTGGACGTGTCGGGCGCCGACGACGTCTCTCATCATCATCAACATTTAGAGGATGACTCGACCTAGCATCAGACAAATTGTGGTAACACATCTGCATCTCCTGAAATCTCTTGCGCTCTGCCTCAAGCTGGGCCTCTAAATGCGCTTGATGTTGTCGTTCCTCCTCTCCAACACGACGCAGCTCAGCATCATAGTAATCTAGGCTACGCATATGCTCTATATAGCTCGTATGCCTAAGCCCCATCTGCATATCATACAGATCAGCATATGATATTTGTGTAGGATCCGGGTATTCATGATGGGCCGGGGGATGAAACAGGTCAACGTAACAATCTGGTCCAATAGTGGGCACTGCCATGGTCCAACCAAAATGAGCAGCGGCCACCACATGATTGGGTGCACGATAACCCTGGCTGGGTTGGGTAATATCCTCGATAACAGGTGGATGTATGCCTTGTCATATAGCAGATGACCCTATTAAATCAATCGAAGCTGCATGTGTAATCGTGTCTGAGGACTCGGAGAAAAATCTGCTCCAGAAGACAATGTATTGCTGGTCGGTGATAACAAAGCTCTCAGTCGTCCACCAGCTTGATGCCCTGGCAAAATCTAGCTGATCAGACGGGTAAATCATATACCGATAAGTATGTGGGTGTGGATCATCGGGAATAGCGTCGAAGTCATACAACTATCTCCAGCACCTCTCACCAAGAAATCAATAAGCACCTACCGCCGAGGGACAAGATATGAGTGGAAATCTCCGTCTGGCAAGCATCCTAGCAATCTCTATGATATCAAGACCAAATGATGTACTTTGCTCAAATGGATGTCATATAATCTGATCCCTATACATCCTCAGGTCGATCTGGTTGTGGGAAACTAAATAAACATGGCGTGACTCATTATCCCTGGTTCCCCGGTTGTCCACAGTCCAAAACTGTATAAGGGGGAAAAAGGTCGAAGGGTCTGAAGTACGGGTGACGAAATGAAAGTTCCTAGAGTACTCAAAATACCAGTACTGTAACAACTCCCAAAAACCATATAAAGAAACCTGAGAATTAGAGACGGTGCACTGTATGTTGAGGCATCTGTATAGGTATGCAAGGATAGGTGTGTCCCAATCAAATAAAATTACCCTATCGGTATTTATCTCAGCCGCGACCTCAACAAATCTGATAGGCAAACTACTGCTCGTTGAACTGAAGAATAGGTTACCCATAAGGGATAACACAAATAATCGAGCAAGCTCCAAGTCGTCATCACCAGAGTATTGTGAGTATGTTATCCATGGTCGCACGGATGGCGCTTACTCTAATAGCGCCTCCGGTCTGGTAACATGCATAAACAACGTCAAAATGAGGCAGTAGATCATGAAGAAGTGCACGATCACGCCATCGAGCATCATCAAAAGGCAGTGGGGGATAAGCAGCTACTCCAATACTAATACCAGTAAGCATGGAGAAATCAAGTGGTGTAAGTCCTAACTCACCGCAAGGAAAGTGAAACATGTGGGTGGTTTTGTACCACCGAAGAGCAATGGTCGTTGCCAATTGAACATCAACATTTATAACATGGTTGATTCCTAAAATTGTAAAGCGCACAATAAGATAAACCAGGACTAATAAATTATCCAGGAGTTCCATTAAAAGGTCATTAATATTACCTAGAAAAAAATGAAATCCAATAGCATGTAATAGTGCTATGACCCTCTTCTTACCCGCCAAGTGTGCATGATAATATATAAGTGTGCTCGCTAACGAACCATGTGAACGTATATTCCGCGACTGTCAATAGTTCAATAAAATGTTATACTATATACCCAATGTCTAATAATCAAAGAATATTACATAATAATACTAAAAATACGTACAGACAAACTAGACTGCGTGCTAATATGTACTTGGCCTTCTGGAAGCGTGCAAAAGTTGGATATCATAGGAAGCTTCGCGGCGCTGAGGTTCAGATCCATACAACCATCGAGATCGGCCTGTCTAGTGGAAACTGATCCCACACCCCTACGCGACCTGCCCACTCGTCAGCCCCTACGGCTACTGCGTCCACGACGATCGCCTTCCTCGGTGCCTACACCCAGGCCTTCCTCAGTGCCTACTTCTTGGTTCTCCATGTTTTTGGCGGCTACAAGCAAATCTTCTATTCCGGGCATGTACGGTGCGACTAGTTGTTCGCCACTACCACCTGCACCATTCCCGCCTGCGCCACTGCCGTTAGTGCCACCCTCTTCGCCGTGCATGAATTTTTTTGCAAAATATCTAAGGAGTTTAGACATATTTTTGAACGAATATCTCGAAAATGGTAGTTAATTTGGTTAGAAGCTGACGGACTGTCGAACTGGTGGTATTTTTGGGTGAAAAATGGGGAAGAGATTGGGATTTTCGGGTTGGAGAAATTGGGAGAGAAGAGTGAAGAAGGAGTGGTGGCGGGGGAGGGTTTACTGGGGTGTAATTTACAATGGCAAACTCTTTGCCGTCATAATTTTATAACGGCAGACTCTTTGCCGTTATAAACCCCCCCCATTGGCTAGCCCCGTGGTTGCTTCCCCCTTCTGGTTGCTCGGCTCGTTCGACCAATTGCAAAATAAGAGAGAGAATAAGTGAACATAACAGATTGTTGGTTATGATCTAACAGTCTAAGGGTAACTCCAATGGAGTGAGCCCTGAAAAGGCGGATATTCCTCAATGGCCACCTGGATTTCTAGCGCCTACTGATGGGAGTCTGAAATCCAGACATGGGGAGTCCAACCCCCTAACCCCCCTCCTCTTCTACTACCGCTCCCGCCCCATCATAAAGCTCTCTTATTCCTCTTCAGCATCATAATCTGTCAATTTTTTACTCATTCTAATTTTTTTAATATGAAATTCAGATGAAATGTCGTCTTATCCAACTAAGATAACTAAAAGAATAGTTTTTAAGCATCCTTAGAAACAAATTAGACCATATTACACATTCTTCCAGCACATGGGATTACATTCGTTGATCTTCGCATTCTACATGAGCTTCTAGACAGTTACCGGCACAAGGCCGAAACCGCATTGAGCATTGTGCAGGTATAATATAGATATGCATTTTATATGTTAAATTATATATTCATCTTATATTTGCATTAAATAGACGTTATATAAAACTAAATTATTAATACTTCAATTATGTATAGGATCAGTACATCTAATGTCATGGTTGTTTGGCCAAACGTATTATACAGTATCATGATACAATCCCTCATCCCATTGTAGAGAGGCTATAAGCTAGCCATTTTGGCTCGTTTTTCTTGATTAAGCCTTTTTGGTCATCTGATTGACCTTTTATACATGCTTTAGTAGAGAGATGATGGTCAACCGCACATATTTCATTTTTTAGATTTTGAGCTGGGTATTACACTCATATAATTCTACGTGCTTATTGGCATTGAGATTGTTGATCATCCCCGTTCGATGAACTATCTGATTCCCTCATCTGTATACTGTTTTTCTTTCTCTTTTACATGTTAACTCCCTTACTAGTGTTTCGACTAGGTTATCTGGTGTATCTTACCGGACTAGGCCAACTTCATATTGTTGATTTGGGCACCGCCATTCTAGGTACCCTTTATACAACTTTAGAAGCTTTTGCGCTTGGCGATGTCAAGAAGGTGTATGCTTTTCATTACACATTGCCATTATTGTACTACGAGTGTACAACAAACATGCATCCGCGCATTCAGGAGATACCTAGTTAGTCAGTTGATCAGTACTTTCCTACGATAAGACGTTGGAAGAGTATTCAGTATGTCCAACATGCACATTTGGGCGTTAGACATGACCCTATGGAGGTCACAACTAAACATGTGTATTTGGTGCAATATTTTACGGGCTTCTTGGACTTCACATTGAACAGAGCTACCAAATGCAGGGCTTATGATAGACGACCATCCCTTGATGATTGCTTATACATTATCCACCCATATGATGGATTTACATACACCTGCCTGCATGCCTATGTAGTATTTGAAAGAGAGATGTGCTTATCAGACCACAGGCGATCGTCATATACCAAATGATTATGTATCATGTGAGGACATATTTGGTAGACATAGAGTGATTGGAGATCAGTACAATGCTCTTAATCAGGCTGGATGGGTAGATATTGCTACATACTTCGTGGTAGGAGACCACAATGCATATTGGGCTAAGGTAGCACCCCATCGATTCATGTTATTGGACTATGTCCATGGGGTCAAATTTGATTATATAAGACGTCACATATCGACCGATAGAGTACATATACCTTTGGTTTCATTCAATCCTACTTCATCACAATTCTCCCAGTTTCTGATGCAGTTGGATCTGGATTATACTTTTAGGGCTTACGAAGTCATAGGTACCTTGATTGAGCAACCTTTAGTCATTCCAGAGAACCTGGATTATTTGTGCCTTTGGGGTTGTTATTCCCTTGTATTTTTTTAACATAACTGCATATTTTGTACTATTTTACATTGAATTTCTCAGATATTAAATTACGTCATTCCACAATATGCACGTAGATTGGACTAGACTAGAGATGCACTTGGTGTATATCATGATATGACACTTGCACATTCTCATACCATGCACGACATGTACATACAACATACACATATGTCAAAGGAGAAGATTGATCTGTTATCCGCTGGACTTGTTGCATTTGAGGATTTTGGACCACCGGGTGGAGGGGATGCAGGTGCTAGTGGGTCTGGTGTTGGGGATGGTGATGTTACGGTAGGCGTGATGGATTAGATGTTGGCACTAATGATGAGGACACTAATGATGAGGATGATGATGGTGGTGGTGATGATGAGACAATGATGGAGATGATGAGGTTGTGCAGTTAAAGCGCTTAGCGGTTCTACAGCGGTGTAGACGCAAAAAGGTGTGGTGGAGATAAAGTGGGGAAATAGCGGGGATATAGCGGAAGAGCAAAAAAGGTTCATTAAATGTTGAAACCAAATATTTAAACTAATCAATTATCATTAACACATTATGTGTGTAGAAAAAACTAATATTAATTAATCTTATATAACTAAACCAAAGAATATCATGGTTACGCAATCTAGATTTGATGATTATAATAGATTTCTATAATATATTAAACACATATGCATTAAAATTAGTTCTTTACACTAACTTTATTAATCTTTTTATAAAGAGAACTAGTCAAATCTAGCTCTATATATTAGTATTGCTAAAGTAGATGCTAAAATTTCCTGATTTAGCGGATGCAACAGAAAATAGCTGGGCTAAAAGCGGATCTATTGTTCATCAACACTAAATTGAAATAGCGTAGTGACTGAAGAGCACTATGAGCTATAGCGGAGATTTAGCGGGGCTTTAAATGCATAGTGATGAGGACAATGTTTCATCTTTATAGTTATTGTTGTGTTATTTACCGTATGTTTAGCAGATATTTTATACTTACTATTATGTTTTGTTATTTGCATCTTTGTAGTTATGTTATTTTTGCATGACAATGATTATTTTCATCTTTGTACTTATGGTTATGTTATATATAGCCATATTGTTGGATAGAAGTTATTCCCGTCTTTGTAGTTATTGTTGTCTTATTTGTAATATGTTTAGTTATGGATATTCCGATGATCAATGTAGTTATTATATGTTAGTATTGTTCATTTTCAGTTCTACCTAAGTTTCTTAAAGTATAAATTCTTTGAATAAAATGGTAAATTGATTAACGTTTTGGAACTACATAAATGGTAAACTGGTAAGAACCACGCATTAAACCATTAAACGCACAACATAAATAAACTACATGTTACGTTGAACCTTATGTTCATTTAAAGCATTTCTAAGTCGTCTTATCTCCTGTTCCAACTCATTTGCATATGTAATGCTCCTCTCACATAAACGGTCGTCCGCTAATTTTGAATAGTAGCAACCATTAACCGCAGTGGCAACAAATAGGGTAGAGTCAACCTCTTGATTATATGAAGGTTGGACAACCGAAGCTCGTGGTACTTCTTGTTCATACAGAGGTTGAACAATTGAAAATTGTTCTATCGCTTGTTGAAATGGAGGATTAACAACTAAAACATTCTCTACCTCTTTAACAAGCTACTGAATTCTTAGTTGTTAAGATCTGGGAACTCACGATGGACGTCCTCGTAATGTTGCTCTTAGTAATCGATTAGCCAATCTTATTGGTTTGTGGATATTTGATGGTTTTTGGACTGGCCAATCATTAAAATCAATAGATGAAGGTCATGCCAACATTTCTGTTAGTACACAAAGGAGTGAGGAATAAGTAGATTATTTGAGTAAAGAATTGTGAGGACAAAAGAGATTACAGTTCATATTTATATATGTGAAGGTGTTTGAATGCAATTTTTTGTTTCTGTGTATATTGAGGAGTCAACTATAGAAGAAGCTATACAGTGCTAAGCTGTTGAAATGACTACACACTACGTACTACAGTAATAAAGATTTTGATTGACACTGCATAGTGCATACTACGTAAAACAATGACTATACGAATACTTTATAAAAGAGAGGACGACTCGAGTTGTCTGACTCACACATAAACTATACTGAAACCTCATGCCTTAAGTCCTTGTATTGATATGTCAACTTATCAACATCAACGGTATACACTAAAGTGGAAGACAGTCTTGCGTGGTTATAGTGATTGACATTGATAGAATATTGTGTCATGTTTGACTCCATCCATATACTTGTTTGGAAGGACTCTATCCAACTATAAAATATTATCTTCTATCTTTGTTAATTTGAAAATAAAATTTTAAACTGAAATGTCTACCATTACTTGGTCTTCTTCAGAGTTACTTATACTCATAAAAGTGTACATCAAAGGTGATCATAGGCATGAAAGTGTGCCACAAACAGATCCATTTGTAAGTCGTAAAATGTTTTGGAGCATGATGAATTAAGCTTACAACATTCATCATGACTTCCCGATTAGGAGATCATATGCAGATACCAAAAAACATATGGTGTTTTTATGAGAGAGTATGATCGCTATCGCAAGATTATCGATGAAGTTGAAGATGAAAATATTTTTCAATTAAGAAGTTCTACTTTTGACTTGTGTTACATATTGGAACATGTATCAAAATTCATCGGCCATGAAGCATATGAACTTCGTTATAGTTGGCTCACATGCTTTGGCTTTGAATAACCAGTAATATTGATGCAGGCTATCTGTCTTTTTGTACAGTTGTTTCGTGTTTAGCAGCTGAATATTTCAGCATCTCTTGTAGTGTTTTTTTGCATTATAGAATGTTTGGTATGAGTATTGGATAGTGTTTAATACTGGGTATTCATGAAACTTCAGATTCCATTAAAATAGGTAATTTAATTAATTCTTTAGGTTTGGTTAACGAACTACCAAACCACGGTTTTTTTTGAAAATTTAGCTTTGACATTTATGAAAATGCACAAGATGAATTCAAGAACCGTCACTTTCATTCAAAAAGCAATAGTCCATTAGATCCCGAAAAATCTTGTTTTAAACATTACGCCATAAACGACCTAACGCAAAACAAAAAAATTGTTGGTACAGACCTAAAAAATTGTTGGCATAGGTCTTTGGCAGCGTTTTTAGGGTGATGCAATTTTCACCGTGGCTCCAGACCTCAAAGACAACATTTTGATTACCTACGACAACACAACAAATATTGTTACAGTAGAACCCTATTTAGGTCTATAGCAACATCCTTCATTGTCTGTAGCAACATCCAAAAATGTTGCTATAGATATTAATTTTATTTATATATTTTGTGGGACCCACAATATGGGTTCCATTGGGCCCACCCTCCAATCTAATCTCATCCCTATAGCAACTCCTTGTATTGACTATTACAACATTATTTCAACAACATTTATAACCCGATGGCAACATTATATTAAAGCTACTGCAACACAGTGTTTTATTTAAAATTTTATTTTATTTCAGTATTTCAAATAGTACAAATTTCTGACACCACTATTGTACATTCACCGACATATTACCCAATCATTCATATTTATATACATTCCTTACTACACTGTCACTCGATTCACTCATATACAAACTCACTGACACTCTGAGATATAGTCTTCAACTGCTTCCATACAGCCACTTGCACGAGTGCAACATAATCACTGTAAAATATGATATCAGCTTATATATATTTACAGATACATAGCAAATCAGAATGGTATTATTTAAGCTATTGTCTACTTTATGTGTCCAAAGAAAGAAATTCGATTCAAACAACATAATTAGTGGAGTACCATTTGAAGGTTAAAGAGGCAGTGAATGAATAAAGTATAGAACTAAATCCAAAACAGAAAAGGCACGACAAAGCCTGCAAGCATAACAATTAAACAACACCAAAATTTTTGCAGGAAATGGTGAATCCACTCGCAATATAAAATTTATGCTAGAAACATAATATCGTATAGCATTTTTGATCATCTGACATCAATAACATATAGAAATATCAATATCATTGACATTCAATCAATGCTTCATATCTGACTTATCTACTAAGTGTATTGAAAGTAATATGTGCATTAAGATACTTTGGTGAATGTAATCAACTTTGCTTCAATTCTAAACAAGATTAATTGTATTATGGAACCTGGAAAATAAGGAGTCTGATGCACAATGTTTTCTCAGAGCCATGTCCAAATAATCTGAGGAAGTTACCGGAAAGCTATCGGAAAAGGTAATAAATCTAAATGGAAGGGGGGAGCTAGGATTTCTCTATCCATATTATACAGGGACGAAGCCAGGATCTTGATAAAGGGGGGTCATTTATAATGAATATTTCAGGAAACATAACATAAATTACAAAAAAAACTTACTTGATTTACCTGTCAGTCTAGAAAAACATAAACCAAAGGAGGACTTGAAAATCAAAAATCAAAAGAAGTTTGTCAATTTCCTGCAAGAATATGCATCTTCACATTATTACAAGGATACTTAAACAGTTTTGGAATAACGTTGAGTTATCAAAATGTCTGGATACATATTTGATTATCTTGACAAAAATCCAAACAACAAGAATATCATAACATCAATTTACGATCTAACTATTGCCTGTGTAATTCCCTCATTGGTTTCCGCAATCTAAAACAATATCTCCATCCATCACAAGCATGCTACTAAAAGTTTAACCAGTATCATTCAAAGAGTACCTGCCCAAAATGGAGGAACGACACATAACAATATGTATAATATCACCCCAACACTCTATGCATCTACTTCAGGTCCATAATTTCTTTTTAGAACTTCAAGCGCCTTGCAATATGGACTTTCAAGTTGGATTAGAATAGTGGAATTAGCTCATAACATTGCATTGATCCATAAATAGAAAATTTAAATCATAAAATAATTGCCTTAATTTGAAAATAAGACTGAATGTACCTAGATCTAGAACTAGAAGTATACAGAAGTAAATGAACCAGCTGCGGCCAAGTGAAAGGAAAGCGCATAATAATTTTACTAGAAAAGCCAGATTTAAGAGCAGCATGTTTCAATTACAATGTTACATATATAATCAAGCTATGGTTTTACATGCCTATCTCGATGTCAAGTGTACAAATGTCATGAAAACAGTTGCAAGTGCACAAATGTCACAAGTGTATGCACAGAGCACAAGCAAAAAAGGTTACTGGTGCGAAACTTAGGTTCATTTTAACAAAGTGTGTGGCCAAGAATAGGTTCAAAAAAGTGCATATGAGCAAACATATATGCACATGAGCAAGACATGAACAATGTGCAGCATGTTTCAAAACAGAACAAAATTATTAAAAAACAAAATTGTACTTCATTACTTGAGGACTAGACACATACTCAAGTCCATCTATTCTCTTATGACTTTTAAGAAAAAGTGTTGCATCTGATGGTGTCTACTGATATATTCAAATAGGATTGTTACCCCGACTGACAAAAATAAAAGGAAACCAAGTGAAGTTATGCATTCAACAAAAAAATGTTTCAGAGAACAGGTATACGAAACATGTTAAAGCAACCTTAGCATTATGACCAAAACTCTTATTATATTTCATAGCACAACATGCAAAAAATCATTAGCTCAAGGAAGATAACAAGCATAGGAAGCTTATTTGCCTTCCAAAAGCACGAATCTGCCATGAGCCTGGCTGACAACTTGCCAGGTTCTAATTTGCATCGAGTTAACACCAAATTTTATGGTTGAGATAGTGCACGTATACCAAATTTTGTGGTTGTGATTTGCATCTAGAAAACTGTAATTAATAAACAAATGTACGTATACTTGAATCTTATGATAAAGCTGGGCGAACGACTTGGACCAGCAGCTTGTTTTCTAGCCTCTCCTCATCAGTCTCTTAAGCTTTATAATAAGCCGTTTTTATGCGACTTTTGTTTCCTCTCCCCCCATTCAATACAAAATGGTATACAAAAATAAATAAATTATGAAAATCAAAATTACTTACAAGCATTCAAGTAATTAAAAAGTACTAAATTAATTATGGAAATCAATAGATATGGATATCATCCCTTAATTAAGAACCAATACATAAATAGAAGTCACTTGATCAAATTTGCAACATAGGAATCAAGAGGCAGTTTCCTCTATCATGCTAGGTGGAATAAGGATTTGTGATGTCGAGATATCATCTCTATAACACTTAACATCACTTGCTTTATTTCCTTTTCCATAACCACATTGAATATCATGTAAAACTAGATCGTCTTCATTTCCATTTTCCTTTTCAACATCACACCAGTCCCTCACCGGTTTCTTGATAACTGTAACAGCCCACATTCTACGTATTGGAGGATCGCAAAATATTTTTATTTTACTCCCTGAGGGTTGGATCATTCTTATATTTTAATATGTTGCTTATGGGGATGTGAGACATGTCCATAAATTTTACCAATTTTGTTTGTGACCATTTTGCCCCTGTCAGCCTTGTACAGGGCATAACTTTTGACTTAGGTCGAATCAAGTGGTAAGTCCTGTGTTGTTGGAAAGGAAATGATGATTGCCTTTGCGTAGAATGGTTACATTAAAGATTTGGCTCAACGGTTTGGGATAAATCGTTGATTTAAGGTTTAACAGTTGGCTATTCAAGTTTATGTAGCCTTAATGGACTGATTTGGAGAGGCCCATTAGTGGGCTAGTGGAAGGGTATAAATAGGGGAGTGGAAGGTATGAGAAATGGTTTAGTTTCTCTATTCTCTCATTTGGTGGCATATGTTCCGCCTTCCTCTAACACCTTTCCACCATTAAAATCCAAAATTTATGGAAGGAAATCGAAGATCTACACCATTGGAGGCTAAGTCTACATCATTTGAAGTGAGAATTAATCGGATCAAGGGATTTGGTTCGAATTGCTTGCTGTCTGGAATCTTAATACATTGATTTTAGCTTGATTCAGAGAATCCATATAATGACCTATCTTTTTGCACGGTTTTCGCTGATAATTATACCAACTTAAACCGTTTATAAAGGTGGATTGTTAGGGGTACTAACAAATATTGAACAAAATAACAAAACTTTTCATATCATAATACAATGTTACATCAGAGTTACATGGAATATCATAGTTACATACATATAGCAGTGGAAAACATAAGTATACTTTCAGCGGAAGAGGCGATATAATATAACGGAACTCCAACTTTAGCCAGAAGCTCCAACTCAGAAAGCGCTCCAAATCTTGCTCCAAGGGTCTATAACTGTGAAAATAAATGACTAGTTGACCGTTTGAAAATTAGTGGGCACCCAAAGTTTAGGAAGGAACAATAAACTCTACGTCAGTCATGGGGCTGGTGTGAGAACATAAAACAGTTATTTTTGGGTTTATTTTAATGTTGGACAATTCAACAGACCACGCTGCTAATGTGGAACGGTTTACTTCATGTGAATACCCATGCATATAAATTCGCAATGACTTTTGGAAAATGAAGCTATTATAAGCTCATCTCACATCACGCAATGTAAGAGCATACCAGATGGGCGAGTTTTGCCTTATGATAACCAAACATGTTTTCATACGTGAAAATCCTCTTTTATATTTTGAGTGCATAGTATAGAAAACAACTTCGAAAATAAATGTATCAATCTTAGATGACATAGTATCACATCCTACTATGTCGCCATATGTATACAAATAAAACCGTAATGCGTGTATTGGAGATTGGGTTTTCAACTAGATGATTCCTGGCACGAAAGATCAATCAGGAACACAAGCGAAGTGTAACACGGGTTTTCCATCCAAACTCGGACACCAACTACGAATCTCGAGGTAAATCACCGGGTTTCATCTAGACTCGGATACCGAACATACCTAATTCCCCCAAGTTAACAAGTGGGGCCACCGCCGCAGCTATCAACACAAAATATGTATATATAAAAACTTAACCGCCAGTTTCTCATCAATCCGGGTGTGAGGCTTGTCGAATACGTCACGATATACACAAAGATATGCTTCAATAAGCCATGCTTTGATCATCGCTAGCTTGTTATATAACTTGAGTATGCCACATTTGTCAATTTACAACATGTCATTGATTTCCATCAATACATAACCTCTAAGCACGTAAAACTTAGAGATAGGAATAACTATTGCCATAAATCTGATATATATTAACAGAAGTCAGTGTTATGCAGTCAGTTACAATGTCGAACACACAATCCATACAAGTCCATTCTGGATCTAAACGGAACAAAATTTGAAAATCCTCAAATATATTCAGACCTCATGCCCTTATAACCTCGTATTGGGTGTACGACCCGATTTGAGACATCAGCAATCAATCCAAATAAGTCCAAAGATTCCCGGTCTTCATTTGTCATTTCCAAGTCTTCAAATTGCTTTATAGCGTCGTATCATTACTTGGAATGATTTTCGGACTTACATCTGATCCCGGTCTTCCAAAGTAATAAGCGTATTTTAAAACAAAGCTATAGACTATACCGGTTTCAATTCAAATCTCCTTTCAGTTGTTATCAATTCATTTCTGTATAAGTTGGATTAATTTCCTTAATTTCCGTCTTATCTCTTCTTTACAGATCCCCTGTTCAAAACTTGCTATTCATTCTTATCATTTCCATTCGTTTTTCAACTTTATATTGAAAGCATTCTACAATTTTTTTAAAAAAAAGGTTTAAATAATAGTTCTCAAATTTAATCATTTTCATGGAATGGTAAAACGTTTCATAAGTACTATAGATTAGCTCTTTACCAAATAGGTTCAAAATCATTTAAGGGTTTAATCTTACAGTTAAATCATTTTAAATAATAAGTACCGCTTGTTAAAATTCCAAATTAGTTCTAAATTCAAAAGGTTTTAATTAAATTTCAAATTATATTTCAAGATAACCATCCTGTTCATTTGATCAATTAGGGATAGCCAGGGAGAGGAAACTGTATTTTCTAAACCCAAGCCTTAGACACTATCCTCTCTGTCATCCTAGAATGTTCTGGTATATATTTATTATTGGAAGAACTGTCGTCAACATATATCGTCTTTACACATTCAATAATGGTTAAATTGTCCAATCCTTTTCCAATCCATAATTAAGGTCTTATAACTTCAATTAAACCCGTATTTCAAATTTCTTTGGAAACTAAATATAATATTATCAAATTTGTTTGATTGTTTAGAGCTTACAAATGGTCTTTAAAATAATAGAGCCAAGTGTAATTAATAAACCAATGTTTAGTTACATGCTTAAATCAAATTTTTCTTTAATTAAAATTTTAAAGCTTATGGGTAGCTAAACATTTACAAATATAGCTCAAACCAAATTTTTAGTTAAATTTCAAAATTTGTTTCAATCTTAAGAGTCCAAAACAAATTTTTAAGATATTTCCAAAATCATTTCGTTGTTATGAAAATCGTTTAATTACTCATGACTTAGATTCCAAATTATTTAGAAGTTTGAAATCAAAATTTAACTTTCAATTTCTTTCTAATCATGGTTCACATAAGAAGGAGGTTTAAATCAACTTACCCACATAATTCCATAACTATGGTGTGTGATACAACAAAATCAATCCATATGAACACTAGTTCATCCATCAACATTGCAAAATTAACAACCATTAAATTTATGCGCAAGCGTCACGTTAAATAACGCTTAGTGTTTTCGTGTTTCTAACTTATACAAACACCCACTCAAATTGTCATAAAAATAGCAACCATGCGTAAGCAATTGGTGTTCATCACCAATTAAAATTTACGGTTCCTACTCATTTTTAAAATAAATTTAAATTAATGTTCTCACCAATTATTGCTTTCCAATTCTTCACTATCAACCCTGCTTCCGTATCAACTGCCAAAGTTTATCGAATGAACATGTGCGACACACGCTACTTCTCTTCGGAAACTCGCATGTATATAATTGTATATATACACCTCGCACTCGCTTGAACTTGCGTTTTTTTTCAACACAAAAGGAATCTGTATTTGGCGGTCCACGAACGGTTAAGGTGGCCGAGATATTGACTGGGTGCTCGGAGCTGCTAAAGTGGTTGTGCAGTTTGGCATAGTGCGAAGGGAAAGAAAATGAACGGGAGGCCGATTGGTACAAAGGGGAGAGAGGTGATCTTGTGTGCTGTTTTGAGAAGGGAGGAAGCGGTTTTTTAAGAAAGGGAAGGAAGAGAGTCATAGTTTGCGAGAGAAAGGAGTTTTAAATCATAGCATTCGCTTTTCAGCCATTAAGGGGAATGAAGAAAGAAAGGTTTGTAGAGGATCAGTGAAAAGGAGATACGTCCTTTTATAACGAAAGAAAAGGAAACAAAGAGCATAAGGAATATCACATATGAAACAGACAGAAAGAAGTGGACAAGGGTTGATCTGTGTGCATTTTTGATTACTCTGCACATGAACTGTTCAAAATCTGTGGGTACTGTTACACAAATCTTTACGCTGATATGGCAAGATTTTAGGCTAGATTTTATCAAATATTGTTCCCACTATATCTCTTACAAAGGAGGAAAACTTGATTTTTTTTTCCTTACGAACGGTATATGAATGCTATTCAAACGTGAATTACGTTGTTTACGTTATTTCAAAATATTATAAATTTAACCGTTATGAACCGTAAATTAAATTCAAATGATAACATAAAATATGCGAATTTATTTCACAATTTATTTCTTTCCTTTTATTATGCATTTCTTAAATAGGTTAGATTTCTTGATTGATTACACCGCAAAGATTCCAAAGTTCATTCTTTGTTTTTATTATGTTAAATGAATTACAATTAATATCATTTTGCAATAACTTAAACTTAGTATTTTATATGAAAAAAATTAATTATTACTTAAATTAGAACTCCATATTAATTTGATGTTTTTATTATGCCATTTATGCTTAACGGTTCAATTGGAAATGAGTAAATCTTAACGATATTTACTATGCAAATAAATTCTTTGTAGTAAATTATCCTTAAATAAGTTGCGAAAATTATTTCAAAATTTATCTTTAATTTCATCATCACATTTCAGACACAAAATTTGTAATAAAAATAAATTTTGGAAAATGTTTAAAATTGGGATTATATTTACAAATGCCATTTCATGTTAAAAGTGAATGGTATATTCAAAATGAAAGTCCAAATTCTAGTAAGCATGCATACGATAAACATTAAATTACAAAATTAATTAATAAGGCAAAATTCGTGTTTCCCAAAATGTTTATATTAAATTTAACAGAGAAACTCTAACGTTAAAGATTCAAATCGATTACAAATGTAAATCTTGTTTTTAAATGTTTATAAATCTAGGACAAAGATTACTCAAATATCGTTCAAATAGACAAAATTCCAAATATAAATATTTATTTTGCATTAAATCTTAATTTAATTTATATTTTAAATGTTGATATTTCTAGGTCGTTACAATCTCCCCCGCTTAAGGCTTTTCGTCCTCGAAAAGGAGAGGTCGTAAAATTTTGCCCAAGTAAAATGTATCCTATTTATAAAATTTTATAAATCCATATACTTATAATATTTTCAAGAGTTTGGTTATATAAAATCGAATAACCTTTCAAATTTGAGTTAGGGTCTAAATTCTAGTATCTCATTTAATGAACTAAATTTTGAGAAATAATCTGGCAATAATTTTATACCAAGATTTTGATGGATACAACATTCATACATTCGTTCTTAACTCTTTTATACATTCATTTTGGATCTTAATACATTCTCTTCTTAGCCTTATATAACTTTTAGAGTTAACCTTACGGATTGAAAAAATTTCTTTCTTGCGCTACTTTTGACGAAGACGGTGCTTCTCCAGATGGCTTTTCTTCCTTCTTCAACGGACAATCTCGAACCATATGCCCTTTCTTCCTCCGTCGATGACACTTCCTTTCCATTGCGGGGTCCTTGATTTCTTTCTTTGCCTTAGGAAATTTATTCATATAATGTCCAATTCTCTTACACTTGAAACAATGTATTTCTTTCCGAATGACTTTCTCCTTCTTTTTAGATTTATTTGGGCAGTAGACTGCATAATGACCATTTCTAAAGCATCTATAACACTGGCTATCTTTAAGTTTTCTAAGCTTCTTTATCTCTTCTTCTTTCTTTCGAGCTAGTGTTCTTTTTGCTTGCTTCTGCGTCATCCAAAACTCACCCTTTGGTATCCCAAATTTCATGTTGCTTTAAGTGACAACTTAAAATTTTTCCAAAGGGTTATACTATTTTCTCTTACTTATTTAATTTCAAGCATTCAAGTGCTTATTATTAATCGTATCCAGGGTTTATAGGTTTAAAGTATTTCGAATTGTAAGTTATTTAATTCCACCTCTTTCCATTTAGAATTCCTAGTTCTTGTTCTAAATTTCATTTTCTTTTTCAAAACCATTTATTTTGTTTCAAAATACGCTCTCTCAATGAAATATTCCAGAATCTCATTCAGGGCATTCCTAACCCTATCTCTAATGAGATACCATAACTCTGATGAGTTTTGTTTAAATATGTCGCACCCTTTTGCTTTGTATAACCAAAGCTCTAATACCACATGTACCGACCCGTCCTTTTGCCCGGTTTATTCCAGTAATTAAACCAACGTATACCGTTCATAAAGGCGGATTGTTATAGGTACTAACATATATTGAACAAAATAACAAAACTTTTCATATCGTAATACAATGTTACATCAGAGTTACATCAAATATCATAGTTACATACATATAGCAGCGGAAAACATAAATATACTTTCAGCGGAAGAGGCGATATAATATAGCGGAACTCTAATTTTAGCCAGACGCTCCAACTCAGAAAGCACTCCAAATCTTGCTCCAAGGGTCTATAACTGTAAAACTAAACGACTAGCTGCCCGTGTGAAAATTAGTGGGCACCTATAGTTTAGGAAGAATCAATAAACTCCAGGTCAGTCACGGGACTGGTGTGAGAACATAAAATAGTTATTTTGACTGGTGGATGTACAACATCACAATGATATAAAGGAAGGAAACAAAGATGTTCAAGGAGGAAGTCTGAACATGCACACTGATAAGGATGTATCTAATCTTGACTCCTTTCTGCAAATGAATTTTGATTGTGTGGATGCCGGTGACAAAGCGGAAAAGAAGAAAACCAAAGACAAAGCTAAAGCTAAATACAGAGTAGAAGAAAAAGGTGTACGTGAGACCATCGAGACACTGCGTGCTGACATACAAAGTGGTATGTTTGATCATTTTGTTTGTGCTGAGAAACTAAAGCTAATGGATACAATGATTTATAACTATAACTCTATGGAATTGTATGTTGTTGAGCGAGGAAGGTTAGGACTTATTCAAAATGAATTGAGCGTGTCCAAGCCTGTGGCGCCGGTGTTCAAGCCAGGATTTCTCAATATTAGTAAAAGTAAAGATTCCAAGGTTTCCAGGCTTCATGACAACCCAACAAAATCTAGTTCCTCTCATCCTGGTTGTTATGCCAGCCTTACTACCCTTGTGTCTGGATTCAAGGAAAGCGAAAACAATAGGAGGAAACCTCGACCTTATGACCATATTAAACCTCCTCCAGGTTACAAAGCGCCTCTAGATTCAACCATCAATTCGCCGATAGCTGACTCTTCTTCTGGTAGATCGATGGGAAGTGCTCCTAATACAAGAAGCAAGAAAATTGAGCTTCTCAAAGGTCTTGATGACGACAAGGCCTGAAGCATTTTGAACCTTTTTCTCCGTGTTATCAGAACATTATGTCACATAATTATGTTGTCTTGAGCATGTAATGTATTTGAATGTCATAATCAGGAGCGTGCGGTGATTGGTAGTGGTTTCTTCTGTGTGCGGAAGAACCAATAGCTGATATGTGGATCGCATATCACCTGGAATACTTTGTACTTTTTATTTTGTAATAAATAAAAGAGTGTTACGGATCACTATAAAAACCGATCGGCTTTGCCAAAAAAAAACAGTTATTTTTTAGTTTATTTTAAAGTTGGACAATTCACCGGACCAGGCTGCTAATGTAGAATGGTTTACTCCATGTGAATACCCATGCATATAAATTCGCAATGACTTTTGGAAAATGAAGCTATCATAAGCTCATCCCACATCACACAATGCAAAAGCACACCAGATGGGTCAGTTTTTCCTTATGATAACCAAACATGCTTTCATACATGAAAATCATCTTTTATATTATGAGTGCATAGTGTAGAAAACAACTTCAAAAATAAATGTATCAATCTTTAACGACATAGTTCCCCATCCTACTATGTCGCCATAGGTATACAAATAAAACCATAACTCACATACTGGAGATTGGGGTTCCAACTTGATGATTCCTGGAACAAAAGATCAATCAGGAACATAAGCAA
The DNA here is from genome assembly GCA_030737875.1 of Allium sativum. Lineage (NCBI taxonomy): Eukaryota > Viridiplantae > Streptophyta > Magnoliopsida > Asparagales > Amaryllidaceae > Allium > Allium sativum. Next base: position 289,800,018 of record CM060921.1, on the reverse strand, counting down.
AGTATAACATGATTTTTCCATCCAGACTCGGACACCAACTACAAATAGCGAGGTAAATCATCGGTTTTCATCCAGACTCGGACACCGAACATACCTAATTCCCCCAAGTTCACAAGTGGTACCACAACCGCAGCTATCAACACAAAATATGTACATATAACAACGTAACCGTCAGTTTCTCATCAGTCCGGGGTGTGAGGCTTGTCGATGTCATGATATACACAAAGCTACGGTTCAATAAGCCATGCTTTGATTATCGATAGCTTGTTATATAACTTGAGTATGCCACATTTATCAATTTACAACATGTCAAGGATTTCTATCAATACATAACCTCTAAGCACGTAAAACTTAGAGACGGGAATAAATATCTCCGCAAATCCGATATATATATTAACAGAAATCAGTGTTATGCAGTCAATTACAATGTCAGACACACAATCCATACAAGTCCATTCTGGGTCTAAACGGAAAAAAATCCGGAATTCCTCAAATATATTTAGACCTCATGCCACTTATAACCTCGTATCGAGTGTACGACCCAATTTGAGACATCATCAATCAATCCAAATAAGTTCAAAGATTCTCGGTCTTCATTTGTCATTTCCAAGTCTTCAAATTGCTCTATAGCATCGTATCATTACTTGGAATTGTTTTCGGACTTACATCTGATCACGGTCTTCCCAAGTAATAAGCGTATTTTAAAACAAACCTATGAATTATACCGGTTTCAATTCAAATCTCCTTCCAGTTGTTATCAATTCATTTCTGGATAAGGTTGGATTAATTTCCTCCATTTCCGTCTTATCTCTTCTTTACAAATCCCCTGTTCAAAAATCTCTATTCGTTGTTATCATTTCCATTCGTCTTTTCAACTTTGGATTGAAAGCTTTCCACACAATTTTTTTTTAGTTCAAATAATAGTTCTCAAATTTAATCATTTTCATGGAATGGTAAAACGTTTCATAAGTACTATAGATTAGCTATTTACCAAATAGGTTCGAAATCATTTAAGGGTTTAATACTACACTTAAATCATTTTAAGTAATAAGCACCGCTTGATAAAATTCCAAATTTGTTCTAAATTCAAAAGGCTTTAATTAAACTTCAAATTAGTTTTTAAAATAACCATCTCGTTCGTCGGAATAGTTAGGGATAGCCAGGGAGAGCAGGAAATTGTATTTTCCAAACCCGAGACTTAAACATTATCCTCTCTGTCATTCTAGAATGTTCTGGTATATATATATATATTATTGGAAGAATTGTCGTCAACATATATTGCCTTTACACATTCAATAACAGTTAAATTGTCCATTCCTTTTCCAATCCATAATTAAGATCTCATAACTTCAATTAAAACCGTATTTCAAATTTCGCTGGAAACTAAATATAATATTATCAAATTTATTTAATTTTTTAAAACTTACAAATAGCCTTCAAAATAATAGAACCAAGTGTAATTAATAAACAAATATTTAGTTATAAGCTTAAATCAAATTTTTCTTTAATAATTTTTTTAAAGCTTTTGGGTAACTAAACATTTACAAATATAACTCAAATCAAATTTTTAGTTAAATTTCAAAACTTGTTTAATCTTAAGAGTCCGAAACAATTTTTTAAGATATTCCCAAAATCATTTCGTTGTTGTGAAAATCGTTTAATTATTCATGAATTAGATTCCAAATAATTTAGAAGTTTGAATTCAAAATTTAACTTTCACTTTATTTCTAATCATGGTTCACATAAGAAGAAGGTTTAAATCGACTTACCCATATAATTCCACAACTATGGTGTGTGATACAACAAAATCAATCAATATGAACACTAGTTCATCCATCAACATTGCAAAATTAACAAACATTAAATTTGTGCGCAAGCGTCACGTTAAATAACGATTAGTGTTTTCGTGTTTCTAACTTACACAAGCATCCACTCAAATCATCACAACATTTGCAACCATGCATAAGCAATTGGTGTTCATACCTAATTAACATTTACGATTCCTACTCATTTTTAAAATAAATTTAAATTAATGTTCTCATCAATTATTGCTTTGCAATTCTTCACTGTCAACCTCGCTCCGTATCAATTGCCAAAATTTGAAGAACGAACATGTGCGATGCGCGCTACTTCTCTTTGGAAACTCGCGTGTATATAACTGTATATATACACCTCACACTTGTTAAATTTGTGTTTTCTTTCAACGCACAAGAAATCTATATTTGGCGGTCCACGAAAGGTTAAGGTGGTCCGGATGGTGGGTGGGTGCTCCGAGCTGCTGAAGTGGTTGTGCGGTTTGGTGTAGTGCGAAGGGAAAGAAGATGAACGGGAGGCCGACTAGTATAAAAGAGAGAGAGAGGTTATCTTGGGTGCTGTTTTGAGAAGGGAAGAAGCGTTTTTTTAGAAGGGGAAGGAAGAGAGTCACAGTTTGCGAGAGGAAGGAGTTTAAAATCACAGCATTCGCTTTTCAACCATTAAGGGGAATGAAGAGAGAAAATTTTGCAGAGGACCAATGAAAACGAGATACATCCTTTTATAACGAAATAAATGGGAACACAAGGCAGAAGGAATATCACGTATAAAACAAATAGAAAGAAGTGGACAAGAGTTGATATGTATGCAATATTGATTACTCTGCCCATGAACTGTTCAAAATCTGTGGGTACTGTTCCACGAATCATTGCACTGATATGGCAAGATTTTAGGCTAGATTTTATCAAATATTGTTTTCTGCCATATCTCTTACAAAGGATTTAAACTTGATTTATTCATTATGAACGGTATACGAACGCTAGTCAAACGTGAATTAACAACCGGCGTTGTTTACGTTATTTCCAAAGTTATAAAATTAACCATTATGAACCGTAAATTAAATTAAAATGATAACATAAAATATGCAAATTTATTTCACAATTTGTTTCTTTCCTTTTATTGCGCATTTCTTATGGGTTAGATTTCTAGATTGATTGCACCGCAAATATTCCAAAGTTCATTCTCTGTTTTTATTATGTTAACTGAATTACAATTAATATCGTTTTGCAATAACTTAAACTTAGCATTTTATATGAACAAAATTAATTATTACCTAAAATAAAACTCTAATACTAATTTGATGTTTTTATTATGCCATTTATGCTTAACGGATTGATTGGAAATGAATAAATCTTAACGATATTTTACTTTGCAGATAAATTCTTTATAGTAAATTATTCCTTAAATAAGTTGTGAAATTTATTTCAAAATTGATCTTTAATTTCATCATCACATTTTAGAGACAAAATTTGCAATAACATTAAATTTTGGAAAATGTTTAAAATTGGGCTTATATTTACAAATGTCATTTCATGTTAAAAGTGAATGGTATGTTCAAAATGAAAGTCTAAGTTCTAGTAATCATGCATACGATAAACAATAAATTCATTAAATTTCAAAATTAATTACTATGGTAAAATTCGCATTTCCAAAAATGTTTATGTTAAATTTAACAGAGAAACTCTAACGTTAAAGATTCAAATCTGTTACAAATGTAAATCTTGTTTTAAAATGTTTATAAATCTACGAACAAAGCTTACTCAGATATCATTCAAGTTGACAAAATTTCAAATATAAATATTTATTTTGTATTAATTCTTAGTTTAATTTATATTTTAAACGTCAATATTTTTAGGTCGTTACAATCGTTGAGTAATTTGCATCTCTCACATGGATTCAATGAAGTATATGAATGTTTGATCATGTTTTTCTTCAAATTCAAGTGTTTTACCATAGATCTATACCTTGACAAGTCCATTTTCATATGAATCACCCTAGGTACTAGTTAGCATGTTTAGAACCAATAATTCTTATGTCATTTTACATGTTTATGCAAGTTAGATCCGCAATTTAGATCATATGTTCATTTATTATGGTTTTTGGTGAAATTTGCATAATTTGATGATCATTTTCATGATGTTAGTGGTTCCATGACATGCTTATGATCGTATTAGATGAGTTCGTTTCGTCAGTATTGTCGTTTGGCAAAGTTTTGGTCGAAATTAGAGTTGGATTGGAGCTGTACAGTGGACCAATCGGTCAAGAAGGATCGGTTGTGGAGTGGCTTGGAGAACAAGCCAGGGGAGGATCGATCGGTGGGTGTCCAGGGAACCGATCGGTGTGTTTGTGCTTCAGGGAGGCCGATCGTTAGGTTGGTTGTAGGGAGGCTGATCGGTAGGTTGGCTTCAGGAAGACCGATCGATAGGGTTGCTTCAGGAAGGTCGATCGATAGGGTTTCTTCAGGAAGGTCGATCAGTTGGGTTGCTTCAGGAAGACCGATCGGTGGGTGTGCTCTAGGGGAACCGATCGGTAAGTGCTCCAAGAGGATGGGTCGGTGTTCCGGGATAGATCGGTCATGCATGTAATGGACGGATTGGTCATTTATGGTTGGTCGAGCAAACACAGGGTTATTTGTGAAAAATTATATTTTTTGGGTATGACCCAGATTTGAACAAAAGAGCTTGAAGAAAAACTCGTGTCGCGGCGCAGTGGTATTGTGACTTTGAAGTGAATTCAAGGAGGAAGGTTTGAAGTGTTGAAATGTGTTTGTTGATCGGTGTAGAACAGCGAATGCAGTGACAACTCAAAGGTCATGAGCTGGTGAATAATGATTGCTTTAGAAGGTTGCTTGTGCTATGAAAAGTCATTGGGTTGGATGACCAGAGATGTGAAGGCCGAGAGATTATCGTTGTTGTAAGTTCTAGCAAGGCTCGAAGCAGGGGTATAATAGAGATGTCTAAAATAATGGTTGTAGGTCGAGTACCGTGGGTATCGTTGAAAGGCCTAGTTGTCAAGGTTGTACATACATACATATCGTTGAAAGGCATATGAAGTTCATGCTAGAACTGGGGTTACCATTAGTTCTTGATATGTGGCAAGGTTGGTCGTCATACGATTAACGATGGTTTCAAAGAAGGATTGGCAGTGATAGCCAGAGTCGGTCATAAATGTTTGATTGTTTGGATGCTCTGTTTGTACCGTCTCATGTAGGTTATCCAACGTCGAAGGAGATGTTCCTTGGGTGCTTGTCATTTATTGGTTTAGGCTCTGGAGCTTGTGCTTGAGGGATGTTGAATTCGATTAGGATGGTTTACATGAGATATATAATCCATGAGATATATAATCTGGATGTCATGAGTGCTTTACCATGATTAAATGGGTGTTTTGGTTTCCATGGATGAATGGTTGAATTGTTTAATGTAAAGGCTATCAATGTTCGATGTGGGGAAGACGAGAGTTGAGTTCTTCTTTGGTGTTTGTATGTAGATCATATGCAAGTTTATGCAAAAAACCATGTTCATATATGCAAGTTCACCTTTATGTGTATAGATCTATGCAAATCATATCTTATATAATTTGATCCACGCCAGTTTATAGTTTATGCAAATTATGCCTATTGCCTATGCAAGTTATTGATTATGCAAATTTATGATTATATGAATTATAATCATGCAAGTTTTTTATTCCTGCTAGCCTATTTTAATTTGCAAGTTAGATCTATTTTTACGTGTTATGCAAGTTGTGATGTTTTTGTAAGTTAGGCTATTTGCTAGCCTACGTATTATATGTATTACACGTATGAACAACGTGGGGACAATGGGAAAATATTAATTATGCAAATTGTGAATTGACATAAAAGGCATATAATTAAATTGAGACATTAATTGGTATAATTTATATACCTGAAAAAGTATGGACATAATTTAGGTGACAATTATGGACATAGATTAATTTGGAAGTTATTGACAAAATTGAAATAGAGATATTAATTCAAATTGGGGTTAAATAATAATGTGTAATAATAAATGCCTGAGACACGAGGTTAGACTCGTTTGTGGTATAAGACTGCCCGGAACTGCCCGGCACATCCAGCAACCACAAATGGTAGTCTAATGTGAGAGGTCAAAGGCATAAATTAAATGAGTAATAAATGCCTAAGACACGAGGTTAGACTCGTTCGTGGTATAAGACTACCCGGACCCGCCCGGCACATCCAGCAACTGCAAATGGAAGTCTAATGTGAGAGGTCGTAGGCATATTAAAAGATGCTTAGACACGAGGTTAAGTCTGGCTTGTCGTGGAAGTCTGCCCGAAACCGCCCGGCATATCCAACGGCCACAAGCAATCGACTTAATGTGAGAGGTCTGTGCATTAATTATTAATTAATGCTGATCAAAGACGAATATGAATGACAAACTAAAGGTTGGTTGAGCTGAGTAATTCTCTGAGTACCAATCTGATGTTGATTTCAGTCTTCGGGGTTGATACTTAGGGAGTTATGCTCTTAACCAATGTATCTATGAACTAAGATGTACTTAATCATAAATTAAGTAAAACATGTTATACAGTATATATATATGATACATAACCTGATAAGTGGATAAGGTTAAGACCAGCTTAACCAATAATCTGATAAGTGGATAGGGTTAAGACCAGCTTAACCAATAATATATAAGTGGATAGGGTTAAGACCAGCTTAACCAATAATCTGATAAGTAGGTAGGGTTAAGACCAGCTTAACCAATAATATATATTAATTTGATAAGTGGGTAGGGTTCAGACTAGCCTAACCAATAATATATATGTTAATCTGATAAGTGGATAGGGTTAAGGCAAACTTAACCAATAATACATATTGATCTGATAAGTGGATGGGGTTAAGACCAATTTAGCGAATAATATATAAGTGGATAGGGTTAAGACCAACTTAACCAATAATATATAAGTGGATAGGGTTAAGACCAGCTTAACCAAATATATATATATATATATATATATATATATATATATATATATTGATCTGATAAGTGGTTAGGTTAAGACAAGATTAACCAATAACACATGTTGATTTGATAAGTGGGTAACATGGGTGACATGTGGGATATAATTATAAACACTTAACCAAGTTGAAACTGTGAGAAGACATGAATAAGACGGGTTTAAGTGGGAAATCCTAGTGGGGACCAAGCATAGGTGGAAAGCTTGTGTCAAGTGTGGGGACCTTTTTCAACCAGTAACCCATTTAGTGTCTAAGTGAGCTCGATCTAGATCGAGGACGGGACATGCTTACTGGGTTTGATTGTAAGAGGTCAAAACGGGTTAGCGGTGGCAACGCAAGTCCAACGAGGTCATGTGCGTGCGTAGGCCCGGGCTGGTAGGTAAGACGTTGTTGCATCGTGTAGGTATAAGCTGTGCATCTTTAGTGGTATCGGGTTGCCACTTTGGGAAGTGATACACCCCATTGTGGGACCAGCACGGGCATCTACAAGTTAGGGAGACGATCAAATGGGGAAGGTAGTGGGTTCGACAAGCGGAGATAGGAGCAGGCGGCACCTATGAAGACAGCTAAGAGTACAATTACCATATTATGAATAAATGTTGTAATTGGAATAGGGAGGGTAGTGGGTACCACTAGCGGAGATAGGAGCAGGCGGCACTTACGAAGATAGCTAGGGGTACACGAAACTACCATTATTATTATTATTATTATTTTGTTCAGTATGCAGAATCAACTTTGAGGGTGACTAGTATTGGTGAAGTATAGTGATAGTGATTAGGAATGCGATTAACGCCAACATATTCCTCTTATTTGTTTTGTCTTGCCCATTTGCTTCACAGTCATTCCTTGTTTTACCAGTTTATGCCTTATCCTAATTACTTTAATAATTATATTGTTAAAGTTATTGGACTTGCCAGACTTTATGTATGACCCCCTTTGTTTTCGCCTCTTTTCTTCCTTTTCCCCCAGGTTCTCAGGGTGGGACTAGTGCTTGTGGAGCTTGATTTGGATCTTTCTCTCTCTTTTGGAAGTGCTTGGATTGCTGAAAGTAAAGTTCAACTCATCTCTTTTATGGCTACTTATGTTGGGGTTATGCTTTTTTACTTTATGTACTCAGAAAACAATTTGTCAAGATCGATATTAAGTGTACTTGGTTTTATTGTTGGTTTTTGATGTTGCTATAACCAAACTATTTCTCCACTGCAATAAAAGTTGTTTTTTTTTTCAAGTACCAATATATGTATCTGTCTTGTTATATTCTGTTCTATACACCAATAATACTCCATGAAAGTTAATGCATTCCCCTTGAGAGTGACATTAATGGACGAGGGGTGTTACACGTGGTATCAGAGCTGAAGGTTAACAGAACAGATAAGAGATTTTGAAAAACTGTTTTTTTTCAAAAGCATTTTATAAAGAAATACTTTCAAAAATAGGTTTTAAGGAGAGTATTTTCAAGAGAAAAGTTTATTTTGAAAAACATAACCCCCAAGAGTCATACATCTTTCCTTCGATTCTCCATTTTAAATCTCTTCCTCTTTCCTTTTTGAATTTCTTCCTCCACGTATAGATGCTTTTTCTAAGATATGTAAGAACTTCCGTACGGTGGGCAGAAAACCACTTCATGGGACTGGGACATTTGTCAAAGCTAGAAGGAAGTGGAGGACTTGTTAGTACCTTTAAGATAGATGATGGGAGGAAGGTTCAATTAGCTGCTTGGTCAATGAAGGACGAAGCCTCATTTTGGTAGGAGGTCACGAATGGAGAATGTGCAGGAGAGACATGGATAAGACACACAATGAGAAAGTAGATCCCATGGAAGGCAGTAAGGTTAACAATGGGCCAAGAGGAAAGGAAGGGCCACACTTGTGAAATACCTGACTACTTTAATAAAGACGCTAGAAATAAGAAGAAGACTAGTTGTTATCGTTACGGAGAAACATGACATCTTATTAGGATCGTCCAAAGAAGCAAAATGCAGAGGTAAGGAAAAAGTACAGGATCTTTTGGAGGGCAGACGCGTTCCCTCACAGCTGGCATACCTGATAGAGGTAGAGATATCTTGGTTGGAAGTTTGGTTTTTCTTTTTGATCATCCTGTTCGAACCTTGTTTGAATTCTGGCGCTTCACACTCGTTTGTATCTGTTTCGTTAGTTGAAACACTGCACCTAAAGTACTAGTCTAGTTACGGATCCCATAGTAGTCTCAAATCCTATTGGTGGTTCGGCTCATCTTTCAATGATTTGTCGGAATTTGAGAGTGTCTATCTTGGGCGTTGGGTTTGAATGCAACACCTTCATTCTTGGCTTCATGGGCTACGGCTTGATTCTAGGCATGGATTAGGTAACCAAATACGGTGCTATCCTAGACTGTGAAAGAAGGGTAGTTAGATTGTTGACTTGTTGTGGAAAGACCCATGATATTTTTGTGACCATAGAGGTCCGGTGATGCTTAGCTACCTAGAATCTCTTGATGCGTCCAACGATGATTTGGAATTTGTTCGTGTGGTCCATGAATATGGTGACGTCTTCGATGAAGTACGGGGTTTACCCCGGAGGCACAAGATAGACTTTCATGTATACCTAGTAGATAATGCAAAGCCAGTTGCATTACCAGTATGCCACATGGCTCCGAGAGAGAGAGAGAGAGAGGAGAACTCAGTAAGCAAGTAAGAGAGTTGCTTGAGAAGGGGTTCATAAGGAGCATTTCGGAATGGGGATAGCTGTGGATAACGCAAAGGTGGTGGAAATCCAAGATTGGAAGATTCCTAAGAACGCAACAGAAGTAAGAAGATTTTTAGGACTGGTGGGCTATTATAGGAAGTTCATTAAGGACTTTGTGAAGATGTCAGCCCCACTTACTTGGTTAACGAAGAAGAACCTGACTTTTGCTTGGGATGTTGATCGTGACGATGCTTTCCAGCATTTGAAGAGGGCTTTGACGACAGCTCCAGTTTTAGTTTTGCCAGATGGGAGTAAGCCATTCACAGTACACCGGTGCTTGCGGGACAGGGTTTGGAGCAGTTTTCGATGCAAGAGGAAAAGGTGATATGCAAAAGGCGGCAAGTACGAGCATCGCTTATCATCCACAGACGGATGGACGGACAGAAAGGGGTGAATAGAATCCTTGAAGATCTTTTGAGGTTATGTATCCTAGATGTTGGAGGGACATGAGAAGAGGCAACGAGCTTAGTGGTGTTCACGACGTGTTTCACGTGTCACATTTGCGGAAGTGTTTACAAGATATCGCGGAAGTAGTAGAGCCGAGCAGGCTTAGAGAAGTGGAAGTGGAGTGAGATGCCCCGATTAGACGAGCCCATACATGCATCCTTGGATCGAAGGTCATAAAGCTACGCAACAGAGAGATCAAGTTGGTCAAGGTGCAATGGGGAAATGATCAAGGAGACGCGACTTGAGAAATGGAAGACAAGATGCGTACGCTATACCCTTTCCTTTTTGAGGGTATGTTTCTAACTTTCCTTTTCTTACCGCTTTGTTGATACTTATCCTATCATTTAGTATGTCTTTGCGACGATATCTTCGATCTTTTGTTAGAAAAAAAACCTATGGTTGTAAACATGTGTTTGAGACATGTTATGTTTGGTGGATGCAAATGGATGCAAGTGGTTGCTAATGGTTGCTCGTGGATGCATGTACACACACATTATGCACTAGATCAGCTCAATCACTCTCATATTGCATATAAATATGTGTGTATATTTAAATTAATGGATGTATAATGGTTGTGTTATCATATGGATGCTGTATTTTGATGAATGGTTGTGCACACATGTAGAAGTAATATGTATCGTTAGGATTCTTTCGCATACATAATGGACGCATGGCACTATCATGATTTGCATTAAGGAGGTCAACTGAATCAGTGGACCGCCTGATTTTGCATTGGATAAGGAACATATACACACACTTTTTGCATATATTCATACGGGATTAGAAATCTTGTAAGGACAATGGATGCCTGTGTTTGATGGTTGAGTAGATGGATGATTGGATGTTAGGATATACATTCTCCTTAACTTGGAGATTTTGGGGGCGAAATCCTTTAAGGAGGGGAGAATGTAACACCCTGAATTTTCTGTGACTATTAAAAGAACGAATTTAAGAATACTTAATTGTTAAAGTGATAATTAAGGGAAATGGGTTAAGCCATTGTGTTCGTCTCAAAATTCATCTTGGAATAGAGTCCAATTTTCGAAAATCGGACTTCGTTTGAGGAAGTTATGTCCCTCAAAAGTTTCAGTAATTTAAATAAATTAATAACAGTTCAGAATTAAAGTTTAAAATTCAAAGTTCAAACGAGGGAGCGGGCTGGGCGGGATTTCTCCCGCCCAAGGCCAGGTCGACCAGGGGGTCGACCTCCCCTACACAGGTCGACCAGGGGGTCGACCTACCCCCAGGGGCAGATCCGAAATCAGACGATTGTGACTTGTTGTTGAGTCTTTCCTGACCTGTTGCTGAGTCACTAGGGCCTAGGTGGCAATTCTGGATAACTCTATCTAGTCTGGACGGTTGTGATTTCTCCTATGATAATCTAACGTCTTATGTTGAATTAAACTTGTATATAAGCACGCATAGACTCAAGCCCTAAACCTAAACTAAATTAGTCTCTTGGCCTCCATGCTGCTGCTAGGATAGTTCTTCTTCCTAAAGCTTAGGGATTTTCAAGTCAGAATTCAAATACAAAATGACGAACGAATTATTCTCTTCTCCAACCTGTCTTTGTGAGTACAATTTTTCTCACAAAATAATTAATAAATTAATTATGATGAGCTATAATTTAGATTATGAGAATATGACTGTTGAATCATGTGATGTTACTTAACTTTTTCATCGTCTGTTTGTGAACATATGACAGTTTTGTTAGTAGATCTATTTCATATGTCCAATCACATATGTTTAACTTGATTCATTTTATGACATCAGTTTATATGCAAGTCTGTATGCAAATTATACAGAAGTTTATATGTGAATCAAGTATATATACACATGCGAGTTTATATGTAAAACATGTGATATTAGTTTACATGTTTAAATTCATGATGTTGGTTCATATGTCTAAACACATATGCTAGATCTGATTCATTTTGTGACATTTACATGTCTAAATCATATGCAAGTGTAAATGTAAATCTTAATTTACATGTCTAAATTATATATGCAAGTTTATATATAAGTTTGGATGTGAATCATATGCTAGATTTTATGCGAATCATATGAAAGTCTTAATTTACATGTCTACATTGCATATGCAAGTTTAATACAAGTTTGTATGTAGATCATATGCAAGTTTATGCGAAAACCATGTTCATATATGCAAGTTCACCTTTATGTGTATAGATCTATGCGAATCATATCTTATATAATCTGATCCATGCCAGTTTGTAGTTTATGCAAATTATGCCTATTGCCTATGCAAGTTATTGATTATGAAAATTTATGATTATATGAATTATAATCATGCAAGTTTTTGATCCATGCTAGCCTATTTTAATTTGCAAGTTAGATCTATTTTTACGTGTTATGCAAGTTGTGATGTTTTTGTGAGTTAGGCTATTTGCTAGCCTACGTATTATATGTATTACACGTATGAACAACGTGGGGACAATGGGAAAATATTAATTATGCAAATTGTGAATTGGCATAAAAGGAATATAATTAAATTGAGACATTAATTGGTATAATTTATATACCTAAAAAAGTATGGACATAATTTAGGTGACAATTATGGACATAGATTAATTTGGAAGTTATTGACAAATTTCAAATAGGGATATTAATTCAAATTGGGGTTGAATAATAATGTGTAATAATAAATGCCTGAGACACAAGGTTAGACTTGTTTGTGGTATAAGACTTCCCGGAACCGCCCGGCACATCCAGCAACCACAAACGGTAGTCTAATGTGAGAGGTCAAATGCATAAATTAAATGAGTAATAAATGCCTAAGACACGAGGTAAGACTCATTTGTGGTATAAGACTACCCGGACCCGCCCGGCACATCCAGCAACCGCAAATGATAGTCTAATGTGAGAGGTCGTAGGCGTTATAAAAAGATGCTTAGACACGAGGTTAAGTCTGGCTTGTGGTGGAAGTCTGCCCGAAACCGCCCGGCATATCCAGCGGCCACAAGCAATCGACTTAATGTGAGAGGTATGTGCATTAATAATTAATTAATGCTGATCAAAGACGAATATGAATGACAAACTGAAGTTTGGTTGAGTTGAGTAATTCTCTGAGTACCAATCTGATGTTGATTTCAGTCTTCGGGGTTGATACTTAGGGAGTTATTCTCTTAACCAATGTATCTGTGAACTAAGATGTACTTAATCATAAATTAAGTAAAGCATGTTATATGGTATATATATATGAAACATAACATGATAAGTGGATATGTTTAAGACCAGCTTAACCAATAATCTGATAAGTGGATAGGGTTAAGACCAGCTTAACCAATAATATATAAGTGGATAAGGTTAAGACCAACTTAACCAATAATCTGATAAGTAGGCAGGGTTAAGACTAGCTTAACCAATAATATATATTAATTTGATAATTGGGTAGGGTTAAGACTAGCTTAACCAATAATATATATAATAATCTAATAAGTGGGTAGGGTTAAGGCAAACTTAACCAATAATACATATTGATCTGATAAGTGGATAGGGTTAAGACCAACTTAGCCAATAATACATAAGTGGATAGGGTTGAGACCAACTTAACCAATAATATATAAGTGGATAGGGTTAAGACCAGCTTAACCAAATATATATATATACACACACACACACACACACACATATATATATATATATATATATATATTGATCGGATAAGCGGATAGGGTTAAGACAAGCTTAACCAATAACACATGTTGATTTGATAAGTGGGTAACATGTGGGATATAATTATAAACACTTAACCAAGTTGAAACATGTGAGAAGACATGAATAAGAGGGGGTTAAGTGGGAAATCCTAATGGGGACCAAGCATAGGTGGAAAGCTTGTGTCAAGTGTGGGGACCCTTTTCAACCAGTAACCCATTTAGTATTTAAGTGAGCTCGATTTAGATCGAGGACGGGACACGCTTACTGGGTTTGATTGTAAGAGGTCAAAACGGGTTAGCGGTGGCAACGCAAGTCCAACGGGGTCATGTGTGTGCGTGGGCCCGGGCTGGTAGGTAAGACGTTGCATCGTGTAGGTATAAGTTGTGCATCTTTAGTGGTATCGGGTTGCCACTTTGGGAAGTGATACACCCCATTGTGGGACCAGCACGGGTATCTACGAGTTAGGGAGCCGATCGAATGGGGAAGATAATGGATACGACTAGCGGAGATAGGAGCAGGTGGCACTTATAATGACAGCTAGGAGTACAACTACCATATTATGAATAAATGTTGCAATTAGAATGGGGAGGGTAGTGGGTACCACTAGCGGAGATAGGAGCAGGCGGCACCTACGAAGACAGCTTGGGGTACACGAAACTACCATTATTATTATTATTTTCAGTAGGTGGGATTAAATTTTAGGATGACTGGTATTGGTGCAGTATAGTGATAGTGGTTAGAAACGCGATTAACGCCAGCATATTCCTCTTGTTTGTTTTGTCTTGCCCATTTGCTTCACAGTCATTCCTTGTTTTACTAGTTTATGCCTTATCCTAACTACTTTTATAATTATATTGTTAAAGTTATTGGACTCACCAGACTTTATGTCTAACCCCCTTTGTTTCCATCTCTTTTCTTCCTCTCCCCCCCGCCCAGGTTCTCAGGGTGGGACTAGTGCTAGTGAAGGTTGATTTGGATCTTTCTCTCTCTTTTGGAAGTGCTTGGATTACTGAAAGTAAAGTTCAACTCATCTCTTTTATGGCTACTTATGTTGGGGCTATGCTTTTTACTTTATGTACTCAGAAAACAATTTGTCGGGATGGATATTAAGTGTACTTGGTTTAATGGTTGGTTTTTGATGTTGTTGTAACCAAACTATCTCTCCGCTGCAATAAAAGTTGTTTTTTAAAAAAAATTCAAGTACCAATATATGTATTTGTCTTGTTATATTCTGTTCTATACACCAATAATACTCCATGAAAGTTAATGCATTCCCCTTGAGAGTGACATTAATGGATGTGGGGTGTTACAAAAATAATCTTTGCTCATAACCAATGTAATTACTAAATTCTTAATTAAGTCCTCTGCTTTCATTATAAATTTCAGTCAGTATGCCAGTATTTTTTAAGCTAAATCCCAAAATTTTAAATTGTTCTTTTGTAATTATTCCACTAAATAATGAAAATATTAGATAATTATAGTGATAATTGAATAATTAATAATAAAATTTAACACTTACGAAATGATATATAGTATTCAATAATTAGTTTTAAATAATTGTATTTAACAATAATAGTTGATAATTATAGTTGACACTTATATTTTATAATTATGTTGATAATTATATTTTATATTTCAAAAGATTTAAAAACTTGAAATCATCTTGAATAAATTTGAACATTCATAAATTTTATAAAACCAATTATTGTTTGACCCGAAATAACCAAAATTTCTAAACTTTAAAATATTGAAAAAGTTCATTCAATAGTTTAATTTAAATTGTATAAGTCATATTCTATTTTTAAATTTTTTTATAAATTCTGACTAAGATAATGTACAATTTTTTTAATTGTTGGCTCCACACGTGAACTTTGGCTCCATCACAAGAAACTTTTGGCTCCATTTGATTTCAATATCGCCACTAACGCTTTAATTTTGCATTTAGAACGAAATCCGGAAACAGATCTGCATTTTCCTTCCCCACCTTTTATTGTCTTACTGCTACTCCGCCTCCTTCACCTCAACCCTAAATCACAAATTTCAAGTCATTTCTTCCTCCACTAACTTTACAAATCCCAAATCCAATTTGTCGCTTCTCAGCAGCATCTCAATTTATTGCTTCGAATAGATACTTCGAGCTTCAAGTAGGATGGATAGACCTCAGATTCGGATCAACGCTTCGAGTGGAATGATTTCCAGGTTTGAATCAGAAGAATCGTTTCGGCTTTAGGTGCATCAGGTAGTTTTCAAATCTAAACTAAAATAACTGCTTCGACTTTCAAATTGTTTCGTTTGTTTTTTGAATTCGAATCATACGAGTTTTTAATCTCGAAGCGAGATGAATCTATTGAAATCTACCCTTCAAAGTGAAATCTGATGATCTTTTTTTTGCAAACCCTAACTAAATTGCATATTAATTTATACATTTGCCATCATAGCGATAATTATTTGATCCATGGCACGTGGGTTTCGTGGCGTGAAAGATGATCTCTCTTAGCTGGTCCGCCACTTGCTAGACGTGGCATGCTTTTTCGGCCCTCTACTTGTTGTTCCGGCCAATTACGATTCTGACCCCAACAACGCCAACTCTAATTTTGACAACCCTAATACTACGACGAATGATTTAGTGGAGTTTGGGGCTGGGATTAAGTGCGGAATCACTACGGTTTCTAGCAGTTTAAAGAGAAATAGTAAAATCATAAACAGGGGGGTTGAAAATATTGATATTGTAACAGATGAGGTTTTGGAATTTGTTAAGGAATTGGTGAAGTGCCCTGAATCTTAGAGAAGATGTTGCTATTAAGGTTGACTTAAGTTTATCGTGCTACTTTGAGGGACATAGGAGAAGATGTTGCTATTAAGGTTGGTACATGTCAGTAATTTTCCAAATGATTTGTTACTTAATTACTTAATTTTGTTCTTCGATTTTTGATGGCTTACATAATTTATTATCAGATGGCCTTTCATATCTTTTTCTTGCTGAAGAAATGATAATAAACATTTTTTGGACGTTAGAATCACCAGTTTGTCTATTGTTATCAATAAAATTATTTTGCAGCTAGTTACTATTTTTGGAGCAATAAGATAAATGGGAATTTTGAGTTTAACATGTCAAATTTACCGGTCTTATTGGTATTAAGTTTAATTTAGTTTCACATATCAAAATTCTATGCTGACATCTTGTTTTATATATACAGGTGCAAAGGCCAGGGATAGAACCTATAATTTACCGCGATCTTTTCCTTTTCAGAACACTTGCTTCTTTATTGAATGGCATCAGTTTGCAGAAACTGGGTTGCAATGCAGAGCTTATTGTTGATGAATCCGGTGAAAAATTGTTGGAAGAGCTGGATTAAACTCTTGTATGTCAAGTCCTGCTTCTGTTCTAAACTTGAACTATTTGATCATTTTTGTCCATATAATATTTATTTTGAACCTAGGAGGCTAGAAACATAGGAGATTTCATAGAAAATTTTAAGAATGATCCAACCGTGAAAATACCTCTAGTTTATAAGGACCTTTCTGGTCCACGTGTTCTGGTTATGGAGTGGATAGACGGTATTCATTGCACTGATCCTCAGGTGGGTGATCTTCTATTTTCTTACATCTTTATTGGATTGTTTCTCATTTTGAGCCACCATGCAAAATTTACAGCAAAAACAAACTTAGTTGAAAAAAGGTAGAAATCATGTTATTTGGTGCCAAAAATGACTAAAATGAACATGAAACATTTCAAATAGCATGACACATAAAACATTTATTCATCAAGCCGATTTATTTAGGTTTAGTCTACTTAGCAAAACGTGACATGCTTCTGTGAATAAGCTAGTTTGTTAGTAATCAATGTTACAAAGAGGTCCAGTATGATTAAATATTATTTTGTCTACTGTCAAACACAATGCAAGGGCATCCAAGTACTTTTACCTTGGTTCTGCTTCTTTCCAAAGTTCAATTCTTGAATTTTGTTATGAATCACAGAATATTTCTAATGTCATTTTCCCCCCTTTGTGTTTCACATAAATACATGGAAGAATCTAACTTATTCACTGAAATCTTTGACATAGACTATACGCTAGTTTGTTAGTAATCAATGTTACAAAGGGGTCCAGTATGATTAAATAATATTTTGTCTATACTCAAACACAATGCAAGTGCATCCAAGTACTTTTACCTTGGTTCTGCTTCTATCCAAAGTTTGATTCTTGAATTTTGTTATGAATCACAGAATATTTCTAATGTCATTTTCCCCCCTTTGTGTTTCAGATAAATACATGGAAGAATCTAACTTATTCACTGGAATATTTGACATGGACTATACGCTAGTTTGTTAGTAATCAATATTACAAAGAGGTCCTGTATGATTAAATATTATTTTGTCTATACTCAAACACAATGCAAGTGCATCCAAGTACTTTTACTTTGGTTCTACTTTCATCCAAAGTTCGATTCTTGAATTTTGTTATGAATCATAGAATATTTCAGATGTCATTTTTCCCCTTTTTGTTTCACATAAATGCATGGAAGAATCAAACTTATTCAATAGAATATTTGACATAGAGTATGCGCTAGTTAATTATGTCCCTCAAGCTTAAGATTACAAAAGTTTATTCAATCATTTATCATTTGGTGGAATATACAATGTTGTTGCATTATTTGTTGTACGGGTTTGTTGTGTACCTAGATATATACATATACGGCCTACCATGGGTTTAGTTTCTATCATATTATTAAGTTTATTTACTATCATGGCCGATTTAATAAGTTTCAATACCAGCTTGCTTAAAAATACTGTGAATATTTATCTTCTTACCATGTTGTCATTTGCAGCTTCTTACCAGAGTACTAAGGAGCATAAACCGACAGTGATCCTACTAATACTCCTATGTATACTTTTCCAGTGCATTTTATTCGTACTTTGAGTTATATCCCTTTATCTCACTTGCACAATTATTGGTACAGATATTTGTCAGAGGCTTAGACACAAACATTCCTGAAGAAGAGCTGTGTCGGCTTTTCAGCCTGTACGGAGAATTAGTTCATGTTAAAATACCCTCAGGAAAGCGATGTGGCTTTGTCCAATTTGCTAACAGGTTGGACGCTCATACAACGTTTGATCTTCGAACTATTTTGCCACTTATAAGGATGTGCTATTATACAATGGTTTGAAATATGTCTGATTTAAGATACCATATTATCTGGTTATACGAAGCATAGATGCACAATCTACTATTTCAACAATTTGAAAGGTGAAAATTTCATGTCACAAATATAAATACAACTTTTGGAAAAGGCAGATCAGTTTTATAGGGTCTAACTAAGTACAGTTTAAGTACAACTACATACAGATTACAGATTCAACAAAAGAGAAACCAATAGTTTAACGTTTCTATTATTTTTTGTTCTTATTATTTTGGACCATTATGTTGCATCAAGACATAGAAAAAGCAACAATTTCAAGTTTCAGCTATATATCTATAAGTTTAGTACTCTTGTAATACACACATATGTATACAATGTGTAAATCAGCCGTTAGTTTGTACGGTTATCTATTTATAGAGTTAGCAATAAATCTAACTAAATTTTGAAGCTCATTTTTTCTGTTGATACTTTCTTAACATTATAGGTGGCAAATGGGAAAGAGAATATCTCAGACTAGAAAGAGTGGTTTGCAACAATGCTTGGTAGAGAATGAGTAATTCATATGTTGAATTTTGAGCTAAGAGATAAGTTATATGCTTATCCTAGCAATCTAGGCTGTAAAGAGAAGTGTGTTAGGTTGTGTACAATGTTACCAAATTACAAAAACGTGTATTATATTGTATTGTACTATTTTTGGTTAAATAGTAATAAATTTGTGTGTTGTACTCATAACTGCATTCTTTATTTTTATTTTTTGGTTATGCTATTTGTTTTACTGTTGATAGTTGAAGGATAGTAGTTGGTAAAGGCGAAAGCAGGAAACATGGAAGAATATTTATTGGTGGAACAGAAAGGGAATAGCGACGGATAACCTATCGAAAATGTTTGATCTAAATAGTATTTTGTCGCTAATCCATTGCTAATTAGTAAGCCTTTACCGATGTTTTTTATAAATGATAAATTATTATAAATTAATTATTCGTCAAAAAACGGTCAATATATAAATTAAAATTAAATTAATAAATAAAATTTCATTTTTATTATATAATTAGTAAAACGACGGAAAACTGTCGGAAAACTCATACTAAATTCCATTGCAAAATCTGACACAATTACCGTCATTGTTTTTACCGACCATAGTGTTATGCAGGAAATCCGTTGCTAAAGCCAATATAGCGACGGATTAGAAGCGGATTTTGCTACTGTTATATGTTGTTTTTCTTGTAGTGGAGCACAGCTGGTGGCGTTAGGAGGTGGTGGTGGAAGCGGATTTTGCCGCTATTTTATGTTGTTTTTCTTGTAGTGGAGCACAGCTGGCGGCATTAGGAGGTGGTGGTGGTGGCGTAGGAGGGTCAGGTGCTGCTGGAGGACTAGGTGATGCACAAGGACTAGGTCATGCTGGAGGATCAGGTGATGTTGAGGATCAGAAGGGGGTGGTGACGAGGATGATGATGTTCTGTATCATGACGAAGTTGACATGTAGGAGGATGGTGAGGAGTCTGAGCACGATGTTGGCGATGATGTTGTGTCCTTATGATGTTCATGAGGATCACAATGTTGATGTGCTTTTTTTGTCATGATGTATATGTGTATCTGCCTTGATATACTGGACTATATGTTATTTTGTCATGTTTACTCATGTTTATATGTCGTGTTAATTCATGTTGTACTAAATTAAACGATCTGCCTGTTATGTTTATTCATGTTGACAACTATATTTTATAATGTTCTGTGTAATAGATCATTGTATGTTGACAACTAAATTTTCCTTTCGATAAAAAAATATATCGATAAATTTCCTAAACGATTATATAGCGACCTTATGAGAATTTTGGTTTGAGTTAACTCAAAATCTACAATATGAAAATTTGAATTTTCTTTTTCATTGGCATTCAATAATCAAGTAGATTAGAATGATTGCATTTTCAAAGAATTCCGACGTGCTTTGGACCCTGGATATTCGATTGAAGTTCTAAACGTATAACTATGAAATACCGCGATGTTACGAGCTCATTTTTATATAATTTATAAATTAAACATTCAAATGTCGAATAATTAATATTTTCCTTTCGATTTAAAAAATATATTGATAAATTTCCTAAACGATTATATAGCGACCTTTTGAGAATTTTGGTTTGACATTACTCGAAAAATCATCTGAGTTTTCTTTTTCATTGGCATTTAATAATCAAGTAGATTAAGATGATTGGATTTTCAAAGAATTCCAATGTATTTTGGACCTTGTATATTCGATTGAAGTTCTAAACGTATAACTATGAACTATTGTGACGTTACGAGCTCGTTTTTATATAATTTATAAATTAAACATTCAAACGTTGATTAATTAATATTTTCCTTTTAATTATATAGCAACCTAATTGTTTGACTCATTTAAAATTTTCTGTTGGATATAAAAGATAGGACGACCCTAACTGTTTGACTCCTTAACGATTTAAAATAGGGGACGACCCTAATCGTTCGACTCCTATTCGATTTAAAATAGGGGACGACCCTAGTCATTTAACTCCTTTTCGATTTAAAAGAGGGGACGACCGTAATCGTTCGACTCCTCCTCGATTTAAAATAGGGGACGGGCCTTATCATTCAGTTCCTTTTCGATTTAAAATAGGGGACAACCTTAATAGTTTCATTCCTATTCGATTTAAAATAGGGTCGACCCGAAACATACGACTCCATTTTGAGTTAAAATAGGGGACGCCCCAAAACATATGACTACTTTTCGATTTAAACGAATAAGGGACAACCCTAATCATTTGAATCCTTATCAGTTCAGACTTGGACATGTTTGACTCCTTAATGATTAAAAATAGGGTACGACCCTAATCGTTTGACTCCTTATCGAAAAAAGAGGAATAGCCCTAATTGTCTAACTCCATATTGAAAAAATCGGCACTTGTACCAATAAACCAGCACAAACCCTCTATGGTGATAATTAATTATCTTGTGGCCTACGTACTTTTGTAAGCGTTCTATTGAATTTTTACGTGGTATTAACCCTCTATTATTAACATCCAAAGCTATCGTATTTTTGGAAAAGGTCTGCAAAATAAAAAAACACCGATTCCATTGTCTTTTGACCATTGTACACCCGTTTTACGACAATATGAACGTTTTATATTCGTTGGAGTAAAATACGATCGTTGTAAAGTCGTTCGGATTGGAAGAAAAATGGGGAAATTATCGGTTGTGTGGGCCAGCGCCGATTTTACCACCGCACTACCTAGCCCATTAATTAATCTGGCGCACGCTGATAAAATCGGCACGCTACGTTGTGCTCTGATATAATAGGCTCTCGGGGACAATTCAGGATTGGCCCCGTAACATTTGTATGAATACTACGTCCCAAACATCTACTGGGGACGATTTCTGCATTAAATTACTGATTACGGGTATGAATTAACCACTGTTGGAGATGCTCTTACAATGTCATCAGGGGCAATGCATTAAATTACTGGTTACAGGTATGAATTACCCACTGTTGTAGATGTTTTTACAATGTCATTAGTTATGTACCGTCTTCTACGCTGACATATACAATGCTCATTTTGTCTACTTTTACAAAGCCCATTCTCTTTTTGTATCACTTTGTAAATTTTAACGTGTAACCACAGAGAAAACAAACAAAGTTTATTTAAGAAGGGCTAAAAGTTCTTGCTTAGAGAAGATTTAGATTACTATGATCGAGCCTTATGCTAAGTGTTCGGTCATCGAAAGAGAAATACAGGTATGTGAAGATTTGAACTTATTGCAAGTGCATATCCTAAAGAGAATCTAAATACTTGAATAAGCTTCATGGGCATTTTCATTTTAGTAAAATGTACATTTACTGCCTGCTTAATGCAAATGATAATTTTTGGAGTGTTGAATGCTAATTATGCTAACATCCGGAAAAATGGGGATATGACATGCATTTATGGCAGCACTAAAAGGATACAAGCTTACGCCAACAATTCCATACAAGCTTAGAGATAAGAGTTACCATGAGAGCATTTGGAGTAGATTTATTGCTTATAGATCTACTAAAGGAATGGGAGGAACAATCAGAAAAGCCTACCAGCTTATGGATACTACTCCTGATGCTTCATGCTTCAACGATTCAACAATATTGATAATGTTAAGGTTATATATATGTTCTTTCTGCATCTTTTAATATACTTTATATATGTACTTTAAGATCAAGACATCTTTATTTTCTATAAAATGAATGTTACATGTACGTTATTGATAGGATTTTAGGATCGAATTGGAAGCGGATCGAAGAAATTTAACAACCCTAGTTGCAAATGTAAATTCAAAATCGAATTAATCATGTACCTTTTGCCTAGCTTTTCAATCCACGAACTCCGACGAAGTCTGGATCTTAATCGAATCGATCTTGAGTGCTTGTTGGTGGCACCTCTATTAAAGTCCACGAACGCTGCTTCGACGTCATCAAACGGAATCGAAGATCAAAGGAAGAAATCGGTACTAGCTGAAACAATGGATTTCGATTTCCCCTTTTATTTTGATTAGACATCGTATTACTATATTATAGAAGTAAAAGGGATGATACCCTTTTATAAACGAGAACAAAAAGGATATCAAAATCCACAGTTTATACAATTTCAAAAAATAAGAAAAATCACCGTTTAATATTTTCATTCGTTAAGAATGGTTCTTCCTTTTTTCTAACATTCTATTGTGTGACCCTATAGGTTATTACAACCTTGGCAATAATTTAAATTATATTTAAATTATAAACAACGAGCGACATCTAGTAACAGAATCGGTAGAAAGCAACTCAATAAGTGGAGGAAATATGGTAATTAAGCAATACATACTAAACGAATAACTTAAAACATTTAAAGCTTGTCTTCTTTTTTATATGGGAACATAGAATTTTAAAGTTCTTTAGCTTTTGTTCATCAAACTAACATTGATTTTACTAGGTTCTCATCATGTAACTGGTAATGGTGGGGGATTTTGAACCTGATATGCTCGGTTGGATGTAATGGAAAAATTACTTGAGGTATTTATTACTTCTTTAAAACTCTAGTTTGATATCCTGGTAATAATTCCTTTATGTGTCATAATTTAGGTAAGTTTATATGTCATGCTCTGTAAGGGTATCCCGACTTTGGTTCTTTACCAGAGTTAGATGATATCATTCCAGTAATATAAACCATAGCCTGTATCATTTTTGCTTGCTTATACAACCAAATAAATAATAGATTATGTTCTTTTTATGGTGAACTGTTACGTCTCCGGTGATGATGCCATAAAGATGGCAAGGGAGCTGGCATTGAAAGAGTGTAATCATATATGAACCATCGGGTTAATAATGATACTAATTAAATTTATATAGATCACAAAGTTACTATATTATTTCATAATTTCAGTTTAACGCACATAATTTCAGTTTATTACTCGATCATGGCTATTGCATCATATATCATATATTATGAATCATTTTAACTTATCACAACAGTTCATAGGCTCAATTCATACCATACATATCACTTTATGATCATGTGTATTGTAATAGTTGATTATTTAATGCAAATTATATACTAAATAAAAACTATTTAAAATATATAAAACCAAAAATACATAAAATTAATCGACTCACGTTCCGTGTGGTTGAACAGTTTGTTTTAGGTTACTGTTGCGTAGTCGAACGGTTTGGAGATGAATTCTGGGAGGTTATTTAGTAGCTTTTAATGGATGATGGAAGGCGAAGGATTTTGTAGTGTATTCGAGGTTGTCAGTGACTGATTTAGTGTATTGGTTTTAATGTATAGACAGACTGCATGTTGTTCGATTTGATGAAGTGGGGAGTTCGTGTCTTAGGTGAATGTTGATGCAGGCGGGGATATAGTTTAGCGCTTTGTGATTGATGAAGGTGTAGGCTGAAGTGCTACACATGGAGGAAGGCAGGAGTATGGAAGAAGGATTGGGATGATGCAATCGAGTTTGAAGGAGGCATAAGTTTGGTTAGTTTGCGTATGGAGGAGGATATGGTTGGTAGTATAGTTTATTGTGAGTTCATGTTAGTGTTTGAGTTGAGCTAACTTATATGCATGCAGTTTATCGTTTTTCTAGAAACATTTGCTAATAATAGTCCTACACATACAGAACCTACCAGTAACATAAATTTATTTTAGTAAATTCATCATGGAAACACAAAAGATGCTAGGAAGGCGAATCATTCCGACCACTATTAGGAGGAGAGGTTAGGATGTGTGCATGGTAGGGGACTTGATGCTGGTTCGGGAGTACGTTTAATTAAAGTTATTTTTTGTATATGAATAGGGTGATGATATGATTATTAGGAATTATATTAGAATCAAGGTCGGCTTGAGTAGGAGGGTTTCCCTAGGCAAGTTGGGGAAAAAGCAAAGGAAGGTGCAGGCTAGTTGAAGAAAATGGGCAAAAAAATCAATAGAATATGAAGCAATGCTTGGTCTCGATCCACCCCCTTCACCAGAAGAACACACATGCCAAACCATTTGAGCTATACACACTGTCAATAAAATATGCTGATGCTTGTCTAAAACCTATTATCTGCCGATAATCTCCACCACATCCTCCTACACTCCATGTGTTGCCCTACCGGAGGTGGGTTGCCTTCTTCGACCGCCTAGCTGGCCTACAGGAGAAGAATCATGAGAAGGAAAAGGAAGATATTTGCTGCGAGATGAAAATTGATAAATGCATGTTTTTAGAGAACAACAGATGAGAAATGATCCTGTTATTTAGACTATTCTATTTTAGCTCTTTGCAGTAAGGCAAACTTACTTACGGAATGGTTCGTTTGATTCTGGGCTTCCAGTCGTATTCCATGTTTTGTGCTAAAACTTCATTTCTTACATTACATTGTTTGCCACAAACTTCACACTGTTTTCCTTTTCTTTTAGATTCATTGCACTGATACTTAGTTTTATTGATGTTACTGGCACTTGTCCATCTGAATCCTCATTGTAGTAACACAATTCTAATATGACTTTGATTATTATTAATTTACATAACTATTCAACTCATGATATGAATGAATTTGCTTAATACTATATACTCAGATGCGGAGATTAGCTTAGCAGTTTCTGCAGAATGGGGAGGATATTTGATGGAGAGCTGTTCCAATTCTCTATCACCTGGCTGCATTCATCAAAGGGAATGATTCAACATTATAATTTTGTAATTTGCACTACATATCCGAGTGTTAATGAGTAGAGAAATATAGGACCAGTACCTAGAATTCTTGTTAAACTTGTAAATGGGAAGGGCTGGACGTTTATTATATAGAAACAGTAACATTCTGTCATCTCTTTTGAAGTATCCGCCAATTTAAATCAATACTGATCTGCAGGTGGGTTCATATCAGAATGTCATTCAATTAACAGAACCATTTAATGCAAAGCTAAGTCCATACAATCACATCATTAATTCAGAAAATTGGACTATAACAAAACACAAAATGGAAACAAACACGCAAACAAACAAACACAAAAGAATGCAGAAATAAGCATAAATGTAGTAAAGGATCCTTCAGATGGATTATTTACTTACATGATAATTTGATTTTTTTTATTTTTCTCAGTAACTACAAAGTTATTTATTTACTTACAAAAAAGTCCTAGCTCAGTAGTTATGATCCAACTTCATTCATATTTTTGTAAGTAGTTCATGTCAAAATATAATTGTTGACTGTTAAACTCATCAATAGATAATTAGCTTTTACGAAGTAAAGTCTAGTGGAAATAAAGAATTATTGGTAAACATTTATGGTTTTAATTATTATATATATTTATGATATTTTTTAGTGCCATCCGTGTAAATTTAATTGTGAATAACTAAGTCTAAGTTAATAAAGTTAGGTAAGCCAAAGTTAATTAAAATTTATAAATAATAATATTGCATAAATTTTTTATTTTTTTATAAATAATAATGAATATGATGATGAATTAACAAAATATATAAAATTTATAATATTAATATAATTAAGTTAACTGAGCTCTTATAATAATAATTGTACCTATCATTATTATTAGCTATTATAATAAATTAATTAAGTTAACTAGGTTAATAAAAATTAGCTACTTTTTGTTAAACTTAAACAAGTTTTTTCAAATTAACTAGGTTTAAGTTAACTAAATTTTATACATAATGATGATTAATTAACTAAGTTTATAACAATAAAATAATTAAGCTAACCAACTTTTAAGAATATTAGTATTTTAATTAATTAAGTTTTGTTAAAATTAAACAAGTTATATAAAATTAATTAAGCTTAAGCTAACTAAAATTTATAAATAACAACAATATAACTATTTAACAAATTTCACAAATAACGATGGTGATAATGATGAATTACCTAAGTTGTAAAAATTAACTAATTATATAATGATAATGGTAATATAATTAAGTTAATCGAGTTTTAATAATAATAGCAATAAAAAAAATCAAGTTAACCAAGCTAATAAAAATTAGCCAAGTTTAAGTTAACTAAATTTTAAATAATAATATAACTAATTTGACAGAGATTTATAAATAATAATATTGATGATGAAATAACTAAATTTGTAAAATGTAACAAAGTTTATAAAGTAATAATATAATTAAGTCAACCGAGTTTTAATAATAATAATAAATCAACTAAGTTAATCAAGTCAATAAAGATTAACTCAGTTTTAAAAAAAATTAAACAAGTTTATAAAGTTAACTTAGTTTAAATTAACTATATTTTATAAATTATAATATAACTAACTTAACAAAGTTTTATATATAAGTATAAGATTGTTTGACTATATGTTTTGCTTATACTTGTGCAGGCTTTGGATTTTCGAAGAGAGCAAGGTTGAACTTTTATGGTAATCCTATAAAGTTGCTTGGTATACTTGGATGACTTGATTGCTTATGTGTTGTTTTAATAACAATTAATTAATTTTGTTTGAATGTACCATGATAATTCATGGAAATTTCTTATTTTTGATTATCGAACTTATTTACAGGTAATTAGCTTTCTGGAGTGAACACCATCAACAACAGTGGACATGACTTCAATTGTAATATATATTATGATATTAGTTAGTATTTGTTGTGTAAACCTTTTATTGAATGCTTGTGGTATATGAATTTGCTCATTTTTTCAAACAACTATTTTATGGATAATACTTATGTGACTAACATATTCTTAATTATTTGAATGTGATGACTACATGATTAGTTGATTGTCAGTTTGAATATGATAATTATAGGATTGTTGTTGATTTTGATATGGCTATTACATAACCGGATGCTGAAAAAAATATAAGTCATCAACAGTATATAATAGCAATTAAAATATGCTACAAATCAATACCTTTTAGTAGCGTTTTAGAAACGCTACAGAAACATATATAAAAATACCACCTAACTATATAGTGACATAAAGTAAATGTAATGAAATTTTTTAGTAGCGATTGAAAAACACAGTTATATGAAACATTTGGTAACATTTATTAAAACACAACAACAAAAAATAAACTTTTACTTGTGTGACCTGTAGTAGCGTTCTTTAAATCGCTACCAAAAGCTTCGGTAGCATTCATTAAATCGCTACCAAAAGCTTTGGTGGCCTTTTTTAAACACTATTAAAGGTGTTTTTTGTGTAGTGTGTTAATCGTGAGTGATGGTTTTCACCTTGCGTGGCAGAGAAGTTTAACAACTAAAGCTCAATATATATGAAAACTCGAATGGAAACACAAACTATTGCAAATGAATAGCACGACAAAAACCAAGCAATGATCGAACAGAGAGAATCAAACTACTAAGTTGAATAAAATTCCTCCACAAAAAGTCATGATAATTAACCTAAACTCTAAACAAAATTCTAAATCAACACTTTTATTATTTTATAAAATATATATATTCGCATGGAGAAAAATATATACATTCGTATAAAATATTACACATACAAAATTTACAAAATAGAATAGAAATTTGATCATTTTAAACAAAGTATTTGGACCTTTTAATAATAGAATTGGATAATGTAGTCAACTGCAAACTTATAGAAAATCCTTTTCTCTTCACAATAAAAAGAAAAAGAAAAACTGGATTAGGATAAAATTTGAGGAAGATACAACTGAAACACTAACAGACAATTTTCAGATAAGAAATCTGAGCCAAACAACAAGTTTGAATAATTAGCTATTTCGCCTAGAAAAGTCCAAAATCTGAAAAAGTCTTCGACATGAAAATTCTAGGTATTTCAATTTTACATGATATGACAAAAAAAAGGTGAATTTGGGTTTCATTACAGTAAGTTACGACCTTTGCAATATAGGTCAAAATCTAGAAAAAAAATTAGAAAATAAAAGGAGGAAAAGGGAATTAGTGTTAGGATTTTTGGCTTTTTTGGGTTTGGGTCTACTCGACAGGGGATGAAGCAAAGCTAGAGAAAGAGGAGAAAGGAAATGAGGGTACAGGATTTTATGAATTTGAATTTTTTACAGAAAAGACTATGAAGAGGGAAAAATAAGTGAGAAGGGATGATTTCCCCCTTTTTTGGATTTGTTTTTATTTGAAAATGAGGAAGATAAATTAGGAATTTTAGATCTTGAAGAAGGAAGAAGTCATGGATTTCTTAGGAATTTTTTTTACAGACAAGAGGGAAATGGGAAGGTAGGGGAATACATGAATTTTATTTGTGAGTTTCTCAATCGAAAAGTCTTTTCAGAAATTAATGTAACATAAGGAGGTCAAGGAACTTATTTTTATTGGACCTATAAAAGCCTAAAACAACATTCACCTAGTCCAAATACATACCACAAGAATAAAAGAAAATAGGGGTGAGGATACATGTGCAAATATAGTTCATTTTGCGCATTTTGCACTATAAATAGCAAATTTGGACAAAATAGATGATGAATTTTAAGAAATGAAAAAAGGTAAACACTCGGAATTCAGTGTAGATTTATTAAAAAAATCAAATTGTGAAAACTTTTGAATTTTAGCTTGAATTCAAATTTTAACCAATCTTGACCAAAATAGATTTTTTTTTTTTTTTCAGAAATACTTACATTTTAATACAATTATTAAATTAAAATATTCATTAATTCAATTTTGTTATTTAAATTTATTTATTTTATAAATTTACTTACATTAAAATAACACAAATTGAATCGGTTGAACAATTAAATTCAAATTTGACAGTTGTTTAATTTCATTGTTCAAATGGTACTTATTATTGTTCATTTACGGAATCAAAAACATTTTTTCCATTTATTTTAGAACAAAATTAAGTTTTGAATATTAAAATTCTAAATTCAAATCAAATTATTGATTACAAATTTTATTAAAAATTCATGTTCGTACACTCTGTAATATTTTTTTACAAAATCTTAAAGTATTCATATTATTTAATATACTTTAAGTAATTGAATAATTTAAAATTTAACACACATATATATATATATATATAATAAGTTAAAATTATTTGTTACTTCATTTAAAATAATTATAATATGTCAACTTCAACAAGAATATTTGATCATAGTAGTAAGAACAATAAACTTATCGTTTTACTTCGACAGGATATAAATTACATAATACGTACCATCAGGGGCAGAGGCACATTGGTTTGAGCTATGGCCAAGTCCCCACCTGAAACATTTTTTTCTTTTACAAAAATCATCTTACAAGTTTTGGCCCTAGATGAATTTAAATTAATGCCCTATCTAAGGTAAATGTTATGCTACTTTGACTAAATTTATTTTTCCATCTCTATATCTTAGCTCATCCTGGTAGTTTCATTCCTATATTTACTGAAAAGTTTAATTCTCATATGTCCCCACAAACTGTCTGCTGTATCTGACTTTGGAGGCTAGCTCCGCCACTGCATACCTTATATAAACAACAACGATAGTTGATTATATTATGTTTATTTTGCCGGATTCATTGTACGTTGTATAATAAAGTTCAAATTTTAACATTAAAATTTTAAAAACAATATTTTACAATATTACCTTGTATAATACACGGGTTACATACTAGTTATATAGTAAACTAATTCGTGAGGTATGTGAATGCTTTGACTATTCAATTTTTTTGACTTGTAACTTTAAATGCCCATATGTAAATTTTTTTTTTTTTCTTTTAACTATAGTACAACTAGGATAACTCTTGTTTTCATACAAAGCATCCACTAAGTCTATGCACAACTTGCAAAAACACTATTATCTATTACGTAGTTGTAGCTAAGTATATCATATTCCATGTGCATTTCTTTGATTTCCGTATTCAACAAGACCAAAGGTTAGAAATAAGTTTTCGTTATTACAAAATGGTATTTTGGTTTATAATGCAAAACTAAACATTTAGCGTATCCTGTGGATGTTATCTATATATGGGCTTCAAAAGATGTATCTAAAACTGCCAATCTTTTTTTTTTTTTGGGTTGGGGGGAGGGAGGGAATTGGTACTTTATATAACATACTACATGACAAGTGTATCAGACCCTATAAGACGAAAATCGAACTCGTTACCTCTTGCACGATTTTCATGTGTTTTAACCAGTTTAGATAAGATGCTTGTCCCAATCAAATATTAATTAAACAGAAAACTACTATTGATGTGTAATTCTTATGTTCATAAGTTATGGTTTTGTTCGACTAATTAATTGGATAATAGCTTTCGTTTGAATTAGATTATTCATGTTCAACTATTACATATTCACCCTTTTTTGATAAGTCCTTTTTCATTAAAGATCATCATATACATGACACAATGTACAGATTTAAGACTGTTTGAGGAATTGTATTTGAGAGGAATGGAAATGATTGTATTATTGAATAATGATCGAATTGTACAGAGTTGGCATGTATATATAATGTTACAAGCAGTGCAACGGTAATACTACAAATAGGAGTAATTGGGCCAGGCCCATGTCCACTGCCGAATGTTACATAAGAAAATAATAAAAGACTGCTAAGGTATTTTGTTTGTCTCATAATACCACCTCTCAGACGAAACCTAGGGCTTCTTATCTTCAGCAGACATGGCTAATTTCTCTAAAAAACGATCAGCCTTTGTAAAAATTACCTTGAATCGGCCTCAGTTGATCTTATATCACTGTTGATGGCGTGGATTTGATCTTAAGAACTTGTCTTTGCTCCTTCCGATCTGAAGATTTTTGTACTTCGATTCTATTGACGTTCGTCTTTGTGCTCCTTGAGGGGATAAAGATGAATTACTGTTGTGCTTCGTCTTTGCTTCTTCAGATCTGGATGTCATAGCGAAGCTAGAGTTTCTGCAGCATGATTTATTGAGGATCTGAACTGATGACTTCAGATCTAAATTTGCTTGCCTTGTGTCTTCATTTAGGTCTGGTCTTTTAATCATTTTTAGCTTAGATCTAAATTTGGTAAAGCTTTTGCTTGACAAAGGTTTAGTAAGTATGTCTGCTATTTGATGTGTTGCTGGAACATGATTTATTTGTAACTTTCCTCTAATTACTTGCTCACAAACAAAATATAAATCAATTTCCATGTGCTTAGTTCTAGAATGTAGTACTGGGTTTGAAGATAATGACACAACACTTAAGTTATCACACCATAGTGTTGGTGCATTTTGAACTGTGATCTTTAGCTCATTAAGTAGTGATTGTATCCACATAATCTCAGCTGTGGCATTAACAATGCTTCTGAATTCTGATTCGGTACTATATCTAAAAACTATAGGTTATTTCTTTGCACACCAAGAAATAGGATTGTTCCCCAAATAGATGCAGTATCCTAAGGTAAATCTCTTATCATCAAGGTGTATATATAGCCCAAACAGCATCACCGTATCCAGTTACATTTAGTTGCTTGCTTTGCCTGAAGTGTAAAACAAAGTCATTTGTCACCTTTAAGTATCTCAGTACCCTTTTCATGGCTTTCCAGTGTTCATCTTTAGGTTCCTTCATGAATTGAGGGAGTTTGTTAACACAGTAGGCAATTTCTAGTCTAGTAATGGTAGCATTTTTTTATATGAAAAGTTTATGATATATATATACAACGAATCAAAAGTCCGCCAAAACCGCCAACATGCCTGGCAGGTAACCATAAATATAACAGCTTTCCCGAGAAGGCCAAATGTTTGTATTCGAAAGTAGATTGATGAGCTCCAAAAAAACCACCGCCCATCCTACCGCAAAATCGAGTTCCGGCAAGGCCACCACCCGATAGTGTGGTAGAACTGCTTCTTCACAAACAATAGTCCCTTCGGGAGAATATAAACATGCGGAAATATAAAACAGTGAAAGAGAGTACTCTCCAAAAGAAATAAAAATAAACAACACACAAAAAGTGATCGAGCAAAACTCTGAAGGAGCAAGGTGATGTACAAAGGAGAGGGTAGTGCGAGGACAGGTGTATCTGCCTAAATCCCATCAGGTGCTGTCTCATCTGGTGTAGGGGAGTACACACGGGGGAGAGAGTCCAGGAGCCTGAGCTGAGCACTAGCCTCCAATAATGTAGGAAGGCTACAGAACGGAAGCCGGTAATTTCTTCGCTGCAAAGCGGGAAACGAAGGGAACTCCATAACCAGCTACCTCAACAGAAGAGCTCCAAAGAGACAGACAAGAAACCTCCCAACAAGCTCCGAACAAGCCAAAACCAGCAACCTAAAAACCAACATCTGCATAACTAGCGAACCTCATGAATACGGGGAGGGGGGTAGGAAGAGAAAAATAAGGAAGATAAAAGAAGAAAACAAATACAAAACCAAACTCAAAGCACTGCTCAAAAACCAAAACCACTAAATCATCCGATACCGGACCTATGACTGGGTGTCAAAGGAGTAATGTCAAAAGAAACAGCAAGGCTCCTTGCGCGGTCTCCCAGCACGCCACGGAAAGGGCGACCTCGGAAGGTAAGAAACACGTCGTTCCTCACCTTCTAGATAATAGAAGGAGGATCCATAGCCACCTCGTCAAACACAACCTTGTTCCTCGAGCACCATACGTGCCAGTAGATCAAACAAGGAATTAGTCGAAGGAGGTTGGAACGGAAATATTTTCCTGAGTTTCTGGCCCACCAGAAACTCAGTACACCTTCCAAAGAGGTGGCATTACCTCGGCACCCCAACAGATTCCCGAAGTGATTCCAAACAGCCCTGGCACAACAACCAGAGATCAACAGATGAACAGATGTCTCAGTGTTTCCAGAATAGCAGCATCTGCATATGGACACGAGAGGGATCCCGATACGCTGAAGGTTTTCATCTACATGTAATCCCTCGTGCAAGGATTTTCACATAAATAAAGAAACCTTCGGTGGAATGCGTACATTCAAGATGAGGTTGAAAACACGGAGCTGTGGGCCTGGCAAGCGGACGGACTCCCACGCAGCCTTAACGGAGAAGGGGCTGCCATCCCAAATCGTACCATTCCCATGGGCATCCGTTAAAGCTTTAACGGATTACATTCGTTTCCACGTTTCACTAGCGTAAGATGGGCTGCTAGTGAAATTCGTGCTAGAAAGTGTACGATACTTGGCGTGGAGGAACGTCGCCCAGAGGGAGTTGTTCGCTCCAAACCTCGCCCACAGCTTACAAGCAAAGGCTAAGCAGAAGTTCTCTGGGTTACGGAGGCCAAGACCTCCCTCTCCTTTGGGACGACAAGCGGTGTTCCAAGATACCCAGTGATGGCGAGAGATGTTGTCCTTGTTTCCGTAGAAAAAGGACGAAGCTAGAGCCTGGAAAGAGAGGAAGAAAGAAGCAGTGGAAGTCATAGCTGCGAAAATGTGAGGTCCCATAGAATCAAGGACAGACTTGATGAGAACAAGTCTTCCAGCTTGAGAGATGAGAGAAGCATTCCATTTAACAATCTTACCCCTCACTTTGTCTGTAATTGGGTCAAAAATGGCGTTCAGCTTCCTGCCACGATAAAGCACAATGCCCAGATAAGGAAGAGGAAGCGAGGCAGCCTTAAAGCCCGTGATTGACTCAATCCAGGAGGACTTGGTCGACGACAGGTCTTTTGCTGGCACGAAACAGCTCTTGGCCGTGTTCACGAGTTGCCCTGAGCAACTATCATATTGCCTAATAAGATCTAGCAAGCGACGAACGGAGCGACGATTCCCATTCGTGAAAATGATGATGTCGTCTGCGAAAGATAAGGAGGAGATAAGAGGGCAACCTCTCGGGATGCCAAAACGATGAATCAGCCCGGCTATCGTTAGGGAATGCAGTCCACGAACGAATGCTTCGGCAACAAGGACGAAAAGAGAAGGGGAAAGGGGATCACCTTGATATAGGCCTCTTCCGGACCTGAAATACCCTGCAGCTGATCCATTGATGAGAACCGAAAACCAGCAGTTGGACATAAGTCTCCAGACCACGTCGATAAGGGGTTCCGGAAAGCCGAAAGCCCTCAGAACCTTGATAACGAAGAACCATGACATTCGGTCGTAAGCCTTAGCCATATCAAGCTTAACAACCACATTGGAGCCACGAACCTTCTTATCAATTTGAGAAATCAGCTCCTGGGCTAGAAGGACGTTATCTGTGATAAGTCTTCCTTTGACAAACCCAGCCTGCGAAGAAGAAATGAGACGCTCAAGAAACGGTGCTAACCTAGAATTTAGCACCTTGAAAAGGACCTTGTTAGAGAAGTTACACAAGCTAATAGGCCGAAAGTCCGCACAAGAAGCAGGGAGGTCACATTTTGGGATAAGAACTAAGTTGGTGGAGGTCCATCCGTTGGGGAGGTCTCCACCAGAGAAGAAGGATTGGATGGCTAGGCAAAAGTCCGCCTGGATGATGGGCCACACACTCCTATAAAACACTCCGTTAAAACCATCTGGCCCACAAGCACTATCCTTACTTAAAGCAAATACGCAAGCTCGTATTTCATCAGAGGAAGGAGGTGCGTCAAGGTCAGCGATGTCCGACGGAAGGATCATTCTAGGAATGTAAGCAAGAAGGGACGGGTCAGACGCGGTGACCGAAGACCAAGAGAGGAAGGATTGAAAGTAGGATAGGATAGTCTCTTTGACTTCCTCCGGGGTATAAGCCAAAGAAAGATCTGGGCGACGGATCTGGCGAATGGAAAGCAGCCTATTCTTCTTTCGAATGGTGGAGTGAAAGAATTTCGAATTCGTATCACCTTCCACAATCCACTTGATTCTGGCTTTCGGGCGCAAGTGATCGTGTTCGATACGAAGCTCGGAAGAGAATGCGAGGTGTGCCAAGGCCCAAGCCTCACGGTTGGCGGCGTTAGGCTCTTCGTCAAAGGAAGCTTCTGCAAGAACGAGAATTTCTTCAGCCGCTCTAACACGGTCGAAAATATTCTTGAAAACCTGCATATTCCACTCCTTGAGACAAACCTTAAGACGCTTCAGTTTGCAAGAGAAAACATCACAAGGGGGACCACTCATAGTGGACAACCAAGAATCCTCTACTAGCCCAAGGAAAGAGTGGTGGGAGTGCCACATACTTTGGAACCTAAAGGAGGACGGGCCAGATAGGGAAAGGGGAGAGCAGCTAAGGAGCATAGGAGCATGGTCTGAGAAAGCACGATGAAGGTGGGAGACGGAGAACGAGAAAGGCAGGCTGAACCAGCCCTCAGAGGCAAAAATTCTATCTAGCCTAGATAGGATCCGGTTCGGTCCTTCTTGGTTGTTACACCATGTGAATGCCGAGCCAACGGAAGGCACCTCAGAGAGGCC
Organism: Allium sativum; assembly: GCA_030737875.1. NCBI lineage: Eukaryota > Viridiplantae > Streptophyta > Magnoliopsida > Asparagales > Amaryllidaceae > Allium > Allium sativum. The sequence continues at coordinate 289,763,533 of CM060921.1, read as the reverse complement.
AGAAGAGACGATGAAAAAGTTGAAATCCTCAACCGCCAAACGGTTCACAGCATTTCCCCCACGCTTTTCCGCTTGGCCGGCGACGACATTGAAGTCGCCGCCGAGAACAGAAACAGAGAACCCCAAGTCGGAGAGAGAGAGAATGTCAGTCCAAAGGGATTGCCTCTCAATCCGATCGCACTTGGCATAGACCGCGGAGAAAAGAAAGGAAGAAGAAAGGGAAGGCAGTGAACAGGCCACAGACAAAAGCTGATCCGAATTGAAAATCGGTTGGACAACAACACCTTTGGACCACAAGATCCAAATCTTTTCGGAACCGTTTGCTAAGGCTCCGCCAAAACCAAGAGATAAGACCATAGAGGTCAATGCGTCCTGTCCCACCAGAGACTCCAGCAACGCAATCAAGCAGATGGAGCGTTTCCGAACAATGCGTTTGAGCTGAGCTATGGATGCATCATTGCCCATACCCTGAACATTCCAGAAAAGAAAGCATGCCATGAAGAGAACCAAGATAACAAACCACAAGAGGCAGAAACCCGAGGGCGAGAGCATAGGGCTCAAATAAGGTAAAGAGAATGTCGAGTAGATCTAACGATCTGCTCGGATGCCGCCATAGAGCGTGTACGAATAGTGCGGGGGGTGCTAGGCGCCGCACGACGGCTCCGCCGCGAGGTGGGGGCAGGCGAGAGTGACGACATCTCACAAGAACGAATGAAGCGTAAAGAGCTCAGCAGACTCGAAGACTTTCGGCAAGAGGCCGATAGAGAACCCCTGGAGGGGTAAGAATTCTTAGTAAGGCGAGATAGACGATCGTTAATGATCGTTATCTCCGCCTTACTAAGAAGAGGAGAGGACACACAGGGAGAAGACATAAAGGAAAGGGACGAAGGAGGGGAAGAACACGAAATCACAAAAGAAGAACCATAAAATGCAGAAAAAGAAGTACCAATAAAAATAGAAATAAGTGTGGAGCTGCTCATCATAGACAACACCTGTTGCTGTGTGAATTTTACCATAGCCGATCTATCATCAGATTGATAGACCGGTAAAGTAGGTAAAATTCTAGCTAGGGTACTCAAAGATCAACCGTGGTCCAAGAAAAACATGAGAGGCCACCTATCTTGTAACCTATATAGGGGACCAAATCTGAGTCCACTATACGCCTACAGAGGATAAGCCACCCAACCCCTGATGTCGTTGCCGTAAAGAGCCCCCGGAAGTAACCAAAGCAACACAGAGATCCAAACCAGAAAAGAAAAATCACTAGCGAAACAGAAAAAAGGTCGTAGTGACCATCGCCAAAGACACGGCCAAAACCCGCTGCAAAGAGCACTGAGCCCAACCAGAGAGCAAAAGACCAGCAAAAACAGTCTAAGCAAGAGTGCTTGGACCAGTCCCCCACAGACCAGAAAACAACACAAAAAAAGGTCGCTGTAGACAAAACCAGCAATAAAGACCCTTGAACCCGCCCTACGAAAAAGATAAGCGCCAAAACAATTCGGCAAAGGCCCATCAATGATCCATACCATGGAAAAGGTATGGAACATAAATCTATGAAAGCTCTGGTCCAATACCAAAGTACTTAAGGTGCCAGAAGGAGTAAAAGCCAAATCGCCTGCAAGAGAAAGGAAATCTTGCTAGAAAACACTAGCTACACACACATAAGAGGCAACACACACGTGACAAGACACCGCTACAGCCGATGAAGGCTAAAACGTGCCAGGGAGCTCACTATCAATAGTGACATGGCTCAAAGCATAACCACACCCTACAAAAAAAGAGCACAAGCAAGCAAACCCGTTGGCAAACAAAGAAAGAAGACAGGGAAAACCGCAGCAAATATCAAGAGCAGGTAAGTTGCTGTGACAAGGACCATTTCCTTGCACTGGCAACCAGAAAACCTCCTCAAACATGCGAACAGACAAACCAAAAGAATCCTCATAACCGATCCGAATAAAAGGGGCTGAACAGAAAAGACTGACCTGCATCAAGGGGCAAGGCATAGGCCTATCACTTTGTAAAACCACCTCAAAAGGCATTCCATAACCAGCCTTTGAAGAGCTGTTCATAAGAGCTCCAACAGAAACAGAAGTTTCAACATCATCACAAGCCAATGCAGGAAGCAATATGCCGGACTTCGTTGCCCCTCCAGGAGAGCTGGTCTCTGGCTGCATACGGAGTTCAGCAGTATGTAACTGACGCCAAAGTCTGTAAACAGCTCCGCGCAACCAAGGTGGTTGAGCAGATGCAACACCAGCGGAAGCTTGATCTGCCACAATACATTCAATCGCGAATGGAACATCAGCTCCTAACACAGAGAAGGCATTACTGGTGCTTAGCTCCAGGGAAGGCTGCGAACCAGCCGACGAAGAGCAACAAGATGAAGTAAAAGTAATAGCCTTCTTAGGCCTATGCCTCGAACCACGTTGTTGTCGTCTGCGTCTACGAGGAGCTGGCTCCTTTGCATTAGCATAGACAAATTCTGGCTCACACACAGCCGGAGATGAAGTGGAAAGAGGTGGGGTGATCAAGTCCCCATCCCCAATCGGATCAACGGAAGCCACATGGCCAAAGCCTGGCCCAAAAACTCCACCACAAACCACAGAGCCAACAAGAAAACCGTGAACAGCCACGATTGGAGCACTGCAAGAGCTTTTGAAGCTTAAACGAGGGATAAAAGGGGTGGTCAAATCCCCCATACCTCGAGAGGCTTCAGGGTAAGAAAGGGAAACCGAAGCCATTGAATGTGAGTGGTCAGAAGCCCCACTCGGAGGCGGAGCACTTACCAACCCAGAGAAAAGAGGTGCTAACTCCACAAACGAGTCGTCCACAACAAAAAATCGATGGTGCAACAGTTCAGCGAAGGAAGACAGTGAAAAGAGTCGTACCTCAAACGAAGAATCATCAGTAAAAACTAAAGAGATAGGACCTTTCACTATCTTCAAAACCGCATTCGCGAGTGCCTCGAAGCTAGGGCACGACCATAAGCAAGAACCAGTAACCACATAAGCCTCAGCAAGGGGGCATGAAGCCATGCCCTAAACCGAAGAGCAGAGAGGGACGAGGTTAAGAAGGACTGCAGAGATCGAAAGCAAGCAGATGAGAAAAGTAGAGAGCGAAGAGAGATCAATTGGAACGCCAATTAGAGAGCAGAGAGCAGTCGAGGTTAGAATGCGGATGCCATTAATTTGGACGTTATTTTTTTGTAGTAGTGGTAGCATACCGCAATGCACCCACTAGACTTCTATATTGTTTGATATTTTATATGCCTCCCTCCCCCCCCCCCCACCCCCCTTGTTTTGATAATTGGTGACTTGTAATCATTGGTGTTGGCAAGGCATTAGCAGCATCCATGTTTGCTTTGACCAAGATTTCATTGATATATTTCTTTTGACTTAATAATAATTCTGATTGAGATATCTTTCTTCAATACCAAGAAGTAATTGAGTTCACCCAAGTCTTTGACAGAGAATTGTTTATCCAGTAGTTGAGTGAGCTTCCTTATTTCTGCATCGCTGTTACCTGTAATAAGTAGATCATCAACATATATCAGAACATAGATAATTATATTACCAGTAATTTTGATGAATAATGAGTGGTCTGATTTGGTAGACTGAAACTTCAAATTTGTCAAGACAAGTTTTAATTTATCAAACCAGACCCTAGGAGCTTGTTTAAGCCCATATATTGCTTTATTTAGCTTGCACACAAGCTCTTTTTCTATCTGATATCCTTATGGTTGATACATGTAAACTTCTTCCTTTAAGTCACCATTCAGGAATGCATTGTTGACATCTAGTTGTCGAATTCTCCAGTTGTTATGCAAGGCTATGGTGAGAATTATTCTTATTGTAGTAGGCTTAACAACTGGAGAGAAAGTTTCTTCAAAATCAAAAAAACCATACTGTTGTGTGAATCCTCTTGCCACTAATCTGGCCTTATATCTGTGTATAGATCCATCTGCATTCCTTTTTAATCTGAATGTCCATTTACTATCAACAATTTTTTTTTGTCCTTAACAAGAGTCCATGTTTTATTATTGATTAGTGCCTGATACTCCTCATCCATAGCTTGTCTCCAATTGTCATTGCTAACAGCTTTCTTGTAATTTATTGGCTCATCTGAATTGCTGATGGAAGCATAGACTTTGGTTTGAAAATGCCCCGTTTTGAACTGGTGATCATTGGATGGCCAATTTGTGGTTGTTCTCCTTGTTGGTTATCACTTTGTATACTTTCACTTCTGTTGTATGATTGATTATCTCTGACTTCATGAGCATGTGGCAGGTTTTCCGGTTGAGAGTGACTTGTGGTAGGTTGATTGGATGGTTCAGACTCCTCGTCATCAAGACTAAATATTGTGTTTTGCTGAGAGTCTGAGAAACCATCACCTACATCTGCACTTGAGCTATCTGAATATAAAGGCATGCCTAGAATTGTACTTTTTGTGTTGTATATTTTTTGAGTAGTGGTAATTTCATTGCTCTGAAACGGAAATACTTTCTCATTAAATACAATATGTCTACTGATAAATATTTTACCTTTTTCATCAAGACATTATAGCCTTTTTTATCACGGGCATACCTTATAAAAGTGCACGGTGAAGATATGAAATTTAATTTGTGTGCATTGTAAGGCCTTTGATTGGGGTAACATAGACATCCAAATACTCTTAACCTTTTATCCTCAGATTTGATATTGTATAGCATTTCTAATGGATGTTTATTGTTCAGCACTTTTGTTGAAATTTATTTATTAAATATACAGAAATGTTGAATGCATTAGGCCAAAATTTAATAGTTAAATGGTCTTGTGCTAATAATGTAATCCCATTTTCAATAATTATTATGTCAATATTTCCTCTCAACTAATCCATTTTGTTCTGAAGTATATGACAACTTAATCTATGAATGATTCCTATATTTAAAAAAAAAAATCTATCAAAGATTTAAACTCAGAATCTCCATCAATTTGTAAAATTTTCAGATGTTCACCAGTTTGTCTTTCAACTTGATTAGTGGAATAGATAACCGCCCTACTAGTTTCAGATTTGCTTTTTATAAATTATATCCAAGTGTACCTAGTATAGCAGTCAACAAAAGATATATAATAGTTAAACCCATAATCTGAATTTATTGGTGCTGGCCCCCGTAGGTCAACAACAACAAGTTTAAGTGGTTTTTTGTAAGTAGTAGTTGAATTAGAAAAAGGTAACTTATGGCTTTTACCCATTTGACAATAGGTACAAACATATGGCATGTAAATGTTATCATAAGAAATATTATTTTCTGATAGAACCTTCTTACCAATATTCACATTAGGATGACCAAGCTTTACATGCCATAGATCAAACATACTAGTTTTATCATCAATTTCAGATAAGTAGCAAACATTGTTTCTCCCTTCACTGCTTGTTGGGTTGACACCTTTGAACTTGTACAATCCCTTGTGTGTTTCACCCTGCAAGATGATTTCCTTAGTTAATAGATCTTTAACTAAACAGTGATATGGATGAAACTCAAAATACACATTATTGTCTTTAGTAAACTGTGAAACACTTAGAAGATTCTTTTTTATTTGAGGTACCATAAGTAAATTATTGAGATAAAGTTGCTTTTTACCTTTGATGCTGTCAAAGCCAATATGTGTAATATTCGCACTTATCACCATTACCCATATGTAAAGAATCCATTCCTTTGTATTCCCTTTTACCAAGATTAAGATTGTTGAGATTATTGGTGATGTGATTAGTTGCACTTGAATCTTCTAATTCATAGCCCTGTATAGCAGTTTCTACTTGCAATTTCCATAGCAAGTAATTGTTCTCTTCGGGATGAATTGTAATCAATTGGGTATGTGGATTGATACATGTTTTGACAAGAGTTTGGGCATTTGGTGTATTATGATTTGTTGATGTTGCCTGATTTTGATCTGCATATGGATTTGATGCTGCAGAAGTAGAATTGTTGTCTTCAGCCATGAAGATAACAATAGTGAGAATTTTGCGGCAAGAAAGATATGAAACCCTGAATTTTTGATGCTTTGAATTGAGGAATTTTGAAAAGATTTTCAGCTGAGCACTGCTGCAACCTTAAGGCTTTGATGATGATTTTGATTTCTCTTGATTGATGATTTTTTTTTCTAAAAAACTTCTGGTAAGACACTTTTCTTCAGCTGTAATGCTTTTCTTAATTTCTTGATCGGTTTTCAATAAATTTCAATGGTTTCTTGAACAAACTTGATACGGTAAAGTTCCTACAGCCTGTTTTAAAGCATGGCGAGGCACAACTTTACTGATATTAAGTCGCAGCTCTCAAATGATGAGATAGAACAATCTCAGATGAGAGGGACTCGGATGATGATAATTTTCTGACGAATCAACTGTCAAAAGAGAGAATTAACACATCTGTTTATGGATGATCGGAAAGTTAATCGTTGTTAAGCGTTTTGGTAGCTCTGATACCATGTAATTTAAGATTGTTTGAGGAATTGTATTTGAGAGGAATAGAAATGATTGTATTATTATTGAATAATGATCGAATTGTACAGAGTTGGCCGGTATATATAATGTTACAAGCAGTGCAACGGTAATATTACATATAGGAGTAATTGGGCCAGGCCCATGTCCACTACCGAATGTTACATAAGAAAACAATAAAAGACCGCTAAGATGTTTCGTTTTTCTCATAATACACAACCTTTGCAAAATGTATGTTATACACATTTTTACTCTGTTTGCATTTATCATCGTCTCAAATATTATTTTGTTAAAATATTTATCATGAAGTCATGCATGAAACAAGAATTTTAACAAATTTTTAAATTTATTTTATTTCTTAAATGCTTAGTACCCCCTATTTCGAACTTTTTCAAAATATTCAATGAATCAGAAATAATTCGCAGTAATAACTCTTGTTCTAACAAATTTGCTTTTGAAATTGTTAAAAAAGACTATTTATTTATTGTGGAGAGAGAGGAACAGCAGGGTGTTTAGTGGAGTTGCTACTCCTAAACACGTGTTGGTCTTTTGTATTACAAATTGTATTAGTTAACTTTTTCTCTGTAATTGTTTTGGTGTATAATAAATTTGATAGGGGCCATTTAACCCCGTTTGCTATGCAAAAAAAAAAAAAAAAAACAAAAAACAAAAAACAAAACAAAAAAAAAAAAAAAAAAAAAAAAACTCTCTTGTTCTAACAATAGAATTAGAGTTATAAATTTATACTTGTTCCTCAGTAGAAACAATTCGGTGTGCTCCTGAATAGCTTCCTTCAAAAAGGTTTCCGCTCCCTCGGTAAATGTCTAGTTTGGTTAATTGGTAAAACTAACATGTGTTATATATGTCAAAGTAAAATTATATGAAACATGTCATTATTGGATATTGATAGAATCTATTACACTTTGAACATGAAACGTTTAATGATGAGTTTCATAATTAAATTAGATCTGATTTTTGATACCAATATTTGTTTCTCTGAAGAAGTACCAATTACATGATAAGCATTATAGAATCCATTATCAAACCTCCTGCTATTATAGTTTCAATTTTAATACATAATGGGATTCAACATTTGGAATGTAAAACGTACATCTATAGAAGAGCAAAAGTTGTCTTATAATTTACTTAGTCCACGTTTTCGCCGATTATATTGAAACGATGCCTTCTAAATTAATAAATTAAAGCAATCAAGAACATCGTACGCTTAGCAAGAGCTTGCATCATTTTAAAATAGTTTTGTGATAACTCCAGTACCATAGTCAGTTTTTTCATAACGTTTTCTTTTCAACTATTATTTCAATGGTATTAGCAGTTCATTATTTCAAAGTAATTGATCTTGCACTTATCTTGTTTAATTTAGGACAAATTTATTTTAGAAAAAAAAACATTTCAACTTAAACCCATGTAGAATCTAATTGCAAAAACAGATCCTTTTTTTTCTTCCTTGTATCGATATCTTATACATACTTGTAACTTGAATTTTTGCAAACATAATTAAATAATAATCGTACAAGTGTAAATTTTGATTTAGTATACTTATGCGAGTTGCAATTTTGCGAAAACAATGTGTGACCTTTTGAAATTCAACTATATCTTTGTTGATATTTGGAATAGAAATATAAACTTTTACTATGAAGAAGTTCTAAAAAGATTTATATGCAAATAAATAAAACAAAATCCAGAGTTCGAATTCCCAAAAAAAACAAAATTTTAAAGTATAATTACAAATAGAAATTGTGGATTGTAATTAATATTACAAGTTCCAAACTCTGTTCCAACAAAAAAAAAAAAAAAAATACAATATTTTCAACTACTTTTAAATTTATTTAAAACAAAGGCATATTAATATATATATGAATCTTTCGTATGCACCTTTATTTTTATTTTTTTAACATTTTTTTTTTTTTGTGGTTGGGGGGGGGGGGGGGGGGTAGGCTGGGGCCTATATACCTCATATTTTAAGGTGCTGCCTGTGAATGATTGAGGAAACCAAAAGGAGATCTATATATGATAGTGAAATTTACTTACAGAAAACAAAAGGTTTTGTATTACGTACATTTATATGGATGTGGTTAGTGTACATAAGGCCATGGTTTATGAATTTAACCATTTGAGTATCAACAATTCAGATGCTAGCAAATCCTACGGACTACAATTGTTCTTCAAGCTTTAAAGCTGGAGATGGACAGTGCGTGATTTGAAACGAAGAAAGTTGCTGCGTTCGCATAGGAAAAATGCCATATGGTTTTGGCCTGCCTAATATTATACTACGAAGTACCTACTGCTTAATGCAAGATGCATATTCTAACCCATTTCATTCACTACATGATGATATAATGCAGATCAAAACCAGCTCTCTACAAAAAAAAGTTTAATGTCATCCGGAAAATCAATCTAATATAAATTGCACCATTTATTCGGACACCAGTTTAAAAATGTAAGCTGAATTAATGAAATGATTGCGAAAATTATGCAGAAAATAAGTAAAAGTGCTTAGCAGGATGTAAGTTAGGTGACCCTAATTTAAGCTTATTTATATTAATTTAAGCCTGTTCAACTTAACTTCAGCCCTTCAGTTAAAGTAGGGACAGCAGTCAAAAGTAGCCCAATAGAAAATCTTGCAGTTCGAACGTGAACTAGTAAAAGTTACAACTCAAAAATATTCGTCTAAGTTCTAATAATAGGCATACACACACTTATACAGAGTAAAGTTATAATTTACAAATATATGGAGCTTCAAACTATTTACATATTTTTCATCCCATATTTCTCAAATGAATATAGAAATTAAATATTCGCCTACTGGTTAAAAAAAAAAATAAGTATTACAAACAATGCAAAAAGTATGCATTAGCGTTTAATTTACTGCTGAACACTGCAGTGATTTTGTTACTTGGATATAAAACGACCTTGTAAAAATGAAAAAGAAAAAAAGACTAACTAATTTGTTAATAACCAGTATATAAAAGGTTGCATACATATCATATGGTTGAAATTGATTAGTTGCATCGATATTGTTTTGATCATATACATATACTGATCCTAATATTTGTTAGTTTTTGAACATTTTTAACAACAAAAATGATTCATTTTCCTCCAATAAATTTAATGTGTAACATGTACTGAATTCAACATATATCATATATATGTTTGGTCGCATTACTTTTACATATATTTCATTGGCGATGAAGCATAGTAGTAGTAAGAAGAAGAAGAAGAAGATATATTCACAACCAACACAAGTATGATCCAATTGTACATACTGAGAATTATGTCAACCTGCATTATTCAGAGTAAATTTTCAACGATTAAAATAAGTTCGTTTCAGAGGTTAAAAGGAAATTACTCACCAATTAGAACAAGCGCTTAATTCTCTGGAAAACAAATATAGTCTCTCTTTGTAATTTCCCACAGCTATATTGAACTACAATATGAAAAAGAAGAAGAGACTTCTTGCCAAATTGATCAAAATTTGTGTATATGCAGTTCAAGAAAGCTGTGGAAAAATACAAAAAGAACCAAGCATCAATGTGTTCCATACATGCAGAGTTTCTTTTACATGCATAAACAAAGAAGAAGTCATCATGTAATATAATTTTTGAAGGAGGATTACATATGTAATTGTTTAGCCTTAGCTTTGATGAAATAGAATAGAATGAAGGTGCTATTTATAGATGGAAGAAGAGAAGCAGAAGGCTGTTTTTTCAAATCGAAGCTTTTATTAAAAAATACCAGTCACCAATCCCAAGAAGAATATAGGCCTGATCTAGACTTAGCTTTTAATCCTTCTTTTTTCCTTTCTTTTGTTCGTGGCTTTTGTTTTAACCAGCCTGTAGTGTGTACTTAAACTATAAAAGTATGTAGCCTGTGTGGTGGAAGTGCCAGTAGTTGAAGTGGCCGCCTAGTTATGCTAATTAGATTTAAATTAAATATGATAAAGTTAAGTTTGTACAGACCAAAATTGAAAAGTCATGATAGTATTTCTCCATTTCCCATTGTGGTAGTTTAACTACTACATTTTATTTAGTGATATTTATTTAACTTCTTATTTCCTTTCTCAAATACTATAAGATAAGGTCATGTTGGATTATTTTTTCTTAAGAATTATCTGACATTAATTATTAAGATCTAATGCACTAAGCCTCCTCTTTTGTTTCAAAAACAAAAATAAAGGGACTTTGCAGAACAGTTCTTGTTTTTAAGTCCATGTAGTAGTAAATCTGTGAATAATTATGATCTTTATTTTTTTGGATTACAAAGTGCAAACTTGTTGCTTTCTGATTAAAAAAAATGTTCTAACTTGCGCTTTTCAAACATAATTTCAAAATTAGAAAAATATAAATTGTTGATGTGTAAATAATAAAGGCATTGTTATCGACACTCCAAATATTGTTAAGAGGGTTCAAATTTTAAAAACACTCCAATCATAAAAAGAATGTTATAGGGAGTTACATACTTAATTTTTTATGTTCCCCTTTTACTCTTATAATAACATACCATCTCAAAGCCCAATCAATTTCAAATGCAAAAAACCAAATCTTTAAATTATTTGCCATAAAAAAAACGGTCGTTTGAGGAGAAATAATGGTGCAAACGAAGAATGTGAAACAAATGAGATTATTGATAATTTAACATATGAGAAATAAAATTATTTAAAAAAAGCGATCGGCAAATGAGAAATAAAATTATTTTAAAAAAGTGATCGATAAATGAGATTATTGATAATTTGGTATAATAATCTGATGCAGTTCGACTAATATACCATATATATTTTTTTAATTAACAACAAAAAAAATGAATTATTGTAAAGAAGACTAATTTGGTAAAATAAACTTTATTTGTTAAGGGGGTACTCTCTGCATTGATACTCTCCTTAACAAATTCTTTTTTCTTTTTTAACTTGAACCCCCTCTTAACAATACTTGAAGTGTCAATAACAATTCCCAATAATAATTGTTATCCAAGTATAAATTTAGTAAATAACGACGACTTTTCATCATTCTCAAGTTTTATGGAATTTTAAAGTTCACTTGCATTTTTTATTGAAAAAGCCTAAGGTATTTTGAAATTTCGTTATTTCAAAAATAGAAACCTAACTTAGTCAAATTGTTTCTATATAATAAATAGATAAATAAATAAAACCTATTTTTACGGTGCCTAAAAAACAATAACCATGGTACATCAACAATTTTTGTGTTGTTCTTATCCTAATAAATGCAACCTTAAATGATAAGTTAGGTAAGATAAGTTATTGTAACCTTGGCTTCATAACATTTTAATGCAATGAAAGAACATACATGTGTATATAGTTGAAAACAGGGACAAGAACAAAAATTGAAAAATTAAGGTTGAAGGATACCAACTTTGAATTTTATACTGAATGACAAATTTTGAGACTGAAGCACAATGCGAAATATAATTAACTAGTATTTTATATAGTATAAAATTAAATATAATGCTAGTTATAACTAGTATTTTTGTATTGTGTAAAAACTAAATATATTTCTAGTTATGTTTAGCATTTTCTTTCCGTTTAACTTTCTTCTTTAAAGTTTTCATTCATACTAAAGTGAAACTTGGTGTCCTTTAATTTAATTTTTTTCTTTTTCAAAGTTTGTCTTTCTCGCTAAATGCTTACATATACACATACAATTAATTTTGGTCAAAACATTTACACTTGAAAAGGAAATGCAACATTTAATCAAATAATAACAATAAGTGCTCACCCTTGTACTTGTACTATTTTCCACTATATATAGTTGTCTCCAATGAGTGAAGTTTCAAACACATTTTTAAGGTTACATGCAGATTGGAACCTGGGTAGCTAATTGATTGTAGCATGGTCATTTCAGAATATCAATCAACCGTAAACCAACGAATTATCTAAAATCGTAGTTTTGAATATCGGAGCGAAGGCCAAACCCCATGGTCCAAGATTTCGAAGGTGGAACCAATTGAACCGTGAAAACCATGTATTTTTATTTTTTAATTAAACAAATCATTTCATGAAGAAATAATGGTATGTAATGCTTTACTATGTTCATGAAAATATCAGTTACAATTGCAACAGGTTAATGAAATTATAAGAACACGAAAAGTGAGAAGTTGTGAGATTAGGTTGAGCCTTTTAAACACCGTCTAAAACTATGTTCTTATTTTAAAAGGTACTAAATACAAATGAGCCAAAAAAAGACATGGACGCAAAATACATGAAACCTTTTTTTTCCTTTATTCGTACATGCAAGCACAAATCTCAAAACGCTGTGCGGTCTCCCATGCAATGAAATTTCGTGTATTCATGTAACTGAGAATGAACGTTGTCAGTTATTTCCCTTGGAAACGGTAAACATTAGGAAAGTGGAACTGCTTTTGATGCTAGTAAAACAAGGCATTTGCTTGAACAAAAGGAGACATGAATTGCATGGTGCAGAGGATTAAATTATAAAGAACAAAAATTTATACACAACTTGAAACTACGATATACTACTATCTTTTGATGTTCATTTTGCAGAAGATGCAACTTTTAGATCTTGATTACTTGGTAAATTTGAAGATAAATGGAAACTCAAGTTTTATTGTTTTTATATTTATTCAATAAAGTAATTATACTACAAAATATGAGGATCGTTAATTAAACTTTGATGGATATAAAAATAATAAAGTTGTAATGTAATGAGCACGTTAGAAGATGAAGCACATGCATGCATGTGAGGACGGGACAATAATCCTTCGTTCTATTGGATGAATTGAAACCTACTCAAGTATTTCTTACATTTGATTTTTTTAATTGTGCCACTTATGGGCTATTTTTTATTATCCAAGTCTATGCATATTGCATTCTCAGCAGAAGAGGGAGACGCCAAGTGAGAAAAAAAAAAAGTGTGAAACTCCTACTCGTCCAACAACGGGAGGGAAAAAGAAATAAAAAGTAATAATAAACGTTAAACGGGAATCAGTTCCCCTTTAATTTTTTTTTTTTTTTTTTTTTTTTTTTTTTTTTTTTTTTTTTACTACAGTAAAGTGAAATACTATTTAGTTCCTAAACAATTTTCAGTTTACCGTTTAGTGATTCACACTAAAAAAAAAAGTGGGGAGTTCTAACTTCTCCTCCTTCCTCACACACAAATTTACACTGCTGGACCACGAAGAAAGAAAAAGAAACGGGAATTCTCCCTCTTTTTCTCCATATTTGCACTGCTGTAACTGCTCTTAATCCCAAGTGTGCGGTATAAGTTAATAAACGATCAAATTGGTTGCTCAGATAGTTTTGATTAGGGAGAAAAGCCCTCTACTGCACAAATTTATGATTGTTATGAACTAGTAATCAAAGGGCAATTCTTATACAACAAGAAAGTAGCACATAAAAATGAATACAAGGAAAATCTATTTAAACACAAAATTATAACATAAATTTAAATACACAAACAATCTCAACTATTAGATCTTTCGCTTAATTCCACATTTCATATAAAGACAAACAAATCCAATAGTTCAAAATTTGTATATATAAATTATGTCTAAATAGTCATTCCCTTTAAAAATGTCACAAGTGGAGAATGGTTCACAATAAGAAAATATATTCGGTACACATTATTATTTTAATTTTTAAAATTATTTTTGTTTAATTTTTTAAACTACTATAGTTAAATAAATTTTTGTTATTTATAAATTATGTAATTTGAAAAGGTACAATGAAGAAAAGACAAATTTTATTATATGCTAGCATTTCAAAATAAGATTAAAATATCAGTTTGAAATTATTATCTATAAATCGATTTTTGATCGCATCACTTTAGTTTTTATGCATCTATATAACAGTTGTTTTTCACTATAAATGGGAGATCCACATGTGACAATCCTCCTCCCATCCTTGTCCCTGCAACCCCACCATCTGTGACGGCGATTAACCTGGTCCGTCATGTCACGGGGTTCAAAGGGCAGAGCCCCATTTGAAAAATGAGATATCTTGTTTATGCTTGAATTTGAAGTTTAAATGAATAATATATGAATATAAACAAAAAGTTTGATTGTGATTAATAAACATTGGTACCCAACGCATCTTACACTAACTCGTAAATTTGGTCTATTCATTTAAACAGGAAAAACAGGGTCGTACACGGTGATGCAAACATGAGCTGGGAAAAATTTATTTGCAAACATAACCCCATGAATTTGTGTGTCTAAAAGAACTATTTGGGATAGTGTTAAGAGACTTCGAAACAATGTTTTCAAGCTTGTTCACGTCCAATTGAGCAAAGATTTTGGAATGGTGCTTAAGAAGAGAAAAGGAGGATGCATACTTCTAATCTAGAGATTTTTAACGAATATGACTAATTTACTCTAATTATTTTGTTTCCACTTAATTGGTTAGAATTACATACATCTTTATTGATAGTTCATGCAGCTGATGACTAGCATCATGTAGCTGATACTATCTACCAAGAACCTGCAAAAGAAGACACCACTGATTCATCAGCTTTTGTTGACGCTAATGTAAGCTATATGCAAGGTAAAAAAAACAGTTGTGACATTTTCTCCCTCTAAAAGAAATTTGAGGAGTTCCTCCTTAAATAAATGACGATCTTGACATTGAATGTCAGGGGTATGAATACACCTACTCATACGAAAGATGTATTCAAACTCCTGTATGAAACTAAACCAACTATTGTTGGTTTAGTAGAAACAAAACTATATGCTGTTAATTTAAATTTAGTTTTGTTTTCCACTATGATTTCTTGCTCTTGGAAACATTTGACTAACAATTCTGATCAGTCTACTCACTACAAAAGAAGTCTGAATTCCATACGCCAATTTGGCGTAGCGAATGCGTAGGGAATCAGATTTCCCTACGCCATCCCTACGCCAAAAAAGTGGTTGGAAATTAGACGTCGCAAAAAATTCCCTATGGGTTCCCTACGCCAAATTCCATACGCGTTCCCTACGCCAGCATTCCTACGCGTTCCCTACGCCAAGTTCCATACGCCTTCCCTACATCAGCATTCCTACGCGTTCCCTACGCCAAGTTCCATACGCCTTCCCTACACCAAAATTCCTAGGCCTTCCCTACGCCAAGTTTCATACGCCTTCCCTACGCCAGCATTCCTATGCGTTCCCTACGCCAAGTTTCATACGCCTTCCCTACGCCGGCATTCCTATGCCGTCCCTACGCTAAATTCCATACGCCTTCCCTACGCCAAATTCCTTACGCATTCCCTACGTCCGTGTTCCTACGCCTTCCTTACGCCAAGTTCCATAGATTTTCCTTACCTATTCCTTACGCATTCCTTACGCCATCGTACATCAAAATTCAATATGCTTATTTTATATTTATCTTCATGTACCATAGATATTATAATAAACTTTAATAAAACCAAACACATGCAAAATCGTAACAATATATATCAATACGAACATTGATGTAGAATGAATATCATCGTCAAATTACCATAAACTTGCTGCAAATGTATTTAAAACAAGTCATATCCAACAAACAATAAAATAAAGTTGCTACATAACTTAAACATAGTCGTTTCATCTAATTCAAACATCATAATGTACCTTACTACCTTATTATACAAATGAAACATCAAACCCACAACCAAAATAAGAATAACTCATAGCGTATGTTAGATCTCTGGTTCTTGCTCCCTTCCCAACCCTCGCATAAACTCTCGCATAGAACTCATCTCTTCCTGCATGGAACCAAAATCTCCTTGTAGTTTGTTAATTGTAACACTCATTTCTTGATTTTTACTCCTTAGTTCCTCTACTTCCTCCACAAGTTTCTGTCGGTCATCTGAAACTCCAAACCTACTAGTGTATGTGTTGTCTCTATATATCTACACATAAAAACTTTAATTCAATTAACACAACGAATAATTTTTTTTAATACAATTAGCATAACTCCTAACCTAGCAGTTTAACTGAGCATTAGCACGAAAACAATAAAGATAGCATGAAAGCACATAAATACCCTACATAGATCAAAATGATATACCCTACAGTTAACACAGTAAAAAAGGAAAAAAAGCACAAGAAACCTAGGAAAAAAGAACAATTGCTAGGGACACAAGAAGTTATTACAAGTCACAAGCCTATAATGCTAAGTATAATTGAGCTTTTCAGCTCAGTTTAACTGAGCCGATAGGGGTAAGAAATTCTTTTTATGATGTAATTGATCATCTTGAAGATTTATGTATTGCGTCCCTCCATTAAAATTGCTGGAGAATAATTTTGTTTCCTCCCTTTAATTCCAGGAAGTAACTCATACAAAGTAACCCACTTAAAGAGTAACATCCTGAAGAAGGCAAAGCTAGAATGTATTACTAGGTAATTTTGATTATCAATAGATTAGAGTTCTCTTTGCACTTGATAGTGAAATTTAATAGCTTGGTATTTCCTTGTTAACAGCAACGAAGCCAGAGTCCATGCCACAATTAGAAAAAACGATACACAGACAATAAAAGTAAAAGCGAGTCTCCATACGGAAATGCAAGCATTATTCAGCTCGTAACCTTTTCATGGATGAACCCACTTTTTGTACTTGGAAAGCAAAAAACTCTCGAACAAGCTGATGTTCCTGACATATACATCAAAGACTCAGCAACCTTTTTGTCTGAGGCATTTGATGAAGACCTTAAAAAGGTCAAAGAAGAGCATGGGTTACAAAATTCATCACAGGGCAATCTTTTTGTTTATTCGAAAAAAGGCAGCAATCAATGCATGTTTTGCTATGGTTAGTGCAAGTGCATCGTACGTAGGACCATCCTTGATAGAAAAATTTGTAAGATTTCTAAGTGGAGGAATGAGAGAAAGTGGCTTGAAAATGGGATATCTGTTAGCATTTGCATTTCTGAGTGATAAGTTCATAGAGACCGTAGCACAAAGGCAATGGATATTTGGAGCTAGACAACTTGGTCTTCGCTTAAGAGCTTCATTAATATCCCACATTTACAAAAAAGGTCTTTGTTTGTCAAACCAGTCTAGGAAGAATCATACAAGTGGCGAAATTATCAACTACATGAGTGTAGATATTCAAAGAATCACTGATGTTATGTGGTTTGCCAACATAATTTGGATGCTTCCAGTTCAAATTTCTTTAGCAATCTATGTTTTGCATAGTAGTTTAGGCATTGGAGCTTGGGCTGGATTATTTGCTACCTTTCTTATAATGTTATGCAACATTCCTCTCACAAGAACTCAAAAAAGATTTCAATCCAAATTAATGGAATCAAAAGATGGTCAAATGAAAGAAAACTTCAGAAATACTTAAAAGCATGAAAATCTTAAAGCTTCAGGCCTGGGACACTCAGTACCTTAAAAAACTAGAAGATTTGAGACATATTGAGCATGGTTGGTTATGGAAGTCTCTAAGGTTACAAGCAATATCTGCTTTTATATTTTGGGGTGCACCTACATTCATATCAGTAGTCACCTTCGGCGTGTGCATATTGTTAGGAATTCAACTAACAGCTGGAAGAGTTTTGTCTGCATTAGCAACTTTCAGA
This sequence comes from Allium sativum, assembly GCA_030737875.1. Lineage (NCBI taxonomy): Eukaryota > Viridiplantae > Streptophyta > Magnoliopsida > Asparagales > Amaryllidaceae > Allium > Allium sativum. The sequence continues at coordinate 289,745,528 of CM060921.1, read as the reverse complement.
ATGCTTCAAGAACCAATTTTCAGTCTTCCTGACTTGCTTTTTGCACTTGCACAGGCCATAGTATCAACTGATAGAATAGCTACTTATTTAAAAGAAGAAGATATAGATCCAAATTCAGTTGAAACAATCCCTAGAAATGAAACAGGCAATGATGTTGAGATTAATGATGGAACTTTCAGCTGGGACTTGGATAATAAATCCCCAACACTTGAAAATATACAGCTAACAGTAAAAAGAGGGATGAAAGTTGCAATTTGTGGTACAGTTGGTTCAAAGCCTGCCCTGGCCCAGTGCAAACAGGGCCATTGCACGGGGCATCATCTTCGTCCAGGGCATACGAAATAGAAAACAACGATAGAAAAATCACGCAGGAAAAAACGCTGAAGAGAAAATTTAGGTATGGAGAAATCGCAGCAGAAAATATTACGCAATCCACAAGGAAAGAGATTTGAGGAAGGCAGTGTGAATTTCTTAGGGATCTTAAGGAGAAACAAGGAAGAAGCGGCTTCTATCGTAAACTCACAACGAAGTGGAGCAATTTAAGGATCTGAACTTTGAGGCAAGTAACCGTAATTTCCAGAAATAATAATAATAATTTTTGATTAATGAATAGGTCGGGGACTTCTATACGTGTTAAAACATGTTTATTATGTTTATAATTTACAGTCTTTCTTTACATTTAAAAACTGTGAATTCAATTGACTGCTATATTTTATAATTTAAGCTATGTTCTTTAGGATTGAGAATTCAATCTAACATTATATCTTTTTTTCTTTGAACAAAATCTGACGTTGTATCTTAAAAAACACAAAGATTTATATGAAAACAACGATATTTTTAGTTGCCACCGTTCAAAATGTTGGGATAAAGAATAAGACAGTTAATAAATTCATGAATCATTACCATAGAACATCAAAATAAAAATGAAATGAGTAAGTTAGAAAAGATTATCATAGAATTCTACTCCTAATTTGTTCTCGAGTACTAAAGGGCGGACCGCAAATTAGAAAAGAAAGGAAAATGTTTCTTTTTTTCGTATTAGGAGTTTGGAGAAGAATTTAAATCTACGTACATATATTAGATTTTCTAGATGTAAGTTATGTTTAAAAAACTGTCAATTTTTATTGGTATTTTTGATGAACAATGCATTGTGATTTTATCTTACTGCAATTTTTTTAACCGCATTCTTATTTCCAGATTGAAAAAAATAAAAGCTAGTTCTAATGTTTCCGTGAAAATAACCATCCACAAGCTCTGATAATAATAAAAAATGAAGAGATTATTGAATAACATTGAAAGGGTCTCTTAACAAATATTTTCCAAAAAAGATAATTTTAGTGGATAATTTAGATCAATCTGCATATTTTGAACATGGGGTTGGTTTTGATTATATATTAGAAAATGAGATTGTAGTGAATGAACAAATTAATGATACAGAAGAAAATGAACAAGATATTAAGATTTCATTCCAACATATAATAAATGAAAGTGAAGTCTAACGTTTAGATTAGTAAACAAAGGTCGTGCTATTATTTATAATTACATTTTCCGCAAATCACCACGTTATTCATATCCTAATTTTCGGATATACGAAGTACTAATATATCTAATGGTATAAAGGAAGCAAGTGATGATTTTCAGTACTCGAAACAATTCAATTTTGTCATATTTGCACTATTAGTTTATAATAGCAGAATTGAGTTTTCCAAAATTAGCTATGCCTTACAAGTAAGAATATTATTTAGTATCTTTGCATTAAATTTTATAAGGGGGCATCACTTAATAAATCGCACTGGACATCCTAATCTCCAGGACCGGCTCTGTTCATATTTAGTTTACTATATTTATTTATTTAACCAAGCTGTATAAATAAGGCTGCTGGTTATGTAATAAGTTAAGAAAAAGAGTTATATTTTATCTTCATATCTCTATTCTCTTTTCTCTTCTAAATAAATATAAGCACTATTACTTCAAATACCATCACTTTGATTACCATCATTCTTTGCAAAACGATTAACTTGGTTACAGGCAGTTGTAAGTAGCTAATATTGCTGGAAATGTATATTCCAATGTGAATTAGTAGCTAATATAATGACAGGCCTAAACTTCTGTAAATTAATCGTAAATTAGTTTCTATGTGTTAACTCTCACTATACCCTATTTGTTAATAATATATAAGTTTCTTGGGTTAGGCATTTTATGTGATAAAAACATTTCTCTTTCATATCATATCTTTCTAATATATATATTTTGCAGCATTTATCGCTTGGCAAAGCCTGGTAATTTTCAGAAAACAAGTTCGGCCTCAAGTTCAAAATGTTTAAGTCATTAGTTAAAAATTCGAAAACCCCAGGAATATCTTTCTAACGAATCTAAAAAATCCAAATTTCATAGAGAGAATCAAAAGTTATGGCCAAATGAATAGTCAATGTAGAATTCAGAATAAACATAGCGCGGACATTGAACTTTGACCGAATGTGCAGGATGTTAAATATAACAGATTTTAGTGAAACCATAAATATTTAAATCTATTTAGAAATATCTTTGTAGCGAATCTGAAAAATCCAAAGTTCATAGCGGGTGTCAAAAGTTATGGCCAAATGAATAGTCAATGTAGAATTCAAAATAAACATAGCGCGGACATTAAACTTTGACCGATTGTGTAGGATGCAAAATATAACGGATTTTAGTGAAACAAAAAATATTTAAATCTGTTTAGAAATATCTTTGTAATGAATCTGAAAAATCCAAATTTCATAGCGGGAATCAAGAGTTATGGCCAAATGGATAGTCAATGTAGAATTCAGAATAAACATAGCACGGACATTGAATTTTGATCGAATGTGCAGGATGCAAAATATAACGGATTTTAGTGAAACCAAAAATATTTAAATCTGTTTAGAAATGTCTTTCTAATGATTCTGAAAAATTCAATTTTTATTGCGGGAATCAAAAGTTATGGCCAAATGAATAGTCAATGTAAAATTCAGAATAAACATAGCACGGACATTGAACTTTGACTGAATGTGCAGGATACAAAATATAACGGATTTTAGTAAAACCAAAAATATTTAAATCTGTTTAGAAATATCTTTCTAACGAATCTGAAAAATACAAATTTCATAGCGGGAATCAAAAGTTATGGCCAAATGGATAGTCAATGTAGAATTCTTTAAAACGTCATTTTGCTTTTCTTTACAAACAAATTCAAATATATTAAAAAAAACATGAAAACTTTGCTTTAAAAAAAAAGTCATACGTGTTTTATTCGGTTTTCATAAAACCGTATAAAACATAAAGGGTTTTCTAAAAACCAATATTTACCTAAACGGTTTTCATAAAACTGTTTATACGAACGGTTTTATGAAAATCGTTTAAGGTGTATTTAGTTTTTAGAGAAAGCTGATCGATTATCTCTCGCCACTTTCAATTTGAAATGGCGACGCTCCCTACTTTCTTTCTCTCCCCACTCTCGTCACGACGTTGCTGTAGCGTGAGCAACGTCGTTTTTCACCATTTCACGAATTCTCCCCACTGCTAGGAATGCTAGCTACCTCTTACTGAAATTGTAACTTATATTCTCAATTTAAACTACAATAGTTAATAACTATTTGAGGTAGGTATAGCGTAGGGAAATCACAATCTCTTTACGATATAATCTGGGTAGAGAATTCTCTACACATTCTCTATATCATCAACATATTTTCAGTTTTGCCTATGCAGCACCTACGCCGCGTAGGTATGATGTAGGAAACAGATAGAGAATTCTTTACACATTCCCTACACCATGCACATATTTTCAATTTTCCCTACGTCACGCCTACGCCACATAGGTATGGCGTAGGAAATGGATAGGGAATTCCTTATGCATTCGCTACGCCATCCAGCCGCGTAGGTATGGCGTAGGAAATGGATAGAGAATTCCCTACACATTCCCTACACCATCCACATGTTTACAGTTTTCCGTACGCCGTGTCTACGCCGCGTAGGTATGGCGTAGGAAATGAATAGAGAATTCCCTACACATTCCCTACACCATCCACATGTTTTCAGTTTTTCCTACGCGGCACCTACGCCATGTAGGTATGGCGTAGGAAATGAATAGGGAATTCCCTACACATTCCCTACACCATCCACATGTTTCCACTTTTTCCAATGCCGTGCCTACGCCGCGTAGGTATGGCGTAGGAAATGGATAGGGAATTCTCTGCATATTCCCTACACCATCCACATGTTTCCGGTTTTCCCTACGACGTTCCTACGCCGTGTAGGTATGGCGTAGGAAATGGATAGAGAATTCCCTACGTATTTCCTACACCATCCACATGTTTTCACTTTCCCCTACGTCGTGCCTACGCCTCGTAGGTATGGCGTAGGAAATTGATAGGGAATTCTCTACACATTCCCTACACCATCTACATGTTTCCACTTTTCCCTACGCCGCGCCTACGCCGCGCCTACGCTGCGTAGGGATGGCGTAGGGAATTCTGCGTTGGAAAATTGCCCTTTTTCTTGTAGTGACTGGTCGAATCCTAGTGCTTTGGGATTCTAGTGTATGGGATGTCATATTTTACAATTAACACATCAACATGTTACAATTACTGCAACCAATAAAAGAGGTTTTAGTATGACTTTTACGACAATGTATGCTAGCAACTGTTTTGGAATAAGGCAAAAATTATGGCTAACTCTAGCACAAACGTTTACTACCATCTCCAATACATGGATACTAATGGGTGACTTTAACAATATATCATTTCCACTTGATAAAAAAAGGTGGCCGCCCTGTTCTATATAACCAATTGAGAGCATTTCAGAATTTTTTGATTCAAACTGGTTTAATTGAAATATAAAACTCGGTTTTCAATTCAGTTGGCATATAAGAGGGATAGCCACTCACATTGACAAAATTTTGGTTAACAACTCATGTATTGATCATTTCTGAACATGAAAGCTTTGTCTCTTCACCAACTATCCAGTGATCACAATCCTATTTTATTGGATCTTATTTCTGTTCAACCATCAAAAGGATTTCCTTTTCGGTGTAAAAATGACTAGCACAAGCAAGAAGGCTATTGGGAATGTGTCCTAAAGGGCATTCAGTCTACTACATGAGGGTGTCCTAGTTATCAATTTCTACACAAATTACAAGCATGTAAAAGGAAAGTTGGAATAAAATCAGAGCTAAAACCGATCCTTACATGGTTGAAGTTGAACAACAGACGTACTCTCTTGAATTGGCAGTGGATCAGGAGCCTGAAAATGTCAAACAATAATTTAATTACTTACAACACACAAAATTTCAAGGGTTGAGACAATAAGCAAAGGCAGCATGTTTGCAACAAGGTGGTACAACTTCTATTTTTTTTTTACTCTTGCATGACTACTAGAAAATATTTGAACCATATTCGAGCACTAATTCAACATGATGGCATCTCCTATATAGGCCTTCTAAAAAATTGAAAATGAGGCCATAAGCTACTTTACTTCATTGTTTAATGGACTAGTGAATGCTTCTTTTCCTACTTTCCAACCACTTTCCATTATTAACTCACAAGGTCAAAATTTTCTTCTTCAGCCAGTATCACAAACCAAAATTAGGGAGGCCTTTGTGACACCCCACGTACGTTAATGTCACTCTTTATCAGAATACAATAAGTTCCGTGAAGCGTTATAGGTAAACAAAAATAGAATCTCACAAGATAGATACATAAAATAATAGCGGAAATTTAAAACTTTATTTTTCAGTAGAAAACATTGTGGTCTCAAAATTCAGTTATAACATCAAACTAAAATATTGGAACAAAATACATCAAATAAAAACATCTGTCTTGTGCTACAAACCATCAGAGTACAGAAATAAAAAGTCATAGTCCCTATAAGTAGCCATAAATTATTAGACAAGTAGTCAAAGCGATACATCAAAGCAGATCCAAATCCAAGCAGAAACAGAAGAGAGAGTTCTAATCAAGCCTGAGTTTCCCACCCTGAGAACCTGGAGGGAGAAAGGCGTAGAGAGAAAAGGAAACAAAACGAGTCAGACATAAAGTCTGGCGAGTCCAGTGACTTTTAGCATATAAAAAAGTAAAAGTATCATGATAAACATATAAGCTTGATGCGGCAATAGTAGGATATAACAGGTATAAACAGACTGAATAGAAGTAACAAAATAAATAGAGTAGATTATGCTTCTCAAATTCTTTTCTCTGCACCAATACTAGTATACCGGATAAAATGTTTTCCCATTACTTAATAGAAACATAATGATCCCAAAAGAAACATATGGTAGACTTAGGTGTACTTCTAGTAATGGGTTTTACCCCAAACAGAAATAACACGTACATAAACAGAAATAACGGGTGTTACCCCAAACATAAATAACAGGTACCTAAACAAGACTAGATGTACCCTAATAACTACCCCCAGCGATCAGCTCCCTACCACATGAATACCCTGTGTCAGCCCCATAGTATGGTGTATTACTTCCTAAAGTGGCAACCACCAGAAGGACACAGACCTATTTACAGGTGTTATAGCGGCTTATTTTCCCAAGCAAGCCGGACCCATGCATGCACAACTCTGTTGAAACGTGCCATCAGAACACTTCCACCTAATTGAATCTCTTATAATCAGTTCAGTAAGCGCACCCTGACCCCTACCTAGTGTGGGGTCCCCCCCTTTAATACCAGAATGGACTACTGACTGATATGGGCCCCACACAACAGATGACACAAGCCACCCCCTAGGCTTGTATCTCCAATTAACAAGGATTTTGACAGGTTATGCCTAATAGATTAACAAGCTCGTATAACCCCAACAGATCAAATAGGTTAAGTTTAACGGGTTCGTTTACCCCCCCCCCCCCCCTCTTCACCTACAGATTTAACAAATTTACTTAACCTTATAGATTCAAGATGTTTACTTAACCCCACCCACATATTAAACAAGCCACAGATTAATAGGTTTATATGTATATAACCCCACAGATTAAAAAGGTTAAGTATTACAGGTTAACAGGTATGCATAACCCCCAACATGTTTCACAGGTTACTTACAGTTTCATAAACCTGTTGTGCTTAATCTTTAAATTAAGCCTACAGATTTATATTCCTCAAACCATAAGTCATAATTCACAATCTAAGATATGCCCCAAATTAGTCATATTTCACAGTATAGTTTATGCCCCCATATCCCAGTCATAATTCATAGTACAAGTTATTCCCCTAAATTATTCCAAATCATTCCCAAATTATCCCAAATCCGTTCGTACGCATGTTTTAGCGATATTGGCCTAGCCTCAATGGTAGCCTATGCTATAAAAATAAAAAGGGAATGAGAGAGAGAAGGACAGAATAGACATATAAAACAAAATAAGCATATAGTAACAGAGATGAGCATATGACAAAAAATAGGCATATCAGAAATAGGCATATAAGAACTGAACAGCAGATCTGGTGTAATAACAAAACTATTTAGGTATGAAATAGATTTTTAACAGGTATAGGTTTAGGTCCAGATTTATAAACATGTCAGGGTTACTTGTTAAATTTTTACATCTAAAAGTAACATGAACTCATAGAGATTGGATCTAAAGAACAGAGAATAATATGCTGAAGTAGTAGAAGAAATTCTTGTATGTGTGTAGGCTGTTGTTGATGAAAATAGTTTGATACAATCCAAGCTGAGGCAGTATTTCATTGTCTCCATTGTTTTTAGGTGTAGAAAACAATAAAAATATTATCCTATATATAGCCTATTTCCAACGAACCCGATCAAACATCGCGTCCAGATTCAGAAAAGAGAATTCATCCAAATCCTCTTTGGGTCGACCCACCCTCATCTGGGTCGACCCAAAGGTCGACCCATATGGCCTTGGGTCGACCCATAAATCGACCCAGCCCAGATGTAGGTCAGACCCAATGGGTCACTTTCCCCCCTTTTTTCCCGCTCATGAATTTGAATTTTTTTGAGTTTCTGATTGAATTTATTTGTACATAAGACTCTTATATGTATACAAACTTATAGCCTTCATATCTTCCTTATATGATGTCCTTTTTATGCAAACTTGGAGTCTATCTTAAGCAGAATTCCAAGGTGAATGTAATTGTATGGTCCGTTTTACTTAATTTCCAATGTTTAATTAAGTATTCCTTAGTTTATTGTTTTAATGTCCTTTAATATTACGGGGTGTTACATTCTCCTATACTTAAAGGATTTCTTCCTTAAAATCTCTAAGTTAAGAAGCATGTATATCCTAACATCCATCAACAATCTACTCATCCATCAATCACATGCATCCATTGTCCTTAAGAGATTTCTAATGCTTATATGAATATATGCAAAGGTGTGTGCATATGCCCTTATACTAATGCAATAATCAGGCGGTCTACTGATTCAGTCGACCTCCTTAATGCAATGTATGTTAGTGCCATGCAATTGTATGGTCCGTTTTACTTAATTCCCAATGTTTAATTAAGTATTCCTTAGTTTATCGTTTTAATGTCTTTTAAAATTACGAGGTGTTACATTCTCCCCTACTTAAAGGATTTCGTCCTTGAAATCTCTAAGTTAAGAAGAATGTATATCCTAACATATATCAACCATCTACTCATCCATCAATCACATGCATCCATTGTTCTTAAGAGATTTCTAACGCTTATATGAATATATGCAAAGGTGTGTGTATATGCCCTTATACTAATGCAAAATCAGGCGGTCTACTGATTCAGTCGACCTCCTTAATGCAATGTATGTTAGTGCCATGAATCTAATATGTATGCAAATATTCCTAGCATATCATGTAAACTTTGTATGTGTGCACAATCATCGGTCCAAATGCAACATCTATATGATGATACAATCATTTCCATCTGTATATTTTTTTTAAAAAATGCACACACATCCATATGCAATATGTAAGTGATTGAGCCGATCTAGTGCCTAGTGTGTGTGTATATGCATCCACGAGCAACCATTAGCAAACACTTGCATCCATTTGCATCCATTTGCATCCATCAAACATAACATGTCTCAAACACATGTTTACACTCATTGGTTTTCTACCTAAAGGTCAAAGATTCGATCGATAGGATATACTCAAATGGCAAAAGAAAGTATAAATAAAAGCTTGGAAAAATAAGATAAGAGCACACCCTTGAAAAGAAAAAGGTATGAAGCACGAATCTTGTCCTCAGTCTTCCAGGTTGCATCCACGCGGTCTTCTCCCCATTGTACTTTCATCAACTTGACCTCTCAGTTGCGAAGCTTCTTAACCTCTGATCCAAGTATATGGGCAGGAACTCGCCTAACTGTCGCCTTCCGTTCTATCTCTACTTCCTCAAGCATGCTCGGATTGAATACCTCTGTTGTATCGTGCAGACGTTTTCGCAAATAAGAAATGTGGAAAACATCATGAACACCCGCCAATCTCTCTGATAGCTTCACCATATAGGCCATTTGTCTTATCCTTTCCACTATGGGAAATGGACCTACAAATCTTGGCGACAATTTCCCTACATATCCAAAGCAAAACACATTCCTCAAAGGTGTTACTTTGATGAAAACTATAACCCCTACCTCAAACTCAATATCAGTCCTTCCCCTATCTGCGTAGGACTTTTGCCTATCTTGAGCTGTCTTCAAGCATCTGCGGATAAGATTAAACTTTTCTGAAGTTTCTCTAATTATCTCAGGTCCATGTAGAAGCCTGTCTGTAGACTCCCACCAACAAGTCAGTGATCTACAAAAGATGCTCTTCCCAAGTCCCTCCGAACTGTTGTTGTAGGCGAATTCAGCCAATGGAAGATGCTCTTCCCAAGTCCCTCCGAACTTTCGAATACACAGCCTCAAAAGATCCTCAAGAACTCTATTCGCTCTCTTAGTCTGCCCATCGATTTGAGGGTGATACGTGGTGCTCAAAGACAACTGTATACCTAATGCCTCTTGTAGTCTCTTCCAGAACTCACTAGTGAAGATGGCGTCACGATCACTCACTATGCTAAAAGGTATCCCACTAAACGGATTATCTTACGAAGATAAACTGATGCCAACCATGCTGCCGTTCTCTTACTCTTAACAGGGTGAAATGAGCGATCTTAGTAAGTCTGTCTACTATAACCCAAATACTGGTGTTTCCCTTCCTCGATCTAGGCAAACCATCGGTGAAATCCATAGAGATGCTCTCCCACTTCCAATGTGGGACTTCCAGAGGATGAATCAAATAACTAGGCTTTTTTTGTTCAGCTTTAACTTGCTGGAAAACTAAGCATTGAGTGACATACTCCGCTACATCTTTCTTCACCCAACCCAAAAAAAAACTATTTATATCTTTATACATCATATCACCGCCTGGATGGATAGTCATCCTTGAATGATGGCTTCCTCAAGGACCGTCTTCAACAGACTCCCAACTCGAGGAACACAAAGCCTTTCATTCCATCACAACCACCCTCTTCATCCGTGGAATATCTACTGAGGTGACTAGAAGTCTCCCTTCTACTAAGCCTGTCCAAGATGTCTGCTATTTGTGGGTCCTCTCGCTGTGAAGATCCTATATGATCCATAAGAGTAGGTCGAACCTCTAAGGATGCCAACAAATCAGGTGTAAGATCCGTAGATGGCCTAAAATCGAAGGTCGATATGTACTCCAAGTTCCGCCTCTTTACAAACAGAGGACTCAAAGTCATCCTCTGCTTACTCAACGCGTCCGCGACCACATTACCCTTGCCAGGGGTATAAGCAATCTCAAAATCATAGGGCAGTAGGAACTCCATCCATCTCTGCTGTCTGAAGTTGAGATCCCTTTGCGAGAACGGATACTTGAGAGATTTATGATCTGTGTACAACTGGAACCTCTCTCCAAGTAGATAATGTCACCAAGTCTTAAGCGCAAATACTATAGCAGCCAACTCCAAATCATGGGTAGGGTAGTTCTTCTCGTGGACTCTCAACTGTCTACTACCATAGCACACTACCCTTCCCTCATGCATCAAGACGACACTAAGCCTTGTACCACACACATCAGTGTACACTGTGAACACTTTGTTCCCATCAGGCAAAGTCAAGACTAGGGATGTTGTCAGAGCCCTCTTCAACCGATGAAAAGCATCCTCACAGTCAATGCTCCAAGAAAAGGTCAGATTCTTCTTCATCAGTCTAGTGAGTAGGGCTTATGTAATGACTCGTATTCTACACATCATAGGATCGTAGAATATTTATTTCTTTCCCATGTGAAGTCGTATGGTCATGTAACTTTGGGAAACATCTATTAGAGTCATTTCTCATGTTCATGATTTTTGTCGATTGCTAAATGACCATTTTGCCCCTAGTTGGTACTGTTTTGGCCATAACTTTTGATTGGAAAGTAATTTTGACCTGAAAACACTTCCATTAGATTTGTTTGATGGTTTACGTTTCCGTAGAGTGGTCACAATAGCCAAACGGACTTACCGTTTGGGAGATATGGCTGAAATAAGGTTTGGAAGGTGAAAAATTGCTTAACCGGGCCAAATCAGGTGATTATTGGATAGGCCCATAACCCATTTCGGGATTAGGGTTATGGGGAGGCTGAAATGAGATAGAGGATCATTCCATTTCAGTTTTCTAGCCTCCACTTATCACCAAGGATCCCTAAAAATGGCCTCCAACCTCTAAATCACCTCCAAATCATCTTTTGGTCAAGAATTAAGCTTAGCAACCTCTAATCAAGGAAGATCTACACCAAAGCAACATTGGAGCTGCTGTTTAGCATAGAGATTCACATCAAATCAAAGCTTTATTTCAGATCTTAGTTTATTTTGTGGCTAAGGTGAGTGATTTGCATAGTTTTACACTAATTATGGCTAGTTAAGGGTGATTAGTGTTAATTAGCGAATTTAAGCATGATTAAACTCGAGAAAAATGTTCATAAATTCCTAAATGATGTTTTAGACCTCTGATATGAATTTGGGTTAATTTGGTTAAGTTTTGCTAATCCTATCATTAGTTTCACCTAAACATGCTTAAGGGGAAATATGGGATTTTGGGTATGTTTGATCCATTTTAACCTATCATGTTGATGTTTTGATGTTTGTGGTTGATTATGCATGTTGCTATGACTGTATGAAATGCTTTGTGATTGATTTCAATAGTTAGAATGGTCGAAAACGTCGTCGAATGGCGTAAACACTTACTGGAACAGTTTCAGAAAACAGTGCAGGTTTCGGATCGGATCGGATATGGGGCTCGGATTGGATATGTTGAGCTGAGCAAGGAACCCGATCGGATCGGAACCTGACACTTGGGAAAATTGGCAAAAAAGGAAGGCCACGCCAGCTGAACTGGGATCGGATCGGATTAGAGAGTAGGGATCGGAGCGGATAGAGGAGGATGGATCGGATCGAAGCACGTAAAGGATAAGGAGGACGGATCGGAGCGGAAGCATGAAAACGGATCGGATATGAGCATGTGAAGGGAGCATGGAGACGGATCGGAAGCACGGACTGGAGGGGAATAACACCCGACCCGACCCGAGGAGAAACGCCCGACCCGAACCGCACCAGAAGAAGACCCGACCCGAACCGATGGAGGACACCCGACCCGAACCGATGGAGGACACCCGACCCGAACCGCACCAGAAGAAGACCCGACCCGAACAGATGGAGGATACCCGACCCGAACCGATGGCTTGAGGAGGAATCCGACCCGACCCAGTATTGACCAATAACCCGAGATGCAAAGGTAGTCCAATATGGGAAGTTAGAGCTCAGGATCCAGTAGGGAACCAATGAGTTCACTTCATGGTTGGACTTTGCTGCGGGACGTGTGCTAAGGAGTTGTCGACGTTCATAACTTCGATTCACCACTAAAAATGAATGATGGGCTACTTATCAGTGCAGTAGGGTCATTATGACCTGAGGGGCAAAGTGATGGTAGCAAGACTACGTTATCAGTGCAGTAGAGTCATTACGACTCGAGGGGCAAAGTGATGCGTAGTAAGACTATGAGCCAGTGCAGTGGGGTCATTGCGACTCCATGGGGCAGAGTGGACATAGTAAGGATTAGTAAGGCTATGAGCCAGTGCAGTGGGGTTCTTGTGACTCCATGGGGCAAAGTGGACATAGCAAAGGATTTGTGGCTACGTTATCAGTGCAGTGAAGCCATTTATGACTTCATGGGGCAAAGTGATCGTAGCAAGGTATGTTGGGTGATCAAAGTGGTGAATATCATATACTTTACGCACTGAGTGAGAGATGTGAGGATGGATGCTATGTTTGATTGTTTGCCATCATTATGACATGCACACCTCCCCCACCTCCGTATCTTTACACCGTTTGATATGGTACCTTAGAGTGTTGTACAGTATGTAGTGCTAACTCTTTGGTTGCAGGTCCAGGTTCAGGTATGTTTTTAGTCTACCTGTTATTTTTCACTTTAGATGCTTATCGCTCATACCAGGCTTTATGTCTGACCCAGAGTTTTATGTCTCCTCTTATTACTCTGGGTGCTCACACGAGCAGACTAGAGACAGGTTAGCTGGTGATGCGCGAGTAGCTGATTCGGAGGCGGGCAGGAGGCTTCCACGTATTATATATATATTCTCCCTGTGTCGTTGGTGGTCGCTACTTGGGCATTAGTAGTGTACCTCTTTTATCTTGCTTTTGCTTTGAGACAGTTTGAAAAGTTGTAATAAGCTGTATTTTGGGATTTCTGCTGCTATGATGTTTAGTTCTGATTTTCAGCTTATGCACTGTCTCTCCTGTTTTATGTCAAGTATGTTATTATTATATTTTGTTCTATGCGCTGTGAGACATTATGAAGGTTCTTTGTATGTTCATTTCCTTCCTCTTTTTCCTTCTGACGACCCGTTCCGTGCTAACTGGACATGTATACAGCGCACTTTTGGAGTAAATGTCGGTTGGTGCGGGGCGGGCCGTCACAACTTATATCCTTGCGAATTCCTTAATAAACTTCCTATTGTAGCCCGCTAAACCAAGAAAACTTTTCACTTTCATTACATTCTTTGGAACTTTCCAATCTTGAACTGCAACTACTTTCACGGGATCCACCGCTATCCCATCCTTGGAGACCATATGCCCTAGAAATCTTACTTTCTCTCTCCAAAAGTGATATTTGGAGAATTTTTCCTTATGCTGGTGCGCTTCGAGAGTCTTCAAAACCTCCCCTAAATGTAGGGCTTGCTCTTCCTCGCACTCCGAGAAGATCAGAATGTCATCCACAAAGACCACAATGAATTTATTCAGAAACTCCCGGAACACCCTACTCATCAGATCCATAAAATATGCTGGTGCATTCGTCAACCTAAAAGGCATGACCGACCACTCAAAGAAGTCATTTGGAGTTCTAAAAGCGGTCTTATCTATACTGTCCTTGGCCAACCTGAACTGATGAAATCCCATGGCCAAATCTAGCTGCGAGAAAACAGATGCGCTAACAAGCTGGTCAAATAGATCATCAATTCTCGGAAATGGATGTCTATTCTTCTTAGTGAGCTTATTCAACTCCTTGTATTCTACACACAAGCAAAGCGAGCCATCCGCCTTGGTTGCAAAGACAACTAGAGCACCCCATTCTGATATGCTTCGCCTAATAAATCCCTACTCAAGTAGCTCCCCTACTTGCTTGTTAAGCTCCCTCCTTTCCCTAGGAGCCATGTGGTGCACAGGAAATGCGGCTGGCTTCGCATTATCCACTAAGTATACCAGGAAATCAATCTTGTTCCTCGGAGGTAAACCCCTAACCTCTTCAAAAACATCCGGATACTCAAAGAAGTAGTTACAGATAGCAAATCATTGACAGAAGCATCGATCGATTCTAGGAAACTAAGCATGATAGACGCCTTTGGGTCACAGGAAATCTCGAGAGTCTTTCCCCGGCAGGTCAAAAGCCTAATGACCCTCCTCTCACAATCCAGAATGGCACCATACATGGCTAGCCAACCCATCCCTAGAATCAGACCATAGCCCATAAAACCAAGCACATATGCGTCGCACTCAAACTCGTCGCCCCACACAGATATCCTCAAACTAAATAAATCATAGACAAATGAGACGTGCCCTCAATGGGGTTTGAGACAATAATGGGATCTGAAACAATACTAGTGCTAAGGTGTAGAGACTCAACCACAGAATCAAATATAGAAGAGTGAGAAGTTCCAAAATCAAAAAGAGTCCTAACAGGATGATCGAAATGAGAAATCAAACCTTCAGCAGAAACTTTCCTACCTCTGTTCGGTACACTGGCCTCGAGATCATGCACCTGCCTTCCAGAAGATCCTGCCCTTTGGCCATGTCCTTGTTTCTTCAGGCACTCCCTATAATAGTGTCCGACCTCACCACAGTGGAAGCAAGCATTCTTCCTTTTTCTGCAATCTTTGACCAAATGACCCATGTTCCCACAACCATGGCGCTTCTTCTTGCCTTGAGCCTTATTGTTCTTTCCATCCTTCTTTTGCTATTCTTTCTTGGGCCACACTTTCTTGTTTTTTGTCTCACCAGTCTTAGCCTCTTTTTTCTCCTCCTTACCATCTTCGTGCAGCAATGCCATATCAACTAGTCTCTCAAAAGTAGCCCCCATCTGATGTGAGATAATGCCTATACTTGTAGAGGCTGATTTAATCCTCTTGCAAACCTTAAATCTTTCTTGCGCGGGGTATTCATCAGCTCCAAACCAAACCTTGCCAACTGATAGAACTTATTAGCATACTCTTTGATAGTCATGCTTCCTTGCTTAAGAGCCAGAAACTACTCCATTTGCATACTCTCCTTTGCTTGAGAAAGAAACTTTGTCTCGAACCTCTATCGGAAATCATCCTAAGTTCCCACTGGACGCCCTGCTTGCGTCACTTACCACCAGAATGAAGCCTCCTCCTTAAGCTGCCATGCAGCCAACTGTATCTTTCTACGGTCAACAACCACGAAAAGCCCAAATAATTTCTTCGTCACTTCTAGCCAATTCCGTGCCTTTCGCAAAGTTCTCAATTCCTCGGAATGGATTTCCTCCCATAGCACATAAATCCTTGCATATCTTAAAGAAGTTATTCGCTCGTGGAGGAGGAGGAACAGCGGCTGCAGCTGGGGGAGGGGCGTCTGTTTGGCCTCCGGTAGGCGCCGTAGCCTCAAGATACCTACAGAATCAAGTTGGTATCTGAATGCCCTCGGGAAGATTCAGTTCCCTAGACATGTTGAAAAGAAAAGGAAAATGGATCCAACAGAGAATCGAAAGATATTTTAAATGGCTTTGGGGAATATGTTTTTGAAAACAGACTTTTCTTCGAAATGTTTTCTTTTTGAAACCTTTAGAAAAAATTTCAAAACCTTTTATCTGATCTAGTAACCTTCAGCTCTGATACGAAATGTGACACCCCACGTCCGTTAATGTCACTTTTTATCAGAATGCATTAAGTTCCGTGAAGCGTTTTAGGAAACAGAAACAGATTCTCACAAGACAGATATATAAAATAGCAGCGGTAATATAAAACTTTATTTTTTAGTAGAAAACATCGTGGTGTCAAAATCCAGTTACAACATCAGACTAAAATACTGGAATAAAATACATCAAATAAAAACATCTGTCTTGCGCTAAAAACCATCAGTGTACAAAAATAAAAAGTCATAGTCCATATAAGTAGTCATAAAAAAGTAGACAAGTAGTAAAAGCTATACATCGAAACAAATCCAAATCCAAGCGTAAACAGAAGAGAGAGTCCTAATCAAGCTTGAGTGTTCCCACCCTGAGAAACTGGGGGGAGAAAAGAAAGATAAAGAAAAGTAAACAAAACAGGTCAGACATAAATTCTGGCAAGTCCAGTGACTTTTAGCATATAAAGAAGTAAAAGTATCGTGACAGGCATATAAATTCGATGAGACATCAGCAGGATATAACAAGTATAAACAGACCGAACAGAAGTAACAGAATAAACAGAGTAGATATGCTTCTCAAATTCTTTTCTCTGCACCAATACTAGTATACCGGATTAAGTAATTTCCCATTACTTAAAGAAACAGAATGATCCCAACAGAAGCATATAGTAGACTTAGATGTACTTCTGGTAACGGGTTCTAGCCCAAACAGAAATAACTGGTATCTAAACAAAAATAACGGGTGTTACCACAAACAGAAATAACATATACCTAAATAGGACTAGATGTACCCTAATCACTGTCCCCAGCGATCGGCTCCCTACCACGTGAATACCCTATTTCATCCCCACAATAGTGTGTATTACTTCCTAAAGTGGCAACCACTAGAAGGACATAGACCTATTTATAGGTGTTATAGCGGCTTATTTTCCCAAGCAAGCCGGACCCATGCACACACATAACTTCGTTGGAACGTGCCATCAGAACACCTCCACCCAATGAACCTCTTATAATCAGTTCTGTAACATCCCCCTGATCCCTACCTAGTGTGGGGTCTCCCTTTAATACCAGAATGGGTTACTGACTGATATGTGCCCCACATAGCAGATGACACAAGCCACCCTTTAGGCTTGTATCCCCAATTAACTAGGATTTTGATAGGTTATGCCTAAAAGATTAACAAGATCGCATAACCCAACAGATCAAACAGGTTAAGTTTAACGGGTTTGTGTAACTCCCCCATAGATTTAATAGATTTACTTAACCCCACAGATTCAACATGTTTACTTAATCCCACCCACAAATTAAACAAGCCACAGATTAACAGGTTTACATGTATATAACCCCCACAAATTAAACAGGATAAGCATTACAAGTTAACATGTATGCATAACCCTCAACATGTTTCATAGGTTACTTATAGTTACATTAACATGTTCTGCTTAATCCTTAAATTAAGCCTATAGATTTATATACACCAAACCACAAGTCATAATTCACAGTCTAAGATATGCCCAAAATTTTAGTCATATTTCACAGCATTGTTTATTCCCCCCCAAATCCCAATCATGATTCATAGTACAAGTTATGCCCCTAAATTATCATTCCCAGTCATTCCCAAATTATCCCACATTCGTTCGTACGCATCTTTCAGCGGTATTGGCCTAGGCTCGAAGGTAGCCTAGGCTATAAAAATAAAAAGGGAATGAGAGAGTAGGACAGAGTAGGCACATAAAACAAAATAACAATATAGTAACAGAGATGGGCATATGACTGAAAAAATTGGCATATCAGAAATAGGCATATAAGAACCGAACAACAGATCTGGTGTAATAACAAAACCGTTTAGGTATGAATAAGATTCTTAATAGGTATAGGTTTAGATCTCGATTTATAAACATGTCAGGGTTACTTATTAAATTTTTACATCTAAAAGTAACATGAACTCACAGAGATTGGATCTAAAGAACAGAAAATAATATGCTGAAGTTGCAGAAGAAATTCTTGTATGTGTGTAGGTTGTTGTTGAAGAAAATAGTTTGATTCAATCCAAGCTGTGGCAGCATCTCATTGTCTCCATTGTTTTTAGGTGTAGAAAATATTAGTAATGTTGTCCTATACATAGCCTATTGCCAACGAACCCAGTCAAACATCACGTCCAGATTCAGAAAAGGGAATTCGCCCTCTTCGTGAATTTGAATTGTTTTGAATTTCCGGTTTGAATTCATTTATACATGAGACTCTTATATGTATACAAACTTCTAACCTTCATATCTTCCTTATACGATGTCTGTTTTAGCAAACTTGGAGTCTATCCTAAGTAGAATTCCAAGACGAATGCAATGGTATGATCCGTTTTTCTTAATTCCCAATATTTAATTAAGTATTCCTTAGTTTATCATTTTAATGTCCTTTAAAATTACGGGGAGTTACATCATTATTCTTTGTGCATGATGATTTTAGCCCAAGTCCTGATGGCTTAAATGCAAAAAATTTGAAGCTCTACTAAGAACAATTAAAACATGATCTTATATTGGTTATTTCAGATATCTTTACGTTAGATAAGCTCCTTAAGTCAATAAACCACACTTTTATTACATTGATCCCTAAAATTGACAGACCATCTAACATTCCCCATTATACACCAATATCTTGTTGCAGTATGTATTATAAAAAAAATTCCAAGATTTTTTGCAATAGATTAAGAGTATTCCAGCTGGATTTAATATCTGAAAACCAATGCGCTTTCATAAAAGACAGATACATTGGAGACAACATTTTGTTGGCCCAGAGTTACTTCGAGACTTCAAGAAAAAAGGATCATCAAAGTTTCATGTGAAAGTTGATCTTCAAAAGGCATATGACATGGTTAATAGGGAATTTATATGCCATATTGTGTCTCTCATGCAATTCCCTACCCGTTTTATCAACACCATCTATGAACGTATTTCTACAATGACTTTTTTAAATCTTATCCAAGGCTTTTCCAAGGGGTTCATTTCATCTACACAAGGACTCCGCTCAGGCCTTCCATTCTCTCCTTACCTATTTGTAATAGCTATACAATATTTCACTTAATTACCGGATGAAGCACTCCATTTTAGCTCTTTCCAACCTATTTTGCCCATCCAGCCTATTATAACCCACTTTTTGTTAGAGTTTGTGTCCTACGGGCAATCTGTTTGATGTGAATAATAATAATATTGTTGATGTTATTTTTTATTTAGAATAAAAGATTCTGATATGTTATGTTTACTGCGTAATATAAATATTAACATGATACAAGTCCGTAGAATAATAATACGAAGTTATTTGTTTCAAGTGAGTAACTTGAACATGAGATTATATAATATATTAAGTATTATAGTTCTTAAATGTCCCTTGTCAAGTTTTATTGTTTATATAAAACAACAATGAAACATTGAGACTAGCATGTTGATTGATTGATGATCATATCTCATTGATCATTAACATATGTGATATTAATATCAACACATAAATATGTATTGGAGAATAGCGTATTGGGATGACTCAACATGAGAAAACTAAATGGAATATAATTAATAGTATAATAAGGTATTCTCATAGTGACAGTGATGTAATGGTCCTCAAACCTGTAATTATTATCGAGGATATATGTGTTTTGATATCATCAAAAGTCACTTTTAACCAGGTAGACGGTAAAGGTGATTATTGGATACATCTCAAATCAAATGAAAATTATGAATGTTCTAGATGGAATTTAATCCTACAATATATATATATATAATTATCCATGGGCCTCTTGATTGAGTAAGACTATGAAATGCATGGTCGTGCTCGAATATTGATTTGTTTTACATAGTCTACTCATCGATCAAGATAAAAGGATTAAATTATAAAGAGGATGATACATTCCATGCCTCGAGTTTAGTCCTGGATATATTGGTTAAAAGGATTAAATTACATTGACACACTAATCATAGAAAAGGTTGTAGCGAATCATTGATCTTATTATAACTTGGGTAACAACGATGTATTACTAGATGTCGCTCACTGTTCATAATTTAAATATTGTTTAATTTGTTGCCCTATTATGATAACCTATAGGGTCACATATAAGAACGTTGAATAAGGTGAGAACCATTTAAAAATAAAAGGAAATCAAAATGTCGACAGTTTCTTTTATTTTAAAGTGGTGAACAGGTTAGTAGGGTCACCGAAAATCTCGCACTATTGTATTATAAAAGAAAGGGTCGATCCCTTATTTTATTTTATCACAAAAACGAGATTCAGAAAAATCCTAGATCCCCAATTACCTAGTGCCGAACCTCCAACTTCCTCGATTTTGTTTGACATTACCGAGATCAACGTTCATGGATTTCCAATATCGGATTAGAATATCAAACTAAGGTTGATAAAATCATATTTATCCGCTACGTAAAGATCCAAATTTTCCTTCAATGGTATCAGAGCTAGGTTGTTTTCGAATTCAACTGTTAGGTTTAAATCGTGTATTTAGTTCTGTGTACGTATGAAAATTTGTAGTGTTATGAACACGAATGTAAATTTCAATTGGAAACGTATAATTTGTAAACTAATATCGGATAAAAGTTTAATCTGTATAAGTGAATTCTGTATTTGATATTGAAATTGTAAGGTATATAAATTCATGGTTAATTTCGAATTAACTCTGTTATACATATATATTACCTATGCTCTGTTGGATCCTATGAGCTTGGTTTAAATTGTATACATTATACATGTTAGTATGTGTTTGGATTTGTATATTTGGTTCATTCCTAAAAAAATTTAATCACCCTGGTACAATTATTTTATTTTGAACAATTTTTTTAATCGATTGAATGATCCTAGTTACTGAACTATGGATCTAAGATTATAAATAATCTTATTTCATTAAATTTTATGGTAGAGTGACTCATCTATAACACATAAGTTGATCTATTATTACATAATCTGCGTATAAAACCCTTTAAATCTCAATTCATTTGTTTTCTGCTAATATGAATCTAAGATAAGGGTTATTTTTGGTGGATTGATCATTTGAATATCTTCTATGTGATATTATATGATGCTGCAAGTATACACACACACACACACACACACATATATATATATATATATATATGTGTGTGTGTGTGTGTGTGTGTGTGTGTAAATCTGCAAGTTATAAATCTTTAGTGTTATAAATATGTGGTATTCATATGTGATACAAGTCTGTTTAACGTATGCTATGACTTGTGTTAATATATGTGGGTATATATATACACACATACACAAATATATATATATATATATATATATATTGAACTCAGGGCAGTAACTCATTTTTTTTCTGTAACTAAATGTATCTGAAATTGTTTTAGAATTCAGTTGTGTATATGTATATCTCATATATGTAGATATAATATATTGAATACCTGGTATATGTTATGGTATGAAAGTCATGCTAGAAATGTAGCTTCCCTTGAACAAAAGTGGCATAATTCTATTTTGGATATATATGTCTAAGATTGCTTCTTTATATACTTAGATGCTATATATATATATATATGTATGTATGTATATGTGTGTGTGTGCAGATGTACATATTTGTTTACAACTGAAAAACTTGTAGTGGTTCCAGTATTACATGCCTGACACTATTTGTTGGTTACTGAACGTACAGATTTTCAGTTTGACATTTAGACATATATGCATTTGTGTTAGCATTACTTGAACGTGCAATTAACTAAACAATGAGTAAATGATGAATATCTGATACCATTCCAGTGATTAAAAAATCTGATCGTATATCTATGTGTATATGGTGTGAGTTCTGTGTTGTGACCACAACATATTTTTTTTAATTTTATTATTGTATACAATATAAAGACTGTGCAATATATGACTTGAAATTTATATGCAATTTTGATGTATACGATCTGCCATATGTATCAGTTGAAATTACACTAGGCTGTATATGTGTGTGTGTGTGTGTGTGTGTATTGAATGTTTGATTCATGCAGTTCAAATGTTTGTGCACATGCCAATATCAATTTATACTTACTGTATTCATCTCAGTTAGAAAAATATGTTTTTTAATTATATTTGTTTGTAAGCTGTAGTAAGAAGTTGATATTTGGTGTAAGTTGAATAATAATTCCAAGCATACTACGAATCGTAAGAAATGTCAGAATGTGTATATGTTTTATGTCTGTAAGTTATGATGCATGAGTTTTCTCGTGACTGCATATTGTTGGAATATTCATTTATGTATTGTACAGGCACTTCAACAAATTGACCATATTACAACAGTGGAAAACAGTTGTAAAAGACCTTTCACAAGGGCGGAACCACCGTTGTCTTCTAAGAAGTTGTAATAGACTATAATCTTTTACAACTTTTCTGCACCATTGCGACATCGTTGTAAAATGTATATCTCACAACTATTTTCCACCGTTGTATTAGACTTTATTACAACTTTTTGTAACTGTTGTAATATATTACATTAGAAGTATTATTTAATGTTGTAATATATGAACAAATTATATACATATTATTAATAAAAGAATTCATTTCAGAACATATTATCTACAAAACTGAAGATATCAAACCAACTTAAAACATGAACCAAAACAATATTAAAATTTTCAAACTCCCGTCATTTTTTTATAAATCATACAAGTATCTCAAGTTTATAAAGCAACTACAAAGTCCATTATCCAAGACCCCAAATGAGACGACCCGAAATCCCGTTCAGACGGAAACAAGGGTTATCTTTGGAATATAACACAGAAACAGGTAATAGCAGAACAGAATTAAATAAATACACCAGATAATGAACAATAGAATATACTGGATAAAAGTAATCATCAGAGTTACACAGTATACAGGATCTTACTTAGTACAAATACAGTTCAGCTATACATAAATGTCTACAGCGGAAAACAAACAAAATACGTACAATAGGAGCTGAACAGCATAAAAAGAAATAAATGATAGAATCCATCTTCAGCTCCAGCTAAACCTGAATACAAGGCTGCCCGTGTAGAAAAAGGGGCACCCGAGTTTGAGAGTGAAACAAACTACGAGTCAGTCATGGGACTGGTATGAGAAATCTACTCAACACATATATAATATGGCAAATCACAGGACCACGCCACTTTCGTGGAACGGGTTTACTCCATTGGATTGCCAGTGCTTTAAAACAAATTTTTCTTTTAAACATCGCTATGCTTTTTATAAAAATGAAGCCATTATAAGACTCAGTTCCCATCACACAATGCAACGCAAACCGGAGGATAGAGTTTTACCTTATAACGGCCAAAATATGCTTGATACGAATAAAAACAAAGGCATTTGATATTATTGCTAGTGTTTATATGTTTTGAAAGCAATTTCAAATCATAACTATCAATCATAGACGGCATTAATGCCCCATACCACTATGTCGCCATATATAGGTATACAATCAAAACCGCACAATCACGTATTTGGAAATTTGATTTCCGTCATGAACTAAGGTAAAAGATAGTCCTTACCGAATTCGAGACAATCTAGCCTACCATGTCTCAGGAACAGCCGCAACTGCCCCCTGGATCGTCAGGGCCGGTCCACCGATGTGGATTATTATACCTGAACAATACGTCTCGCCGCCCTTTGGGGCGCAAACGAGCCAACGAATGGCTCCATCGGTCCCGGATCGACCGATATATCCGAGGCGCCTCGCAACAACAACAACCACACAGGTGAAAAGTATATAAATGTCAGGGCTGGTAGGTCACTGACACCACCCTAGCTAGAAAGAAACGCATGTCCTCCCTGAGGTCCTTCTCCCGTTTTAGGTTCATACTGGGGTGTGAGGCTCGCGAATTTACGTTATACACAAAGCTACGCCACACAGGCGGTGCTTTGATCATCACCACAAGACTTTGCTTTTCAACAGAAGCCCTGATCTTGCATCTTAGCATGCCACACAGAATAAATCCTATGTCAGACACACAGTCCATTTACAAGTCCGTTCTGGGTCTGAACGAAACCGGAGGCACTAAATACCTCGCAAACCCTTCGATCACCACTCATTATCCATATTTCGGGATGCCTCCCATGCAGGACCTCGGTTACCATCCAAACGAGGTGAAGATCTCCGGTCTTCGACCATCGTCTTCATCTTCGACTTTTAATGGTCGGTCAATTATTCGAAATGAGAATTAACTCGGCCTTTTCAAATAATTCACGTATATTTAGAATTTTAAATCAATTTATTTCAATGGTTAAATTATTCGGCAACACCAATATTGTTCTTTAATGTAATTCTCACACCAAACACATTCAACCATCAAATACAACATAAATCGAGAAAATTCAGTTTATTTCCACTCCATATTGTTTATGGTACTTTATAATGATTTATTGCTATTTTTATTTATTTTAAAATAGCCCATCTATTCAAAACGACGCTTCAGGCCATAACGCGGCCGTGGCGCTGTTTTTCTCCAGATTTGATTTGCGCATATCTGAAAATCTAACCGTTGGATCTTCACAAAATTTACATCATTAGAAAGGTCTTTTCAAAACGAATCCAACGGTCCTAGTTTCGGGAAAATCCGACGGTCGGATCTCCCGGTACAATCGTTTGAATTTTCGATTTCAAAATACGAACTGCAGCGTCGTTATTCGATTAAATATAATTATATTTATATCTATATATAAATATAATCGCTTCTGGCGCTGTTTTTCTTCAGATTTGAATTAAACGTTCCAGACAATCCAACCGTTGGATTTTTACAAGGTTGGTGCTGTTGGGAAGATATTTTCAAGGTGAACCCGACGGTTGAGGTTTCGGGAAAATCCAATGGTCGGATTTCCCGTACTAGTTGTTTGAAAACACGGTTTCAAAACACGAACTGCACGGCCACGTTTCGTTTTAATTTTATTTATATTTATATATTTATATAAATATAGTTCATTCAACAATTTCAATATCGTTTTCACTTCAAATATTTCACTAACGCCTTAAAATTTTGGAAAATTTCGCCATAACCTCCCATGCACCGGGAGCATCGGGAAATCGCAAATAGCTTTCCCGGTCCTTCTAATCTCAAAAAGAAAAAGAAAAAGCCAAGCGGCTAGCCAACAGGCTCATAAAATCATCACCCAAACAAAGCAGTAAATGTGTACCTATTTGTCGGACACAAAATTTTATTCCTCTTCTCTAGCCCCTTTGCTATAACCTGTTCAATGAATATGCATGTACATATATATAAAGTTCTTATCATTTATCATTTTCTATTCAACTTCATATTTGATTTCTATTTGGTTTAAAAACACCATTCATTCTAATGTTACATAAATAGGTGCAAATCATTTCATTAGCTAATTAATGAATATTTCAACTCATATATGTTTATTTTGAACAAGTGGCTATTTTTAACACTTCACATTTCAACGATTTATGCATACAATAAAAATGTGATTTTTATTGTAAAACAATTCATTTCAAAACTCTATTTTTCTATATAGTTCATATAGGTGGCAAAAATAGGATTTTATATATAGATAAAAGGTGATTTTTATTATCAAACAATTTATTTCAAAATATGAATACCATTCAACACATGAATTTCTAATCAACGAATGAATATCAATTCAACACATGAATGTTTTCTATAGTTTCTATATATAGATAAAAATGTGATTTTTATTTTTTAAAACACGAATACCATTCAACACATGAATTTCTAATCAACGAATGAATATCAATTCAACACATGAAGGTTTTCTATAGTTTCTATATATAGATAAAAATATGATTTTTAATTTTTAAAACGCGAATACCATTCAACACATGAATTTCTAATCAACGAATGAATATCAATTCAACACATGAAGGTTTTCTATAGTTTCTATATATAGAAAAAAAAATGTGATTTTTATTATCAAACAATTTATTTCAAAATATGAATACCATTCAACACATGAATTTCTAATCAACGAATGAATATCAATTCAACACATGAATGTTTTCTATAGTTTCTATATATAGATAAAAATGTGATTTTTATTATCAAACAATTTATTTCAAAATATGAATACCATTCAACACATGAATTTCTAATCAACGAATGAATATCAATTCAACACATGAATGTTTTCTATTCAATGAATAAATATAGTTTAAGCATATGAAAATAATTCAAACACACGAATATTATTCAAAATTTCGGCAGCATAACGGCAGGGTAGTTAAAACCGGGACCGTCCCTAGTACGGCTCCTCGCTCTACCTTAAAACCTCGCGGTTTTTGACAATGGGGATCATGCATCTAGTTCGCACGCAGGCGGCATGTATATATTTATTTCATTTCCACAAACTAATCCTATGTGGTTTCAACCTAATATTTTTCAACCACAAACGGGTATTTTTCAACCACAATCAAATCAATATCAACCACAAACAATCACAAACAACCATTCGCTATCAATCAATTTTCACAACAATTTCAATCAATAAATATCGTCCATGGTTTGTGGACGAGGGGCGTATATATATATATATATATATATATATATATATATATATAGCAATTCACTTTCATTTCACACACATATATATAGCTAGAAAAAGAAATTGAAGAGTGAGAAATTCTCACCGATAGCTATCCAACTTCACGACACTTCACTTAGAGAAATCTTCGCCTTTTTGTCGCTTTCGCCTGTATTCTCTACATATGTAAAAATCGAATTTTTACTATGTTATTCCATATATAAAAATCGAATTTCAAAAATAAAGATTATATTTTTAATATTCCTATGATGTAAAAATTATATTTTTATTACTTTAAAAATATAAAAATCATATCTTAACTTCTTCTACTTAATAAAAATTCCGTCTTTTCTATTTTAAAAATATGATCTTTTCTATTCTAAAAAATCTGGTCTTTCTATCCCAGTTCAAATCTTTTTCTTTTTAAAGTTCAAATCTTTTTCTTTTTTAAAATTTAAATCTTTTCCTATTTAAAGTTCAAATCTTTTTCTTTTTTTAAAATTTAAATCTTTTCCTATTTAAAGTTCAAATCTTTTCCTATTTAAAGTTCAAATCTTTTCCTATTTATATCTTAAACTTAAAATCAGTTTTAAACCTTTCAAAAAATCAGTTTTAAACCCTTAAAAAAAAATCAGCTTTTAAATCTTTAAAAAAATCAGTTTTTAAACCTTTTAAAAATCAGAATTTTCCTTTTAAAAAAAATCAGTTTTTAAATCTTTTAAAAATCAGTTTTTAAATCCTTTTAAATCGAAATTTTCAGAATCAAAATAAAATAAAAACGACTCACTGCAACCTGCGAAGAAGGGGGGCGATGTCAGGGTCGGCGGCAGGAGGTCGTCAGGGCGGAGCAGGCTTCGAGGGGGGCGGCGGCTCGCGAATTGGGCGTCGCGATTTTTGGTTCGAACAGGGAGGAGAGGTGAACGGGGGAGAAGGAGAGAGGGGGGAGAAGATCGGAGGGGCGCGGTGGAGGTATGGTCGACGATGAAGGCGGGCGGCTGCTGCTCCTTTCTTCTTCTTCTTTTTTTTTTTTTTTTGTTTTCTGTTTACTGAAATCGGGGGGGGGGGGGGGGCAGAAAGAGAAGAGGGAGGGAGGTATATTTTTTTTTATTATTAATTAATTTAATTGCATAAAGTTGACTTTTGCCCACGACCTCGAAACGAGGCCCACCGCCTGTCGTCTATAGCGTTTCACCCTCATTCCGAACACAATGAGATATGTATCGCAAGCTGATTTGCTCGTTACAATCAGTTTCCGTTGAATTTACATTTAAATCACTATATTGAATTTTAAACGTACATTTCAAATTACCGGGGTCACATACTAACTCTAAAAATTCCAGAAAAATATTTTCTAGCTTCGTATTGACGATACCGTCCTAACAAAACTAGTTTCATCGAATTCTGAGACCGTTTGAAAAATGGCCAATTTCCAGTCGATTAAAATCAACTGAAACTGGTCAAACGCGTTTTCCTTTGCCATGCTCACATATTGATTCGAAAAATAATGAAATTTGAAATCTAGCAATAACTTCACATCCCGGACCCAACAAAAGTGGTTTCGTCGAAATCCGAGGTCGTTTGCAAAATGTCCATTTTTAAGGGCCTGAATTCCATAGCGACTATTCATAATTTTCAACTGGACATATCTTTTGATTCCCGCTATCAAATTTCGATTGGTCGGATTCGTTAGAAAGGTATTCACTAACAGATTTAAATATTTTTGGTTTCACTAAAATCCGGATTGTTTTGCACCCGGTACAGTCCGACAAAGTTTGAATTCAATTTTTGAAACTGCCACGCCATTTTAGGCCTTGTTTATAATTATAATTAATTATATTCGTTTTCAATTGTCGATTCAAACTCAGTTTTCATCGCCATTATTTAAAATATTTATTTTAAATATTTAAAATCCATTACTTTAGCCAATTTAAAAAATTTTAATTGGTTCAGATTTTCTGGGTCGTTACACCAAAATTCAGACTTTCATAAATATACACACTAAGAGTAATACAAACATAATGAAATTGAATTTTGCTCGCAATGTTGCAGGTCTTGCAATGGTCTTGATTCTTGAGTTGACTTCCAATGAATTTGAGAATTTCTTGCAATGCTGCAGGTGTTCTTAAATTAAACTATATGAAGTATATAACATATTAAGCAATGAGAATAAAGTATATTAAAGTATGAAGTGACCTAAGCTATAAAACTTGCCTGCTTAACAAGTTTATAGATTAATTTGTTCAAAGTGAAAAGCACATAAGACTGCGTACCAATAATTGAACGACAATCATTTTCGTACTTGGTGTTGTCGGAAGAGCCATCAAGTAAGCCATACAATGCCTTCATAAATCTGCAAAATCTAACAAAAAGTAACCAATAAGAAATAATTATGTCAAGTAAATAATAAACATGACAGAAGATGGTAGCATTGTAATAAAAAAACATATATAAAAGGAAATAATTATGAGAAAACTATGATAAATATCCATCTTTTATTTTATTCTATTTTTTGATGTTGTAGAACAATGGTTCTGCTCTTTAAGCATTTGCATATCGGAAGTTTGATCCTTCATTCCTTCCTTAACTTGGCAAATATGAATTCTCAAGCAACACAAAATTTTGATCCTTAATGTACACATTTTTTTGCATTGGATTGTAATCAAGGATTGAAGTAAAAGGCTCATCCTTGGATAAACATTACAACGACAACAAAAATTTTGTTTCAAATCTGTATGGATATTATATATATAGGACACAGAATCGCTAAAATCGAAAGCCTCCTTACCGATTTCCCTAATGGAACTGTCACTACAGAAGATTATATATACAGGACATAGGCAAAGTTATTAGTTTTGGGAAAAGAAATGAAGAGATAAGAGCAAACCAAAATGCACTCCCCTTTATTACAAAGCAGTCGCAAAAGAAGAGGTAACAAGCATAATAAACTCAAGATCCCAAAGAAAATTAAAACCAAAAACTGTTAACATCCGAAGTTCAACCAACACAGAAGCCTTACTAGCTGCTCATCTTCAACATCGAACAGACTGCATGAAATAACTCCAGACCAAAAAAACATCAATAGTACATTGCCAAACTACATCACATCTAGTAAACCAAGAAAAATCATGAAGCGAACCTCGTTAGGAAGCTACAATCACAACTACCAGATCTCTACACTAGCCACAATCGTCGTGATCGGTCAAAAACCAACACAGGTTGGTCGAGTGTTTAATGCTGTATGCGAGAACTATGTTCAGAATTTTGGAGCGACGCCAAACTAAACCGCCCCTTTGTTATTGAAATCGACACCATTATTCACCTCCTTCAAGCTTCGTCAGTCCGAGCTGTTAGCCAGAACCCCCATAGTCACTGCATGCCGACCCAGACCAAAATGAAAATTCGGTTAAAATTTTAAAACCCCTATTGTGATACTTCCAGACCTGTACATCGGAAAAATCCTCCGGCTCCTTCAGATCGTCAACCCGTCACCACTATACTTCACTCAGTGGATCCCTGCAGCTTCCGTTCACATATAGTGGGTGAGTAGTCCAAACAAGACCGGAGAGGCAAATGAATTGAGGGAAAGAAGAAGATGCGGAGTACGTTGAAAATAATCTTGAAAAGAAGGGTTGTAGTATATATGTTGTATGACGAAATCGAGGGAAACTAAAAGAGATTTTTGAAAAGCTCGTTCTCTAACAGCGATAGGAAAGTTAGGAATATGTGGAAGGAAATCAAAGCTGAGGGATGGGTCGAAGAAAGAAGAATAGGAAAAGAGGCGGCGGTGGAAAATGGGTGAACTAGTCCCCATGGATGAATAAAGGAATAAGCTTTTCTTGTGGCGGCGATTCAAGACACAAGACTTAGGGTTTCTCTTTTGACAAGAAGCAGGCGGTGATGAGAAATTTTGGTTTGGAGCCAGAAATTTTTGGTTTTGAGCCAAACAAATTTTTTGCGTTGGAGCAGACAAACTTGTGTACCTTTACGTGATCTACGAAACCACGTTCAGGATATGGCGCATTATTGTAGTTTTAACACGTAACTATTTTCATAAAAATTTATTATTAAATGTTAATCACTAGTATTTAATAATGAATTATTTGCTAATTATCAATTAAATTATTATATAATATTCATTTATAAATTATTCATCTAATAATTATTAATTAATTATTATTGAATATTGATTATTAACAACTTCAATAGCTAATTACTAGTTGTTAATAGGAATTATTTCATTTTTCAAATTAACTATTACTACTTATTAACTATTTAATAATAATTGATAAATATTATTGATTCCTTAGTTTATTATTAATTATTATTATTAAATATTAATATAATTAGTTATTAAATATAGGTATCATAAACATGAAGTTTGTAATAGGCATCTACTACAACTAATAAAATCAAAAGTTGTTAAAAATATGTTTATTACAATTTTAGAGAGCTCACAGCTGTAAAACACATTTATTACAACTGTGCTTTTCTCACAATTGTAAAATTGAAGTTGTAATATAGTGTTTTTGTTGTAGTGAGGCTCGAATGATATTTCATCAAAGTGACTGGGGCTAATAAGGCTTGAACTAATTAATATAATTGATGGGCTATGAATGGCATATATTTTAAGTTTTTACTGAAGGGCCACACAAAAAATATTTTGCTGTAAATTGTTTATAAATAAACATTGGACTACGATTAGTTTTGAAATATTCAAAAATTAATGGCAATACACACGTAACTCCCTTTTTTCCACTTAAGCTATATAAATATATAAATTGCCCAATAGTTTAATATCCGTTTAATTATGTTTATGTGGAACTAATATAACTGTATTTTAAAATGTATAAATAACATGATTTGCCAATTGGAATTTAAATCCCATTAAGAACTATTTTTATATTAAGTCATGGTGACATCTTCCAATAATACACTCATCAATGCCCAAAATCATTGGATGGAGGTAATGCCAAAGCGTTGTGCATTCTTTTACTTTGGTTATATGCGATGGAGTAAATGTGGTGCTCCAACATATTATTGGGTTTGACTTAACAAGGTTTCATAATAGGATTATGGCCTTAGACACAAAAAGCATGCATTATTATGTAATTGATCAAATGAATAATTCTATGAACAAAGTGAATCATACGATCCAAGAATTATATATACGATATAATTGACATAAGATGTCTACCTAAAAGGTCGTGTTTTGGGGATTAGCCTAAGCTAAGTCAAGGCTTGATTAAATATGGATCCTAGATCATACACACACACACTTAAACATATATATATTAAAATATAGGGATGTTGATTTGAGTGGGAGCATATTTAATTTATTTATACATTTATATTAATAATGCAATGATTGGTATTATTTTTGATTGTCAAGATTATTTATCATTATTATTTATTATCGTTGTATATACTAAACGGAAAGCAACACAACAATTTATCACTTAGGCCTTTTATTGGAAAAGAAAAACTGGATGGAATTAATTTCCTTGACCGACCCCAAAAATTAGGATTGTCCTCAAACAAGAAAGTTGGATGTACTTGATGGACCTATTCTAGAGGCACCACCAAGTACTGAATCCCGTGCAGAGATTAATGCCCACAAAAAGCACTAAGATGATGCTTTTGATGTCATCCGTCTCAATCATGCAACCATAACTCCGAGGATTCAGAAGCAACATGAGTTCATGGATGCTTTTTAGGTGATCGAGCACCTTAAGAAATTATTCGAAGGGCATGCCCGACAAGAAATGTATGACACAAGTAAGGCACTGTATCACTGCAAAATGAAAAAAAAGGAACATGTTGGTCCACACGTACTAAATATGATCTGATACATTGAGTATCTCAAAAGATTAGGGTTTCCGTTGACATCGAAAGCTCAAACTGATCTTGTTGTACAATCATTAAATAATAAGTATTCTCAATTCGCCATGAATTGTCTCATGAATGAGATTGGGAAACCCTTGACTGAGTTATTAAGCATGTTCAAAATTGTTGAAAATAACATGAAGAAAGCATAACTTGTTGCTGTAATGACCCAAAAATCCCCGCCCTTTGAATTAACCATAAACCACACAGGTCTGATCCAAAAGTTGGAAATCCTCGATTGCACTAACTCTGGGCATACAACACATTAGAACAAATAACAACAGACTTTTATAAAAATCATAATAATGTTACATCAGAGTACAGAATAGATCAGAGTACATCGAAATATAATCACAGCGGAAGATAATTTACAATAGACTTCATACAATGCAGAGGAACTCAAAATCTAACATAGCGGAAGACTAACAATGCTCTGGACATAGCTTTATGCTTTGTTCCAGAATCCTGCTCAAAATATATGCAAAATAAGCTACTCGACTGCCTATGTGAAAAAGAAGGCACCCGAGTTTGCAAGTGAAACAAACTACGAGTCAGTCATGGGACTGGTATAAGAAATCTTACTTAGCTTATCTAATAATAAGGCTAATCACAGGACCACGTCGCTAACGCGGAACGGGTTTACTCCATTGGATTGCCAGTGCATGAAATAAAGTAAATCGTTAAACAACGCAATGCTTTTTAGAAAAATGAAACCATTATAAGACTCAAGTCCCATCACACAATGCCGAAGGATAGAGTTTTACCTTATAATGGTCAAAAACGCTTGATATGATAAAACAGATTTGATGTTATTATTAGTGTATATATGCTTCAAAATCATTTCAATCATAATGTATCAACCATAGATGGCATAGCTACCATATACTATGTCGCCATACTAGTTTTACATTCAAAACCGTACGTTGTCATATTGGAAGTTGGGTTTCCATCATGAGTCAAGGCTAGGGACGATGTCCTTACCGATTCGAGACACTCTAGCAAATGTCTCAGGATTCGGACACTGGCGAACCCTTGGATCCTGCAGGGCCGGTCCACAAATACTTTAGTGGATTAGTTATGCCTGAACACAGGCTTCCCAGTCCTATTGAACCTATAAATGGGTCACTATCGACCAATATAACCGAGGCCTGGTAATCCATCATCCACGTAAGTAAAATGTCAGGGCTTGCAAAACCCTAATACCACTTCTAGCTAGAAAGAAACGTGTGCACTCCCTGCGTTCCCTTGTCCCGATTCTGACTCTTACCGGGGTGTGAGGCTCGCGAAGTTACGCTATACACAACGCTATGCCTAAATGGGCTGTGCTTTGATCATCAACCACAAGGCCCTGCTTTTCAACAAAAGCCTTGATCATTTACATCTTGGCATGCCTCATTGACAATCCACGCAATGCGATTAATAGCTATCAATATATAACCTCTGAGCTCGTGCATCTCAGAGAAGGGTGTTAAGCAAGAGAATAAATTCTCCTCCACCAAACAGATATATATTAAATAGAAATCAATTTACATGGAATGAAATCTAATGTCAGACACACATCCATTTGCAAGTCCGTTCTAGGTCTGAACGAAACCGGAGACACCTTATTCCTCGTCCCGTATGTCCAATATGGAAGAGAGGTGCTCGCTTATCCGGACAATCTACAAGTACGTCCGGACAACTACCACTTTAACTCTTTCAAGGCAGCAACTCGAATCAAAGGCAACAATAGTCGTCCATTCGATGTGAAGATCGCCGGTCTTCAATCGTCGTCTTCATCTTCGACTTTTAATCATCGTAGTAATTATCCAGAATGGGTTAAACCCGGTCTTTCTGAATAACTCACGTATTTTATAATCAAAAATCAAATGCTATAAAAACACATCATACGCCTCATTCCAGTTCAGAATATTCTTTAATAACATATTCACATTATTAGGGAAAGGTTCCTACTAATTTTATCCAAGATAAATTCTTTAAATTTATTCTTTAATATACTTTTTCTAAAAATTCATTAAAACTCCAATTTGGTTTTAATATCAAAAATCATTACTTTATGATTACCCAAATCTAAGAAATTAATCCTATCTTTAACTAGGTTGAAGAACTAATGTCATTTAAAAACATTGTTCACGATAAACCCAAAATCATCTTCCATTAAATATGGAATTTTCACAGAAATCAAATCAATATATAATCGATATAAATTTCCGTATCAGACTAATAATATAAATGGGATAATGACAAAGCCTTTTAAATTCCATTTATAGTAATGGTCTTCTTTCACAGAAGCTCATCTGGATTATTACCAAATCGAATTTCCATTCAATTCCAATTTAATATATTAAATTGGAAAACTTGACTTTGGAAAATTTCCATTTAAATCTTAATAAAATATTTAAAAATTCCAAATTATAATTTCATTGTTAATTGGGTTAAAGAACAAATGTCGTTTAAAACACAGTTCACAATAAACCCAATTCACATTTCCTTTTATTCCAATTACAAAATATAATTGGAAACTCTATAAATCTTAATTAAAAGATTTATTATTTTTACACGGGGTTTCAAGCACAGTGTTATTTAAGACATCATTCTCGACAGACCCAAAAATCCAGTTTATTTTATTTAATTCCAATTAAATATTAATTTATTGGAAAGCTTCATTAAATCTTAATTTAAAGATTTATTCTAGTTAATAACTGGTTCATTACGATAAAAATATATTTTATCTTTACAAAATTGGAATTTTTCTTCCAAAATTCTTCCAAATCATTTATTATGATTTTACATAAATTTTTCCATATTTTTAATAATTTTATTAAGGCCTGTACAGTCGGTTTCCAATAACGGCCACCAAACTGCACTTACAGCGACCTTTTCTAAAATTGATTTGGACATAATTCCAAATCTAACCGTTATATTTCAAAAATCTTATATTCATTGGAAAGCTCTTTTCGATAAGAACCAAAAGGTTCTGGTTTTAGGAGAATCTGACGGTCAGATCTCCCGTTACATCAATTTGAAGTTAATGGTCGAAATTCGCGAACGGTCGCTGCGCGGCGCGTTCTATTTAGGCCATTAAATAAATAAATAAATATATATATATATATATAATATTTCTTTGATTTCTTCATAAAATATTTATATATTTATTTCAAAATGATTTTAGTTTCGTTTTTAATTTTAAATAAAAATTGAATACCCTATATCTTTATCATATTAAAATGATAATATTTCCAAAATGTTAAATTTTGAATCCACTACTTTTCAATATTAATTATAAAATGAATAAAATCGATTGATAAACACGTTCAGGTTAAAATGACGTTTGTTACTTAATTTGGCTTCACATTTCAATATCTTTGTGTCCATTTAAAATTGGACGTCAAAATCATAATTTTATTCTACACTAAATATTATTTTAAAATATTCGTTATTTAAAAATATTCTTTATTTTTAAAAGATTCTTTATTTTTAAAAGATTCTTTTTTTATATTCTTTATTCTAAAATATTCCAAATTGGAATGCGGCTCAAACAATTACCATATAATTTCAGTTATATGGATTTCATACATTGCAACAATATTGATAAATAATCAATAAACAATCCATTCACACCCAGAGTGAAATTTACAACTGTGTGAGCATTAAAATAAATGACGCTCATCACAGACTGCCAATCCATCGATTGACATACAACTAAATATTGGGATTAGTGTATGTCAAATATCATCCCAATACCCGTGTGGGGTTTTCAAACAACAACGGTTCATCTAAATAAATCAATTGTTAATGGTTTTAACCAGTTCTAATTCCACTAACATGTTGATTATCATGAACAAAACATGTTATTATATTTCTAATGTCAAATAAAGATGCATTTTATATGTATATCTTCTCTACATGTTTCAAATGTCAAATAAATATGTATTGCATTTGCATACATGTTCTATTCTTCTAATGATAAAAATAAAAAACAATTTTGTCTATATGCATGTTTTCAAATTCAAGTGACAAAATAAAAAGATAATTTTGTTAACATACTAATGTTCTAATTCTGACGACAATACAAAACGATATTTATTTACATGGCCTGTTTTAATGTCCTAATGGCAATATAAAAAGATAATTTATTTACATGCCATGTTTTAATGTCCTAATGACAATATCAAAAGATAGTTTATTTACATGACATGTTTTAATAAAACAACATTTTCATTTCAACGTGGCATTATTCTATATAAATGACATTTCTATTTGACAAAAATACATTCTAACTAAATGATATTTTTGTCTGACAAAACATATTCTAACTAAATGACATATTTATTTATAAAATATGTTTTCTACATAAATGACATATTTACTTATAAAATATGTACTCTACATGAATGAAATATTTATTCTAATATAACATTTCAAACAAAAATGACATTTTTATTCTAATATAACATTTCTAACAAAATGACATTTTTATTCTAATATAACATTTCTAACAATAACGACATTTTTATTCTGATATAACATTTCAAAAAAAAATGACATTTTTATTCTAATATAACATTTTACTTAACATGGACAAATTCTAAATAAATGACATTTTTATGTAACATAACATGATTCTAAATAAAATGTTATTTTTATCTAACATAACATGATTCATGTTATTTTTATCTAACATATTATGATTCTAAATAAAATGCTATTTTTATCTAACATAACATGATTCTAAATAAAATGTGAATTTTATTGTAAACTAATTCTATTTTAAAACAATGAATATTTTATTATCATTTCTATATACAATCAAAATGTAAATTTTTATTGTAAACTTATTCCATTTTAAAAACAAGGAATATTTTATTTTCATCTATGCAATAAAATATTATTTTAATTGTATATGCAAATTATAGATTTACACAATTCAGTTCAATCCAATAAATTCACTTCAACCACAAACCATTAAATCTAGTCTCCTACATCACACACATGAAGTTTAATAGCGAATACATGTAAATTTCTCATTGAAAACAACCATTAAATATTATTTAAACTAGAGATCTCACCTTGATCGGTTTCAGGAATTGTTTATATAACTATTGGTTTTAATAAAATTAAACTTATGTTTAATTTTATCAAAAATCCAACAGCCTCTGTTTCAGGTCTGATCTGTTCCATGTTGTAGATCTTGTTTTTGCGATCGCAATGCATCCGAAATCACTGAATTTGGATCACGTATGGAAAAGATATTGAATTGCATACGTTTCATTACAAAATTGAAATAATTAATTAAATGATTTGTAACACCACATAATTTTAAATATTAAAATTAAATAATACTTAATTTTAAATGTAAGAATCAAGGGAAACGGGTTACGCCATTATGTTTATCTCGGAATTCTGGTTGAGATAGAGTCCGAGTTTGCGTAAATTGGACTTCGTATGAAGAAGTTATGGATGTCGGAAGTTTCCAGAAAATTCAAATATATTCAAACAGCTCGAAACAGATTCAAAATTCAAATCAGAAGTCAGAAGCGGGTTGGACGGGAAAATTCCCGCCCAGGACCCAGGTCGACCAGGGGGTCGACCCTAGTTACGACCTCCCACCTACAGGTCAACCTGGGGGTCGACCTAAGGGTCGACTTGCCCCCCGGGCAGAACTGAGTGATGACGATTTTGTGACTCAATGCTAGGCTGAGGTGTCACTCTATCTTGACTGGATGGTCTTGATTGATTCTAGGTTGATCGGATGGCCTAAATTAATCCTAAAATTCTATATAAACACATGTAGACTCAAACCCTAAAACCAAATAAAAATTAGAACCATGGCCGTCATGCTATCATCTTGCAACCTAGAGTAGCCGCCACCAACTGGAGAGAAAGTGAAGCTAATCAACTCAATTCAACTCAAATTTATAACAACAACAACGAATTTGTATACTTCAAAGGCGAGCTAAATCAATTTCAGAACTCAGATTCCAGAACTCCAGACCTTCTTTGAGTTGTGAGTTCAATTTCTTTAATAAGACAATTAATAAGATAATTGGGTTGAGTTATAAATTGGGTTATATGGCTATGTTTGCGAAACATTGGAAAAATGTGATATTTTGTGAATATATGCTAGTTGTTCATAATGATAGTTTTGTTGTGGATCCCTTTTCATATGCCAAACCACCTATGTTCAATTTGATTCACGTTTGATATCATTTTATATGCAAGTTTGGGTGTAGATTATATGCTAGTTTCTATATGAATTGTACAAAAGTTTACATGTGAATCAAATAAAGTGACTATATGCAAGTTTAGGTAGAGATTGAACTCACATATATGCAAGTTTACACCTTTAAATTTAGATCTATGATGTACATAGTTTTATGCAAGTTTGTGACTATGGCCTATGCAAGTTTTGGGTGAAAACTATATTCATATATGCAAGTTTTAGGTGAAAAACTATATTATATATATGCAAGTTCACACCTTTAGGCCTATATTTAGATTCATGACAATAACAAGCTTATGCTAGATATGTTGTAATCCTTATTTGCAAGATTAGATCCATTTTGTGTGTTATGCAAATTTGCGATGTTTCTTCCCTTTTTATGTGTTAGACTAATTGCTAGTCTAATATATGTACATATCATGATAAGCGAACGACCAACGTGGGGACGATGGGGGTAATATTGAATATACACATATTGAGAATTAGCATAAATGGCCTTAAAAAGGCACATAATTAATTTAAGGCATAAATTAGAAAAACTGGTATTTATGGACATAATTTAGGTGACAATTATGGATATAAGTATATTTGGAATTTATTGACAAATTTGAATAGGGATATTAATCCAATTTAGGGTTAAATGAAGATGTGTAATAATAAACCGCCTAAGACACGAGGTTAGACTCGTTTGTGGTGTAAGACTGCTTGGACCGTCCGGCAAATCCAGCAGCCATAAATGTCAGTCTAATGTGAGAGGTAAAAGGCATGAATTAAATGCGTAACAGTTGTAAAGACACGAGGTTAGGCTCATTTGTGGTGTAAGACTGCCCGGACCCGCCCAGCAAATCCATCTGCCACAAATGCCTGTCTAATGTGGGAGGTCTTTACAAGGTTGCGGTGTTAATGAATTAAGAAACACTTAACCAGATAAACATGTGGTGGGACATGAGGGGGTTAAGTGGGTGCTTTGGGTGGCATGTGAAATTAAGAAGGTGCCTTGGGTGGCATGCAAAATACGATTAGATGCACTTAACCAAGATTGAAACATGTAAGAAGACATGAATAAGAATGGGGTTAAGTGGGGAAAAACCTTATAAGAACCAAGCATAGGTGGAAAGCTTATGTCATGCATGGGGGCCCTTTTCAAACCAGTAACCCATTAAGTATCATTGTGGGCTCGACCCAAGTCGAGGACGGGACACGAGTACTGGGTTTGATTGTAAGAGGTCAAAACGGGTTAGCGATGGCAACGCAAATCCAACGGGGTCATATGTGTTGTGGGCCCAGGCTGGTAGGTAAGACGTTGCTGCATCATGTAGATATAAGCCATGCATTTTTGGTGGTATCGGGTTGCTACTTTGGGGTGTGATACACCCCACTGTGGGGCCAGCACGGGTATCTACGAGATAGGGAGCCGATCGAATGGGGGTAGTGGGTACACCTAGTGGAGATAGGGGCAGACGACACCTATGAAGGCAGCTAGGGGTACACGAAACTACCATTATCATTATTAAGTTCTATAGGCAGGATCAACTATTAGGGTGTTTGGTGTGGTGTGGTGTAGTAATTATCCTATAGTGATTAGGTACGCCTTTAACGTTATCTTTGTTCATCTGATTTCCTTTGTTTGCTTTGTCATACCCATTTGTTCACAGTCATTTCCTTATTTTCTAGCTTGTGCCTTATCCTAGTTACTTAATGATTATATTGTTAAAGTTATTGCACTCGCCAGACTTTATGTCTGACCCCCCCTTTGTTTCCACCTCTTTTCTCCCTCCCCCCCCCCCCCCACTAGGTGCTCAGGGTGGGACTAGTACTAGTGGAGCTTGATTTGGACAGCCTTATCTCTTTCTTTTGGAAGTTGCTTGGATTGCTGAAGTAAAAGTTCAGCCTATCTTATTTATGGCTATTTTATGTTGGGGTTATGTCTTTCATTTTATGTACTCTGATTTAGTCAAGATGGATATTATGTACTTGACTCTAGTATTTGGTTTTTGATGATGTAATCAAACTTATTTGTTTACCGCTACAATGAATGAAGTTTTAAATTTTTAAGTACTGTTTTATATCTGTCTTGTTGTTAAGTTTCTGTTCTATACACACTTAAAATGCTCCATAGAAGTTAATGCATTCCCTTTGTGAGTGACATTAATGTACGTGGCGTGTCACATGTAGTATCAGAGCTGAAGGTTACCAGAACAGCTAAGATATTTTGAAAAACTATTTTTCAAAAAGCATTTTATAAAGAAATACTTTCAAAAGTATGTTTTAAGGAGAATATCTTCAAGAGAAAGGTTTATTTTAAAAACATAACCCCAAGAGCCATATATCTTTCTTTCGAATTCTTCGTTTGAATCTCTTCATTTTCTTTTCAGCATGTCTGGAATTCCCGAGATACCCGAGGGGATACCGTTACATGGATGGTTTAGAAGGTATCTAGAAGCTAGGGCCCATGTTGTAGGCCCAGCAAATGCTCCTCCTCCTCCCCATGTTGACCCTTTCGCAAAGATATGCAAGGACTTTAGGCAATGGGTGAGAAACCTTTTCACAGATTGGAGATGTTTGTTGAAGCTCGAAATTGGCTAAAGGAGGTGGAAGAATTGTTTGGAATCTTTGAGGTAGAAGATGGAAGAAAGGTCCAGTTAGCTGCCTGGCTAATGAAGGATGAGGCCTCGTTTTGGTGGGAGGTCACTAATGGGGAGCGTCCAGTTGATACATGGCCGGATTTTAGGCGTAGGTTTGAGGTAAAGTTTCTCTCACGGGATGAAGAGAATCTATACATGGAAAGGTTTTTGGCATTGAGGCAGAGAAATCTATCAGTGAAAGAATACGTCAACAAGTTCAACCAGTTGGCGAGATTTGGCTTGGACTTGGTGAATACACCTGAAAAGAAAGCCCTGAGATTTGTTAAGGGTTTGAACGAGCCGCTACATGGGTTAGCTATGACCCACATCCCTATGGGGGCCACCTTTGAGAGACTAGTTGACATGACACTTATGCATGAAGAGGAGAAAGGCGCCAATGCTAATAAGGCACCTGAGAAGAAAGGAGATCAAAAGAAACCACAACAGCAACAGCAGAACAAGAAGGGTGGTAAAGACAACAATGGTAAGGGAAAGAAAAGATGCTTTAACTGTGGGACACCAGGCCATCTAAGCAAAGACTGTAGAAAGAAGAAGAAGAAGACTGGTTGTTTCCACTGTGGCGAGGTAGGACATCTGATTAAGGACTGCCCAAAGAAAGGGAAGAGGGCAGGGCCTACCTCTGGAGGGCAGATTCAGGCTCACATGGCACCAGGGCAGGCAAGGTGGCAGGTCCAGGCTCTCGTGGTCCCACCGCTGCAAGAACGAGGTAGAGCAATTTCTGTTGAAAGTTTAGTTTATCTTTTCGATCATCCTGTTCGCACACTCTTTGATTCTGACGCATCGCACTCTTTTATATCCACTGCTTTAGTTGAGACACTACACCTAAACACCAGTATAGTAGAGGATCCCTTAGTTGTTTCAAATCCAATTGGGGGCTCAGCCTATTTATCGATGATTTGTTTGGATTTGGAAATTTCTATACTTAGCGTTGGGTTTAGATGTGATGCTTATGTTTTTGGCTTTACGGGCTATGGGTTAATTTTGGGCATGGATTGGCTATCCAGTAATCGAGCCGTCCTAGATTGTGAAAAGAGAGAGGTTAGGCTTATGACTCGCTTGGGCAACACTCTCGAAATCTCTTGTAATCCCATGAATTTTGTTATGCTAAGTTATCTAGAATCGCTTGACGCGTCTGTTGAGAATTTGCAGTCTGTTAGAGTGGTCCGTGAATACTTGGATGTCTTCAATGAATTTCTAGGTTTACCCCCGAGGCGTGAGATAGACTTTTGAATATACTTAGTAGATAATGCAAAGCCAGTTGCATTACCAGTGCGCCATATGGCTCCGAGAGAGTGAAGAGAACTCAGTAAGCAAGTGAAAGAGTTGCTTGAGAAGGGGTTCATAAGAAGAAGTATTTCGGAGTAGGGTGCTCCAGTCGTTTTTGCTACAAAAGTTGATTGTTCACTTAGATTGTGCGTGGACTATAGAGAGCTGAATAAGCTAACAAAGAAGAACATACACCCGTTACCGAGGATAGACGATTTATTCGATCAGTTGGTGGAAGCTTCGATCTTCTCGCAACTGGATTTGGCTACAGGGTTTCATCAGCTAAGGGTGGCTGAAGATAGAATCGATGAGACTGCATTTTGAACTCCTGACGGTTTCTTCGAGTGGCTCGTCATGCCTTTTGGTTTGACGAATGCACCTGCATACTTTGTTGACTTAATGAGTAGGGTGTCTAGGGAGTTTCTGAACAAGTTTGTGGTAGTCTTTGTAGACGACATTCTGGTTTTCTCTAAAAATGAAGAAAAGCATGCCCTACATCTTAGGGAAATATTAGAGAACCTACGAGCACATCAGCTAAAAGCTAAGTTCTCCAAGTGCCATTTTTGGAGAAAAGAAGTGAGGTTCTTAGGACATGTGGTCTCTAAGGAAGGGATAACTGTGGATCCCGCTAAGGTAGTGGCAATTCAAGATTGGAAAACGCCTAAGAACGCAACCGAAGTAAGGAGCTTATTAGGGCAGGCTGGCTATTATTGGAAGTTCAGTAAGGACTTCACCAAGTTATGAGCCCCTCTCACTCGATTAACGAAGAAGAATTTGACTTTTACTTGGGACGTTGACTGTGACAATGCTTTCCAACGTCTGAAGAGAGCTTTGACGACAGCTCCAGTTTTAGTTTTGCCAGATGGGAGTAAGGCATTCACTGTATATACCGATGCTTGCGGGACAGGGCTTGGCGCAGTTTTAAAGCAAGAGGGAAGGGTGATATGTTATGATGGA
Organism: Allium sativum; assembly: GCA_030737875.1. Lineage (NCBI taxonomy): Eukaryota > Viridiplantae > Streptophyta > Magnoliopsida > Asparagales > Amaryllidaceae > Allium > Allium sativum. The sequence goes on along the minus strand of CM060921.1, from coordinate 289,701,669 downwards.
AGACAGTTGAAAACCCACTAGAAAAATTACCCTACCCACGACTTGGAGTTGGCGGCCATAGTTTTTGCGCTTAAGTCGTGGCGTCATTATTTGCTTGGCGAAAGGTTTGAGTTGTATACAGACCATAAGTCGCTAAAGTATTTATTCTCTCAGAAGGACCTAAACTTGAGGCAACAAAGATGGATGGAGTTTTTGGCATCCTACGATTTTGAGATCGCATATACCCCTGGCAAGGGTAACATTGTAGCTGACGCCTTAAGTAGAAAGAAGTTAACTTTATGTCCTTTGTTTGTAGAGCGGCAGAGTTTGGAGTATATATCTTCCTTTGACTTCAGACCCTCTGTCGATTATGTACCCGGATTGTTGGCATCATTAGAGGTGCAACCTACACTTTTGGGTCGAGTTGGAGAGGCACAGCGAAACGACCCACAATTGGTTGAGATAGTAGGCAAGCTTATAGGAAGGGAGTCCTCAAGACATCTTGATAGATATGCGATAGATGAAAGAGTTTGGCTACGTAGAGATGGAAGACTTTGCGTACCATAAGACGAAAGTTTGAAGAAGGCAATTCTTGAAGACTCACATCGTTCTAAGATGACCATATATCCCGGTGGTGATAAGATGTATAGGGATATGAAGCGAGTTTTCTTTTGGTCCAGAATGAAGAAGGACGTGGCCGAGTTCGTTTCTAGATGCTTTGTGTGCAAGCAAGTCAAGGTGGAGCAAAAGAAGCCCGGAGGTTTTTACCATCCCTTAGAGATTCCTCTTTGGAAATGGGAAAGAGTTTCCATGGATTTTGTAGATGGGTTACCAAGATCGAGGAAGGGTAATACGGGGATTTGGGTAATTGTAGACCGACTTACTAAAAGTGCCCATTTTATTCCCTTTAAAAGTAGAAGGACCGCCGCATGGTTAGCATCTGTTTACCTTCGAGAGATAGTCCGTTTGCACGGCATACCCTCCAGCATTGTGAGCGATAGAGATCCTATTTTCAAAAGCGAATTTTGGAAGAGCTTACAAGAGGCGGTTGGAATGCAATTATGCTTAAGTACCACTTATCATCCTCAGATGGACGGCCAGACCGAGAGGGTGAATCGAATACTAGAAGACCTTCTGAGGATATGCATTCTAGACTTTGGAGGAACATGGGAAGAACACCTTCCACTAGTAGAGTTCGCCTATAATAATAGTTTTCAGGCTAGCATTGGCATGGAACCTTTTGAGGCTCTTTATGGACGACCGTGTCGATCACCTATATGTTGGTGGGAATCCACGGATAAGGTTTTGCTCGGACCCGACATGATTAGGGAGACTTCGGAGAAGATAGACCTGATTCGATGGCGAATGAAGACGGCACAGGACCGACAGAAGTCATATGCTGATAAGAGACGAACCGATCTTGAGTTCAATGTTGGGGACATGGTTTTTATTAAGGTGTCACCGTTGAGAAACGTAATCCGCTTTGGATCGGTAGGGAAGTTGGCACCAAGGTTCGTAGGACCCTTTCTAATTACAGAGGATTGGGCAAAGGGCGTACAGGGTAAAGTTACCAGAGAAGCTCAGCGGAGTTCATGACGTGTTTCCCGTTTCACATTTGCGTAAGTGTTTGCACGATACGGCGGAAGTGGTAGAGCCGAGCACGCCCGAAGAAGTGGAAGTAGAGCGCAATGTCACGATCAGACGAGCTCCTATATGCATTCTTGGATCAGAGGTCAAAAATCTTCGCAACAAAGAGGTCAAGTTGGTCAAAGTGTAATGGGGAGATGACCAAAGAGACGCGACTTGGGAGACGGAAGATAAGATGCGTATGCTGTACCCTTTCCTTTTTTAGGGTATGTTTTAATTTCTCCTCTTTCTACCGCTTTGTTGATACTTGTCCTATCTTTTAGTATTATCTTTGCGATGACATCTTCGATCTTTAGTTAGGAAGAACCCTATGGTTGAAACATGTGTTTGAGACGTGTTATGTCTGATGGATGCAAATGGATGCAAGTGGTTGCTAGTGGTTGCTCGTGGATGCATATACACACACTTTAGGCACTAGATCGGCTCAATCACCTTCATGTTGCATATAAATGTGTGTGCATATTTAAATTAATGGATGTATAATGATTGTGTTATCATATGGATGTTGCATTTTGATGAATGGTTGTGCACACATGTTGAAATAATATGTATCGATAAAATTCTTTCGCATACATAATGGACGCATAACACTATCATGATTTGCGTTAAGGAGGTCAACTCAATTAGTAGACTGCCTGATTTAGCATTAGATAAGGAACATATACACACACTTCTAGCATATGTTCATACAACATTAGAAACTTTGTAAGGACAATGGATGCCTGTGTTTGATGGTTGAGTAGATGGACGATTGGACGTTAGGATATGCATTCTCCTTAACTTGGAGATTTCGAGGGCAAAATCCTTTAAGGAGGGGAGATTGTAACACCCCGTAATTTTAAATATTAAAATTAAAGAATAATTAATTTTAAGTGTAAGAATCAAGGGAAACAGGTTACGCCATTTTGTTCGTCTTGGAATTTTGGTTGAAATAGAGTCCGAGTTTGCGTAAATTGGACTTCGTATGAAGAAGTTATGTCTGTCGGAAGTTTACAGAAAATTCAAATAAATTCAAACAGCTCAAAACAGATTCAAAATTCAAATCAGAACTCAGAAGCGGGCTGGGCGGGAAAATTCCCGCCCAAGACCCAGGTCGACCAGGGGGTCGACCCTAGTGTCGACCTCCCCCTACAGGTCGACCTGGGGGTCGACCTAGGGGTCGACCTGGGGGTCGACCTGGGGGTCGACCTAGGGGTCGACCTGCCCCCCCGGCAGATCTGAGTGATGATGATTTTGTGACTCAGTGCTGGGCTGAGGTGTCACTCTATCTTGACTGGATGGTCTTGATTGATTCTAGGTTGATCGGATGGCCTAAATTAATCCTAAAATTCTATATAAACACATGTAGACTCAAACCCTAAAACCAAATAAAAATTAGAACCATGGCCGTCATGCTATCACCTTGCAACCTAGAGTAGCCGCCACCAACTAGAGAGAAAGTGAAGCTAATCAACTCAATTCAACTCAAATTTATAACAACAACAACGAATTTGTCTACTTCAAGGGCGAGCTAAATCAATTTTAGAACTCAGATTCCAGAACTCAAGACCTTCTTTGAGTTGTGAGTTCAATTTCTTTAATAAGATAATTAATAAGATAATTGGATTGAGTTATAAATGGGGTTATACGGTTAAATTTGTGAAACATTGGAAAAATGTGATATTTTGTGAATATATGCTAGTTGTTCGTAATGATAGTTTTGTTGTGGATTCCTTTTCATATGCCAAACCACCTATGTTCAATTTGATTCACATTTGATATCATTTTATATGCAAGTTTGGGTGTAGATTATATGCTATTTTCTATATGAATTGTACACAAGTTTACATGTGAGTCAAATAAAGTGACTATATGCAAGTTTAGGTAGAGATTGAATTCACATATATGCAAGTTTACACCTTTAGATTTAGATCTATAATGTACATAGTTTTATGCAAGTTTGTGACTATGGCCTATGCAAGTTTTGGGTGAAAACTATATTCATATATGCAAGTTTTAGGTGAAAAATTATATTATATATATATATATATAAGTTCACACCTTTAGGCCTATATTTAGATTCATGACAATAACAAGCTTATGCTAAATATGTTGTAATCCTTATTTGCAAGATTAGATCTATTTTGTGTGTTATGCAAATTTGCGATGTTTCTTCCCTTTTTATGTGTTAGAATAATTGCTAGTCTAATATATGTACATATCATGATAAGCGAACGACCAACGTGGGAATGATGGGGGTAATATTGAATATACACATATTGAGAATTGGCATAAATGGCCTTAAAAAGGCACATAATTAATTTAAGACACAAATTAGAAAAATGGTATTTATGGACATAATTTAGGTGACAATTATGGACATAAGTATATTTGGAATTTATTGACAAATTTGAATAGGGATATTAATCCAATTTGGGGTTAAATGAAGATGTGTAATAATAAACCGCCTAAGACACGAGGTTATACTCGTTTGTGGTGTAAGACTGCCCGGACCCGCCCGGCAAATCCAGCAGCCACAAATGCCAGTCTAATATGAGAGGTCAAAGGCATGAATTAAATGCGTAACAGTTGTAAAGACACGAGGTTAGGCTCGTTTGTGGTGTAAGACTGGCCGGACCCGCCCAGCAAATCCAACTGCCACAAATGCCAGTCTAATGTGGGAGGTCTTTACAAGGTTACGGTGTTAATGAATTAAGAAACACTTAACCAGATAAACATGTGGTGGGACATGAGGGAGTTAAGTGGGTGCTTTGGGTGGCATGTGAAATTAAGAAGGTGCCTTGGGTGGCATGTAAAATACGATTAGATGCACTTAACCAAGATTGAAACATGTAAGAAGACATGAATAAGAATGGGGTTAAGTGGGGAAAAACCTTAGAAGAACCAAGCATAGGTGGAAAGCTTATGTCATGCATGGGGGCCCTTTTCAAACCTGTAACCCATTAAGTATCTTTGTGGGCTCGACCCAAGTCGAGGATGGGACACGCGTACTGGGTTTGATTGTAAGAGGTCAAAATGGGTTAGCGGTGGCAATGCAAGTCCAATGGGGTCGTATGCGTTGTGGTCCCGGGCGGATAGGTAAGACGTTGTTGCATCATGTAGATATAAGCCATGCATTTTTGGTGGTATCGGGTTGCCACTTTGGGGAGTGATACACCCCACTGTGGGGCCATCACGGGTATCTACGAGTTAGGGAGCCGATCGAATGGGGCTAGTTGGTACACCTAGTGGAGATAGGGGCAGACGACACCTATGAAGGCAGCTAGGGGTACACGAAACTACCATTATCATTATTAAGTTCTGTAGGCGGGATCAACTTTTAGGGTGTTTGGTGTGGTGCAGTGTAGTAATTATCCTATAGTGATTAGGTACGCCTTTAACGTTATTTTTGTTCATTTGATTTCCTTTCTTTGCTTTGTCATACCCATTTGTTCATAGTCATTTCCTTATTTTCCAGCTTATGCCTTATTCTAGTTACTTAATGATTATATTGTTAAAGTTATTGCACTCGCCAGACTTTATGTCTGACCCCCCTTTGTTTCCACCTCTTTTCTCCCTTCCCCCCCCCCCACTAGGTGCTCAGTGTGGGACTAGTACTAGTGGAGCTTGATTTGGACAGCCTTATCTCTTTCTTTTGGAAGTTGCTTGGATCGCTGAAGTAAAAGTTCAGTCTATCTTATTTATGGCTATTTTATGTTGGGGTTATGTCTTTCATTTTATGTACTCTGATTTAGTCAAGATGGATATTATGTACTTGACTCTAGTCTTTGGTGTTTGATGATGTAATCAAACTTATTTGTTTACCGCTACAATGAATGAAGTTTTAAATTTTTAAGTACTATTTTATATCTGTCTTGTTGTTAAGTTTCTGTTCTATACACACTTAAAACGCTCCATAGAAGTTAATGCATTCCCTTTGTGAGTGACATTAATGGGCGTGGGGTGTCACATGATTAATGAGTTAATTACATTTCTAATTCCCTTCTTCTTTGTTATTCATCGTTCCAAGCTCTTCATGACATAAACCAAAACCATCTTCCATCCTAGGCCTAGAATCTGCCACCTCCACAGTCCACTTGAAGTCGATCCAAAACCGCCGTGATGCTCACCGTCCAGACCTCTTCATAATTTGCTTTGGAACCTTATTAAATCATTGCGTGTGGAAGGAGAAAAAGAGGGAAGAAGAAGAAAGCTTGCCGGCCATTGAAAGAATAAGAGGCGGCAGCTGATGTTTTGTAATTATGAACAGGTTTAGAGAAGTTTTGGATGTTATATAGTGGAGCAAATATATATATATATATATATTGTTATATATTTGATTTTTATCCCTCACTTGTCTCTACATAAGTAGTAAGTTACAAATGAAATAAATTAGCTGACTAGGTAGGTGTTAATCTAATCAATGTTTATCTCCTATTCAAAAAATCAAAAGAAAAACATAGGGAAAGGGAAAACGAGAATGTAAATAATGCATGATTTATTGTTTAATGCCAATTGTTAGAAAGTTTATAACTTCGTTTGCATGTAAATGTTAATATTTAACAAATGTACATTTTCTACTTCTGAAACGTTTTTATTATGTTAAAAAGTTTTATCAAACTATGAATCCCTTTTTAATGAATCATTTTTTACATTAAAAATATAATTTATAATGTGAACACAATTTATTATACAATGAATCTTTTTCTAATGTATCAATTACACTAAATATGTAAATTTTAACGTCAAAACATTTTTTTTATTACACAATGAATCTGTTTTAATGATTCATTTACATTAAAAATGAAAATTTTAATGCTAACACATTTCAAACAATGAATCTCTTTTATGTTAAAAATGAAAATTTTAACGTAAACATATCTAATCAAACTTTAATCTTTTTATTCTTTTTATTTTATTAAAATTCCAAATGTAAATAGCAATGAAAGAGAGGGAGAATAAACGGAAAGAAATGAATACAAGATTAATCCTAATTGTTAGAAATTAGGACTAACGTTACAGTATTAAATATTTTTGTTAGAAATGAATGTTTACAACTTTCCACATTTCAAAAATTAACTAATTAGTGAAGGTTTGGAGCATGTAATCTACGTTTTGAATTTCTAAAAGTTACATTTTGAATTGACAGGGGAAATATTTAAGAGGACAGCCAAAGATATATACATATATATATATATATATATATATATATTGTTAGAATTTATTTCATTTAAAACCTACACATTATTTTCAATCAATATTTCAACATAAATTAATAAATGTTGTTAAAGTTCCTAAGGCATTTTTTTGGCATGTAATTAAAAGATTGTTGGACTTTAAGGACAACATCCTTGCTATTAACATTTAATTGAGGAAATATTCTAAAGTTATTTTTCTTTCTCTTTGTATATTTAGAATGCGCATTAATCAAGCGCCTACATGAGTGATGTCAATCAACATTTAAATCTTAGGATTTAGGCTTTCCATCACTAAACGTAATCTTATATCAACAAACTTAAATTAAATATAACTTTAATCATTTAATCTTCAAATTTAATTCAATCTTTTAAGAACAAATTAAATTGAACAAATTAGAAATTCGAGCATAAATCTCTACGTTCAAATCCTAATTCAAACTTATAATCTCAAATTGAACTTCATGTGTTATTACATAGATAACATTAGAAGTTTTACGGTGTTATTATATTTTATATTTTTTTATAATTTAATTTAATAATAGATTTTTTTAATATTCCGACGCATTTTCTATTTAAAATTTCTTAAAATAAATTTTTAAATTGGTTTTGACTTTCTGGGTTATTACAGCTGCCATAATGATGGTACAAAAGTAAACTGCTAAAGCCAAGGGCAAAAGGCAAGAAAAAGTAACTCAAGATGACTTCTAATAAGACCAATTTCAAAAAGGCATCAAAACCTAAAGAAGGGGTTCCCAAAGAGGGCGATTGTCAATACTGTGAAAGTCGAATCATTGGAAGCACAATGATTATGCTTACTTGGAAGATCTAAAGAAGAAGAAGAAGAAGAAGAATGGAAGTTTGACTTTGCCCAATTCAGGTATAGTTTTATATATGTCAATCTATCTACTTCTACATCTTGTGTATTAGATACTGGATGTGGATCACATATTTGTGTCAATTTGCAGGAAATGCAAAATAATAGGAATTTGCCAGAAAGAGAAGTGGATTTTACGAGTGAAAAATGGAGCAAGTGTTGTCGCATTATCCATGGGAAGTTACCACTTATCTTTACCTACTGGATTAATTTTAGAATTAGAGAATTGTTATTTTGTGCCTTCCATTAGAAAAAATATTTCTGTGTCTGCTTTGGACAAGCTAGGATTTTCATTTATAATAAAAGGTAGTTGCTGTTCATTTTATTTAAATGAGATATTTTATGGAAATGCACAGTTAGTTAATTGTCTCTATATTCTTAATTTTGATGTGCTAGTTTATAATATTAATACCAAAAGGATTAAATCTAATGATTTAAATCCAACATACCTTTGGCATTGTCGTTTAGGCCATATAAACGAGAAACGCATATCAAAACTCCATAAAGATGGAATTTTGAATTCATTTGATTTTGAATCATATGAAGAATGCAAATCTTGTTTATTATGCAAGATAACAAAAGCTCCTTTCACTAGACACAGTGAATGGGCTAATGGTGTATTGGTCCTTATACATAGTGATGAATGTGGACCAATGAGTACATCAGCTAGAGGTGGGTTTTATTACTTCATTACATTTACTGATGATTTCAGTAGATATGGATATGTGTATCTTATGAGACACAAATCAAAATCCTTTGAAAAGTTCAAGAATTAATGAATGAAGTTCAAAACCAACTTGGTAAGAATATAAAAACTCATTCGAACAAATCGAGGAGGAGAATATTTAGCCAAAAGTTTAATGACTATCTAAAAGAGTGTAGAATCGTATCACAACTCACCCCATTGGGAGCACCACAATGGAATGGTGTTTCCGAAAGGAGAAATCACACCTTAATGATGAGTCATATAGATCTTTCAATAAGTTTTTAGGGTTATGCCCGTACAACCGCTGCATTCATACTTAATCAAGTTCCCACTAAAACGGTTTTGAAGACACCATATCAGATTTGGACTGGGAGATATCCCAATGTCTCTTTTATGAGGATTTGAGGATGTGATCTTTTGTTAAGCATCATGCCTCTGGCAAGCTCAGACCAAAATCAGGTAAGTGTTATTTTGTTGAATATCCAAAGGAAACAAAAGGATATTTTTTCCACTAACCTTCAGAGCATAAAGTGTTTATTGATCGAACTGTTATTTTTATGGAAAGAGGTCTAGTCTCTAAAAGTACCAATGGGAATAAAGTAGAACTCGAAGAAAATTCGAGAACCATGAGATATTATTGAACCTGAACTTGAAATTGAGCAAGAACTACAATCTGTTGTGGAAACCGGATCCGCTCAAATTGCACAAAATGTTCGTAGATCTGGTAGAATATGTCATGAGCCTGATAGATATTTTGGATACCTAATAATTCAAATAGGAGACGTAATGCTCATAGATCAAGATGAGCCCACTTCTTACCAAGATGCAATGAATGGACCAAAATATGAGAAATAGCTTGAAGCCATGAAATATGAAATGGATTCCATGTACACCAACCAAGTGTGGGCTCTTGTTAATCCAGCTAATGGGGTAAAATCAATTCGGTGTAAATGGGTTTTCAAGAAGAAAACTAACATGGATGGTAGAGTACAGACCTATAAAGGCCGATTGGTGGCAAAAGTTTTCAGAAAAGTTCAAGGAGTTGACTATGATGAAATCTTATCCCTGGTGGCAACGGTTAAGTCCATTAGGATTATGTTGTTAATAGCAGCCTTTTACGATTACGAAATCTAACAGATGGATGTCAAAACCGCACTCCTTAATGGGAATCTTATAAAGGATGTGTACATGACACGACCTGAAGGTTTTGTCAATCCAAAGGATGCTAGAAAAGTATGTAAACTGCATTGATCCATATATGGATCAAAACAAGCATCTTGGAGTTGGAATCTTCATTTTGATGAAATAGTCAAAGAGTCTGGTTTCATTAAGAACGAAGATGAACCTTGTGTATACAAGAAAATTAGTGGGAGTAAAATAATATTCCTAGTATTATATGTTGATGACATATTACTTATTGGGAATGATGTTAATTCATTACAAGCGGTGAAGACATGGTTAGGGAAAAAATTTCTCAATGAAAGACTTAGGCGAGGCAACCTATATTTTGGGTATTAAGATCTATAGAGATCGATCAAGGAAGTTAATAGGCCTAAGTCAGAATACACACATTGATAAAGTGCTGAAAATATTTAGCATTCAAGAGGCAAAGAAAGGATACATACCCATGCCACATGGTATATCACTTTCTAAGTCCCAATGTCCTAAGTCATCAGATGATAAGGAACACATGAAAAATATCCCTTACGCTTCGAAAATTGGATCAATCATGCATGTAATGTTGTGTACTTGTCTATATGTCTCTTACGCTTTAAGTATGACAAGTAGATTCCAATCAGATCCAGGTTAAAGTCACTGGATAGTAGTCAAGAACATTCTTAAGTACATGAAAAGGACTAAAGACTCAATCTTGATATATGGAGGTGAAGAGGAATTAATTGTAAAAGGTTACATAGACGCCGGTTTCCAGACTGATAAAGATGACTACATTCACAGTCAGGTTATGTGTTTTACCTGAATGGTGCTACTGTTAGCTGGAAAAGTTCAATGCAAGAAAAAGTCGTTGATTCGACTATGAAGGCTGAATAAATTGTTGCTTCTGATGCTGCTAAGGAGGGTCTTTAGATTAATAAATTCATCACTGAACTTTATGTTGTTCCGTCCATTGTTGATTGAATGGATCTTTATTGTGACAACAATGGGGCCATTGCTCCGGCTAAGGAACCTAGATCACATTAACGACCCAAACACATACTTCAGCGATACCATCTCATCTGTGAAATTGTTGACAGAAGAGATATGCATATCTGCATCTAAAACGAAGATATTTTTTAGTACCTCCACAACTAATTCTGTGACATCCCACGTCCATTTATGTCACTCTTTATCAGAATGCACTAAGTTTCCTGAAGTGTTATAGGTAAACAGAAACAGAAACATCACAAGATAGACATAAAATAACAGTGGAATTAAAACTTTATTAAATAGAAAAGCTTCCTGGTACAAACCCAATTACATAATAAGCTTAAAATATTGAAAACTCACTTTATCAACATAAAACTTCTGTCTTGTACCAAAATCAACATCAGAGTACAATAATACGTAAAAAGAGCATAATCCCCAAAATATAGCCATAGTAAGGAAGATGCAAAATCAAGTGGTACATCTAAGCAGCTCTAAGTAGAATGAAAGAAGAAAACTGATCAAGCTTGAGTATCCCCACCCTGAGAACCTTGGGGAAGGTGGGGGGGGGGACGGAAGAGAGAGAAGAGGAAACAAAATGGGTCAGACATAAAGTCTAGCGAGTCCAGTTACTTTTAGCATATAAATTAGTAAAAGCATCATGACAGGCATATAAACTGGAGAGGGAGATAACGGTGTCATAAGGCAGGTATAACAAGGTAAACATGATAAACAGAATAGAATACATTGCGCTTCTCCAATACTTTTCTCTGCACCAACACTAGCATAACAGAACAAGATTATCCCAACAAGTACAAGATGATAGATTTAGGTGTACTTCTAGTGAGAGGTTTTACCCCATACAATAACACGTAGCCCAACAGAACTAACAGGTGGTACCCCCAACGATAATAACGGACTCCTAAACAAAGAAGACTAGATGTACCCTAATTACTACCCCCAATTGATCATCTCCCTAACTCGTATATACCATGTGTTGGTCCCATAGGATGTATCACTTCCTAAAGTAGCAACCCCGATGTTTACAAGATGCACAACCATATCTACAGGTTTCATGGTGTCTTGTCATCCTCCCTAGAATCCGGACCCATGCACACACATGACCCCATGGAAATGTGGCGCCTACACCATCCCTTTGATGGACCTCTTACAACCAACTCGGTAAGCGTGCCCTGACCCCGACCTAGTTCGAGGTTCTCCGTTTGATACCAAGATAGGTTACTGACTGATATGTGTCCCACACACCGTATGATACAAGCTTCACCCTAGGCTTGCATCCTCACTACTACCCAACAGGTTAAGTTTGTCTTGTTTATATGTGTAACCCGTCCCTACATATTTAACAAGATCAGCTTAACCTCCCACTAATTGAAGCAAGTTTACTTAACCCCTACTTAAGTTGACAGGTTCATGTAACCCTCACCGATTCAAACAGGTTAAGTACCACAAGTTTATTACCATTCATTCATTTATGGTTATTAGTGCACTAGACCTCTCACATTAAGTCTACCACTTGTGGATGCTAGATATGTCGGTTGGATCTCGGCAGACTTCTACCACAAGTCAGACTGAACCTCATGTCATAACACCGTTATGTGTACATTTATGCACTCGACCCCTCACATTAGATTAACCACTTGTGGATGATGGATTTGCCGGGCGGTTCCAGGCAGGCTTCTACCACAAGTGTAATCTAACCTCATGTCTACGTGCGGTTACAGTTTCTAGTTATTGTAAATCTAGGCATGTTCATTACTAACCAATTTTCATGTTTATTATGCCACGAATCCCCATCTGATTCATGATACAAGTTATGCCCCAGATTAAAGTTTAGATCGAGGTATAGCTTATGCCCCCAAATCTCAATCATAATTACAACATAAGTTATGCCCCAATTTATCTTTCTCAACCATTCCCAATTTCTTGCGCTCGCGTATTTCAGCGATAGGCTTAGGTTTGAAGGTAGCCTGGATATAAAAACAAAAAGGGAAAAAGGGAGAGAAGAGAACAAGAATAGGCATAGTAAATCAAACTGGCATATGATGATAGAATTGGTCATACTAACAGAATATGCATACAGTGACATGATTAGGCAAACTAATAGAATAGGGATACCGTGAACATGCATTTGAGAACTGAGCAGTAAATTAGGTACACAAGTAATGGTAGATCTGTTATGATTCAGGTTACTAACAGGCATAGGCTTAGATTCAAACTTATAAACATTTCAAGATTACTTTTTAGATGTTTATATTTAGAAGCAACATAAACTCGCAGTGACTGGATCTAAAGGACAGAGGATTGATTGTAGATGTTGTAGCACAGATTCTTGAATATGTATAACTTGTTGTTGAAGAAGAATAGGCTGGTTCAAACTGAGTTTGGGCAGTACCTCGTTGTCTCCATTGTTTTTGGTGAATAAAAACAATGAGAATAAGGTCCTATATATAGCCTAAGGTCAACGAATCATGCTCGGAAATGCGTCCAAGTTCCAGGCAGGGATCTGGCCAGATCTCGGTGGGGTCGACCCCGGGGTCGACATAGGGCTCGACACACCCGTGGAGGGGTCGACCTATGGGTCGACACCCACAAAGGACAGGGTCAACCCCTAACAGGACGATTTCCTTCCCTTTTTACGCTTCGTGATTTTGATTTTCTAGGTTTGTTTATTTATATATATTATGCTTATATGTATACAAACTTCAAACCTTAATATCTTCTTTATGTGATGTCCGTTTTACGTAAACTTAGCGTCTATCTTAAACAGAATTCCAAAACGAACGCAATGGCGATGTCTGTTTTACTTAATTCCCAATATTCAATTAAGCATTACTTAGTTTATCATTATAGTGTTCTTTAAAATTACGGGGTGTTACAAATTCTCTTGTCATTTTACAAATACTTGGGTTTAAACAAGGAGAATTACGTATAAAGTATTAGGGAGTCCCACTTGTATCTGGTTACCTCCACTATTCTGAATGTAGCCCCTTAATCAAAAGGATGTAGTGTAAACTTCATGGATGGGAATCAAAGATGTTAAGTTTGCAGGCCGTGTAGAACTTCTTAATTCAATGATCAATTCAATTATTCTATACTAGCTTTCCATTTATCAAATACCTGAATTTACTCTAGATAAACTACCATCGTTTTATGCATATTTTTTTGGGGTGGAGCCTCTTATAAGGTAGCGTGGATAAAACTATGCAAGCCTAAATCCGAGGGTGAAATTAGCCTAAAACTTCTCCCAAAATTAAAAAGGCAGCATGCATAAAACTCCTTTCAAAATTTTTAAGCAAGTCTAGTTTATAGAGCAAATGGATGAGAGCTCACTATTGTTAGAAAAAAGAATTTTGGATCATGCCAATTGACAATAACTCCTCATCTTCTTCGAAATCAATACTTAGGTTAAGTTCGAACTTTAACCAATATTTCAACAAATTAACTGCAGATGAAAACAAAACTTCCCTATGGTTTGATCTAGGGATTAACTACAAATGCCTTGTTGACAAACTGGGTATTAATAGATTTTCCATAATCAATCGAAGCTCTGAACAGGTCAGCGTGATCATTTGTAATGGACAACTTTATCCTTCCTCACATCTTGCAATAAGAGAAATAGCAAATGAATTAAAAATAATCCCAATTCACTCAACTCACACATGTGACAATTATGAATGGGAAAAAGGAGTATTCTCTTTTCACAAAGCATAGGAGGCAATTCGACAACATAGTATCTCCAACCCAATTTATTCTATTATTTGGCATTTGAAAAATAGAAAATGTATGGCTTTAATTTCCTATTTGGCAACAATTAGTAAACTAAGTACCAAAGATCATTTATATAACTATGGCACAATATCGGACAATTTGTTCCCATTATATGAAAAAGGGCCTGAGTCAGTTTATCACCTATTCTTCCACTGTTAGTACGCTGCGTATCTTTGGTGTTCTATAAAATTGAAACTTCAACTTCATCCCGATACATTACCTACTCATTAAGAAGAAGTAATGCACTTTGTTTACTAAATTTAAAAACCATGACCAAATTTGAGACATATCTTGTGTAGCTTTTACATCGTCAATCTACTTCATTTGGCAGGAACGCATCTACAAAGTTTTTCGAGGGCGTTGTGTTCACTATACAACTAAGTTAAAGCATATAGAGAAGGAAATCACCTACCTCATTCGTAATAATGTTAGCAAGACCAGTCGCAGTGCTCAAAATGGTCAGATCATTGAGCGATAGGTAATTGATCTAAATAATAATAGTTAGTCATACTTTTGGAGATGATAATAATCGAAGATGCTGATGGACTGGGCCTATTTTAGGCTTATTAGTGGGATTTTGTTCATTTTATTTATTCTTTGCTTATGTAACTTTTGATTGTTTGGCAGTTTTTCTTTGTACACCAAATTTATTTGCTTTCTTTTTTCCTATAAGGCACCTATCAAGGTTAGGGGTTTACAGGGTTTTGATGAGGCATATAAAGGAGGTTTTTACTGGTATTTTCTATAAAGTGCACCAGTTTTCAAAAAAAATAGGGCGTTTATTTAAATACAAAATAAGACATAAAATCCAAACTGTTAGATTATTTTGTCTTTATGTGATGCATGGAAATCTAGGGGCAATTTGATGGTGAAGATTTTATGTCTCTCCATTTGTGTCTATATATTTGTGTTCAAATAGACTTTCCCATATATATATATATATACACGTACATATATTTGGTATTAATGTGGACCACCAAAAACACCAATCTATCTTAATATCATTTTTTTTACAAATTCTAAATTCAAGAAAATACCCTGAAGGACAAAATGAACAAAAAGTTGTTCCATAAGGACAAGGGGCTAAAATTTTGTCCATAAGGACAAATTTTATTGTAAAGGGAGGAATTATAGTGGGCCCCCGAATTCCACCCTTTACACTAAAGTTTGTCCTTATGGATAAAAATTTTCCCCCTTGTCCTTATGGAACAATTTTTTGGTCATTTTGTCCTTGAGGCTAAAAACCCCTTCTAAATTTCCCTCAAATTTTGGATCAAACATCAATTATCTTCTTGCAAATTCATTTTTTTTAATTAATTGGATCAAACTTCTTTTACCAATTCAATTTCCTCTTAAAAATTAAATTAGCTTCTTTTAAAATTTTCCTCTATGAATATTATAAACTTCTAATATCACTTAAACGTAGAATCCAACAAATTAACCTCCTAAAATATTATTGAATATATAAGTCACTTAATTATATGATCTAACAAATTAACTTGATTTATAAATACTACAAAATCCTATATCACTTAAAAATAAGATTTAATAGCTAATATTATTTTAAAAATTAATAATAAAACTACATTAACAAAAAAATAGATACTGCAACCAAGGGTTAAAAATTCAGACGATGAATTAACATAAAAATTTGGCTTAATTTTTATGCAAATCGCTTGTTTTCAATATGTTAAATACATTCAATTTATAGAAAAACAATTCATACACTAAAGAAAGTTAAATTATAGAAAATTTTATGCTAGCGTGTACTATAAAAATGATGTCTATAGAAATTATAAAATCTTAATATCACAGATCTAATGCATAAATTTTCTTTACAAGCTTGGAAAGCTTCAACAAATCTTTTATCAAAACTTAACGTCACTAAAAAAATAAGATCTAATAAACAAAAATTCAAACTAACATAAAATATAGATGTTACCAATTGAAAGTAAGAATTTAAACTAACTGTTTCATCATTAATGCCTTAAACATATACAATTGTAGAAAAATAATTCATGCATCCATTCTATCATCACGCGCAGAGCTCGTGTCACGACGCTCGCATATATAATTTATTTTGTATTGCTATGACTATTTACCTAGTTTTGGTTGTGCGGTGATAAATATGTATGACAATGGCACTTGAGTGTTCGTGTGATACGTTGTTTTGCTCATAATGACTTTCGATGCTAAATCCTTTGGGAGAATGTAATCATCCATAATCATCATTTGATAATAAATTGTAACTATGTATTTAGTAGAATATTAAGCAAACCACTAATTTAAAAGATTTTTTTCAAAGATGAATGAATTATGACTCATGATCCGCTCCATTGAGTTTTAAGGAGTTTACATACCTAAATTATTTTTGAAATGAAATGTCTCTTTCTTCCCATTCATTTCACTTCTTCTTCTTTTGGTAGAAAGAAAACAATGGTTTTTCAGACTGTAAAACTTCATAAGTTCTACAAGTCTTAATGAAAGGATTTAAAAGGGATATTTAAATCTAAGTTAGATTTTTTTTTAACAAATCCATACCTTAAAGTTCACATTTAAGAGAAGAGTAAAGTTAGAATTTGGAAATCAAAAGAAATTCCAAAATTGGGTTTCCTTCGTAATTTGGATTTTTTTTATAGATTTTGGTTAGTGAAATCATCTCTATTAGTCATATGATCATGATATAAATACATCACGATAAATAATAAATATCAGTTTAGACTTCATTGATAAGTCTTTATTGGGGACAAGAAGACTTTATTCATGTTGCTAGTGCTCTTGACACATACATAAATCATATAAGTTGATGTGGTTTATTATGAATAGATTTATGTCTATTTAATTAATGATTTTGGTTATAGATATGAATGTTAAGTTGTGGTTCCATAATAGTTTATGTTGTAATTGAACGACGATATGGAGTTGAATTGGTTGACTGCATCCCTGGATGGTCCATTGAGTTGCCTAGGAAAGTTAATCATCCCATGATAGACAAATATATAAACTCAGGTACGAGACACAGAATCGAAATGGTAAATTGAGTTGTTATACATGAATGGTGCTGACATTGGTTCATTGTATCAAAGGTATTTGTCGCACCCATTCAAACGGCCAACGACTTATAAGAAAGGTGTGAATTTTTGTCAAACAATGTTTTTGCAACATATTTCAATGAAAAAGAGTTGCATGCCAAAGATGTTTAAGCGAAAGCAGCCATGTTAACTGCAACAACCGAAAATATAAGAATAACTAATTAAGAAAATTGAATATTAAAAGTTAACATTACGAAAATATAACGTTACAAGGTAATAAATAGAATTAATGGAAACATTCACAATACGTTATAAAAGAATAATAAATGGAGGAATAAAAGACTAACGTTATAACCCTAACATTAACAGCTAATATAAGAATTAATTTATAAATGTTAACATGTGCATTTCAATTTGAAAAGCTAATGCACGTCATAAAACACGAGTAATAAATTATGTTTATTGAAGGTTAAATAATAATTAATTAATTGATGAAATTATAAAATTAGTTTGTTAAATTGTTACAATTCAGCTACGGACGTTGCACCATTGTGTCCTTAGTGATTTTCTGGTCAATTTACTAATAAAGTTTGCAAGAATCGGAATTAAAACGAAAAAATTGTTGTAGAAATAAGTTTATATATGTATAGAGAAAAGTCTACTTAGACACAAAACATAGACATAATTGGTGACACAATGAATATTCACCATTGAATTCCCCCATAATTTCCAACTTTTCGTATAAAGACAAAATGACCCAACGGCTAGTACTCCTTCTTAATTTGTGCCAAATTTTATGTCCAAATAGTCGTCCTATAAATGTATATATATAGGAGTCAACCCCTAGGTTGACCCACGAAAGGTAGGGTCAACTCGCAATATAGGATGGGCGCAATTGCATCCGGATAAGTATTATATTTGAAAGTTTTTTTTCAGTCAATGTAGCCTATTATGGTGTGCTGATTTGAGCATCTGATGGTTCCAAATCTATCAGTGACGTGGTTGGCTTAGATTAAATCTAGAAATCCAACCATCTGAGATCCCTCAGCTACACTATAAATAGACCCATAAATCTTGCTATTTCCTCACAGCAAAATCTTTTCCCCTTTCTGGGCTCTCTTCTGAGACAAACCCGACCTAAATTTTTCTATGGAAAAGGTTTATTTAAATAATCTACTTAGAGTTGGGATTTGCAATAAACACAAAAAAAGAGCTTAGGACCACGGATAAGTGCAGTAATTACTTAGTTTATAAGTGGTTTAAACTTTGTGGTTTTTAATAGTTTTATTTACAATTTTTTAGAAGTTTATAGTACTTCTTTTCTGTAAGTAGTTTACTATTTTTATTGCAATTTATTTTATTTATTTAAGTATTGTAATTATTTTCTTTTTTTATAATTCCTTTTTATAAGTTTATTTTTCCAGACTATTTCCTTAGTAGTTATTTTAGTCTTTCTACAGCTATTTACATTTTTTAGAGCTCTAAATTATGGTTGAAATACAGTTTTTAATCCTCTTTCTGAGCGTGAAATAGAATAATAACATAAAGCTTCACAAATATGGATTAAATACGAAAAGAGGAATTATATTCATTGTAATAACCTATCGAAACAGATTTATATTAAAAAGAAATTATACTAAATTACGTAGATTTATAGAAACTTACAATGAATTATGACTAGCATTATAATTCATAAGACATAGAAATGTAAGCATGCTATTGTGATAATGTAGAATAAGAAAATCACAATAAAAAAAAGGAACAAAAAACCTTCATGATACTAGTATTATTATTACTCAATCAGGAACTGGGTCAATAGGTTGGGCTCAGATCTAGGATTTGGAAAAGAATAAAAAATACAGATTAGCAGCCAGGTCCATTCCGACGTCTCCCATTTCAGACATGATTTGATGATATCAGGGAGACTGGGCAGGCTTTGGTGGAACAATGGTTGTTAGAGGTCAATAGAATAAGATTGGATTGGGTGGCAAAACCACAGTTTGTTTGTGTTAGACCAAAAAGTGGTTCTAACACCCAAATTGACTAAAATCAAAATAAAATAAGATCAAAAGTAAAATGGAGACACAGAATTTATAGTGGTTCGGCGTTGAAAAGCCTACATCCACTTTGCAATCACTATTTTCGATGATATTGTTACAATTACAATGAGATATTCACTCAATTACTCTCATAACTCATACACAATCACTCAATTGTCTCAAAACAAATGTTGAAAGACGATTTGGATTATCTGGGAGTGCTGGAATTCGGTTTATGAAAGTGTTTGAACTCTCAAAGTGCCAAAAAGAAGATCCCTTTAATTGTCTCTAGGCGAGGTATTTATAGGTGAAAATTTAGTCAGAACCCGATCCGGGTCGGAGCCACGTGTCTTCCATCCCATCGTCCTCGGGTTCGGATGGATTCCAGTGCTGACAGCGCATCAGAGTAGTGGTCATCGTGGGTAGGAACTGGTCATAACCGCTCCGAATATTCAGGCGATCGTGGGGGGAAGTGATGTGGAATATGGGTTCGGTTCGGAGGAGCGTGCAGAAGGGGTTCGGATCGGGGCATCCGATCCGACCCGAACTAAGTTGAAACTAAGTCCTGATCCATTTTGCTCTGCTCCGTTCCGACCTGGTAGTAGCCCACCGATCTGACTGATGATAGCTCTCCGATCCGACTGGTGATAGCTCTTCGATCCGACTGGTGATAGCTCTCCGATCCGACCCGATGCTTTCTGAGAAGAAATGTTCTTCAACGCTTGACATCTCGACTTTGTGTTGCCTAGTTCACAAAGTAGGCTAACATTTTGCCCCCTCAAAGGATGCTTCTGTTGGAAACGAAGCATGCTTTGATTGTCGTTGCACAGTGCCTTCCTGGTAATCTTCCTTTTGATTTTCCTTGTGCTTTCATCTTTCTCTTCGAACCTTTGCTTAATTCAAATGCCAAGTTGTCATACGATATTCTGTTCGGTTCGGGCTCTGACCCGAACGGCTTCTTTTCTTCTCCTGTTTCGTATTGGGCTAGCAGGCTAGACTGCGACGCTGGACTCTTGATCCGGTCCGAGCGAGAAAACAGGATAGGAATACGAGGGGTCAACACTAATACCCATATATAAACCTGTCATTCGCCAGTTTTCTTCTTCCTCCTTCATTATTCTTGTTTTCTAATTTTCATACCGAATCCTAATCCTCCAAGAATGTCGAAACTCTTGCTTCAATTCTTGAAACAAACACGTAGGTAGTCTCGAAACTTTGAATCCTATTGTTATAACCGTCTTTAACCAAAATTTTACGGTTAATTCGAGCAAATCGAGCATATTCATCACATGGCTTTGATGTCGTGGTTTCCTCCTTCCTCGCCGTCGTCGCTGCTGGCTCAGCCACTACCTCGAGGCGTTGGGAGGTTGGAAAGGATATACGCTCATTCCCCTATGGAGTCTTAGAAATCAGATCGGGTCGACTGTGATTGAGGATGAAGAAGAAGATATAGAACATAAGGGGTCGGTTCGGGTGGAGAAGTATGGAAAATGGAGGAAAAGAAAAGGAAAAGAGATCCAGATGGCCGGATCAGGTCGGGGCAAACAGTTGAAGAGGGGAATAGAGCACCTAACCTGATCGGGTCAGACTGTAGAATAAAGGAGGAGAGAGGCATGAATGCTTAATCCGACCCGAACTATTCGGGAAATCTACTTCCGAACCGATCCGACTTTGATTCCTGGGCTTCAATGTTTATCCGATTCCAAGGCAAGGCTACGCCTCCGATCTGATCCCAATGAATACACCCGAACCGAACTGAAGAGCAGTCCAACTTAATGCATAAAAACTTGTTTAACTGGCCTAATCAACTCTTGGCATAATCGTCAACTTAATGGACAGTTAGGATAGTGCCCTGCGAACATAAATGGACATCAAGAACTGCCTTGATCCTTATTACTTTGCCAAGATTTTGCATCGCACTTTTAAACGTTAACTTTACTCTTTCTGCATACACTGCTCACACTTTAGTTTGTACACATGCACGGGGGGATGCGGGCTAATTTAATCTAACTTGTGCTATTGCTTCTTCAATAGTTTTGTGACCATGACATCCAGACGCTCCTCTAGACTAGCAGAGAAGAAGGAGGTCCCAGAGACATCCAACAAAATTACTCTTGAAGACATATCTTCTTCTTCGGATCCAGAGTGGGATGATGAGGGCTCAGACTACAGGGTTGAAACTCGCGAAACTGACAATGTGTCTTCTGAGGGTGGAGTTTCTCTAGGTAGTGAAGAGGAAGGAGGGATTGGTGATAACCGAGCTCCTAATGAATTTGAGTCT
The DNA here is from genome assembly GCA_030737875.1 of Allium sativum. Lineage (NCBI taxonomy): Eukaryota > Viridiplantae > Streptophyta > Magnoliopsida > Asparagales > Amaryllidaceae > Allium > Allium sativum. The sequence continues at coordinate 289,680,003 of CM060921.1, read as the reverse complement.
GCCGTCATATTGGAATCACCTCAAGATTCCGTTGAATTGACGATCGACAATGACAGACTTGTCCGAATACGACTAAAGTACGGGATACCCAAAGGGGATACCTTGTTGCCATCAAAATCTGATCGTCCCCACAACCCTCCGGAGGGGTATATGGCAATCACTCGGTTGATGTGCATGGTCGGGGCTATTCCTCCATTTTCTCCTTTCGTCGTCGATTTTCTAAGACAAATGCGGATTGCCCACATGTAGCTGCATCCCAATTCGTATGCTTACTTGCACACTCTATATGTCGCGTATCGTGAAATCTTAGGCATAGAGCTCACTTTTGATGACGTTCACTTCTTCTATAACTTCAAGCACCGGACTCGAGAAAACCCTTCTTTCTATTACTTCGAGTCTATCCCTAAGAGGAAAATAATTCCAGCACCATTCAGTAGTAAAGCTGGGGACTCCAGGCTGTAATGGTTTTATGTAAAGCAACAACCAGGGTGTGCTAGGAGGTGGACGATATCAAGTAAGGCACTGGTTTCTAAATCCCGACTCTGTACATTCAAACCACCGCATTAATTTGTTTTTCTTTTTGTTTGCAGTTGATAACCCAAAACAAATATCGGACCAAGTATTCTTTGATTGGATGCACCAGCTCCTTAATGGTGATCAGAAGTTTTTAACTATTGATGAAGTCCTTAAGGACGAATATCTTCACCTTCATGGGTTGTTGTCCATTACCCGTAGCATTGGTCACGGGATGGCTCCATATGTATATATTCCTCCAGTGGACGTAGTCCCAGAGACAGGCGAAGGTTCAGGAGCTCCTACAGTGCCTCTTCAAACTTCACCCTCTCCATCTTCTACTCAAGATGATGAATTGGCTAATATGGCCGAAAAGCATCGCGAAGGGTATACTGTTCCTGAGGATGCCATTTCTCCGGAAAGGTCAACGTCTTCCAAAGAGTCACCGATCGATGCTTCTGAGGGAGATGTCCCTAGCACTGATGACCCACTATTTCAGGGTTTGGGGGATCTCCCCATACCTGAAACTATTTACACTTCAGAGGATTTTAGGAAGAATCCTTTAGTTTTCACTTCTTTCGAAAAGACCACTCCTGCTAAGGCTAAAGAGCCCGCTCGTACTAGTCTAGCTTCGGACTCGGGTTTGTCGGGGGGAAAACACCACTTAGGACGCACTTTACACAATAACACCACAATTCATAGCATCTCTCTTTGTGAAAATATTAATCCTGAATTTCATTTGTTTTGTTGTGCAGGCACGATGTCCCGATCTTACTATGATATCAGGAAACTCCGCCGCAGCATGTCAAATCCTCCCTATGATACTGAGCATGATCGCCGTGAAGATCGCGGTAGGGAGGACAGAAGGCCCTATGATCCTTATCGTTCGCGAACCTCGCGTTCTCGCTCTCCTGTCCGGACAGACCCAGAGCGATATAAAGGTTACCAAGGTCGTCGGGAAGAGGACAGGCCGCAATCAAAAGACTCAACCTCTTCTCAAGAAAAGCGCAGTAGGGAGAGGAGTCCGCCAAAAGATACCGAATCACGAAGCAAGCGTAAGGTCCCTGCTAAACGGCCTAGAACAGATAAAGAGGCTATTGAGTCCTCCACGCACAGGGATATTGAGCTGACAATCCCCGCCCCTCCGCCGCTAGACGCTGAAACTGCAGTTAAGCGGGCTTATCTGGAGAAGCAATTTCCTGAACATTACTTTGAAAACTTGACTTTTTTACCTGTCCTTGAGCCTATTTCTTCAAGGTTGGCGGATGAGGCCAAAGCAAAGATAGATGCGGTCGAGAAACAGTATTCAGAGATGTTTAAGTATTCGCGCGACCTTTCCAGAATCATCCGTACTTTGATCACAAATGCTGACTCGATGCAAAAAACCGTAGAAGACGATGCAAAGGCCTTAAAGAATCTAGGAAAAGATTTGGAGGATACACAGGCCCAGCTTGCTGTTGCTCAACGGGATTCTACTAGCTTCAAACAACAATTTGAAGATCTGCAAAAACGCTATCATGATTTACTTGAGTCCCATACCCAAGAGCGTTCGGAATTGAAAAAGCAAGCCGAAGATGCCAAGTCAGATGCTGCCAAAACGCGACTTGCTTACGCCGACCTTGAGCGGAAGAATGCCGAATTAGCAAGGAGGAATGCTGAATTGGAAAGGAAAAACGTTGACTTGGCTTCTAAGTTAGCGGAGGCAGAGAACAGGGCTGCCCTAGCGGAGGGTAACGTCGAATGTGCTATCAAGTCCGCTGAGGAGGCCCACAAACAACTGTCAGAGGTTGAGGGAGAGGTTCAGGGTTTCGGCGAATTAATGATTGAATTCTTTGCGCATATCATCCGCCGCCGAAACATTTCTTGGATTGAAGATTATCCATCTACTCTACTCCAAGTATGGAGTCAGATCGTTGAATGGGAAAAAGAGGAGCTCAAGGTTGATTCCATTGACGAGGACAAGCTGATGGAGAAATATTTACGAGATGATGAACCAGAACGCCTAGCCGAAGGGCGCCGCCTCATTGCTGCTGTTATGGACGAAGAGAGGCGGAGGGCTAAGCACAAGAAAATTCCCGAGGCTGGTTCTTCCTCTATTACCTCTGCAACTTCTGAAGTAGAGGGATATGATCCTGAAAACCCGGGGATCCCTCGGACAACTCTTTTATCCCCTATAACCGAAACGGCATCGGAGACAGCAGTCACTCCAGCCGAGAAGTCTTCGGAAGGTATCTCTACATTTTCACCTCAATTCGTCAAAGCTATCTCTACCTTTCGTCACGTGATTGAGCAATCGATGAAGAACCCATTATTTTCTCCTAAGTTGATAACTGTTGCTTCTCACTCTGCAGGTATTGAACCGTCCGAAAAGATAGACGTGTCCCAGGGAATCGCCTCTGGAGCAGAGCATGCGGAGAAGGCTAAAGGGGGAAAAGACAGGGCTGCCCCCATAGATCCGGGAGAAGGAATTGAACCGCCTAAGGATGATACTACTCCTCATGATGACGAGATGATAGATGCCTTGAAGGATGATGGTGGCGACAGGGGACATGAGGAAGACCCTGAGGTGGCCATAGTCGGGGAATCGAAGAATGCTGATGATGTTACCTTAGCTGCACTGAAAGCTGACCAAGATAAACGCATGCAGCTTAAATCTAAAGACTTAGAACCTGAAAGCCTTAAACCCCTCGCAGTAGTGGACGCGGGATATAGGTTAGTTGTTAAGCTTTCGACTAGATCTATTACAGAGGAACTTGCTAAAAAGTCTTCTCTTGATTCCAGCGCTCCGCCTTCCGGGAAGAAGTCAACTGATTCGAGCACTTCAGCTTCAGGGAAGAAAAAGTCAAAGCGCATCTTGATGGAGGCCGAGAAAGAGGCGATGGATGCGGAGAAGGCTGCTAAGAAGTCCAAGCCCTTTTCGAAGTCCAAATGATAGAGTGTCTTGCGTTATTTTAGCATTTGATTGACCAATAATTGTTGCTGCAAGGGTGGCCCTTGCACCTTCTTTTCTCCTGTTTCCCTGTACAAATTCGTTCAGTTGTAAATAAAAAATAATTCATTTTCTGCAATGTCTTTTAGTCATTAGTTTTGCACTTATGTAAGAATGCATGTCCTACTATAGTTGTGTAATGAATTTATAGTGGGGGGAATATGTGTGTACATATATGCCCCCAGTTAGTCTTGAAAAACTATTCAAGATTTAGTCAAGTAGTCCGAATGTCCCCGATTCTCCGACGAGGTTACATTCTCTGTGTCGTTAATGCTTGTCGTTTTTTCAGGCGTTTTTTTATACTCTCATGTCTTATACTCAGGTTAGAGTTCTTACTGAGGCGGTCTCTTGTCTGGGTGCACCTTCACGCCTCAGAGGACGTCGTCTTCCCGTCCTTTATACTCTCTCTCAATTCTCGAGAGTTAGAGTTAAGAATGTCGTCTTCCCATTCTTTTATGTCTTGTCGCACAAGCAGTCGTTGCGCTTTTTCCTGCGTATAAACTGTTTTCAACCTTTCAGGTTTTAAATCATCTTATATTCCGTAATCACAACAGAATAGTATTTAAAGGTATATATAATGCAGGAAAGTAAATAACACACGATATTTTTATAGTGGTTCGGCTAAGTCGTAGCCTACATCCACTTTATAGTTCTTCGTTCATATCAAAATAATTTTCTAAGGCAAGTCGTGCCTTTTTACAGAGTTCATAAGAAAAACAGCAAAGAGTTCAACATTCCTAATTCAAATATCGCATCAAGTGTTGGGCATTCCATGCCCTAGGTACCTCTTCGCCATCTACGGTCGTTAACTTGAAGGTTCCTATTTCAAGTTTCCGTTGGATGACAAAGGGTCCTTCCCACTTTGGACCGAGGTGAGGAAGGGATGGAAATACTCTCTTTAGCACCAAATCTCCCGGTTCAAAAGTCCTAAGACGAACTTTTTTGTCATAATAGCGTGTCATCTGACATCGATGTCTTGCCGCGCGCAAATCTGCTTCGTCCCTTTTTTCTTCGATTTCATCAAGAGACTCGAGTAAGAGTGCCCGATTCGTCATCGGGTCATAATATGTCACCCTGTGGGAGGGAACTTCAAGCTCTACTGGAATTACTGCTTCTGAACCAAATGAGAGAGAGAAAGGGGTATGACCGGTAGCTGTCTTAAACGTTGTTCGATATGCCCACAAAGCTAAGGGCAATTCGTCAACCAATTTTGCCTTTGCGCGTTCTAACCATTTCTTGAGGATGGATTTTATAACTTTGTTTATTGCTTCTACTTGCCCGTTCGACTGCGGATAAGCGACCGTAGTGTACCGTTTGTCTATCTTATATTTCTAGCAGAAATTTCTGAATTCGGCACCATCGAATTGGGTCCCGTTATCAGTTATAATGGTCCTTGGGATCCCGAATCGGCATATAATATTTCTAACCACGAAACTTATCACCTTTCTCGCCGTGATTTTGGTTAGGGGCTCAGCTTCCACCCACTTCGTAAAATAGTCCACAGCGACTATTGCATATTTCGCTCCTCCTTTAGCTATTGGTAGAACTCCGATGATATCAATTCCCCATGTGGCAAAAGGCCAAGGACTCACCATCGATTTGAGTTGGGTCGACGGTGCTCTGGGGATTTTGGCGAATCTCTGGCACTTGTCGCAATGTCGTGAATAATCAGCTGCATCTTTATTAATTGTGGGTCAGAAGTATCCATACCGCAATATCTTTTTCGCTAAAGTCTGACCTCCTGTATGATCTCCACACTCACCTTCGTGTACTTATCTTAGTACACATTTGATTTCGTTGTGTGCTATACATCGTAACAGGGGCATAGAAAATCCTTGTCTATAAAGAGTATCATCTTGAAGGATGTATCTGGTAGCCTTGCGAACTATAGCCCGTCTCTCACTCTTCTTTGATGGGAGTATTCCATTCTTAAGGAAATTCTTAATTGGGGTCATCCATGACTCCTTCTCCGGTTCCGCTTCGAAAGTGAACTCAATTTCCATCGACTCAAAGCTTGGCGATTCCAACGTTTCAATTGGAATTATTTCAGTTTCTTCCGGGTTGTCGGAACTAGCTAGCTTTGCCAGCCTGTCTGCCTTCTGGTTTTCGTCTCTTGGGATATGCGTTATGTTGTACCGCTCCAGGTTGCTCAACAGCTTTTCCACTTTCTTGAGGTAGGCAATAAGTCGAGGTCCCCGAGCCACAAATTCCTTTTGCACTTGACAGACAACTATTTTGGAGTCGCAGAATATGTCCAATGTCTTTACTCCGAGGTCTTTAGCAAGCTTCAGCCCGGCAATCTGGGCTTCATATTCAGAGTCATTATTAGTCGCTGAAAATTCTAATCGTAGAGCGTAATATAACGACTGTCCCTCGGGAGTGACTAAGACGATTCCAGCTCCGGACCTTTGGTCGTTCTTGGCTCTGTCTGTGTACAACTTCCATGGATCTAATTTTAATTCGTCCTATGACTTGACCACTCTGTCGTCGATTATTTACTCTTCTGGGATTGTGAACTCTGCTATAAAGTCAGCCAGAGCTTGCCCCCTGATCGTCCTCCGCGGCTGGAAATTTAAATCAAACTGACATAATTCAATATTCCATTTGATCAAACGCCCTGATGCTTCCGGTCTCTGCAATACTTGCCTCAGAGGCTGGTCAGTGTATATGGTTATTGGGTGAGCTTGGAAATAATGACGAAGTTTTCGGGAGGCGATTAGGAGGCTGTAAGCGAGCTCCTCAATCTTTGGGTAGTTGCGTTCTGCTGCTGCCAATTTCTCGCTTACATAATATACTGGCCTTTGCACTTTGTCTTCTTCTCGGACCAAGGCTGTGCTAACAACGTGAGCCAAAACTGCTAAGTAAACAAATAACTCTTCGTAATCGACTGGCTTCGACAAAATCGACGGTTTTTCTAGTAATTCCAATAAATTTTGAAAGGCCTCAACACAGTCCGGAGTCCATTCAAAGTTCTTTTTTCCTCTTTTAATCAAGTCAAAAAATGGGACGCATTTGTCCGTTGCTTTGGAGATAAATCTACTCAACGCTGCTACTTTCCCCGCAAGACTTTGGACGTCTCTGATTCTCCTCGGCTCTTCAATGTTTCTTATCGCTGCTATTTGGCTGGGATTGATCTCAATCCCCCGAGAGCTCACAATAAAGCCTAGAAACTTTCCCGATGCCACTCCAAATGAGCATTTCAAAGGATTTAACTTCATCCGATACTTTCGCAGGATACCGAACATTTCTGCCAAGTCTTGTGTATGGCTGGAGGACTGTTTCGATTTGACAAGCATATCATCCACATAAACTTCCATAGTCTTCCCTATTTGGTTATAAAACATCCTGTTCACCAAGCGCTGGTAGGTGGCTCCAGCGTTTTTCAATCCGAATGGCATGACCACATAACAGTATAACCCCAAATTTGTAATGAAGCTCGTGTGTTCATGATCTGGCACGTGCATAGGAATCTGGTTGTACCCAGAATATGCGTCCATGAAAGAAAGAAGTTCGTGTCCCGCTGTCGAATCTACAAGCTGGTCAATCCTGGGGAGTGGGAAGCTATCTTTCGGGCAAGCTTTGTTCAAGTCTGAGAAATCAATGCACGTCCGCCACTTTCCGTTTGGCTTCTTTACTAAAACGGGATTCGATATCCAGTCGGGATATGTCGAATCTCGAATAAATCCGTTCTGTTTTAGCTTCTCCACTTCTTCTTTCAGAGCTGCCGACCTCTCTGGGCCCAGCACACACCTCTTCTGCTTTACAGGCGGGTGTTTTGGGTTTATATTTAATGAATGACTTATGACGGATGGAGATATCCCACACATGTCGGCGTGGGTCCAGGCAAACACATCCAGGTTTGCCTTCAGGAAGTCAGTTAGTTCTTTGGCCCGATGTGGATCCAACTGGGATCCAATCTTCAAAACTTTTGTTGGATCAGCTTCATCAATGGGAATGTCCACTGTCGCTTCGTTAGGAGTTGCATTTCTAGCCTCTGGTTCCTCGTCTTTTCTGGGATCCAGGTCTTCAGGCGTTCCTTTGGGCAACTCCTTCGGGGCCGATCCCTCTAATTGCTATGTCGAGCCCTCCTTTGGAGGAGGCGAGGCACCTTTACTCTCAATGTTAAGTCCCTTCATCAACATCTTTAATTCGGCAACATAGCAGGCCCGTCCGGAGACTTGATCTCCTCTCACTACTCCAGTTCCGGCTTCAGTTGGGAACTTAAGCAATAAACACCAAGGGGCGATGCAAGCCCTGTACTCAGCAAGGGCAGGCCTTCCCGAAAATGCATTATAAAGCGAATCTACGCCCAACACTACGAACTGAAGCATCCGTACTCTTCGGCGTTCTCCGTGCCCCAAGGTTACGGGCAATTCTATATACCCCATTAGAGCTGTCGATGCTCCGTTGAAGCCTCGGATCCAACCTTCGCATGGCTTCAAATCTTCAGACTCAAGCTTCATCTGATCGAATGACTTTTTAAATAAAATATTAACAGAGCTCCCATTGTCTACTAGCACCTTATGAACCAGTGCCGGTCCAATGGTGGTGGTAATGACCAACGGATCGTCGGTGGGTGACTGGATTCCGGTATTGTCTCTGCTGCGGAATACCACATCATCTAACATTGTCCTCTGCTGTTTCACAGGGGCGATATCTTCCAAATCATCACATTCATCCACATCTACTTGCTTAGCTGCATTTACGTATTGATCCATTGCTCTAAAACTGTGGATCGCTGGGTGGGGTCCACCCACTATGGTGTTGATAACAATTCCCTTGCCTTTCTGATGCGTTGTAGGCTTGGGAGCAGATTGGACCTGTTTTGGAGCCTGTTCTCCTTGCCCCTATCTCTCGGGGTAATCTTATATTCATCCAATTTCCCTTTGCGCAACAGCTTCTCAATCACGTCTCTCAAATGTCGACATTCATTGGTTGAATGCCCATGAGTTCCATGAAACAGACAAAACTTTCCAGTCGCGATTTCTTTCTCTGTTGAGTCTCGAGGTGGCGGTCTTTTATATTGCAAAACATTGTATGTATCCAAGTAAATGTTCTCCAGAGTGTCGTTCAACGGTGTATAATTCTCATAAGTCTGGAACCGGGGTCTTTTGTTAGGATCACTTCCTCTATTCCTATTTCTTCTGTTACCATTCACGTTACGGTTGTTGTTGTTGCCCCCGTTTCCATTATTGTCGTTTCCACTCTTGTTTCCCACATTCACCTCAACTTTCCCGGAACTTTCTCCAGACTGCTTCACGGCGACATTACTCTGAACATTTTCTTTTGAAGCCGCTCCAGATTTTCTCTTTTGGTTTGCCCTTTCCTCCTCTCGTCTTAACTGAATATCGTCCTTTTCATAGAATAACTCTCTCGTGGGAGGTGGCTTCCCAGAAAGATAATCTCCAAACTCGGAATCAGGATCGACTCCTTCCATCAAAGCCATCAAGATGGTGGGCTCGTGCGGGTCACTGACTTCTGTCACAGCTAAGTTGAAACGGTCGAGATATGACCTCAAAGACTCTCCCGACGCCTGCTTAATTCTTGATAATTCAATAACACACTTAGACTTTCGGGTATGGAGTCGGAACTGATTCATAAAACGTTTGCTCAATTCCCTAAAATTCGATATCGACCGAGGGGGAAGTCGGGTAAACCATAGCAGCGCCACATCTTCTAAATAGATCGGGAATGCTTTACACTTCACTGCGTCGAGGGCAGCAACAACATTCATGAGCCATGAGTATCGCATCAAATGCTGTCCCGGATCGGTTCTCCCATTGTACTTGTCCATCTGCGGCAGGTTAAAACGTCGGGGAAACTGAAAGTTGAGGATGTCGTCAGTAAAGGGAGTAAGGCTTCGCTCAATGCCATAATCTTCATTGGTGTAGTTCCGGCTTTCAGACATGATCTGGCGTACCATAGCCCATACGTCAGCATTGGTCAGGGGCCGTTCAGGCACCCTGGCTTTGGTATCCTGGTTCCCTCTGGGATCTTCATCAGGAGACGCCCTCCTTCTGATGTTCGGGTTTCGCATGGGCTCCTAATCAGGAGACGTCCTCCTTCTTCGAGCCGCTTCTGCTTTACTTCGTTCCCTACGCTCCCGCTCGATCTCGGGAGGAAGGGGCTGGAGCATTTGTCCCTGGGTGGGATTGGTAAGGTTAGGGTCTCTAGGTAATACATGGGATCCCTGCATCGGTAACAACATAGGCTCTCTCAAGCTTGGATCATTAGGTCCTAGTACTCGTGCAGTGTCCTCGCGGGACCCCAAAGATCCGAACGTCAGCTGCTCCAAATTCTGAGGTCGTTCGAGCGGCCTTCTTTTACGGGGCCGTTCTTCCTCGGAAGAAGAAGACTGATCCATTGGTGTGTGACGAACCGGGGATGGGGTTTTCTATCTACGGAGTTCGCTAATTTCCCTGCTCATGAGTCTCATGTTTTCTTGCATCATGAGATTGGTGCGCTCGTGGATTTTCATAGCCTCCCTAGTACTCTCAAGCATGTGAAGTAGGCGCGAGAAATCTCCTTGAGTAATAGGCGCAGATGGATTGACCTGATCATTGACCCTGGTGGCTGGAGTCGGAGCATGTGGAGGGGCTCGAGTAGAGGTTCCAACATCACCAAGCGACGGATCGGATCGGAGCTGGGCAATTAGGTCGGGTCGAAGCTGAGAGGCTTGTTCGGGTCGGAGCTGGGAAGCCAAGTCGAATCGGTGCAGTGCGGCTTCTTCGGGTCGGTTCAGGTTGGGGGAGTGCACTGCTTCAGATTCTCCTACTCGGATCGGATCGGAGCTGTCCCCTTGAGTGTGGTTCGGATTTCCTGTATCGGTCTGATCCACTGCCGAGCTCTGCCCACGAGACCTTGTCACAACCGCATTTTGCTGATCTTCACCAACTCCGTTCCCTCGTCTGGTTTGAACTTCCTTGCCTTTTCCTTTGGCCATAGTTCTTCAACAATCAATCAACAAATATTCAAGAGCGTCGAAACTTGAGGATTAACTTCTTTGAACTCAACGGTCCAAAAAGTAGAACGATAGTCCCGAAAAACAGAGAGTTCAGATGATTCTCAGTGAAAGCACCAAAATGTTAGACCAAAAAGTGGTTCTAACACCCAAATTGACTAAAATCGAAATAAAATAAGATCAAAAGTAAAATGGAGACACAGAATTTATAGTGGTTCGGCGTTGAAAGGCCTACGTCCACTTTGAAATCACTATTTTCGATGATATTGTTGCAATTACAATGAGATATTCACTCAATTACTCTCACAACTCATACACAATCACTCAATTGTCTCAAAACAAATGTTGAAAGACAATTTGGATTATCTGGGAGTACTGGAATTCGGTTTATGAAAGTGCTTGAACTCTCAAAGTGCCAAAAAGAAGATCCCTTTAATTGTCTCTAGGAGAGGTATCTATAGGTGAAAATTTAGTCAGAACCTGATCCGGGTCGGAGCCACGTGTCTTCCATCCCATTGTCCTCGGGTTCGGATGGATTCCAGTGTTTACAGCGCATCAGAGTAGTGGTCATCGTGGGTAGGAACTGGTCATAACCGCTCCGAATATTCAGGCGATCGTGGGGGGAAGTGATGTGGAATATGGGTTCGGTTCGGAGGAGCGTGCAGAAGGGGTTCGGATCGGGGCATCCGATCCGTTCCGAACTAAGCTGAAACTAAGTCCTTATCCATTTTGCTCTGCTCCGTTCCGACCTGGTAGTAGCCCACCGATCTGACTGATGATAGCTCTACGATCCGACTGGTGATAGCTCTCCGATTCGACTGGTGATAGCTCTCTGATCCGACCCGATGCTTTCTGAGAAGAAATGTTCTACAACGCTTGATATCTCGACTTTGTGTTGCCTAGTTCACAAAGTAGGCTAACAGTTTGTTAGGACACATCCAACCACCTTCCCTTTCAGACATGATCTGATGACTTCAGAAAAGTCGAACATGCTTGTAGAATAGCTATATAAGAGGTCAACGGAGTTTGATTAGTAAGGTATTTAGTGTTTTCTGAGCATGCAAATTTCTATCAAGGACTACTATGACTTGCATTAGTTTACATGTCTTTTTGCTAGTAGGGAGGACCTACTAGTGGCATGTTACCACATGATGGTAGGCCATAGGATGGAAACAAATGAGGGTAAGAGTCGATCAAAGGGTAGAATTAGGAAAACTAATTCAAACTAAAAGAATTAAGAATAATAAAGTGTAACAACCCGGAAATTCTGAGCCAGTTTAAAATTTTTATTTTGGCAATTTTAATGAATTTTGAATATTTAAAATGAATTATTTTAAATAATATTGACGAGAAATTTATTTTGAATATAATTCGAACAAATATATTTATATACGTCGTCGTTAGAATATAAATAATTATATATAATTATAAAAGGAATTGAAAATGGCGCGGTAGTTCGATAATTCGATTTTAAACTTCAATTGAATGTACCGGGTGCAAAACAATCCGGATTTTAGTGAAACAAAAAACATTAGGATATAATTGATAATATCTTTCCAACGAATCCGACAAATCGAAGTTTCATAGCGGGAATCAAAAGATATGTCCAGTTGAAAATTCTGAATAGTCGCTATGGAATTCAGGCCCTTAAAAATGGGAATTTTGCAAACGACCTCGGATTTCAACGAAACCACTTTTGTTGGATCCGTGATGTCAAATTATTGCTAGGTTCCAAATTTCATAATTTTTCGAATCAATATGTGGGCGTGGCAAAGGAAAACGTGTTTGACCAGTTTCTGTTGATTTTAATCGACTGGAAAATGGTCATTTTTCTAACGGTCTCAGAATTTGACGAAATTAGTTTTGTTAGGACCGTATCATCAATACGAAGCTAGAAAATATTTTTCGGGAATTTTTAGAGTCCGTATGTGGCCCCAGTAAATTGAATGTACGTTTAAATTGAATATATAAAGATTTATAGTTTAAATTCAACAAAAACTGATCGTAATGGCCGAATTGGCTTACGCAGCATATCCCATTGTGTTTGGAATGGGGGTAATTAACTAGGGGGGACAAACGTTGGGACTCGATTGGAGTTCGGTTGGAAAGTCAACTTTTTGAGAAATATAAAATAATATTAATAAATATATTTATATAATCAATTCCCCCTTCCTTTCTTCTCTCTACCCGACACAATTCAGATCTGAGAAAAAAAAAAGAACACCGCGCCACTTCGATCCAACACGCCGCCGTCCAGGTGGGCCCACCGCCTCTGTCGTGCTCCGAGAGCCCTCCGACGATCCCCCCTTTCTTCTCCTCCTCTATTCTTCCCCCCTCTCGCGATGCAGTCAACCCCCAAAATCGCTCGATGCCCGAATCGTCGCGCCCCCTTTTACTCCGATCCGCCGTACCCCAGTGACCAACCCTCCACCGATGTGCCTCGCCACTCGCTCCATCCTCCCTGTCGTGAGCGCGAGCCCCTCACCCAAACGAGACCCGCAACCCATAGCAGCCGCCGCAAGTGAAGGCCCCATCGTCGGTCAACCTCGCCTAGTGCCGATGCCCCCCTTAGAACAGCAGTAAACCCCCATTCCTCCTTCGATTAACTGTAAGTCATTTATTTATTTTTATATAAATATCAGTTTTTTTCTGTTTTCTTTTATATTTTAGCAAAATAAAAATGATGTTTTTATATATATATTATAAAGATCAAAATGTGATTTTTCTTCGTATAGAAATTTTATATGAATTCTAGTATAAAAGTTCGATTTTTAGTTGTAGAGAAAAAAAATATGATCTTTCTTAGTTAAAGATTTGATTTTTACTTCTATAAGGATTAGATTTTTATTTCTATAAAAAGGAAATTTTTAGAAGTGGAAAGATACGATTTTTAGAAGAATAAAATTTCTATTTCTACATTAGAGTAGTAGCGATAAAATTTCTATTTTTACAAATTGAGGTTAACGATAAAAATTCGATTTTTATATATGTAGTGAATACGGGCAACGAAAGTGAAGAAGGGCTAGAATGACGAAGACTTCTACATTTGAAGTGGCGTGGAGTTGGAATAGCTATCTGTGAGAATTTCTCACTCTTCAATCTCTTTTTCTAGTTATATATATATACTAGGATGCACACGGTGTTTAGTAGCACCCGACCCCCGTCATCCACAGACCATGGATGGCTTGTATGTTTGATTGTTTGTTGTGAGGAAAATTGATTGTGTGATGTGGAATAAAATAAAATATTTATATAGTTAAAAATATTTTATCGTTAAAAATATAATTTTTAACGTGAATATAAATCAATAAATATTTATAAACAAATCGGCTGATTTGTTTATACACACTGATTTGATTGATATTGATTGAGACGATAAATTTTACACATCGCCCAACTGCACAAATAAAAATCTATGTTTGTTGATTTGAAACCCCACACGGGTATTGGGATAAAAATATGGCATACACTAATCCAAATAATTAGTTGTATGTCGATCATGGATCGACAGGCTGTTATAAGCGTTAGATATCTATATTTGATGCTTATACAGTGTAGTGCACTTTGGATGATGGTTGATTATTTATCGTTGCTATTATATACATGTGTTGTATGGAATCCATATAATTAACTTTATATGGTAATTGATTAGGCCTCATTCCAATTTAGAAAATAAAGAATATTATAAAATAAAGGTTCATGTGCTGACTGTACTCATCCGTTGAGATTAGTCATGTGTTGAACGAAATATTTTAACAATAAAATTTACATCTTTATCACTATGAAATAAAGGTTCATGTGTTGACCGTACTCATCTGTTGAGATTAGTCATGTGTTGAACGAAATATTTTAAAAATAAAATTTACATCTTTATCACTATAAAATAAAGGTTCATGTGTTGACTGTACTCATCCGTCGAGATTAGTCATGTGTTGAACGAAATATTTTAACAATAAAATTTACATCTTTATCACTATGAAATAAAGGTTCATGTGTTGACCGTACTCATCCGTTGAGATTAGTCATGTGTTGAACGAAATATTTTAACAATAAAATTTACATCTTTATCACTATGAAATAAAGGTTCATGTGTTGACCGTACTCATCCGTTGAGATTAGTCATGTGTTGAACGAAATATTTTAACAATAAAATTTACATCTTTATCATATATAAAATTAGAAATTAACTAGAAGATAGATGAGATGAGTGGTCTCCTGGATATTGATCTGATGTTGTTTTCGGCCTTCGGGGTTAATATTCAGGGAATCGTTCTCTTACTAATTTACGGTTGGAGTCTAATTTTAAATCAAACGATAGATACCATAATTTTTATAAAATATATCAAATAACAAAAATAGTCACACGTGGACAGTACTCATTCGTTTAGATTAGTCATGTGTTGAAAAAAAAATATAGATTCACGTATTGAATAGAATAAATATTCATTTGTTGAATAGAATAATGGAATCATTGAAATATATAAAGCCGTGTTGATTAGAGATGCGCTATTTTGACGCGAACGATATTTATATCGATTATATTCGTTTTTCGAATTGAATTGAACATATAACGAATTGAATTTGATTTGAATAGAAAACGAATTGAATTTGATTTGAATAGAAAACGAATTGAATTTGAATTGAATATATAACGAATTGGATTTGATTTGAATAGAAAACGAATTAAATTTGAATTGAATAGAAAACGAATTTGAACTGAATTGAATAGGAAACGAATTTGAACTGAATTGAATATAAAACGAATTTGATTTGAATTGAATAGAAAACGAATTTGATTTGAATTGAATAGAAAACGAATTCAAATTGAATTGAATATAAAACGAATTTGATTTGAATTGAATAGAAAACGAATTCGAATTGAATTGAAAAGAAAACGAATTCGAATTGAATTGAATATAAAACGAATTTGATTCGAATTGAATAGAAAACAAATTTGATTTGAATTGAAAAGAAAACGAATTCGAATTGAATTGAATATAAAAGAAATTTGATTTGAATTGAATAGAAAATGAATTTGAATTGAATTGAAAAGAAAATGAATTCGAATCGAATTAAAATCGATTTGAATTGAAATCAAATAGAAATGAAAGTAAAAAGGATTTATAATAGAAAATTCAATTTTGTTTTGAATTTGAAATGGAAGTTGAAATGTTTTTGAAACAAATTTGAAACTATTTATAAAATTCGTTTTAAATAGTAATCGACGAAATATATATTATATATATTATATATATAATATAATGGCCTGAATTGAACGCGCCGCGCCGCGGCAGTTCGCGAATTTCGACCATTGACTTCGAACGGACATTACGGGAGATCCGACCATCGGATTCTCCTAAAACCGGAACCGTTGGGTTCGTATCGAAAAGAGCTTTCTAACGAGTATTAGAAATTTGAAATCTAACGGTTGGATTTGGAGATACGTCCAAATCAAATTTGGAAAATGTCGCTGTAAGTGCAGTTCGATGGCCGTTGATGGAAATCGACTGTACGGGCCTTGATAAAATTATTAAAAATAGTAATAATTTGTGTAAAATCATAAGAAATGATTTGGGAAAAATTGGGATGAAAAAACTCCATATTTGAAAAGATAAAAATAGATTTTTATTGAAATGAACTAGTTTTGAACTAAAATTAAACCCGTTTATTTTTAAATAAATAAATTGGATTTGAAACGGGTTTTAAATAGAATTGATTCGTGGGTTTATCGTGAATGGTGTTTTAAATGACAATTGTTCTTTAACCCGATAATAAATAGAATGTGATTTGGGTTTATCGTGAACTGTGTTTTAAATGACATTAGTTCTTTAACCCAGTAAAAGGAGTTTTAATGAATCTGCAATAAGATTGAAATGTGAATTGATAATCTAAATTATCAAATTTGGAAAATGAGCGAGAATGGAGTATCACCAGTTTTGCTCCAAAGCGATAGTTAAATCTTTAATTAGATTTGAACGTGAAATGGTAATTAATTTTATCGATAACACCATGGTGTTAGATATGGATTATTACCAGTTTTTCTTCATGGGATGAATAGGTTGGGATTGGGAAATAAAATAAATAATTACTTCGGTGTGGTTCGCTAATCTCGACTAGTTTGAAAACCCATAATTTGGTTTGAAACGACATTCAAAGGAAGATTAAAGGATAAATCTTAAAGAATTTATCTTGGATAAAATTAATAGGAACCTTTCCCTAAGAATATGAAATTTAGAAACTAGCTACAGGTTAGCTAAGAAGAATGGTTTCCTGGGTATTAATCTGATGTTGGTTTCGGCCTTCGGGGTTAATATTTGGGAAATTATTCTCTCGCTGATTTACGGTTAGTGACTAATGAATTGGAATGAGGCGTATGTTGTGTTTATGTAACATTTGTTTTTAATATACGCGGGTTGTTCGGAAAGGCCGGGTTTATACCCATTCTGAATAACCGATTCGACGATATGTCGAAGATGAAGACGGTGGTTGAAGACCGTAAGTCTTCACATCGTTTGGATAATTACTGACGATCCTGATTGGGCTGTACACCCAAGAGGATGGAAATAGTTGGTGGTCGTCCAGACGTACTTGGAGATCGATGGATATGCGAGGAAAGTGCCTCCGGTTTCGTTCAGACCCAGAACGAACTTGTAAATGGATTGTGTGTCTGACATTGGATTTTATTCTGTGTTGATTGATTTCTGTTAAATATATATCTGTTTGGCGGCGGAGAATTTATTCTCTTGCTTAACGCCCTTCTCTGAGACATACGAGCTTAGAGGTTATATATCAATAGATATCAATCGCATGGCATGAATTGCCTGTGTGGCACGCTGAGTTGCATAGATCAAGGCTTCTGTTGAAAAGCAAAGTCTTGTGGTTGATGATCAAAGCACGACCTTTGTGGCGTAGCTTTGGGTATAACGTGATTTCGCGAGCCTCACACCTCGGTATGAGTTGAAAACGGGATACGGACCGTTGGGAGAACACGACGTTTCTTTCTAGCTTTGGTGGTGTCAGTGACTTACCAGCCCTGACATTTATATACTTTTCACTTATGTGGTTGTTGGAATGAGGCGCCTCGATATTAGGTCTGTTAGGATCGGGAAACTTGTGTTCAGGAATTGCCAATCCTCAAACGTAAGAGAGGACCGGCCCAGCCGATCCAAGGGTTACCCAGTGTGCGTAGTCCTGAGCATTTGCTAGAGTGTCTCGAAGCGGAGAGGATCTTTCCCCTTGCCTCGACTCATGATGGAAATCCAATTTCCAATACGAGATATTTCGGTTTTATTTGTAGAGCCTAGTATAGCGACATAGTAGCATGGGATGCTATGCCGTCTATGATTAATATTTATGATTGAAATTGTTTTGACACTATACACTTATTATAGTATCAAATGATTTGTTTTTAAACGTACCAAGCATGTTTAGCTGTTATAAGGTAAAACCCTATCCTCCGGCTTGCGTTGCATTGTGTGATGGGACTTGGGTCTTATAATAGCTTCATTTTTTCGAAAAAGCATTGCGCTGTTTATTCTATGCACTGGTATTCTTGGGAGGAAACCCGTTCCATGTTATACGGCGTGGTCCCTTGAATTACTCTCTTTTAAAGTAAAGTTTTAAATAACTGTTTTAGTTCTCACACCAGTCCCATGACTGACCTGGAGTTTATTGTTTTATCCTAAACTCTGGGTGCCCCTATTTTCTACACGGGCAGCTAGTAGTTTTGGTTTTGCAGATTTATATTCACAGGATCCTGGTTTACAGCTGGAATGATATCCGGAAAGCTCTGTATCCGTATATCACCTTCAGTTGTGCTTTGTATTATTTTCCGCTGCTATGTAATTTATTGTAATCTCTGATGTTTATCGAATGTAATTTATTTCATTTATACTCTGTATATTCTTGTATCTGATGGAATTGTTGTAATAACAATGAAATGTTCTTCCGTCTGCGTTCATTTGTGTGTTGTTCTCAAAGTATCCGCTCTTTCCTTAACGGGGAAGTAACGGGTTATTACATTTGGTATCAGAGCTTTGGTTTACAGAGCTCGAGAACAAGACACATTAGAACCAAACGAAAGAATTCATCAGATATTGGATTTGTAATATCCAATTAGAATGACTCGTTAGAGATAGGATCAGTAGTATCCTAGAATGAGTGTGAAGAGTATATTTTTCAAATGAAAACAATTTTGTTTTGAAAATTTAAACCATTTTATATGTATTTGATTATTTATTTATATTGAATTTGGACAATCCAATATATAAAGATTTTGCATATACGCGTCATGAACGTATATTCGAAGTTTTAATACACTGGATAGATATAGAATCACATTCTAGTCGCCCGGAGATGGTACTGATGATAACACGTGCATCGTCAGTATTTATGTTCGTGTTTCGAAGGTGAGATATCTATATATTTCCATTAGACTGCTGTGAGAACCAAAACTTATATAGCTAGATTTATTGTTGTGATTTGGCATCAAAAACATGATTTTCTGTATATGTATCAAAATTATGAATTTGAAACTCTAATTCACTAATTTATTGATGTTTGTGTTGTTTGTTTAGTTGTTTGATAATTTTGAACCATTATGCCTAATTGCATCAAATATTGGACTGTATTGAAAATTAGTCGCATTTGCTTGCATATACATGTACTTACATTGAACAGGTCATAGCAAAGAGGCTAGAGCAGAGAATAAAATTTGTTTGCCCGATAAATAGGTACATATTTACTATAATTTACTGTTTTGTTTGGGTGATGATGATTTTATGAGCCTATTGGCTAGCCGCTTGGTTTTTCTTTTTCTTTTTGAGATCAGAAGGCCTGTATGGCAATTTCGGGATTTTCCCATGGCTCCCGGTGCAGGGGAGGTAATGGCGAAATTTTTCGAAAATTTAGGGTGTTAGCCAAATTTTTGAAAATTTGAAAATTCTCAAAAACTGAAAAGTTGGAGAATGGAAGCCAGATCGAACGTAGAGTTGATTAATCAAACCACTTTCGACTTCGTTCCTTTTCGGGGACGAAAAGTTTTAAGTGGGGGAGATTGTAACAACCCGGAAATTCTGAGCCAGTTTAAAATTTTTATTTTGGCAATTTTAATGAATTTTGAATATTTAAAATGAATTATTTTAAATAATATTGACGAGAAATTTATTTTGAATATAATTCGAACGAATATATTTATATACGTCGTCGTTAGAATATAAATAATTATATATAATTATATAAGGAATTGAAAATGGCGCGGTAGTTCGATAATTCGATTTCAAACTTCAATTGAATGTACCGGGTGCAAAACAATCCGGATTTTAGTGAAACCAAAAACATTAGGATCTAATTGATAATATCTTTCCAACGAATCCGACAAATCGAAGTTTCATAGCGGGAATCAAAAGATATGTCTAGTTGAAAATTCTGAATAGTCGCTATGGAATTCAGGCCCTTAAAAATGGGAATTTTGCAAACGACCTCGGATTTCGACAAAACCAATTTTGTTGGATCCGTGATGTCAAATTATTGCTAGGTTCCAAATTTCATAATTTTTCGAATCAATATGTGGGCGTGGCAAAGGAAAACGCGTTTGACCAGTTTCAGTTGATTTTAATCGACTGGAAAATGGTCATTTTTCTAACGGTCTCAGAATTCGACGAAATTAGTTTTGTTAGGACTGTATCGTCAATACGAAGCTAGAAAATATTTTTTGGGAATTTTTAGAGTCCGTATGTGGCCCCGGTAAATTGAAATGTACATTTAAATTGAATATATAAAGATTTATAGTTTAAATTCAACGAAAACTGATCGTAACGGCCGAATTGGCTTACGCAGCATATCCCATTGTGTTCGGAATGAGGGTAATTAACTAGGGAGGACAAACGTTGGGACTCGATTGGAGTTCGGTTGGAAAGTCAACTTTTTGAGAAATATAAAATAATATATATATTTATATAATCAATTCCCCCTTCCTTTCTTCTCTCTACCCGACACAATTCAGATCTGAGAAATAAAAAGAAAAAATGAAAAAGAACACCGCGCCACTTCGATCCAATGCGTCGCCGTCCAGGTGGGCCCACCGCCTCTGTCGTGCTCCGAGATCCCTCCGACGATCCCCCCTTTCTTCTCCTCCTCTATTCTTCCCCCCTCTCGCGATGCAGTCAACCCCCAAAACCGCTCGATGCCCGAATCGCCGCACCTCCTTTTATTCCGATCCGCCGTACCCCAGTGACCAACCCTCCACCGATGTGCCTCGCCACTCGCTCCATCCTCCCTGTCGTGAGCGCGAGCCCCTCACCCAAACGAGACCCGCAACCCATCGCAGCCACCGCTAGTGAAGGCCCCATCGTCGGTCAACCTCGCCCAGTGACGACGCCCCCCTCAGAACAGCAGTAAACCCCCCTTCCTCCTTCGATTAACTGTAAGTCATTTATTTATTTTTATATAAAAATCAGTTTTTTTTCTGTTTTCTTTTATATTTTAGCAAAATAAAAATGTTGTTTTTATATATATATTATGAAGTTCAAATGTGATTTTTCTTCGTATAGAAATTTTATATGAATTCTAGTATAAAAGTTCGATTTTTAGTTGTAGAGAAAAAAATATGATCTTTCTTAGTTAAAGATTTGATTTTTACTTCCATAAGGATTAGATTTTTATTTCTATAAAAAGGAAATTTTTAGAAGTGGAAAGATACGATTTTTAGAAGAATAAAATTTCTATTTCTACATTAGAGTAGTAGCGATAAAATTTCTATTTTTACAAATTGAGGTTAACGATAAAAAATCGATTTTTATATATGTAGTGAATACGGGCAACGAAAGTGAAGAAGGGCGTGAATGACGAAGACTTCTACATTTGAAGTGGCATGGAGTTGGAATAGCTATCTGTGAGAATTTCTCACTCTTCAATCTCTTTTTCTAGTTATATATATATATATATACTAGGATGCAGACGGTGTTTAGTAGCACCCGACACCCATCATCCACAGACCATGGATGACTTGTATGTTTGATTGTTTGTTGTGAGGAAAATTGATTGTGTGATGTGGAATAAAATATTTATATAGTTAAAAATATTTTATCGTTAAAAATATAATTTTTAACGTGAATATAAATCAATAAATATTTATAAACAAATCGGCCGATTTGTTTATACACACTGATTTGATTGATATTGATTGGGACGATAAATTTTACACATTGCCCAACTGCACAAATAAAAATCTATGTTTGTTGATTTGAAACCCCACACGGGTATTGGGATAAAAATACGGCATACACTAATCCCAATAATTAGTTGTATGTCGATCGATGGATCGACAGGCTGTTATAAGCGTTAGATATCTATATTTGATGCTTATACAGTGTAGTGCACTTTGGATGATGGTTGATTATTTATCGTTGCTATTATATACATGTGTTGTATGGAATCCATATAATTAACTTTATATGGTAATTGATTGGGCCTCATTCCAATTTAGAAAATAAAGAATATTATAAAATAAAGGTTCATGTGTTAACTGTACTCATCCGTTGAGATTAGTCATGTGTTGAACGAAATATTTTAACAATAAAATTTACATCTTTATCACTATAAAATAAAGGTTCATGTGTTGACCGTACTCATCCGTTGAGATTAGTCATGTGTTGAACGAAATATTTTAACAATAAAATTTACATCTTTATCACTATAAAATAAAGGTTCATGTGTTGACTGTACTCATCCGTTGAGATTAGTCATGTGTTGAACGAAATATTTTAACAATAAAATTTACATCTTTATCACTATAAAATAAAGGTTCATGTGTTGACCGTACTCATCCGTTGAGATTAGTCATGTGTTGAACGAAATATTTTAACAATAAAATTTACATCTTTATCACTATAAAATAAAGGTTCATGTGTTGACCGTACTCATCCGTTGAGATTAGTCATGTGTTGAACGAAATATTTTAACAATAAAATTTACATCTTTATCATATATAAAATTATAAATTAACTGGAAGATAGATGAGATGAGTGGCCTCCTGGATATTGATCTGATGTTGGTTTCGGCCTTTGGGGTTAATATTCAGGGAATCGTTCTCTTACTAATTTACGGTTGGAGTCCGATTTTAAATCAAACGATAGATACCATAATTTTTATAAAAATATATTAAATAACAAAAATAGTCACACGTGGATAGTACTCATTCGTTGAGATTAGTCATGTGTTGAAAAAAAAATATAGATTCACGTATTGAATAGAATAAATATTCATTTGTTGAATAGAATAACGGAATCATTGAAATATATAAAGCCGTGTTGATTAGAGATGCGCTATTTTGACGCGAACAATATTTATATCGATTATATTCGTTTTTCGAATTGAATTGAATATATAACGAATTGAATTTGATTTGAATAGAAAACGAATTGAATTTGATTTGAATAGAAAACGAATTGAATTTGAATTGAATATATAACGAATTGGATTTGATTTGAATAGAAAACGAATTGAATTTGAATTGAATAGAAAACGAATTTGAACTGAATTGAATAGGAAACTAATTTGAACTGAATTGAATATAAAACGAATTTGATTTGAATTAAATAGAAAACGAATTTGATTTGAATTGAATAGAAAACGAATTCGAATTGAATTGAATATAAAACGAATTTGATTTGAATTGAATAGAAAATGAATCCGAATTGAATTGAAAAGAAAACGAATTCGAATTGAATTGAATATAAAACGAATTAGATTCGAATTGAATAGAAAACAAATTTGATTTGAATTGAAAAGAAAACGAATTCGAATTGAATTGAATATAAAAGAAATTTGATTTGAATTGAATAGAAAATGAATTTGATTTGAATTGATAAGAAAACGAATTCGAGTTGAATTGAATTGAAAAGAAAATTAATTCGAATCGAATTAAAATCGATTTGAATTGAAATCAAATAGAAATGAAAGTAAAAAGGATTTATAATAGAAAATTCAATTTTGATTTGAAATATAAATGGAAGTTGAAATGTTTTTGAAACAAATTTGAAACTATTTATAAAATTCGTTTTAAATACTAATCGACGAAATATATATTATATATATTATATATATAATATAATGGCCTGAATAGAACGCGCCGCGGCAGTTCGCGAATTTCGACCATTGACTTCGAACGGACATTACGGGAGATCCGACCGTCGGATTCTCCTAAAACCGGAACCGTTGGGTTCGTATCGAAAAGAGCTTTCTAAGAGTATTAGAAATTTGAAATCTAACGGTTGGATTTGGAGATACGTCCAAATCAAATTTGGAAAATGTCGCTGTAAGTGTAGTTCGATGGCCGTTGATGGAAATCGACTGTACGGGCCTTGATAAAATTATTAAAAATAGTAATAATTTGTGTGAAATCATAAGAAATGATTTGGGAAAAATTGGGATGAAAAAACTCCATATTTGAAAAGATAAAAATAGATTTTTATCGAAATGAACTAGTTTTGAACTAAAATTAAACCCGTTTATTTTTAAATAAATAAATTGGATTTGAAACGGGTTTTAAATAGAATTGATTCGTGGGTTTATCGTGAACGGTGTTTTAAATGACAATTGTTCTTTAACCCGATAATAAATAGAATGTGATTTGGGTTTACCGTGAACTGTGTTTTAAATGACATTAGTTCTTTAACCCAGTAAAAGGAGTTTTAATGAATCTGCAATTAGATTGAAATGTGAATTGATAATCTAAATTATCCAATTTGGAAAATGAGCGAGAATGGAGTATCACCAGTTTTGCTCCAAAGCGATAGTTAAATCTTTAATTAGATTTGAACGTGAAATGGTAATTAATTTTATCGATAACACCGTGGTGTTAGATATGGAGCAAGGTTTTAAATCTCGGATATTGGCCGCGTTTCGTCTCGGGAATTTCATAGACTCGGTCTGGTATCAGGGGAGATTTCGGACGAGATGAGTCTAACTCGGGGTTTCGTCTCGGATTTTCATCTCGGGTCTGAAAGTTCATATCGGAACAATCTCGGGGTACATGATATGTTAAAAATGATATTTTAACAAAATGATTTTTATGAATGCTATTAAAAACATAGTAACTTAAACTTAAAATGAAAAATAAAATAACTTTATTATTCTTTATTTTGTGAAAGATCAATCATACTCTAAATCGTAATATGCTTAAAACAGAAATATTGTTAGACAGGAAACATTAAAAGAATCCAAAACATTAAAAAATTCAGCATAAATAGACCATAAAATATATAATTTCATAAGTAACATTTATATAAAAAGACGAATATGAAAATCATAAGCATTGTAAAACATATACAAACGTACAATATAGTCATTCAACATGAAAAATGTAAAATAACAAAAGATTGATATGGCTAGATTTGAGTTTTTTAATTATAGTTTTAGTTCAAGAACAAATTTAAATTTTAACTAAAAAAAACTAAGATCTCGGACGATATTCCAGTATTTCGTCTCGGTCGATATATCGTTCGATATTGCAATATCTCGGGCGATATATTCGAAAGAAGATTTAGAGTGATATTTGCTATTTCGTTTCGGAAGGAGCCCAAAACGAGATCTCGGAGGAGATCTCGGACGATATTTGCGAGATTTGAAATAGTGATATGGAGTATTACCAGTTTTGCTTCATGGGATGAATAGGTTGGGATTGGGAAATAAAATAAATAATTACTTCGGTGTGGTTCGCTAATCTCGACTAGTTTGGAAAACCATAATTTGGTTTGAAACGACATCCAAAGAAAGATTAAAGGATAAATCTTAAAGAATTTATCTTGGATAAAATTAATGGGAACCTTTCCCTAAGAATATGAAATTTAGAAACTAGCTGCAGGTTAGCTAAGAAGAATGGTTTCCTGGGTATTAATCTGATGTTGGTTTCGGCCTTCGGGGTTAATATTTAGGAAATTATTCTCTCGCTGATTTACGGTTAGTGACTAATGAATTGGAATGAGGCGTATGTTGTGTTTATGTAACATTTGTTTTTAATATACGCGGGTTGTTCAGAAAGGCCGGGTTTATACCCATTCTGAATAACCGATTCGACGATATGTCGAAGATGAAGACGGTGGTTGAAGACCAGAAGTCTTCACATCGTTTGGATAATTACCGACGATCCTGATTGGGCTGTACACCCAAGAGGATGGAAATAGTTGGTGGTCGTCCAGACGTACTTGGAGATCGATGGATATGCGAGGAAAGTGCCTCCGGTTTCATTCAGACCCAGAGCGAACTTGTAAATGGATTGTGTGTCTAACATTGGATTTTATTCTGTGTTGATTGATTTCTGTTAAATATATATCTGTTTGGCGGCGGAGAATTCATTCTCTTGCTTAACGCCCTTCTCTGAGACATACGAGCTTAGAGGTTATATATCGATAGATATCAATCGCATGGCATGAATTGCCTGTGTGGCACGCTGAGTTGCATAGATCAAGGCTTCTATTAAAAAGCAAAGTCTTGTGGTTGATGATCAAAGCACGGCCTTTGTGGCGTAGCTTTGGGTATAACGTGATTTCGCGAGCCTCACACCTCGGTATGAGTTAAAAACGGGATACGGACCATTGGGAGAACACGGCGTTTCTTTCTAGCTTTGGTGGTGTCAGTGACTTACCAGCCCTAACATTTATATACTTTTCACCTATGTGGTTGTTGGAATGAGGCGCATCGATATTAGGTCTGTTAGGACCGGGAAACATGTGTTCAGGAATTGCCAATCCTCAAACGTAAGAGAGGACCGACTCAGCCGATCCAAGGGTTACCCAGTATGCCTAGTCCTGAGCATTTGCTAGAGTGTCTCGAAGCGGAGAGGATCTTGCCCCTTGCCTCGACTCATGACAAAAATCCAATTTCCAATGCGAGATATTTCGATTTTATTTGTAGAGCCTAGTATGGCGACATAGTAGCATGGGATGCTATGCCGTCTATGATTAATATTTATGATTGAAATTGTTTTGACACTATACACTTATTATAGTATCAAATGATTTGTTTTTAAACGTACCAAGCATGTTTGGCTGTTATAAGGTAAAACCCTATCCTCCGGCTTGCGTTGCATTGTGTGATGGGACTTGGGTCTTATAATAGCTTCATTTTTTCGAAAAAGCATTGCGCTGTTTATTCTATGCACTGGTATTCTTAGGAGGAAACCCATTCCGTGTTATACGGCGTGGTCCCTTGAATTACTCTCTTTTAAAGTAAAGTTTTAAATAACTGTTTTAGTTCTCACACCAGTCCCATGACTGACCTGGAGTTTATTGTTTTAACCTAAACTCTGGGTGCCCCTATTTTCCACACGGGCAGCTAGTAGTTTTGGTTTTGCAGATTTATATTCACAGGATCCTGGTTTACAGCTGGAATGATATCCGGAAAGCTCTGTATCCATATATCACCTTCAGTTGTGCTTTGTATTATTTTCCGCTGCTATGTAATTTATTGTAATCTCTGATGTTTATCGAATGTAATTTATTTCATTTATACTCTGTATATTCTTGTAGCTGATGGAATTGTTGTAATAACAATGAAATGTTCTTCTGTTTGTGTTCTGATTTGTCCTGTTCTCTAAACGATCAGGGGTTTCGAACGGTCTAAATCGGTTTAACGACTGATTCAGATCGAGCGAAATTCTCGGTTGTCACATAAAGTGCAAACAATCAATGAAGAAATTTAGTTGTAAGACATATTATTAGAAACCCTCTTGTTTGTACATCTATACAGAAGTGTTACTAAATCTATCCTTTTAGCTTACATATCATGCCAGTAATTACTTTATTCGCCAGGTTTTATGTCTAATTTATTCGTCTTTCTTTTCTGTTTCCCCCTCTAGGTTTTGGTTATTCCAGATTTCTCGGAGGTGTAAGTTTGTTGTAGTTCATTTTTTATTTCAGATGTATCAATTTAGTTTGTTGGTTTGTGCTATTACTTAAGAGAAAATTTTATGTTATGTACTCTAATTTTCTAGTGAGGCTGAGCGAGATATGTGGTTTTTGACGTGTTAATATTACTGCTTGATGTTGATTTTCTAAGATGAAAGATATTTTCTGAAATAGATAATAAGTTATGTTTTTCCTTATGTTTCCGTTGTATATATTTTTACATGTCTTATATATTTTAGTCTAAATGATGTTTCAGTTATACCTACAAACGCTATGCATTTTTTATTGTTTCATATTTTGGGAATACTAAGGGGTGTGGGGTGCTTCATTTGGTATCAAATCCTAAAGTTATAGGTTTCCTAAAGAAATTATTTTTAAAAGAAAATAAATTTTCAAAATAAAGTATTTTGAAATTAGAAAGTTTTATCCCGTCAAGTTAGTAAAACCTTCCCTTGACTCGCTCGAATTGTAATTTCTATATTTCTCTCTTGCATAGAATGGTAGATTCCTCTAGTACTTCCGAGGGCATCATAATTCTTGCTTGGTTTCGTAGAAACCCTTAGGCTACAACACCAGAGGAGCTACAAGAAAATGTGCAGAATCTAGTACCCATGGGTGGGGAGCCCAATTATCCACAACTGGTGGTTGTTCTCTCCAAGGCTTGCGAGGTTGTAGGTGGTAAACCAAACTCGAGGACAGAGGTTTCTATGGCAGCATTGGAAACATCTAATTTCAACGAGGTAGTCAAGGATGAGAGTAACAATAAGAAAGTTAGGGGACCTCGAAGTGGAAAAGTTAAGAAGTATAATTAGTGCCATAGCTGTGGAGTACATGAGCATTATGCTAAAGACTGTAAGATGGGGGCGGTTTAAAGGAAAATGCTTCTTTCGTGGGGAGCATAGACATACCAGTGGAGAGTGTCCTCTAAGAATTATTGTAGCACAGAGGGCCGGAGCACAGTCGGCTCAAGCTTGAGTTTTAGATGTAGCTCCATTATCTACCAGCAAACATGGAAGAGGCAGGAAAGTTACCATTTGATTTCCCTTTTCTAATCCATACTCTTTTGATTTGAAATTTTGCGATCCATTATTTCTAAGTCCTTTTTAGTTGATTGTTTCAGAACAAGACTATTAACACTTAGGAAACACTATTCAACTAATAGGAAAGGAGGCTGCGTGTAACACCCCGAATTTCAGTTAATACTAATATTCACTAATTACAGAATAAATAATCTCAGAAGTGAGAATTGGGGGAAACGGACTGTGCCATTGCGTTCGTCTCGGAAAAATACGCGAAATAGAGTCCGAAATTTTGTAAATCGGAGTCTGTATGACCCGGTTAAGGCCCAAAGAAGTTTTCTGAAAATTCAAAATTCGAAACAGATTTCAAAAGAGCAGAAATGGGGCTAGGCGGGAAACTTCCCGCCCAGGCCATGTTGACAGCCCTGTCGACAGGGGAGTCGACTTGGCACAGACCAAGTCGACAGCCCTATCGACTTGCCTGTCGACTTGGGCAAAACCTGGCTTGCTCGGCCAGGTTAGCCTGAGTGCACCAGTTTGAGTTTTGGGCTGTGTTTTGGAGGGCTGGACGAAATCTGATGGCTCTAAATAGAATTAGGGTTAATCTAAGGGTTAGAAACACATCCTAATCCTATAAATAAGACCCTAAGCTAGCCCTAAATGATCATAATCCTATCCTCTAACTAAACTATGCCAAAATTTTCTATGATCATGGCCTCCACTCAAAACCCTAGCCTCCATCCTCTTTCTAAACTATTTCTATGAAGGCTTTCATGTTCATACAAGCATTTTTAAGTTGTATGAGTGATCATTAGCTTGCATTCATCATCAAGTTGCAAGCTTTATTTTCAACGCTAGAGTTTTTGGGTGATTTTTGGTAAGGGTTTGCTTATTGGAGTTTAGTGGTGAGTTTCTATAGCCTTAATAATCAATTGTTAAATTGATTATGATAGGATATGATAAGATATGGCTATGTTTGTGGATCAATGTGTTTATGCAAGTTTAGTATAGTGTATGTTGTGTGTTTTGCAAGTTTTATGCTATATGTTATGCAAGTTTAATGCTATGTTTTATGATGCTCATTATGCAAAACACTATGTTGAACATTGATTCATATGTAACATGTTATGCAAGCTATATGTGAGATTATATGCAAGTTCATATGTAACATGTAATGCAAGTTATGTGCATGATTATATGCAAGTTCATATGTAACATGTTATGCAAGTTATGTGTTTGGTTATATGCAAGTTATGTGCATGATTATATGCAAGTTCATATGTAACATGTTATGCAAGTTATGTGTTTGGTTATATGCAAGTTATGTGCATGATTATATGCAAGTTCATATGTAATATGTTATGCAAGTTATGTGTTTGGTTATATGCAAGTTAACATGTGACATGCTATGCAAGTTCACACCTTTGTATGACATAAGAATCATATGCAAGTTACCCCCTTTGTGACATATGTGCTTCATGCAAGTTTGGGTTAAATGCTAGTTGGGTTTAATGTATGCTCATATATGCAAGTTGACACCTTTTAAACCCATGATAAAGTTATATGCTATTTGGTTAAACCCATGGCATTTGTGATGAATCTTCCCTTTATTATGTCATGTTATGAGAACGAATTACGTGGGGAACGATGGGGTTAATATGCATGTTAATAAAATGGTGTGAAATGGGTATGCTTAAGCATAACATAAAGTGAATGGACATAATTGGGAATTTACCTATTAAGTTAGGTCTACCCATATTATGGAATTGGGAATTTACCTATTAAGTTAGGTCTACCCATATTATGGAATTGGGAATTTACCTATTGAGTTAGGTCTACCCATATTTTTAAATATTTGTAATTAATTAGGGATAATTAATACAAATTATGGGGGTGATTAATTAGGTGTAATTAATCGACTAAGACACGAGGTTGGACCCTTTTGTAGCATAAGACTGCCCGGAACCGACCGGCAAATCTAGCGGCTACAAATGATTGGCCCAATGTGAGAGGTCTTAGTCATAAACTAAATACGTGACAAGTGTAAAGACACGAGGTTAGACTCTGTTATGGTGTAAGGCTACCCGGAACCAACCGGCATATCCAGCTGCCATAAAAGACAGTCTAATGTGAGAGGTCTTTACAAAGGTTACGATCTTAATTAATTAAGAAACACTTAACCAAATTAGCATGTAGTGGGGCATGAGGGGTTAAGTGGGTGCCTTGGGTGGCATGTAGTAACTAGTGGGGGTGCCTTGGGTGGCATGAGGAAACTAGTGGGTTGCCTTGGGTGGCAATAGAAAATACGATTAGAATACTTAACCAAAGTGGAACATGTAATTAAACATGATTAAAGGGTTAAGTAAGTGCCTTGGGTGGCATGTGGGAATCAAGTAAGTGCCTTGGGTGGCATGTGGAAATCTAGTGGGTGCCTTGAGTGGCAATTAAAATATGATTAAAAGACTTAACCAAAATTTATAACATGTAAGTGGACATGGTTAAAGGGTTAAGTGGGATTTACTAGAAATGACAAGCTTAGGTGGGTAGCTTGTGGGGGCCCATTTCAACCAATATCCCAAACGTATCTTTGTCGGCTCGACCCAAGTCGAGGACGGGACACGCATATTGGGCTTGACTGTAAGAGGCCAAAACGGGTTAGCGGTGGCAACGCAAGTCCAACGGGTTTCATATGCGTGTGTGGACCCGGGCTGGTAAGTAAGACGTTGTTGCATCGTGTAGGTATAAGTCGTGCACCGTTGATATTATCAGGTTGCCACTTTGGGGGATGATACACCCCACTGTGGGGCCAGCACGGGTATCTACGTTAGGGAGCCGATCGAATGGGGGGTAGTGGGTACACCTAGTGGAAATAGGGGCAGACGGCACCTATGTAGTCAGCTAGGGGTACACGAAACTACTAATTATAGATTACTAAGTATACTTAGTGGGATCAACCTTTAAGTAGGAACGACTGGTGTGGTGCAGTGTAGTAATTATCCTTGGGTGGGTAAATGCATCTTTTCGGTTATCTTAGTACATCCTGTGTTTAGTTGGCTACTTAGTGTAGTCATTATCCCCAGAGGTACCGTACCTTGTTTATATCATACCCTAATTACTTTAATGATTGTATTGTTAAGGTCATAGGACTCGCTCAGACTTATGTCTGACCCCGTTGTTTTTTTATCTTTTTCCCAACCCTCAGGTTTTCAGAGTGGGCCTAGCACTAGTGGGCTTGGATCAGACCGCTATATCTATCTTTTGGGGCTTGGACCGTAGAAGTAAAGCTCGGTTTATCTTTTCTATTATGGCTATTATCTATGTAGTGGGATTATGTACTTCTATTTTATCAGGATGGATATTATGTACTTGACTCTTGTTATGGTTTTGTGATGTAACCAAACATGTTTTACTTTCCGCTACAATGAAATGATGTTTTAATTTTCAAGTATTACTTATATCTGTCTTGTTGTAATTTTTCTGTTCTATACTCACTAAAAATACTCCACCGAAACTAAGGCATTCCCTTAGTGAGTGACCTTAGCGGGTGTGGGGTGTTACACGTGGTATCAGAGCTTAAGGTTACCAGAACAAATAAAATTTTTAGAAAAACTATTTTCTAAGAATTTTTTTGAAAGGAGTATTTTCAAAAACATGTCTTTTAAGAGAAATTTTTTTGAAAGAAAAGCATAATCCCCAATAGCCATATCCATATCTTTCAAATTCTCCGTTTTGAATCTCTTCCTCTCTCGTTTTGAGTTTCCCCTCCGCGTATAGATGATCTTTCTAAGATAGACAAGAATGGAAAACCACTTCAAGGGACTTAGACATTAGTCGGACTAGAAGTTGGTTCAAGAAGGAGGAGGACTTGTAGGTACCTATTGGATAGACGATGGGAGGAAGGCTCAAATAGTTGTTTGGTTAATGAAGAGCGAAACCTCATTTTGATGGGAGGTTACGAGTGGAGAATGGGAAGAAGAGGGCTAGTAGTTATCCTTTTGGGAGGAATAAGACACCTTATTAGGATTGTCCAAAGAGGCAAGGGCAAGGTACGGAATATCCTGGAGGGTAGTTGTATTCCCTCACGGCTAGTGTACCAGATGGGGATAGGACCGTCTAGGTTGGAATTTGGATTTCTTTATTATCCGGTTCAAACTTTATTTGATTCTGACGCATCGAGTTCGTTTATCTCATCATTGTTAGTTGAGTCACTGCACTTAGACACCAGTTTAGTAGATGATCCCTTAGTTGTTTCAAACCCAATTGGGGCTCCATGATGTGTTTGGGTTTGAAAGTTTCTATACTTAGCGTTGAGTTTAGATGTGATGCTTTTTGGGCTTCACGGGCTATGGGTTAGTTTTGGGCATGGACTGGTTATCCAGTAGTGGTGTCGTTCTTGATTTTGAAGGGAGAGTTGTTAGGCTTATGACCCGCTTGGGTAACACTCTCGATATCTCTTGTAATCCAATGGAATCTTTTATGCTAAGTTATCTAGAATCGCTTGACACGTCGGTCGAG
Organism: Allium sativum; assembly: GCA_030737875.1. NCBI lineage: Eukaryota > Viridiplantae > Streptophyta > Magnoliopsida > Asparagales > Amaryllidaceae > Allium > Allium sativum. Next base: position 289,647,102 of record CM060921.1, on the reverse strand, counting down.
AGTTTGCGATCTGTTAGAGTGGTCCGGGAATACTCGGATGTGTTTGAGGAGGTGAAGGGCTTACCTCCGGAGCGGGAGATTGACTTCCGAATATATCTGGTAGACAATGCCAAACCAGTATCTTGGCCAGTGTGCCACATGGATCCTCGTGAGAGGAGGGAACTCCATAAGCAAGTAGGCGATTTGCTTGAGAAGGGGTTCATAAGACGAAGTATATCAGAGTGGGGTGCTCCAGTAGTTTTTGCCACGAAGGCGGATGGGTCCCTCAGACTTTGTGTATGCTAAAGAGAACTAAATAAACTCACAAAGAAGAATAGACACCAATTGCCGAGGATTGATGATCTCTTTGATCAGTTAATTGGCGCCTCAGTATTTTCGCAGTTGGACTTAGCCACGAGGTTTCGTCAGTTGAGAGTGGCTGAGGATAGTATAGAGAAGACTGCCTTTAGGACTCTAGATGGTTTTTATGAGTGGCTGGTGATGCCATTTGGTTTGACGAACGCCCCCTCATACTTTATTGATTTGATGAGAAGGGTGTTCAGGGAGTACCTAAATAAGTTCGTGATGGTCTTTGTAAATGACATCTTGGTCTTTTCTAGGAGCGAAATAAGTTTTCGTATGTGCTTAATAGGTTGAGCAAAGCCAGTTATGGGATAAACGGTGGTTTTGGAGCGAGACTGGCGAGGACATCCAGAGTTGGACAATGGCTTAATTATTTAGCCGTTTTTACTAGTATCATCTCACGTAGGTCGTCTGAATTCGAAGGAGGTATCCCTTGGGTGTTTGTCTGATATTGGTTTAGGCCTTTGGGGCTTGCATTTGGGGGATGTCGAGTTTGACTAGGGTGGTCTGTGTGAGAGATGGACAGTTGTGATGATTTTGGATGGGGTAATATCCTGGTTTTCTCTAAAAGTGGAGAAGAGCATGCCCTACATCTTAGGGAAGTGTTGGAGACTCTTCGAGCGCATAGTCTTAGGACAGCAAAAGTGGATGGGATTCTTAGCATCCTATGAGTTTGAGATAGCGTATACCCATGGCAAGGATAACATGGTAGCGGACGCCTTAAGTAGAAAAAGGTTGCCCTTGAGTTCATTGTTCGTTGAATGACGGAGCTTAGAGTTTATTTCTATGTTTGACTTTAGACCTTCCGTTGACTTTGTACCCGGTTTGCTAGCCTCCTTGGAGGTTAGGCCTACTCTTTTGGGGCGGATTGGCGGAGCACAGCGAGACGACCCACAGTTGGTTGAGTTAGTAGAGAAGCTCATGAGGAGGGGGAGTCGTCCAGCCATTTGAGTAGGTACACCCTAGATGGTAAGGGGTAGTTGCGTAGAGACGGTAGACTTTGTGTACCGCAAGACGAGGGTTTGAGGAAGGCTATACTTGATGATGCACATCGTTCGAAGATGACCATTCATCCCGGTAGGGACAAGATGTACCAAGACATGAAGCGAGTTTTCTTTTGGGTCGGTATGAAGAAAGACGCGGCCGAGTATGTCGCTAGATGCTTGGTGTGCCAACAAGTAAAAGCGGAGCAAAAGAAGCCCGGTGGGTTGCTTCACCCATTGGAGGTTCCGCTATGGAAGTGGGATAGTGTCTCGATGGATTTCGTCAATGGATTACCAAGATCGAGGAAGGGTAATACGGGAATTTGGGTTGGGGTAGACAAACTTACTAAGAGTGCCCATTTTATACCCGTGAAGAGTAAGAGGACTGCTCAATGGCTAGCTTCAATCTACATTCGAGAGATTGTTAGATTGCATGGTGTACCTTCCAGCATAGTGAGTGATCGGGATCCTATCTTCACTAGCGAGTTTTGGAAGAGTTTGAAAGAGGCGGTAGGGACTCAGTTGTGTTTGAGCACCGCAAATCATCCTCAGACGGACGGCCAGACCGGGAGGGTGAATCGCATTTTAGAAGACCTTTTGAGGCTATGTATCTTAGATTTTGGAGGTACATGAGAAGAGCATCTTCCATTGGTGGAGTTCGCATATAATAACAGCTTTCAGTCTAGTATTGGCATGGCTACTTTCGAAGCTTTTTATGGAAGGCCTTGTCGATCACCTACATGTTGGTGGGAATCTAGGGATAAGATCTTGCTTGGGCCCGATATGGTTAGGAAGACTTCGGAAAAGATTGATTTGATTCGAAGAAGGATGAAAGCGGCGCAAGACAGACAGAAATCTTATGCGGACAAGAGGAGAACAGAGCTTGAGTTTGATGTTGGGGACATGGTCTTTGTCAAAGTATCTCCGTTACGGAATGTGGTTCGCTTTGGATCTGTTGGGAAGTTAGCACCAAGGTTTGTTGGACCGTTTCCTATTAAGAAAAGGATTGGACAGATGGCCTATAGAGTGGAGTTGCCCGACAGACTTAGTGGTGTACATGATGTATTCCATGTGTCACATTTGAGGAAGTGCCTACATGAGACCGCAGAGGTGGTAGAGCCAAGCTTGCTTAGAGAAGTAGAGATAGAGCGTGATGCGACTATTCGACGAGCTCCTACACGCATCCTTGGGTCAGAGATTAAGAGGTTGAGAAACAGGGAGGTTCAACTAGTCAAAGTGCAATGGGGAGAAGATGAGAGCAACGCTACTTTAGAGACGGAAGAGAAGATGCGTTCATTATACCCATTCCTTTTTAGGATATGCCTTTTAATTTCTCCTTTATCGTTTGATTAGTACTTATCTTATCTGTAGTATGTCCTCTCGTTAGTACCTTTGACCTTTAGATAGGGTAAACCTATGGTTGAAACATGTGTTTGAGACATGTTATGATTGATGGATGCATGTGGATGCAAGTGTTTGCTAGTGGTTGCTCGTGGATGCATATACACACACTCTAGACACTAGATCGGCTCAGTCACTTCATATTGCATATTGCATATAATTGTGTGCAGGTAGCTAAATTGATGGATGTATAATGGTTGTGTTATCATATGGGTGATGCATTTTGGTGAATGATTGTGCACTCATATAGATACAGTATGTGTCGATAGGGTTCTCTCGCATACATATTGGATGCATGGCACTATCATGGGTTGCATATGTTCATACATTAGATAGGGAACATATACACACTCTTTGCATATGCTCATACATCATTAGAAATTGTTTTAAGGACAATGGATGCCCGTGTTTGATGGATTGAGTAGATGGTTGTTTGGATGGTAGGATATGCATTCTCCTTAGCTTAGAGATTTCGGGGACGAAATCCTTTAAGGAGGGGAGAATGTAACACCCCGAATTTCAGTTAATACTAATATTCACTAATTACAGAATAAATAATCTCAGAAGTGAGAATTGGGGGAAATGGGCTGTGCCATTGCGTTCGTCTCGGAAAAATACGCGAAATAGAGTCCGAAATTTTGTAAATCGGAGTCCGTATGACCCGGTTAAGGCCCAAAGAAGTTTTCTGAAAATTCAAAATTCGAAACAGATTTCAAAAGAGCAGAAATGGGGCTAGGCGGGAAACTTCCTGCCCACGCCATGTCGACAGCCCTGTCGACAGGGGAGTCAACTTGGCATAGACCAAGTCGACAGCCCTGTCGACTTGCCTGTCAACTTGGGCAAAACCTGGCTTGCTCGGCCAGGTTAGCCTGAGTGCACCAGTTTGAGTTTTGGGCTGTGTTTTGGAGGGCTGGACGAAATCTGATGGCTCTAAATAGAATTAGGGTTAATCTAAGGGTTAGAAACACATCCTAATCCTATAAATAAGACCCTAAGCTAGCCCTAAATGATCATAATCCTATCCTCTAACTAAACTATGCCAAAATTTTCTATGATCGTGGCCTCCACTCAAAACCCTAGCCTCCATCCTCTTTCTAAACTATTTCTATGAAGGCTTTCATGTTCATACAAGCATTTTTAAGTTGTATGAGTGATCATTAGCTTGCATTCATCATCAAGTTGCAAGCTTTATTTTCAAGGCTAGAGTTTTTGGGTGATTTTTGGCAAGGGTTTGCTTATTGGAGTTTAGTGGTGAGTTTCTATAGCCTTAATAATCAATTGTTAAATTGATTATGATAGGATATGATAAGATATAGCTATGTTTGTGGACCAATGTGTTTATGCAAGTTTAGTATAGTGTATGTTGTGTGTTTTGCAAGTTTTATGCTATATGTTATGCAAGTTTAATGCTATGTTTTATGATGCTCGTTATGCAAAACACTATGTTGAACATTGATTCATATGTAACATGTTATGCAAGCTATATGTGAGATTATATGCAAGTTCATATGTAACATGTAATGCAAGTTATGTGCATGATTATATGCAAGTTCATATGTAACATGTTATGCAAGTTATGTGTTTGGTTATATGCAAGTTATGTGCATGATTATATGCAAGTTCATATGTAACATGTTATGCAAGTTATGTGTTTGGTTATATGCAAGTTATGTGCATGATTATATGCAAGTTCATATGTAACATGTTATGCAAGTTATGTGTTTGGTTATATGCAAGTTAACATGTGACATGCTATGCAAGTTCACACCTTTGTATGACATAAGAATCATATGCAAGTTACCCCCTTTGTGACATATGTGCTTCATGCAAGTTTGGGTTAAATGCTAGTTGGGTTTAATGTATGCTCATATATGCAAGTTGACACCTTTTAAACCCATGATAAAGTTATATGCTATGTTGGTTAAACCCATGGCATTTGTGATGAATCTTCCCTTTATTATGTCATGTTATGAGAACGAATTACGTGGGGAACGATGGGGTTAATATGCATGTTAATAAAATGGTGTGAAATGGGTATGCTTAAGCATAACATAAAGTGAATGGACATAATTGGGAATTTACCTATTAAGTTAGGTCTACCCATATTATGGAATTGGGAATTTACCTATTAAGTTAGGTCTACCCATATTATGGAATTGGGAATTTACCTATTGAGTTAGGTCTACCCATATTTTTAAATATTTGTAATTAATTAGGGATAATTAATACAAATTATCGGGGTGATTAATTAGGTGTAATTAATCGACTAAGACACGAGGTTGGACCCTTTTGTAGCATAAGACTGCCCGGAACCGACCGGCAAATCCAGCGGCTACAAATGATTGGCCCAATGTGAGAGGTCTTAGTCATAAACTAAATACGTGACAAGTGTAAAGACACGAGGTTAGACTCTTTTATGGTGTAAGGCTGCCCGGAACCAACCGGCATATCCAGCTGCCATAAAAGACAGTCTAATGTGAGAGGTCTTTACAAAGGTTACGATCTTAATTAATTAAGAAACACTTAACCAAATTAGCATGTAGTGGGGCATGAGGGGTTAAGTGGGTGCCTTGGGTGGCATGTAGTAACTAGTGGGGGTGCCTTGGGTGGCATGAGGAAACTAGTGGGTTGCCCTGGGTGGCAATAGAAAATACGATTAGAATACTTAACCAAAGTGGAACATGTAATTAAACATGATTAAAGGGTTAAGTAAGTGCCTTGGGTGGCATGTGGGAATCAAGTAAGTGCCTTGGGTGGCATGTGGAAATCTAGTGGGTGCCTTGAGTGGCAATTAAAATATGATTAAAAGACTTAACCAAAATTTATAACATGTAAGTGGACATGGTTAAAGGGTTAAGTGGGATTTACTAGAAATGACAAGCTTAGGTGGGTAGCTTGTGGGGGCCCATTTCAACCAATATCCCAAACGTATCTTTGTCGGCTCGACCCAAGTCGAGGACGGGACACGCATATTGGGCTTGACTGTAAGAGGCCAAAACGGGTTAGCGGTGGCAACGCAAGTCCAACGGGTTTCATATGCGTGTGTGGACCCGGGCTGGTAAGTAAGACGTTGTTGCATCGTGTAGGTATAAGCCGTGCACCGTTGATATTATCAGGTTGCCACTTTGGGGGATGATACACCCCACTGTGGGGCCAGCACGGGTATCTACGTTAGGGAGCCGATCGAATGGGGGGTAGTGGGTACACCTAGTGGAAATAGGGGCAGACGGCACCTATGTAGTCAGCTAGGGGTACACGAAACTACTAATTATAGATTACTAAGTATACTTAGTGGGATCAACCTTTAAGTAGGAACGACTGGTGTGGTGCAGTGTAGTAATTATCCTTGGGTGGGTAAATGCATCTTTTCGGTTATCTTAGTACATCCTGTGTTTAGTTGGCTACTTAGTGTAGTCATTATCCCCAGAGGTACCGTACCTTGTTTATATCATACCCTAATTACTTTAATGATTGTATTGTTAAGGTCATAGGACTCGCTCAGACTTATGTCTGACCCCGTTGTTTTTTTATCTTTTTCCCAACCCTCAGGTTTTCAGAGTGGGCCTAGCACTAGTGGGCTTGGATCAGACCGCTATATCTATCTTTTGGGGCTTGGACCGTAGAAGTAAAGCTCGGTTTATCTTTTCTATTATGGCTATTATCTATGTAGTGGGATTATGTACTTCTATTTTATCAGGATGGATATTATGTACTTGACTCTTGTTATGGTTTTGTGATGTAACCAAACATGTTTTACTTTCCGCTACAATGAAATGATGTTTTAATTTTCAAGTATTACTTATATCTGTCTTGTTGTAATTTTTCTGTTCTATACTCACTAAACATACTCCACCGAAACTAAGGCATTCCCTTAGTGAGTGACCTTAGCGGGTGTGGGGTGTTACACTGCGTGGAGCCATAGCAATGACAGGAAACATACCATGTAGAACATCTATATTGTAAGCCTAACGAAGCAGTTCTTTACCGATACAGTAATCCCTGAAGTATGCATTAGAGGTACTAGTCAATTGTTTGCACTTAGGTACCTTTTTAAACCTAGTAGTAATCTGTTAACCCTGTAGGACGATCGACACAGTTGTAAATATTAAGTCATAGTTGAGACAAGAAATTCTAAATATAGGGGGATGCTTGGGGATTTTTCGGGTATACGTTGGTTGTGGGTCGGCAAAAAGGCTAGCCAAGTAGTTGGATATCTTATATTTTGATATTGATAGTAGATTTTTATTGAAATGCCAACCTTTTAGGATTTTTTGGGATAGGAAAATTTTGATAATAGACTTTTTAGCCACCTTCGAGACTATATTGACTACGAGAGGGGAGTTGTAAGATAAAAGACTTGTAGTAGATGGACTCCCGAGATATTTTGCAATTCACAGGGGTCGGTCATGAGGGATTTCCTATATTCCATTAGTGCATCTCTAGGCGATACCGATTCAGTTCCCGTTGTCCTAGATTTTTTGAACGTTGGAAGAGGTTGGAAGGATACGCCCAAGAAGTGAGTTTGAATTTTTGGATTCACATTTATGACAATGTCAAACCTTTGAGGCTAAGGCACATAGCTCTAAGGAACAAAAGAGAGTTGAGTTGCATTCCTATGGCTAAAAGCTTTTATAAATATTAAGTGATGCTTATAAAATTACTAGGCATGGGTTGACTAAGAGTTCAAACAGATACTTATACGATGAGTCATCTCAAAAGTTGAGAGGTGGATGGTGTACCCTAGGATATTCTTATAAATGATCAACTGAAATAGATTATTTTCTTATTAGACCTATGTAACGACCCGGAAATTGGCGATCTTGGTTATCCGATATACAACACATATCAAAAAATAAGAGTCGAAAATACCAGATGGTAAATGAAAGAAATTAGAGGGTGAAAATAGATAAGATAGAAACTTAGAATAGAAGAAGAAGAAGAACACAACATCAGAGTAACACGAACCTCACAACGGAACGAATAACATATAATAGATAACATATTCTTGAAATAAAATCAGTATATGTATACAATAACATTATCAGAGTACAACACTTACAACACAGCAGAAATAAACTATAGCTATATGATATCCTGAAGCCTCCTGCTCCAGCTATTCAAGTATCTGTAAATCCCGACTACTTGACTGCCCGTACAAAATTGGGCACCCAAGATTTTAGGGAAAACAAAAAAAATAAACTCCGGGTCAGTCATGGGACTGGTATGAGTAAAACAGTTCGAACAAGTAAACGATACCTCATAAGACCACGTCGTATAACGGAACGGGTTTTTCCCTTATGAGAATCCAAAATATCTATATATCAAAAACCTTTTGATATTATAATAAAGTCTATCAACCACAATATAATAATTATCTAGCAGAAACACTTTCATCTCACGTCCTACATATATAGTATACAATCAAAACCACAAGCACGTATTGGGAAATGGATTTCCAACTATGACAAGGTATGGAACCACCTTCCGCTAGTGTACCTCTAGAAAGGAATACATTGGGTTCAACAAGAACATCTTGCAACCCGACCACACATGACCGACCACTCATTTCGCTTGAGTGTATCGAATGTATATCACCAACGGTTGGGATCAGCAACTTTTTCCCGAATGGGACAACATCAACAATAGATTTTTAGAAATAAATGAAACTCTAGATCAGGTGATTATACACCCTAATAGGTTCGACCTACATAGCCATGCTACCTGCCTGATTTCTGTCATTTACCGGTTGATGAGGCTTGAGGTTACGCTTTATCATCACATCAGATTCACTTCGAACGCCACATTATCAGATCCATCGAAAATCACTAATTGACATCTACAACAGTACATTACGTGTTAGCTAAAGAAGTTTCCTTCTCCGCTTCCACTCTTGGTACGGTTGAAGAAATCAATGTACGTGACCTTTTTGGAAATACTCTGTCAGACATTCATCCATACAAGTCATCCAGGAACAGGATGAACCGAAGGCACTATTCAATACATCCATCTTAGGCACTGTTATCTAAGACTTATACAATAGCCCTTGCACTTTACTCCGTCTTCAATTATCTCTGGCATATATGATTCGGAATGCTTATGCCAATACAGAGTGGTCTTTGGATAATAATCCAACCGGTCTCTCCATATTAACAATGTTAAAATGGTTAAAACTTTGATAGTCAGTGAGTTAACTATCAAAGAAAAATACGTGTGCAAACAACGATATTATTTTCAGATGGAAATTCTATCAAATCAATTATCAATCACATATATATCTATATATATATATATATTCATGTGCTCCTTATTTTCTATGTTTAGAAAATATACGTTAACGCTGGAGAACATTTCCAAAACTTCTTAATTGGGATTTAAACAGATGTTTAAAACTATATTGCGATGACGACTCAAACCACTATACTAAATTAGTAAATCTACTTAACCACTTCACACTGGAACCTTAACCATTTCTAAATTAAAAACGAAGTCAATCAAGTTGGGGAATAACTACCTCTCAGACCTTAACTGAACAACATTTCAAATCTCGAAATAGGGTAAGTTCATCTTTTAACCCTTTAACACTTCATTACGAACCCTCGGATTCTATTTACGAACCCCTTTCTTTTACAAGTTTACGTGATTATAACAATGGTGTTATAATCTCCTGCATCCGAAATATATTATCTTTAATATGACTTTTATTTCCTAACTCGAATAATATAACGACAACAAATTTATTTACTCCTATTTGGTTAACTATAATCTATAACTCTTATTTGAATAACTCCAACCTAATAACTCTTACTGGATTAACTCTTATTCGAATAACTTATTCGAATAACTTATATTCAATTTGCTTACTTTCGAATACTTATATTCGATAATCTCTTTCTTCGAATAAATCTTATTCGATTTAACTCCTGTCGAATAACTAGATTCGATCAACTCACTTCGAATATTTATGATTCGATTATCTCACTTCGAATATCTCTGATTCGATTATCTCACTTCGAATATCTACTATTTGATTATCTCACTTAGAATATCTACTATTCGATTATCGCACTTCTTCGAATAACTAAATTCGATTAACTCATTCAACTCTATTCGAATAAACTAAATTCGATTAACTCCATTTGAATAACTCTTGTTCGATTTAACTCTATTCAATAACTCTAGTTCGATTTAACTCTATCGATTAACTCTAACTGGTTTAACTCTAACTGATTAACTCTAACTGGTTTAACTCTAACTGGTTAACTCTAACTGGTTTAACCTAACTGATTAACTCTAACTGGTTTAACCTAACTGGTTAACCCTAACTGATTAACTCTTTGTCCTTATTCAGTTTCAAACATAGATGTTGAAATCGATTTTTCTTCTTTATATAAGTCCTGAATTATATATTCTATTTATCAAAATGATAAATATTTAACTTAATTTATAAATATCATTTATAAATCAATCTGCTCCTTTTATCTGTTTACTTCTTCATATATAAGTTCAGACTTATATATATATATATCTATTTATCCAAAGATAAATATTTCCTTTATAATCTATTGTTTTTCTAAACCAATATTTCCTTTATAACCCTATTTGTTTTCTTGAACAAATATTTCCCTTTTTATTTTATTTGCAAATAGTTTGCAAATATTCCCTTTATAATCTCTTATTTATTCCTTAATAAATATCTTCTTTAATGACTTAGTTCTAAGTGTTTCCTTTATTACCTTATTTATTTATTCTAAGTATTTCCTCTAAAAATATCTTATTTAAAACTTATTCAATTTCCTAAGTCAATATCCTTGTTTAACTTATTCAATTCCTAAGCTAAAATCTCCTTATCTTAACCTATTACTTTAACAAATAAATAATCCATTAATCGTATCTTATTTATTTAACAAATAAATATCTCATTATCTTATCCTATTACTTCTAAGTAAGTAATTCAATTTATAAATATTCTATTTATAAAGATTTCCTTCATTTATAATTCCCACTTAAACGTATTTCCTATTATAAATATTCCATTTATAAATATTTCTATTTATAAATATTTTATTTATAAATATTCTCTTTTATAAAATCCTCTGATTTTATAAATATTCTCTTTCCAGTATTCACTTTGACAAATTCCCCTTTCTCCAAATCCCGGTATGTTATGGTGTTTAACATATCAAATTACGATGTCCAATATCATCCATACACACACAATCAACAACAGGTTATAAACCATGTCATATATCACAATATATGAAAATAATAAAATAGCTGTTGAGGAATCCAGTCGGATTCCTCCAATCTGTTTCCCTGCATCCACATATGTTACACAATAAAATCAACATCACTTTCAGTTCCATATGATAAATTCTGTTAAATAGAATCAATATAGAAATTCAACAAACTGATTAGCAGTTCAATCAAACAGTTAACACACATTCAATCAGCCAATATTTAACAGTTCTAAAAATACAACATGAAATCATAAATTGTTCAGAGTTAGTGAGATTTACTCACTTTGGCAATTCATCGTTAAAGAACGATAAACTGTTTTGTTTGATTTGAATCAAACAATTTATTTCGCCATAAATTCAAACGAGCTCCATTCCACTCACAGTCAGCTCCATTGTGTAGCCACCGTCCATGCGATCGTATCGGATCCTATTTCGCTAAATTTCGACCATGTATGACGAAGTTAATTAGATTACCAATTAATACACATTTAAATGAACTGTACTTTAATAATATTAACATTTTGGGCCTCACAACTATACCTTGGCCCGTTGTTCCCTACCCGACCCAATTACCATTGGATCCTTCTTCCTCTCAACGCTGAAAAAATGGGATCCCGCTGCTACAGTTCTAAACACCACTCCCTAAATCCTCTTCTTCTCTATTTCAATAAAACTACTTATCTCCTGTTAAGTTTCCCTTCACTGCTGCCATGATTAAAATGGAACCCATCACAACCGATACTTTCAACTTCCTGGCAACCTTAAACCCGCTGAAGCATCAGCCCATCACCGCACCATCACATTCACAACAGAATCCCGCTTCCTCAAATTCCAGTTACGAACTCTAGGCAAAATCGAACATCACCGATCCCCCCATCGCGCTTCATTTCATCGCGGAAATGATCCACGAACCCCTCTGAGTGACCAACACTTCTCTCTTTACAACTTCTTCAGCCCCACATTTCAGAGTACGCGCTCCGCTCCTACCTTGTTATTTGCGTCTCCTTGCTATTTTAACTTTCACCATTTCCTGCAAAACAAACTCAACATCCAACTCTCCTACTTCTCCTACACAAACGTGCCGACCTTGTTGTCACTTCAGGTTACTCAAATCTAAAATCGGAGAAGGCATCCACAAGCTCTCCTAGTTCCGCCACTGTGCCGAAAATTTTGTGGTCAAGTCGAACTCTGTAGTTGTGAGAAAATGGTCACTGGAACTAACACGTATACTGTTTTACTTCCTTTTTAGTTCAAGCATGATATTAGGATTTTAGAAGATCTCGTTTTGATTTGTCTTGCCATGAAAAAGAGAAACTCGATGTTACTGAAACCAAAGGAGAGAACTGCCTCGTGATGATGATGTGTGTGTGTATATATATATATATATCTCTATACTTAACAATGAAGTATTAGAGAGTAGGAACCTAGGTATGTGGTAATGACAATTCATACGTGTACACTTTCTTAGTTGTAAAGTATTCGATGCCTACCATTCGATTTCCATTGTGGTTAAGCAAACACGTATAGGTATTTGATTGTTTGTTTAAGTAAGCAATTATTCAGTTAAAAGGAGACATGCCTTTGCATTGTACACGTAAGGCTTCAAAATGCGTAACAAAGGTCCAAGTACCTTGCCTTACTAATTATATTAAAGTGTATTCTCTTGTGAAATCAGTCAAATGGTGTCCAACTCTATTTCTTGTATAATATATATTGTATACAGTGGCTGGTATTCTAAGGTTAATGAAGTCATGTTGATACAATGGCATTTCCGTTGTTATATAAATTTCTGTTCATATACGAGCTGCTAAGGACAGAAATAAAAGTACGGTCATGTCTAGCAATGTGTCACGATCACAGAAATATAATAATACCGGTAGGTTGACTCATATTGTGAAACCCCAAAATGTTGATTAAGGGTGCAAAATACTTCAAATAAAAAGTTGTGTATTTAATTAATTAAAAATTACAGTAAAATTCTAAAAATTAAATTATCGTTATGTCCCAATAGAACCTTGTTTAAATTCAAACCCGATATTCAAATATTTTTAAATAACCGTTATGGCCACGAACGAATATACCGCTGTTTTTCTGAATATTTGATTTGGACATAAATCAAAATCTACACGACAAAATCCCGATTTTTCTCTTCCATTAGAAAAATATACTCCACCAGCTCCACACATTTCTTGTTTCACAGAAATCCGATTTAAAACGAACCCTGTATTTCCAGTTGAAGTTCAAATCGCCCAATCGCGAACTGCCGTGCCATTTCGAGCTCGATTATAATTATATTATAATTTATACGTTCAACCATCGTTCAAATAATATATTCGTTATTCTAAGTCAATTCTAAACTGAATTAAATATCACAAATGATCCAGTTCACACCATTCCGCCATTTCAGCCAATTTTGATTATTTCAGAATTAAATATATTATTTAATTTATTATTTTAATTAAATATTCACCATTATTTAATTCAACGACCATGAAATCCTTTTAATCACCTTTTAAATAATTAAATAAATTAATTATTATACAGCTGAAAATGCGGGTCATTACATTCTTCCCTACTTAAAATATTTTCGTCCTCGAAATTGCTAAGGTAGAAAACAAACCCTATCGGCTGGTTAGAACTTATTTGTTCACTTCTTAATTTCAATTTCAACTGAACCAATTAAATTTCAATTTAATATTAATTAATTCTTATCAACGAAAATTTTCAAAAATCCTAAAAATTTTCTAATGCCTTAATTTTTCGAAAAATTTCGCCAGCACCTCCTTTGTACTGGTCAATACGTCAAACTCCAACTCGCCTCTCTGGGCCATCTCCCACCCAAAAGAAAATCAAACAGCCAAGCAGCTTGCCAATTCGGCTCATAAATCTTATATCCAATCGAAATATAAACTTGTACCTTTTTGTCGGGCATATCAACTCTATTACTTTCACCTGTTATCAGTCCATATATACCAACGTCGTCTCAACCAATTTCCAATCAGTTTTTTATTTTCAACACAACCATTCACTTATATCTAAGCCAAATATTATTTCAACTCGAGTTTCATTCTCGATTCCCAACTCTTAACTTGGTTATCAAATTACACTTCAAATTCGAATCTCCCAAATACAATTTGTCTCGATATCATTCAAATTTAATTTCAGTTACCACTTAACTGACTTTATTTTAATCCCAATTGGCTTTTACAAATTTCAATTCAAATTTGGTTTTAATCCAACAATCTTTTTCCTAGGAGTTTTAAACAACTTTGTTTTTCTCAAAAACCAAACTTTCCTTTGCAGGATTCAAACAACTTGTTTTTCTAAACAATTTCAAAAACAATCTCTTTGGTAGTAATCCGTCACTTACAACTCGAAAATGAACACCGATGATGTCTGGATCAACATCGGAATTTATTTTCCAGCGACCGAAGTGAGTTTAATACTATATCACTTATAAAACCATTTCTAAACACTTCCACTTTGAAATTCATTTCAAAATACACTTCCAATGTTTGTAAAACCATTTAAAATCTCCCAGGATTTTAAAATTCTCATATATATTCAATTCAAATTCATTTACAAACACTTTCCACATTTTCAGAGTTTAAATTTCAATTCTGATTTAAATTCAGATTTTATTCATTTCGTAACACTTATACGAATTCTGATTGGTTATTCACATAACCATTTTACTAATAATCTTACTCAATTATAATCACAACCAATATATCCAATATATTATAATAATTCCTATATAAATCCTTTATATCAAAACATAATTTTGGGTAAAATTATTTCGTTTACCCTCTTTTCAAAACATACCATGACGGTTCATCGTATTCAAGTGTTTACCAACTCCTACCGATACAGTGGATCAAACTGATCGACCAGAACTCATAAACAACTCAACCAATAAATCTCCACAATATAAAATTATTTTTATATCATCTACAAATACGTTCTCTCATATATATACACACAACTCAATCTAGGGTATTACTAACCCTATCTCTACCGAGTTACGCCACAGAGCCAAGGTAATAACTTAACTTTAGCTCTGATACCAACTGTAACGACCCGGAAATTTGCGATCTTGGTTATCCGATATACAACACATATCGATCAACAAGAGTCGAAAATACCAGATGGTAAATGAAAGAAATTGGAGGGTGAGAATAGATAAGATAGAAACTTAGAATAGAAGAAGAAGAAGAAGAACACAACATCAGAGTAACACGAACCTCACAGCGGAACGAATAACATATAATAGATAACATATTCTTGAAATAAAATCAGTATATGTACACAATAACATTATCAGAGTACAACACTTACAACACAGCGGAAATAAACTATAGCTATATGATATCCTGAAGCCTCCTGCTCCAGCTCTTCAAGTATCTGTAAATCCCGACTACTTGACTGCCCGTACAAAATTGGGCACCCAAGAGTTTAGGGAAAACAAAACAAAATAAACTCCGGGTCAGTCATGGGACTGGTATGAGTAAAACAGTTTAAAACAGTTCGAACAAGTAAACGATACCTCATAAGACCACGCCGTATAACAGAACGGGTTTTTCCCTTATGAGAATCCAAAATATTTTTATATCAAAAACCTTTTGATATTATAATAATGCCTATCAACCACAATATAATAATCATCTAGCAGAAACGCTTTCATCTCACGTTCTACATATATAGTATACAATCAAAACCGCAAGCACATATTGGGAAATGGATTTCCAACTATGACAAGGTATGGAACCACCTTCCGCTAGTGTACCTCTAGAAAGGAATACACTGGGTTCAACAAGAACATCTTGCAACCCGACCACACATGACCGACCACTCATTTCGCTTGAGTGTATCGAATGTATATCACCAACGTTTGGGATCAGCAACTTTTTCCCGAATGGGACAGCATCAACAATAGATTTTTAGAAATAAATGAAACTCTAGATTAGGTGATTATACACCCTAATAGGTTCGACCTACATAGCCATGCTACCTGCCTGATTTCTGTCATTTACCGGTTGATGAGGCTTGAGGTTACGCTTTATCATCACATCAGATTCACTTCGAATGCCACATTATCAGATCCATCGAAAATCACTAATTGACGTCTACAACAGTACATTACGTGTTAGCTAAAGAAGTTTCCTTCTCCGCTTCCACTCTTGGCACGGTTGAAGAAATCAATGTACGTGACCTTTTTGGAAATACCCTGTCAGACATTCATCCATACAAGTCATCCAGGAACAGGATGAACCGAAGGCACTATTCAATACATCCATCTTAGGCACTGTTATCTAAGACTTATACAATAGCCCTTGCACTTTACTCCGCCTTCAATTATCTCTGGCATATATGATTCGCAATGCTTATGCCAATACAGAGTGGTTCTTTGGATAATAATCCAACCGGTCTCTCCTATTAACAACGTTAAAATGGTCAAAAACTTCGATAGTCGGTGAGTTAACTATCAAAGAAAAATACGTGTGCAAACAACGATATTATTTTCAGATGGAAATTCTATCAAATCAATTATCAATCATATATATATATATATATTCATGTGTTCCTTATTTTCTATGTTTAGAAAAAATACGTTAACGTTGGAGAACATTTCCAAAACTTCTTAATTGGGATTTAAACAGATGTTTAAAACTATATTGCGATGACGACTCAAACCACTATACTAAATTATTAAATCTACTTAACCACTTCACACTGGAACCTTAACCATTTCTAAATTAAAAACGAAGTCAATCAAGTTGGGGTATAACTACCTCTCAGACCTTAACTGAACAACATTTCAAATCTCGAAATAGGGTAAGTTCATCTTTTAACCCTTTAACACTTCCTTACGAACCCTTGGATTCTATTTACGAACCCCTTTCTTTTACAAGTTTACGTGATTATAACAATGGTGTTATAATCTCCTGCATCCAAAATATATTATCTTTAATATGACTTTTATTTTCTAACTCGAATAATATAACGACAACTAATTTATTTACTCCTATTTGGTTAACTCTAATTTATAACTCTTATTTGAATAACTCCAACCTAATAACTCTTACTGGATTAACTCTTATTCGAATAACTTATTCAAATAACTTATATTCGATTTGCTTACTTTCGAATACTTATATTCGATAATCTCTTTCTTCGAATAAATCTTATTCGATTTAACTTCTGTCGAATAACTAGATTCAATCAACTCACTTCGAATATTTCTGATTCGATTATCTCACTACGAAAATCCCTGATTCGATTATCTCACGTCGAATATCTACTATTCGATTATCTCACTTCGAATATCTACTATTCGATTATCTCACTTCGAATATTTACTATTCGATTATCGCACTTCTTCGAATAACTAAATTCGATTAACTCATTCAACTCTATTCGAATAAACTAAATTCGATTAACTCCATTTGAATAACTCTAGTTCGATTTATCCCTATTCAATAACTCTAGTTCGATTTAACTCTATCGATTAACTCTAACTTGTAACACCCCGTGTATTCTATAACTGTGAAATTAACAAATTAAAGTATAATTAATTTGAAATCAAAGAACTAAGGGAAACGGGATACGCCATTGCGTTCGTCTCGAAAAAATACGCGAAATAGAGTCCGAGTTTTCGAAAAACGGAGTCCGTATGAAGAAGATATGGCCTTCGGAAGTTTCTGAATTAAGTTCAAAATTCGAACAGAATAAAACAGTTTAAAATTAAAACCGGGCCCAATTGGCCAGGGCGGGAAAAATCCCGCCTGATGCACCCAGGTCGACTGGGCTGTCGACCTGGTCTAGCCAGGTCGACAGGGCTGTCGACAGGGCTGTCGACAGGCATGTCGACCTGGTCCAGACCCAGGTCGAACCCAGTCCACCCTGGCTTGCCTATTCTATGTTGGTCGATTTTCTGTGGTCTGCTTTGTCATTAGGGCTAGGTGGCAGGCTCTAATTGGTCCCTCTTTCGAATGAATGGCTACGATCAATCCAAGCAACATCAATGGTCCTAATCAGTTCCTAAACCCTATAAAAATGACCCTAGACTAACCCTAATCTATTCATTCAAAAATAAGAACAAAGCCGCCATGTTGCTAAGGAACGACTAGGAGTAGCCACCAATTGGAGAGAGGATTAGGAGGAAAATTCTAAAGCATAAAGCAACCTAAACAAATCAAATCAACAAGGAATTGCGTCTCCAAACCCCTAAATTGGAGAATTCGCCACACCATTGTAAGTAGAGTATTATTTTGGTATGAACAAATAATTGTGTTGGTTTGTATACTTGATTTTTGGCAATAAAGTAATTCATATTTGTGCGTTCTTATCGATTTGGGATATTGTATACGTTTGGATATTCTCGAATTATGTTATTCAATTATGAAAAACTACATGCGGTAGTTTTATGCAAGTATACGTTTGGAATATTCGCAAATGATGTAATCCATGTTGAAACTACATGTATGTAGTTGATTAATTGAAATTCATGCAAGTTTGGGGTTTTGCTACTATGCCATCATAATGTGTATTTTCATACAAACATCGTTTTTGTGAAGTAATTGGAATAAGTTTGGGTTATCATAATTCATATGAAACTATGTTGAAATTTTGGCACCATGTATTAAGCCATGCTTTTGTACTAGAAAACCTATTTGCAAACTTATGAATATGATTAGGCTATGATTGATATTTTGCATAATTGAAATCCATATTGTTAACAAGGATTATATGATGACATATGTGGTACATAGCTAGGTTAGATTCAAAAACCCCTTTTTGCAAGACTAAAGTAAAAATCATGATTTCATGTTAGAAATATTTATGCCATGTGAATAGATTTAAAATCATGATTAAGTTGAACTATACTTTTGCGTTGGTAACAAAAGTAAACACCTTTGTAAACATGTAGTAATCTTATGAACATGATTTGCTTATGTTTGACATTATGCCTGAATAAAAATATAGGTTTATGTTGTAGTTAAGCCTATGTGTCAATAATGATATTCTTATCTCAACTACAAGTTTACATGCTTTGATACATGTCCCTTATGCTTTATGACCAAAGTATACATTACTACTATGCAAGTACACCAGTTTCTATTTTGTAGTTCCAACGTCATGTTGCAAGTTCATGCGCTCACATTCCCCTTCTTGTGTATAAAATCCCGCTTTAAGCCTCCCCTTTTCCTCATGGCTAAGTCGGGCTTAAAAAGGCTAAGCCCAATATATATATAATAAACGAACGTGTTAAACGAGGGAAAATAACGTTGGGTTAAATTAATTAATAAATGAAAATATAAAGTAGAAGGGCCCAAATTCAAGTGTGGGTTGGGCCCATGATTGGTGTAACCTTTACACCATTAACTTAATAATGGGCCGCAAATATTTACATATAAGAAAATAAAGAAGAAAGACAAAATATGTAAATGTAGAACATACGATGTGTTTAACCCGAGGTTGGATTGAGTTGTGATGTAAACCTGCCCGGAACCGCCCGGCTGTCCAGTAGTCACAACAATACCTATCCAATGTGGGAGGTTAAACATGGAGCCCAATAAGGACCCGAGGTTAGACTGAGTTGTGGCGTAAGACTGCCCGGAACCAACCGGCAACAGGCAGCCACAACAATACCTGTCTAATGTGAGAGGTCAAGGCTTTAATAAGACAATTAAGGCTGAGTCAGGATTGTTAGGATTAAGTGAACTAAAGACTTAATCAAAATAGAACATGCTAAACTAAACGGACTGGTGGGGGTTAGGTTAGAAAACACTTAACCAACTTAGCATGTTGGCTAGAGATAGAAAACCTAGTAACGGGGGACCCTTTTCAGCAGTAACCCTAGAAGGTGTATCAGGATACCCTGAAACTAGGCAGGGTGGGGCACGATTACAAGGCTGATTGTAGGAGGTCAAATCGACGGCGGTGGTGTAGCAGTGTAGGTTCTAACGGGGTGCGGGCGTGCACACACTCCGGCGCAGAAAAATAAGGCACTGGACACCAGTAGCATACCTGTGCATTCTAGGATTGTGTCGGGCCGCCACTATGGGACTTGATACACCCCATGGTGGGACCAGCATAGGTAACTACAACATCGGGGGCCGTAAGACACATGTAATTAAGCGAGTAGGAGCCGATCATCATAGAATGGATCACACCACCCTGATTTTTGGGTTCCAGTTGGAAACTAGTTTATATGGGTTCAGAGATTAACATGGGGTACGATAGCATATTCGACCCTAGACAACTTAACCAAGTTTATAGTGCTTGCCCACTTCTTGTTTATACTTATCACACCCAGTTCTTTATTCATAGACAGAATAGTACTAGACTTACTCAGGCTTTATGTCTGACTCTACTTTTCTTTCGTCTTCTTTTCTTCCGTTCCCCCCCCCCCCAGGTCCACAGGGAGGGAACACAGCAGCTTGACCAACCTTAACATCCAGCTTGAAGAAGAGAAATGTATTGCTTGGACCTTTTCATTTTGAACTATGGCTTTGGACAACCACTATGGGGGCTTTTGCAGTTTATCTATGTTTTATTTATGCTTCTTTAAATAATGTAATCAAGACAGATTATGAAAGTGTTATGTTATGTTTTTTTTGGAAAAGATGTAAGACAATTATGGTGATATTGTTGTAGCACGTATTTGCTTTTATGAAATAAAAGTTGTTGTTTTTCCGCTGTTTACAAATATGTGTTCCTATATCCGTCTTGTATATCTGTGACTTATACTTATAAACCTCCACCAAAATTAGGGCATTCCCTTTGAGAGTGACCCTAACGGAGGTGGGGTGTTTCATAACTGGTTTAACTCTAACTGATTAACTCTAACTGGTTTAACCTAACTGATTAACTCTAACTGGTTTAACCTAACTGGTTAACCCTAACTGATTAACTCTTTGTCCTTATTCATTTTCAAACATCGATGTTGAAATCGATTTTTCTTCTTTATATAAGTCTTGACTTATATATTCTATTTATCCAAATGATAAATATTTAACTTAATTTATAAATATCATTTATAAATCAATCTGCTCCTTTTATCTGTTTACTTCTTCATATATAAGTTCAGACTTATATATATATATATTTATCCAAAGATAAATATTTCCTTTATAATCTATTGTTTTTCTAAACCAATATTTCCTTTATAACCCTATTTGTTTTCTTGAACAAATATTTCCCTTTTTATTTTATTTGCAAATAGTTTGCAAATATTCCCTTTATAATCTCTTATTTATTCCTTAATAAATATCTTCTTTAATGACTTAGTTCTAAGTGTTTCCTTTATTACCTTATTTATTTATTCTAAGTATTTCCTCTAAAAATATCTTATTTAAAACTTATTCAATTTCCTAAGTCAATATCCTTGTTTAACTTATTCAATTCCTAAGCTAAAATCTCTTTATCTTAACCTATTACATTAACAAATAAATAATCCATTAATCGTATCTTATTTATTTAACAAATAAATATCTCATTATCTTATCCTATTACTTCTAAGTAAGTAATCCACTTTATAAATATTCTATTTATAAAGATTTCCTTCATTTATAATTCCCACTTAAACGTATTTCCTATTTATAAATATTCCATTTATAAATATTTCTATTTATAAATATTTTATTTATAAATATCCTCTTTTATAAAATCCTATGATTTTATAAATATTCTCTTTCCAGTATTCACTTTGACAAATTCCCCTTTCTCCAAATCCCGGTATGTTATGGTGTTTAACATATCAAATTACGATGTCCAATATCGTCCATACACACACAATCAACAACAGGTTATAAACCATGTCATATATCACAATATATGAAAATAATAAAATAACTATTGAGGAATCCAGTCGGATTCCTCCAACCTGTTTCCCTGCATCCACATATGTTACACAATAAAATCAACATCACTTTCAGTTCCATATGATATATTCTGTTAAACAGAATCAATATAGAAATTCAACTAACTGACTTGTAGTTCAATCAAATAGTTAACACACAGTCAATAAGCCAATATTTAACAGTTCTAAATTCAAACAATTTATTTGAATCAAACAATTTATTTCGCCATAAATTCAAACGAGCTCCATTCCACTCCCAGTTAGCTCCATGGTGTAGCCACCGTCCATGCGATTCTATCGGATCCTGTTTCGCTGAATTTCGACCACGTATGATAAAGTTATTTAGATTACCAGTTAATACACATTTAAATGAACTATACTTTAATTATATTAACATTTTGGGCCTCACAACTATACCTTGGCCCGTTGTTCCCTACCCGACCCAATTACCATTGGATCCTTCTTCCTCTCAACGCTGAAAAAATGGGATCCCGCTGCTTCAGTTCTAAACACCACTCCCTAAATCCTCTTTTTCCCTATTTCAATAAAACTACTTATCTCCTGTTAAGTTTCCCTTCACTGCTGCCATGATTAACATGGAACCCATCACAACCGATACTTTCAACTTCCTGGCAACCTTAAACCCGCTGAAGCATCAGCCCATCACCACAACATCACATTCACAACAGAATCCCGCTTCCTCAAATTCTAGTTACGAACTCCAGGCAAAATCGAACATCACCGATCCCCCCCATCGCACTTCATTTCATCGCGAAAACGATCCACGAACCCCTCTGAGTGACCAACACTTCTCTCTGTACAACTTCTTCAGCCCCACGTTTCAGAGTACTCGCTCCGCTCCCACCTTGTCATTTGCGTCTCCTTACTGTTTAAACTTTCACCATTTCCTGTGAAACAAACTCAGCATCTAACTCTCCTACTTCTCCTACCCAAACGTGCCGACCTTGCTGTCACTTCAGGGTACTCAGATCTGAAATCGGAGAAGGCATCCGCGTCTTGCTCTCCTAGTTCCGCCACCGTGCCAGAAATTTTGTGGTCAAGTCGAACTCTGTAGTTGCGAGAAAATGGTCATCGGAACTAACGCATATACTATTTTACTTCGTTTTTAGTTCGAACATGATATTAGGATTTTAGAAGATCTCGTTTTGATTTGTCTTTCCATGAAAAAGAGAAACTCGATGTTACTGAAACCAAAGGAGAGAACTGCCTCGTGATGATGTATATATATTTTCTATACTTAACAATGAAGTATTAGAGAGTAGGAACCTAGGTATGTGGTAATGACAATTCATACGTGTACACTTTCTTTGTTGTAAAGTATTTGATGCCTACCATTCGATATCCTTTGTGGTTAAGCAAACATGTATAGGTATTTGATTGTTTGTTTAAGTAAGTAATTATTCTGTTAAAAGGAGACATGTCTTTGCATTGTAAACGTAAGGCTTCAAAATGCGTAACAAAGGTCCAAGTACCTTGCCTTACTAATTATATTAAAGTGTATTCTCTTGTGAAATCCGTCAAATGGTGTCCAACTCTATTTCTTGTATAATATATATTGTATACAGTGGCTGGTATTCTAAGGTTAGTGAAGTCATTTTGATACAATGGCATTTCCATTGTTATCTAAATTTCTGTTCATATACGAGCTGCTAAGGATAGAAATAAAAGTATGGTCATGTCTAGCAATGTGTCACGATCACAGAAATATAATAATACCGGTAGGTTGACTCATATTGTGAAACCCCAAAATGTTGATTAAGGGTGCAAAATACTTCAAATAAAAAGTTGCGTATTTAATTAATTAAAAATTACAGTAAAATTCTAAAAATTAAATTATCGTTATGTCCCAATAGAACCTTATTTAAATTCAAACCCGATATTCAAATATTTTTAAATAACCGTTATGGCCACGAACGAATATACCGCTGTTTTTTAGAATATTTGATTTGGACATAAATCAAAATCTACACAACGAAATCCTGATTTTTCTCTTCCATTAGAAAAATATACTCCACCAGCTCCACACGTTTCTTGTTTCACAGAAATCCGATTTAAAACGAACCCTGTATTTCCAGTTGAATTTCAAATCGCCCAATCGCGAACTACCGTGCCATTTCGAGCTCGATTATAATTATATTATAATTTATACGTTCAACCATCGATCAAATAATATATTCGTTTATTCTAATTCAATTCTAAACTGAATTAAATATCACAGATGATCCAGTTCACACCATATCGCCATTTCAGCCAATTTTGATTATTTCAGAACTAAATATATTATTTAATTTATTATTTTAATTAAATATTCACCATTATTTAATTCAAGGACCATGAAATCCTTTTAATCACCTTTTAAATAATTAAATAAATTAATTATTATACCGCTAAAAATGCGGGTTATTACAACCTATCTTTTGGTAGATTGAATTCAGTACTTATGATAGGATATTTCCATACTTATTTTGAGGAGGTCGTTAGACTTTGACCATAGTAGAAAGATTGCGGGAAAAACAAACCAAGGAACGTTTGGAAAATATTGGTTGCAGTAAGTATTTTTGGGTGAGAGGCACTACTAGTCTTTTCTACAAAGGTGTGTAGTCTCTTTGGCTCTGCAATAACCGTAAGTAAGTTTTTTTAGAAAAACCATCATTCTTAGACTCATGTATATAGTCTTTTGATTATTTGGTTTGCACCAAGATCTCCCATAGTTATGTTTCTTCGCTAGCGATTTCCATCAATTGTGAGTATCGAAAAACATACGAAACCGCTAGTAGGATGCCCAATGGATTTTAAGAGCAGTTGTCATACCTTTTGGATTAGCTTATGTTCAAGCCTAGTTATTGACTTAATTGGATAGGGTGTTTGGTGAAGTTTTATAGTAAGTTGGTAGGAGTCTATATGGATGACATGTTGGCCTAATCAAAGGATGACAAGGAATAAATTTGGTATTTAGTAAAGGAAATGAGTACCTTATTAGCAGATGGACCCAAGACCAATTACTCTAAGAATTACTTTTGAAAGGTAAGGAATTTCTTGGATTAGTGGATAATTATTGAAAAGTTGCAGCGTCTCTGAAATTTTGACGCTCGAATCTTGACACTATATATGTTGTGTCCATAACTCAAGTACTGATAACCCCAGAAGGCAAAAAGAAAGAATTTAGAGGGTGAGATAAGAAAGAAAGAAAGTTAAGAATAGAAGAATAAGGATGTAACAACCCGGGAAATCTGAACCAATTTAAATTTTTTAAATTGGATAAAATAGTGAATTAAAAATATTTATTATAAATATTTTAAACAATAATGATGAAACGTAAGTTTGAATCGACATTGAAAATAAATATAATTACTTTGAATTATAAACAAGGCCTGAAATGGCGCGGTAGTTTCAAAACTTGAATTCAAACTTTGACTGACTGTACCGGGTGCAAAACAAAGCGGATTTTAGTGAAACCAAAAATATTTAAATCTGTTAGTGAATATCTTTCTAAAGAATCTGAAAAATCGAAGTTTCATAGCGGAAAGAAAAGGTTATGGCCAAATGAATTTTCAGAAAGGTCGCTATAGAATTTATATAGCCCGTGAAATTGGCTATTTTGCAAACGACCTCGGAATTCGACAAAACCACTTTTGTTGGATCCGGGATGTAAAATTATTGCTAGGTTTCAAATTTCATAATTTTTGAAGCTAGTATGTGAGCGTGGCAAAGGAAAATGCGTTTGGTCGATTTCTATTAAATTGGATCGGCCAGAAATTGGCCATTTTGCAAACGACCTCGGAATTCGTCGAAATAACATTTGTTGGATCCGGGATGTCAAATTATTGCTAGGTTTCAAATTTCATAATTTTTGAAGTTAGTATGTGAGCGTGGCAAAGGAAAACGTATTTTGGTCAATTATAGTTAAATTGGATCGACCAGAAATGAGCCATTTTTCAAACGGTCTCAGAATTCAATGAAACTAGTTTTGTTGGGTCCGTATCATCAAAACATAGCTAGATTTATTTTTCTGGAATTTTTTGAATCAGTTTGTGGCCCTGGCAAATTGAAATGTATGTTCAAATCGAATATTGAATGTTTTATATTTTAATTTGAAGGAAAACTGACTGAAACAGTCGAATGGGCCTACGAAACATATCCCATTGTGTTCGGAATGGGGGTATTTAGCTAGGGACGATAGTCGTTGGGTTTGGATTGGTGTTCGTGTGTGAAGAGGGGTATTTTTGAGAATTTAAAAATTATAAAATAAAATAAAAATTCTGATTGGCCATTCACTCCCAGAAAACCCGATAGAACCCCAAACACGAACGGCGGCTGCTTCTTCCTCCTTCTCTCCTCTTTTTCTCTCCAATCACTCAATAAAATCAAGTGCTTCTTTGGGGGATTTTGAAGAGCTTCGAGCCCTCTTTAAATCCATATAAGGTTTGGATTTTTTCGTCTAGTGTGTGAAGAGTTATGAGCCCAGGAAGTTCGCCGTTTCCTCCCTCCGCCGCGACCACCATCCTCGATCGAAGTGGGCCCCCTACCACCGTTGGGCGTGCCTTTCCACGCTCCAGGCCGTGGCACAACCCGATCGTCGATCCGCTGCACCATTGGATCGAAAAGTGAAAACCTAGTTTTGAAGATCGAGCCGAGGTAACGACCTATTTTAAATAAACTATATTATAGCAGTTTAAAGCGCTACCGTTTTTGATTTCACTGTAAAAATCATATCTTTTTCGTTTGTTGACGAAATTCAGTGAAACAAGAGACAGTGGACTCGTGTGGACGTCTTCTACATTCTAGAAGAGACCGCACATTTTTCTGAGTCTTCTGCTATTTTTGGTGGAGTGGAACCCAATGTGAGATTTCTAAATTATAAACGATATGCAAAACGATGATGTATAAATTATATAGTCGATGTATGAGTTATATAAGCGTTGTACACCTCATATATAAGCGTTGTATAAGTTGTACGTTCGATATATAAGTTATATATGCGTTGTAAAAATTATATATATGTTGAAATAGAAGTGAAATGCTTCTATCTATATATATATATATATATATATATATATATATATACGCACCTCGTCCACAAACCATGGACGATATTTATTGGTTGTGATTGGTGTGAAAATTGGTTGATTACGAATGGTTGATTAGAATTGTTTGTGGTTGAAATTGATTGATTGTGGTTGAGAATTATTTGGTTGAAACCACATAGGATTAGTTCGTGGAAATGAAAAAATATACATGCCGCCTGCGTGCGAACTAGATGCATGAAATCCCCATTGTCAAAAGCTGCGAGGCTTTAAGGTAGAGTGAGGAGCCATACTAGGGACGGCCCTGGTTTTAACTACCCTGCCGTTATGCTGCCGAAATTTTCTGAAATATTCATGTGTTAGAATTATTTTCATTTGTTGAAATTATTTTCATATGTTGAAACCGTTCATGTGTTGAATAGAAATTCATTCGTTGAATAGAAATTCATGTGTTGAATGGTATTGGTGTTTGAAATAAATTGTTTTATAATAAAAATCAAATTTTTATCATCTATATGAACTATACAAAATAGTCGTGTTTTGAAATAAATTGTTTTGCAATAAAAATCACATTTTTTCTATATATATATATACAAATTATAGAAAACCTTCATGTGTTGAATAGAAATTCATTCGTTGAATAATGTTCATGTGTTGAATGGTAGTCGTGTTGTGAAAGAAATTATTTTATAATAAAAATCGTATTTTTATCACCTATATGAACTATATAAAATAGTCATGTTTTGAAATAAATTGTTTTACATTAAAAATCACATTTTTATTATATACATGAATTGTTAAGAATAGTGAAGTGTCGAAATAAATGTTTGTTGGATAAAAATATCATTTTATCAAATGTATGAAACGCATATAGTTTTGAAATCGAAGAATCGATTATATTTATATATATATATATATATAATTAAAATATATCGAATAACGAAGCTGCAGTTCGTATTTAGAAACCGTGATTTCAAACGATTAGTGCGGGAGATCCGACCATCGGATTTTTCCAAAACCGTTGGGTTCGCTTTGGAAATATCTTTCCAACGACACCAACTTTGTAAAGATCCAACGGTTGGATTGTCTGGAATTTTTAATTCAAATCTGAAGGAAAACAGCGCCAGAATCGATTATATTTATATATATATATATATGTAAATATAATTAAATTAAATCGAATAACGACGCTGCAGTTCGTATTTTGAAATCGAAACTTCAAGCGATTGTACCGGGAGATCCGACCGTCGGATTTTCCTATAACTGGAACCGTTGGATTCGTTTTGAAAAGTTCTTTCTAATGATGTAAATTTTGTGATGATCCAACGGTTAGATTTTCAGATATGTGTAAATCAAATCTGAAGAAAAACAGCGCCACGACCGCGTTATGGCCCGAAGCGTCGTTTGAATAAATTGGCTATTTTTAAATAAATAAAAATAGCAATAAATCATTATAAAATATTTTGAACGGTATGGATGTGAAATTTAGAAACTAACTAAAGGTTGGCTAAGTCGAATGGTTTCCTGGATTTTGATCTGATGTTAGTTTCGGCCTTCGGGGTTAATATTTGGGAAATCGTTCTCTTACTGATTTACGGTTAGTGACTAATGAATTGAAATGATGTCTATGTTGTGTTTGTGTAGCACTTGTTTATTATATACGCGAGTTGCTCAGAAAGATCAGGTTTATCCCATTCTGAATAACTAAATCGACGATAAGAAATCGAAGATGAAGACGGTGGTCGAAGACCGGAGATCTTCACCTCGGTTTGATGGTAACTGATGTCCTGATTGGGAGGCATCCCGAAATATGGATAATGAGTGGTGACCGTCCAGACGTACGTGGAGATTGATGGGTATGCAAGGTATATAGTGCCTCCGGTTTCGTTCAGACCTAGAACGGACTTGCAATTGGAATGTGTGTCTGACATTGGAATTCATTATGTGTGATTGATAGCCATCATTTGCATAGTGTGAATTGCCTGTGTGGCATGCTAAGATGTAGTGATCAGGGCTTCTGTTGAAAAGCAAAGTCTTGTGGTTGATGATCAAAGCACCGCCTGTGTGGCGTAGCTTTGTGTATAACGTGAATTCGCGAACCTCACACCCCGGTATGAACCAGAAACGGGAGAGGACCTCAGGGAGGACATGCGTCTCTTTCTAGCTAGAGGTGGTGTCAGTGCTTGAACTAGCTGACATTTATATTATATTCACGTGTGTGGTTGTTGCTGTTGCGAGGCGCCTCGGATATATCGGTCGATACGGGACCGATGGAGTCATTCGTTGGCTCATTTGCGCCCCATAGGGCGGGGAGACGTATTATTCAGGCATTTTAATCCACATCGGTGGACCGACCCTGTCGCTCCAAGGGTCGATGCGTTCTGATCCTGAGACATGGTAGGCTAGATTGTCTCGAATTCGGTAAGGACTATCTTTTGCCTTGGTTCATGACGGAAATCCAATTTCCAAATACGTGACTGTGCGGTTTTGATTGTATACCTATATATGGCGACATAGTGGTATGGGGCATTAATGCCGTCTATGATTGATATTTATGATTGTGTATGAAATTAGAAACTAACTGGAAACGAGCTAAGATGGGTGGTTTCCTGGGTATTGGTCTGATGTTCGTTTCGGCCTTCGGGATTAATACTTAGGGGGTCGTCCTCTTGCTAATTTACAGTTGGAGTCTGATTAAGAATTAAACGACAAAGTTTACATTTTAAATGATTTGTTTTGCTCGTATCAAGCATATTTTGGTCGATATAAGGTAAAACTCTATCCTCCGGTTTGCGTTGCATTGTGTGATGGGACTTGAATCTTATATCGGCTTCATTTTTATAAAAAGCATTGCGATGTTTAAAAGATTAAATTGTTTTAAAGCACTGGCAATCCAATGGAGTAAACCCGTTCCGCGAAAGTGGTGTGGTCCTATGATTAGCCAAATTATAATGTGTTAAGTAGATTTCTCATACCAGTCCCATGACTGACTCGCAGTTTGTTTCACTTGCAAACTCGGGTGCCCCTTTTTCTACACGGGCAGCCTTGTATTCAGGTTTTAGAAGGCTCTTTCTGGATAGCTGGAGCTGAAGATGGATTCTATCATTTATCTCTTTTTATGCTGTTCAGCTCCTATTGTACACATTATGTTTGTTTTCCGCTGTAGACATTTATGTAGCTGAACTGTATTTGTACTAAGTATGATCCTGTATACTGTGTAACTCTGATGATTTTGTTTATCCAGTGTATCATTTATTCATTATCTGGTGTATTTATTTAATTCTGTTCTGCTATTATCTGTTTATGTGTTATATTCCAAAGATTACCCTTGACACCATAGAACGGGGTTTTGGGGTCGTCACAAAGGAGAAGAACCATCATGACACAGAGTCACACATCGCAGCGGAACAAAATATAATACAGAATTAAATCTTTATCGATAGCTTTGAAATAAAACTTACAATCATCAGAGTACATCAACACATATGGACAGTTATAATAATCTATCCTCATATACAACACGCAACGAAAAATACTCTAGATATATATCATACGTTTGAACTCCTCCAGCACATCTTCTGAAATCCATAACATCTTAACCTGAACCTGAACCTGCAAAACCCGGTCTAACCCGAGCATTACAAACGCCGGATCGTTTTGGTGAACCAGAGTGAAAACCCACTAAGTTTTTACTAGTAACATCCAACTTGATTTTAAAGTTAATGAATCTTTTCTAAAAGAAAAGGATAATCGTAAGACTAATCAACACATAAACACAGACGGTTTCTATCTTACAATAACCCAAACCATTTTGAACTCATATATTATTATGATATTATAATAATGTCTAAATAAAATAAATAACCATCTAGTAGAACGCTTGCATCTCATGCTCTACATATATAATATAAAATCAAAAACCACGGGATCTTATTAGAGATTGGATTCCGACTATGATAAGGTATGGAACTACCTACCAATAGTGTATATCTAGAGGGGAATACACTGGTTTCAATAAGGACATCTTGCAACCCGACCACACATGACAGACCACTCATTTCACTTGAGAGTATAGAATGTATATAACCAACGGTTGGGAGCTACCCACTGTTTCCTAAAAAGGGACAACATCGAAATATAGTAAATATGGAAATGGATTTTCTCTAGATAGGTGATAATACACCCTGATTGGGAGCGACCCACTTAGCCATATTGCTTGCCCAATTTCTGTCATTTCCAGGCTGATGAGGCTTGAGGCTATAAACATCTCTTTGAACGTCTGGCACCATTCACTTTGAATGCCATATTGTCAGATCCGTTAAATCACTAATTGATGTCCACAAAAATACTCTGGTCATTAAGCTAAGAGAAAGGTCATTCTCTGCCATTAACAGAAATACGTTTGTAAGAAACAACATACACTGTTTTTAGTAAATACTCTGTCGGACATTCATCCATACAAGTTGTCTTGGGACTAGATAAACCGAAGTCATCGTCCTACCACATCCTAGGAATCACCCTATGTATCAGTAGTGAGTAGTCCTTGCAATCCAAAGATTCCAATCACAACAGAATCACCGTCAAATATATATGTCTAAGGAACACTAAAGAAATTCAATAATAATTCTTCCGCTCATGAAGATATACGGTCTTCAACTGCTCCATCTCGATCATCGTCAGATATTTCTTTGTTACGTGTTTGTTGGTCGGAATGGTTTTCGAATATAAGTTTGATCCCAGTCTTTCCATACCAACACATGCTAGGTGTGATTTTTATTGTCGGTTATTTAACTATCAAAATAAACAATCATAAAAATAAAATAAATCTATTGGTTTAGTATACAATGTCACTAGGCCATTAAAGTAATATATCAATTGTATTTCCAAAAATAATATCTCAATTTTAATATATTAATATTCTTAAATCATTTTATTTATATAGTTAGAAAAATATCTAAATCGTATTTAATTTCCCATTAACTACCGTTTCAAAACATTTGTTACAACATTACTTATTTTCTAATATTTGGGAAATCGATTCAACTTATCATCATGAAAACAATCGCTACGATATCTCTTTTTGTTTCGTTATTTAAACACCATAATCGCCATTTACCTTTTTAGAATAAACCCACTCTAAAACTCATCTCCTTATTTTGAAAATATCATTATATTTTCACAAATATCCTTTTATTTATTTCTATTATGGAAATCTCATTTCACATTCTCAAGCCCCTTTTATTATCTTTTATTTTGGAATCCCATCATATATATTTCCAAATTCTTCATTGTTACACTATTATTTCTCAAATTAAATTACTTTTAACATCTTCACCATTACAACTAATATCATCATTCGATAATCCTGGATTCGTTCAAGTTGGGGTATTTTAATTACCTCTCAGACCTTGATCAACAACGATCTTATCTTAAGATAGATATTAATTGTAATATCAAAACCCGATATTCATTCCCAATATAAAACAAATCCCATTTTAATTATATTGTGATGAAACCCCATCTCTTATTCAATATAGTGAATCTAGATAATATCTTTATAACTCAACTCGCCTAACCACTTTAATTCAAATTTGAGTTCCCGTCACGATTTCCATTTCAAACCTCCATTAGTTTCTAACCGTAAATCAGTAAGAAAATTAGTTCCCTACATATCAACCTCGAAGGCCGAAACCAGCATCAGATCAATACTCAGAAAATCATTTAACTTAACCGATCTCCAGTTAGATTCCAATTTTTATTTCTTACCTTTATCTTTTATTTTATCCATAAGTCCATTCAAAATACATAATATTAATAATTCACTCAATAATCGAAACTATTTACATTACACTTAATAAAACTAGGGTTTCAATAACTTCGTCAAACATTGGATTTTATAAAATCCAATTAAATAGAATTCTGATAATAATTTAATTTAAACTTACATTTTAACTTAACTTATATTATTATTAAAATAATTTGCTTATAAACTTCACTTACTATAAACAGTTACTTATGGTTTCATATAACCTCATTAAATAAATTTTAAATCCCTTGATTTACCACTTTGATTACAATTAATAAATAATAATCCATTTCAATACAATCCCATTTTAATAGTTTCTTAAAACAATTTATCATAGTTATTAATCGTCACATTAATTCCTTCTTACTTGCTTAGCAATCTTATTAATATAAGAATTTACTTTATAAAATCAATGAACAACCACTTATAAACTTAAATAAATAATAATAAATATTTAATTCCTTTAATAAACTTCCATTTAAAAATAATAGATTTTTAAAATCGATGTTCAGTTATAAAATAAAATTTATAACTTCATTTCTATCAATTTACCCGACGGTAAATCAATCTTCATAAAGCAGTGTATATTTAGGCCATCTGCTATTAACTCTTCAACCAATACTACCCACTGGTTAATATCAAAATAATGCCAAATTTGGATTCAACAATAGGTAACCAAATCAATGATCAAATCATATTGGTTAAATAGTTCATATGAAAATAAACAAAAAAAATTGAGGAATCATGTTGGATCTCTCCAACCTGTTTTTACCTGAATCCAAACAAGTTACCTAAAATAAAACAATCAATTCATATTATAAACATGGACAGTTAATTCAACTAATAATGGTCAAATAATAATAATAACTCAAGCATACAATTTAATTAAATACGTTTATATTATTGTAAATGTAACCAATAAGGTAAGTTACCTCGTTTGGAAACAAACATTTAATTTAAATAATCGATATAAAGTATAACAAACATCCAAACAATCATCAAATCAACCAATAATTAGCAAACATAGCAAAAAAACATTAAACCCGACTTACAATAATTATAGTGG
Organism: Allium sativum; assembly: GCA_030737875.1. Taxonomy (NCBI): domain Eukaryota; kingdom Viridiplantae; phylum Streptophyta; class Magnoliopsida; order Asparagales; family Amaryllidaceae; genus Allium; species Allium sativum. Next base: position 289,613,358 of record CM060921.1, on the reverse strand, counting down.
GAGAACTAAGTGAGTTTAACTCAAATTGATTTAATTCGTCAATCAAAACGCTTGTTCTATTAAATTAAACAGCTATTTAATTTAATCAAAAATATCTGTTGCTTCTTGTGCTGACCAAACCTTTCCCATCTCGCAGTGTTCATCCTTACAGTTCCAATGAGACCGACTGTATGTAATTCTGATAATATACAGTTGAGATATGATTATAACTAGATTATAAAACAATAATATTTAGTTTAAACTTTTATCCAAAATGATTTGGGCCTCACCTAATTCATACCAGCCCACATCGCTACCCACCCGCCCAAACTCACGTTTTACAACAGTATTTTTTCTTTACCAAACTTCTTCTTACCATCCGCCTTTTCTTTCTTTCTCTATTATTATTATTTAACAATAAAGCCCAACTGGCCCACGTCCCCCAAATTCAAACTCAAACCCCTCTTTAAAACCACATCTCCAACCCGTTTGTACAGTGAAGCTTCTTCCTCAAGTTTATAATCCTCTTGAAGCCTCCTTCTATGTATTCCTGTGTGCCTGCAACCTTTTGACACCACCTTATACACCCTGAACCATAGATCTAATAATACCAACCGATTTCGCTTCACATGGCTAAATCGTCGAACCCTTCACCTCCTCCTCTGGCAGCCTGCTCTGCCGAATAATGTTGCGCCAAGCCACCCAGGTGCGACAAAAATCATCTCAGAATTCGTAGAAAAAACCCCATTCGACCGCTGCACTTCGCTGATCTCTGCTCTATTCACGAATCCACCCAATGCCCCCTGAATCTCAAGATAATTGAAAACCAAGTTCACGTCTTTTAGTGTGGAACAAAGAATCTCGAAAATCCAAGACAGTGAAGACATGGAGTTTAATTTAAGGAGTTCGTTGGAGTTTACGATTTTAGGTTGTGTATATAAGCCGCAATACTTTTTCAAAGAGGAAGTGGCCATTTTTAGCTTACTGCAAACAAAAATATCGAAGATGAAAAACTGCCAGTATTTATAACATGAGATACTTGGTTATCACGGATTTAAGTTTGGGATGCATGACATTGAAAAGCTTGGCCATCAAGGCTTAGGTTTGGGTAGGTAAAGTAGCTAGGTTTTCCATAGTTGTGTTCTTAAATTTCTAGTGCCTAGGTGATTCATTTTGATTAGCTGAAGTTACAGAAGAAGAAGGCATGTGGTTTTTGAGGGGAGGTGGTACGGAACTTGGCACCCAAGAAAGAGAAACAGATAAAATATGAAATGCACAGGTGGGCTAGGTTCCAAAATAGACATATGCAATTTTTATTTTATTTAATATGATTTAGAAAGTTCTACCACTATTCAACATCAATCTTAAAATATAAGCACCGTCCCACATCAAATCCAAACACAATGAAAACAGCTGTACTGCTACGTCTTGTCGCTCCGGATAAAATGAAATTTATTTCATTGAAAATCGACTCTATTTGCACAAAAACGTTATTTTAAATTCAATATGTTCACCAGTTCACTTATAAATGGCATCTACGAAGAAAATAACTCGGATTGGCTCCGAATTTGAAATCTACCATTAATTAGCTATACGTATTCCAATCAATTTTGTTTCATATAAAATGGAGGTTGTTTGAAAAATAGCTATTCTAAGACTTATATAATATCGATACAATATTAAAAAAATTCAAAACAATTAAAGTAAATAAAATTATTATTGTCGAACATATCCAAATAAAACAATATATAGCTTCAAATCCGATCAATATGAAATTTTAATTCAACATTAATATGTTTGAGTTAAACGATATTAGAATTATATAGAAATCCTTATAAAATTTATTAAATAAACGTTATCATTTATAACGATTTCCATAACGATTATTTTAAAATTTGATTTGTACATAATTTACAATATATAAGTTAAAATCTCAATTTTTCTCTTCCATTAGAAAATTATAATCAATAAGGTCTTAACGTTTCTTTTTCCATAGAATTCCGACTTAAAATGGATTATATACATTCAATTGAAGTTCAAAAATCGATATTATGAACTACCGTGATGTTTCGAGTTCTTTTTAAATAAAATATAAATGTAAACATTTGATCATCGTTTAATAAATGAATTCAATATTAAAATCCCTTAATATTTCTAATAAAATATTTAAAACCAATTCAAATATTCGAATTCAAATGATCGAAAAATCCGAGTCGTTACAAAGGTATAGCTTCTATGGACATAACGTGTGAAGCTATTTTTAAAGCTTTAAAAGGAGTTATGATTAATACTTTAGTACCAGTTCTGCTTAGTAGCATTAGTAAAAGGACCCATGAGAATAATTACCTTAGAATAACTACCATCAGTTTTCTATTTCGGTCATAGAGGCATTACCTATTATGAAACAAAAAGGTTTGAAATTTCGATGACTATAAACCATTGGTTTGAAAATCAGAATTTAAGAATATAAAGAATAATAAAGTTTGAATACCCAGTGGTTTTACGTTTTTCAAGGTACTCAAAATAAAAGTAAGGGCATAGTTGACGTTAAATTCTTTGCTTTTGGGATAAGAATTCTTGGATGAAAGCATTGGAAAGGTAAGTAGCTTTTATGGAAATACCTTGTAGTGTGTTTGGAAAAGATCTCTAATGATAAATAAGAATGAAGTTTAAATCTAATCATAACAATTACAACCTTTAAAGATTCAGCTTGGAAGTATACCTTGAATTGTGGAAGGATATGATAACTAATTTTGTCATTAGTCATGTCAATGATTAAGAGTTTTGCATTCATTGAGGTTATGTCATTTGGTCATGAGATGAGGATTCTAAAATTCTGTTTTGAAGAAAAAATAACTTATAAAATAAGTTAACGTCTACTTATAAATACCGGATTGATAGAGTAGATCCTTATATGACCATCAAGTTGAAGAAAGCAATATGTTTGGCTGGTAAATAAATAAATGTTTATGTGTTTGAGGCATAAAGGATATGAATATTTCAAATGCATTAATGATAGGGAAAACAATTATATTTCAAGAAAAGAAATTTGAAGAAGAGTAATTTATTAAGAAAGAACGAAATTTGTAGGTCTACTTTGAGTTTAGACCCCACATATATTTACATATATGGTTTTAGAAATAGATTTGGGGGGGGGGGGCGCAGAGACGACCCATTTTTATAGTGATTTATAATACCTTTTATTATAACAAATAATAAATACAACAAGTAACAGGAGATAAACATGTTGTTTATCTAGTAAATTGGTTTCTAGAGTTGATCGACCACTGCAACTAAAACTAGTTTAAAGAATGAGAGCTAGACTAAGTGCCTAGACTACTAAAAATTCTTGCTCCACGTAGGGAGCAATACATGACATTCACTACGTAGGGTGAAAAATTACACAAAATAAAATCTCTTATGGCTGAGACCATCACTTCGCAACAGGGGAACTACCGTAAAATATTACCAACACCAAGCTCCAACAAGGAAAAGCCATCATCGAGCAGCAGTAGCATACAAACATCCCATATCCATTCAAAGAAAGACTTTCCTTACTGCCCACGCAGTTCACACACGCAGTGGCAGCCAAAGCACCCATTTCCTATGCAAAGACAATAATGTCACATTGGCTACGATAAGGAACAACAACCCTTTAATAACATACTCACTAGCATTTCATGTCTCACTGACCATAGCAGTAAGACTAAAGCAACTTCACCTTTCATTCAAGTTGAAAACAAATCAAAATGTAGATAGCATAACCAAGTGTCTACCCAAGACAAGGAACAATAAAGAAATTGATATCAATACCAACTCAAAACTAGTTACAGAAGTCAAACAGGAATATTAACAAACTAGCCACACTTCTACTACTATTGCAAAGATTAGAACATGGGGAGAAGTTGGAAACAAAAGAAAGGATACAACACCAACCAAGCCGACAAACACCTGCATAAAAGCCATCTCCTACCCTAAAAAAGGCGGTAGTGCATCAACAAGAAACTGTACGACCAACAACTCCAAAAACCTCCATACGACCACCAAGTATAGATCCACCAATACAATTGATATAACACTCAAACTAGGAAGACACAAAGTAAATAGAAAAAGGAACTCACAGATGACTCCACACCAAAATCGCATAACCTGAAGCAATCAAAACCGTACCTCTCCAACTGATAACAATCTCGTGTGAGGCAAGGTTGGAAGATCGACAGGCTGAGAAGAAAAGTGATGAAAAACGAGCTTCCTCCCAAGAACCATAGCCTAGCGGATCATTAGGTTTGATGTAAAAAACGACAAAATCAAATCGCATAGTAGATTTGATAATAAAAATAGAATTTCAGTGGAGAGCAAATAGTGTAAAATCAAGCATGACAAAAACTAGATCTAGAGGGAAGGGATAGAAGAGCGATGGGTTGGTAGAAAGAGATAAGGAAATAAGGTGGCGATGAAAAAGAAGATCTAGTCGTCATTTCCAAGTTTAGCAGAAGCTTTTGAAATTTAAAGTTTTTTAATGTTAGCAGTAGAAATTTTAAAGACTAGTATGTTTTGATATGAAATTCACATTTTGGGGGATTTCATGAGAAGAACTATATATATATATATCAAAAAGGAATTTTTATGACAACAATAATAATAAATTTTATCATTAAGATTTTCCAAACAGTATTTAAAAGGATGAAATGAGTTTTGGAAAATTAGAATAGAAAATTTAAAACAAAGTATGTTCTTATAGGGTTGACAATATAAGTGGAATAAATAGAGAAATGCAAGGTAGTAAGGGAAAAATAGAATATTTTTGAAGAAAAAACTTTCGTTTAACTTTCCTGAAAATTTTGTTTCTAAAGTATTTAGGATGGGTAAGACGGTATGGCGCTCTAGCGGATTTGGTTAGAATGACCCAACAGTTATAAGAGAAACCATTTAGGTTAGTGATTTGAAGAAAAGGTATGAGTCACCGGTTAGTCATTGTGCATTAGGACTTTTTACCAATTCCAAAAAATACTTTCATATGATGACCAGAAATCCTCCGATCTCCGAAGAGACGAGAAACACTGAATTGCTTTGAGAACACGACAATCAGAACATAAGCAATAGAACATTTCATTGCTATTACGACAATTACACCAGAGTACAAGAATATAACAGAGTATGAATAAATAATATACAGCATAAAAATATCAGAGATTTAAATTACAAAGTAGCGGAAAAATAATACATAACATAGATGAAAGAAATACATGGATACAGAGTTTTCCGAATATTGCTTCAGCTGTAAATCCAGGATCCTGCATAAAGAAATATCTGCAAAACCGAAACTACTGACTGCCTATGTGGAAAATAGAGGCACCCAGAGTTTAGGTTAAAATAATAAACTCTAGGTCAGTTATGGGACTGGTGTGAGAACTAAAACAATTTTTTACTTGTTTTAAAGTAGAGTAAATCAAGGGACCATGTCGTATAACACGGAACGGGTTTGCCCCATGAATACCAGTGCATAAAATGAAGCTATTATAAGACTCGGCTCCCATCACACAATGCAATGCAAACCGGAGGATAAAGTTTAACCTTATAATAGCCAAATAATGCTTGGTACGCAAAATTTCATCTTTTATTATTACTATAAGTGAAGAAATCAACTTCAAATATAAATGTATCAATCATAGATGGCATAGTATCCCATGATACTATGTCGTCATACTACTTTTACAACTAAAACTGAAATGTCGTATTGGAAGTCGGATTTCCATCATAAACCAAGGTAACGGATCATCCTTACCGAATTCGAGAGCCTACCATCTCTCAGGCTACAGCCGCAAATGCACCTTGGATCTTCAGGGTTGGTCCACTCTTACGTTTGTGGATTGGTTATTCCTGAACAATACGTTTCCCCGCCCTATGGGGGCGTAATGGTCAGTATGTCGACCATATCATCCATCGGCCCTGTAGTAACCGATATATCTGAGGCACCTCGCTAAATCCATCAAATAATATGCAACATCCACATGAGTAAAATGTCTGGGCTCCATACCATGACATTACTCCTAGCTAGAAAGAAACACATATTCTCCCTGAAGTCCTCTCCCGTTTCTGGTTCATACCGAGGTATGAGGCTCGCGAATTAACGCTATACACAAAGCTATGCTATTTAAAGCCGTGCTTTGATCATTAACCACAAGACTCTGCTTTTCAACAGAAGCCTTGATCATTTGCATCTCAGCATGCCACACTGAAAATTCACGCCATGCGACTGATGTCTATCGATATATAACTTCTAAGCTCGTACGTCTCAGAGAAGGGTGTTAAGTAAGAGAATAATTCTCCGCCATCAAACAGATATATGTTTAATAGAAATCAATCAACACAGAATAAAATCCAATGTCAGACCCACATCCATTTACTAGTTCATTTTGGGTCTGAACGAAACCGGAGGCACCTTATTCCTCATCCCATATGTCCAATACAGGAGAGAGGTCTTCGCATATCCGATCGATCTCCAAGTACGTTTGGACGATCACCATTTATTACCTTGTGTCTGGTGTACAGCCCAATCAAGACATCAGTAATCATCCAAACGATGTGAAGGTCTCCGGTCTTCAACCACCGTCTTCATCGTCGACTTATCGTCAAACCAGTCATTCAGAATGGGCATAAACACGGTCTTTTCGAATAACTCTCGTATCTTATAATCAAGTGCTATAAAAGCACAACATATGCCTCATTCCAATCTAGAATATTCTTTTATTAAAATATTCATATCTTTAGGGAAAGGTTCCCATTAATTTTATCAAAGATAAATTCTTTTAAATTTATTCTTTAATCTTCCTTTGGATATCATTTCAAAAGGTTTCATTATCTTTTCAATTCCAAACCAAATTAAGGTTTATCCAACTAGTCGGGATTAACGAGCCATACCGAAGTAATCATTTCTTTTATTATCCCAATCCTAACCTATTCATCCCATGGAGCAAAACTGGTGATACTCCATATCTAACACTACTGTGTTATCGGTTAAAATTGATTACCATTTCCCATTCAAATCCAATTAAAGATTTAACTATTGCTTGGAGTAAAACTAGTGATACTCCGTTCTCGATCATTTCCCAAATTTGATAATTTAAATTATCACATTCACATTACAATCTAATTAAAGATCCATTAAAATTTCACTTAGTTTTATTCTTCCCAAAAATCATTATTAATGATTATTTAACTTTGGAAACACAAAATGTCACATCGACAATCCACACCGTACCACTGATTTCTGCCAATATATAACCTCTGAGCTCATACGTCTCAAAGAAGGGTGTTAAGCAAGAGAATAAATTCTCCACCACCAAACGAATATATATTTAGCAGAGATCAACAATATAATTTGAAATACCATGTAAGACATGTAATCCTGTCTTTAACTGGGTTAAAGAACCAATGTCATTTAAAACACAGTTCACGATAAACCCAAAATCTCATTCCATTAATTATGGAATTGTAACGGTCCAGATTTTTTTGACCATTTAGTTATTATTAAAAAATGTTTTTTTATTGTTTTGGAAGTTTAAATGGTTTAATTTCAATAATTTTGAATATTTTATTTTATTCCGAAATGGTAGAAATTTAGTGGATCTGCAATATAATGTGAACTGGCAATATAAAAGGATAAATTTTTAATTTAAAATAGTACGTTTACAAAGGATGTAGTAGCTAACGAACTCGGATTTCGATGAAATCAGTTTCATTAAATCTGAAATGATGAAATTAGGTAACCAACCAAGTTACGTCAAAAATGGCATCCGTATGTGGAAAAGAAAAAATAAAAGGCCAAAATTTGAACTAAATTTTGACGGTAATTGGAATTTGCTAATGCTAACGGCAAAACTGGAACCTGAGACCTATCCAAGAAAATTCTAAACATAGGATATTAGCTATATATGAAATCTGGGAAAATCCTATAATGGATATAGAAAGTTATTAAGGAAACAAAATTTAAATAAATTATTTGAAAATCTAAACAAACTCCGATTTTTGATTTGAATACATAGGATTGAAGTACGTTAAAAACCGGACCAGATGGTGGAAGAATTTCTGAAAACCGTTATCGTTTGATACTCCAACATGAGACCGGAAGGTGTTGAAACTAACACAAAACACTATTTTGAATTTGAATTTAAATTATTTGAAAGTTCAAACGAATTCAACATTTAAATATTTTTATATATTATTGAAGAGCAAGAAAAATTGAACAACATGGTTGAAAAAGATTTTGGATAAGGTATCAATAAGTAAGTCAAATTAACGTCCGAATAGGGTTGAGAAAACACACTTTACTATTCATAAATTATTAAATTTATTTATAATTTAATAAATTTAAGGATTAATCCTAGCCATCCATTTTCGACCGTTGGATTCGCGCCACCTCAGCAATCCATGTGACTCCTTCGGCTATAAATAGCCCCCCCCCTTCATTTTTAAACTCACTCCTCCTCCTCTTCTTTCAAGCTTTGGCAATGGCAGAAATAATAATAAAATATTAGGAAATAGGGAAAAGGGAAGGAAGGGAGAAAGGAGGGAAAGACGGGGAGCTAGGGACTCTTAGGCAGAGGCTTGGGCTTCGCGGGGTAAGTTTTTAAATAATATTTATTTATTTATTTATTTGTGTAATATATATATATATATATATTATAATTAAAATAGAATTTGTAAAAATAAATATCAGAACATTCTAAGTGTGACAGAGAGGATAGTGTCTAAGGCTTGAGTTTGGAAAATATAGTTTCCTGCTCTCCCTGGCTATCCCTAACTGATCCGACGGATGGGATGATTAATTTAAATTTAAATTTAAAATTTAATTTGAATTTAATTTGAATTTAATTTGAATTTAAAACAGACCAGGGGCATTTTCGTAATTTTTAACCATAAACTTTAAAAGCTTATAACGTTTTCAAAACAAGTCGGATTTCCACGAAACAAGGACCGTTGGATTCTTATCGGAAAATACTTTAAAATGAGTGGAAGCAGATTTTTGATCCGGGTTAAAAATTTTAAGTTATAATTAAATGAATATTTTTAAATATTTTATTTGAAAATTAAATTTAATTAATATTAAAATGGTTTTTCAATTTTAAAAAAATTTGGATATGACTAGAGATGGGAAAGTATGATTTTTTAGAAGGGCAGGGAAGGTAATTTGGCTAATAACGCAATTAGAAATTAATTAAGATAAAAATAATTTAATTAATTTAATTAAATATATATATTCATTTAAATAAGGTAAATATTGTAAATAGCATAACTTTTGCATACATTAACGAAATTTAACGAAACAGGATCCGTTGGGATCGTATGGACAAGCACTACGCAATGGAACTGACCGCAAGTGGATTGGAGCTCGTTTGGATTTATGGTGAAATTTAACGTCTGAACCAAATCAATGACCGATTATCGTTATTCAACGATAAACCGTCCAAGGTGAGTAAATCTCACTAACTCTGAGCACTTTATATTTTTATAAAGTATTTTTAGAACTAATAATTATTGGTTGAATTGCTGAGTGTTGATTGTTGGTTGAACTGCTAGTCAATTGATTGAAAATACCGATATAGTTATATATATCGTTAACCGATGTTGATTTTGTTTATCAGAATACCTCATATTGAAATGAAATTGATGTGAATTATATTGTGTAACATCTGTGGATGCAGGGAAATAGGTCGGAGGAATCCAACTGGATTCCTCAACATTTATTTACCGTTTTTCATATATTGTGATATATGATGTGTTATATCATCTGTTGTTGAACCTGTGTGTTTGGATGATGATTGAACCTTTTGATTTGGTATTTTTATACCATAAGTGATACTAGAAAGTGAAAAGGGATTTTCAAAGTTTATTTTGAAAATAAATTATTTATATAAAATCAATAGATTTTATATATAAAAGGAAGAGAATTTCATGAGAGAAAATGATTATAGAATCAAAGCATTTGTAAAAAAAACAAATATTGGTGAAATCAAATAGAAGGGAAAATATTGGTGAAATCAAATAGAAGGGAAAATATTGGTGAAATCAAATAGAAGGGAAATATTTGTGAAACGGTTACAAATAGAAATAAAAAGGGAAACATTCGTAAAAGTATTTACAAATGGAATTGAAAAGGGAATATTCATGTAGGGAATAAAGAAAAGTTGACAGAAGTACTTATTTGTTAAATAAATAGAAAAATTAAAAGAAATATTTATTTGTTGAATAAATAGAAAAGTTAAAGGGAATATTTATTTGTTAAATAAATAGAAGCGAAAAGAGAATAGTTATTTGTTGAGTAAACGAATAGAAAAAGAATCTATTCAAGGGAAGTAATTCAAAGGAATTATTCCAAAGGAATTATTCAAAAGAGAAAAGTCAAAGGGATTAATTCAAAAGAGTTAATCAACTAGAGTTAAACCGTTGGAGTTAAACTGTTAGAGTTAAACAGTTGGAGTTAAACTGTTAGAGTTAAACAGTTGGAGTTAAACTGTTAGAGTTAAACCGTTGGAGTTAAACTGTTAGAGTTAAACCGTTGAAGTTAAACTGTCAGAGTTAAACCGTAAAGTTAAACAGTTAGAGTTAGTTAGTTAGAGTTAACCAGTTAGAGTTATCCAGTTAGAGTTATTCAGTTAGAATTAACCAGTTAGAGTTAATCAGTTAGAGTTGATCGTTTTGAGTCAAATCGAACTAGAGTTATTCAAATATAGTAATCGAATAAGGGTTAATTGAATATTAGTTATTCAATTAGAATTGATCGAATCTAATTATTCGAGATAGAGTTAAAAATAGACAAAGTTATTTAAGGATGAATTTCCATTTAGCACGACTGCTAGCGTAATTCGCAGGGCTGCAGATAGCCTACGGCGGTCGGATGTTTCCTGAGGGAATCAGGCGTAACCATTGTGATCGCTGCGATCTAGAGTCAAGCAAATGGTGTTAAATCAAATAGTAATTAATCAATAGAAGTTAATTAAGTCGAGTTAGTCGAGTATTAGTAAATTAAGTATGGTTAGTCAAAAAGGGAATTAATCGAATATCACCTATTCGAAGTAGAGTTATCGAATATAGTTTATTCGAGAAGAGTAATCGAATATAGTTCGTTCGAAGTGTGTTAAATTGAATATAGTTATTCGAAGGAGAGAATTATCGAATATGGTTTATTCGAAGTGAGATTTTTCGAATATTAGTTATTCGAAGAAAAGGATTATCGAATATTAGTTATTCGAACAGGGGAATCGAATATAGTTTATTCGAAAGAGAATTATCGGATAGTGATTATTCGAGAGTGAATCATACATGGAAATTCGATTATATCGAACCAAGGGAAGTAATGTTTACTTTCCATTTCAAATCAAGTTTTAATTATCTGTTAATAAAGTAGTTGGTTGTTTATTTATCCAAATTAAGATATGGAAATATATTTAAGTTAACATATTTTGAAAGCATGGAATTATAACATTTATAGTTATAATCAAATGATTCAGTAAAGGAAGTGGATTCATAAATAGAATCCGAGAGTTCGCAAGGAAGTTTCTTAAAGAGTAATGTTTGAACTTTGTCTATTTCGAAGTTAGAAATGTTGTTCAGTTAAGGTCTGAGAGGTAATTATACCCCAACTTGATTGACTTCGTTTTTAACTAAGAAGTGGATAAGGTTCGAGAGTGAAAGGGGTTAAGTGAATTTAGTTAATGAGCGAAATGGTTGGTGTTGGCATAGCGATGTTTATTCAAACATCAGTTTAAACCCAATGAAGGAGATTTGGAAATGTCTTCCAAATGAAAATCAGAAATGTTTTCTGAATATAGAAAATGAGAAATGGAATTGTTTTCTATTGTTAATAACGTATATTTTCTAAATATAGTAAATAAGAAATATAGGAAAACAAGAATAAGGAAAAGGGTAAATTTATGATAATTTGATGATGAATGATGATTGATCGATAGAATTTCCATCTGGAAATAATATCGTTGTTTGCACACCGACATGTTTTTAATTGATAGTTAAATCACCGACTATCAAAGTTTTGACCATTTTAACGTTGTTAATATGGAGAGACCGGTCGGATTATTATCTAGAGAACCACTCCGTATTGGCATAAGTGTTGCGAATCAAGTATGCTGAATATATTGAAGACGGAGTTATGCAAGGGCTATCCTATTTATAGAATAGTGCCTTCGGTTTGTCCAGTCCCAGGACAAACGTGAATGGACGAATGTCTGACAGAGTATATTCAAAGGATCGCGTAAGTTGATCTCTTCAAACGTACTTACGTTTGGTGGCGGAGGAATTCGTTTCTCTTAGCTGTATACCCGTGGTATTTTTGGTGAAATCAATTTGTGATTTGGCGGGTATGACGATGTGGCATTCAAAGTAATGGAGGTGGGATCTGTCAAAAGATACATTATGACCTCAAGCCTCATCCACCGGGAAATGACAAAAATCGGGCAGGCAGCATGGCTATGTGGGTCGCACCCATTAGGATGTATGATCACCTATCTAGAGAAATTCCTTTTGTTCTTAAATCTATCGATGCTGGCCCTTATCGGGAGACGGTTGCTGATCCCAATCGTTGGTGATATACATTCGATACACTCAAGCGAAATGAGTGGTCGGTCATGTGTGGGCCGGGTTGCAAGATGTTCTTGTTGAACCCAGTGTATTTGCCTCTAGAGATACACGTTCGGAAGGTGGTCCCATACCTTGTCAAGTTGGAATCCAATCTCCAATAAGTGCCTGCGAGTTTGATTGTATATTATATATGTAGAGCGTGAGATGCAAGCGTTCTACTAGATTTTATTTACTTGTGATTAGACATTATTATAATATCAGATAATATATGATTTCCAAAGTGTTTTGGGTTATCGTAAGGTAAAAGCCATCCGTATTTATGAGTGGATTGGTCTTACGATTATCTTTTCTTTTGAAAAGGATTTTGAACAGTTAAACCAAATGATTGGAGTTTACTCACACCAGTCGCATGACTGACCCAGAGTTTTATTTTGTTTTGTTTTCCCTAAACTCTTGGGTGCCCAAATTTGTACGGGCAATCAAGTAGTCAGGAATTACAGGTATGCTTGAAGAGCTTGGAGCAGGAGGCTTCAAGATTTTTCTAGCTATTGATTATTCCGCTGTGATGAAAGTGTTGTACTCTGATAATGGTATGATATACATATACTACTTTGATTTCAAGATATGTTGTCTATTATATTTTATTCGTTCCGCTGTGAGATTCGTGTTACTCTGATGTTGTTGTGTTCTTCTTCTTCTTCTTCTGTTCTAATTTTCTATCTTATATATCCTCACCCTCTAATTTCTTTCTTGGACTATCCGGTAATTTCGACTTTTGATTGTTTGATAGGTGTTATATATCGGATAACCAAGGTCGCTTTTTTCTGGGTCGTTACAGGAATCCTTACGGAAAACAAATCAATAAATATAATCGATATAAATTTCTGTATCTAACCAATAATATAAATGGAATAATGGCACATCCTTTTAAGTTCCATGTATAGTAACAATCTTCCTCCACAGAAGCTCACTTCGATTACTACCAAATCGAATTCCATTCCATTCCAATTTATTTTATTAAATTGGAAAACTTTACTTTGGAAAATTTCCATCAAATCTTAATAAATTATTTACATATATTTCAAATCACATTACATTGTAAATCGGGCTAAAGAACGAATGTCGTTAAAAATGCAGTTCACAATAAACCCAATTCACATTCCATTTTATTCCAATTACTAAATATAACTGGAAACTCTAATAATCTTAATTAAAAGATTTATTCCATTCGCACGGGGTTTAAGAATAGTGTTACTGAAGACACCATTCACGACAAACCCAAAATCCAATTTGATATATCATATAAGGCTCTAAGTAGAAATTATGTCGGCTTATATTCAATATCAAATTTTGAAACTAACAGATATCGTATTGGGAATAACGATGTCTGTATCTTCCAAATTCCCGTAACAATATCCGTATAACCACGGAATCCAATATCGAAATATTCCGAAGATTATTTCCATTTAAATCCATTCCAACTCATATGTTAGAATATTTTGGTTATTTTAAAATGATTTCAAATCCAATTTATTTATTTAAAAACATTGGTTTATTATTCTAGTTAATAACTAGTTCATTTTGATAAAAATAATATTTTTGTCTTTTCAAATATGGAATTTTTCATCCAAATTCTTTCCAAATCATTTATTATGATTTTACACAAATTATTGATATTTTTAGTAATTTTATCAAGGATTATACAGTCGGTTCCCAATAACGGCTACTGAACTGCATCCATAGCGACCTTTTCCAAATTTGATTTGGATATAATTCCAAATCCAACCGTTGGAATTCAAATCTCTTATATTCATTAGAAAGATCTTTTTGATATGAACCCAACGATTCCGGCTTTAGGAGAATCCGACGGTCGGATCTCCCGTTACATCCATTTGAAGTTAATGGTCGAAATTCATGAACGGTCGCGGCGCGACACGTTTTATTCAAGCCACTAATAAATATAATATATATATATATATGATATATATTTCGTTGATTTTCGTTCAAAACATATTTTAGAAATCGTTTGTAAATTCGTTTTTAAATGATTCTCACTTCTATTTCAATTTAAAATCAAAATTGAATATTCCTTTATAAATCCGTTTTAAATTCATTTCAAAACGATTTCAATTTCATTTCAATTTTCAAATCAAAATTGAATATTTCTTTATATATTCGTTTTAAATGCATTTTAAAAGGATTTTCACTTTTTTCCACTTTAAAATCAAAATTGAATATTTCTTAATTAATCCGTTTTAAATTTATTTTAAAACGATTTCCACTTTATTTCAATTTTCAAATCAAAATTGAATATTTCTTATCATTATAATATTAAAATGATAATATTTTCAAAATATCTGATTTTGATTATTTCCTGAATATTATTTAAAAATATTCGTTAATTCTGAATTAGAATTGGACTCAATCAATTACCATATGATTTCAGTTTTATAGATTTCATACATCGCATGTATACAACGATAATGATAAACAATCATCAAAAATTCATACAATATCCAGAGTGCATTTTACAACTGTATAATTATTAAAATAAATAAATAACGCTTATACAGTCTGTCAACCCATCGATTGACATATAACTAAACAATTGGGATTAGTGTACGTCAAATATCATCCCAACGCCCCTGTGGGGTTTCAACCAACAAATACTGTTTATTATTTGTGTAGTTGGGTGATGTTTTTATCGTCCCAATCAATATAAGGTATATGGGCGTACATAAACAAATCGTCTGATTTGTAAATAAATATTTATTTTCATTTCAGGAGAATTTTATGTCGTTCATATATACGTTAAAAAATATATTGTTAACGATAAAATATTTATTTCAACACATGACTATTTTATATAGTTCGTACATTCAACAAAAATGATATTTTTTTTGTTCAAACATTTTAGTCAACACACGAATATTTTATATAGTTCCTTTATACAATAAAAATGATATTTTTATTGTTTAAATATTTTATTCAACAATCAATTCACAATCAATTTGACAACCACAATCCAAATTTCCATAATACAATCCAAACAAACAACCATGGTTTGTATAATAAATAGAGTCGGGGGCTTCTAATTCCCGTCTGCATCCTAGAATATATTTAACTGTAAAATAATTTGAGTGAGAGAGATTTTTCTCACCATTGTTTCCACTCCTCCATTCTTTTATTTCTAAATTTCTGCTTTAATTCGGTTCACATTCAAATTTTCCTAAAATTCTAAAGTGCTCTATTTCCGTTCTAGCCAGTTCCATGGTGTAGAGTTCGTTGCCACGATCATAACGGGACTGAAATCTTCCGATACTGACCTCGTTTGACAAAGATATGGCCATACATATATATACATATATATATATATGTATATTACATAATAATTTAATTAAATTTATTATTAAAATCTTTAATTACATTTCAACCAAATCTGGGTCATTCCCCCTTTCTTCCCCGTTAACCTTCTTCCTGTAACTACAATAACCCACGCACCAAAATATTCCACCACCGCCCCTCCACCTAGGAACCGTCGGACCCAGATCAAACCGCACCATCGTGTAGCCCTTTGCAGTCTCCTCCTCCGCCAGTCACGCCATCGAGTTTGATGCCCCCTACACCTCACAATACTCCACAAAAGTCGTCCTCTTTGAACACAAATTCCAATCGCCGGAAAGCCCCATCTTCGATCATCACCGTCCAGTTTAAGGAGCTCGAGATGCTCGACATTTATGTTGTGATGTTTTATCAAGATATTGAACGGATTGAAGGAATTTAGGGGAAGAAGGATCCAATTATTTTGGCCATGGAAATCGTTTTAAATGACGGCTCTGAAATTTGGGAAATAGGGTTTTAAATCTCCTAGGGTATGTATAGTTTTTTTTATTATTTAATTCCAATTTAATTATTTATCAATCCGTAATCCTAATCAAACCAAATGACTATCATCCCTAGCTAAATACCCCCATTCCAAACACAATGGAATATATTTTGTAAGCCAATTCTATCATTTCGTTCAGTTTTTCTCAAAATTAAAATATAAATCAATATATATTAAATTTAAACGTACATTTTAATTTACCGGGGCCACATACTGACTCCAAAAATTACAGAAAAATAAATCTAGCTATGTTTTGACGATACGGTCCTAACAAAACTAATTTCGTCGAATTTGGAGATCGTTTGAAAAATGGCCATTTACTGGTCGATCCAATTCAAACTGTAACTGTCAAAACACGTTTACATTTACCACGCTCACATATTAAATCCAAAAATTATGAAAATTGAAACCTAACAATAATTTGATATTTCAGATCCAACAAAAGTGGTTTCATTGAAAATGGAGATCGTTTGCAAAATGACTATTTTTAAGGGCTATATATTATATAATATATATATAAATTCCATAACGACTATTTAAAATTTTAGACTGGACATAAATTTCAATTTATGTTATGAAATCTCAGTTTCCTAACTTCGTTAGAAAGATATTATTAAACAAATTCAAATATTTCTGGTTTTACTGAAATCCGGTTTATTTTGAATCCTATACATTCATTTAAAATCGAATTTTCAAACTACTGCACCATTTCAGTCTCGTTTTATAACTAAAATATATTTATACATTCTAACTTCAATTAAAATAATTTTTTAGTCATTATTATTTGAAATAAATCATTTTAAATATTCAGAATCCATTAAAATTGCTAAAAAAAATTAAGCTGGTTCTGAAATTTTGGGTTGTTACATTTTATCTCATAGGGATATTTTTCAGGTCTAGCAACATTGTATCTTAGGAACATCCAAGTTTCTTATTCATATTCTTTAGTCATACTATCATTAGTTTTTTTTTCCTTTGATTAGGATCTTTCTTCTTAGTATCCTTGGGAATGGTAGATCTTGGGATTAAGACTATGGATGGTAAGATTGTTTGTAAATATGTTGGTAGAACATGTTATGGATGATGTACGTAAGTGATTGCAAGTGTTTTCTAATGGGTTCAATGGATGCATAACACAGACTAGGCACCTTATAGATTAATTAACTAGGACGCAAACATATTGCATATGTATGTGTGCGCATTTTTATTTCAGTTGCATGGTTGTAAAATTGTATGACTAGCGTATGATTATTGCATATGGATGACGATTACAGCACACATGTATGACTATCAGTTATCATTAGGAAACATGTATTTATTTGGATACATGGAACAAAATATTTGAATAAAAAGGAGATCAGCTAAATTAGTAGATCACTTAATCATTTGCATTGGTTAGGGACATACACACTACACTATTGCATAATGGCATAAATAGAATTAGAAAACTTAAGGAAAATGGATGATGGTTGAGTAGATGGATGTAGACCTCATATGAAAATACATATTTCATTTTTTATCCTTGGAGTTTTGGGGACAAAGTCCTTTAAAGAAGGGAGAATGTAACAACTCCAAATTTTAAAATAATTAATTAAGAAATCTGAATATTAAAATTTAATGTTATGAAAATATAACATTACAAGGTAATAAACAGAATTAATGGAAATATTCATAGTAACATTATAAAAGAATAAATGGAGGAATTAAAGACTAATATTATAACCATAATGTTAAATGCTAATAAAAGAATAGTTTAAAACTGTTAAAATGCATATTTGAATTTGAAAAGATAATACACATCATAAAACAAGAATTAATAAATTGAATTTAATGAAAGCTAAATAATAATTACCGGATTAGTTAAATTATAAAATAAGTTTGTTAAATAGTCATAATTTGGCTATGGGAGTTACATCATTGTGTCTGTTGCGCTTTTCTAGTCAATTTACATATAAATTTTGTAAAATTCGGATTTTAAACGAAAAAGTTGCCATAGAAAGAAGTTTTAATATACATATATATATAAAGGCAGACCCAGCATGGGTCAGGTCGACCTATAATGTAGCCTGAGCGCAAATGGGTACATGTATGTATCGTATTTAAGAGTTTTATTATTTTAGTTAGTGTGGCCTATTCTGGTATGTTGATTTGAGAATCTGATTGTCCTAAATATATCAACGACGTGGCTGTCTTAGATTAAATTTAGAAGTCCAATGGTCGGAGATCTCTAGTCCACACTATAAATAGATCCATAAACCTAGTTATTCCCTCATAACATAATCTTTTCCTCTCTTTGGATTCTCTCTTCTGAGACGGACGTAACCTAAATTTTTCTAGGGTAAAGGTTTATAAAATAAAATATTTATATAATCCACTTAAAGACGAGATCTGCTGTAGCCATGGGGAAAGAGCCAAGGACCACGGATGAGAACAATAATTATTTGGATTATAAGTAGTTTAAAATTTTTGGATTTTTAATAATTTTATTTTCAGATTTACTTACAGTTTTCCAAATAGTTTTTAGTAGTTTTTTGGTAAGTAGCTTACTTTTTTCTTACAGTTTCTTTTATTTATTTATTAAGTTCTATAAGTACTTCTCTGTTTTTTTACAGTTCCATTTTGTAAGTTTATTTTTCCAGTCCTTTCCCATAACAGTTATTTCTATCATTTATTTCATTCATTTTGCAACTATTTACATTTGTTTAGAGTTGTAAATGTTGGTTTATAGACATAGTTTTTAATTCTTTTTCAGCGTGTGGAATGGAATAATAACATAAAAAATCACAAATATGGATTAAATAAGAAAAAAGGAACTAAATTTATGGTAATTACATGTAGAATTTGTAGATTTATGCTAAAAAGGAATTGGACTAAATTAAGCAGATTTACAAAAAAAAAAATACAATGAATTATGACCAATATTATAATTCATAAGATGTAGAAAAGTAAGCAATCTATTATGATAATTAAGAACTGAAAAATTATAATAAAAAGAAAAAGAACAAAAACCTATCATGATCTTAATATTATCATTGCTTAGTCAGGACCTAGGTCAATAGGTTGGGCTCAGATCTTGGATTGGGTTAAGAATAAAAGAAAGTACAGTATAACAGCTTGGACCCATTCCAACCACCTCCCATTTCAGACAGGATCTGATTGTCTTAGAAAGACTGGGAACGCTTAGGCGGAACAATAATTGTAAGAGGTCAACGGAATTAGACTGGGTTTGGGCGCAAAACCATAATTTGTTTATTAGGACCCATCTGACCACCTTCCCTTTCAGATAGTATCCGATGGTTTCAAAAAACCGGGAGCACTTAGGGGAACAGTAATATAAGAGGTCAACAAAGCCTGATTAATAGAGCATATGGTGTTTTCTGAGCATGCAGATTTCGATCAGGGACTACTATGACATGCACTTGTTTACATCTATTTTTTCTTATAGGAAGGACCTATTATGTAATGCCTAGATTTTTAACTCTCTAATTAAGCATTTAAGAATGGTTTCAAATGTTGATTTGGAATTTAAATAACCCCAATTCAATGTTATTGAATATTTTATTAATATAAATAATAAAATAAAAATTTAATTCCAAAATAGTCGATATTAGCAAGATTAGCAATATAATATAAATTTGCAATATAAAGGAGTTTATTCATTTTAGATTTGAATTAAATTAACGTATTATTTTGTTAAACGACATTTGAATGTATAAATTATAAGTTAATTATAAAACGAGCTGCAACATTGCGGTAGTTCGTAAAATTACGTTTTGAACTTCAATTTAATATACATAATCCAATATAAGTCGGAATTCTTTGAAACAAGAATTTCTGAATCTATTGAATTATAATCTTCTAATGAAAAAGAAAAAATCGAGTTTTCATGTTAGATTGTTAGTTATGTCCAAATAAAATTATCAGAAAATCGCTATGAAATCATTAATAAACCATAATGATTTATTTAATGGATTTTTAATAAATTAAAATATCGTTATAACCAAGAATTTAATTAAAATGATTTTTGAATAGTTATATATCCAATTGGAATATGAATGGAAGTTAATAAAGGTTTAAAATTTAGTTTAATATTGATTTGGTAGAAAATGTGAATTTTAAAATAATTTAATCAAGTTAAAAATTGCCAATTCAGAAACAAACACAGATTTTAATAAAATCAGTTTCATTGGATCCAAAATGTCAAATTATTATAAGAGAATAGATTTTGTAGTGATCTGATATCATATGTGACTTCGGTATTCATAAACGTGCACCTAGTTTGCATAGCAATTAATAATTTTTTTTTCAATATAACTATAAACTGGACGTAATGGTCATTTTAATGGCCTCTCTTCTCTAATTTTCTATCACCTAATCTATTTTCTTCCTTCCCCAATCTTCCCGTGCTGCTCTTCTAGCTTGCTGCTTCTCTTTTATCTGCTCTCGGCTGCAAGTCTCAACTGCAGTGCTGCTTCTTTTTGCCCTGTTGTACGAATTAGGGATTTTGAGCATGGCCTCGGCTGGTGAATTTATGTTCTCT
The DNA here is from genome assembly GCA_030737875.1 of Allium sativum. NCBI lineage: Eukaryota > Viridiplantae > Streptophyta > Magnoliopsida > Asparagales > Amaryllidaceae > Allium > Allium sativum. Next base: position 289,592,359 of record CM060921.1, on the reverse strand, counting down.
AGTTCGTTTATAAGCCATCGTCCAGATTGTCAGGTATCGAGCTTGAGCTTTTAAAGGTTTGTTTGGGGCCGTGCTCTGTGGTGGAGGATGGTGTCTCTTCGGTTAGGGTTAAAGTGCAGTCGCTGGAGTCCTTTCTGGCGTTACATCATCATCGTTTCATTCTGGTTGCTAACTCATTCTTGGAGGTAGTCCCTCTGTATTCTGGAGGCCTAGCGACGCCATTATTTATCCCCAGGCGAAGGTCTTGCTTCTCCACCCTGCCTCTAACTGGTAATAAGGCTTATCCGCCTGCTTCTACGTCGGACATTGGGGACTTCATCACCCCTTTCGCTCCGAGAGTAACCTTTGCTGATTTTGGCGGTCACACTGTTGTGGACCCTGTTTTGGATTTTTTGTGGGCTCTGTATGTTGTGGTTTATCCTCTCAGGTTGGCTTAGGTGTTGATTGTTTAGACGTAGCTGTCGGCGAGAGGGAAGTGATGACCCCTCACCGATCTTCGTCTGGACGCTTGATGCCTCTATCTGAGAATGTTTCCCGTCATCTTCTAAAAGAAAAAATTCAAGAAGATTTAGGTGTTGAATGTTTAGACGTGACGGACGACGAGTGGGAAGTGATGACCCCTCACCGACTGTCATCTAGACGCTTGATGCCTCTCTCTGAGAATGTGTCTCGTCTTTTGTTGAAGGAACAAGTATGGGTTGTTAAAGACTGTGGCTGCTTTAATGTGGCGATCAGCGAGCGGGATGTGATTACCCCCCACCGATTTTTGTCTCGTTGCTTGAAACCTATTTGTGGGTATGTGCCTAGACATCTTAGGTGGGACCGTGACGATCATCCTAAAGTGTCTTCAAGACGTCGTCGCTTTCCGAGGCGATCGAAAAGGATGTCAAAGTCTAGGCCTTTGACTACTTCTCAGGGCGGTTTGCCTTCTCATGCTAGAGCCTATGTGGCGAGCCCGTTATCTCTTGGTAATAAGTTTGATGTTTTGGCAAATCTTCTTCCTGCGAGTTCCTCTGGACTGATTCTTTTCCCGGTAGTGGGTTCAGGGCCTCAGGATGCTTCTTCGGCTACAAGGGCTGGGTCTACTAATGCCATCGTCAATGTAGTTAAGCTTGGTGATACTGCTGTTAAAGAGGTTTTTTCAGTTTTGGGTTTAAGGAAGAAGTTTTCAAAGCAGGAGGTCGAGCCTGAAGATGGATTCGCTGTTGCAGTTCCGGCATACGAAGGTGCATCCTTGTTATACCTTAGCGATGTTGTGCAAGGGGCGGAGGTTAATGCAAGCTTTAGTTCGGTGGATAGGCAGTGTTTTGCTATGGAGCTGATGCACGTCAGTGAGGGTAATATGCGTGTTCCGAGGCAGGTAACTTTTGATTGTCTTTTGCTTATTAGCCATGACTTTCTTGTTGTTCATGATTTTATGTATGCCTGCATGAACTTTAAAGTGGCCTTGGTCAATCCTGCTATCCAAACTATTTCCCTTCCTCTTATGTCTCTTTGTTCAGCAACCTGGTTGTTTGAGTCGTTTGTGTCTGGTGCTTTAATTTGCAGGGGCAGCTTGCATATTCCCTTAGATTTAATTCCTTTTGTTCCAGTTTCTTTGGTGGTCTTTGGCGGAGCTTTAGTTCCCTCTTCCTGTAGCGGTTTGGTCATTGTGAACCTTCGTGGTTATTTATTTTTTTGGTTTCATGGTTGTTTTTGTGGAGGCCATCTGGTCTTTTGTCATCTTGTCTGCGGTTCTTTTGTCTTAACAGTGGGGATGTCTGGTTGCCTTGGGCTGCTAGTTCGAATGAGCCCAAGCGAGACCTTCTTTTTTTCGTCCTTTGGCTCTTGGGTATTCTAAGACTTGGTTGGTGGTTGCATAGGGTGTTGGCTGATCCAGTTCGGTGGTCTCCCTGTAGCAGGCATATACTGGGTCCGTTTATGTACCACTATACGTCTTGCCAGGAATACTGCCGACCGAATGGGTCTTCACAGTATGTCGCTACTCCGATGATGGGCTCAGGAACTGTTCCTACCTCGCTTTTTTCTTATCCTTAGCTTAGTAAGGCTGAAATAGCGACCATTAACGGTAGACTATCTCATCTTACTAAGAATTCGTGTCCGTCTCGTCCCAGTTTATCCTCGTCTGTTGTAGCCGAGTCGTCCGATGTTTCTTCGCCCGGTACGACTAGTCGTCCCTCTAGGCGTTCTTTATCGTTGTTGAGGCTGGGGGTGGGTGCTGTCTCCCCCCCTTTGTTGGCTTTTCCGTTTTCTTTTCGGGGTTTGATGGCGAACTTCCTCTTTTGGAATGTTCGAGGTATTGGCAATGACGAGTCTCTGGCGAGACTCAAGCGCATTGTCAAGAAGCATTCTGTTCTGTTGGTAGCTCTTCTGGAACCTATGATGGGTCCGGATTCGATGACCAAGACTATGTTGTCCCTCGGCTTTAATGGTGCCAAAGCCAACGTGTCCGACAAGATTTGGATTATGTGGTCCGAAGACCTAATTGTTCGGCCTCTGTTCGACTTGGACCAGCTTCTTTCGGTAGCTTGTTTGTCCTCATCCTTCGCCTCCTCTTTCTTGTTCTCGGCTGTTTATGCTAAGTGCGACAGGTTAGACAGGCAAGCCCATTGGGCTGATTACCTCTCTCTTTCCGTCTTAGGTTTCTCTGTTTCGGTGTTGGGTGGCGACTTCAACGTAGTAGCTAGACAAGCAGAGAAACGAGAAGGAATTGTTGTTAACCGCCTGGCGATAGCGGATTTCAACACTTTCATTATCTGCTCGGGTCTTGCGGAAGTGTCCTTTACCGGCTTCGCATTCACCTGGTGTAACAACCAGGAAGGTCCTAACCGGATTCTCTCGAGGCTTGACCGGGTCTTCGCTTCGGAAGGCTGGTTCAGTCTTCCCTTCTCGTTCTCTGTCTCTCACCTTCATCGTACTTTCTCCGATCACGCCCCAATGCTTCTTTCCTACTCATCCCTTTCCATTTCCGGTCCGTCCTCCTTTAGGTTCTAGAGTATGTGGAGATCTTCTCACTCCTTTCACAGCCTTGTGGAAGAATCTTGGACCTCCCCTGTGAGCGGTTCTCCCTGTATTGTGTTTTCTCGCAAGCTGAAGCGTCTAAAGACTTGTCTTAAGACGTGGAATCAGCTTGTTTTCAAGAACATCTTTGATCGCGTCAAAGCTGCTGAAGAAACCCTTGTTCTTGCGGAAGCGGCTTTTGATGATGCACCCTCTTCCGCCAATAAGGAGGAGTGGGCGGTAGCCCAACTTGCCTACTCGTCGGAGCTTCGCATTGAGCAAGACCATTTGCGCCAAAAAGCCAGGGTCAAATGGATTGTTGAAGGTGATTCGAACTCTAGTTTTTTCCACTCCTCTATTCGTAAGAAGAATATGCGTCTCTCCATTTCTAAGATACTCCGCCCGGACTTATCTTTGACCTCCTCTCCTGCAGAGGTCAAAGAGACTATTCTATCCCATTTCCAGTCTTTCCTCTACACCCCTTCCGTTTCTGTGTCGGACCCTTCCCTTCTTGCCTTCATTCCTCGACTGATCCTCCCGTCTGATAGCTCGGACCTTGTCGCTCCTCCTACATCAGAAGAAATACGTACTTGCGTATTTGCTCTTAGCAAGGACAGTGCGCCCGGGCCTGACGGTTACAACGGGATTTTCTATAGAAGTGTTTGGCCTATCATTCAACAGGACTTCTGTCTTTCCATTCAGTCCTTCTTTTTCGGTCAAGAACTACCCTCGGGGTGGGATTCAACCAACCTGATCCTCATCCCCAAATGTGACCACCCAACTTCTTGTTCGGACTTTAGGCCCATTAGTTTATGTAATTTCTCTAACAAAGTTATTTCGAAGGTTCTAACCTCTAGGTTAGCTCCGTTCCTTGAGCGTCTTATCTCTTCCTCCCAGGCTAGTTTTGTAAAAGGGCGCTTAATCACCAATAACGTCCTTTTAGCGCAGGAGCTGATTTCCCAGCTCGATAGGAAGGTCCGCGGGTCGAATGTGGTTGTAAAGCTGGATATGGCTAAGGCTTATGATCGCATGTCGTGGTTCTTCATCATCAAGATCCTTCGGGAATTCGGTTTTTTCCTGAGCCCCTTATTGATGTTGTTTGGAGGCTTATATCCAACTGCTGGTTCTCCGTTCTCATCAACGGATCGGTCACCAGTTTTTTCAGGTCTGGGAGAGGGCTTCATCAGGGAGACCCCCTATCCCCTACTCTGTTCGTCCTTGCCACTGAAGCTTTTATTAGGGGCTTGCACTCCCTTATGATAGGTGGGCAGATTCAGAGATTCGGCATTCCTAGGGGATGTCCTCTTATCTCTTCCCTTTCCTTTGCTGATGACATCATCATTTTTACTAATGGCGGTCGTCAGTCTTTTCAAGGCCTTATAGGCCTTATTCGGAAGTATGAGAGAAGCTCGGGGCAACTCGTTAACTCTTCCAAAAGCTGCTTCGTTTCTGCGAAAAATCTTACGGCTAATAGAGCTGCTTGGATCGAGTCTTATTCGGGCTTTAAGGCGGCCTCGCTTTCGCTTCCTTACCTGGGCATTGTTCTTTATCGAGGAAGGAAGCTCAACGCCATTTTCGATCCTATCACTGACAAAGTTAGGGGGAAGATCCTTAAATGGAATGCTAACCTACTGTCTCAGGCTGGTAGGCTTGTTCTCATTGAGTCTGTCCTGGACTCCATGGGATCTCATATCTTTGCTGCTATGACTCCCACGGCTTCTTTTTTCCGCTCGTACCGCTCCCTAGCCTCCTCTTTCTTCTGGGGATCGAAGGACAACGTTTCTCGTCATCATTGGATCTCCTGGAGCATTATCTGTCGTCCCAAAAGTGAGGGAGGCTTGGGCCTCCGTAACCCTCAAGACGTCTGTGTGGCCTTTGCTTGCAAGCTTTGGGTAAGGTTTAATGCGAACAACTCCCTTTGGGCTACGTTCCTTCATGCTAAGTACCAAAGGTTGGCAAGTACGCATTACTCTGGTATCCCGTCCTATGTTAGTGAGACTTGGAAACGGATGCAATCCGTGAAGGCCTTATCAGATGCTCATGGCGGGGGTAATTCGTGGGACGGTAATCCTTTCTCGCTTTTTGCTGCGTGAAATTCCGTGCGGAATCCGATGCCTGAACTTCCTCTTTTCTCTTTTATCTGGAATGTGCATATTCCACCGAAGGTCTCTATATTTATGTGGAAAACCATGCATAATGGTTTGCCACTGGATGAGAATATTCAGAGAATCGGCATCCCTCTCATTCTAAGTGCAGGTGCTGCAGAGCTGGAAGCACCAAAACCTCCTTTCACTTGTTGATTTCTGGGGTTTGTGCTAGGTCTGTTTGGAATTACTTCGGGAACCTGCTTGGTTGTCATTGTAATGTAAACTCATTTGAAGACTTCATGAGATTCTGGTGGATTGACATATCAGGTAAAAGTCTTCGCGCGAGCCTCTTTCGTTTGATTCCTTGTTTGATTTGTTGGCACATATGGTGCACAAGGAACAAGGCAATCTTTGACGAAGAGGCTATGGACCCTCCGACCATCATCCGGAAAATTAGGAATGATGTTTTCCTAGCATTTCGGGGTCGGCCATTCAGGGGTGTGATAGGATCCCGGTCTTGGAGATTGGCTGTTAACTTTGATGTTTCTACGCTACCAGCCAACCCTAGACAAGATATAGGCTGATTTATGTTTTGTGTGGGTAATGTGCTTTTGGGATCCTTATATTCCCATTTACCCCCCCCCCCCCCCGTACTGACATTGTTTGCTAGTTGTTTAGGTCTTGTTGTACAGGTTGCTGGGCAGGTCTATTAGGTGCTACGTGCGGGTTGATTCTCTACTCCTTGGTCGGACCGCCGGATCAGCCGGGGCTTTGGTGGCTATTCGAGATCTTGGATTTGTTTTGAGCTTCTCTATCAGCTCTTTCCAACCAGATTTATGGGATCTTTGTCCTCTTCTAGGATCTGCGTGGAGCCTTCCTCGATGGTCCACCCATCCTAGACTTCATCTGCTCTTTTTGTGGTTGACTGTATTTTGTTTTCTTGTGTGTGTGCACGGTTCAGCCGATAGCAGGAACCGTTTTTGTGAGCCGTTGGAGAATGGCTAGATTCTCCCTTTTGTTATGCTATATATTTCCTTTTGAAAAAAATATATTTAATTTGTTTAGAAGGAATTTGTGTATAACTTGAGAAAATAATCGAATTAAGACACGAGACTTGTTCTGTTCATTTTGTATTGACTTATAGAGTCAGGATACTTTTGGAGACCGTGGAATTTGGTGTCCAACATACGTTATTTTACGTGTAAAATATCACTCTAGAAGGACAGTCTCGAAATGCAACGAAACTTATGCCATTGGATCTGTATTAATAAGTTATTATAAGATTTCGATTTTCGTATTGATCAGACTTGCCGTTTGATCGTGCGAAGGGTAAAAGACAAAATTTTTATTTAATTACTTTGTCGTTTTCATATGGAACTTAAGAATAACCAATTTTCAAACAACCTCAGAATCAACGTGTGATGACCCCAAACCGCCGTTCCACGGTGGCAAGGGTAATCTTTGGAATATAACACATAAACAATAACAGCAGAACAGAAATATATCATTACACCAGATAATGTATAACAAAATACACTGGTTAAATATAATCATCAGAGTTACACAATATATCAGGATCATACTTAGAACAAAGCACAGTTTCAGCTTTATATAAAATGTCTACAGCAGAATTAAACATAATATACGTAACAAATGCTGAACAACATAATAGAAGTGATAGAATCCATCTTCAGCTCCATAGCTATCCAGAAAGAGCCTGCTAAAACCTAAGTACAAGGCTGCCCATGTAGAAATAGGGGCACCCGAGTTTGCAATGTGAAACAAACTACGAGTCAGTCATGGGACAGGTATGAGAAATCTACTTAACTTGTTTTATAATAAGACCAATCACAGAACCACGCCACTAACGCAGAACGGGTTTACTCTATTGGAATGCCAATGCTTAAAACAAGTAAATCATTTAAACATCACAATGCTTTTTACAAAAATGAAGCAATTATAAGACTCATGTCCCATCACACAATGCAACGCAAGCCGAAGGATAGAGTTTAAACTTATAATGGCCAAAATGTGCATGATACGTATAAAACAAAAGCATTTGATATTATTACTAGTGTTTATATGTTTCAAAAACAATTTCAATCATAAGTATCAATCATAGACAACATGGGTACCATATATCATGTCGCCATACATAAATTTACAATCAAAAATGCACAATGTCGTATTTGGGAATTGGATTTCCGTCATGAACCAAGGCAAGGGATCGTCCTTACCGCTTCGAAACGCTCTAGCCCTTGTCCCAAGATCAGAGCTCGAGTGACCCTTGGATCGTCAGGGCCGGTCCGCACGGAGTGGATTAAAATGCCTAAACACTGCGTTTCCTCGCCGTATGGGGCGTCGAACTGGCTGGTATATCTACCAAACCATCCATCGGCTCCGTAGAGACCGAAATATCTGAGGCGCCTCGCTTTCCATCATCCACATAAGTAAAACATCAGGGCGAGCAAAACCCTAGCACCACTCCTAGCTAGAAGGAAACGCATGTCCTCCCTGAGGTCCTCTCCCGTTTCTAGTTCATACCGGGGTGTGAGGCGCGCGAATCAACGCTATACTCAAAGCTAGCTATATTAAAGCTATGCTTTGATCATCAACCACAAGGCTCTGCTTTTCAACAAAAGCCTTGATCACTACATCTCAGCATGCCACACAGGCAATTCTCGCCATGCAACTGACGTCTATCAATCACATAGAGTGAAATCCAATGTCAGACACACAGTCCATTTACATGTTCGTTCTGGGTCTGAACGAAACCGGTGGCACCTTATTCCTCGTCCCAAATGTCCAACATAAGAGAGAGGTCCTCGCACATCCGAACGATCAACAAGTACGTCCGGATAACCACCACTGTAACCCTTTCAGGGCAGCAACTTCCATCAAAGGCATCAGTAGCCATCCATTCGATGCGAAGATCATCGGTCTAGCACCGTCTTCATATCCTCGACTTCTAATCATTGACCAATTATTTAAAACAAGAATTAACTCAGCCTTTTTAAATAATTCACGTATATATAGAATTTTAAATCAATTCTATCCAAAATTATTTGAAATCCATAATTCAGTTCATTAATACAATTTTCATGTCAAACACATTCAGCCATCAAATAATCAATAAACCAAGTAAATTCGGTTTATTTCCATTTCATATCGTTTATAATATTTTATAACGATTTATCGCTATTTTTATTTATTTAAAAATAGCCCATTTATTTAAACGACGCTTCAGGCCATAACGCGGCCATGGCGCTGTTTTCCTTCAGATTTGATTTACACGTATATGAAAATCTATCCGTTGGATCTTTACAAATTTTATATCATTGGAAAGATCTTTTCAAAGCGGACCCAACGGTTCCAGTTTTGGGAAAAATCCGATGTTCGGATCTCCCGGTATAATCATTTAAAGTTATGATTTCAAAACGCGAATTGTAGCGTAGTTATTCGATTTATTTTAATATATATATATATAATTCATTCTGGCGTTGTTTTTATTCAGATTTGAATTAAATATTTCACACAATCTAACCATTGGATCTTTACAAATTTGATATCGTTGGAAAGATATTTTCAAAGTGAACCCAACGGTTTCGGTTTCGGGGAAATCCGATGGTCGAATTTCTCAGTATAATCGTTTAAAATCACGATTCCAAAACACGAACTGCAGCGTCGTTATTTGTTTTATTTTAATTATATATATAATCCATTCTTCGATTTCCAAACCATTTTCATTTCATATACGTGGTAAAAATAATATGCCAAATAAAAGAACGTTTTTATTGGCATATCATATCTATGTACTGTCAAACAGAATATATATTATTTACATGAAAATTGATCCAATGACGAGTCAACTTTGCATATACATTCTAATATATGCAAATGTAAATATAAATGTAATTTTGACAGTGCATATAAATCCTAATATATGCAATGTAATATAAATGTGCTTTTAACAATGCATATAAATTCTAATATATGCGATGTAATTATAAATGTAATTTTAACAACGTATATAAATTCTAATATATGCGATGTAATTATAAATGTGATTTTAACAACGCATATAAATTCTAATATATGCGATGTAATTATAAATGTAATTTTAACAATGCATATAAATTCTAATATATGCGATGTAAATATAAATGTAATTTTAACAACGCATATAAATTCTAATATATGCGATGTAAATATAAATGTAATTTTAACAAAGCATATAAATTCTAATATATGCGATGTAATTTTAACAACGCATATAAATTCTAATATATGCGATGTAAATATAAATGTGATTTTAACAGCGCATATAAATTCTAATATATGCGATGTAAATATAAATGTAATTTTATCCATTTCATTAAAAACAAAGTTTTTAATGTAAACATGTTTTATTTTGAAAACATTCATGTTTGTCCAACTTCTATTATAACATTAAAAGTAAATTTTTAATGTAAAACATATTTTCTTTATAAAGCATTAATCCTTATCTAAATTTCTACTCTTACATTAAAAGTGAATTTCAATGTAAAACCTATTTTCATTTTTAAAACATGTCTCTTTTTCTATATTTCTATTATTACATTAAAAGTGAATTTTTAATGTAAAACAAGTTTTCATTTTAAAACATGAATCTTTTCACTAATTTTTAACTTTACATTAAAATGAATATTTTAATGAAAAACATGTTTTGATTTTAAAACATGAATCTTTTCTTATTTTTAACATTACATTAAAAATGTATATTTTTAATGAAATCATGTTTCGATTATAAAACATGTACATTTTTCTTATTTTCAACATTACATTAAAAATGTATATTTTTAATGAAATCATGTTTTGATTCAAAAACATGAATACTTTTCACTACTTTCATTCTTGACACTAAAATATGAAATTTTTAATGAAATCATGTTTTTATTCAAAACATGAACAATTTCCATTTTTCTATTTTTGTCATTAAAAATGTAAATTTTTAATGAAATCATGTTTTTATTCAAACATGAACAATTTCTATTTTTATATTCTTGACATTAAAAATGTAAATTTTTAATGAAATCATGTTTTTATTCAAAACATGAACAATTACTATATTCTAACATTATATTAAAAATGTGAACTTTTTAACTTAATGTTCTTATATATTTTTTCCTTCTAAAACATGAATATTTCTATTTTTATAGTAATTCCATAAAATGATAGAAATTTACATTTCATTTTTTTTAATATTCTAATTCAACAAAATGACAAATTTTGATATTTCCTTTTGACTGAAATTTCTAACTCAATCAATAATAACAAAAGTGGTATTTTATTTTTGATTGAAAATTCTAATTCAATCAATAACAACAAAAGTGATATTTTTATTTTTGATTGAAAATTCTAATTCAATCAATAACAACAAAAGTGATTTTTTTTTTTGATTGAAAATTCTAATTCAATCAATAACCAAGGTAATATTTCATTTGATTGAAAATTCCAATTCAACCAAAAACAAAGGTGATATCTAATTTGATTGAAAATTCTAATTCAATCAATAATAAAGGTGATATTTCATTTGACAATAAAAATGGACATTTTATTTGTAGATCTAAATTTTTACAAAACGGTGTCTCATAAAATATGAAATTTAAATCATAACATCAAATCACTATACATGGATCTGAAATCAAAAATAATTTCTTTATTTTAAATCAAGATCGGATAATAAACCATAGAATCAAACAAGATCAAACACACATGAGAATCATGATCAACAATCAACATTCAACAGATTTAAATCACAAATCTGATTTAATTATCATAACTATATGGATTCAACTGATGATAATAAATTAAAAATTTTAATTAAAAAAATAAATAAGAAATCTTACTATCGTTTGAATATAAATGATTCAGAACTGCAATTTTTGATCAAAATTCGATCTGCTCAGAATTGGTTCTAGTCAGGACAGCAGTGTAGGTCTCGGTTTCACGATCGTACAGGGGCTGAAATCGTTCAATTCTGATTCAGTATGAGCGAGTTATAGTTTCATTTAGGTTGATAGCATTTTAAATTAAATAAATAAATAAAGAAAATAACCTTTCTTCTATAATCAGTTCAAGGTCGATGCTTATTCCCTTTGGTTCAAACCTAGGGCTCTATTTCTTGTTCGATCTGCGAAGTATGGAGGTGATCGAAGTACGTCACGTGGTGGGGCTTGGACTGGCGCACCCGGCGGTGGTCCTTTGGCTGAGCTCGGTGGCGGCCTGGTGGGGGTACGGGCGACGAACGGTGACGGGTTAGGGGTAGCAGAACTCGAGTACAGTATGAGGGGAGATCCAACCGTACAGAGCTGTAGAGAAGGAGAAGCACTACGATAAAGTCAAATGGGGGAGGGGATAATACTGAGAGGATTTGGAGATTTTAGGTGATCAAGCTAGGAGCATTTCAGCCGTGGGACGAAGGAGATGCGGCGGCTACACGAAATAGGGTTTTGGGAAGAAGACAAAGTTGATTTTTATAATATTTTATTTCCAATTTTTACAAATAAATCCATAAATTCTTAACAACTCCAATTTCAGTCCAACAGGGGTTGTTTCTACCTAATTGCCTCTGTTCTGGAACTAATGGGCTAGGTCCCGCTAGCCAAACGACTATTTTTGGCCTGATTTCTTTAATTTAAAATTTAAATCCTTTATTAAATTAATTCAATCATATATTTAAATTCACCCGGGCCACATACGGACTCCGAAAATTCGCGAAAAATAAATCTAGCTATGTTTTAACGATATGGTCCCAAAAAAATTAATTTAGTCGAATTTGGAGACCGTTTGAAAAATGGTTGTTTTAACGGTTGCTTATATTCAATAGAAATTACCAAATCAGAGTTTAATTTACTACGCTCACAAATTAATTCCAAAAATTCTGGAAAATTAAATTTAGCAATAATTTGACATTCCGGGTCCGACGGAAGTGGTTTCGTCGAAAATGGAGGTCGTTTGCAAAATGGCTTTTTATACGGTCTATAAATTATACTATATTCCATAGCGACTATTCTGAATATTCAACTGGCTATAACTTTTGATTCTCGCTATGAAATTTTGATTTTTCGGATTCGGTGGAAAGAAATTTTTAAACAGATTTAGATATATTTGGTTTCACTAAAATCCATTCAATTTTGAATCCTATACATTCGGTCAAAGTTCAACTTTGACTTTTCAAACTACCGTACTAATTCTAATTCCTTTTGAAATTAAAATAAATATATTCGTTCTAACTTCAATTAAAATAAATTTTTAATTGTTATTATTTAAAATAAATTATTTTAACTATTCAAAATTCATTGAAATAGCCAAAATAAAAAATTTTAATTGGTTCTGATTTTCCGGGTTATTACAAAATTTGAATAAAATTTGATGTAAGTCAATAGGAATGCTTTTGAACCCATATCCTAATATAATGCATTTGTATTTGGAATCAGTCAAAGAATATGGCTAAAATATATTGCATTGGTATAAACTTGAACTTGACTAAGAACCAATGAATGAATATGAATGAGATATATATGGGGAATTCCAAATGGAATGTTTGGAAATCGGTTTGAATGGTGTAATTGAAATGGATTACAAACGTGGATAAACTTAATTGGAATTAATCTTGAATAAATAAATTGGACTTATTGAAATAAATTCAAGATTTCAAATCTGAATGGATTGCTATTTGTTATAAATAAATGTTATGAAAATGAAACAGTATGTAAAACAGATTGGAATGGATGACATGAATATTTGAATCTAACTGGCATGATTAAGAAGCTAATGAAATCTATCTGAGTTAAGAACAGGAGCAAGGCCTAATTCGTCTTTAAGCCTATAATGATTAGGTTCCGGAGCTGATTGGATCCAATTTTAGCTGAACTGTGTAATAATTGACCAAGCTCATTTATTACTTATTGTTAATCGCTTATTAACGCTCGTATAAGGTACGCCTACGCAAAATATAAATTTTGGGTTTTTGAATTAGTTTTTTTTTTCCTTTTTCTGACCGCGTAGGTTGATGTATATATATTTGTTGTTCCTGCAATATTGCAGAAGTCCGTCCATACAAGGGAGACTCTACAAAAAAATTCCAAAATTTAAGGTGTTAAAAAATTCAAATATTTTTGGAAATTTTTTTAGCCGAAATTGGTTTTTCTATCAAAATTAATTTGATTAGTTAAAACTAGAAGAATTCAGAAAGTGTTAGATAAGATTTTAATTAAAGTAGATTTTGAAAAAACAATAGGTTTGTAGCATTTTTCCTGCCTTATTAATTTCAAGGATGAAATTCTTTTAAGGAGGGAGGAATGTAATGGCCTAGATTTTTAAGTGTCTAATTAAAAATGGTTTTAAATGTAGATTTTGAATTTAAATAATCTAAGTTCAATGTTTTTGAATATTTTATTAATATAAATAATAAAATAGAAATTTAATTTCAAAATAGTCGAAATTAGCAAGATTTGCGATATAATATGAATTTGCAATATAAAAGGATTTATTCATTTTAGATTTGAATTGTATTAACGTATTCGTTTATTAAACGACGTTTGAACATATAAATTATAATTTAATTATAAAACGAGCTACAACGTCGCGGTGTTCGTAATATTAAGTTTTGAACTTTAACTGAATATACATGATCCAATATAAGTTGGAATTCTTTGAAACTAGAATCGTCTGAATCTATTGGATTATACTTTTCTAATGAAAGAGAAAAAAAAATCAAGTTTTCATATTATAGAATGTTAGTTATGTCCAAATCAAATTCTCAGAAAATTGCTATGAAATCGTTAATAAACCATAACGGTTTATTTAATAAAATAAAAGGATTTTTAATAAATTAAAATGTCGGTATAACCTGGAATTTAACCAAAATGGTCTCTTAATAGTAAAATATGCTACTGGAATATGTATGGAAGTTAATAAAGGTTTAATGTAACGACCCAGAAAATCTGAACCAGTTTAAAATTTTTAAATTGGCTAAAATAATGGATTTTAAATATTTAAAATAAATATTTTAAATAATGGCAATGAAAAGTGAGTTTGAATCGACAATTGAAAACGAATATAATTAATTAATTATAAACAAGGCCTGAAATGGCGCTGCAGTTTCAAAAATTGAATTCAAACTTTGTCGGACTGTACCGGATGCAAAACAAAACGGATTTTAGCGAAACCAAAAATATTTAAATCTGTTAATGAATACCTTTCTAACGAATCAGAAAAATCGAATTTTCATAGCGGAAATCAAAAGTTATGGCCGAATGAATTTTCAGAAAGGTCGCTATGGAATTTATATAGCCCGTGAAATTGGCCATTTTGCATACGACCTCGGAATTCGACGAAACCACTTTTGTTGGATCCGGGATGTGAAGTTATTGCTAGGTTCCAAATTTCATAATTTTTGAAGCTAATATGTGAGCGTGGCAAAGGAAAATGTGTTTTGGTCAATTACAGTTAAATTGGATCGATCAGAAATGGTCCTTTTTGCAAACGGTCTCAGAATTCGACGAAACTAGTTTTGTTGGGACCGTATCGTCAAAACATAGCTAGATTTATTTTTCTGGAATTTTTCGAATCAGTTTGTGGCCCTGGCAAATTGAAATGTACGTTCAAATTAAATATTGAATGTTATATGTTTTGATTTGAATGGAAACTGAATGAAACAGTCGAATGGGCCTTCGAAACATATCCCATTGTGTTCGGAATGGGGGTAAAACGCTAGGGACGACAGTCGTTGGGTTTGGATTGGGGTTTGCAGGAGGCAAGGGGCATTTTCGGATTTTAAAACTTTATAAATAAAAAAAAACTATATGGCCACGTCAGCCCCCCCCCCCTCCCCCGTCCTCTCCCCCCCCCCCCATCGCGATTAACGGCGATAAGCCTTCGCCATTTCCCGATCAAATCCCGATCACCACAGCCACTTTCAGCACCTCCGCCTGTTGAACTTTCTGAAGCCCTCGTCCTCCTCTTTAAATCAACACCGCCCACGTCCACCCTCGTCGCCCCATTATCGCGAACCACTGCCTCAAAGTGGGCCCGCATCACGCCTCCTAGCACCGCCAGCAGGAGTTCGAACTGAGAGTGGTGGCCACCGCCGGAAAGCCCTTTCGAAGGCCTACGTCGTGGTACAACCCGATCTTCGTATCGTGCAACGGATTGAGAGCAAGAATCAAACCTAGTTTTGAACATTTATTGAAGGTAACGACTTTAACTTATTTTCAACAGTTTTAACACCTTTAAACCGTTGCAAACTTTGAAAAATCATATCTTTTTGCTGTGTTAACGAAATTCGATGAAACAGGAAACGTCGTGACCGTGTGGACGTCTTCTACATTCTAGAAGAGACCGCATATTTTTCTGAGCCTTCTGCTATTTTTGGTGGAGTGGAACCCAATGTGAGATTTCTAATTTATAAACAATATGGAAACGACGATGTATAAATTATATAGTCGATGTATGAGTTATATAAGCGTTGTACATCTCATGTATAAGCGTTGTATAAGTTGTACGTTCGATGTATAAGTTGTATATGCGTTGTAAAAATTATATATGTGTTGAAGTAAAAGTGAATTGCTATATATAAATATAAATATATATATATATATATACACGCCCCTCGTCCACAAACCATGGACGATATTTATTGGTTGTGATTGGTGTGAAAATTGATTGATAGTGAATGATTATTTGGGATTGTTTGTGGTTGATATTGATTGATTGTGGTTGAAAAATACCCGTTTGTGGTTGAGAAATATTTGGTTGAAACCACATAGGATTAGTTTGTGGAAATGAAATAAATATAAACATGCCGCCTGTGTGCGAACTAGATGCATGATCCCCATTGTCAAAAAACCGCGAGGTTTTAAGGTAGAGCGAGGAGCCGTACTAGGGACGGTCCCGGTTTTAACTACCCTACCGTTATGCTGCCAAAATTTTGAATAATATTCATGTGTTTGAATTATTTTCATTTGCTGAAACTATATTTATTCATTTAATAGAAAACCTTCATGCGTTGAATCGATATTCATTCGTTGATTAGAAATTCATGTGTTGATTGGTATTCGTGTTTTAAATATAAAAATCACATTTTTTATCTATATAAACTATAGAAAACCTTCATGTGTTGAATCGATATTCATTCGTTGATTAGAAATTCATGTGTTGAATGGTATTCATATTTTGAAACAAATTGTTTCATAATAAAAATCACCCTTTTCTCATCTATACGAGCTATGTAAGATGACCTCGTTTTAAAAGAAATTGTTTTATAAGAAAAAAACATATTTTTATCACCTATATAAACTATATAAAATAATAGTGTTTTGAAATGAATTGTTTTAAAATAAAAATCACATTTTTATTATATACATGAATTGTTGAAAGGTGAAGTGTAAAAAATAGCAACTCGTTCAAATAAATATGCGTGAGTTGAAATATTCATTAATTAGCTAATGATATGATTTTTGCCTATACATGCAACATTAGAATGAATGGTGCTTTTAAACCAAATGGAATCAAATATGAAGTTGAATAGAAAATGATAAGTGATAAGAACTGTATATATGTACATGCATATTTATTGAACAGGTTATAGCAAAGGGGCTAGAGGAGAGGAATAAAATTTTGTGCCCGACAAATAGGTACACATTTACTGTTTTGTTTGGGTGATGATTTTATGAGCCTGTTGGCTAGCCGCTTGGCTTTTTCTTTTTCTTTTCGACATGAGACGCCCGTCTGGCAATTTGGGAATTTTCCCAGCCCCTCCCGTACAAAGGAGGTTATGGCGAAATTTTCCAAAATTTAAAGGCGTTAGTGAAATATTTGAAGTGAAAACGATATAGGAATTTTTGAATGAACTATATTTATATAAATATATAAATATAAATAAAATTAAAACGAAACATGGCCGTGCAGTTCGCATTTTGAAACCGTGATTTCAAACGATTGTACCGGGAGATCCGACCATCGGATTTTCCTGAAATCGCAACCGTTGGGTACGCTTTGGAAAATCTTTCCAACGGCACCAACTTTGTAAAAACCCAACGGTTGGATTTTCTGGAATGTTTAATTCAAATCTGAAGAAAAACAGCGCCAGAAACGATTATATTAATATATATATATATATATATATATATATATATATATATATATAATTATATAATTATATTTAATCGAATAACGACGCTGCAGTTCGTATTTTGAAATCGAAACTTTAAACGATTGTACCGGGAGATCCGACCGTCGGATTTTCCCGAAACTGAAACCGTTGGATTCGTTTTGAAAAGAACTTTCTAATGATGTAAATTTTGTGAAGATCCAACGGTTAGATTTTCATATATGTGTAAATCAAATCTGAAGAAAAACAGCGCCACAGCCGTGTTATGGCCCGAAGCGTCGTTTTGAATAAATTGGCTATTTTTAAATAAATAAAAATAGCGATAAATCGTTATAAAATATCATAAACAATATGGAATGGAAATAAACTGAATTTTCTCGATTTATGTTGTATTTGATGGTTGAATGTGTTTGGTGTGAAAATTACATTAAAGAACAAAATTAGTGTTGTCGAATTATTTAACCATTGAAATAAATTGATTTGAAATTCTAAATATACGTGAATTATTTGAAAAGGCCGAGTTAATTCTCATTTTGAATAATTGACCGACGATTGAAATTCGAAGATGAAGACGGTGGTTGAAGACTGTAGATCTTCACCTCGTTTGGATGGTAACCGAGGTCCTGATTGGGAGGCATCCCGAAATATGGATAATGAGTGGTGATCGTCCAGACGTACATGACAATCGATGGGTTTGCGAGGTATGTAGTGCCTCCGGTTTCGTTCAGACCCAGAACGGACTTGTAAATGGACTGTGTGTCTGACATTGGATTTTATTCTGTGTTGATTGATCTCTGTTAAATATACATCTGTTTGGCGGCGGAGAATTTATTCTTTTGCTTAACGCCCTTCTCTGAGACGCACGAGCTCAGAGGTTGTATATCGATGGACATCAGTCGCATGGCATGAATTGCCTGTGTGGCATGCTAAGATGCAGTGATCAGGGCTTCTGTTGAAAAGCAAAGTCTTGTGGTGATGATCAAAGCACCGCCGGTGTGGCGTAGTTATGTGTAACGTAAAATCGCGAGCCTCACACCTCGGTATGAACCAGAAACGGGAGAAGGACCTCAGGGAGGGCATGCGTTTCTTCCTAGCAAGGGTGGTGTCAGTGACCTACCATCCCTGACATTTATATACTTTTCACCTGTGTGGTTGTTGCTGTTGCGAGGCACCTCGGTTTGATCGGACGATCCGGGTCCGATGGAGTCATTCGTTGGCTCGTTTACGCCCCAAAGGGCAGGGAAACGTATTGTCCAGGCATAATAATCCACATCGGTGGACCGGCCCTGACGATCCAAGGGGCAGTTGCAGCTGTTCCTAAGACTCGGGCTAGGCAGTCTCGAATTCGGTAAGGACTATCTTTTGCCTTGGTTCATGACGGAAATCCAATTTCCAATTACGTGACTGTGCGGTTTTGATTGTATACCTATATATGGCGACATAGTGGTATGGGACATTAATGTCGTCTATGATTGATAGTTATGATTTGAAATTGTTTTCAAAACATATAAACACTAGTAATAATATAAAATGCCTTTGTTTTATTCGTATCAAGCATATTTTGGCCGTTATAAGGTAAAAACTCTATCCTCCGGTTTGCGTTGCATTGTGTGATGGGAACTGAGTCTTATAATGGCTTCATTTTTATAAAAAGCATAGCGATGTTTAAAAGAAAGATTTGTTTTAAAGCACTGGCAATCCAATGGAGTAAACCCGTTCCACGAGAGTGGCGTGGTCCTGTGATTAGCCAAATTATATATGTGTTGAGTAGATTTCTCATACCAGTCCCATGACTGACTCGTAGTTTGTTTCACTTTCAAACTCGGGTGCCCCTTTTTCTACACGGGCAGCCTTGTATTCAGGTTTAGCTGGTTCTTTCTGGATAGCTGGAGCTGAAGATGGATTCTATCATTTATCTCTTTTTATGCTGTTCAGCTCCTATTGTACATATTATGTTTGTTTTCCGCTGTAGACATTTATGTATAGTTGAACTGTATTTTTACTAAGTATGATCCTGTATACTGTGTAACTCTGATGATTACTTTTATCCAGTATATTCTTTTGTTCATTATCTGGTGTATTTATTTAATTTTGTTCTGCTATTATCTGTTTCTGTGTTATATTCCAAAGATTACCCTTGCCGCCGTCAGTACGGGGTTTGGGGTCGTCTCAATTTGGTATCAGAGCTTTGGTTAAGCTTAGTTCTGGGATATAACATATTAACGAACTCGTCAGAAATAGAACCAGTAGTGTTCTAGGATGGGTAACTCTATACAGATAGGATCGGTAATATCCTAGTATAAGTAAAGCAGAATGGAATACACCCCAATAGACGCATTTACATTGAAGTATTTGTCTCTATATTTTGAAATATCTTTTCTGTTGACCTGACACTTTGTCTGCTAATTGCAGACGCACTAGAAAATGAGTGGCAGGAACAGGAGAAATAATCGTAAGGCTCGACCAGTTAATGAGCCAGTTGTGCTCCCGCCACTAGAATCCGATATAGAAGTTCTATTCAAGAGATTTCGAAATCTTGGTGGATCGCCATTCTTAGGCAAGGAGTCCATTATGGAAACACAAGCTTGGATTCGTTCTGCAGAGAAAATCTTTGAGGGTTTAAAGCTGAGAGACGATCAGAAAAGATTACTGGCGTCTTGGGCGCTCAAAGAAGAAGCTTTGTTTTGGTGGGGTTCAATCATTAAAGATAATCCAGAAGGTGATATCACCTGGGACAGATTCAAAGTGATTTTCTTAGAAATATTTACTCCTCCTGAAGCAACCGAGAGATTATGTGATGAATTTTCTTATTTGATACAAGGTGATATGACCATCCCAGAATATCATAAGAAATTCAACGAACTTGCTCACTTTACTCCTCATCTGATTAAAGACCCAAAGAGGAAGAATCTTAGATTCATTCACGGGCTTCAAAGAAAATATCAGAACAGTGTAATGAGGAACGTGAAGCTCCCCTTTTCTGAAATGATTTATATGGCTTATCAGTATGAAAATCTCCATAAGAAAGGAATGTTATGCGACGAAGAAGAAGTCAGTTCTAGTGACAAAGATGAGCCTGAAGCTGATAATTCCGAGGCCAGTGCGATATCTGAGATGAGTAAGAAGCCCAAAGTGAATCGAAAAAGGGCCAGATCTGAAAAAGAACCAGCCACGACGGCCACTTGCTCTAACTGCAAGAAGCCAGGGCATTTGACCAGAAACTGTAAAACCTCGAAGAAACGAATGAAGGGGTTTAAACCCGATAAGAAGTTTCAAGAGAATAGAAAGTGTGGTCAATGCAAACAGGCTGGTCATGTAAAGCAAGATTGTTGGCTATTGAAAAAGACCAAAGTGGCTCAGGTAAATGAAGTAGCAGGAATTTCTGAGCCCACAGCTATTCAGGAGAGGCCAGATGTTTTAGAAGGCACGCTATCTGTTAAAGATATTCCAGTTAAAGTATTGTTTGACACTGGCGCGTCACGAAGTTTCATTGCCAAAGATGCAGCTAAGAAACTGGATTTGAATTTGAAAAAGCTTAAGGAACCAATGACTGTCCAGAATCCGGTTGGGGGTTCCATTGATCTCAGTTGGGTTTGCGGAGTGCCGGTTTCCTTTTCTCGTTATCGGTTTCCTACCATCGCGGTCGTCATGAATTTTAAAGAGTTTGATCTTATCTTGGGGTTAGACTGGTTGACCAAATATGAAGCTGAAGTCAAATGCGCCGACAGAGTCGTAAGAGCGAAGATCAAATCAGGGGATTATATAACCATTCCCTGTGAAGGTCAAAATGCTAATAGAAAAGACTTCTGGGCAGCTTTGAATGTTTCCCCTGCTCAAATGGAAAATGTCCCTGAAGTCACTGAGAATATTCCTGACCTCATCAAAGATATTCCTGTCATCAAAGATTATGCGGATGTGTTCGAAGAAGTTGTTTGTTTGCCTCCGCAGAGAGAAATAGATTTCAAGATTGCTTTGATTCCCAATGCAAGGCTGGTAGTTCATGCTATTCGAAGAATGTCCTTGAAAGAGAAAGAAGAACTTGACAATCAAACATGACAGCTAGTATGGAAGGGTCTAATCAGGCCTAGTTTCTCTGATTGGGGTGCAGCAGTGGTGTTTGTCCCAAAATCTGACGGTACTCTATGGCTATGTGTGGATTATCGTGATTTGAACAAGCAGACCATAAAGAATAAATATCCATTGCCGCGGATTGATGATTTGTTGGATCGATTAAATGGAGCACAAGTATTTTCATGAATGGACCTAGCTACAGGCTTCCATCAACTTCGAATTGCCGAAGAGTGTGTTCCAATGACAGCATTCAGAGGTCCCGACTTATTCTACGAGTGGTTAGTAATGCCATTCGGCTTATGTAACGCTTCAGCCTATTTCGTTGATCTGATGAACAGAGTATTCAGAGGAGTATTGAATAAATTTGTTCTGGTTTTTATTGATGATATTCTAATCTTCTCTAAATCATAGGCCGAACATGAAAAGCATTTGGAACAAGTGTTAGAAATCCTCAGAAGGAATGTATTGAAAGAAAAGTTTTCCAAATGTATATTCTGGCAAGATGAAGTGAAATTTCTGGGCCACGTCGTATCGAAGGAAGGAATTGTTGTGGATCCAAGCAAAATCACAGCCATTCAGAATTGGAAGCAGCCTAGCACCCCCACTGAAGTCCGCAGTTTTCTCGGATTGGCTAGCTATTACCGGAAGTTCGTTAAAAACTTTTTGAAGATATCTAGTCACTTAACGAAGCTTACGAAGAAGCAATCTAAGTTCAAATGGACTCCAGAAAGTGAGGAAGCTTTCGAAGAGCTGAAGTTAAGACTAATGACAGCTCCAGTGTTAACCATCATCGATGGCAACCAAGATTTAAAAGTCTGGACTGATGCTTCTAGAGAAGGCCTTGGCGCAGTGTTAATGCAAAGGGGTCAAGTGATTGCTTATGCTAGCCGTCAACTGAAGCCGCACGAAAAGAACTACGTAACTCATGATCTTGAGTTATTGGCTATAGTATTTGCTTTGAAAATCTGGAGGCACTATCTTTTGGGTGAGAGATTTGAACTGTTTACGAATCATCAGTCGTTAAAGTATCTATT
Source organism: Allium sativum (assembly GCA_030737875.1). Classification (NCBI taxonomy): domain Eukaryota; kingdom Viridiplantae; phylum Streptophyta; class Magnoliopsida; order Asparagales; family Amaryllidaceae; genus Allium; species Allium sativum. The sequence goes on along the minus strand of CM060921.1, from coordinate 289,570,013 downwards.
CACACAGAAGGACTTGAATTTGAGGCAGCAACGTTGGCTGGAGTTTCTTGCAGCATATGACTTTGAAATTATATATACTCTAGGGAAAGCCAATGTCGTGGCCGATGCGCTGAGTAGAAAGAATGTAATGATCACCAGCTTTATTATCACGACTTCCTTGATTGACAAAATATTTATTCTTCAGAAGGAGGATAACTTTATTAAGGATATGATCAAAAGGATTCAGAAAGGCGAACCCTCGTGTTTTCAGATAGATAACGACGAGACCCTGAGGTTGAAAGGAAGGATTTGTGTTCCTGATATCCCAGAGTTAAAAAGGAAAGTGTTAGACGAGTGTCACAAGTCCAAGCTGAGTATCCATCCTGGTGTGGCCAAAATGTATAACGATCTCAAACGAACATTTTGGTGGAAGGCTATGAAAAGAGACGTTTCAATATATGTTAGCCGATGCCCTACTTGCCAACTAGTCAAGAGCGACCAATGGAAATTGGCTGGATTGTTACAACCACTAGAAGTTCCTGGTTGGAAGTGGGAACATATTTCTATGGATTTCATTGATGGTCTGCCCAGGACCAGAAAAGGGAATGACAATATTTGGGTGATCGTAGATCGCTTCACGAAGACTGCCCATTTTATACCTGTCAGATCAAACAGAACCGCTCAGAGTCTGGCGCAGATATACTTCAGGGAAATAGTTAGACTACATGGAGTCCCGCTCAGTATAGTCAGTGATAAAGATACAATTTTTACTAGCAAATTCTGGGAAGCATTTCAGGTCGAGCTAGGAACGAAGTTGAACTTAAGCACCACTTATCATCCTCAGACAGACGGTCAGACTGAGAGGGTGAATCGTATTTTAGAAGATCTATTGCGGGCTTGTGTTATAGACTTCGGTGGATCATGGGAAGACCATCTGCATTTGGCTGAATTCTTATATAACAAAAGCTACCAGGCGAGCCTGACAATGTCGCCATTTGAAGCATTGTATGGTAGACCGTGCCGATCTCCTGCTTGTTGGGTCGAACCCGGTAATAGACTTGTGTTGGGGCCAGATATGATCAGAGAAGCTGCCGACAAAGTCGATTTTATTAAGAAGCGATTACTCGCCGCTCAAAGCCGACAAAAGAGCTATGCGGATAGAAGAAGAAGAGATATATCCTTTGTGGTTGGCGACTATGTATATTTGAAAGTATGGCCGATGAGAGGAGTTATCCGGTTCGGTAAAACTGGAAAGTTGGCACCCAAATTCATTGGTCCATTTCCTATTCTGGAACGAATCGGGACTCTCGCTTATAGGGTTAAACTGCCTGATTGGTTGCCTAGTGTTCATGATGTATTTCATATATCTCAACTTCGAAAACACGTTCATGATCCAGACTTGATCGTGGAAGAAGCAGCTCAACAGGATATTGAAATTACTCCAGAATTAGCTGTGAGAAGAGAGCCACTAAAGATTATCGGCAAAGAAACCAAAGAGCCGAGGAACAAGAAGGTTCACTTAGTCAAAGTGCAATGGAGTGGAGATCCGCGAGATTGTACTTGGGAAACTGAGGAGAGCATTCAGAAAGCTTATCCTAGACGCCGAGTGGATATCTCTGATTGACTCCGGTGCAAGGTACATTTACCCTACTTTGCATTACCATTTAATTCTCTACTCTGTTGTTATTTCCTTTCCATGGATGTGCACTTTCAAATTCTACAGTCTGAATGATTTTAAAGGGAGTATAGAAACTGATAATTATATTTTTGAAAGGTTAAAACGATTTGATGGTTGGTTGTGTTATGTGATAGTAGATTTATCAAACCACTTTCGACTTTGTTCCTTTTCGGGGACAAAAAGTTTTAAGTGGGGGAGATTGTAACGACCCAGAAAATCTGAACCAATTTAAAAATTTTAAATTGGCTAAAATAATGGATTTTAAATATTTAAAATAAATATTTTAAATAATGGCAATGAAAATTGAGTTTGAATCGACAATTGAAAACGAATATAATTAATTAATTATAAAAAAGGCCTGAAATGGCGCTGCAGTTTCAAAAATTGAATTCAAACTTTGTCGGACTGTACCGGGTGTAAAACAAAACGGATTTTAGCGAAACCAAAAATATTTAAATCTGTTAGTGAATACCTTTCAAACGAATCTGAAAAATCGAATTTTCATTGCGGAAAGCAAAAGTTATAGCCGAATGAATTTTCAGAAAGGTCGCTATGGAATTTATATAGCCCGTGAAATTGGCCATTTTGCATACGACCTCGGAATTCGACGAAACCACTTTTGTTGGATCCGGGATGTGAAGTTATTGCTAGGTTTAAAATTTCATAATTTTTGAAGCTAATATGTGAGCATGGCAAAGGAAAATGTGTTTTGGTCAATTACAGTTAAATTGGATTGATCAGAAATGGGCCTTTTTGCAAACGGTCTCAGAATTCGACGAAACTAGTTTTGTTGGTGTAACACCCCACGCCCGCTATGGTCACTCACTAAGGGAATGCCATAGCATCGGTGGAGTATTTTAGTGAATATAGAACAGAAAAATTACAACAAGACAGATATAAATAGTACTTGAATTTTAAAACAACATCTCATAACAGCGGAAGTAAACATGTCTGGTTACATCATAAAACCACAATAAAAGTCAAGTACAATATCCATCAAAAATAAAGAAGTACATAATCCCACTCTCTCATACAATAGCCAAGACAAAAGAAAAGATAACTGGGTAACTGGAGCTTTACATCTATCCAAGCTCCTAAAGACTGGAACAGCAATCCGATCAAGCTCCACTACTGCTAGGATTCACCGTAGGACCTGAGGGTTGGGAAAAAGATAAAAACAACGGGGTCAGACATAAGTCTGAGCGAGTCCTATAACTTTAACAATACAATCATTAAAGTAACCAGAGAAGACATAAACTTGACCTACGGTAATATCTGGGGATGAATGGCTACACTAAGCAGCTTGGTAGACTTAGGATAAACTAAGATAACCGTAAGGACGCATCTACCCACCCAAGGATAATTACTAACTGCACTACACCAGTCATTCCTACTTAAAGGTTGATCCGTCCCAAGGACTTAGAAAATTTCCCCAGTAGTTTCGTGTACTCCTAGCCCACTACATAGGTGCCATCTGCCCCTATCTCCACTAGGTGTACTTAGTAATCTTACCCAGTAGTTTCGTGTACCCCTACATAGGTGCCGTCTGCCCCTATCTTTATTAGGTGTACCCACTACTCCCCATCGATCGGCTCCCTACCGTAGATACCCGTGCCGGTCCCACAATGGGGTGTATCATTCCCCAAGGTGGCCACCTGATAATATCAACGGTGCACGGCTTTATATCTACACGATGCAACAACGGCTTATCTACCAGCCCGGGCCCACACACGCATATGAAACCCGTTGGACTTGCGTTGCCACCGCTAACCCGTTTTGGCCTCTTATAGTCAAGCCCAATATGCGTGTCCCGTCACTCGACATGGGTCGAGCCCACAAAGATACGTTTGGGATATTGGTTGAAATGGGCCCCCACAAGCTACCCACCTAAGCTTGTCACTTATCTAGTGTATCCCACTTAACCCTTTAATCATGTTTAATTACATGTTTCCACTTGGTTAAGTATTCTAATCGTATTTTCTATTGCCACCCAAGGCAACCCACTAGATTCCACATGCCACCCAAGGCAACCACTAATTTTCCACATGCCACCCAAGGCACCCACTTAACCCCTCATGTCCCACTACATGCTAATATGGTTAAGTGTTTCTTAATTAATTAAGACCGTGATCTCCCATAAAGACCTCCCACATTAGACTGGCTGTTATGACCGCCTGGTTAAGCCGGTAGGGTCCGGGCAGTCTTACGTCATAACAGAGTCTAACCTCATATCTTTACTTTAATCACGTATTTAATTTATGGCTAAGACCTCTCACATTGGGCTGACATTTGTAGAAACTGGTTAAGCCGGTTGGGTCCGGGCAGTTTTACACTACAAATGAGTCCAACATCGTGTCTTAGTCGATTAATTACACCTAATTAATCACCCCCATATTAATTATCCCTAATTAATATCTAGTTTCTCATAACATGGGTAGACCTAACTCAATAGGTAAATTCCCATGGGGTAGACCTAACTCAATAGGTAAATTCCCACTTATGTTAATTTATTTTTATGGTATGCTTAATCATACCCAATCATACTTTTATTAACATATTTACCAACCCCATCGTTCCCCACGTAAATCGTTCTCATTTCATGACCTAATAAAGGGGAAGATCCATCACAAATATCATGGGTTTAGCATATAACTTTGTCATGGGTTAAGAGGATGTCAACTTGCATATATGAGCATATATTAACCCAACTACATTTAACCCAAACTTGCATATTATCATACACTTATCTTGCATAACATGTTGAACTTGCATATAAGCATTCTCATAACTTGCATAACATGTTAAACATGCATTTAAGCATACACATAACTTGCATAAGCATCCACATACTTGCATAAGCATTCACATACTTGCATAAGCATTCTCATACTTGCATAAGCATTCACATGCTTGCATAAGCATGCATAACTTGCATATCATGTCATTTAAGCATATACATATCTTGCATAAGCATTCATATACTTGCATAAGCATGCATAACTTGCATATCATGTTAAACTTGCATTTAAACATATACATAACTTGCATATGAACTTGCATAACTCACTTTGTTAAACATGCATAAATCCACTTATTAAATATGCATAAACCCACTTGTTAAACATGCATAAACCAACTTATTAAGCATGCATAAACCAACTTATCAAACATGCATAAACCCACTTATTAATTATGCATAAACATGGGAAAACATAGAGTAACATATCATTACAAATGATTCAAACTCACTAATCCGCATTTAAGACCATAAGTCTCATTACACCCAATCTACTTACTTTAACAATTGATGTTAAAGTGATAGAAACTCACCAAACCCAAGATTAGCAACTTATGAAGTGGAATTAGTTGCTAAATATGAAGAAGATGATGATTAGAGGTTGATTAGAGAATGATTAGCTTGCAACTTCCTTCATAAATTAGTGGAGGCTCTCTCAAGTTTGATTTTGGCGGCATGAGGCCATCATTACTATTTTTAGTATGGATTAGGTAGGTTTAGGGTGTATTTATAGATTAGGTGAGTGTTTTAGGCCCTTAGATTAACCCTAGATTAGATTAGGTCCGTTAGATTTAGGAAATCTCTAGAACCCAGCCCAGCCCTAGCCAGAAAACCAAATCTGGTGCACCCAACCTTCTGGCTCGACACGCCATGTCGACAGGCAAGTCGACAGGCAAGTCGACTCCCCCTATCGACAGGCCTGTCGACATGGTCAAGGCGGGAATTTTCCCGCCTGGCCCCGCTGGTTCTAATTTGAAATCTGAATTTGCATTTCTAAATCTGTTTTTAATTTTTAAATTTTCTGCAAACTTCTTTGGGCCATAACCGGGCCATACGGACTCCGATTCTCGAAAACTCGGACTCTATTTCGCGTATTTTTCCGAGACGAACGCAAAGACGCAGCCCGTTACCCCCAATTCCCACATCTGAGATTATTTATCCTGTAATTAGTGAATTTTAGTATTAACTAGAATTCGGGGTGTTACATTCTCCCCTCCTTAAAGGATTTCGTCCCCGAAATCTCTAAGCTAAGGAGAATGCATATCCTACCATCCAAACAACCATCTACTCAAACCATCAACCACGGGCATCCATCGTCCTTAAACAGTTTCTAATGATGTATGAGCATATGCAAAAAAAGTGTGTGTATATGTTTCCTATCAAATGTATGAACATATGCAAACCATGATAGTGCCATGCATCCATTATGTATGCGAGAGGACCCTATCGACACATACAATATCTACGTGAGTGCACAATCATTCACCAAAATGCATCATCCATGTGATAACACAATCATTATACATCCATAAATATAGTTTCCTACACACAATTTTATGCAATATGCAATATGAAGTGACTGAGCCGATCTAGTGCCTAGAGTGTGTGTATATGCATCCACGAGCAACCACTAGCAAACACTTGCATCCACTTGCATCCATCAACCATAACATGTCTCAAACACATGTTTCAACCATAGCTTTACCCTAACTAAAGGTCAAACAGTACTAACGAGAGGACATACTAAAGATAAGATAAGTACTAGACAACGATAGAGGAGAAAGTAAAGACATACCCTCAAAAAGAAATGGGTACAATGAACGCATCTTCGCTTCCGTCTCCCAAGTTGCGTTGCTCCCATCTTCTCCCCATTGCACTTTGACTAGTTGAACCTCTCGATTCCTCAATTTCCTAGTCTCTGACCCAAGGATGCGAGTAGGAGCTCGTCGAATCGTCGCATCACGCTCTACCTCTACATCTCTAAGCAAGCTCGGCTCTACCACCTCTGCGGTCTCATGTAAGCACTTCCTCAGATGTGATACATGGAATACATCATGAACACCACTAAGTCTGTCAGGCAACTCCACTCTATATGCCATCCGTCCAATCCTTTCCTTAATAGGAAACGGCCCAACAAACCTCGGTGCTAACTTCCCAACGGATCCAAAGCGAACAACATTTCTCAACGGAGATACTTTGATAAAAACCATATCCCCAACCTCAAACTCAAGATCCGTCCTTCTCTTGTCCGCATAAGATTTTTGCCTATCCTGCACTGCTTTCATCCTTCTTCGAATCAAGTCAATCTTCTCAGAAGTCTCCCTAATCATATCAGACCCAAGCAAGATTTTATCCGTGGATTCCCACCAACATGTAGGTGATCGACAAGGCCTTCCATAGAGAGCTTCGAAAGGAGCCATACCAATACTGGACTGAAAGCTGTTATTATATGAGAACTCCACCAATGGAAGATGCTCTTCCCATGTACCTCCAAAATCTAAGATACAAAGCCTCAAAAGGTCTTCTAGAACACGATTCACCCTCTCAGTCTGGCCGTCCGTCTGAGGATGATATACGGTGCTCAGACACAATTGAGTCCCTACTGCTTCTTGCAAACTTCTCCAAAACTCGCTAGTGAAGATAGGATCTCGATCACTCACTATGCTAGAGGGTACCCCATGTAATCGAACTATCTCTCGAAGATATACTGAAGCTAGCCATGGAGCAGTCCTCTTGCTCTTCACAGGTATGAAATGGGCGCTCTTAGTAAGTCTGTCTACCACCACCCAAATTCCTGTATTACTCTTCCTCGATCTGGGTAACCCGTCAATAAAATCCATCGAGACGCTATCCCACTTCCATTGCGGAACCTCCAATGGGTGAAGCAACCCACCTGGTTTCCTTTGCTCCGCCTTCACTTGCTGGCACACCAAACATCGAGCGACATACTCGGCCACATCTTTCTTCATACCGGCCCAGAAGAAAACCCTCTTCATGTCTTGGTACATCTTGTCCCCACCGGGATGAATGGTCATCCTAGAACGGTGTGCATCATCAAGAATAGCCTTCCTCAAACCCTCGTCTTGCGGTACACAAAGTCTACCGTCTCTACGCAAGCACCCCCTATCTTCTAGGGTGTACCTACTCAAATGGCTGGACGACTCCCCCCTTATGAGCTTCTCTACCAACTCAACCAACTGTGGGTCGTCCTTCTGTGCTTCTCCAATCCGCCCCAAAAGAGTAGGTCTAACCTCCAAGGAAGCTAGCAAACCGGGTACATAATCAATGGAAGGTCTGAAATCAAACATCGAGATAAATTCCAAGCTTCGTCGTTCCACGAACAGTGGACTCAAGGACAACCTCTTCCTGCTCAAGGCGTCCGCCACCACGTTACCCTTGCCAGGGGTATACGCTATCTCGAAATCATAGGATGCTAAGAATTCCATCCACCTTTGCTGTCTTAAGTTTAAATCCTTCTGAGAGAATAAGTACTTCAATGATTTATGGTCAGTGAACAATTCGAATCTCTCACCAAGAAGATAATGACGCCAAATCTTAAGCGCAAAAACAATAGCGGCCAGCTCTAGATCATGGGTAGGGTAATTTTTCTCATGTGCCCTCAACTGCCTTCCACCATAGGCTATTACCCTTCCCTCTTACATTAAGACTGCGCCAAGTCCTGTCCCACAGGCATCGGTATAGACAACAAATGGCTTGCTCCCATCTGGCAACACTAAAACTGGAGCGGTGGTTAAAGCTCTCTTTAACCATCGGAACGCATCATCACAATCTACGTCCCATGTGAAAACAAGATTCTTCTTCGTTAAGCGGGTTAATGGGGATGATATCTTCGCGAAGTCTTTGATAAACTTCCTATAATAACCCGCCAACCCCAAGAAACTTCTTACTTCGGTAGCATTCTTCGGAACCTTCCAATCCTGAATTGATACTACCTTCGCGGGATCCACAGCTATCCCTTCCTTGGAGACCACGTGCCCCAAGAACCGCACCTCCTTCCTCCAGAAGTGACATTTAGAGAATTTAGCCTTAAGGCTATGTGCTCGAAGAGTCTTCAATACCTCCCCAAGATGTAGGGCATGCTCTTCTTCACTCTTAGAAAATACTAAGATATCATCCACAAAGACCACCACAAATTTATTAAGGAACTCCCTGAACACCCTACTCATCAAATCAACAAAATATGCAGGGGCGTTCGTCAACCCAAATGGCATCACCAGCCACTCATAGAAACCATCCGGAGTTCTAAAGGCAGTCTTGTCTATGCTATCCTCAGCCACTCTCAACTGATGAAACCCCGTGGCTAAGTCCAACTGAGAAAATACTGAAGCGCCAACCAATTGATCGAAAAGATCATCAATCCTCGGCAATGGGTGTCTATTCTTCTTTGTGAGCTTGTTGAGTTCTCTATAGTCTACACAAAGTCTGAGGGACCCATCCGCCTTTGTAGCAAATACTACTGGAGCACCCCACTCCGATATACTCCGTCTTATGAACCCCTTCTCAAGCAACTCCCCTACTTGCTTATGGAGTTCCCTCCTCTCACGAGGAGCCATGTGGCGCACTGGTAAAGATATAGGTTTAGCATTATCCACCAGATATATTCGGAAGTCAATCTGCCGCTTCGGAGGTAAGCCCTTCACCTCCTCAAACACATCCGGATATTCCCGGACCACTCTAACAGATTGCAAACTCTCGACCGAAGCGTCAAGCGATTCAAGATAACTTAGCATAACAGAGTCCATGGGATTACAAGAAATCTCGAGAGTGTTACCCAAGCGGGTCATGAGCCTAATAACTCTCCTTTCGCAATCAAGAACGGCACCATTACTGGATAACCAGTCCATGCCCAAAATCAACCCATAGCCTATGAAGCCCAACACAAAAGCATCACATCTAAACTCAATGCTAAGTATAGAAATCTTCAAACCCAAACATATCATGGACAAATAAGTGGAGCCCCCAATTGGGTTTGAAACAACCAAGGGATCATCTACCAGACGGGTGTCTAAGTGCAGTGACTCAACTAATGATGATGAGATAAACGAATGCGATGCGCCTGAATCAAACAATGTTCGGACAGGATGATCAAATAGAAAAACCAGACTTTCAACGGAAATAGTTCTACCTCTCTCCTGAATCGGTGGAACTGCAAGAGCCTGTACTTGCCCCCTAGCCTGACCCGGTGCCATAAGAGCTTGCACCTGTCCTCCTGAGGTAGATCCCGTCCTTTGCCCCTTCTTAGGGCAATCCTTCACTAGATGCCCTGCTTCGCCACAGTGGAAGCAGCCAGTCTTCTTCTTTTTGCGACAATTCTTGCTTAGGTGGCCAGGTGTCCCACAATTGAAACACTTCTTCTTCTTGCCTTTGCCACCGTTACCTTTCCCACCTTTGTTTTGCTGTTGTTGCTGAGGTCTCTTTTGATCTCCCTTCTTTTCGGGTGCCCTATTAGCATTGGAACCCTTCTCTTCTTCATGCATGAGTGCCATGTCAACTAGCTTCTCAAAGGTGGCCCCCATAGGGATATGAGTCATAGCCAACCCATGCATCGGTTCATTCAAGCCTTTCACGAACCTCAAAGCCTTCTTCTCCGGTGTATTCACCATGTCTAGGCCAAACCTTGCCAATTGATTAAACTTGTTGACATATTCCTTCACTGAGAGATTTCCTTGCTTTAGAGTCAAGAACCTTTCCATATACAAGTTTTCCTCCGCCCTTGAGAGAAACTTTGCCACAAATCTTTGCCTAAAATCCGCCCAAGAGTCAACGGGGCGTTCTCCATTAGTGACCTCCCACCAGAATGAGGCCTCTCCCTTCATTAACCAAGCAGCCAACTTGACTTTCTTTCCTTCTTCCATCTCAAAGATATCTATCAACTCTTCCACCTCCTTAAGCCAATCTCTAGCCTCCACAAAAGTTTCAGATCCTTGAAAAGGTTTCCCTCCCATAGCTTTAAATTCCTTGCAAGTCTTAGCAAAAGTATCCGTGCGAGGAGGAGGGGGAGGAGGAAGATCGGGTGCTACGGTTGGTGGAGGAACATTTGCTGGACCCGTAGTGGTGGCCCTAGCCTCCATCAATCTCCTATACCATACTGGTACCGTCACACCCTCCGGAAAGTTAAGATCCTCAGCCATGCTGAAACGAAAAAGGAAAGATTCACAACGGAGAATTCGAAAGATATAGATATGGCTATTAGAGATTATGCTTTTCTTTCAAAAACTTTTCTCTTTAAAGACATGTTTTTGAAAATATTCCTTCCAAAAATGTTTTAGAAAAATAGTTTTCTAAAAAAAAAATTATCTGTTCCGGTAACCTGGCTCTGATACCACGTGTAACACCCCACGCCCGCTATGGTCACTCACTAAGGGAATGCCATAGCATCGGTGGAGTATTTTAGTGAATATAGAACAGAAAAATTACAACAAGACAGATATAAATAGTACTTGAATTTTAAAACAACATCTCATAACAGCGGAAGTAAACATGTCTGGTTACATCATAAAACCACAATAAAAGTCAAGTACAATATCCATCAAAAATAAAGAAGTACATAATCCCACTCTCTCATACAATAGCCAAGACAAAAGAAAAGATAACTGGGTAACTGGAGCTTTACATCTATCCAAGCTCCTAAAGACTGGAACAGCAATCCGATCAAGCTCCACTACTGCTAGGATTCACCGTAGGACCTGAGGGTTGGGAAAAAGATAAAAACAACGGGGTCAGACATAAGTCTGAGCGAGTCCTATAACTTTAACAATACAATCATTAAAGTAACCAGAGAAGACATAAACTTGACCTACGGTAATATCTGGGGATGAATGGCTACACTAAGCAGCTTGGTAGACTTAGGATAAACTAAGATAACCGTAAGGACGCATCTACCCACCCAAGGATAATTACTAACTGCACTACACCAGTCATTCCTACTTAAAGGTTGATCCGTCCCAAGGACTTAGAAAATTTCCCCAGTAGTTTCGTGTACTCCTAGCCCACTACATAGGTGCCGTCTGCCCCTATCTCCACTAGGTGTACTTAGTAATCTTACCCAGTAGTTTCGTGTACCCCTACATAGGTGCCGTCTGCCCCTATCTTTATTAGGTGTACCCACTACTCCCCATCGATCGGCTCCCTACCGTAGATACCCGTGCTGGTCCCACAATGGGGTGTATCATTCCCCAAGGTGGCCACCTGATAATATCAACGGTGCACGGCTTTATATCTACACGATGCAACAACGGCTTATCTACCAGCTCGGGCCCACACACGCATATGAAACCCGTTGGACTTGCGTTGCCACCGCTAACCCGTTTTGGCCTCTTATAGTCAAGCCCAATATGCGTGTCCCGTCACTCGACATGGGTCGAGCCCACAAAGATACGTTTGGGATATTGGTTGAAATGGGCCCCCACAAGCTACCCACCTAAGCTTGTCACTTATCTAGTGTATCCCACTTAACCCTTTAATCATGTTTAATTACATGTTTCCACTTGGTTAAGTATTCTAATCGTATTTTCTATTGCCACCCAAGGCAACCCACTAGATTCCACATGCCACCCAAGGCAACCACTAATTTTCCACATGCCACCCAAGGCACCCACTTAACCCCTCATGTCCCACTACATGCTAATATGGTTAAGTGTTTCTTAATTAATTAAGACCGTGATCTCCCATAAAGACCTCCCACATTAGACTGGCTGTTATGACCGCCTGGTTAAGCCGGTAGGGTCCGGGCAGTCTTACGTCATAACAGAGTCTAACCTCGTGTCTTTACTTTAATCACGTATTTAATTTATGGCTAAGACCTCTCACATTGGGCTGACATTTGTAGAAACTGGTTAAGCCGGTTGGGTCCGGGCAGTTTTACACTACAAATGAGTCCAACCTCGTGTCTTAGTCGATTAATTACACCTAATTAATCACCCCCATATTAATTATCCCTAATTAATATCTAGTTTCTCATAACATGGGTAGACCTAACTCAATAGGTAAATTCCCATGGGGTAGACCTAACTCAATAGGTAAATTCCCACTTATGTTAATTTATTTTTATGGTATGCTTAATCATACCCAATCATACTTTTATTAACATATTTACCAACCCCATCGTTCCCCACGTAAATCGTTCTCATTTCATGACCTAATAAAGGGGAAGATCCATCACAAATATCATGGGTTTAGCATATAACTTTGTCATGGGTTAAGAGGATGTCAACTTGCATATATGAGCATATATTAACCCAACTACATTTAACCCAAACTTGCATATTATCATACACATATCTTGCATAACATGTTGAACTTGCATATAAGCATTCTCATAACTTGCATAACATGTTAAACATGCATTTAAGCATACACATAACTTGCATAAGCATCCACATACTTGCATAAGCATTCACATACTTGCATAAGCATTCTCATACTTGCATAAGCATTCACATGCTTGCATAAGCATGCATAACTTGCATATCATGTCATTTAAGCATATACATATCTTGCATAAGCATTCATATACTTGCATAAGCATGCATAACTTGCATATCATGTTAAACTTGCATTTAAACATATACATAACTTGCATATGAACTTGCATAACTCACTTTGTTAAACATGCATAAATCCACTTATTAAATATGCATAAACCCACTTGTTAAACATGCATAAACCAACTTATTAAGCATGCATAAACCAACTTATCAAACATGCATAAACCCACTTATTAATTATGCATAAACATGGGAAAACATAGAGTAACATATCATTACAAATGATTCAAACTCACTAATCCGCATTTAAGACCATAAGTCTCATTACACCCAATCTACTTACTTTAACAATTGATGTTAAAGTGATAGAAACTCACCAAACCCAAGATTAGCAACTTATGAAGTGGAATTAGTTGCTAAATATGAAGAAGATGATGATGATTAGAGGTTGATTAGAGAATGATTAGCTTGCAACTTCCTTCATAAATTAGTGGAGGCTCTCTCAAGTTTGATTTTGGCGGCATGAGGCCATCATTACTATTTTTAGTATGGATTAGGGTAGGTTTAGGGTGTATTTATAGATTAGGTGAGTGTTTTAGGCCCTTAGATTAACCCTAGATTAGATTAGGTCCGTTAGATTTAGGAAATCTCTAGAACCCAGCCCAGCCCTAGCCAGAAAACCAAATCTGGTGCACCCAACCTTCTGGCTCGACACGCCGTGTCGACAGGCAAGTCGACTCCCCCTGTCGACAGGCCTGTCGACAGCCCTGTCGACATGGTCAAGGCGGGAATTTTCCCGCCTGGCCCTGCTGGTTCTAATTTGAAATCTGAATTTGCATTTCTAAATCTGTTTTTAATTTTTAAATTTTCTGCAAACTTCTTTGGGCCATAACCGGGCCATACGGACTCCGATTCTCGAAAACTCGGACTCTATTTCGCGTATTTTTCCGAGACAAACGCAATGACGCAGCCCGTTACCCCCAATTCCCACAACTGAGATTATTTATCCTGTAATTAGTGAATTTTAGTATTAACTAGAATTCGGGGTGGTACAGTTGGGACCGTATCGTCAAAACATAGCTAGATTTATTTTTCTGGAATTTTTCGAATCAGTTTGTGGCCCTGGCAAATTGAAATGTATGTTCAAATTAAATATTGAATGTTATATGTTTTGATTTGAATGGAAACTGACTGAAACAGTCGAATGGGCCTTCGAAACATATCTCATTGTGTTCGGAATGGGGGTAAAATGCTAGGGACGACAATCGTTGGGTTTGGATTGGGGTTCGCAGGAGGCAAGGGGTATTTTCGGATTTTAAAACTTTATAAATAAATAAACAAAAACCTATTTGGCCACGTCAGCCCCCCCCCCCCCCCCCGTCTTCTCTCTCCCCCCCCCTCACGATTAACGGAGATAAGCCTTCGCCATTTCCCGATCAAATCCCGATCGCCACAGCCACTTTCAGCACCTCCGCCTGTTGAACTTTTTGAAGCCCTCATCCTCCTCTTTAAATCAACACCGCCCACGTTCACCCTCGTCGCCCCATTATCGCGAACCGCTGCTTCAAAGTGGGCCCGCATCACGCCTCCTAGCGCCGCCAGCAAAAGTTCGAACTGAGAGTGGTGGCCACCGCCGGAAAGCCCTTTCGAAGGCCTACGTCGTGGTACAACCCGATCTTAGTATCGTGCAACGGATTGAGAGCAAGAATCAAACCTAGTTTTGAACATTTATTGAAGGTAACGGCTTTAATTTATTTTCAACAGTTTTAACACCTTTAAACCGTTGCAAACTTTGAAAAATCATATCTTTTTGCTGTGTTAACGAAATTCGATGAAACAGGAAACGTCGTGAACGTGTGGACGTCTTCTACATTCTAGAAGAGACCGCATATTTTTCTGAGCCTTCTGCTATTTTTGGTGGAGTGCAACCTAATGTGAGATTTCTAATTTATAAACAATATGGAAACGACGATGTATAAATTATATAGTCGATGTATGAGTTATATAAGCGTTGTACATCTCATGTATAAGCGTTGTATAAGTTGTACGTTCGATGTATAAGTTGTATATGCGTTGTAAAAATTATATATGTGTTGAAGTAAAAGTGAATTGCTATATATATATATATATATATATATATATATATATATATATATATATATACGCCCCTCGTCCACAAACCATGGACGATATTTATTGGCTGTGATTGGTGTGAAAATTGATTGATAGCGAATGATTGTTTGGGATTGTTTGTGGTTGATATTGATTGATTATGGTTGAAATATACCCGTTTGTGGTTGAGAAATATTTGGTTGAAACCACATAGGATTAGTTTGTGTAAATGAAATAAATATATACATGCCGCCTGCGTGCGAACTAGATGCATGATCCCCATTGTCAAAAAACCGCGAGGTTTTAAGGTAGAGTGAGGAGCCGTACTAGGGACGGTCCCGGTTTTAACTACCCTGCCGTTATGCTGCCGAAATTTTGAATAATATTCATGTGTTTGAATTATTTTCATTTGCTGAAACTATATTTATTCATTTAATAGAAAACCTTCATGCGTTGAATCGATATTCATTCATTGATTAGAAATTCATGTGTTGAATGGTATTCGTGTTTTAAATATAAAAATCACATTTTTTATCTATATAAACTATAGAAAACCTTCATGTGTTGAATCGATATTCATTCGTTGATTAGAAATTCATGTGTTGAATGGTATTCATATTTTGAAACAAATTGTTTCATAATAAAAATCACCCTTTTCTCATCTATACGAGCTATGTAAGATGACCTCGTTTTAAATGAAATTGTTCTATAAGAAAAAAACATATTTTTATCACCTATATAAACTATATAAAATAATAGTGTTTTGAAATGAATTGTTTTACAATAAAAATCACATTTTTATTATATACATGAATTGTTGAAAGGTGAAGTGTTAAAAATAGCAACTCGTTCAAATAAATATGCGTGAGTTGAAATATTCATTAATTAGCTAATGATATGATTTTTGCCTATACATGCAACATTAGAATGAATGGTGCTTTTAAACCAAATGGAATCAAGTATGAAGTTGAATAGAAAATGATAAGTGATAAGAACTGTATATATGTACATGCATATTTATTGAACAGGTTATAGCAAAGGGGCTAGAGGAGAGGAATAAAATTTTGTGCCCGACAAATAGGTACACATTTACTGTTTTGTTTGGATGATGATTTTATGAGCCTGTTGGCTTTTTCTTTTTCTTTTCGACATGAGACGCCCGTGTGGCTATTTGGAAATTTTCCCAGCCCCTCCCGTACAAAGGAGGTTATGGCGAAATTTTCCAAAATTTAAAGGCGTTAGTGAAATATTTGAAGTGAAAACGATATAGGAATTTTTGAATGAACTATATTTAAATAAATATATAAATATAAATAAAATTAAAACGAAACGTGGCCGTGCAGTTCGCATTTTGAAACCGTGATTTCAAACGATTGTACCGGGAGATCCAACCATCGGATTTTCCTGAAATCGCAACCGTTGGGTTCGCTTTGGAAAATTCTTTCCAACGGCACCAACTTTGTAAAAATCCAACGGTTGGATTGTCTGGAAAGTTTAATTCAAATCTGAAGAAAAACAACGCCAGAAATGATTATATTTATATATATAAAAATATAATTATATTTAATCGAATAACGACGCTGCAGTTCGTATTTTGAAATCGAAACTTTAAACGATTGTACCGGGAGATCCGACCGTCGGATTTTCCCGAAACTGGAACCATTGGATTCGTTTTGAAAAGACCTTTCTAATGATGTAAATTTTGTGAAGATCCAATGGTTAGATTTTCAGATATGTGTAAATCAAATCTGAAGAAAAACAGCGCCACGGCCGTGTTATGGCCCGAAGCGTCGTTTTGAATAAATTGGCTATTTTTAAATAAATAAAAATAGCGATAAATCGTTATAAAATATCATAAACAATATGGAATGGAAATAAACTGAATTTGCTCGATTTATGTTGTATTTGATGGTTGAATGTGTTTGGTGTGAAAATTGCATAAAGAACAAAATTAGTGTTGTCGAATGATTTAACCATTGAAATAAATTTATTTGAAATTCTAAATATACGTGAATTATTTGAAAAGGCCGAGTTAATTCTCATTTCGAATAATTGACCGACGATTGAAATTCGAAGATGAAAACGGTGGTTGAAGACCGGAGATCTTCACCTCGTTTTGATGGTAACCGAGGTCCTGATTGGGAGGCATCCCGAAATATGGATAATGAGTGGTGATCGTCCAGACGTACGTGACAATCGATGGGTTTGCGAGGTATTTAGTGCCTCCGGTTTCGTTCAGACCCAGAACGGACTTGTAAATGGACTGTGTGTCTGACATTGGATTTTATTCTGTGTTGATTGATCTCTGTTAAATATACATCTGTTTGGCGGTGGAGAATTTATTCTTTTGCTTAACGCCCTTCTCTGAGACGCACGAGCTCAGAGGTTGTATATCGATGGACATCAGCCGCATGGCATGAATTGCCTGTGTGGCATGCTAAGATGCAGTGATCAGGGCTTCTGTTGAAAAGCAAAGTCTTGTGGTGATGATCAAAGCACCGCCGGTGTGGTGTAGCTTTGTGTAACGTAAAATCGCGAGCCTCACACCCCGGTATGAACCAGAAACGGGAGAAGGACCTCAGGAATGGCATGCGTTTCTTCCTAGCTAGGGTGGTGTCAGTGACCTACCAGCCCTGACATTTATATACTTTTCACCTGTGTGGTTGTTGTTGTTGCGAGGCGCCTCGGTTTGATCGGACGATCCGGGTCCGATGGAGTCATTCGTTGGCTCGTTTACGCCCTAAAGGGCGGGGAAACGTATTATCCAGGCATAATAATCCACATCGGTGGACCGGTCCTGACGATCCAAGGGGCAGTTGCGGCTGTTCCTGAGACTCGGGCTAGGCAGTCTCGAATTCGGTAAGGACTATCTTTTGCCTTGGTTCATGATGGAAATCCAATTTCCAATTACGTGACTGTGCGGTTTTGATTGTATACCTATATATGGCGACATAGTGGTATGTGGCATTAATGCCGTCTATGATTGATAGTTATGATTTGAAATTGTTTTCAAAACATATAAACACTAGTAATAATATCAAATGCCTTTGTTTTATTAATATCAAGCATATTTTGGCCGTTATAAGGTAAAAACTCTATCCTCCGGTTTGCGTTGCATTATGTGATGGGAACTGAGTCTTATAATGGCTTCATTTTTATAAAAAGCATAGCAATGTTTAAAAGTAAGATTTGTTTTAAAGCACTGGAAATCCAATGGAGTAAACCCGTTCCACGAGAGTGGCGTGGTCCTGTGACTAACCAAATTATATATGTGTTGAGTAGATTTCTCATACCAGTCCCATGACTGACTCGTAGTTTGTTTCACTTTCAAACTCGGGTGCCCCTTTTTCTACACGGGCAGCCTTGTATTCAGGTTTAGCTGGTTCTTTCTGGATAGCTGGAGCTGAAGATGGATTCTATCATTTATCTCTTTTTATGCTGTTCAGCTCCTATTGTACATATTATGTTTGTTTTCCACTGTAGACATTTATGTATAGCTGAACTGTATTTTTACTAAGTATGATCCTGTATACTGTGTAACTCTGATGATTACTTTTATCCAGTATATTCTTTTGTTCATTATCTGGTGTATTTATTTAATTTTGTTCTGCTATTATCTGTTTCTATGTTATATTCCAAAGATTACCCTTACCGCCGTCAGTACGGGGTTTAGGGTCGTCTCATTTAAAATTTAGATTAATATTGATTTTGTGGAAAATGTGAATTTTATAATAATTTAATCAAGGTAAAAATGAACAATTCGGAAACATTCACGGATTTCAACGAAATCAGTTTCATTGGATTCCTAATGTCAAACTACTATATGGAAACAAATTTCATGGCGATCCGATATCATATGTCACTTCGGTAGCCATAAACGCGCAGCTTGTTTGAATAACAATTAATAAATTTTATTTAATTTTTTTATAAGGAATTTGTGTATAACTTGAGCAAACAATTGAACAAACACGCGAGACTTATTCTGTTGAATTCGTATTGACGTTTATTGTCAGAATATGTTTGGTTCGTTATTTTTGGAGACCAGGGAATTTGGTGTCCAAAATAGCGTCATTTTACGTGTAAAATATCATTACGGAAGGACAGTCTTGGAATGCCACAAAACATGGGCCACTGGGTTCGTATTGTTAAGTTATTATATAATACTGATTTTCATAACGATCGGACTTACCATTTGATCGTGCGAAGGGTAAACGCCAAGATTTTTATTTAATCATTTTAATATGGAACTCAAGAATAACCAATTTTCAAACAACCTCAGAACTCAACGAATCTAATTTTAATGAATTCGTAATAATTAATTATTGTAAGAATTAAAGGTTCAAGCAATTGGAGTTAATACATGATTGTGCGCAATTTAAACGCGTATCGATTCACGTTTTCCAATTATAAAAGTACTTTTACAAATGACCTCGGAATTCGACGAAACCGGTTCCATCATGTCCGGAATATTTAAATATGTTAGGGTTTCAATTTTTGTTGCAATTGGAAGTCATATAAGGTAGTTTTTGTGTGAAACTTACGACATAAGTAACGTAAAATATTAAAACAATAATATATATATATACCCAATTTCTCTTAATCCTAAAATTTCCAGCGTGCGGTCGATCCAATATTACAGCCGCCTCCACCTTCTTCTTGGGCGACCGAGAATTTCGAATTTCTTTCCCTAACTTTCTTCTGATCCACTCATCTAATCAATAAACCTCCAACTATAATATTGTTAAGCTCAGGGAGAACTTCGTTTTCAATGGTGATGATCAGGATTCGAGGTATGTGGTTCGAATTTGGTCTTGAAACCGCTTGCATTCTTAGTGATTTTGGGGGTTTGTTGTAGCACTGAATTGCTAGCTATTTTGGGTGATAGGGGAGTGGGGTCAGGCGATCGATGTGGCAGTGTTAGATTGAACACACGCGAACTCTACAGTGGTGCGGTAGGAAATTGGTTGAAGCCTGCGTGTATTTTGGGTTTGATGTCTTTAAATACGAGATGAACGAAGAATAGCAGATGAAGAAACAAATCGGCCTAAGTATTAAAAGTAGTTAATTAAATTATATGATTAAGAAAAATTGATTATTTAAATAAAATCATATACTATAACGTTAATAACTTTGTCCTAAGTTATTAGAATTTCGCGAAATCAGGAAGGTTGAAATCGCAGTGAAAAAAATTACAATGCCGAGCTAATTCGGAAGGATCTGGAAGCAATCGAAATTTCATTTAATTTTAAACATCTATTTAATATTAAATGAAACGTCCTAAATTTATCAAACCGTTGAATTGAAAACAAATTGTGAGTTAACTCTCACGCTTTCTGGAATTCTATGATGTGATTAAACTCATAATGATTATAATTTATCATTGGTAGTATAAATTGGTTGACGGGATGCCTTGGATGTTAATTGTTTGTTAAATGATTGACGTTAATTACATTTACATCATTTGAATGCATTGGATTAAATTTATGTCCCATATGTTATTATAAGATGATATGAACTGTGATGCAAGAAAGAACAGGTTAGAGGGATCCAACCGGATTCTTCAAATAACTTTTATGTTTGTTTTCCTATTATTTATATATATGAACTAATTGAATCACATTGACATTTAAAACATGTTTGAATGTTGAACGTTGAATTGAAATTCAATGTTGTTATGATTTAAATAAAAAGACATTATTGATTAAGGGATTGACAACAAATGGCCTAGAATATACCTTTTTGATTAAAACGTTGATTTGCCGTCAGGAGAATTGACGAAGCTAAGTTATGAAATTTATTTTCATAACTAAAGCATGATTTCCAATTATTATTTTTTTTTAGAAAATAAATTGATATTTATAAATTGTTTTTTATAAAAGAATATTATAATTATTTTGTAATAACAATTTTACGTTTAATTGAAATTTATAGGTGATTAAAACAGTAATTAATCTACGGGTTAATATTTTGGAGTAATTATAAGTAAAACAATTAAGCAATGTTATTAGATCAATTTTATTAATCTAAAAGGATGAAATAATTGAAATCAGTTAACGAGTTAACTGATGGTTTAAAGTTGACAAGTCAACTATTTTGATTTAATTAGATTAATTTTATTTTCAATTAATAATGAAAATAGTTAAATAATGAAATAACTTGATAAGTGGGTTTTTAATTATAAAATCCAAATTTAGTTTTATGATGTTAAAGGGTATTGGGTAAAGTATTAATAAAGGGATTATTGTAATATGATCCAAGTTATGAATGGAATTGTATAAAGAGATTTTGAAGTGAAAGTTAATATTCTAGCAAATGGTTTACTTAATCAACGAATTAATTAAATATGGTTATAATCTACATTGATTTACAAAAGTAAGAATATGGTTTATAAACCATATTTTAAATAAAATAGAAACAAGATTTTGGTTGATATTATAAGCGATATTGGTTTTAGTTAAGAATTTCAATCTATTATGAGATAAGAACATTGTTGACCAAGGTCTGAGAGGTAAATAAAATACCCTAACTTGAACGACTTTATTATTATCGAGGGATAGTATTAGTTTGTAATGGTAAGAGATATTGAGATAAGTTTACTATTCCATAAAAGAAATATTGCAACGTTATTTGTAAGATTGAAATATAAATAAAACCTATTGGATTTTAAAAGTATACAATATATATAACTTAACATTGTTTGGCCCAAGCTTGAAGTACGATTATGTTTATACCATCTGGTTAAGCATATATCACTATTTTTGGAAAATGGAAATGGTATATTTTGAAATACACTTATGCTTGGTAATAAATAAAATGGAAAAGGTTTTTCAGAAGAAATGTAAAAGTGCAATATTGGGTGGGGAACAGTAAAAAGTAGTTGAAATTTAATTATAAATTTCCCTAAGTGTCGTATCGAATTGTAATCTTCAAAGTTGAAGTTTAATAAACCATTTTAGTAATATAGTGATAAATAGATCATTTGACACAAGTTTGGCCTGTATAGAAATTGTTCATTGGATTTGTACCATTGAGTAGATAAATATATATAGATATTCCAAAAGTAAAGGAAAGATAAGGGAGATTTTGAATAATATAAAGTAATATTTCCAAGATAAAGGATATGGGAAGGTTTTATAAAAATATAACCATATTTTCAAGGTAAGGAATGAAGTAGATTTTAGTAAATATGTTATTATGAAGAATTAAGAAGTCTTATTGCTTTCAAATGACGAAACAAAAGAAATTCATCGAGATAAGAATATAGAATTGATTTTTAAGAATCAATGGATACAATTCAATGTAATAAGTAAACAGGTATGGATTTTCCAAAGAAATGTAAAAAGGCTTTGGATTGGAAGCGAAAGTGAATATTCGAAATTTGAACATATATTTCCATAAGGATCATTATACCAAGGTTGATACTAAATAAAAGCCGTTGGGTTTGTTGTAAAGAATACGCCTCCTGACATTTGTTTTAACCCATATAAGTTTGGTAATTAATACTATAACATTTGGTTAATTATAGAAATATTTTCCAACGTAAAGGAAATAGAAAGGAGTTCCGTGAATATATATCCAAAAGGAAGAATATAGAAATAGATTTGTGAAATTATAGCAATATTTTCAAAGTAAAGAAATACAAAGAATGGGTTTGGCGAATAAAATTATTTAAAGGGATAAGTTGTGGTAAATGTTTCCAAAATAAGGAAACGGGAGTGTTTTGTTGAGATAATTATAGGGAATGATTTGTTATTATCGATTAAGAGTTTTAAATAAATGATTTTAAATGAGAAGACCTGACTACCAATGTACTTGACCTAACTGTTTGGCCAATCTAATTGGATGATTGTTTGATTAAAGATCGTTGAGATTGATAGTTAAAAATCCAACAATCATTAAAATATCTTATTAGACATTAGACATGTTGTTTCGAAGAGACCGGGATGGGAACTAGACCCAAAACCACTTCGAACCAACGTTGCATTTGAAACTAACTTGTAGAAAATAGAGACGGAGCATTGAGGACCACAGATCTTCATAAGCGGAAGGACTACTGATAATCTTTGGGTAGCTCCCACAAATAGATAAATTGTGGTTCTGTCGCGATTGAAATCTACAGATTGCAAGGACTACTCGCTACCGATCCTTAGGGTGATTCCTATATAGGATGTGGTAGGAGGGTATTTTGGGTTCATCCTGTTCTTGGATGACTTGTATTGATGAATGTCTGATAGAGTATTTCCTGAAGGTCATGCACATTGATTTTTACAAATATATCAAGTTTGGTGGCAGAGAAAGAAACTTCTCTGAGCTTAACACCTATAGTGTATTCGTGGACGTCAATTAGTGATTTGACAGATCTGATGATATGGCATTCAAACTGAATGATGATATGATATACTAAAAAAGTAACCATGACCTCAAGCCTCATCAACCGATAAAAGACTGAAATCGGGTAGACAACATGACTATGTGGGCCATACTCATTAGGGTATATTTGTCACCATCTAGAGAAAATTCAATATTTGTGTAACAACCCGAATTTTAATAACATGTTAAAACTAGAAATCAAGGTATAATTATTATTTTTAAAATAATAATCAAGGGAAACGGGTTACTCCATTGCGTTCGTCTCGGAATTCTGGTTGAGATAGAGTCCGAGTTTGCGTAAAACGGATGTCGTATGAAGAAGATATGGACGAACGAAGTTAGGCAGAAAAACCAGAAACTGGCCAGAATGCACTGGCGCACTTGGGAAGTGCGCCATAAAAAAATTGCACTGGAGCACTTGGGAAGTGCGCCCATGCAATTTTGCATTGGCGCACTTGGCAGGTGAGCCCAGGCTGAGCAGCAGGCCTGCACAGCTTTCTGGTTTGACCCTGGCTGGCCTGGTCGGGTTCTGGTCGAATTTCTGAGCTCTGCTATGTCACTCGGGCTAACTTGTCACTTTCTGATTGGCTTCTCTTGAGATGGATGGCCTTGATTAATTCTAGCTTCACCGACGGCTATAATTAAATTGAAATTCTATTTAAACAGCCTCCTAGCCTCATTCTCTTTACACCATTCTTCTCTAACCTTATGCTGCTCAAACTCTTGATGATCATGGCTTCTTCTTCCTTTAAATTAAATTAAAAATAAAACGCGGAGATTATTTCTTGAAGACTACGGCTAGGAATTGGGGATTTTCTTCTACAATCAAAGCAAGATTCAACAATTTGACGACTAGTTTATAGATTCGACTTCTACATCTTTCTTAGACCACAATCTGTAAGTTCCAGTTACTTTTAGATAAAAAACTATAAACTTAATATGGGCATGTTATAAATTGGAAATAATATATGTATGATTCATATCTATTCTTGTTCATCTTGGATCTTGACTTTTGGGAATATTTCCTATGACGTTGAAACTATTGTTAATGGCATAAGACTATGCCTCTGCCAATGACTATGACTATGAACAAAAGACTATGCCTATGCCTATGACTGTGAACATAAGACTATGCCTATGACTATGAACATAAGACTATGTCTATGCCTATGACTTTGAACATAAGACTGTTGCCTATGACTATGACAAGGAAAATTATGGCTAATCACCTATGATTCATAACCATGAGGTTATTGCCTAGGATTATGAATATGAAATTGGAGCTAAGCTTGATTTTCTATTCAGACCTATTTTCTTTATTTATCCTTGGATCTTGATTTTGGGGATTTTTCTATTTAAGTTAGATCTATCCATGTTCTTGAAACTAGAATTCAAACCTTTTCATGTTCATAATATCAGATCTATATGCCTGCGATGTTTTAGTCAATTTAGTTATGTCATACCTTGGAATTAAATTAACAATAGAACGATGTCTATTATGTTATATGTGGAATTGAATGATATTGATCTATGCATGTGGTTCTATTTTATCGTCATGTTGAATTGAGAATTAATGAATAAGTCTATTCATATGTATATGAACTTGGAATATAACCTGTTATGACAAGTTGTGTAGTTTATCATGTTATGCAAGCTTAAGGTTGTAAAATCATATCACATATGTGACCAAATGTTAGATCTACATGTTTATGTGTATATGTTAAACCTATGTCATATTTCAAGTTCACACTTATTCATATGTTCGTGATTGATTTGCAAGTTCACATATATGTAAATTGATTTAGTCTATGTTGCAAATTCACATATATATATATATATATATATATATGTTGATTTAGTCTGCGTTGCAAGTTCACACCTATGATATTCATGTTGATTATTTCGCAAGTACACACCTATGGTGTTCATATTGACTATGCCGAGAATGCCAAGTTTACACCTATTTCATGTTTATATTAATGGATTTCTTTATGCAAATTTTGTGTACGTTGAATTAGGCTAAGTTTTTAGCCTAATATTATATGTCAAAAATCACGTGGACGGAAGATTAGGCTAAGATTGTTAGCCTAATATTTAGACGGGGTAACGTTGGGAAAAATTGGTAATTATAGGAAACTTGGCATGAAACTTATCCTTGAAACTTGACACGAACTTGACATGAATCTTGAACATGGACATGACACTAAAATGAACTTGAAAATGGCCAACTCGAGGTTGGGTTGAGTTTGCAGTGTAATTCTTCCCGGAGCCGCCCGGCAAATCCAGTTAGTGCAAACAATAGGATCCAATGTGGGTAGTTGGTCATATCGCACTTGAAAACCCGAGGTCAGACTGAGTTGTGGTGTAATTCTGCCCGGAACCGCCCGGCATATCCAGTGACCACAACAACAGGTCTGATGTGAGAGGTTGGGGTGCATTAATGAATTAATGCCACATGATAGGGTTAAGACATGAACATGAAAGACAACACTTAACCAGCTTGATACATGATTCGTAGGCGGGTTAAGTCGCGAACTTGAATGACAACACTTAACCAACTAGACATGCTAGACGGATAAGGGTTAAGTCACGAATTTTAAAGACAAACACTTAACCTATTGGACGGAAACCCTAGTTATGCGGTCCATTTCAGCAGTAACCCACTAGATGTATCACGGTACCCTGGAACTAGGCAGGGCGGGGCACGATTACTGGGATGATTGTAAGCGACCAGAACGACGGCTGTGTTGGTGCGCCAGTGTAGTTTCAGGCGGGCTATGGTCGTGCACGTGGTCCGGAGTTGAAAAAGCAGGCATTAGGCATCAGTAGGTTTATATGTGCATTCTTGATTTGTGTCAGTGGTTGGCACCCTAGGGCTTGATACACCCTATGGTGGACCTAGCACAGGTGACTACATTCGTGATAGGGTCATATGACACAGATACACATGACGAGCTAGAACTTGTAGGGAGCCGATCGATTAGTGGATCGTTCCGTTGGACCCAGTAATGGGTCGTTTCATGATATTGGGCCAAGGGATCACTTCGTGGTTAACATTTGACATGGGTTGGAATACTAGTACAGTCGATGCAGCGAACCTTGAATATGTGATGCTATACTTGATTTATCATGTTATCTTAGCCTATCTTGCCAACCTTGACAGCATCCTTATGTTTACTTTCAGTTTATACATGTCATGTTATCTTTATCTGTTTTTATGCTGAAAGTCAGTTGGACTTACCAGTCTTTATGACTGACCCATTTTCTTTCGCCTCTTTTTCTTCCGTTCCCCCCCCCCTCCCCCAGGTTCTCAGGGAGGAAACTCTAGCACTTAGCTTGGATTTCGCTTGCTTTTGGTTCAGCTCATGTACGATTTTATCTTGAGCTATGTTATGGCTGCATTTCTGCTACCTTTGGGGAATTAAGCTACTTTTGATGTTTTAAGTTTATGCTTCTTTATTTATGCAAGACATAATTTGTTGTAATGGAAAATAATGACCTTGGCTATCTGATGTAAAAGGTTTTGACTCTTTTTTGAAAGTAATGAAATTTATCTTTTGATTCTTCCGCTGTTTTATATATGTTCTGCCTTGTGATATTTCTGTGTTTGTTTACCTCGATAACGCTCCTCCAAAACTAGTGCATTCCCTTTGTGAGTGACCTTAGCGGAGGTGGGGTGTTACAATTTGTTCTTCTTTTGTTTCTGTATCTGCATGGAATACGGTGGTTTCGTAACCGTTGGATGACAATATATTCAGATACACTCAAGCCGAATGAGTGGTCGGTCATGTGTGGCCGGGTTACAAGATGTTCTTGTTAAACCTTAGTGTATTTCTATTTAGAGGACACTTTCGGAAGGTGATCCCATACTTTCTTATGTTGAAAATCCAATCCCCAATAGGCGCCATGTGGTTTTTCATTATATATTAAATATGTAAAGCGTGAGATGTAAGTGTTATGCTAAATGGTTACTTATTTGTGACTTTATAGACACTATTATGAAACCACTGGATTTTGAAATAAATAGTGTTTTGGATTATCGTAAGGTAAAAACCGTCTGTGTTTATGAGTTTGTTAGTCTTACTATTTTCCTTTTCTTTCAAAGGATTTTCTAAAGTTAAGCAAATTGGTTGTTATATGAGTTTTATCACTGAAATTATTCCAGACTGATACAAGTGAATTTTTCTTTGCTTCAAATGTGCTTTGGTCAGACTGTGTATATTATCATGATAGGTTTCACTTGGAGCTTCAAAAGAGGAGTCGGAGTCGAGACGTATACCTGTATTTCCTGGTATTAAATTATTTATGTTGCGTGAGTTGTATTGATTAGATGTGTACTTTGATGTTGTAATTATATATGTACACAATTTCTTTTGAATACAGTATTGTTGATTTATTATATTTTGTCCATTATATTGTGAGATTATGATCTTCTTATTCTTCTATTCTAATATTTCTTTCTTTCTTCTCTCACCCTCATCTTCTTTCTATTAACAATATGGGTTTTCGGTTTTTTTGTTTTCGCCTGTAATACAAGATTATGTATTATTGTCGAAAATTAGAGCGTCGAATTTTTCGGGTCATTATACATTAGTGGCATGTAACCATAGGATGGTAAGGCATAGGATGTCAACATAAGAGGGTAAGAGCCAATCAAAGGGTGGAATTAGGGAAACTAATTCAAACCAAAAGAATTCAGAATGTTAAAGTGCAAACAATCAAAGAAGAAATTCAGTTATAATACTTATTATTATAAATTATCTTATTTGTATACATACACAGAACTGTTAATATGTCTATCCTTTTGCCTTACTTACCATACTAGTAGTTACTTTATTCACTAGGTTTTATGTCTGATCTACTCCTCTTTCTTCCCTTTTTCTCCCTTGAAGCTCACAGGTTTGATTTTGATTATTCCGAATTTCTTAGAGGAGAAAGCTTATTAAAGTTCATTTCTAATTTCAGATGTATCTCTTTTTCTTTCATTACATTTAATTGGCTAGTTTGAACTGTTACTTAAGAGAACTTTTTATGTTATGTACTCTGATTTTCTAGTGAGGCTGAGTGAGACATGTGGTTTATGACATGGTATTATTATTATGATTTGATGTTGACTTCTGGGATGAAAGATATTTTCTGAAATAAATAATAAGTTATGCTATCCTTATATTTCCACTGTATCCATTTTTACATGTGTTGCATATTTTAGTCTATGTGATATTTCAGTTATACTTACAAACGCTACGCTTCTTAACTGTTCCCAATTTTAGAAATACTAAGGGGTGCATGGTGTTTTCACTAACAGATGTAAAAATTTGTGATATAAGATAACTTGATCAAGAGAATTTATTGAAGAAACAATGCATCATTTGTATCAGCATTGTAACAACCCGAATTTTAATAACATGCTATAATCATAAATCAAGGCAGAAATAAATTTTAAAATCTGAATCAGGGGAAACGGGATGTGCCATTGCATTCGTCTCGGAAAAATACACGAAATAGAGTCCGAAATTTCGTAAATCGGAGTCCGTATGACCCAATTATGGCCCGATGAAGTTTCAGAAAATTCAAATTTCGAAAATAGATTTGAATTTCAGCCCAATCAGAGTAGGAGGGAAAAGTTCCCGCCCAACCCACCAGGTCGACCTGGGGGTCGACCCTAGAGTCGACCTGCCAGGCCAAGTCAACCTGGGAGTCGACCTGGGGGTCGACCTGCCCCAGGCCAGGTCGACTCTAGAGTCGACCTAGGGGTCGACCTCCTCGGTCGGGCCATTTTGGCCTGGTTCACCTGCTTGTGATTTCTGGCCTGGTCTGTGCTTAGCCGAATTCCTGAGCCTTGCCTTGTCACTAGGGCTAGATGTCAGCTCCTGATTGGTCTCTCCTTCAAATGAATAGCTAATATTAATCCAAGTTCCATCGACGGTCCTAATCAATTCACAAACTCTATAAAAAGGACCTAAGACTCTACCTAATTCATACAAATAAAAATGAGAATGAGACCGTCATGCTGATGAGGAAGGACTAGAAATAGCCGTCAAAATTGAGATACGATTAGGAGACAATTCAAAAGCTTAAAGCAACGACAACTAAATCAAAACAACGCCTACAACAAAGGATAGCATCTCCAAATTCAGAATTCAGATTCCTGAATTGAAGATTCGTCATACGTTGTAAGTAGAGTGCTATTCCGATGTGAACAAATAATGGTGTTTTGATTTGTGTAAAATGCGAAATAGAATTGTATTTGATTTGCGGTAATAATAATTCATATTTGGATGTTGCTTTGATTCTAGACAATTTGGGATGTTGTGGTATAACGATTGGAACTTTGCAAGTATGTGATTCATGTTGAAAATTAACAACTACATGTTCGTGGTAGTTTATTTGAGATTCATGCAAGTATATGATTCAATATTATGCCAACATAATATATACTATAATCACTTTTAGTGTAGTTGGATCCATTTGGGTATTAAGACTTATGTGAATTTATGTTGGAATTGGCATCATGATTCAAGTGTAAAACCATACTTTTGTATTAGAGACAAAAGTAAACATCTTTGTGAACTTGTGTTGACTATATGAACATGACTAGACTATGTTTGGTGTTATGCCTAATTGGAAAACATGTTTTAGGCCTATATTGTTATAAAAGTCATATGATAATATATGTGACACATAGCCAAGTTAGATTTACATTCCAATTGCAAGTTTGCATGAATAGATTAAATACCATGATTTCATGTTTAGGTATATTTGTGCCATGATTATATGAATAGATCACAAACCATGATTTCATGTTTAGGTAGGTTTATGCCATGATTATATGAATAGATCAAAAACCATGATTTCATGTTTAGGTAGGTTTATGCCATGATTATATGAATAGATCAAAAACCATGATTTCATGTTTAGGTATGTTTATGCCATGATTATATGCTATTACAATGCAAGTTCACAAGTGCCAAATTTCTGTTAATTAGTTCGCTATGTTGCAAGTTCATGCGTTCACACTCCCCTTTTTATGTTACTTAGAATATATAAACACCATGTTCTAAGCCTCCCCTTTTTCATGTGGCTAAGTTGGGTTTAAATGTTAAACCCAACATATGTTATATTGTAGCGAACGTATAAAACGGGGGTAGTGACGTTTGGGTTAAAATATAAAACATATGTGTTGGCATGTTTGACGCATGCCAATGACCTTGAAAAACCATTAAGTGGTATAAATCAATTTTACCCAATAAAGATGAATTTGAATAATGGGCCGCAAATATTTACATATAAAAAGAAAAGAGACAAAATATGTAAATTTAGAAAATACGATGTGTTTAACCCGAGGTTGGATTGAGTTGTGATGTAAACCTGCCCGGAACCGCCCGGCTGTCCAGTAGTCACAACAATACCTATCCAATGTGGGTGGTTAAACACGTAGCCCAAGAAAGACCCGAGGTTAGACTGAGTTGTGGCGTAAGACTGCCCGGACCCAACCGGCAACAGGCAGCCACAACAATATCTGTCTAATGTGAGAGGTCGAGGCTTTAATAAGACAATTAAGGCTGAGTCAGGATTGATAGGATTAAGTAAATTGAATTAATACTTAATCAAAATGGAACATGCTAAACTATACAGACTGATTGGGGGTTAGGTTTACAAAACACTTAACCAACTTAGCATGTTGGCTAGAAATAGAAAACCTAGTAGAGGGGGACCCATTTCAGCAGTAACCCTACAAGGTGTATCAGGATACCCTGAACTAGGCAGGGTGGGGCACGATTACTGGGCTGACTGTAAGAGGTCAAATCGACGGCGGTGGTGCAGCAGTGTAGGTTTCAACGGGGTGCGGGCGTGCACACACTCCGGCGCAGAAAAATAAGGCACTAGGCACCAGTAGTATACCTGTGCATTCTAGAATTGTGTCGGGTCGCCACCATGGGACTAGATACACCCCATGGTGGGACCAGCATAGGTAACTACAACAACGGGGGCCGTAAGACACATGTAACTATGCGAGTAGGAGCCGATCGTTAGAAACGGATCACTTCACCCTGATTATGGGGTGCATGTTGGGAACTAGTTTATATGGGTGCAGAGATTATTATGGGGTACGATAAGTATATTCGACTCTAGATAACTTAACTTAGTTTATGGTGCTTTCCCATTTCCAGTTTATACTTATCATGCCCAGTTCTTTATTCATAGACTGAATAGTCCTAGACTTACTCGGGCTTTATGTCTGGCTCTACTTTTCTTTCGTCCCCCCCCCCCCAGGTCCACATGGAGGGAATACCGCAGCTTGACCCGTTTTTCACATCCAGCTTGAAGAGAAAGAATGTATTGCTTGGATCTTTTCGTTTTGGACTATGGCTTTGGACAGCAATTATGGGACTTATGCAGTTTACTTATGTTTTTATCCTTCTTTAAATAATGTAATCAAGATAGTTATGAAGATGTTATGTTTTTGGAAGTATTGTAAGACAAATTATGGCATGGTTTGTGTAACACGTATTTTAATGAAATAAAAGTTGTTGTTTTCCGCAGTTCAAAAATATGTGTTTTTATATCTGTCTTGTGTATCTGTGACTTATACTTATAAACATCCACCAAAATTATGACATTCCCTTTGAGAGTGATCCTAACGGAGGTGGGGTGTTTCACTTGGTATCAGAGCATAGGTTTACTAGATAAGATAAAAAGTTTTGAAAATTTATTTTCAAAAGAAAATTTAAAGAAGCATTTTTTAAAAAATAAAATGTTATTTTATTTCAAAAAGGCAAAGTCCCCCAAAGCCATAGGTACTATCTTTTATCCTTCGTTTTGAATCTACCCTTTTTGTTTCAGCATGTCCGAAGAACTTAACTTGCCAGAGGGTATACCAATACCTGGTTGGTTCAGACGATTCTTAGAAGCGAGGGCCAATCAGCCAGGTCCTACCGTTCCTCCTCCCCCAGCTGCGGGAAATCATCCAGCTGCAGCAACACCTCTTCCTCCACCTCCTCCGCGGGGTAATACTTTTGCTAAGATATGTAAAGATTTTAAAGCTATGGGAGGAAAGGACTTTCATGGAACCGAGTCCTTCGTGGCAGCCAGGAATTGGCTGAAGGAAACCGAGGACTTATTCGTCATCTTTGAGGTAGAAGATAGGCAGAAGGTACAACTGGCAGTATGGCTACTTAAAGGCGAGGCTTCCTACTGGTGGGAAGTCACCAATGCAGAAAGGCCAGTGGAAACATGGGAGGACTTTAGGGCAAGGTTTGAAGCTAAATTTCTCTCAGAAGCTGAAAGGAGTCTTCAGTTGGAAAAATTCTTATTTCTTAAGCAAGGGAACATGACAGTCAAAGAGTATGTTAATCAGTTCGATCAGCTGGCTAGGTTCAGACTGGACCTAGTCAACACTCCGCACAAGAAGGCTCTCCGCTTTGTCAAAGGATTGAATGAGCCATTACACAGTTTGGCCATGACCCATATACCTATGGGAGCTACGTATGAAAGATTGGTGCAGATGGCATTGCTGAACGTAGAGGATAAGGGCAAGAAGGAGACAAAGGCAGAAATCTCTCAAGGGAAGAAAGAGGGTTTACAGCCTAAGAAGACAGACTTTAAGAAGGGCGGGAAAGACAACAAAGAGAAGAGGAAGTGTAATTTATGTGGCAAAGTGGGGCACTTGGTGAAAGATTGCCGGAAAAAGAAGGCCAAGATGAATGGTGGGTGCTTTTCTTGCGGTGAAACAAGCCATATGGCTAAGGATTTCCCAAAGAAACGAAGGCAGGGGCAGAGGGCTGGATCCACCTCAGGGGCACAGGTTCATGTGCTAGAAGTGCCACCTCTGCAACAACGAGGTATAAATACTTCTGTAGAAAGTGTAGTTTATCTTTATGATCACCCAGTTCGCACTTTATTTGATTCTGGCGCATCACACTCCTTTATTTCATCTGCTTTAGTAGATTCTCTGCACCTAGAAACTAGTATGGTAGAGGACCCCTTAATTGTTTCAAATCCAATTGGGAGCCCAGATCATCTGTCTATGATCTGTGTGGGATTGAAAATTTCTATTCTAAGCGTAGAATTTAGATGTGGTGCCTTTGTTTTGGGCTTCTCGGGATATGGTTTGATTTTGGGCATGGATTGGCTATCCAGTAATGGTGCCATCCTTGATTGTGAGAAAAAGGTGGTTAGGCTTCTGACCCAACTCGGTAACACTCTGGAAATTTCTTGTAATCCCTCGTATGTGGTTATGCTTAGCTATCTTGAATCGTTAGATGCTTCTGTTGAAAGTTTGCAATCGGTTATAGTGGTCCGGGAATATCCGGATGTCTTCGAAGAGGTGAAGGGCTTGCCTCCGAAGTGGGAGATAGACTTCCGCATATATCTTGTAGATAATGCAAAACCCGTTGCGTTGCCCATTAGACACATGGCTCCACGGGAAAGGAAGGAGCTCAGTAAACAGATTAAAGAGCTTCTAGAGAAGGGGTTCATTAGAAGGAGCATTTCAGAATGGGGCGCTCCAGTGGTGTTCGCTACAAAGGCGGATGGTTCACTCTGTCTATGTGTTGACTACAGGGATCTCAACAAGCTAACAAAAAAGAATAGGCACCCTCTCCCCAGAATTGACGATCTGTTTGATCATCTTGTAGGAGCGTCTATTTTCTCCCAACTCGATTTGGCGACCGGTTTTCATCAGCTAAGGGTGGCTGAAGATAGCATCGATAAGACAGCATTCAGAACCCCAGATGGCTTCTTTGAATGGCTTGTCATGCCTTTCGGCTTGACAAACGCACTTGCTTACTTCATGGACCTAATGAGTAGGGTGTTCAGAGATTTCCTCAACAAGTTCGTAGTGGTTTTCGTAGACGATATCTTGATCTTCTCAAAGAGTGAAGAGGAGCATGCTCAGCACCTAAGGGCAATCATGGAAACTCTGCGAGTCCATCAGTTAAAAACCAAATTCTCCAAATGCCACTTTTGGAGAGAGGAAGTAAGGTTTCTTGGGCACATAGTATCCAAAATGGGTTAGCTGTGGACCCTGCTAAAGTAGTAGCGGTGCAGGATTGGAAAACACCAAGAAACGCAACTGAGGTCCGAAGTTTTCTAAGGCTAGCAGGTTTCTACCGAAAATTCATAAGGGATTTTGCGAAAATCACAGCTACGCTCACAAGGCTGACCAAGAAGAATCTAGTGTTCAATTGGGACTTGGATTGCGAATTTGCTTTCCAACGACTAAAAAGGGCTCTTACAACAGCCCCAGTTTTGATGTTGCCAGATGGAAGCAAGATGTTCACAGTTTATACAGATGCATGTGGGATAGGGCTAGGCGCTGTCTAAATGCAAGAAAGAAGGGTAGTAGCTTATGGCGGAAGACAATTGAAAGTTCATGAAATGAACTACCCGACCCATCATCTTGAGTTAGCTGCCATCGTCTTTGCACTCAAGTCTTGGCGACACTATCTCCTAGGTGAGAAGTTCGAACTTTACACTGACCATAAATCGTTGAAATATCTTTTCTCGCAGAAGGACCTTAACTTGAGGCAACAGAGATGGATGGAGTTTCTTACCTCGTACGATTTAGAGATCTCCTACACTCCGGGAAAATGCAACGTAGTGGCAGACACGTTGAGCCGAAAGAAACTAACCCTAAGCCCGCTGTTTGTTGAAAGACAAAGCCTAGAGTTTATAGCCAGCTTTGACTTTAGGCCCTCCTCCGATATTGTACTGGGCTTGCTAGCATCTCTCGAAGTACGCCCGACTTTAGTGGACTCAATAGGGACAGCACAATGCGAAGACCCTCAGCTTGTGGAGACGATTGATAGGCTAATTAGAGGTGAGACTTCAAGTCACCTCAGCAGATACTCCATCGACGATAAGGGTTGGATAAGGCGAGACGGAAGACTATGCGTCCCACAGACAAGGGATTTGGTAAAGACGGTTCTCGAGGAAGCACATCACTCCAAGATGACGATACACCCAGGCGGAGATAAAATGTACAAGGACATAAAGAGAACTTTCTTTTGGAACGACATGAAGAAGGACATGGCAGATTTCGTTTCTAAGTGTATGGTGTGCCAACAGGTTAAAGCGAAACAGAAAAAGCCTGGCAGTCTGCTCCATCCTCTAGAGGTCCCTCAGTGGAAGTGGGATAGCATCTCAATGGTCTTCATTGATGAGCTGCCTAGGTCTAGAAGAGGCAACACTAGCATTTGGGTAATAGTGGATAGGCTTACTAAAAGCGCCCACTTTTTACCTGCCAAGAGTAAAAGAACTGCCTCATCCCTAGCATCTCTTTACCTCAAGGAAATTGTTCGACTCCATTGAATACCCTCCAGCATTGTTAGTGACCGATACCC
The DNA here is from genome assembly GCA_030737875.1 of Allium sativum. Lineage (NCBI taxonomy): Eukaryota > Viridiplantae > Streptophyta > Magnoliopsida > Asparagales > Amaryllidaceae > Allium > Allium sativum. Next base: position 289,534,226 of record CM060921.1, on the reverse strand, counting down.
TATCTTCACAAGTGAGTTTTGGCGGAGTCTGCAAGAAGCGATAGGCACACAGTTATGCTTGAGCACAGCCTATCACCCCCAAACCGATGGCCAGACGGAAAGAGTGAACATAGTTTTGGAGGACCTTTTAAGACTGTGCGTCCTTGACTTCGGAGGGACGTGGGAAGACCATCTTCCTTTGGTGGAATTTTCCTACAACAACAGCTACCAAGCCACCATCGGAATGGCGCCCTTCGAAGCTTTATATGGAAGACCGTGCCGATCGCCCACTTGTTGGTGGGAGTCTACTGATAAACTCGTACTTGGGCCAGATATGATCCGAGAGACTTCAGAAAAAGTAGACTTAATACGGAGAAGAATGAAGACAGCCCAAGACAGACAGAAATCCTACGCCAACAAGAGGAGGACCGACCTTGAATTTGAGGTTGGGGACAGAGTTTTTCTTAAGGTATCTCCTCTAAGGAACGTTGTTCGTTTTGGAACCACAGGAAAGCTAGCACCAAGGTTCGTAAGACCATTTCCTATCATCGAGAAAATTGGGAAAATGGCCTATAGATTAGAGCTACCCGAAAAGCTGGCCGGAATTCACAACGTCTTTCACGTTTCGTACCTCCGAAAGTGTCTACATGAATCTGCTGAAGTGGTAGAGCCAAATATCCTAGAAGAAGCTGAAGTGGAACGCGAAGCAACCGTGAGGAAAGTTCCAACCTGCATATTAGGAACGGAAGTGAAGAAGCTACGCAACCGCGAAGTCAAGCTCGTAAAAGTTCAGTGGAGCGACGCCGAGGGAGACGCAACTTGGGAAACTGAAGCTAGAATACGCGCAGCCTACCCTTTTCTTTTTGAGGGTACATCTTTGATCTTTTTCCTTAAGTTGCGCTTTTATCTATCTTTTTAGGTATATTCCTTCGACCATATCCTTTAGGTAGAAACTTTTTGGATGGAAACATGTAGTTGAAACATGTTATGGATGATGGTTGCAAGTGGTTGCAAGTGATTGCTAGTGGTTGCTCGTGGTTGCATATACACACACAATCTAGGTTTTAGATCGGCTCAGTCACTTCATACTGCATACGCATATATGTATTTATATTCGTACATGGTTGAAGTTTAATGTGTTGTCATATGGATGTTGCATTTATATATATGAATGATTGTGCACTCATGTAGAATCATGAATTGGAAAATTTGCATACATAATGGATTCATGACACAAAAATATTTTGCATCAAGGAGGTTTACTGAATCAGTAACCGCCTGATCTTCGCATTAGATAGGTGCATATGCACACACTTTTGCATATGTTCATACAGCATTAGAAATCTTTTAAGGACAATGATTACTTGTGAATGATGTTTTGAGTAGATGGATGATGGATGGTAGGATACGTTCTTCCTAACTTGGAGATTTCGGGGACGAAATCCTTTAAGGTGGGGAGAATGTAACAACCTGAATTTCAATAACATGTTATAATCATAAATCAAGGCAGAAATAAATTTTAAAATCTGAATCAGGGGAAACGGGCTGTGCCATTTCATTCGTCTCGGGAAAATACGCGAAATAGAGTCCGAAATTTCGTAAATCGGAGTCCGTATGACCCAATTATGGCCCGATGAGGTTTCAGAAAATTCAAATTTCGAAAACAGATTTGAATTTCAGCCCAATCAGAGTAGGCGGGAAAAGTTCCCGCCCAACCCACCGGGTCGACCTGGGGGTCGACCCGGGAGTCGACCTGGGGGTCGACCTCCCCGGTCGGGCCATTTTGGCCTGGTGCACCTGCTTGTGTTTTCTGGCCTGGTCTGTGCTTAGCCGAATTCCTGAGCCTTGCCTTGTCACTAGGGCTAGGTGTCAGCTCCTGATTGGTCTCTCCTTCAAATGAATGGCTAATATTAATCCAAGCTCCATCGACGGTCCTAATCAATTCACAAACTCTATAAAAAGGACCTAAGACTCCACCTAATTCATACAAATAAAAATGAGAATGAGACCGTCATGCTGCTGAGGAAGGACTAGAAATAGCCGTCAAAATTGAGAGACGATTAGGAGACAATTCAAAAGCTTAAAGCAACGACAACTAAATCAAAACAACGCCTACAACAAAGGATAGCATCTCCAAATTCAGAATTCAGATTCCTGAATTGAAGATTCGTCATACGTTGTAAGTAGAGTGCTATTCCGATGTGAACAAATAATTGTGTTTTGATTTGTGTAAAATGCGAAATAGAATTGTATTTGATTTGCGGTAATAATAATTCATATTTGGATGTTGCTTTGATTCTAGACAATTTGGGATGTTATGGTATAACGATTGGATATTTGCAAGTATGTGATTCATGTTGAAAATTAACAACTACATGTTCGTGGTAGTTTATTTGAGATTCATGCAAGTATATGATTCACTATTATGCCAACATAATATATATTATAATCACTTTTAGTGTAGTTGGATCCATTTGGGTATTAAGACTTATGTGAATTTATGTTGGAATTGGCATCATGATTCAAGTGTAAAACCATACTTTTGTATTAGAGACAAAAGTAAACATCTTTGTGAACTTGTGTTGACTCTATGAACATGACTAGACTATGTTTGGTGTTATGCCTAATTGGAAAACATGTTTTAGGCCTATATTGTTATAAAAGTCGTATGATAATATATGTGACACATAGCTAAGTTAGATTTACATTCCAATTGCAAGTTTGCATGAATAGATTAAAAACCATGATTTCATGTTTAGGTATATTTATGCCATGATTATATGAATAGATCAAAAACCATGATTTCATGTTTAGGTAGGTTTATGCCATGATTATATGAATAGATCAAAAACCATGATTTCATGTTTAGGTAGGTTTATGCCATGATTATATGAATAGATCAAAAACCATGATTTCATGTTTAGGTATGTTTATGCCATGATTATATGCTATTACAATGCAAGTTCACAAGTGCCAAATTTATGTTAATTAGTTCGCTATGTTGCAAGTTCATGCGTTCACACTCCCCTTTTTATGTTACTTAGAATATATAAACACCATGTTCTAAGCCTCCCCTTTTTCATGTGGCTAAGTTGGGTTTAAATGTTAAACCCAACATATGTTATATTGTAGCGAACGTATAAAACGGGGGTAGTGACGTTTGGGTTAAAATATAAAACATTTGTGTTGGCATGTTTGACGCATGCCAATGACCTTGAAAAACAATTAAGTGGTATAAATTAATTTTACCCAATAAATATGAATTTGAATAATGGGCCGCAAATATTTACATATAAAAAGAAAAGAGACAAAATATGTAAATTTAGAAAATACGATGTGTTTAACCCGAGGTTGGATTGAGTTGTGATGTAAACCTGCCCGGAACCGCCCGGCTGTCCAGTAGTCACAACAATACCTATCCAATGTGGGTGGTTAAACACGGAGCCCAAGAAAGACCCGAGGTTAGACTGAGTTATGGCGTAAGACTGCCCGGACCCAACCGGCAACAGGCAGCCATAACAATATCTGTTTAATGTGAGAGGACGACGCTTTAATAAGACAATTAAGGCTGAGTCAGGATTGATAGGATTAAGTAAATTGAATTAATACTTAATCAAAATGGAACATGCTAAACTATACAGACTGATTGGGGGTTAGGTTTACAAAACACTTAACCAACTTAGCATGTTGGATAGAAATAGAAAACCTAGTAGCGGGGGACCCTTTTCAGCAGTAACCCTACAAGGTGTATCATGATACCTTGAACTAGGCAGGGTGGGGCACGATTACTGGGCTGACTGTAAGAGGTCAAATCGACGGCGGTGGTGCAACAGTGTAGGTTCTAATGGGGTGCGGGCGTGCACACACTCCGACGCAGAAAAATAAGGCACTGGGCACCAGTAGTATACCTATGCATTCTAGAATTGTGTCGGGCCGGCACCATGGGACTTGATACACCCCATGGTGGGACTAGCATAGGTAACTACAACAACGGGGGCCGTAAGACACATGTAACTATGCAAGTAGGAGCCGATCAACCGAAATGGATCACTTCACCCTGATTATGGGATGCCTGTTGGGAACTAGTTTATATGGGTACAGAGATTAATATGGGGTACGATAGTACATTCGACTCTAGACAACTTAACCAAGTTTATAGTGCTTTCCCATTTCCAGTTTATACTTATCATGCCCAGTTCTTTATTCATAGACTGAACAGTCCTAGACTTACTCAGGCTTTATGTCTCACTCTACTTTTCTTTCGTCCCCCCCCCCCCAGGTCCACAGGGAGGGAATACCGCAGCTTGACCCGTTTTTCACATCCAGCTTGAAGAGAAAGAATGTATTGCTTGGATCTTTTCGTTTTGGACTATTGCTTTGGACAGCAATTATGGGACTTATGCAGTTTACTTATGTTTTTATGCTTCTTTAAATAATGTAATCAAGACAGTTATGAAGGTGTTATGTTTTTGGAAGTATTGTAAGACAAATTATGGCATGGTTTGTGTAACACGTATTTTAATGAAATAAAAGTTGTTGTTGTTTTCCGCTATTCAAAAATATGTTTTTTTATATTTGTCTTATGTATTTGCGACTTATACTTATAAACCTCCACCAAAATTAGGACATTCCCTTTGAGAGTGATCCTAACAGAGGTGGGGTGTTTCAAGCATACCAATATCCATGTTTATTCGAAGTTTGGGTGGAAAAGGCCACCCATAGCCAATAAATCGACTGATGGACCAACTAGTTAATTGATTGAACCTCTAAGTAAACCCAAGCTATTTTAGTTTATTATTAGGGGTGTTTAGTCTATTGGTTACCTCGTTAGGCAACTATCTGGTTGTTCATGGCCTAGTTCGACTAAAATTTCAAAATGTAATATCATACAATCTCATCCATTTGTTCTCCTATGAGGGGACTTGCATCCTGCACTCCACTCCCGACTCTTTGAATGGAACTTGATGAGATCAATATCATCCATTACATTAAAGTGGCTTTTTATAAATTCAAGTAGACAAGTAAAAATCATAGATAAACGTGCTATAGATCATACTTGGAGCATGCCTACGGACTATTCCAGATCTCAGAGGATTATCATTTTCCCTAACAAACCAACATAGACATTTGGCTTATAGTAAGCCTAAATACCAATTTAGGTTCTACACATGTGTAAGCAATCTGAGGTTATCGCTACTCTAATTATTTATAGTTGATAAAAACATAGTATGGTAATCGAACCCGACTCCCATACATCTCGATCATAGGATCACGACTTTTCGACAATATGCCTAGATAGGCCTTAAAGCATTTGTTATATATGGTAGTAGTTCCTCCGCACAATCGTAGTTGGGTTCCTTACGTACTATTGCAGCTGGTTGATCTAAACTAGTTCTTTTATCAAGTAGTAAAGGCATTTGCATTCGTTCACTTCATTTCACTCCAACTCATGGAAGACATATTATTTCCTAGACCTTCTCTCTCGATTAATGGACATTTCCTTAGATGAATTCTGATATAGGATTCGGCCCCTAGTTTCTAAACATATACTCTCAGGTATTTTTATTGCTTAATATTAAAAGAGAACTGTGGTTATATCCTCACCCATTTCAATTATATGCCATCACGGTCGAATTTTCTCTTTTTTCTTTTTCTCCTCTAGCTCCGGACAATCCTTTGTCACCAACGACATCAATTTCAATGCTTTCAACTGTTATGTCTTCCCGACATAAACATCTCTTAGCGTCATGATAGAATTCCGTTAGATCCATCATGGATTCCTATTAAAGCAATCTTAAATTCATTCTTTCTTGCAACTCCAAACATGGTCGTCATTAAGATTATCGATGAGTACGTCTTATCGACTACAGTAATCATCGATAAATCTTGTAAAATAACTACTCAAGGTGATCTATCCTTTGTTTCGTACTAAAAAGTGTCATTACATTCTTCGATTGCGATCATGAGCCATGTAATTCGAACTATCTCAAGAATATATCAACCAATTTTGGTCCATATCTAACAAACCCATTATCTAGTTGTTTAACTGAAAACGCTACCTAATCCGTTAAGAACAATGAGAACCACTACCTCATTACCTCACTAAAAGCACCCAACGCTTTCATATGTCAGATATATCTCATAAAATGATTAGTCTAGTCCATTTTTCTATCATACATCTCCAACGTCGGAAGCTTGAAATCAGAAGAATTCCTTGTATTTCGTACAATAGAAGTAAGTATTTCTAGCTTACATCCTTCAAGTTATGATTTTGGGGTTTAGCTCTAACAACATAATAATCTCAGCCTTTCAGGTTTCATCATTCAATAGAAACATTTGAGTAAAAGAAATATTACGCCCCTTGTCTTATAGGGGACTCCTACACGTGCTTTGGCTCCAAACGTTATCCATTTACACTATGGTTTGCACCTCTATCTTTATCATTACCTACATTCTCGTTGAGGAATTTTGACACATATTTTCTGGTTGTTGCGTATTGTCATTCTTATTCGTTTCTAGCTCCAACATAATACTTTCTCGGTACTCCACTAACCAAGCCAATGTTACCTCCGAGTGAATTTATCTTGGTACCAAGTTGTTCAATTCTTATGGGGAATTGTTCCAGCTTGCTTTGCTCCAACTCTAAATTTTCTTACATTAGTTATTTGCATTTGGTTTTGAATTCCAATACCCCGATAATCTTTTTTATCCATGCTTTGGTAGAACCCGTCTAGCATATAATGCTACCTAGCCATTATTTCATCCTGCATTTCTTTGATCCCTTTAGCATTCTCCCCATCTTCCTTTTAATAGCATAGCTAGATTCATTTGAATTTAGTGACACCTTTTGGCTGCCTTCATGCTTAGGTTGATTTCTCCTAACTATAGATCTAAAATTAAGCTAGATATCTCTTTTTAATCACATATCCTAAGTTTAGTTCTCAGTTAAGATATCAAAATATTAACCTAAAAAATGGATCAGCTCCCAACTATGAGTTGAAAACATACGTTTAAATAAAAGTAAGAGAAAACAGAAGAGAGAAATGACCATATAAGAATTTTATAGTGGTTCAACGTAATCTTTGACCTACGTCGACTTCAACTTTTCAGTTAGTTGTTAACTCTCCGAATTACATCTAGTTATCTTAGATCTTGAGTTACAATGAAGTTTATGGTGTATGTAGAAGAGAATAAAAATAAAGAAGTTTTGGGAGAGTCCGAGGAGAAGTCCAGAACATATCAGATCCCTTTTTGGTTATAGGATATTTATAGAGAAGTTGGAGGTATGTGGTCATAAGTCTGCTTGCATAAAGTCCAACTAGTGACCCAACACTGTACAAAGAAGCTTTGGGTCCGTTGAATCCAAAGTATAACTTGGTATCGAGTCAAATATCTTGGTACAAACTCGGCATTGTGTTATTTCTTTTATTGCAAGTTTGTCTTTTCTATCTGCTAGTTTTTCTATCTTTTACTTAATTAAGTTGTTCGAAGCTCTTTTTCTTCGGTTTTAAGCCGATTCTAGCAAACTTCCAACGATACCTGATTTATCCTACTTTTTGCAGTGCCTTCTTTTCAATCAATGAAATGGATCATCAAATCCTTGAAAAACATTTTGATTATGAGTTGTAGGCATATTACAAGATTTTTATAGTGTGCGGGAGGTAGAACGAGTTGGTCATAAAAAAATCAATACCAAGTTAAATGGCTCGGTGTCTAGTTTATACTTAGTAAATTTTCCAATAAAATTCTTCAGTACATTTATCGAGTCATGTTGATCATGCTTATAAATTGGTGAGGAGTTCGTCTTCTATTCGATCTTCTAAGTTTGATTGTAATTCATTATGGCTAAAAGACGGATTAATAAGCGGTGAACAAGCATAATCTGAATTAGAAGAAAATGATCATTTTTTGAACTGGAAAGTGATCAAAAGGACAATTAGCCCAGGTTTTTTAACCATAAGGACAGCCCAATAAAATTTTAATTCCAAGGACAAACCTATTAATAATTTAATCAGAAAGACATTACACTGATTTTTTAATTTACCCTAAATCACACGCCCTATTTCTTCTTCGTCATTTCTATCTCGCGCACGATCTCGTACAATTTTTCTCCAATGCGATTTTTTCTGCATGTTTTAATCTTCAAACATCTGTATTGCTCGCAAATTTCATATTGCTAAATCGATCTCGCGCATATTGAGGAACTCGTGCATTTCAGATTGCATTTCAGATCTGGTCATTAAATTTTGCTATCAATTTTGCAATCTGAAATGCAAACGATTTAATTTTTGTTTATTGTTATCTGTTTGCATCAATTTAATTTTTATTTACTGTTATAATCGTTTTTGTAACAACCCGTATTTTTGAATAACATGTTATAACACAAATCAAGGCAGAATTATAAAATCTGAATCAAGGGAAACGGGCTGTGCTATTGCGTTCGTCTCGGAAAAATACGCGAAATAGAGTCCGAGTTTTCGAAAATCGGAGTCCGTATGACTAAGATATGGCCTCGCGAAGTTTCACGAAAAATTCAAATTCAAAACAGATTCAAATTTCAGAAAATCAGAAGTGGCGGGAAAATTCCCGCCAGACCCAGGGGGGTCGACCTGGGGGTCGACTGGGGAGTCGACCTCCCCCCCCCCCCCCAGGTCGACTGGGGAGTCGACCCCAAGGTCAACCTGGGTGTCGACCTGCCTGGTCGGCCCAGGCAACCTGGTGCACCCATTTTGGTTGTCTTGACCTGTTTTGGAGGCTTGTGACGGGATTTGATGGCTTGGATTGAATCTAGGGTTAATCCTATGGCTAATACTATCCTAATCTTCTATAAAAAGACCCCTAAACCTAGCCTAAATCATCATTATTCAATCCTACAACTAAACTATGCCAAAATTGTTCCTCTCATGGCCTCCACTCTCATGCTAAAATTCCTAAGTTTATTTATATGAGAGATTTTGAGTGCATACAAGTGTTTTCAAGCTTGTATGAGTGTTCTTAGCTTGCATTCAAGTCAAGTTGCAACATTTCTATTTCAAAGCAAGGATTTTTATTGATTTGGCTCAAGGGTTTTTCATTTGGAGATTGCATATTTGGGTGATTGCATAAGGGCTTCGTCTCAATCTTTTAATAACTATTTATTTGTGTCTTCATAGCATTGTAAGCCCTTTTCTACTTTCATTTTTGAACTCTAAAGTTAAATGAATGATGCAAGTTTGGGGTTGATCATCATGATATGCAAGTTTGGTTGATCATTATATGCAAGTTTGGTTGATCATTATATGCAAGTTTGGTTGATCATTATATGCAAGTTTGGTTGATCATTATGATATGCAAGTTTGGTTGATCATTATATGCAAGTTTGGTTGATCATTATATGCAAGTTTGGTTGATCATTATGATATGCAAGTTTGGTTGATCATTATGCAAGTTGACACATGTTATCATGTTATGCAAGTTTGGGTTGATCATGTTATCATGTTATGCAAGTTAAACTTGAGTTTGTGAGCTTAAAGCTTCAAGCTTTATGTTAAAGGTTGCATTTTGGCAACATGGAAGTTATCATATCCCTTATGATAACTTGCATGTGAGGCTAAATGCGAACTTCTAGCAACTTCTACATGTCATTTATTACCATGTATCACTTATATGCTAAGTTTGGTTTTATGCATGCTTTTGAAGCCTAATAATGCAATATGCAAGTATATGAACATATGTACATTTCATATGCCACCATGTTAAACTTGTGGCTTCAACACCTTTTTGTCATGATTATGCCAAGTTCCCTATTTTATCCTTTATGCGTTGTTGCGATTATGTAAACGATGGGATTACGTTGGGGTTGGGTAACATTATGACAAGAACATGGTTTTTATAACATGACGTGATATGTAATTATGTTTTGGAAACATAATGGACATGACACTTAGAAAAGATGAGTGTGGCCAACTCGAGGTTGGGTTGAGTTTGTAGCATAAATCTACCCGGACCCGCCCGGCTTAACTAGTGGCTACAAACAAAAGGACCCAATGTGAGAAGTTGGTCATGTTGTGCTCGAACCCGAGGTTATACCGAGTTGTGGTGTAAAGCTACCCGGACCCGCCCGGCTTAACTAGTAACCACAATAGGGTCTAATGTGAGAGGCTAAAGCACATTAAGTTAATGAATGCCTTCTGATTAGGGTTAAGTCATGGTCCACTTAATACTTAACCAATCTGGGCTTGATGGGTTAATCGGGGTTAAGTCATGAACCTTGGGGACACTTAACCAATTTAATCCACGTTTGGATCGGGTTAACCACACTTAACCCGTTAGGAAACCCTAGTGGCGTGGTCCTTTGCAGCAGTAACCCTTTTGATAGTATCATAAGACCCTAGGGACTAGGCTAGGGTGGGGCACGATTACTGGGCTGACATGTAAGCGACCAAAACGACGGCTGAGTAGGTACACCGGTGTGGGTCCAAGCGGACTATGGTCGTGCACATCGTCCGGAGTTGGAAAATCAGGCACGGGTACCAGTAGATCTAGACTGTGCATACTTGATTGGTGTCCGAGGTCTACACCCTAGGACTTGATACACCCTGGGGTGGACCTAGCGCAGTTAGCTACATTGCATGTTTGGGCCGTATGACACCGACACTTGACGAGTTAGGCTTGTAGGGAGCCGATCAACTAGACCGTGTAGTTGGACCTTGATTTAGGTCACCTTATGATATTGGGCCAAGCGTGGGCCAAGGGATCGATTCTTGTTTTACTCGACATGTTGGAATGCTAGTACAACCGTGGTGCAAAATTTAACCTTGATTATGCGATGACATCTTTATCTATCTTGTTAGTTAATCATCATGCCAGTATGTTGTTATCCTTATGTTCATCTCAACTTCTCATGCCAGTTAACCTTACTAGTTCATAGACTGATAGTAGTAGGGCTTACCAGTCTTTTTGACTGACCTGTTTTCTTTCGCCTCTTTTCTTCCGTTCCCCCCCCCCCTCAGGTTCTCAGGGTGGGAACATTGGAGCTTAGCTTGGATCTTTTCAGCTTGCTTACTGGATTTGCTCATGTACGGTTTTGGACATTGAGCTAGCTATGGTTTATCACTTCATTTTGGGGATAGTACTTTATGTATTTCAGTTCTTCAGTTTATGTTTTATCTAGACTCTTGTTCGTTGGAAAATAATGACCAAGTACTTTGTTGTAACTTAACTCTGGTTTTGAAATGTTAGTTTTATCCGCTGCTTTACTACTTTGTTTTGCTTATATGTTCTGTCTTGTGATATCTGCATGCATGTTTACCTTGTTTAAACGCCCCTCCGAAGCTAATGTACTTGCAAGAGTTACCTTGGCGGAGGTGGGGTGTTACATTTGGTATCAGAGCCAGGTTTACATGATTTTAGCAAAAGTGTTTTTAAAACTTACCTTTTGAAAAACTATTTTCAAAACCAATTAAGTATTTTCCAAGAAAAGTCTAGTTATTTTAAAAAGGCTATTCCCCAAAAGCCATAGCACTATCCTTCGTTTCTTCGTTCTAAATCTATCTTTTTCTTTTTCAGTATGGCCGATCTTAACCTTCCCAAGGGAGTGACCATTCCCGGATGGTTCCGGAGGTACTTGGAAGCTAGGGCCAACGATATGGGCCCAGCAAATACCCCCAATATAACTGAGGTTCCTCCTCCTCCTCCCCCTCCTCAGAATCCACAAGCGGATTTCGCTAAAGTTTGCAAGGACTTTAAGGCGATGGGTGGCAAGAATTTCATAGGGACGGAGACCTTTGTGGAGGCACGAAATTGGTTGAAAGAAACCAAAGATCTTTTCGCTATCTTTGATGTGGAAGACCATAGAAAGGTTTTATTGGCAGCATGGCTATTAATAGAAGAAGCTGCTTATTGGTGGGAGGTCACCAATGCTACAAGGCCTATAGAGACTTGGGCCGACTTTAGGACAAGATTTGGGCTTAAGTTTCTGTCATCAGCTGAGGCGAATCTACAATTGGAGAAGTTTATATCTTTGAAGCAAGGGGACATGACAGTAAGGGAGTATGTGAATGTGTTTAACAAGCTCGCCCGATTCGGTTTGGACATGGTTAATACTCCCCAGAAGAAGGCTTTACGCTTTGCACGAGGGTTGAATGAGCCATTACAAGGTTTAGCCCTATCTCATATACCTATGGGGGCCACTTTTGAGGGACTAGTAGACATGGCATTGCTTCAAGGAGACGATAAGAATGGCAAGAAGGAAGACAAGACTAATGAGGCTCAAGCCAAGAAGACAGACTCCAAGTGGGGAGGAAATCAGAGCAATCAGAACAACAAAAACAATAAGAACAACAAGGGCAACAAGGCCAAGGCAAAGGACCCAAGAAAATGCAATTACTGTGGGATTGTTGGGCACATAGCTAAAGACTGTAGGAAGAAGAAGAGGAAGTTAGGCGGATGCTTTCATTGTGGAGAGGCCGGACACTTTAGCAAGGATTGCCCCAAGAAGCAAGGGCAGAATCAGCGTGCAGGACCTTCTGGAGGGCAAGTGCATGCTCTCACTGCTGCTCCAGTTCAGGACCGAGGTAGTATTTCTGTAGAAAGTCTTGTTTATATTTCTGATTATCCTGTTCGCACCTTATTTGATTCTGGCGCATCGCATAGTTTTATTTCTTCTGACATTGTTGAAAGTTTGCACCTAAGTACTAGCCTAGTTGAGGATCCCGTTTGTGTTTCAAATCCAATTAGGGGTTCCGCCCATTTATCTATGGTTTGTGTGGATTTGAAAATTTCTATCTTGGCCGTAGAATTCACGTGTAATGCTTATGTTCTCGGATTCACGGGATATGGGTTGATCTTGGGAATGGATTGGTTGTCTAGTTATGGAGCCATCCTCGATTGTGAGCATAGGGTGGTGAGGCTCATGACTCGCCTCGGTAATACCCTAGAAATTTCTTGTAACCCTAGAGGTCCCGTCATGTTATGTTATCTTGAATCTCTCGACTCGTCCATTGATGATCTGCAATCTGTAAGGGTGGTCCGAGACTATCCTGATGTCTTTGAAGAAGTTAAGGGGTTACCCCCTAAACGAGAGATAGATTTTCGCATTTATCTAGTTGATAATGCCAAGCCAGTATCATTGCCCGTTAGGCACATGGCCCCTAGTGAAAGAAGGGGGATCAGTAAGCAAATCAAGGAGTTGCTTGAGAAGAATTTTATTAGGCGAAGCATTTCTGAATGGGTTGCTCCGGTGGTATTCGCTACTAAGGCGGATGGCTTGCTTCGCCTATGTGTTGATTATCGAGAGTTGAACAAGCTGACAAAGAAGAATAGACACCCGTTACCGAGAATTGATGATCTATTTGACCAGCTTGTAGGTGCTTCTGTTTTCTCTCAGCTCGATCTAGCCACCAGATTCCATCAGCTTAGAGTAGCTGAGGGTAGCATTGATAAAACTGCGTTTAGGACTCCAGATGGATTCTTTGAATGGCTTGTCATGCCATTCGGACTGACTAATGCACCCGCCTACTTCGTAGACTTGATGAGTAGGGTGTTCAGGGAGTTCCTTAACAAGTTCGTGGTTGTCTTTGTGGATGACATCTTAGTATTTTCTAAGAGTGAACAAGAGCATGCCCTACATCTTAGCGAAGTGTTGGAGACTCTTCGAGCGCATAGCCTTAAGGCTAAATTCTCTAAATGTCACTTCTGGAGGAAGGAAGTGCGGTTCTTAGGGCACGTGGTCTCCAAGGAAGGGATAGCTGTGGATCCCGCGAAGGTAGTATCCATTCAAGATTGGAAGGTTCCGAAGAATGCTACCGAGGTGAGGAGTTTCTTGGGGTTGGCTGGCTATTATAGGAAGTTTATCAAGGACTTCGCGAAGATATCAGCCCCATTAACTCGCTTGACAAAGAAGAATCTAGTCTTCGCATGGGATGTAGATTGTGATGACGCGTTCCGACGGTTAAAGAGAGCTTTAACCACAGCTCCAGTCTTAGTATTGCCAGATGGGAGTAAGCCATTTGTTGTCTATACCGATGCTTGTGGGACAGGACTGGGCGCAGTCTTAATGCAAGAGGGAAGGGTAATAGCCTACGGTGGAAGGCAGCTGAGGGTGCATGAGAAAAATTATCCGACCCATGATTTAGAGTTGGCCGCTATTGTTTTTGCGCTTAAGATTTGGCGCCATTACCTTCTGGGAGAGAGGTTCGAATTGTTCACTGACCACAAATCATTGAAGTACTTATTTTCTCAGAAGGATTTGAACTTGAGACAACAAAGGTGGATGGAGTTCTTAGCATCCTATGATTTCGAGATAGCGTATACCCCTGGCAAGGGTAACGTGATGGCGGACTCCTTGAGTAGAAAAAGGTTGTCCTTGAGTCCATTGTTCGTGGAACAACGAAGCTTGGAGTTTATCTCGATGTTTGATTTCAGACCTTCCGTTGACTATATACCCGGTTTGATGGCATCCTTGGAGGTCAGGCCTACTCTTTTGGGACGGATTGGTGAGGCACAACGGGACGACCCACAGTTGGTTGAGTTGGTAGAGAGGCTCATAAGGGGGGAGTCGTCCAGCCATTTGAGTAGGTACACCCTAGACGATAGGGGGTACTTGCGTAGAGATGGTAGACTTTGTGTACCGCAAAATGAGGAGTTGAGGAAGGCTATTCTTGATGATGTACACCGTTCTAGGATGACCATTCATCCCGGTGGGGACAAGATGTACCAAGACATGAAGCGAGTTTTCTTTTGGGCCAGTATGAAGAAAGATGTGGCCGAGTATGTCGCTAGATGCTTGGTGTGCCAACGAGTGAAAGCGGAGCAAAAGAAACCCGGCGGATTGCTTCACCCATTGGAAGTTCCGCAATGGAAGTGGGATAGCGTCTCGATGGATTTTATTGATGGGTTACCGAGATCGAGGAAGGGTAATACGGGAATTTGGGTTGTGGTAGACAGACTTACTAAAAGCGCCCATTTCATACCCGGGAAGAGCAAGAGGACTGCTCCATGGCTAGCTTCAGTTTATCTTCGAGAGATAGTTCGATTGCATGGGGTGCCTTCTAGCATAGTGAGTGATCGAGATCCTATCTTCACTAGCGAGTTTTGGAAAAGTTTGCAAGAAGCAGTAGGGACTCAGTTGTGTTTGAGCACCGCATATCATCCTCAGACGAACGGCCAGACCGAGAGGGTGAATCGTGTTCTAGAAGACCTTTTGAGGCTTTGTATCTTGGATTTTGGAGGTACATGGGAAGAGCATCTTCCATTGGTGGAATTCGCATATAATAACAGCTTTCAGTCTAGTATTGGTATGGCTCCTTTCGAAGCTCTTTATGGAAGGCCTTGCCGATCACCTACATGTTGGTGGGAATCTACGGATAAGATCTTGCTTGGGCCTGATATGGTTAGAGAGACTTCGGAGAAGATTGATTTGATTCGAAGAAGGATGAAAGCAGCACAAGATAGGCAGAAATCTTACGCGGATAAGAGGAGAACGGATCTGGAGTTTGATGTTGGGGACATGGTCTTTGTCAAAGTATCCCCATTACGGAATGTTGTCCGCTTTGGGTCTGTTGGGAAGTTAGCTCCAAGGTTTGTAGGACCATTTCTCATTAAGGAAAGGATTGGACGGATGGCATATAGAGTGGATCTACCCGAGAGACTTAGTGGAGTACATGATGTATTCCATGTGTCACATTTGAGGAAGTGCCTTCATGAGACCGCAGAGGTGGTAGAGCCGAGCTTGCTTAGAGAAGTGGAGGTAGAGCGTGATGCGACTATTCGACGAGCTCCTACCCGCATCCTTGGGTCAGAGATCAAGAAGTTAAGGAATAGAGAGGTCAAGTTAGTGAAAGTTCAGTGGGGTGAAGCCGAGGAAGACGCAACTTGGGAAACCGAGGAGAAGATGCGTGGGCTTTATCCATTCCTTTTTTAGGGTACATTCTCGACCTCTTAATTAGCATATCTTTCTTTTGCTTATCTTATTTATCTTGTTATGTCGTTAATCATGTCATGAGAACCTTAGGTAGAAACCCTTTGGATGAAACATGTATTTGAAACATGTTATGCTTGATGGTTGCAAGTGTTTGCACGTGGATACTCGTGGATGCATGATACACATTAGGCACTAAGATCGGCTCACACACTTTCATGTTGCATATGCATGAGTGCTTATACTTATTCATGGATGAAACTTGTTATGCTATCACGTGGATGTTGCATATGGATGAATGTTATGTGCACTCATGTAGAGATTATAAATTATGTTAGGAATTTGCATACATATGGACTCATTTCACTAACATGTTTTGCATTAAGGAGGTTTACTGTATCAGTAACCGCCTGATTTTCGCATTAGATAAGTACATATACACACACCTTTGCATATGATCATACAGCATTTAGAATCCTTTAAGGACAATGACTGCATGTGGATGATGTTTTGAGTAGATGGATGATGGATGGTAGGATACGTTCTTCCTAACTTGGAGATTTCGGGGACGAAATCTTTTAAGGAGGGGAGAATGTAACAACCCGTATTTTTGAATAACATGTTATAACACAAATCAAGCCAGAATTAAACTGTAAAATCTGAATCAAGGGAAACGGGCTGTTCCATTGCGTTCGTCTCGGAAAAATACGCGAAATAGAGTCCGAGTTTTCGAAAATCGGAGTCCGTATGACCAAGATATGGCCTCGCGAAGTTTCACGAAAAATTCAAATTCAAAACAGATTCAAATTTCAGAAAACCAGAAGTGGCGGGAAAATTCCCGCCAGACCTTGGGGGGTCGACTGGGGAGTCGACCTCCCCCCCCCCCCCCAGGTCGACTGGGGAGTCGACCCCAGGGTCGACCTGGGTGTCGACCTGCCTGGTCGGCCCAGGCAACCTGGTGCACCCATTTTGGTTGTCTTGACCTGTTTTGGAGGCTTGTGACGGGATTTGATGGCTTGGATTGAATCTAGGGTTAATCCTATGGCTAATACTATCCTAATCTTCTATAAAAAGACCCCTAAACCTAGCCTAAATCATCATTATTCAATCCTACAACTAAACTATGCCAAAATTGTTCCTCTCATGGCCTCCACTCTCATGCTAAAATTCCTAAGTTTATTTATATGAGAGATTTTGAGTGCATACAAGTGTTTTCAAGCTTGTATGAGTGTTCTTAGCTTGCATTCAAGTCAAGTTGCAACATTTCTATTTCAAAGCAAGGATTTTTATTGATTTGGCTCAAGGGTTTTTCATTTGGAGCTTGCATATTTGGGTGATTGCATAAGGGCTTCGTCTCAATCTTTTAATAACTATTTATTTGTGTCTTCATAGCATTGTAAGCCCTTTTCTACTTTCATTTTTGAAATCTAAAGTTAAATGAATGATGCAAGTTTGGGGTTGATCATCATGATATGCAAGTTTGGTTGATCATTATATGCAAGTTTGGTTGATCATTATATGCAAGTTTGGTTGATCATTATGATTTGCAAGTTTGGTTGATCATTATATGCAAGTTTGGTTGATCATTATATGCAAGTTTGGTTGATCATTATGATATGCAAGTTTGGTTGATCATTATGCAAGTTGACACATGTTATCATGTTATGCAAGTTTGGGTTGATCATGTTATCATGTTATGCAAGTTAAACTTGAGTTTGTGAGCTTAAAGCTTCAAGCTTTATGTTAAAGGTTGCATTTTGGCAACATGGAAGTTATCATATCCCTTATGATAACTTGCATGTGAGGCTAAATGCGAACTTCTAGCAACTTTTACATGTCATTTATTACCATGTATCACTTATATGCTAAGTTTGGTTTTATGCATGCTTTTGAAGCCTAATAATGCAATATGCAAGTATATGAACATATGTACATTTCATATGCCACCATGTTAAACTTGTGGCTTCAACACCTTTTTGTCATGATTATGCCAAGTTCCCTATTTTATCCTTTATGCGTTGTTGCGATTATGTAAACGATGGGATTACGTTGGGGTTGGGTAACATTATGACAAGAACATGGTTTTTATAACATGACGTGATATGTAATTATGTTTTGGAAACATAATGGACATGACACTTAGAAAAGATGAGTGTGGCCAACTCGAGGTTGGGTTGAGTTTGTAGCATAAATCTACCCGGACCCGCCCGGCTTAACTAGTGGCTACAAACAAAAGGACCCAATGTGAGAAGTTGGTCATGTTGTGCTCGAACCTGAGGTTAGACCAAGTTGTGGTGTAAAGCTACCCGGACCTGCCCGGCTTAACTAGTAACCACAACAGGGTCTAATGTGAGAGGTTAAAGCACATTAAGTTAATGAATGCCTCCTGATTAGGGTTAAGTCATGGTCCACTTAATACTTAACCAATCTGGGCTTGATGGGTTAATCGGGGTTAAGTCATGAACCTGGGGGACACTTAACCAATTTAATCCACGTTTGGATCGGGTTAACCACACTTAACCCGTTAGGAAACCCTAGTGGCGTGGTCCTTTGCAGCAGTAACCCTCTTGATAGTATCATAAGACCCTAGGGACTAGGCTAGGGTGGGGCACGATTACTGGGCTGACATGTAAGCGACCAAAACGACGTCTGAGTAGGTACGCCGGTGTGGGTCCAGGCGGACTATGGTCGTGCACATCGTCCGGAGTTGGAAAATCAGGCACGGGTACCAGTAGATCTAGACTGTGCATACTTGATTGGTGTCCGAGGTCTACACCCTAGGACTTGATACACCCTGGGGTGGACCTAGCGCAGTTAGCTACATTGCATGTTTGGGCCGTATGACACCGACACTTGACGAGTTAGGCTTGTACGGAGCCGATCAACTAGACCGTGTAGTTGGACCTTGATTTAGGTCACCTCATGATATTGGGCCAAGCGTGGGCCAAGGGATCGATTCTTGTTTTACTCGACATGTTGGAATGCTAGTACAACCGTGGTGCAAAACTTAACCTTGATTATGCGATGACATCTTTATCTATCTTGTTACTTAATCATCATGCTAGTATGTTGTTATCCTTATGTTCATCTCAGCTTCTCATGCCAGTTAAATTTACTAGTTCATAGACTGATAGTAGTAGGGCTTACCAGTCTTTTTGACTGACCTGTTTTCTTTTGCCTCTTTTCTTCCGTTCCCCCCCCCCCCTCAGGTTCTCAGGGTGGGAACATTGGAGCTTAGCTTGGATCTTTTCAGCTTGCTTACTGGATTTGCTCATGTACGGTTTTGGACATTGAGCTAGCTATGGTTTATCACTTCATTTTGGGGATAGTACTTTATGTATTTCAGTTCTTCGGTTTATGTTTTATCTAGACTCTTGTTCGTTGGAAAATAATGATCAAGTACTTTGTTGTAACTTAACTCTGGTTTTGAAATGTTAGTTTTATCCGCTGCTTTACTACTTTGTTTTACTTATATGTTCTGTCTTGTGATATCTGCATGCATGTTTACCTTGTTTAAACGCCCCTCCGAAGCCAATGTACTTGCAAGAGTTACCTTGGCGGAGGTGGGGTGTTACAGTTTTAATTTAGTGTTATAATCATTTTAATGTTCGACTATACAGCAGTTTTTAGGCATCAGTTTTGTATTTTTTTGTATCAGTTTTACAGTTTTAAATGTGTTAAGCAGTTTTTAGGTAGCAGTTTTATATTTTTTAGGTATTAGTTTTACAGTTTTAAATGTGTTATAAAGGTAGCAGTTTTTAGGTAGCGGTTTTATATTTTTTTAAGGTATCAGTTTTACAGTTTTAAATGTGTTAAAAAGGCAGCAGTTTTTAGGTAGCAGTTTTATATTTTTTTAGGTATCAGTTTTAAATGTGTTATGTTTTAGTTTTTCTTGTTTTTTTAGCATTGTAGCAGTTTTTCAATATGATTTTTATTTAATTAGGTATCATTTTAATTCCTGTAGGTATCAAGTACAGTGTTATGTTGCTATCAGTTTTGTTTTATTTGTTTTGCTAGTTGAATTTACAAAATTATGTTGGTATCAATTTTGATTGTTTGTGAAATACTTGCAGATACTGCATGCTGCTGGAATTTACTTGAATTCAAGACTGGATCGTGTAGAAAACAATGTTTTTTATGTCATTTTAATGTGTAAACAGTTCTACATTTTTTTTGTGTATCAGTTTTGACTGAATTGATGTATACAATTTTAATGTTGCTCATATATATGTTGATGGATAAAATATTCATAATATTGTTGTTTTGCATGACAAAATTATTGAAGTGGTATCAATTTTAATGCAGTAGTGATACTGTGACATTCATGCATGACTGAATTTTCAATAAAAGATACCCAAATACTGTAAAACTGATACACAAACTGCAGATAACAAAAAATAGAATATTGATATCTACAAAGGCATAAAACTGATACCAAAACACTGTGAAGAAATAAAATAAGTTCGACTGAGTTACAAAGTTGATGCAACAATACAACTACCAAATTAACACTACAACAAAATCACATGAAACAAACACATAACACAGTTAAAACAGGAAAACTGATACCTTAAAAAATAGCAAAATGATACCTAAAAACTGCTATAATGTTAAAAAAAAAATTACCGTTTTTTGCTGTTTCGTATGATTTTTGGGTGTCGTTCGGTTGACTGAAATGATGAGGAATTTGAATTGGTTGCTACTCAAGATGATTTCGTGTTTTTGTTACTTTTGGTTTTTGAATCGATTGTCTGAAATTGAGCGAGATTGATAAACGACGTATAATTATGTGAGATTGATAAATTGTTGTTTCGCATGATAATTGAGGAACTCGAAAATTCCGAAGATGACGATGAAATTGCTACAGAGGTGGCCGACGTGATGGAAGATTTTATATATATGGTAATTTTTATTCTAATCCACGATATTAGTAAGTTAATCCACCCTATTTTATAGGATCGTTGACTTTTACTAAAATTCAAATTTTAATCAGTGTATCCAAAAAAAAAAAAAATCCTTCTTATTTTTTCTTATTCTGTGTGTTTTCCGTCGTTTTCTGTTTCTAGAATTCTAGCATCTAAATCCAAGCTTAAGCGGAGTAATTCAACGTAATAACAGTAAGTAGTTTGTTTATTTTTTTTTATTTTTTTGAAGTTGATTAATTGTATACAAAATTGTTTTTTTTTTTAATATCACCATTATCACATATAATTGTAGTTAGTTATTTTTTGAAATTTTGAAAAATTAATAGAAACATGTCTGAGAAGAGAAGCCATTTACATCTTGATGAGGAAGACGGTTGTTACAGTAATAAGAAAATTGCAGGAAATCTCGGATCATTGCTTCTTACATTTCCACTATTCTACAAATAATTTTATAGCAGAAATAGTGTTTTTCTCCTGAGTTACGGGGACGTGCATTGACCATTTGGAAGGAGCATCAGACAATTGCAAAGCACCACTAGTGAAAATGTGAAGACATGAAGTAAATTATATGGTATAATTGTATGTTTGTAATGTAGATTATATGATATGTATGATATAAAAAGGTAATTTTAATTTTTATCCACGCTCTAATAGCATTAACTTTTGCACTTATGTGTAATATGTTGCAGTGTAATACAAAGAGTAAGTCCTAAGAAAAAATAGAAAAGAGTTCCACCATCCGCCATGTACATTGAAAAAATGAACATGAACTGTATAGTTTGTAATGCTTCATGTCAACCTATTTGACAAATGCTTCTTTTGCAAAAATCTTCCAAATATTAAGCTATTTGAAAACATTTGATGCGAACTCCTGTATTGGAGTATTCATCTTAGGTTTATTTTCATAATCATCTACTACCATATCATGTCTGATCATGTTCAACAATAATTAGTGAACTAATTGTATCCAATTGATTGCTCCTTTGTTGAACTCCAGTGTTATCAACTCTATTTTTAACACATATTTATTTGTTGCTACTTTATCAATTCAGCATAAATAATTGTAAAATAATGCAGAATTGTGAAAGAAGAAGCACAAAATCTATTGTTTGTTGTATAATAAGGTGAAATATTTAAGTTAATCCACTCGTGGATTAACTTACAAAATAGTCATGGATTAACTTATTAAGGTAAAATGATGGATTAACTTATTAAAACAGTGGATTATAATAAAAATTACCTATGTATATTGTCCTTCTAAATAAAAAGTGAAACGGAGTTGTCCTTCTGATTAAAAAATGAAGTGGTCGTTCTTATGGTTAAATTTTTAATGCTAATTGTCCTTATAAATTAATTACCTTTTTTGAATAACATGCATTTGCAAACCATCCAATAATTACGTTCGTAAAATCATATGATATCTTTAGGATTTTCTCTTATTTGGCTCGGATGTTACCGATCAAAAGTGATTTTTTTACCGAAGAACATTGAGGATTATTGTGTCAAAATCATTAATGGCGTAATAGTTAATAAAATAGACACTGCTACGTTCATCTTGGTTAGGAGCAATGTCAAATCACCAATAGTTATCGAAGAGTCACACTAAAATTAGAAATTGAAGCTCATCCCATGCTGGCCTTCGTTCACTGTAACATATAATGTACTTTACTTCCTCAAAACCTTCAGTGCGTTCAAGTAATCGACAAACATCCTCTCCGACAGACGAGACTTAACAGAAAATAAAAAAGAAATAAAAGATGATGAAACAAACATCTTGACAGAAAAAGCGAAGACAAAGAGACTAATATATTCTCAAAATACACATGCATGCTGCTGGATAATAAATGTTAATTAAACGGCTAATTAATTACAAACCTGTCAAAGTCGACAAAAGAACAGCCACACTTCCAATACCAGCTTCCGTTTTGCAGATTAGTCAATGGTGTGGCCATCTCACATTTGCATATCAAATAATTAAAATACCTCCATTATCATACATATACATACACATATATGCATGCATCTTGTCTTCATCCTTGTTATTCCACTTGCCCCATATCAGAGATGTAATGTAATGTATTTTACTCCAGATTTGGAATCATACAGCTCTACCATTTGTCACTTGTGCATGCCCTACTCAATCATCCAAAGTTGATTTAAGTTAAAAGTGATTAAGGGAGTTTGAATTCGAAAAGGATATGGATATATATTACAAGGAGCCTTTCAGGAAAAAAAAAAAAAAATCAGCTCCTTCGTAAATAAGTGGACTTCAACTATTTCCTTGAGGTTATTCAACAGCAAAAATATATTTTCATGCTCTAAATCCTTAATGGGTTTTCAATTGTATTCTAGTGTGGTTGACGTTGGAACCGAGATAGAATCAGGGAAACTCCGGTGGAAAGTTTGAACCACAATCATTTAACTCTACATAATCATTTATCATAACATAAAGCTTACCTAGTTATAGAGTCGTGCTATATGCATTTCAACAAGGACTTCAATTTACCCGCTCTTCATTTTACCCAATCTAGCTTTGATTGGAAGCTCCATCATTTTTAAGGGTGTAAATCGGTCGGACCGGACAGAACGGAGGTATGTCTAGATTCTATCCTAAAAAAATCGAACCAAACACGGATCGAACCAAATTTTTTCTCGAACAAATTTCGTTGTCCTAATTCGTGTCCTAAATAAAATCGATTAGACACGGACATATGTTTTACGGACACGGACACAATTGGACTCGGTGTATCAATGTTTTGCATGTTGAGACTCGAAACTAGCGCTCACAGCACAAGACATACAAACTATACCATTCAACCAATGCTTCTTCAAAATGTTTGTATATCCGCATTTATTACAATGTCCAAAAGTTTGAGGTTCCATACCACCTTTTTCCTTCTCCTCCTCGGTCCAACGCCTTTGGTAGCCGCCTAGACCATCTATGTTCAGGATCGGGCCTGCCAACCAAGTAGTGTCAATAAGAACAACAAAATTTTAAAGTAGGTTAATTCTCTAAACTATTTCATAATCAAATCTAGTTTAGAAAGTTAATACCAAACAAGACTGGTTTCGACACGATCAACAATCTGATCATTAAGTTTATAAATGCCATGGAATACTGCAACTGCAAGTAAGGCTACTTTTTTCTATTTTGTTACAAAGGCCTAATCAAGAGTTTCATCAATTTGTAAAAAAAAAAGGCGCAACTCATTATTTGTGCCCAAGTTATGAGATTCTAGGCACAACTCAGGTACCGTTTGATTTTTAAACTGCCTAGTTAATATACGCGTCCGCGTCGGACGCTTCCTGTAATGACCCGAATTTCCATACACTTTGAGTTGACTAATAACGTCACACGTCCAACCCAAATTGTACAGAAATACGAATTATTAATAGAAAGAAGTTAGAGAATGAGAAATAGGAAGAAAGAAATATTAGAATAGAAGAAAACGAAGGACACAAATCTCACAGCGGAACGAATAAAATATATTAAATAACATAACTTTTGAAATACAAATCAGTAACTATATATACATACCATCATTAGAGCACAACAGCTATATCTGAAACAGTTATAAACACCTGTTTCCAAATACAACACAATACACAGCGGAAAATATAATAGTCTATAGCTAACTGACGAAGCCCCCTGCTTCAAGCTCCTCCAAGTGAATCTGAAAAATCCCGACTACTTGACTGCCCGTACAAATTTGGGCACCCAAGAGTTTAGGGAAAACAAACAAAATAAACTCTGGGTCAGTCATGGGACTGGTGTGAGTAAACTCCAACCATTTGTTTAACTTTAAAATCCTTCCGAAAGAAATGATAATCGTAAGACCGATCCACACATAAACACGGATGGTTTTTACCTTACGATAACCAAAAATATTTTTGATATCAAATCCAGTGATATTATAATATTGTCTAAATCAAATAAATATCAACCTAGCGGAACTCTTGCATCTCTCGCTCCATATATAATATAAAATCAAAAATCGCATGGCGCTTATTGGAGATTGGATTTCCAACAAAACAAGGTATGGAACCACCTTCCGATAGTGTATCTCTAGAGGGGAATATACTGGGGTTCAATAAGAACATCTTGCAACCCGGCCGACACATGACCGACTACTCATTTCGCTTGAGTGTATTGAATGTATATCACCAACGATTGTGATCAGCAACCGTTTCCCGAAAGGGACATCATCGATAGATTAAAGAAGCAATTGGAATTTCTCTAGATAGGTGATTATACATCCTAATGGGAGCGACCCACATAACCATGATGTCTGCCCGATTTTTGTCAATTCCCGGTTGTGAGGCTTGAGGTTTGAATTATCTTCCAGAACATCTGGCCACCATTCACTTTGAATGCCACATCGTTAGATCCATTGGAAATCGCTAATTTGATTCCCATAAAAATACTCAGAATTTTAAGCTAAAGAGGTTTCCCTTCTTTGCCACCAACTTCGTACGTTTGAAGGAATCAACGTACGTAATCCCTTTGAAAATACTCTGTCAGACACTCGTCCATACAAGTTGTCCTGGGTCTGGACAAGCCGAAGGCACCGTTCTATTAATCCATCTTGAGAAATTTCTACCTAGGGTTAACAGAACAGCCCTTGCATTTTACTCCTCTTCAATTATCTTCAGCATAAGTTGATTCATAATACTTATACCAATACGGAGTGGTTTTCAGATATTAAATCTGATCCCGGTCTCTCCACAAAGATAACGGAGGTATAAAATGAATCAAAACTTTGATAGTCGGTGATTTAACTATCAAAGAAACATTCATACAATCAACGGTCCTATTTCCAATTGGAAATTCTACCGATCAAACATCAAACAACATTGGGCCCTTTTTAACTAATTTCTTATTAAATTATTATTTCCAATTCCTGTTTCCCTATCTTTCGTATCCTTTCAAAGCTCTATTTTCTCACTCGATTCTTGGAAAAACATTTCCAATATCTAATTTCTTTATTCGGGAAAATATCTCTTATTCCAGTAAGAAAACAATTATATATATTCATGAATCCTTATTCTCAATATTCAGAAAATATACCTTATTAATATCGAACATATTTCCATATTCCATTTCTTAATTCCTCGTCGACCAATCCATTACGCGTAGAAAATATTTCTCATTTTATTTGGGAAAAACATTTCAAAATCCTTTAATATTAATGCGCTGTTATAAAACATCATTATTATAACTTAAACTATAAATTATTTATTAACTAACCATATTGCTAACCAATCTTCACTATCGAACCTTAACCATTTCTCCTTCAGTCATGAAGTCAATCAAGTTGGGGTATAATTACCTCTCAGACCTTAACTGAACAACATTCTCAATTTTGAAACAGTCAAAGCTCACAACTTCAAACAAAACATCGCTTACGCGACTCTCGGATTCAATCTAAGAATCCACTTCCTTTATGGAAAAACATTGATTATAATGGTAGCGTTGTAATCGCTGCTCCAAATATTTGATTTATAAGACATTTATCATAACGGCAGCGTTAAAAATCGCAGTTTAGATTTACAAAACATTGATTATAACGACAACGCTAAAGTCATTGTTTTGATTTACAAAACATTTATTATAACAACAGCGCTAAAATCGCTGTTTAGATTTATATAACATTTATGATAACAGTAGCATTATAATCGCAGTTTAGATTTATAACAGTAGCGTTATAATCGTTGTTTCAAAATAATGAGTACATAAAAATATAACTTGTACTTATTAATTCAATTAATAAGTAAATAAATAATTAGATTTGATTCAAACGGAAAGTAAAAATAATTACTTCCCTAAATTCGTTATAACCGAATTCTAATAAATAACTCTCTCTCGAATAATCTATATTCGATTATATTCCAAACTTCAGAATTTATCTACCATTTCAAGTTAATTCAAATTTACCTTACGACAGTACACATTTGCACAACATTTGCTTCCAAATCGTTATTCATTTTCAAAAATGAATATCATTCCTTAATAAGAAATCTGAACTCGTTTTATCGATCCACTCGATTTTCGTTTGTAAATATCATTACAAGTTAAATTCTTGTTTATCGAGTCACTTTATAAATTTACTTCACATTTCACTTCATCTATTTTTGAAACCTCTATCCTTTTATATTCTAATTTATAAGATTTCTCTTATAAAATTTCATTTGTTAATTTTATTTCGATTTAAAAATCTCGAGAGGATTTCCCACTTCTAAGGCTCTTTAATAGCCAACAAGTTTATTATTAAAAATATTATTTCCTTATATAACTGAAATTCCACTAATTCTTCTCTCGATTTATCACTAATCCATTTATACTTTTGAATCCATAAGAATTCACTATTTCGTTTTTATTCAAATTCCCATTTTGAAAACATATTTCCAAAACTCAAATATTCCTTAAAAATATACCCATTTGCAAAATACTTTATCATTCTTCACTTTAAACATGAATAGTGTTTCCTTATAAAATCAAATCGGTTGATAATATCTCAAATCTGAATTCTCTAATTTCTCTTTATATTTCCTTTATTTATTTATAATTATCCATACAAAAAATCTCTTTTTCCTTCAAGCATTTTAAATTTGGTTAAAAAAATTCTTTATAACTGCTAACTCCAAATCCAGTTACAATTATCAACTTCAAACCTGATTTCCACTTTTCTATAATTTCAACTTGAATTTTTATTCCAATTTACCCCAAGATAAATACTTCCTTGGATTTATAACATCGTTTATAATCACTTCTTGTATTATCTATTTAAACCATATTTTATGTCGAGTATATTTGGAATTTAATTTCTATTTTGGAAATTAAATTCTTTTTATTACATTCTAGATTTCTTTTTTTTTGTATTCGAAAATGTTTTACAGTTTTTAAATCCCAAATTCTCGGGGTAGGGTAATTCAACACAATATAATCAATCACCGATTATATATCACATCGTATATTAAAATCAAATGAAAAACAGTAATATAAATATTGAGGGATCCAGTTGGATCCCTCCAACCTGTTTCCCTGCATCCACAGATGTTAATCAACATCAATTATTTCATATCAATATGAAATATCCTAACTAATAATCGATCAACAATATAATCATATCAACCATTTCAACCAATTTTATCAATTATTCAACCATTCAACCATTGCATAGTATAAATAAATTTAAAACTCGTTTGTAAAAAAAATAAACGAGGTAGAGTTTGTGAGTTTACTCACCTCATTTGCAGTTGACGATTCTGCTTTTATTTCATTTAAACTCAAATAATCGTTTGATTTTATTATGAAATTCTAGTAGCTCCATTTTCAATGAAATTAATTTCATAACATAGATCCCCTCGTTGTGATTCCAACATGACCGGTCGCGTTCAATTTTGTCAACGAATGGAATAGATTTTAGTGTTACAAGTATAGTTATAATTAAAATACTATTAGAGGTTAATTAACAATTTTACTTAACCTTAGTTAATTTTCTTACCCTTAATCAGTGTATTAGATTCTTCTCCCCGATGGTAACGCTCCAGTACAGTATCATAGAGAAAAACAACCCTGCCTCCTTCAGGTTCTTCTCTCACAGACCATTAATCTCAACTCCGACTTCGCCATCATTTCCACCATCTCGAGCTTCATCTACTGGCCCCAAATTCTTCAAACTCGCATTCACCTGCCCCATCGATCTTCAATACCCACACATGGACTCTACAGTAGTCGATCCAAACATCCCCAGTACGAAAATTCACCCAAACTTTTAACCAATGCCAAATATATGCCACCTGACCAATTTTAATTTCCCCCTACGCCCTGTAAATCAGCTACAACGCAATGACCCATCCCCTGCTGCCGTTAATCACCCAAGTCCAACGATCACTGAAGACATCGTTTAACACCTAGAACTCTACCGACCCCATCAATACTTCAGATAAACCCGACTTCCATCTCTCCTCCCGGCGCCCATCAGTGATCACCGGAGTAAGGATTTTCGCCACCAGTCGACGGCTACGAGCCTCCTCCATCTTTTCCCCTCAGACTCCACCCACCAATTCCGATCGCGCCTTCCAGGCGAACAGTGCCATAGTAGTGACCTGCGTCACTTTTAAAAATTGAAAATACCCAGATCCAGTTTCGCTATTTATACGTGTATATTATATATATATATATATATATATATATATATATATATATATATTTTCGACCGTAAAATGAACTATGCGGCTTGAATTTCATTGTTGCCGAAAAATGAAGTGGATGGCTTGATTTAATAGAAATAGAAGAGAACGGCGTGGGTATTTAAGTTTCGAGAAGAAAAAAGAAAAGGAGTGAAGCTTTATATACAGTATTTTCCTTGGCACCAACGGAAATAAAAATCTTGGTACCCACGTAAAGAAACAAAAACTTTGCACCCACGAAAATCGTACCTTAGCAGTGAAGAAATGAATACAGATAGGCTAGGTAAGTCTGTAGCTGGATTCAATACAGCATGTTCATACGTAGACTGCATATGCAATTTCATCTTTTCGATGTAGGCATCCGTACTTTATGGGTTGGCAAGAAAAAATCAAATTTCAGTCTGCATTCATTAAATTATAAGCCTGTATGATCTACTGTTATGTCGGCAGCCTCAATTGCCCAATTACATGATGCTGTTAGATTTTTATTTTGATTTGAAATGCCAATGGTCTTGATTTTAACATCGGTTGTAGTGGAAACGAATTATAATGAAATTTCAGTGTAACCTAATACTTAATGATTACTCTCATATTGCTAATTATAATTTAACGATATAATTTAGGTTACAATATTACTCCTAGTCCTACTTTAATAACCACTCCATCCTGCATTTTCCCATACTAGATTTCGAATATTCAATAGCAGAATTTGACGTCAATTAGTTGATTTGAATTCAACTGTTGATTCCCAAAAATTAAAGATATAACAATAACCATCTTGGGGAGTTAATTCCTATATAGGAAATACCATGTCTGAAACTATAACTTGATGATCAAAGATATGAGAATTTTTCTTCTACTCAAATTTATCCCTTTTTCTTTAAAATTTCTTATATACTCTGCCTCGAGGAAACGAAGACAAGGGGAGCCGCGACTTTACGAACTCGTTTATAATTAAATTATAAATTATACATTCAAACATCGTTTTATAATAATAATTCCATATAAATTTCCATTTATATTTCCAATTCAACATTTAAAATAATTTAAATGTTCAAA
Organism: Allium sativum; assembly: GCA_030737875.1. NCBI lineage: Eukaryota > Viridiplantae > Streptophyta > Magnoliopsida > Asparagales > Amaryllidaceae > Allium > Allium sativum. Next base: position 289,504,172 of record CM060921.1, on the reverse strand, counting down.
ATTTGATGGATAAAAATCTGGGTCATTACATTCCTTTTCCCTTAAAATAATTTCGTCTTCAAAATTACTAAGCAGTAAAAATGCTATAACTCTAACTCCTCATAACCTACTTAGTTTATATTCCATACCTTCGTAACTCAATTCTTATCCGAACTTCGGATTCTCCTACCAATACTTGACTATTCATAATTCTTTCCAAATGATCTATTAATCATTTTTGGACAATCCATCATTACTTCCTTGTCTTCAATCCATATGCTCTTCTGCATATCCACACCCATTCCAATTGATTTTAAATCCCTTTATCAATTTCATTATTCCACTTGAAAATTTATTAACCAATTCTGGTTTTCTTATTTCAATTACAATTTACAACTCGATTTTAAATTATCAAAAATTTCTTAATATTTTCTAACTCTTTAAATTTTCGAAAAATTTCGCCAGCATCTCCTGTGCTCGACTCAATCGGTACAACCACAACTCGCCCTTCCTAGGCCTTCTCCAATCCAAAAGAAAAACAAAAAGCCAAGCGGCTTGCCCAATTGGCTCATAAAACCATCAAACCCAAGTAATATTGTAAACATGTACCTTTTTGTCGAGCATATTTCTATCTCTTGCATTTGCTTCCATTCAATATCTGCTCAGCATACATATATCCATTTCTAGTTGGTTTCAAATCAATCCAACTTCCAGTTTTTAAATCTCTAATCAACTTCTGATTAGTTCACTTCCATTTTACCAATTCAATTTGATTTTTATTTCAGAAATCAATCCACTTTCTCAGTTTGAGTTTCAATTTCCATTAAAAATTTAATTCCAAACACCAATATCCAATATATATTTAACTGGTTTATGTATAAGTCGAACCATTTTAATAATTCGAATTTCAACACCTCTATATTTAATTTCATTCGAAATTATTTCTAATCCAATCCAAATTTATTTAACTTAAGTTAAATTCCAATTCATTTGATACATTTTTACCATTTCGATCTATTCAACTTATACAAGTTAATTTTAATTTCAGAATTCAAATTACCGGGGTTTATTTCAAATTGTTTGAAATCATACATATTTATACATATATACAACCATAATAATTCAAAACTTTTGAATTCTCAAAGTAATTCGTTTCTCAACCCAATTCCGTTAAAAATCTTCCTATGATAGCAATTCATCACTTAGAAACTCGAAAATAGATACAAATGATGTGGCCATCATCATCTGAATTATTTTCTAGTGACTGAAGTGATTATAGTGCTTTAAAAATTTCAAAATCCATTTAAAACAATTTTTATTCAAATCCTTCCAAAATATTTCTTGATTAATTTCAAAACACTTCAGAAATATTCTTTAACTTCCGGGATTCAAATTCCATACTCTGGTTTGGATTCAATTTCAAATTTTCTCATTTGTGTATATTATCCATAAACAAATCATATTCAATTATAAGTCACCAAATCTACTTCAATTGATTGTAATAAAAATCAACACATTCATAAGTAATAATTCAGAAATTATTCTTTTTATATCAAAATAAATTTTTGGGCAAAATTATTCCATTTACCTATTTTAAAACAATACTGTATCGAATTGCTTTGTTCGAGAGTTTAGAAACACCTATCGATACAGTTGTACATTCTGCATCGACCAGAATTCATAAACCACTCAACAAACCAGCCAACACAATATAAAACAATTTTATATCAAATCTACAAATACGCGCTCATATATATACACTCAAATTCAATCTAGGGTATTACTAACCTTATCTCAATTGAATCACGCCACAGAGCCAAGGTTACTACTCAACCTTCATCTCTGATACCAAATGTAATGGCCTGAATTTCCTTACACTTTGAGTTGACTAATAACGCCACACGTCCAACCCAAATTGCACAAAAATACGAACCATTATTAGAAAGAAGTTAGAGGATAAGAAATAGGAAGCAAGAAATATTAGAATAGAAGAAAACGAAGGACACAAATCTCACAGCGGAACGAATAAAATATATTAAATAACATAACTTTTTAAATACAAATCAGTAACTATATATACATACCATCATCAGAGCACAACAGCTATCTCTGAAACAGTTATAAACACCTGTTTCCAAATACAACACAATACACAGCGGAAAATATGATAGTCTATAGCTAACTGGTGAAGCCCCCGCTTCAAGCTCCTCCAAGTGAATCTGAAAAACCCCGACTACTTGACTGCCCTTACAAATTTGGCACCCAAGAGTTTAGGAAAAAAAACAAAATAAACTCTGGGTCAGTCGTGGGACTGGTGTGGGTAAACCCCAACCATTTGTTTAACTTTAGAATCCTTTCGAAAGAAATGATAATCGTAAGACAGATCCACACATAAACAAGGATGGTTTTTACCTTACGATAACCAAAAATATTTTTGATATCAAATCGAGTGATATTATAATAGTGTCTAAATCAAATAAATATCAACCTAGTGGAACGCTTGCATCTCTCGCTCCATATATAATGTAAAATCAAAAACCGCATGGCGCTTATTGGAGATTGGATTTCCAACATGACAAGGTATGCAACAACCTTCCGATAGTGTATCTCTAGAGGGGAATATAATGGGGTTCAACAAGAACATCTTGCAACCTGGCCCACACATGACCGACCACTCATTTCGCTTGAGTGTATCGAATGTATATCACCAACGATTGTGATCAGCAACCGTTTCCCGAAAGGGACATCATCGATAGATTAAAGAAGCAATTGGAATTCCTCTAGATAGGAGATTATACATCCTAATGGGAGAGACCCACATAGCCACGTTGCCTGCCCGATTTTTGTCAATCCTGGTTGTGAGGCTTGAGATTTGAGTTGTCTTCCAGAACATCTGGCCACCATTCACTTTGAATGCCACATCGTTGGATCCATCGGAAATCACTAATTAGATTCCCACAAAAATACTCAGATTGTTAGGCTAAAGAAGTTTCCTTTCTTTGCCACCAACTTCGTACGTTTGAAGGAATCAACGTACGTAATCCCTTTGGAAATACTCGGTCAGACACTCGTCCATACAAGTTGTCCTGGGTCTGGACAAGCCGAAGGCACCTTTCTATTAATCCATCTTGGGCAATTTCTACCTAGGGTTAACAGAATAGCCCTTGCATTTTACTCTGTCTTCAATTATCTTCAGCATAAGTTGATTCATAATGCTTATACCAATACGGAGTGGTTTTCAGATATTAAATCTGATCCCGGTTTCTCCATACTGATAACGGAGGTATAAAATAAATCAAAATTTTGATAGTCGGTGATTTAACTATCAAAGAAACATTCATACAATCAACGGTCCTATTTCCAATTGGAAATTCTACCGATCAAACATCAAACAACATTGGGCCCTTTTTAATTAATTTCTTATCAAATTATTATTTCCAATTCCTGTTTCCCTATCTTTCGTATCCTTTCAAAGCTCTATTTTCTCACTCGATTCTTGGAAAAACATTTCCAATATCTAATTTCTTTATTCGGGAAAATATCTCTTATTCCAGTAAGAAAACAATTATATATATTCATGAATCATTATTCTCTATATTCAGAAAATATACCTTATTAATATCGTAAAATATTTCCATATTCCATTTCTTAATTCCTCGTCGACCAATCCATTATGCATAGAAAATATTTCTCATTTTATTTGGGAAAAACATTTCAAAATCCTTTAATATTAATGCGATGTTATAAACATCGTTATTATAACTCAAACTATAAATTATTTATTAACTAACCATATTGCTGACCAATCTTCACTATCGAACCTTAACCATTTCTCCATCAATCATGAAGTCAATCAAGTTGGGGTATAATTACCGCTCAGACCTTAACTAAACAACATTCTCAACTTTGAAACAGTCAAAGATCACAACTTCAAACAAAACTTCGCTTACGCGACTCTCGGATTCAATCTAAGAATCCACTTCCTTTATGGAAAACATTGATTATAACGGTAGCGTTATAATCGTTGTTCCAAATATTTGATTTATAAGACATTTATCATAACAGCAGCGTTTAAAATCGCTCTTTAGATTTACAAAACATTGATTATAACGACAGCGCTAAAATCGCTGTTTTGATTTACAAAACATTTATTATAACAACAGCGCTAAAATCACTGTTTAGATTTACAAAACATTTATGATAACAGTAGCATTATAATCGCTGTTTAGATTTATAACAGTAGCGTTATAATCGTTGTTTCCAAATAATGAGTATATAAAAATATAACTTGTACTTATTAATTCAATTAATAAGTAAATAAATAATTAAATTTGATTCAAATGGAAAGTAAAAATAATTACTTCCCTAAATTCGTTATAACTGAATTCCAATAAATAACTCTCTCTCGAATAATCTATATTCGATTATATTCCAAACTTCGGAATTTATCTACCATTTCAGGTTAATTCAAATTTGCCTTACGACTGTACACATTTGCACAACATTTGCTTCCAAATCGTTATTCATTTTCAAATATGAATATCATTCCTTAATAAGACATCTGAACTCGTTTTATCGATCCACTCGATTTTCATTTGTAAATATCATTACAAGTTAAATTCTTGTTTATCGAGTCACTTTATAAATTTACTTCTCATTTCACTTCATCTATTTTTGAAACCTCTATCCTTTTATATTCTAATTTATAAGATTTCTCTTATAAAATTTCATTTTTAATTTTATTTTGATTTAAAAATCTCGAGAGGATTTCCCACTTCTAAGGCTCTTTAATAGCCAACAAGTTTATTAGTAAAACTATTATTTCCTTATATAACTGAACTTCCACAAATTCTTCTATCGATTTATCACTAATCCATTTATACTTTTGAATCCATAAGAATTCACTATTTCGTTCCCATTTCGAAAACATATTTCCAAAACTCATATTTTCCTTAAAAATATACCCATTCACAAAATACTTTATCATTCTTCACTTTAAACATGAATAGTGTTTCCTTATAAAATCAAATCGGTTGATAATATCTCAAATCTGAATTCTCTAATTTCTCTTTATATTTCCTTTATTTATTTACAATTATCCATTAAAAAAATCTCTTTTTCCTTTAAGTATTTTAAATCTGGTTAAAAAATTTCTTTATAACTGCTAACTCCAAATCCAGTTACAATTATCAACTTCAAACCTAATTTCCACTTTTCTGTATAATTTCAACTTTAATTTTTAATACAATTTACCCTAAGATAAATACTTTATTGAATTTATAACATCGTTTATATTCACGTCTTGTATTATCTATTTAAACCATATTTTATGTCGAGTATATTTGGAATTTCATTTCTATTTTGGAAATTAAATTCTTTTATTACATTCCAAATTTCTTTTTTTGTATATTCGAAAATGTTTTACAGTTTTTAAATCCCAAATTCTCGGGGTAGGGTAATTCAACACAATATAATCAATCACCGATTATATATCACATCGTATATTAAAATCAAATGAAAAACAGTAATATAAATATTGAGGGATCCAGTTGGATCCCTCCAACCTGTTTCCCTGCATCCACAGATGTTAATCAACATCAATTATTTCATATCAATATGAAATATCCTAACTAATAATCGATCAACGATATAATCATATCAACCATTTCAACCAATTTTATCAACTATTCAACCATTGCATAGTATAAATAAATTTAAAACTCGTTTGTAAAAAAAATAAACGAGGTAGAGTTAGTGAGTTTACTCATTTGCAGTTGACGATTCTGCTTTTATTTCATTTAAAATCAAACAATCGTTTGATTTTATCATGAAATTCTAGTAGCTCTATTTTCAATGAAATTAATTTCATAACATAGTTCCCCTCGTTGTGATTCCAACATGACCGGTCGCGTTCAATTCTATCAACGAATGGAATAGATTTTAGTGTTACAAGTATAGTTATAATTAAAATACTATTAGAGGTTAATTAACAATTTTACTTAACCTTAGATAATTTTCTTACCCTTAATCAGTGTATTAGATTCTTCTTCCCGATGGTAACGCTCCAGTATAGTATCATAGATAAAAACAACCCTGCCTCCTTCACGTTCTCCTCTTACAGACCATTAATCTCAACTCCGACTTCGCCATCATTTCCACCATCTCGAGCTTCATCTACTAGCCCCAACTTCTTGAAACTCGCATTCACCTGCCCCGTCGATCTTCAATACCCACACACAGACTCTACAGTAGTCGATCCAAACATCCCCAGTACGAAAATTCACCCAAACTTTTAACCGATGCCAAATATATGCCTCCTAACCAATTCTTATTCCCCCTACGCCCTGTAAATTAGCTACAACTTAATGACCCATCCCCTGCTGCCGTTAATCACCCAGGTCCAACGATCACCGAAGACATCGTTTAACCCCTAGAACTCTACCGACCCCATCTATACTTCAGACAAACCCGACTTCCATCTCTCCTCCCGCCGCCCATCAGTGATCACCGGAGTAAGGATTTTCGCTACCAGTCGACGGCTACGAGCCTTCTCCATCTTTTCCCCTCAGACTCTACCCTCCAATTCCAATCGCGCCTTCCAGGCGAACAGTGCCATAGTAGTGACCTGCGTCACTTTTAAAAATTGAAAATACCCAGATCCAGTTTCGCTATTTATACGTGTATATATATATATATATGTATATATATATATATATATCGACCGTAAAATGAACTGTGCGGCTTGAATTTAATTATTGCCGAAAAAAATATGAAGTGGAGGTCTTGATTTAATAGAAATAGGAGAGAACGGCATGGGTATTTAAGTTTCGGGCAGAAGAAAAGAAAAGGAGTGAAACTTTATATACAGTATTTTCCTTGGCACCGACGGAAATAAAAAGCTTGGTACCTACGTAAAGAAACAAAAACTTTGCACCCACGAAAATCGTACCTTTGCAGTGAAGAAATGAATACAGATAGGCTAGGTAGGTCTGTAGCTGGATTCAATACAGCATGTTCACACGCAGACTGCATGTGCAATTTCATCTTTTCGCTGTAGGCATCCGTACTTTATGGGTTGGCAAGAAAAAATCAAATTTCAGTCTCCATTCATTAAATTATAAGCCTGTATGATCTACTGTTATGTCGGCAGCCTCAACTGCTCAATTACATGATGTTGTTAGATTTTTATTTTGATTTGAAATGCCAATGGTCTTGGTTTTAACATCGGTTGTAGTGGAAACGTATTATAATGAAATTTCAGTGTAATCTATTACTTAATGATTACTCTCATATTGCTAATTATAATTTAACGACATAATTTAGGTTACAATATTACTCCTAGTCCTACTTTAATAACCACTCCATCCTGCTTATTCCCATACTAGATTTCGAATATTCAATAGCAGAATTTGACGTCAATTAGTTGATTTGAATTCAACTGTTGATTCCCAAAAATTAAAGATATAACAATAACCATCTTGGGGTGTTAATTCCTATATAGGAAATACCATGTCCGAAACTATAACTTGATGATCAAAGATATGAGAATTTTGCTTCTACTCAATTTTATCCCTTTTTCTTTAAAATTTCTTGTATACTCTGCCTCAAGGAAACGAAGACAAGGGGAGTCGCGACTTTACGAACTCATTTATAATTAATTATAAATTATACATTCAAACATCATTTTATAATAATAATTCCACATAAATTTCCATTTATATTTCCAATACAACATTTAAAATAATTTAAATGTTTAGAATTTGATGGCTAAAAATTTGGGTCGTTACACTTCCGACGCGTCGATGTGGGACCCACACAATTTGCCTCTTCCAACCGAACAGTTCAAAAGTTAGATTTCGCGTCCGACGCAAGCCAACACCTGTTTTTCTACCCTTTTTATACGTACCCATACAAGTAAAACACATAAAAATAATTAATAAAATAATACTTTTGCCCCTTTCAATTTGCCCCTTTCATAAAAAAAACGCATTCCCCGTTCGTAACAATTCCCCTTCAAAATAACCCTTTCGAATGCCCCAACCCATTCAAAATCAAACGGACACTCAATGTTGCACCCCATTTGACCTACTGCTACAAAAACACCAATAGCCTCACCTCTCACCGCACATTCACTTTACTATTAATTTCCCCTATCTACTTTGTCAGTTTGGAATCCAACACCCCCCTCCCCCTAGAAAAAAAAATCAAATTCTAATTTATTTGTCAAATACACACAAAATCATCATATTTCTACATTATCACGCGATTTAAACAAAGTATCAACACTATTTGAAACGCAGTCGATGCTGTTGTTGATTTCTTTTTGAGTTCTTTTATGTTTTGTTGTTGATTTCCAGTTACATACGTTTCATATTAAGCTAGTCAAACATACATAGGTAATCGAGAAATCGAAGATGATGTATTAATGAAATATATATATATATATATATATATATAATCAGTGGGACGCTGAATGTGAATTTCTTCCTAAAATTTAGTTAGAACCAGCTCCTCTGAGTATTGTTGCTGTTGTTGAAATTGGTTTGAAGAACCAAAATTTTCTTAAATTCGTCGAATCAAAGACCGAAAAAAATAACTGTAGTGACAGAGTGCGGCATCTGATACAACTAATTTATCAGGAGTTATTCATGCAAAATTTATGTATAGTAACGTAGCTATTACAAATATGCTCGATACCATGATGAAAATTTTAACATGAATGGTGTTGCTTGCTATAAATTCTTCTAATCGCTAGATCTTGAGTTGTGTCACAGGGTAGTTGAATATGCCCGAGAGTGCAAGCTGAAGCGAATCAACTGGAAAAGGAAATTAAAGGAACTAGAAGATGGGTCTGGTTAAATGTTAGTGCAGTTGTTATGCGATTGTGATTATGGCGTATTACATTAATGTGATAAAGTAACGTATTGACTAATTTTAATAGTTGATGTAGTGCTCGCGTGTTGTATTAGTTGGTTGTTATACAATTTTATATAATGAATGTTGTATTATTTTGGTGTTGTTCAACTATGCATATAATGAGTATTGCGTATGAAGTTGCATAAAAAATTAATTGCAACCATAGAACATAACAACTAACATCAAAGTTCAAGAAAAAATATTTTTTAAGTCCAAAGTTACATACAAAATAGAAGTATAAGTCTACTATACGCAAATGATATAAGTTGTAGGATGAAATATGCTACTGTTTTCGGCACCTTCTTCACTTATGGCTCAAGTTACAACATTTCCCACATCTGCCATGTCTTATATCCTTCATTCATCCATAATCCCCCTAATTATTATGGATCTCGGTCTTCCTGTATTTCAATGTGCAACAGTGGTTCTTAGTAGGGCCTTTATGCACCCCTAATATCTATTGTTGGGAACATGATGAAAAACAGGGGACTATGTCCATAACTCCCAACTATAAATCATGATGAAATAATATCATAGTAAGCTCTATTAGCTCCTCATCTACATTGTGCATATGTAGCTGAAACATAAGAGCACATATAACGAGCAAAAATATAAGTACTACAAGAATAGCCGCAGTTGTCATTCACAGTATTTACCATGTTGTTACAAGAGTTTTAGCTGGTTACTTGACACTCCGTCATGTTGAATACGCTAGTGTTCGTACTCCATGCTTTTAGTGCATGTTTTTCAATTACTTTTTCATATGAGCGTATAATTGCATATTTATATTCCAGTCCATCAGTACGTCTTCTGTAGAAATAACAATCAAAATGATGAAAAGTATATATTATCGTGCCTTCAATGGAAATGATCTTTCATCTTTTAGAACACATCTGAAGTCGTGTCAATGTATAAGAATATGAAATAGATAGAAGATAGAACTAAGGAAAACATCAGAATCTCACAGCGGAGTTCAACAAAAGATAATACCACATGATATTATACATCAGAACATAGTACATCAGAGTATATTAGGTCTAAGGATACATGCTATTTCATAGTACAACATCTTAATTATACATAACATCATAAATAACCCAGCTTGTGGACTTTAATTATGCATAGACATAATAGGTAAACCAGCATGCAGAAAGTTTCCATCCAGCTTTTCTAAGTTAAATCATTACCCGATTCACTTGTCTACTCATAACAAGTGATATGAGTACCCAAGAGTTCAGGGAAAATACAGAAAATAAACTTCGGATCAGTCAGGAGACTGGTGTGAGTAAATAACTTTTAAACAAGTTAAAGAAATAAAATTATCTCATAAGACCATGCCGTAAATACGGAACGAGTTTTTACCTTACGAGAACAAAACACTTTGTATATTTAAACAGATATTATCATAGTGTCTAAGGTTTTCCACAAATAAATTAGAATCTAAAAAAAATGCTTGCATCACACATTCTCCTACATAATATAAAAACAAAAACAGCTTGGCGCTTATGGTTGATGGACTTCCGACTATGACAAGGTATAGAACCACCTTCCAATAGTGTATCTCTAGAGGGGAATACACTGGGTTCAACAAGAACGTCTTGCAACCCGGCCCGCACATGACCGACCACTCATTTCTCTTGAGTGTATCGAATGTATATCACCAATGGTTGTGTATGGCAACCATTTTCCAAACGGATCAGAATCGATAGAATAAGAAACAAAAGGAATTTCTCTAGGTAGGTAATGCTACAGCCTAATGGGAGCGACCCACATAGCCATGTTGCCTACCCGATTTTTGTCATTTCCTGGTTGTGAGGCCTGAGGCTAGACTTACCTTTTGATCATCATTTCTTTATTTATTTTGAATGCCACATCGTCAAAACTCGCCAACCACTAATTGACTTCCCCAAAAATATATTATAGGTATAAAGAAAGCGAAACGAATTCCTCCGCCACCATATAAATACATTTGAAGAGATCAACGTACGTGATCAGTTAGAATTACTCTGTCAAACATTTGTCCATACTAGTTGCCCTGAGATTGGACAAACCGAAGGCACTATCCTATAAATCCAAGAATAGCCCTTGCATAACTCCGTCTTCTATTACCTTCATTAATCCCTGATTTCAACGTAAAATCTGAATCAAATTGGAATGCAGATTCCGGACTATTTGAAATGATCAGCGTTAATATCTTTTAGGGACAAGTAGTATTTAATGGGGCAATTTATTAGATTCAATAATAAATTCTAGTGTTTATACGTATCTAAGTTTGAAATCATTTTCCATTTTAAACTGTTATTGACATAATTCGATTCTAAAATAAAACTCAAGTATTTATTAAAAGTAATTATATTATTGACTACCCGTTAACCACCTCCCGATAGTTGCGGATAAAATACATCAATTTCAATAACTTCATGATTTAATACTGATTGGAGAATTCCTCATTTAATTATTGTTGAAATTATTTAAATAAATAATTTAACTTTAACATTGGTTATATAAATATATGAGTGCATATAATTTATATCATTTAAAACAAAAGAATGGTTTAACTAGCTTATTTATTTAAAATATGTTTTAAAATCCAATAGGGCCTACATACCTTTGAAACCGGCTTGTACAGAACTTTGGCCATATTTCTTATTAATTTAATCAAATGATTCACGTTCATGGGCCGAATTCTCCAACGTGTATTCTTAAGGCCCATACCCCTCTTGCATCGCCACGTGGTTTCCCTGATCCACGAAAAAATGTTCCTAGCTGATAATTTAATTCCCGAGACCTGCTAGAACATATACCTTCAAATTACCATTATTTTCTGCTTGCTACATGTCCTTACCTTAACACTTCTACCCCTTTTTGTATGTACTTTAATGCCCCACATTCTTCCCGATGTAGACCCTTTCCCCTCCGCCATGTTCCCATACTCCGATGGACAATCCCTTCCGTCCGTCAGACCTTACTTCCACAAGGCATTTCCTTTATTTTTCCTTTGTTGTTGTGTTTTATTTTCCTCTTTCTTTTTGTATATTTCCTACTATCTTCCCATCTTTAGTTATACGTCATTAAACCATCCCTTACTGTCGTAAATTCCCACTCTTCCGCCATATTCTAGTGATCGGTACACCCATGTTTTCTAGTCCGTCACTTCTACGAGGCTATAATTTTTCTTTCTTTCCTACTAACTGTTGCTTTAAAACTTCACAGTATTTCTCCTCTTGCATGTTGTACTTCAAGCTGCCTTCCTACCGTAGTCCACTGCGCCTCCGCCAAGTTCGAGTGATCAACCTATCCCGTCCATCAATGACTTCCAGACTCTGATGCCATTTCTTAAGCCGCACACCACGTTTTCACTTTGCGAGATTTGTTGTGTTAACTACTCATGCTTTTATTTTTCCTGTACTTAATAACATAACACCGTGCACAACTCAGTGTGCACGTGCACACTCACGTCGGCCCGTACACGGGTGTATTCATCAACCACACACGTGCGCCATCCATGCCGCTGTCATTCTAACCCCTTCGACCCGCCTCCGCTTGCCCGTATCGAAAAATGCTTATGCCATCGACTATAAACTGAATATACCCGGACTGCTAACCAAACATGGTCTGTTTCCATTCTCATTACTAACCGAAAATGTTTCCAGTTCTATGCCATGTTGGTACTCGCTCCATGACCATGCTCCCGCTCGAACCTCCAATACTCGATCCAGACATACAGTACAATGCAAACCCAAAACTGGTGTCGGACCCAATCCAAAACCTACTAGTTTCAAAGAAAATTCACCTCAACCCCACTAGGATCTTTATATGCCAAAGTTTAATAATTTGCATGGTCTCTGCATTCATATGTATAACCTTGCCACTGGTATAAACACATTTTTCTTTGAAGTGACTTAAGTATATATACTTTCCAATAAATCCTAACACTGGTTTCCAATTAATAATTCCAGTCAAGTACTCTATACCTCACCTTTCCCGAAGATCCCATAATCATTTCTTAAATTGTATTCAGTCAACCCCATGATCAGTATCATTCATATTTAAGAAAAACAAAAGCTTGGTTCTTGCATACATCCTTACGGTGTCTAGCTGAGTGTAAACATGGTTATTGGTGTGACTTAATTTTTAGCTAAACCAGAAATATGCATACATACTTCTATGAAGCAATTTAAGTTTATATGTATTGTACACAAAACATGGATCAAGCAGGTGAAAACAGAGTATGGTCTTAACAACCTAACTTAGTTAAACAAGGTTATTTGGTTCAACTTCATACAAGCATACATGGTCTCAGTATGAAATTTCAGTCGTGTAATCACTCATGTATACTCGACACAATCTAAGCATATAAGTTCATCAAAATACTTTATGCATGTTTACTCACCACACTACACCAAAACAACAAATTTGGCACACCGGGATAAAGAGATTTGATATGGCTTAAAGCCGTATCAAATTTGATATGGCTCTTAACCGTATCAAATTTTCTTTGCTACACCTCTACCTATCCACACCTCCCCCAATCTTTAACATGTAACCATAGATCTTCATTTGATACTACATTAACCTATACCAAATCACCACAATATTTTTGGCCGCTGATTTTCGTTTCTCACAAACCCAAATAGAAAATAGAAAACCCTAATGGCGGCAGCTGGTAACGCAACCTTTCTTCCTTTTGATCCGTACGACAATCAAGAGGAAATTAATTTGCTTGTGTGTCAATAGAGGCGCCTCATTCAAGCGCTAGTTCTGATTCAACTAATTCGAATTCTCACACAAATTCGTGGATTAAATCAAGTGCAAAGGTATACGATTTATTTTATATTCCAGTTTACGTATTCGATTTCAATTGTATATTGCTTATTCCACTGTTAATCGACCCATTTTAACTTCCAATGGTATCTGAGCCAGAGTTTTGTGAATTTGAATTGTCTGGATTGACTATGTATGTTGTTATTGTGATAAATATGGATTATAAACACTGATACAAGTGAGAAATCGACTGTAACAATAATTTGATTCGGATCTGAACTAATTTCAGCATAAACAAAAATTGTTTTTGTTGTAAGATCTGAATAGAGTCGTGATTAATATATAATATTCTATTTTGTTGCCAAATTTGCTGTTTTGGTGTAGTGAAAGCCACCCGCTTCTTCACACGATTTTCCAGATACTCTTTGTGAAGTTAATGGTTATCCCAGCTTATTGAATATTAGCATGTTGGTATGCACAATGTTCACTGATTTACACATATAAATGATTTTAGTTTTAGTACACACGATGGGCACACACATTCGCTCTTCTTTCCATTCTTCCTTTCCGAAAAATTTCAAAAGGAAATTCATGTAACTTTATAGACTGTCAAAACACAAATAGCTGAGATCCTATATGCAACCAATTCCTTTTAACGATGGACACTTACAGATACAAATACTCTCATTATCCATGTCTGTTTCCATAATCACTTTTAAATATCGGATATCCACGATAGCGGATGGTTATCAGGTATCATGCTATCCGCTTTCCATTGATAAGTCCCAAATTATAAATAATTTTATCTGGCTTAGATATTTTTTAGTCAATTGATGATTAAAAAAGTACAGAAAATATAGAATATGATGATAAAAATGATTCCAAGTAATGAACATGCACTTATATACTTATAAATTTTACCTCTACCTTGGTAATACAAAAATACATATTATTCAATATACTAAAATACACATAATATGAACTCTTATCTTGACAAATAGCAGACGGATAAATTTAAATGTAGGCATCTTCATATTCTCGTTTGTATTTGATTCTTCTGGATATTGAATGTTTACACCCTTTTTTGATACGGATGCGGCATATTTTAGATTTTTGGGTATCTATTGACAGATTTATTTTATTAGCAGTAGGGATTATACCTAAAAGAAGATTTTTGTCTCACGGCTTTAGTTCAGTAACTGTTATGCATCTTTTGTGATGCACATCATGTTTCTTGGTGATGGTGGTGTGACTTTCTTTATCTCCCTAGAATTTGAAATTTCTCATCTGTATTCTCTTGGATATTAGGATAACCTACTGCCTTGAGCATCCTTTAAGAAAGATGCTCTTGATGCCAGTGGAGCCATTTGAACCTAATAAATCATGCTATGTCTGTTCTGAGGTAACCTTGTTTTATTGCAAATTTCGTGTGCTATATCATCTTTTTATCTTCTCCATTTTATTAATGTTTTCTTTTTTATTTACAAAACATACGCCTCTACTTCTTGGGATAAATATTTCCATTTCCATATTGCATGACTTTGTTGAGAAGACTGTAACTAAAAAGCTTGGCATGAATTTGCCTTTGATATATGAATGAATTCTCATTTACTGGGAATTATTAACGAGCTTGCCCATGATATTTTTTCTAGAGGCCGTTACAATCTGATAATCATGTATGCAGGTTTTTGCTAAACTTCCTACTCTGGTCTCTAATGGAACAATGCTAACAGTTGAAGATCTACAACAGAATTTCACATGCAATATCAACATCAGATTTAGGTCCTTCTCATAATCAGTTCATATATATGATTAGAAATTAGGGAAGATTTGTCAACGACCTTTTGTAAGTTTTAAACTATATTTCCGGCCCTTTTGAAAACAGGTTTGATGGAACATCCCTTGAACAGTTTTCAAGAAAATTTGCAGGTTTTCCTTGTAAATGCTTACAGCAAAAAGGGGAACTATTTATACTTTTTTAACATTTGTGCCTGTCTTTTTTGGGAAAATATTTTCAGTTACTAATCGTATTTTCTTCTATGTGCATTTTGGTTGATGGAATTTGTGTTGAAAGCTTTATTTAATGTTCTCTAAAGTTGTTTTAACAATCTCTATCATCGTTCTTTAAATCAAGGGTCTATATTTTTGTAGTTGAGGAACTCCTTTGTATATGAATGTTTTTATGATAATGTACCAATTAAAGCAAAACGAAATTATTAGTTTAAACAAGAAAACAAGTCCCAGTAAAATATTGATTGATAGCATGCATCATTGTGCATAGATCTGGGAAATCAATGCAATATACTTAATAATTCGACCCCTATCATTTCACGATGAAGTGTGGTGAAATGGATAATCACTCTATTGCACATGCACATTATTCTGTGCTTACGATTATAAAGTTTAAACCATGCAATCATCAAAATTAATTGGGTTGAAATGAATTCTGTTTAAATCTGTTCACCTCTCATGGTATCGAAGATTCAATATCATCCATTTTAAATTTTAACTAAAACATGTTTTTAAATTGAGTACATTAATGTGGTAATGTTATTATTTTCTTTTTGTGTACCCATGACATTTGCTTCCTGTTAGTGAACAGATGCTTGAACTTCAAAATAATTTAACAAACTCAAAAAAGTTAATTTAATTTTTTAACATGAACATTAAAATTGTAACACCCCGTATTTCTTTTAATACTAAAGTTGCTATTACAAAAATAAATGTGTAAAGGGGAGATGTATCTAATGTGCATACAAAATTAATAATAAATGTGTAAAGGGGAGATGTATCTAATGTGCATACAAAAATAATAATAAATGTGTAAAGGGGAGATGTATCTAATGCGTACGTATTTATATGGATTGACAAATAATAGTAAATGTACATTAAGAAAGAAATGGTGAACATAATTGGCTTCTCTTTACAACGGACGGCTCTGGTTAACCCTAGCTTCATCGACGGCTCAAATTAACTTGCAACTCTATAAAAAGACCCTAGGTCTCAAACTAAAAATTCACAAAAAAAAAGAATAAGAATTGGAGCCACCATGCTGTCTGCTGAGAACTAGAGGGAGCCTCCACTTGAAAGAGACGAACAACATAGCGAATACAAACTAAAAGATTAAAAAGCAACAACAAATTAGAATCAAAGCAACGTCTTCCCAAAGGAAAGCTTTGCAAATTCAGAATTTCAGAACTCAGAAAACAAGACCGTCTACGATTGTAAGTTTAGCTACATTTTTAGAATGCGAATTAATATGAATATCATGTGTTGCGATGAAATGATAATAGTACGATACTCGTTATGTTATTAATATACGTTTGTGATTTGATTCTATTATCATGTTGAATTGAGAATTATTAAGTATGATGTTTATTATGTTTTATAATATTAATCTATTCCAGTGACTTGATTCAATTATCATGTTAAATTTGGGATTATTGGATTAGATTATTTGCATAAGCATGGACTTGGATCATAACATCTTATGAGAATTGTGTAGTTTATTATGCAAGTTTATGTAGTGAAGTTATGCGACCAATTGTCAAATCTATATGTTCATGTTTATGCAAAACTTATGCCATGTTCACACTTATCATATGTTGGGATTAATTTGCAAGTATGTTTAAATCTATGTTACTAATTAACACATGTGTATGTTGATTAGCCTAAGTTGCTAACTCACATATACGTATGTTGATTTGCCTATGTTGCAAATTAACATATGTATATGGATTAGTTCATATTGCTAATTCTCATGTATGTTGTTAATATGGCCTATGTTAAAAACACATATATGTTGAGTTAGCCTATAAGTGCAAGTTCATACCTATGACATTATAATGTTTATGTTAGTCTTTTTGCAAGTTTGTACCTATGACATTATAATGTTCATGTTAGTTATTTTGCAAGTTCACCCCTAAAATGTTCAGGTTAGTTATTTTGCAAGTACACCCTATTAGGTTCATATTGATTATGCCATCAATACCAAAGTTTACCCTTGTCATTTTTATGCTAATTTACGCCAATTTGCGTATATTAAATTAGGCTAAGTTTTTAGCCTAATACTTTACACCAAAAATCATGCGAACGTAAATTAGGCTGAGATGGTTAGCCTAATATTGGATGGGGTAACGTTGGGTTAAAATGATAATTTTAGGAAAACTTGCCATAAATTGGTCATTAATCACATAAGTGATTTATGGCATAAAAAGGCATTAATTACCTTAATTAATGAGATTAATTGGAAATGAATGTGACAGTAATTTGAATATTTTCTAATTTACATATTGGTCATTAATCACATAAGTGATTTATGGCATAAAAAGGCATTAATTACCTTAATTAATGAGATTAATTGGAAATGAATGTTACAGTAATTTGAATTTGAATAATTTACATAATTAAAATGTAAATTAGAAAATACGAACGTGCTTAACCCGAGGTTGGATTGAGTTGTGATGTAAACCTGCCCGGACCCGCCCGGCTGTCCAGTTGTCGCAACTATAGCTATTCAATGTGAGAGGTTAAGGCATGGGGCCCAATAAAGACCAGAGGTTAAACTGAGTTGTGGCGTAAGACTGCCCGGACCCAACCGGCATACAGGCAGCCACAACAATATCTGTCTAATCTGAGAGGTTGGTGCTCTAATAAGACAATTAGAGCTGAGTTAGGACTGATAGAGTTAAGTTAATTTAATAAATACTTAACCAAATTCAACATGTTAAATAATTTGGATGGGTGGGGGTTAGGTTCATTCATACACTTAACCACTTAACATGTTTGACTAGAAAACCTAGTAACGGGGACCCGTTTCAGCAGTAACCCAATTAGGTATCATGGTACCCTGAACTAGGCAGGGTGGGGCATGATTACTCGGCTGATTGTAAGTGGTCAAAAGCGACGGCGGTTGGTGCACAGTGTGGGTTCTAACAGAGTGCGGGCGTACACACACTCTGGAGCAGACAAGTCAGGGCACTGGAGCATCAGTAGTATACCCTATGCATGCTAAAATGGTGTCGGGGCCGCCACCATGGGACTTGATACACCCCATGGTGGGACCAGCATAGGTATCTTCCATATAGGGCCGTAGGACACATGTGAATATATGAGTAGGAGCCGATCTTTTAAAGAAAGAGAAAGGGATCACTTCACCCCAATCACGGGGTGCCTATTGGTATAAGAATTAGTAGGTGCAGAGATAGAGATTTAAGATAGGGTGCGAAGGGATGTTCGTTTTAGGACACCTTATCTAGTTCTAGGATAGTCTATTATCCTGATATCGCCCTGTTCTCACTTTATGCAAGTCATGATCTTTTTATTATTAACATTCTAGGAATATAGCTAGACTTACCAGACTTATGTCTGACCCATTTTCCTTTCGTCTTCTTTTCTTCCATCCCCCCCCCCCCAGGTCCACAGGGAGGAAACACCGCAGCTTAGTCAGTTTTTCATCCAGCTTGAAGAGAGAGAATGTATTGCTTGGATTTCTTTCATTTGGACCATGGCTTTGGATATCATTTATGGGGATTATACAGCTTTATTTATGTTTCATGCTTCTTTAACTTTTAAAATCAAGACAGTATTATGGTTGTAATAATTGGAGGTTTGTTTTGAGACAATGTTGGAAATGTTCTGTATGAACACGTATTTATGATAATAAAAGTCTGTTGGTTTTTCCGCTGCTTATTTATATGTGTTTATATCTGTCTTGTGTTTTATCTGTGTCTTTTACTTATAAACCTCCACCAAAATTAAGGCATTCCCTTTGTGAGTGACCTTAATGGAGGTGGAGTGTTTCACTTGGTATCAGAGCATAGGTTTACCAGACTAGATAAAAAGTTTTTGAAACTATATTCAAATTAAAATTTAAAGAAGCATTTTTCAAGAAAAAGAATTATTTTATAGTTTTAGAAAGGCATAATCACCCAAAGCCATGTGAATTATCTATCCTTCGTTTTTAATCTTTCCTTTTTTCGTTTCAGCATGTCGAGAGAATTTAACCTTCCAGAAGGTGTGACTGTACCTGGTTGGTTTAGAAGGTACTTGGAAGCTAGGGCCAATGAGGCGGGCCCAGTGAATCTTCCTCCCCCAGCTGCAGCAATTCCTCCTCCTCCTCCCCCAGTTGCTGAAATTCCCCCTCCTCCTCCTCCTCCGAGAGGAAATGCTTTTGCCAAGACTTGTAGAGATTTTAAAGCTATGGGTGGGAAAGACTTTCATGGAACCGAGTCCTTCGTAGCAGCCAGGAACTGGATGAAAGAGACCGAAGATCTTTTCGTTATCTTCGAGGTAGAAGACATGCAGAAGGTAAGACTGGCAGTGTGGTTGCTCAAAGGAGAGGCTTCCTACAGGTGGAAAGTCACCAATGCAAAAAGACCAGTAGAAACGTGGGAAGATTTCAGATTTAGATTTGAGCTGAAGTTCCTTTCAGAAGCTGAGAGAAGTCTTAAAATGGAGAGGTTCCTATCCCTTAAGCAAGGAAGTATAACCGTCGAAGAGTACGTCAACCAGTTTGATCAGCTGGCTAGGTTCGGACTGGACCTAGTCAACACCTAGCACAAGAAGGCTCTCCACTTTGTCAAGGGACTGAATAAGCCGCTTCATAGCCTGGCCATGACCCATATACCTATGGGAGCTACATATGAAAGGCTGGTACAGATGGCGTTACTACATTATAAGGATAAAGGCAAGAAGGAGACAAAGGCGGAAGGGTCTCAGGGAAAGAAAGAAGCTTTACAGCCTAAGAAAACAGACTTTAAGAAGGGCGGGAAAAACAACAAAGCTCACGAAACAAGAAAGTGTAACTTCTGTGGTGTGGTTGGACATGTGGTGAAAGATTGCAAGAAGAAGAAGGCAAAGATGAATGGTGGTTGCTTTCATTGTGGAGAAACAGGACACATAGCTAAGGATTGCCCTAAGAGGCGAGGGCAGGCGCAGAAAGCTGCATCCACTTCGAGTGGACAAGTTCATGCACTGGAGGCACCTCCTCTGCAACAGCGAGGTAGAAATACTTCTGTAGAAAGTGTAGTTTATCTTTATGATCACCCAGTTCGCACTTTATTTGATTATGGTGCATCACACTCCTTTATTTCATCTGCTTTAGTAGAATCTCTGCACCTAGAAACTAGTATGGTAGAGGATCCCTTGGTTGTCTCCAATCCAATTGGAGGCCCAGCTTATTTGTCAATGATCTGTATGAATTTGAAAATCTCTATTCTAAGTGTAGAATTTAGATGTAGTACCTTTGTTTTGGGATTCTCGGGGTATGGATTGATTTTGGGCATGGACTGGCTATCGAGTAATGGTGCCATCCTTGATTGTGAGAAAAGAGTGGTTAGGCTCTTAACCCAACTTGGTAACACTCTGGAAATTACTTGTAATCCCTCAAATGTGGTTATGCTTAGTTATCTTGAATCGCTTGATGCTTCTGTTGAGAATTTGCAGTCAGTTAGGTGGTCCGAGAATATTCGGATGTCTTTGATGAGGTGAAGGGCTTACCTCCGAAACGGAAAATAGACTTCCGCATCTATCTTGTTGACAATGTGAAGCCCGTTGCTTTGCCTGTTAGGCACATGGCTCCTAGGGAAAGGAAAGAGCTCAGTAAGCAGATTAAAGAGCTTTTAGAAAAGGGGTTCATTAAGTGGAGCATTTCAGAATGGGGCGCTCCAGTGGTGTTCGCTACAAAGGCGGATGGTTCACTCCGTCTATGTGTTGACTATAGGGAGCTAAACAAGCTGACTAAAAAGAATAGGCACCCTCTCCCCAGAATTGACGATTTGTTTGACCAGCTTGTAGGAGCGTCGGTTTTCTCCCAACTTGATTTGGCGATCGGATTTCATCAGCTAAGGGTAGCTGATGATAGCATTGATAAGACAGCTTTCAGAACCCCAGACGGATTCTTTGAGTGGCTTGTCATGCCTTTTGGCTTGACAAACGCACCCGCTTACTTCGTGGACCTAATGAGTAGGGTGTTCAGAGATTTCCTCAATAAATTCGTGGTGGTCTTCGTAGACGATATTTTGATCTTCTCAAAAAATGAGGAAGAGCATGCTTAGCACCTAAAGGCAATCATGGAGACTCTTAGAACACATCAGTTAAAAGCTAAATTCTCCAAGTGCCACTTTTGGAGAGAAGAAGTGAGATTTCTTGGGCATATATTGTCCAAAGAGGGGTTAGCTGTAGAGCCCGCAAAAGTAGTAGCGGTGCAAGATTGGAAGGCACCAAGGAATGCAACCGAGGTCCGAAGCTTCCTCGGGTTGCAGGCTTTTATCGGAAGTTCACCAGAGATTTTGCAAAAATCTCAGCTCCTCTTACAAGTCTAACAAAGAAGAATCTAGTTTTCTCTTAGGATTTGGATTGCGAGTTTGCTTTCCAACGCTTAAAAAGGGCTCTTACAACAACCCCAGTTCTGACCTTGCCGGGTGGAAGCAAAATGTTTACAGTATACACGGATGCATGCGGGACAGGACTAGGCGCTGTCGTAATGCAAGAAGAAAGGGTAGTAGCTTATGGCGAAAGACAGTTGAAAGTTCATGAAAGGAACTACCCAACCCACGACCTTGAGTTGGCTGCCATCGTCTTTGCGCTTAAGTCTTGGCGCCACTATCTCCTAGGTGAGAAATTTGAACTGTATACTGACCATAAATCTTTGAAGTATCTCTTCTCGTAGAAGGACCTTAACTTAAGACAACAAAGGTGGATGGAGTTGCTTGCCTCGTATGATTTCGAGATTTCCTACACTCCTGGCAAGGGCAACGTAGTCGCAGATGCCTTGAGTAGAAAGAAGCCAACGTTGAGCCCGCTATTTGTTGAAAGGCGAAGCCTAGAGTTTATATCCAGTTTTGACTTTAGGCCCTCCTCTGATTTTGTACCCTGTTTGTTAGCATCGCTAGAAGTTCGGCCCACTCTCTTAGACTCAATAGGGACCGCACAACGAAAAGACCCTCAACTTGTAGAAGTGGTTGATAAGCTCGTTAGGGGTGAGACTTCTAGTCACCTCGATAGATACACCATCGACGACAAAGGGTGGTTAAGACGGGATGGAAGACTATGCGTCCCACAGGCAAAGGAGTTGGTGAAGAAAGTTCTTGAGAAGGCACATCATTCCAAGATGACAATACATCCAGGCGGGGACAAAATGTACAAGGACTTAAAGAGAGTTTTCTTTTGGAGTGGCATGATGAAGGACGTGGCAGATTGTATTTCTAAGTGCATGATTTGCCAACAAGTCAAGGCGGAGCAGAAGAAGCCTGGCGGTCTGCTCCATCCTCTAGAGGTCCCACAGTGGAAGTAGGATAGCATTTCAATGGACTTCATTGATGGGCTGCCTAGGTCTAGAAGATGCAACACTAGCATTTGGGTAATAGTGGATAGGCTTACTAAAAGAGCCCACTTTTTACCTGTTAAGAGTAGAAGGACTGCCTCGTCTCTAGCATCTCTTTATCTTAAGGAGATAGTTCGACTCCATGGAATACCTTCCAGCATTATTAGCGACAGAGATCCTATCTTCACAAGCAAGTTTTGGCGGAGTCTGCAAGAAGCTGTAGGCACACAGTTATGTTTGAGCACGGCCTATCACCCCCAAACCGATGGTCAGACGGAAAGGGTGAACAGGATTTTGGAAGACCTTTTGAGACTTTGCGTCCTTGACTTTGGAGGGACTTGGGAGGACCATATTCCTTTGGTGGAATTTGCCTACAACAACAGCTACTAAGCCACCATCGGGATGGCGCCCTTCGAAGCTTTATATGGAAGACCGTGCCGATCACCCACTTGTTGGTGGGAGTCTACTGACAAGCTCATACTTGGACCAGATATGATCCAAGAGACTTCAGAGAAAGCAGACTTAATACGGAGAAGAATGAAGACAGCCCAAGACAGACAAAAATCTTACGCAGACAAGAGAAGGACCGACCTTGAATTTGAGGTTGGGGACAGGGTTTTCCTTAAGGTATCTCCTTTAAGGAACGTCGTTCGCTTTGGATCCACATGGAAGCTAGCACCAAGATTTGTAGGGTCGTTTCCTATCATCGAGAAGATTGGGAAGATGGCCTACAGGTTAGATTTACCCGAGAGACTGGCCGAAATTCACAACGTCCACTACACCAAAACAGGTAATTCCCAACGAGTATAACCATCGCAAACAATTTCAGCAATGCTTATTAGCGTTGCTATGGAGGGGTGGCAATTTAGTACCAACGCTTATAAGCGTTGGTAGATTTTATATCCCTACGCTTATAAGCGTTGGTATATTTTCAGTAGCAACGCTTATAAGCGTTGGTAGATTTTCTTCAGCAACGCTTATAAGCGTTGGTAGATTTTCTTTACCAACGCTTATAAACATTGTAAGATTTTTGTTTGCAACGCTTATACATGTTGCAATATATTTGTTTGCAACACCTATACATGTTACAAAATTTAAATTCATAAAAATATAAATTTTAATAATAACAGATATATATATATTCGCAACTCACATGTTTCTAACATTAATAACCAACAGGATGATAATATAGGCGATATTTAATATGAATCAAAAACTAATATTAAACTCAATGCATACTAATAGATAACATTCATAATCACGTAACGACATAGAATATCAGTTAACAATAAACAAGCACAATACATAATTAAGACGTCAAATTCAATACATAATTAGTTTGCTAAATTCAATACATAAATGAGATTCTACAAATACCGAATACAAAACACTGGCCATATAACAAAGCCTCCATCTGAAAATTCACGTAACTTGTACATTCCATTTTGAGGACCATCTTAAATTGGTGCATCCGATTCAAGAACTTCAACAACCCAAATTACTTTCTCTATATTCGGTACCACTTTCCTAAAATGACAAATTGTTTGTGTTCCAACATAAACTTTTGCTACCTCCTTCTCTAAGCCGGAAAGCATAAATGAATCTGAACACTATATATGAGACACCTGAAACATTTCCACTAGAGGAAATAGATTCCACAAAATCATCCAAAGCCGGAAAGGGAGATTTTCCTGAACAGTAGGACATAGGAAAATTGCTACTATCAAGATGCAATGACATATCTCGCTCGGTATAGGTGCTATTATCATGGGCCTGATGAAAATCATCGATAAAAACATAACAAAAGTGTATTCAAGCATATTCTAAATTACATCAGAAGAAGATATTTTGTACAATCCTTAATAACAAATAATAATGAGTATATTGCTATCAACTGCATATCGGATTATAAAGACAAAATACAGGACATGTTAAAAGTAAGTTATAAATGCTATTACGGTAACAATATAGTAAATAAATTTATCTTTTAGAGATTTTCGAATCAATTTTCTGAAGTTACTTCAAAAAACAAACAGCAAAATATATAAAATTAACAGATTACAGTCAGTCATACTACATTCTACTACATTCTGCTAGAATACAAGTTATAAATTAAGTTCACAATATACTTAAAACTTCCTTCTTCTACTACTACTTTGTCTTCTTCTTTAGTATTCAAAGTATTTTCATCTTCATTCAAAAGATTAGACAAGGATAATTTATTTGATTTATTCGATTCCTATTTCAAGCTATTAGTTCATCATCAACCGATAAAACATATAAAATATTTGGATTCAACTTCTAGTTCCAAGCGCATGATACTAACAAAAACCAAAGGATGAGAATTTATATTAAACGGTTATACATAAACAATAAATAATGACATTAAAAGGTGAAGTGATCCTTATACGAAGTTGTTTCTGACGATAAAATGTGATACAAATAGAAACATGAAAATGTGATACAAAAATAAATATCAAAACACACCGAATAGTATATATCAAAAAGTATCCATCGATATATCACTGCCGGTATTTCAAGTGAAAATTTTATGAAACGGTTGATGAAAGACCAATATATGACATCAGTACCTGAGGTTGATTTCTTATCTTAACTGATGTGCCAGATATACATACATACTAATAAAAGAACATTTTAAGAAAAAGGAACTATGGCTGTTACATGAACCAGAGGTGGTGTTGCACTTGCTAACCTTGCTGCAGCTTTGTATGCTGCTGTTGACTGCAAAATTAAAATCCAGTTAAGCCTCGTAACTTTTTTCTTTTAATGATTTGATCCTTGAACGCTTCTAATATAAGAGACATATATTAGCTCTTGATTTTCCTACATTTACCTCAATCAGTGATACAATAACAGCAGCCATCATTCCAAATGCATGACCAGCATTAAATGTGGGTGCACCCCACTGTAACGGATATGGGATTCTAATCCTATCATAATATTGATAAAGATGAATTGTGAAACTTGATATATATACATATATATATATATAACATGAAAATACATAAAATGCAAACAGCTTTAGTTAGTACAAACCAAGGAGCAGAGGAGATGAGACCGGATCGGTCAGTTCGACAGTGAAACTGAGTCAGTTCAGGTCTATGGTTGTAGGCTCCGCCAACAGTTAGAATGTGGGCGTAAGCCCATATTACAGCTATGGACAAGAGCAGGGTGTATCTCTCCAGTATTGGCACTTGGATTACAGTTATATGTTTCAGATACTACATAAAACAAAGTACAAAATGTAAATGATTAGATTTCATCTTATATTTATTATCTCCAATTTTAGTTGTTTGTCTTGCAAAAGCGAACCTGAGAAGCTACAATGAATAGGATAAGCATGGGAAGCTACAATCAACCTATAAGCTTATGTCGGACATATATGTCGATCACATAATTTTCACTAAACAATTCATATTATTTTTTAATTAAACAGCACAACAGTGCATTACTTCTATTTGTCCAACTACATGTGGAGATTCAATTATCAAAACGACCTTTTTTCTCTCTTTTTGATAAAATCAATCATTTGCATTTTTTTTCTAAAAGTATGTTGAAACTTACAAACATGTTGTCCTTTTGAAACTTGTTTTCAGAAAGGGAGGACTGTGTATTTTTTTCCTCCGCATGATCACTGTATGATAGTTAGAAGTAGTAATGATATGGCGTGATCTAGTTAAACCAATTACAGTAATTGATATCTTATAGCAAACTTAGATGATTAGTTTATCATACATCTCTAAGATTCATACCTACTAGCTGCCACCAGGTGTGTGCTCTTGCAGTTCTAAGCTAGACATAGTGCTGAATTAACGTTCCATTTGAGATAAATGACTAAAAGAAAAATATTTGTATTAATAGATGGAAATAGGCATGAAAATATGGGAAGCTGGTAAGTGTGAATGTGCAGGGATAAGTGAATGACAACAAAACCGTACTATTTCAAACTAAGTTGAGAATTTTATCACAATATCATTTCTATAAATTCAAAAAATTCAACAGAAGGTATTCCCATTATATATTGATAGTTAAAACTGCTTACAGTTGCCCCTTTTGATAGTTAAAACCGCACGGTTTAACAAAAAATAAAACAATAAAATACATGCAAATAGAAGTACTATATACCAAAAATAAAACACTTTGTCAAAAGTACTGCACAAATGTAGATAACTTCCTGAAATGATGGTCAGTAGGAAACTTTCTATAGGTATTATGATACTCTAATTGTGTTTAAGCAGCTTAAGAACTGAACGATTATGGAAAATATTTAATGACACACTGAACAATTATACATTGCTATTAAGAGCAAAATATAGCATTTAGACTATACGGGATATCAAAGATAGTAATTTTACCTTAATGTAAAAGGTTATTCAAAAGCGATCCGATGTGTGTATGCAGAACTATAGGTCTCTGTGTGCACACCAATTATTCGAATTGCTACTCCTTCTCCAGATTCCTTTTCATTCATTTTTTTTAATACAAGAGGAAAATTTCTTAATAATTACTATCATCCAACATGAACAAATGTAGATAACATTTCACCTCTTGGAAGAGTGATAGTGGACCCCAATGATCATCATTTCCAAACAAAAAGGCAAATTTATCCTCGTTCATTCTCAAAAATGACCAGTCAAGCGCTTCTGAAAGCTATAACAGAAATCAAAGGTATAAAACCTAGATGCAATAATTGAATCTCTTCAGATTTGATTAAAATCTTTCAAAGCTGAAGAAGGAAAATAAATAAATAAACCATAAGCTCAGTTTTAGTTTGTGTGCCTCCTTTATTGCAACCAAACCTATTTTCTGTTATATACCAACCTATACTATATTATTTGTCAACCAAAAAGGAACAATATTGATTTAGTGTAAGAGAATAATAAGTTGAAGGGGCAACTAAAATCCATATCCCTGTATTTTAATCAAGTGCTAAATTACGCTTTTCTGATGAAGCTACTTCAGTATAGGACTCTAAAAGAAAGAGCTGGAGACCATCAAACGATGAACATCAAAGCAATCAAAAATTCAAAGTGCATGTTGTCTACAAGATTAGACTTTCATGAAATATGGGATACCTGCGTGAACTCTGTTATTGCCATGTACAGGACATTGCACATTGTATGGTACTGCAGGATTTAAAATTTAAATTAGTACGTGATTTCATTCAATGCAAGGCACACTTTGAAAACAAAAATGTCTTCATTGCAATACAATTGGCTTCAGGGGGAACATAAAACCCTTCTTTAGGTCTTGCTTCCCTCTTCAATTTAACCAAATCTTTCTCCTGCAAATCAAAATACCATCAAAGGCGGGCAATTAAAATCATACACCTAAACCACAAAATGAGAGTATCGAAGATTTAGTTACCCAATAATTATAGCAACAACACCATATCTCCCGACTTGACAAAGTAGTTTCTAGATCTGTTAGCATTAAAAAAAGGGTTTTCGGATAATTTTTTTGATTTATTAGCAAACGTTTTCATGGATTCAAAACTATAATACCAGAAATCTTACACGATATTGATCGCAAGCACAAATCGAACAAGGATGCCAAAATCGAACGTCAGTTGTTACGGTGAAGCGATACTTACATCCGATTAGAGAGTTACGAATTCCATTTCGCTATGCTGATATTCGTAGATTTGGATTGGAATTGTAGTTTTTTTCTCTTTCTGAAATTTGTGGGATTTGGAATTGTGATATAGGCGGTCGTATTTTGTGAAAGCGTTGGGCAAAGGAAGGAGATATGGGAAATAGGTTTAATGACGTTAGTTTACGTTTTTGCCCTCAGCAAACACCCTTAACAACCCAAATAAGTGTTGGCAATAAAAAAAATATTATTATGTATTTTTGGCAACACTTTTTTAATATAGCAACGCATATTATGGTGATTACCCTACAACACAAATAAGTGTTGGCAATTGGAAAAAAAGGGTTGCCAAATGGCCATTTTGGTGTAGTGGTCTTTCATGTTTCTCACCTCCGGAAGTATCTACATGAGTCAGCAGAAGTGGTAGAGCCAAACATTCTAGAAGAAGCTGAAGTAGAACGCGAAGCAACTGTGAGGAAATTTCCAACTCGCATCTTAGGAACTGAAGTGAAAAAGCTACGCAACCGCGAAGTCAAACTCGTCAAAGTTCAGTGGAGCGACGCCGAGGAAGACGCGACTTGGGAAACTGAGGATAGAATACGCGCAGCCTACCCTTTTCTTTTTGAGGGTACATTTTTGATCTCTCTTTTTCCTTAAAGTCATGTTAGTATCTATCTTTTTAGGTATATCTCCCCGACCTTACCCTTTTATCCTTAGGCGGAAACCCCTTTGGATGTAAACATGTAATTGAAACATGTTATGGATGATGGTTGCAAGTGGTTGCAAATGTTTGCTAGTGGTTGCTCGTGGATGCATATACACACACAATCTAGGGTTTTAGATCGGCTCAGTCACTTCATATTGCATATGCATATATGTGTTTATGTTTGTATATGGTTGAAGCTTAATATGTTGTCATATGGATGTCGCATTTGTTTGAATGATTGCGCACTCATGTAGAATTATGAATAGGAAAAAGTTTGCATACATAATGGATTCATGACACTTACATAATTTGCATTAAGGAGGTCAACTGAATCAGTAGACCGCCTGATTTTTGCATTAGATAAGGACATGTACACACACGATGCATATGATCATGAAACATTAGAAGTCTTTTAAGGACAATGGACGCTCGTGTTTGATGATTGAGTAGATGGACATTTGGATGGTAGGATATATGTTCTCCTAGACTTGGAGATTTCGGGGACGAAATCCTTTAAGGAGGGGAGAATGTAACACCCCGTATTTCTGTTAACACTAAAGTTGCTAATACAAAAATAAATGTGTAAAGGGGAGATGTATCTAATGTGCATACAAGAGTAATAATAAATGTGTAAAGGGGAGATGTATCTAATGTGCATACAAGAATAATAATAAATGTGTAAAGGGGAGATGTATCTAATGTGCATACAAAAATAATAATAAATGTATAAAGGGGAGATGTATCTAATGCGTACGTATTTATATGGATTGACAAATAATAGTAAATGTACATTAAGAAAGAAATGGTGAACATAATTGGCTTCTCTTTACAACGGACGGCTCTGGTTAACCCTAGCTTCATCGACGGCTCAAATTAACTTGCAACTCTATAAAAAGACCCTAGGTCTCAAACTAAAAATTCACAAAAAAAAAGAATAAGAATTGGAGCCACCATGCTGTCTGCTGAGAACTAGAGGGAGCCTCCACTTGAAAGAGACGAACAACATAGCGAATACAAACTAAAAGATTAAAAAGCAACAACAAATTAGAATCAAAGCAACGTCTTCCCAAACGAAAGCTTTGCAAATTCAGAATTTCAGAACTCAGAAAACAAGACCGTCTACGATTGTAAGTTTAGCTACATTTTTAGAATGCAAATTAATATGAATATCATGTGTTGCGATGAAATGATAATAGTACGACACTCGTTATGTTATTAATATAAGTTTGTGATTTGATTCTATTATCATGTTGAATTGAGAATTATTAAGTATGATGTTTATTATGTTTTATAATATTAATCTATGCCAATGACTTGATTCTATTATCATGTTAAATTTGGGATTATTGGATTAGATTATTTGTATAAGCATGGACTTTGATTGTAACATCTTATGAGAATTGTGTAGTTTATTATGCAAGTTTATGTAGTGAAGTTATGCGACCAATTGTCAAATCTATATGTTCATGTTTATGCAAAACTTATGCCATGTTCACACTTATCATATGTTGGGATTAATTTGCAAGTATGTTTAAATCTATGTTACTAATTAACACATGTGTATGTTGATTAGCCTATGTTGCTAACTCACATATACGTATGTTGATTTGCCTATGTTGCAAATTAACATATGTATATGGATTAGTTCATATTGCTAATTCTCATGTATGTTGTTAATATGGCCTATGTTAAAAACACATATATGTTGAGTTAGCCTATAAGTGCAAGTTTTTACCTATGACATTATAATGTTTATGTTAGTATTTTTGCAAGTTTGTACCTATGACATTATAATGTTCATGTTAGTTATTTTGCAAGTTCACCTCTAAAATGTTCATGTTAGTTATTTTGCAAGTACACCCTACTAGGTTCATATTGATTATGCCATCAATACCAAAGTTATACCCTTGTCATGTTTATGCTAATTTATGCCAATTGGCGTATATTAAATTAGGCTAAGTTTTTAGCCTAATACTTTACACCAAAAATCATGCGAACGTAAATTAGGCTGAGATGGTTAGCCTAATATTGGACGGGGTAACGTTGGGTTAAAATGATAATTTTAGGAAAACTTGCCATAAATCGGTCATTAATCACATAAGTGATTTATGGCATAAAAAGGTATTAATTACCTTAATTAATGAGATTAATTGGAAATGAATGTGACAATAATTTGAATATTTTCTAATTTACATATTGGTCATTAATCACATAAGTGATTTATGGCCTAAAAAGGCATTAATTACCTTAATTAATGAGATTAATTGGAAATGAATGTGACAGTAATTTGAATTTGAATAATTTACATAATTAAAATGTAAATTAGAAAATACGAACGTGCTTAACTCGAGGTTGGATTGAGTTGTGACGTAAACCTGCCCGGACCCACCCGGCTGTCCAGTTGTCACAACAATAGCTATCCAATGTGAGAGGTTAAGGCATGGGGCCCAATAAAGACCCGAGGTTAAACTGAGTTGTGGCATAAGACTGCCTAGACCCAACCGGAATACAGGCAGCCACAACAATATCTGTCTAATCTGAGAGGTTGGTGCTCTAATAAGACAATTAGAGCTGAGTTAGGACTAATAGGGTTAAGTCAATTTAATAAATACTTAACCAAATTCAACATGTTAAATAATTTGGATGGGTGGGGGTTAGGTTCATTCAGACACTTAACCACTTAACATGTTTGACTAGAAAACCTAGTAACGGGGACCCGTTTCAGCAGTAACCCACTTAGGTATCATGGTACCCTGAACTAGGTAGGGTGGGGCACGATTACTGGGCTGATTGTAAGCGGTCAAAAGCGACGGCGGTTGGTGCACAGTGTGGGTTCTAACAGAGTGCGGGCGTGCACACACTCTGGAGCAGACAAGTCAGGGCACTGGAGCATCAGTAGTATACCTTATGCATACTATAATTGTGTCGGGGCCGCCACCATGGGACTTGATACACTCCATGGTGGGACCAGCATAGGTATCTACCGTATAGGGCCGTAGGACACATGTGAATATACGAGTAGGAGTCGATCTTTTAAAGAAATAGAAAGGGATCACTTCACCCCAATCACGGGGTGCCTGTTGGTATAAGAATTAGTAGGTGCAGAGATAGAGATTTAAAATAGGGTGCGAAGGGATGTTCGTTTTAGGACACCTTATCTAGTTCTAGGATAGTCTATTATCCTGATATCGCCATGTTCTCACTTTATGCAAGTCATGATCTTTTTATTATTAACATTCTAGGAATATAGGTAGACTTACCAGACTTATGTCTAACCCATTTTCCTTTCGTCTTCTTTTCTTCCGTCCCCCCCCCCCCCAGGTCCACAGGGAGGTAACACCGCAGCTTGGTCAGTTTTTCATCCAGCTTGAAGAGAGAGAATGTATTGCTTGGATTTCTTTCATTTGGACCATGGCTTTGGATATCATTTATGGGGATTATGCAGCTTTATTTATGTTTCATGCTTCTTTAACTTTTAAAATCAAGACAGTATTATGGTTGTAATAATTGTAAGTTTGTTTTGAGACAATGTTGGAAATGTTCTGTATGAACACGTATTTATGATAATAAAAGTCTGTTGGTTTTTCCGCTGCTTATTTATATGTGTTTATATCTGTCTTGTGTTTTATCTGTGTCTTTTACTTATAAACCTCCACCAAAATTAAGGCATTCCCTTTGTGAGTGACCATAACGGAGGTGGAGTGTTTCAAAAATCCATGTTCTCTTTGTACTTAGAGATTTGATATTTATACTGGATGAATTTACTTTCTGGGAGCATGGGAGTTCTCGTAGTAAAGCGGATGTTGTTCCAGGCAAAGATGAGTAATCTCAACAACTTTGTGAATAACACTGTTGGTATGGTATGTTGTTGAATTATCATCTTTTTTACTTTTTTTTAATCCTTTAGCTATATTTTATAACTAAAAAGTTGCATTTTATGTACAGGTGTTCTATAGCTTCCCACCTTTCGGTAGCAAACTTGCAGACATGTCTTGGCGCATGAGCTTGGTTTTTCGGCCTGCAGCATCCGTTAGTGTATCAAGTATAAAATTCAAAGAATCAACTGACTAGGGAAAGTATTTCATATTATTTTTGGTATTCTTTAGATTGGAGAATTAAGAAGTGGGTCTCCTAGGCTGGTGGAACCAAACGATTTCATACAACGTCTTCACACTATCGGGTATCTTGAATAGTTTCAGTGAGGTAACAAATATAATTATGTGAAGATCCCTTTTGCAACTCTTGTATAAATCAATTCTTTTATACTTCTTCGTTTGAAATTCAATTTGAATGCATGGAAACAAAAGATTCTTATCATTTATATTTTTACCTATAATCAATGTCGGTAATGCTTTATGTGTTCGATAAGTAGACCTTGCTCCTGTTGTCTTTCCCTTTTTACCCCTCCTTGAGTATACTTTAGAAGAACCTAGCGATCTGTAAACTCCAGAGGAAAATTACTTTATGTCTATCTGTTTTAGTTTATTTTGATTTATGAGCAAGTATTTATGCAGATTGACTTTTTTTCCAGAAGAGAAATCTTTCTAATAGAAATCGAAATCACTTTGATATGTGAACGAGATGCTATATACTTGCTTTTTTTACCCACATGTTATTACCAGACACTCGTGTTTTTACCAGTTTTTCAAACAAGTAAGCCTAAGAGCTTGCTGTTTGGAACAACAACCAATTGCAGTTCCGAACTGCAATTGCAATGGTCAAATATTATAGCGACCCGAACTTCCCCGTGAACGAAAGCACGAATTGCTTTGACGACAACACACATCGGAACACAAACAGAAGAACATTTCATTGCTTATTACAACAATTCCATCAGAATACTAGAATATCACAGAGTATGAATCAATATTACACATTTGACAAATATCAGAGATTTAAATTACATTAAATACATAGCAGCGAAAAAATAATACAAAACATAACTGAAAGAAATACACGGATACAGAGCTTTCCGAATATCCCTTCAGCTATAAACCAAGATCCTGTGAAAATAAATCTGCAAAACCCAAACTACTAGCTGCCCGTGTGGAAAATAGGGGCACCCAGAGTTTAGGTTAAAATAATAAACTCCAGGTCAGTCATGTGACTGGTGTGAGAACTAAAAACAGTTATTAATCTTTATTTTAAAGTTAGGTAAATCAAGGGACCACGCGTATAACACGGAACGGGTCTCCTCCCAAAAATACCATTGCATAAAACAAACAGCGCAATGCTAAATAAAGAAAAATGAAGCTATTATAAGACCCAGGTCCCATCACCTAATGCAACCCAAGCCGGAGGATAGGGTTTTACCTTATAATAGCCAAACAATGCTTGACACGTTTAAAAACAGATTATTGATATTACTATAAGTGTATAGTGTCAAAACAATTTAAATCATAAGTTTCAATCATAGGCGGCATAGCTACCATCTACTATGTCGCCATACTAGGTTCTACAAATAAAACCGAATTATCACGTATTGGAAATTGGATTCCATCATGAGTCGACGCAAGGGGAAAGCTCCTCTCCGTTCGAGACACTCTAGCAAATGTCTCAGGACCACACACAGCGATCCTTAGAATCGGTTGGGCCGGTCCTCTCTTACTTTTGAGGATTGGCAATTCCTGAACACACGTTTCCCGGTCCTGTAGGACCTATATAATGGTATGTACGTTGGCTCACATAGTGCCAGTTATCGACCATATATTCTAGGCGCCTCGCATTCCAACAACCACACAGGTAAAAATAATATAAATGTCAGGGCTGGTAGGTCACTGACATCACCCATAGCTAGAAAGAAACGCCGTGTTCTCCCAACGGTCCTTATCCCGTTTTTAACTCATACCGAGGTGTGAGGCTCGCGAATTCACGTTATACACAAAGCTATGCCACATAGGCCATGCTTTGATCATCAACCACAAGACTTTGCTTTTCAATAGAAGCCTTGATCATTTGCCACTTAGGCATGCCACACAGGAAATTCACTCCTTGCGACTGATGTACATCGACATACAACCTCTGAGCTCGTACGTCTCAGTGAAGGGCGTTAAGCAAGAGAATAAATTATCCGTTGCCAAACAGATGTATATTTAATAGAGATCAATCAACACAGAATAAAATCCAATGTCAGACACACAGTCCATTTACAAGTTCGTTCTGGGTCTGAACGAAACCGGAGGCACTTTCCTCGCATATCCATCGATCTCAAAGTACGTCTGGACGATCACCAACTGATTCCCTCCTCTTGGGTGTACAGCCCAATCAAGATCATCAATAATCATCCAAACGATGTGAAGACTTCCGGTCTTCAACCACCATCTTCATCTTCGACTTATCGTCGAATCGGTTATTCATAATGGGCATAAACCCGGCCTTTCCGAATAACCCGCGTATATAATAAACAAATGTTATACAAATACAACATACGCCTCATTCCAATTTAGAATATTCTTTTATTCAAATTTTCACATTCTTAGGGAAAAGGTTCCCATTAATTTTATCAAAGATAAATTCTTCTAAATTTATTCTTTAATCTTCCTTTAGATATCTTTTCAAACCATGTTAAGGTTTTCCAAACTAGTCGGGATTAGCGAACTACACCGAAGTAATTATTTATTTTATTTCCCAATCCCAACCTATTCATCCGATGGAGCAAAACTGGTAATACTCCATAACTAACACCATGGTGTTATCGGTAAAATTAATTACCATTTCACGTTCAAATCTAATTAAAGATTTAACTATCACTTGGAGCAAAACGGGTGATACTCCATTCTCGATCACTTTAATCTAATTAAAGATTCATTAAAACTCCACTTAGTTTTAATCTTCCCAAAAATCAATATCCTGTCTTTAACTGAGTTAAAGAACCAATGTCATTTAAAACACGGTTCACGATAAACCCAAAAATCAATTCAAATTCAATTCCAATTAAATATTATTTAATTGGTACACTTCATTAAATCTAAATAGAAAGATTTAATCTTTTTCTCAACTGGGCTTAAGAACAGTGTTAATGAAGACACCATTCATGACAAACCCAAATCACATTTGATATTAAATACTAGGCTCTGAATAGAAAATATATCGGCTTATATTCAATATCTAATCCTACGACCAACAAATATCGTATTGGAAATAACGATATAAATATATCTTTCAAATTCTCATAACAATATCTGTGTAATCACGAAATCAAACATCGAAATATTCCAAAGACAATTTCGATTCAAATCCATTTCCACTTTATATATTGGGAATTCTGGTTATTTTCAAAACCATTTCAAATCTAGTTCAAAACTAGTTCATTTCGATAAAAATATATTTTTATCTTTTCAAATGTGGAATTTTTCATCCCAGTTCTTTCCAATTCAATATTATTATTTTACACAAATTATTAATATTTTTAATATTTTTATCAAGGCCCGTACAGTCGGTTTCCACAAACGGCCATCGAACTGCAATTACACCAACCTTTTCCAAATTTGATTTGAACATAATTCCAAATCCAACCGTTAGATTTCAAATTTCTAATATTCATTGGAAAGCTCTTTTCGATACAAACCCAACGGTTCTAGTTTCAGGAGAATCCGACGGTCGCGTCTCCCGTAACATCAATTCGAAGTCAATGGTCGAAATTCGCGAACTGCAGCGGCGCGACGCGTTCTATTCAGGCCATTTAATATATATTATATATATTTCATCGATTTCAATTCAAAACGTATTTTATAAATCGTTTTAAATTCGTTTTCTAAACAATTTCAACTTCATATTCAATTTCAAATTAAAATTGAATATTTCACATCATTACTATATAAATGATAATATTTTCAAAACGTTATATTTTGAGATCACATCCTTTTCTATATTCATTATAAAAACGAATAAAATCGATATAAATATCGTTCGCGTCAAATTGGCGCATCTCTTATCAACACGACTTTATATATTTCAATCACTTCGTTATTCTATTCAACAAATGGATATTTATTCTATTCAACACATGAATCTATATTTCTTTCAACACATGAATATTCTCAACACATGAGTATCGTCAACACATGACTATTTTTGTTATTTAATATATTTTATAAAATTATGATAAAGATGTAAATTTTATTATTTAAAATATTTTACTCAACACATGAATATTTTCAACACATGAATATTCTCAACACATGAGCATCGTCAACACATGACTATTTGTTCTATTCAACACATGAATCTTATTTTATAATATTCTTTATTTTCCCAATTGGAATGAGGCCCAATCAATTACCAT
The DNA here is from genome assembly GCA_030737875.1 of Allium sativum. NCBI lineage: Eukaryota > Viridiplantae > Streptophyta > Magnoliopsida > Asparagales > Amaryllidaceae > Allium > Allium sativum. The sequence goes on along the minus strand of CM060921.1, from coordinate 289,466,585 downwards.
ATAATGTTAATCATATGGATTCCATACAACACATGTATATAATAGCAACGATAAATAATCAACTATCATCCAAAGTGCACCACACAACTGCATAAGCATTAAATATAACTAATTAACACTCATACAGTCTGTCGATCAAATGATCGACATACCACTAAACAATTAGGATTAGTGTACGTCAAATATCATCCCAACACCCGAGTAGGGTTTCAATCCATAAACACTGAATATTATTTGTGCAGTTGGGCGACATGTAAAATTTATCGTCCCAATCGATATCCTTCAAATAGGTGTACATAAACAAACCGTCCGGTTTGTAAATGAATATTTATTTTATTCACATTCACGTTAAAAATTATATTTTTAACGATAATTAATTTATTTCAACACATGAATGTTTTATTATCCATTTCACATCAACATCACAAACAAACTTCACAACACATCAAACAAGCATACAAGTCGTCCATGGTCTGTGGACGACGGGTGTCGGGTGCTGCTAAGCACCGTCTGCATCCTAGTATATATTTTAATTAGAAAACAAGACTTAAAGTGAGAAGTTCTCACCGACAAGCTAAACCAACCGTCACGACTCTTCCTATGTAGGAAATCTTCGTCGCTCGCCTTTTGTCAATTTCATTGTCCGTAGCCACTACATATAAAAAAAATTAACATTTTTATATTGTTGCTATGTATAAAAAAATCACCTTTTTATACGGCTACTATATAGATAAAAATTCTACTTTTATAACGGTGTTCATATAATAAAGATTATATTTTTATATCGCCTCCCATATAGAAATCACATCTTTGCTTCTTCTACATAATAAAAATCATATTTTTATATCTCCTACATAATAAAGATCAAATTTTTATTATCTATATAATATAAAAATCATATTTTTAAACAAAAATCATTCCTATAAAAATTATATTTTTATGGCGAAGCTTATATTATAACAATCAAATCTTTCTCATGATAAAAATCTAATTTTTATCTTCTCCCTTCATGTATACAAATCAAACTTTTATCCTACTATATACGTGAAGTCATAATTTTATATTCTAACGCTATATACATATAAAAGATCACATCTTTACACGTTATATACAATAAAAATCCTATATTTAATAACATAAATAATTAAAAATAATAATAAAAACTCACATGAGGTGTCGATGGTTGAAGGCGGGCTTTGGAGGCTTGGTCGGAGGGAGGATGGTCGGGTCGGAGATGGTTTGGCGTTGCAGGGGGTAGCGGTGCAGGCGGAGGGGGATTCGATTCAGGTGGCGTCGGGTTTTGGGGGGTTTTGGGGTTGGAGCGGTTCAGGGCTTCGAACGCGGGGAAGAAGAGAGGCGAGGAGGAGGAGCTGGGGGGTAGCGTCGCGGCGAGGCGGTCTTGGGGAGGCGGCGCGCAGGGGGCGACGCCTGGATGGCGGCGACGGTGGTCGTCGCGCAGGCGCGATGGATTTTTCTTTTATAAATCGATGTTTGACCAGAGAGAAGAAAGGAGAGAGATAAAGGGATTATATAAATATAATTATATTTTATTCAATTTTAAATTCCAAAAAGCAACCTTTTATTTTGAACTCGAAATCGAACCCACCGACTGTCGTCCATAGCTAATTACTCCCATTCCGAACACAATGGGATATGTATCATAAGCTGATTCGATCGTTTCGATCAGTTTTCATCAAGAACAAAATATAAATCTATATATTGATTTTGAACGCACATTTCAATTTGTCGGGGCCACATACTGACTAGAAAAATTCCCAAAAAATATTTTCTTGCTTCGTATTGACGATACGGTCCTAACAAAACTATTTTCATCAAATTCTGAGACCGTTTGAAAAATGGTCATTTTCCAGTCGATTAAAATTGACTGAAACTGTCAAAACACGTTTTCCTTTGCCACGCTCACATATTGATTCGAAAAATTATGAATTTTGTAATCTAGGAATAAATTGGCATCCCGGATCCAACAAAAGTGGTTTCGTCGAAAACTGAGATCGTTTGCAAAATTTTCATTTTTAAGGGCCAGAATTCCATAGCGACTATTCTGAATTTTCAACTGGGCATAACTTTTTATCCCCGCTATGAAATTTCAATTTTTTGGATTCGTTGGAAAGATATTCTCAATGAGATTCCAATATTTTTGGTTTTGCTAAAATCCGGTTTATTTTCAACCCTGTACATTCATTTGAAGTTTAAAATCGAATTTTCGAACTACCGCGCCATTTTTAATTCCTTTTATAATTAAAAATAAATATTTATATTCTAACGACGCTCTATATAAATATATACGTTCTAATTCTATTCAAATTAAATTTCTCGTCATTATTATTTAAAATAATTCATTTTAAATATTCAAAATTCGCTAAAATTGCCAAAATAAAAATTTTAAATTGGCTCAGATTTTTCGGGTTATTACAAATATAGCGTTAGATAGTCAATTGAATAGTAAAGGTCATGATCTTAGATGAATTTTACATCACTTTATCACTATATATATGTTCTAGTCAGATCTATATAGCTATATGCGATACAAACATGATATTGTTATTAAGATTTGAAACTTGCTACATCCCCAATTTTGAATGCATGATCGAATGCTCTAAGTTGTTACCTGTACACAATGGCATTGGCCTACTATGAAGTTATTACTTATACATTATCATCCTGCCTGTTATGGTTTCTTGATCATCTTGCATTTGCAAATCAACAGTCTAAATATGTTTGAGGTGTTAATTCGCTACTTTAAAACCTATAGGTATAGCGAGTGGTCAAAAAGCAGCTATTCAGAAAATCGTGCTTCAGATAAACAACTACGCACTTTATTCTTTCATTGCTGCAAAAAGTTTAATTATAAATGGAATAATATGTATGTATTATTAATTTTTATTATGTGTATAATAATATGATGATCATGGAAAGCACAATAAAGCTTGTTGGAGAGCACAATAAAGCTTGTTGGAGAGCACAATAATATGTATTTTATTTTATTTTTTTTAATTTGTTACGGCTAATAGTCGTATCTTTTTTTAAATTTGATATGGCCATGAGTCGTATCAATTGATGAATTTGATATGGCTTTAATTCGTATCAATCCATGAACTTGATACGGCTTAGAGTCGTATCAATTCATGAATTTGATACGGCTAATCATAAATTGCACTTGATACGGTCAAAAACACAACTTAATTTGCAGTTATGGTGTAGTTCCAGTCACGGCTTCGCTCTTAAGCTTTGGTTTTTCCTCTACTGATTTTGGTTCGAACTGATTTGATTTGTAAGGAGAATGCATGGGTATGTACTCCTTTATATAGAAGTGATAAAATCATAAAATATTATGTCACTAAATGCATGCGTGGGAACGAACATGAGCGAAATGTTTTGCTTTAGTCTGCTAAGGTGATTGAAAGGAAAGAAAACTAGGTTACGACTAGCTATTTAGATGGGAAAATGCTATTTTTTTTCCAATTTCCCAAAAGTTGCAGTATGGTTTCAAGCAATCAGAGGAAATTCTGAATTTGTACAAACATTACAAATACATAACTATTGGCTATTGGGTAATGTCACATAAATGTCCTGTGTACCAAAAACTTTGTCAAGTATCATCACTCTTCCTCTATTTACAATCGATGAAAAGAAATGAGCAATCTCTTAGCTTATGCTAAGTCATACTCCATCCTTACAGCTAATAATTTTAGGTGGCACATGGGTTTAAGATTGACACAAATAGTTTTTAAAAAGCTTACTTTACTTCCAATGTTTGTAAAACTGAAATTCTCTCAGTACATAAAATATTTCGGCCAATGTGTACATCTTCCTAACTAATTCTAGCTGGAGTGATTCCTGACCTAGTTCCTAGCATATGCAAGCTAAATGAATTGTATAAATCAATCTTATTTCTGTCCATTTCCTAGTTCTTAGGTGGTGCAATCCTCTTCCTTGTCTAAAGCCTACAAAATGTATGAATATAGTTTTCAAAATGGTGCTTGATCTTTAAACAACTAACTATGCCTATTTGATTTGAAGATACATAGTCTGTCTATGTTCTAGAAAAGGGTGTTGTTGCTAGATAATCGATTATGTAGAGTAGTGTAGACATGAGGTACTAAGGCTTGGTTGTATTGATTGTTCTCTAGTGATCGCTAGTTGATTTAGTGCTGTTGTTAAATGATCTCGTTGTTTCCCATGCATCAATGCACAACTATCATATGTTTGATAGATATATTTGTAACTAGCTATATATCAATGGGTATTCTTAATTTACAAGCATTTTTAGTTATTATATGTCCAAGCATTCCTTCTGGTTGAGATGGCATATAGAAAATAATTAAATCTAAGTAAAAAGGTTAAAATATCACCTATTACCTTATTTTATCTATACATATATTAAATATTTTATATCAAATTTAATTATATACGTATATATACACACACATATACATAGAAATTACATAAAGAAATTTATTTAAATATTTCTCAAGTATTTACTCTAATTATATTCAATTTAATTAATCAAAAATTTATTGTTTGGAAAATAGTAGTTAAAAATCTTAGGACATTACAATCTACCCCCCTTATAAAAATTTCATCCTCGATATTTGAGATTAACGAGTAGATTCCAGTCATAACCAGAGTTATCGCCTTATGTATCGACACATATCAGCAATTTGTTATTCATCACGATTATTTCCATATCTAAAACTATCTGTTATTATAGTTGGAAGACATTTCCATTTCTGCGTTACTATTCCTCAACATCATCGGTTCCTAACCGTAAATCGGTAAGCGAATAATCCTCTAAGTATCAACCCCGAAGATCGAAATCAACATCAGATCAATATCCAGAAAAATTTTCGACTAAACCAATCTTCAGTCAAGTTCCAATTTCATAACTCCATATCTTAATTCCCCATTAACTCGCATGTTATCCCATACTTATTCACTTTATTGGTTCGAATCAATCATGTTCAAACATATATATCTGTCTCAAATTCTCTTTTTAAACTCGAATCCATATTCAACCCATCAGTTTAATTCACTTAACTCTGTTAAGTTCCATCCACAGTCTTCGTTAACTAATTAATTATTAAATTAGTTATCATTATTTAAAAATCTGGTTCTATTTCAAAAATCAATTTATTCAATTATCATGGGTTCATATTCAGTTAATACTTAAGTTTAGACCTGATTCCTGGAAATCCAAATTTTAATTAGTTCTAACTTTATTTCTATATCAATATCATTAGATATTCTTCTAATTAAATTCAACTTTATTCAATCAATTCTTAGGCTGACCCTAGTTATTTTAACTTCTTCTATCAAAAAGAGTAAGGTACCTTCTAGAACCTCTTCCATTTTCGCATCCTCAGAGGTTGATGGCTTATCCATTAAGTCATAGATCTTTGGTTGCGTTCCCTTCTTCATAAGAGGGCAATCTTTAATCAAATGTCTGGGCTGATGACACTTATAGCATAAAATCTGCTGGAAAATAGCATTGCCCGGTCCTTGTGGTTTCTATTGAGGTTGCTCTGGCTTTTTGACCTCCGAATTCTTACAAAATCTAGCGATGTGTCCTTTCTCTTTACAGTTGTGGCAAACCGTATTATTGTAACGATTCTGGGACCTCTCCTCTTCCTTTTTCCTTTATTCTTGTTTTTCCAATTACGATTAAACTTCCTTTTATTGGGATTTCCTTCACTGGTTTCTCCAGTCTGTTCCTTTGCTACTGGTTTCATTGCATCAAGTGCTTCACATTGAACAGCCATGTCTACTAAGTCAACGAATGGATCCTTCAGATGTCCAATAATCTGAACCCGCAAACTGTCCTTTAAACATGTTATAAACATCTCATTTTTCTTAAGCGGAGTGTTGATAAGTTCTGGCCCAAAACAGGAGAGCGCATTAAACTTATTTTCATATTCAGCTATAGTCATGCTTCCTTGTTTGAGATCAATGAAATCCCCATACATTCTAATTTTTCCTGCGGCAGGAAGAAATTGTGCTTCAAACCCCTCTTTGAATTTTTCCCAAGTAAAGTCGTCTTTAGGAACGTTCACAGTTTACGCATCCCACCAGATTGCAGCAGCTCCTTGGAGTTGCCATGAAGCTGAAAGACTTTTCTGCTCATCATTCATTTCGGCCCTTTAAAAATCCTTTCACAGGCTCTCAACCATGCTTGGACTTCAATGAAAGATTCAGTCCCTTTGAAAACCTCCCCCCCCCCCCCCAAAGTGGTATACTCCTTACAGATAGTTGCAAAATTCAACCTTTGGTGCACTGGCACAACTTCTTCCTCCGTTTCTACTTGATCCTGAGTGGCAGTATTAGCATTAGTAGTGGTAGTCCCACTAGGTTGTCCTCTTTGTCCACGGTTACTCATGCTTAATTACCTAAATATAGCAGGTCGATGATCAAAACTTGATTGGATATAACTGACTTAAGTATATTACTCAAGTTAATTCTATATGTTTATTTATCACTATAAAAATATGCTCTCTGCACACTCACCTAAAGCCTATGTACTCAGTAAACTAAGCTCTAATACCAACAGTAACAACCCAACTTTCGAACACATCGGAAGTCATGTCATTATATAACAATATGAAATAGATAGAAGATAGAACTAAGGAAAACATCAGAATCTCACAGCGGAATTTAACAGAGGATAATACCACATATATTATACATCAGAACATAGTACATAAGAGTATATTAGGTCTAGGGATACATGCTATTTCATAGTACAACATCTTAATTGTACATAACATCATAAATAACCCAGCTTGCGGACTTTAATTATACATAGACATAATAGGCAGACTAGCATGTAGAAAGTTTCCATCCAGCTTTTCCAAGTTAAATCATTACCTGATTCACTTGTCTACTCATAACAAGCGTTATGAGTACCCAAGAGTTTAGGGAAAACACAGAAAATAAACACCGAGTCAGTCAGGGGACTGGTATGAGTAAATAATTTTTAAACAAGTTAAAGAAATAAAATTATCTCATAAGACCACGCCGTAAATACGGAATGGGTTTTCACCTTACGAGAAAAAACATTTTGTATATTTAAACAGATATTATCATAGTGTCTAGGGTTTTCCACAAATAAATTAGAATCTAGAAGAATGTTTGCATCTCACATTCTCCTACATAATATACAAAAAAAATCGCTTGGAACTTATGGTTGATGGATTTCCGACTATGGCAAGGTATGGAACCACCTTCTTATAGTGTGTCTCTAGAGGGAATACACTGGGTTCAAAAAGAAAGTCTTGCAACCCGGCTCGCACATGACCAATGTAACACCCCATATTTTCTACGATCGTATATGTAACATATCAGAGAATAATTAAATTTTAAAATAAGAATCAAGGGAAACAGGTTGCGTCATTGCGTTCGTCTCGAAATTCTGCTTGGAAAGAGTCTGAGTTTTCGAGAAACGGAGTTCGTATGAGGGAGATATGGCCCTCCGAACTTTCAGAGAATTTCAGAATCGAAAACAGCTCGAAAATTCGAATTCAAATTCGAATTCAAAATCCCAGAACAGGCTGGGCGGGAAAATTCCCGCTCATGGACCAGGTCGACCTGGGGGTCGACCATAGTGTCGACCTCCCAGGGGCCAGGTCAACCATAGTGTCGACCTGAGGGTCGACCTGGCCAGATCAGGTCGACCATAGTGTCGACCTGGGGGTCGACCTGCTCCCGAAACCCATTTTTTTAACCTGGTTCATTCTGATGTATCCGGTCTCGTTTCTGTCTAGATTTGTCCACCTAATCCTATATAAAAAGCCCCCTATCCTCATTTTCTCTACACAATTTCATTCTGTCTATATTCTGCCTCTGTTCTAATTAAAAATAAAAATGGCGTCGCTACTCTGCTGGAATCAAAACTTGGACTGATGCATCTTCTTCCAATCTGAATAGAATTAAAAGCTAAATCAAATCTCAAATCAAAGTTTAGAGCTACGACAACAATTAAAGAAGAGTAATTCAGCCTTTTTGCGTCAACACTAGTTTATTTCCTTTCTTAAACCACGAAAGGCAAGTACAGTTATTTTCCGATATAAACTTTAATTATGGTTGTGGCATGATTATAAATCTGAATCTGAGGTTATGTATATTCTTATCTGTTAGATCTGTTTTTCTGTGACTATTCTGTACCTCTTTCTTCTTTCTGTTCTATAGCCAGGCTACTACGAGCCTGCGCCGAATCTCATAAGAGATTAACGCACGAACGCTAAATTTTGGGTCAAATAATGATGCATAATTGGACATGAAACTGATGCTTATGAGACTATTGCCTATGACTATAATTCATGCCTATGAGACTATTGCCTATGACTATGATTCACGCCTATGAGACTATTGCCTATGACTATGATTCATGACTATGAGACTATTGCCTATGACATTGAATAAGAAACTATTGTGATGAGTCATCCATGACTATTGTGGTTAGTTGCCTATAACTATTGTAGTTAGTTTCTTATGCCTATTCCCTTAATGATGTTGGATCTCATATTTAGTATGTAACTTTGCTAGTTTACTCCCATTCACTGTTATGTACATCAAGTCTATAGGGTCATTTCATGAGTATTTAGAGAACTTGTGGAAACATGTTGTACGGGGATTGGGCGTAGCTTAATTAAGTAAATCTGGCATAGCAAATATATTGGCATAATCTGAGTTGGCTATAATAGAGAATGATTTACATGTGTATTAGTCTTGGACATAAATGGCGAACTAGAATATTAAATCTAGTTTTGACATGAACTGTAAATGGAAATATTAAGGCTAAAATTTGGGGCACATATTGTATTTTGAATTATGACCTTGATTTAGGCATGTAAGTTTAGGCTAAATTTATGATTAGGCAAGATATGTAAATAGAGTTTCAGATATATATAACCTGCTAAATCTGTTATCTGCTAAATCTGTTAAATTTCCTAATCCGTTATCTGCTAAAACTGTTGAATTGCCTAAACTGCTAAATCTGTTATTCGCTAAATCTGTTGAATCGCTAAAACTGCTAGATCTGCTACCTGTTGAATTGTCTGATCTGTTGAAACTAGATAATGGTAATCTGGGTATGGAAATCCGTAGGCTCTACCTAAGATTTAGTAGAACATGGAAATTTGATTAATCTGTTATATCCTATGAAGAAGTTTAATCTGTTAACTAAACAGAATTAGTCTGATATCTGAAAAATCTATATTGGAATGAATTGGCTATGACACGAGGTTAGACTCTGTTTGCGGTAGAAGCCTGCCCGGAAGCAACCGGCTTAACCAGCGACCGCAAACTGCCAGTCTAATGTGAGAGGTCGTAGGCATAACTAAAATATGCTTAGACACGAGGTTAGGTCTGGCTTGTGGCAGAAGTCTGCCCGGAACCGCCCGGCATATCCAGCGGCCACAAGTTACCGACCTAATGTGAGAGGTCTGTGCATTAATATTTAATTAATGCAAATCTGGGATAAATATGATGTCTAAAACGTGTTGGGTGGATAGGGTTAAACCAATTGGACTAATGAATTTAACAAACCCGTTTTGTGAATCTGTAGGCCCAACTACAAGGTTAGACAAATCTGTAAATTTGTTAAATCCGTATATCTGATTCGTTAGTATGAAAACTTGTCTGATCTGTGAACTAGTTGTTCTGAACTCTGTATGTCTGAACTTGTAAACAAGTTAATCTGAAATCTGTTAGTCTGGGGACACAAGGTTAGGGGGGAAATTACTTGTGTCATCTGTTGTTTGGGACCCATATTAGTCAGTAACCCTTTCTGGTATCAAAACTTTGACCCAACAGTAGGTAGGTTCTGGGCACGCTTACTGAACTAATTATAAGTGGTTCATTCTGATAATGGCGAGGGGTGTTGGTGGTGCGTTCCAACCGGGTCATGTACATGCATGGATCCCGGTCTGCCTCTGAGGATGTAAAACGCCGTGACATCTGTAAATAGGTCTGTGCCAATTGGTTGTCACTTTAGGGAGTGATACACCCTATTGTGGAGCCGACACAGGGTATTTATGTATTAGGGAGTCGATCGTTTGGGGTAGGGTTTTAGGGTACACTTAGTTCTATCTGTTTCTGTTGGTACCGTCTGTTTCTGTTGGGTGGCAACACCTGTCTGTTTCTGCATGGTACCGTCTATTCGGGTGGTAAAGGCCCATTTACTAGTGTACACCTAATTCTATATTCTGTTTCCGTAGGGATTAATCTGTTTTTGTTTTTGTACCTTCTGTTCGGGTGGTAAAGACCCATTATTAGCACTTTGTTTCTGTCTGTTTCTGTTCGGGTGGTAAAGGCCCATTATTAGCAACTCTGTTTCTGTTCGGGTGGTAAAGGCCCATTATTAGCATTCTTTTTCTGTCTGTTTCTGTTGGGGTGGTAAAGGCCCATTACTAGCATTCTCTTCTGTGGAAATTATTCCGTTCCTGTTTCTGTTTCAGTTTAGACATTAGGGTGACACCTAATCCTGTTATACTAGTATTAGTGCAGAGAAATGAAAAGTAATATTATTCTGTTTCTTCTGTTTAACCTAAGTACATCTGCTGCTCCTGTTACTGTTATCTCTCATCCAGTTTTATTTGCATGCCATGATTATTATTATCTGTTCATATGCTGAAAGTCACTGGACTTGCCAGACTTTATGTCTGACCTTGCTTGTTTTTGCCCCTTTTCTTCCGTTCCCCCCCCCCCCCCAGGTTTTCCAAGGAGGGAATACTTTAGCTTGATTCGGAATTCTTCTGCTTGAAGTACTAGAAGTGCGTAAAGCATGGCTTTACTTCTTATGGCACCTTCAGTGGGGATTATGATTTTAAAGTTTTGTACTCTGATAATATTCTGAACAAGACTGATATTTATGTACTTGAGTTTTTGGTAAAGATGTAACCACACTGATTTCTATTTTCTGCTGAAATAAAGTTATAATTTATCAAGTATTGTTTATCTGTCTTGTAAATTTCTGTTCTGTCTTCCGAAAGGCTCCACCAAAGTTAAGGCATTCCCTTTGTGAGTGTCCTTAACGGAGGTGGAGTGTTACACTTGGTATCAGAGCTGAAGGTTACCAGATTGAGTAAAGTTTTTGAAAACTATTTTCAAAAAGGTTTTAAAAGGAAGTATTTTCAAAAATAAAGTTTATTTTGAAATTCATAATCCCCAAAGAGCCATATATCTATCTTTTCCGTTCTCCATTTAAAATCTTTTTCTTTCATTCCAGCATGTTTGGGAATCTTAACTTTCCTGAGGGCGTGCCAATACCTGGCTGGTTCAGGAGGTACTTAGAGGCTAGGGCCAACGATGCAGGCCCAGCAGATATTCCTCCTCCAGCTGCAGCGATTCCTCCTCCTCCGCCCCCTCCTCGTGCAATGGCTTTTTCAAAGATCTGTAAAGATTTTAGGGCCATGGGTTGAAAGAATTTCAAGGGAACTGAATCATTCGTAGAAGCGAGGAACTGGCTCAAAGAAACTGAGGATCTGTTCGTTATCTTCGAGGTGGACGATAGGCAGAAGGTACAATTGGCGGTGTGGTTGCTCAAGGACGAAGCTTCCTATTGGTGGGAAGTCACTAACGCCGAGAGACCGGTTGAAACATGAAAGGATTTCAGAACAAGGTTTGAGGCGAAATTCCTCTCGCAAGATGAACGAAGTCTACAAATGGAAAATTTCTTATCTCTTAAGCAAGGAAGTATGACGTTCAAGGAATAGGTCAACCAGTTCAATCAACTGGCTAGGTTCGGGCTAGATTTAGTCAACACCCAGCATGAAAAGGCTCTCCACTTTGTTAAAGGATTGAACAAGCCACTGCACAGCCTAGCCATGACCCATGTACCCATGGGAGCGACTTACGAGAGATTGGTGGATATGACACTACTATACGAGGAAGACAACGACAAGAAAGAGGCAAAGAAGGAAGAACCACAGAACAAGAAAGCATGGCCCAAAAAGGAAACACAAAAGAAGGGTGAAAAGTCTGAAGATAAGAAGGAGAAAAAGTGCTTTACTTGTGGAAGCTCGACTCATCTGAACAAGGATTGCAGAAAAAGAAAGGGCACTTGCTTCAACTGTGGTGAGATGGGACACTTCACTAGGGACTGTCCGAAGAAACGAGGGCAAGGGCAGAGGGCAGGACCAACCTCTGGAAGGCAGGCGAACACTCTCGAGGCTAGTGGATAGGATAGAAATAGGAAAACTTTATGTAGGAGGTTTAATTTCTTTATCTGATTTTTGGGTTAAAACTCTTTTCTGATTCTGGCATTTCGATTCTGTAATCGATACTCTGCACTTGAATACTAGTATTGTTTCTGATTCCGCTGTAGACCCAGACCCATAAGGGTTTTGACTCATCCAATTGTGCTAAGTTGGGTATCTGTGTTGAGCGTTAAGTTGACTATGACGCATACATTCTGGGTTTTTATCATGCTTAGTTTCCTAAGAATCATTTAGTAATCTGATCTGTACCGATAATCTGTAATTATCTGAATATTTCTGATAAGGTTGAGATTTCCAGTTTTGACATTGTCTAAAGAGGGTAATCCTCTGAGTGTCAATCCGATGTTGATTTCAGTCTTCGGGGTTGATACTTAGGGGAGTTTGTCTCTCAACCAAGGTTTAATGGAAACCAAGTTTTTGTTTTATCTGTACTCGCTTCCATCATTCGACTGTATCCTATTGATCGAATCTTCGAACTTTAGGTAGAAACTAATGGGTGTAAACATGTGTTTGAGACATGTTATGTTTTATGGTTGCAAGTGGATGCAAGTGGTTGCTAGTGTTTGCTCGTGGATGCATATACACACACTAGGCACTAGATCGGCTCGAAAACACTCTCATACTGCATATGGATGTGTGAGCATTTTCAATTTCTGTGGATACAAAATGATTGACTCATCACATGAATGTTGCATATGAATGAATGGTTGTCACTCATATAAGAATAATATCAAATAGGAAAATTGCATACATGTTGGACTCATGACACTAACATAATTCGCATTAAGGAGGTCAACTGAATCAGTGGACCGCCTGATCTTTGCATTAGATAAGGAACAAATACACACACTTTTGCATATGTTCATACAACATTAGAAGTTTTCTAAGGACAATGGATGCTTGTGGATGATGGTTGAGTAGATGGATGACTGGATGGTAGGACACATTCTTCTCAACTTGAAGATTTCGGGGACGAAATCCTTTAAGGAGGGGATAATGTAACACCCTGTATTTTCTATGATCGTATATGTAACAAATCAGAGAATAATTAAATTTTAAAATAAGAATCAAGGGAAATGGGTTGCTCCATTGCGTTCGTCTTGAAATTCTTCTTGGAAACGAGTCCGAGTTTTCGAGAAACGGAGTCCGTATGAGGGAGATATGGCCCTCCGAAGTTTCAGAGAATTTCATAATCGAAATCAGCTAAAAAATTCGAATTCAAATTCGAATTCAAAATCCCAGAACAGGCTGGGCGGGAAAATTCCCGCCCATGGACCAGGTCGACCTGGGGGTCGACCATAGTGTCGACCTCCCAGGGGCCAGGTCGACCATAGTGTTGACCTGGGGGTCGACCATAGTGTTGACCTGGGGGTCGACCTGGCCAGACCAGGTCGACCATAGTGTCAACCTAGGGGTCGACTTGCTCCCGAAACCCAGTTTTTTTAAACTGGTTCATTCTGATGTACCCGGTCTCGTTTCTATCTAGATTTGTCCGCCTAATCCTATATAAACAGCCCCCTAGCCTCATTTTCTCTACCCAATTTCATTCTATCTGTATTTTGCCTCTGTTCTAATTAAAAATAAAAATGGCGTCGCTACTCTGCTGGAATCAAAACTAGGACTGATGCATCTTCTTCCAACCTGAATAGAATTAAAAGCTAAATCAAATCTCAAATCAATGTTTAGAGCTATGACAACAATTAAAGAAGAGTAATTCAGCCTTTCTGCGTCAACACTAGTTTATTTCCTTTCTTAAACCACGAAAGGCAAGTACAGTTAATTTCCGATATAAACTTTAATTATGGTTGTGGCATGATTATAAATCTGAATCTGAGGTTATGTATATTCTTATCTGTCAGATCTGTTTTTCTGTGACTATTCTGTACCTCTTTCTTCTTTCTGTTCTATAGCCAGGCTACTACGAGTCTGCGCCGAATCTCATAAGAGATTAACGCAAAAACGCTAAATTTTGGGACAAATAATAATGCATAATTGGACATGAAACTGATGCCAATGAGACTATTGCCTATGACTATAATTCATGCCTATGAGACTATTGCCTATGACTATGATTCATGCCTATGAGACTATTGCCTATGACTATGATTCATGACTATGAGACTATTGCCTATGACATTGAATAAGAAACTATTGTGATTAGTCGCCCATGACTATTGTGGTTAGTTGCCTATAACTATTGTAGTTAGTTTCTTATGCCTATTCCCTTAATTATGTTGGATCTCATATTTAGTATGTAACTTTGCTAGTTTATTCCCATTCACTGTTATGTACAACGAGTCTATAGGGCCATTTCATGAGTATTTAGAGAACTTGTGGAAACATGTTATACGGGGATTGGGCATAGCTTAATTAAGTAAATCTGGCATAGCAAATATATTGGCATAATCTGAGTTGGCTATAATAGAGAATGATTTACATGTGTATTAGTCTTGGACATAAATGGCGAACTAGAATATTAAATCTAGTTTGACATGAACTGTAAATGGAAATATTAAGGTTAAAATTTGGGGCACATATTGTATTTTGAATTATGACCTTGATTTAGGCATGTAAGTTTAGGCTAAATTTATGATTAGGCAAGATATGTAAATAGAGTTTCAGATATATATAACCTGCTAAATCTGTTATCTGCTAAATCTGTTAAATTGCCTAATCCGTTATCTGCTAAAACTGTTGAATTGCCTAAACTGCTAAATCTGTTGAATCGCTTAAACTGCTAGATCTTCTACCTGTTGAATTGTCTGATCTGTTGAAACTAGATAATGGTAATCTGGGTATGGAAATCCGTAGGCTCGAACTAAGATTTAGTAGAACATGGAAATTTGATTAATCTGTTATATCCTATGAAGAAGTTTAATCTGTTAAATAAATAGAATTAGTCTGATATCTGAAAAATCTGTATTGGAATGAATTGGCTATGACACGAGGTTAGACTCTGTTTGCGGTAGAAGCCTGCCCGGAACCAACCGGCTTAACCAGCGACCGCAAACTGCCAGTCTAATGTGAGAGGTCGTAGGCATAACTAAAATATGCTTAGACACGAGGTTAGGTCTGGCTTGTGGCAGAAGTCTGCCCGGAACCGCCCGGCATATCCAGCGGCCACAAGCTACCGACCTAATGTGAGAGGTTTGTGCATTAATATTTAATTAATGCAAATCTGGGATAAATATGATGTCTAAAACGTGTTGGGTGGATAGGGTTAAACCAATTGGACTAATGAATTTAACAAACCCGTTTCATGAATCTGTAGGCCCAATTACAAGGTTAGACAAATCTGTAAATTTGTTAAATCCGTATATCTGATCCGTTAGTCTGAAAACTTGTCTGATCTGTGAACTAGTTGATCTGAACTCTTTATGTCTGAACTTGTAAACAAGTTAATCTGAAATCTGTTAGTCTGGGGACACAAGGTTAGGGGGGAAATTACTTGTGTCATCTGTTGTTTGGGACCCATATTAGTCAGTAACCCTTTCTGGTATCAAAACTTTGACCCAACAGTAGGTAGGGTCCGGGAACGCTTACTGAACTAATTATAAGTGGTTCATTCTGATAATGGCGAGGGGTGTTGATGGTGCGTTCCAACCGGGTCATGTGCGTGCATGGATCCCGGTCTGCCTCTGAGGATGTAAGACGCCGTGACATCTGTAAATAGGTCTGTGCCAATTGATTGTCACTTTAGGGAGTGATATGCCCTATTGTGGAGCCGACACAGGGTATTTATGTATTAGGGAGCTGATCGTTTGGGGTAGGGTTTTAGGGTACACTTAGTTCTGTCTGTTTCTGTTGGTACCGTCTGTTTCTGTTGGGTGGCAACACCTGTCTGTTTCTGCGTGGTACCGTCTGTTCGGGTGGTAAAGGCCCATTTACTAGTGTACACCTAATTCTACATTTTGTTTCCGTAGGGATTAATCTGTTTCTGTTTCCATACCTTCTGTTCGGGTGGTAAAGACCCATTATTAGCACTATGTTTCTGTCTGTTTCTGTTCGGGTGGTAAATGCCATTATTAGCAACTCTGTTTCTGTCTGTTTCTGTTCGGGTGGTAAAGGCCCACTATTAGCATTCTGTTTCTGTCTGTTTCTCTTGGGGTGGTAAAGGCCCATTACTAGCATTCTCTTCTCTGGAAATCATTCCGTTCCTGTTTCTGTTTCAGTTTAGACATTAGGGTGACACATAATCCTGTTATACTAGTATTAGTGCAGAGAAATGAAAAGTAATATTATTCTGTTTCTTCTATTTAACCTAAGTACATCTGCTGCTCCTGTTACTGTTATCTCTCATCCAGTTTTATTTGCATGCCTTGATTATTATTATTTGTTCATATGCTGAAAGTCACTGGACTTGCCAGACTTTATGTCTGACCTTGCTTGTTTTCGCCCCTTTTCTTCCGTTCCCCCCCCCCCCCCCCCGGTTTTCCAAGGAGGGAATACTTTAGCTTGATCCGGATTTCTTCTGCTTGAAGTACTAGAAGTGCGTAAAGCATGGCTTAACTTCTTATGGCACCTTCTGTGGGGATTATGATTTTAAAGTTTTGTACTCTGATAACTTTCTGAACAAGACTGATATTTATGTACTTGAGTTTTTGGTAAAGATGTAACCACACTGATTTCTGTTTTCCGCTGAAATAAAGTAATAATTTCTCAAGTATTGTTTATCTGTCTTGTAAATTTCTGTTCTGTCTACCAAAACGCTCTACCAAAGTTAAGGCATTTCCTTTGTGAGTGTCCTTAACGGAGGTGGAGTGTTACAACCAACCACTCATTTCTCTTGAGTGTATCGAATGTATATCACCAATCGTTGTGTATGACAACCATCTCCTGAACAGGTCAGAATCGATAGAATAAGAAACACAAGGAATTTCTCTAGATAGGTGATGCTACATCCTAATGGAAGCGATCCACATAGCCATGTTGCCTTCCCGGATTTTGTCATTTCCTGACTGTGAGGCCTGAGGCTAGAATTACCTTTTGATCATCATTTCTTTATTTACTTTGAATGTCACGTCGTCAAAACTCGTCAACCACTAATTGACTTCCCCAAAAATGTATTAAAGGTATAAACCAAGAGAAACGAATTCCTCCGCCACTATATAAATACATTTGAAGAGATCAACGTATGTGATCAGTTAAAATTACTCTGCCAAACCTTCGTCCATACAAGTTGCCCTGGGATTAGACAAACCGAAGGCACTATCCTGTAAATCCAAGAATAGCCCTTGCATGACTCCGTCTTCTATTATCTTCATTAATCCCTAATTTTAACGTAAAATCTGAATCGAAGTGGAATGCAGGTTCCGGACTCTTTGAAACGATCAGCGTTAATATCTTTTAGGGACAAGTAGTATTTTATGGGACAATTTATTAAATTCCATAATAAATTCCAGTGTTTATATATATCTAAGTTTGAAATCATTTTCCATTTTAAACGGTCATTGACTTAATTTGATTTTAAAATAAAATCAAGTATTTATTAAAAGTAATTATATTATTGACTACCCGTTAACCACCTCCTGATAGTTGTGGATAAAATACATCAATTTCAATAACTTCATGATTTAATAATGATTGGAGAATTCCTCATCTAATTATTGTTAAAATTATTTAAATAAATAATTTAACTTTAACATTGGTTATATAAATATATGAGTGTATATTATTTATATCATTTGAAACAAAAGAATGGTTTAACTAGCTTATTTATTTAAAATATGTTTTAAAATCCAGTTGGGCCTACGTCCCTTTGAAACCGGCTTGTACAAAACTTTGGCCATACTACTTATTAATTTAATCAAACGATTCACGTTCATGGACCAAATTCCCCAACGTGTATTCTTAAGGCCCACACCCCTCTTGCATCGCCATGTCGTTTCCCTGATCCACAAAAAACGTTCCTAGCTGATAATTTAATTCCCGAGACCTACTAGAACATATACCCTCAAATTCCTATTATTTTCTGCTTGCCTCATGTCCTTACCTTAACACTTCTACCCCTTCTTGTATGTACTTTAATGCCCCATCTTCTTCCCGATGTAGACCCTTTCCCCTCCGCCATGATCCCCTACTCCGATGGACAATCCCTTCCGTCTGTTAGACCTTACTTCCACAAGGCTCTTCCCTTATTTTTCCTTTGTTGTTGTGCTTTATTTTCCTCTTGCTTTTAGTATATTTCCTACTGTCTTCCCATCTTTAGTTATACTTCATTACACCATCCCTTACTATCATAAATTCCCACTCCTCCGCCATATTCTGGTGATCGGTACATCCATGTTTTCTAGTCCGTCACTTCTACGAGGCTATCCTTTTTCTTTCTTTCCTACGAACTGCTGTTTTAAAACTTCACATCATTTCTCCTCTTTCATGTTGTACTTCAAAGTTGCCTTCCAGCCATAGTCCACTGCGCCTCCGCCAAGTTCCAGTGATCAGCCTATCCCGTCCATCCATGCCTTCCAGACTCCAATGCCATTTCTTAAGCTGCACACCATGTTTTCACTTCGCGAGACTTGCTATGTTAACTACTCATGCTTTTATTTTTCCTGTACTTAATAACATAACACCGTCACGTCGGCCCGTACACGGGTGTCATCATCAACCACACACGTGCGCTATCCATGTCGCTGTCATTCTAACCCCTTGGATCCACCTCCGCTTTCCCGTATCGAAAAATGCTTATGCCATCGACTATAAACAGAATATATGCGGACTACTAACCAAACATGCATGGTCTGCTGCCATTCTAATTACAAACCGAAAACATTTCTAGTTCTCGGCTACGTTGGTGCTGGCTCCATGACCATTCTCCCACCCAAACCTCCAATCACTCGATCCGGACACAGAGTACAATGCAAACCCAAAACTGGTGTCAGACCCAATCCAAAATCTACTAGTGTCAAAGAAAATTCATCTCAAACTCACTCGAATCTTTATATGCCAAAGTTTAATAATTATCATGGTCTCTGCATTCATATGTATAACCTTGCCACTGGTATAAACACATTTTTCTTTGAAGTGGCTTAAGTAAATATATACTTTCCTGTAAATTCTAACATTGATTTCCAATTAATAATTCCAGTCAAGTACTATATACCTCACCTTTCCCATAAGATCCCATAATCATTTCTTAAATTGTATTCAGTCAACCCCATGAGTATCATTCATATTTAAGCAAAACAAAAGCTTGGTTCTTGGATACATCCTTACGGTGTCTAGCTGAGTGTAAATATGGTTATTGTTGTGACTTAATTTTAGCTAAACTATAAATCTGCATATATACTTCTATGGAGCAATCTAAGTGTATATGTATTATACACAAAACATGGATCAAGCAGGTGAAAACAGAGCATGGTCTTAACAGCCTAAATTAGTTAAACATGGTTACTTGGTTCAAATTCATACAAGCATACATGGTCTCAGTATGAAATTTTAGTCATGTAATCACTCATGTATACTCGGCACAATCTAAGCATATAATTTCATCAAAATACTTTACGTATGTTAACTCACCAGTTATGGCTTTGCTCTCAAGCTTTAGTTTTTCCTCTACTGATTTTGGTTCGAACTGATTTGGTTTGTGAGGAGAATGCATGGGTATGTACCCCTTTATATAGGAGTGATAAAATCATAAAATATTATGTCATTAAATGCATGCATGGGCGCAAACATGAGCGAAATGTTTTTCTTTAGTCTGCTAAGGTGATTGAAAAGAAAGAAAACTAGGTTACGACTAGCGATTTAGATGGTAATGTGCTATTTTTTTTTCAATTTCTGAAACTTGTCGTATGGTTTCAAGTAATCAGAAGACACTCTGAATTTGTACAAACCATACAAATACATAACTATTGGCTGTTGGGTAATGTCACATAAATGTCTTGTGTACCAAAAACTTTGTCAAGTATCATCATTCTTCCTCTGTTTATAATCGGTGAAAAGAAATAAGCAATCTCTTAGCTTATGCTAAGTCATACTCCATCCTTACAGCTAATAATTTCAGGTGGCACATGGGTTTAAGATTGACACAAATTATTTTTAAAAAGCTTACTTCACTTCTAAGGTTTGTAAAACTGGAATTCTCTCAGTACATAAAATATTTCAGCCAAAGTGATATCTTCCTTTCTAATTCTAGCTGGAGTGATTCTTGGCCTAGTTCCTGGCGTATGCAAGCTAAATGAATTATATAAATTAATATTATTTTTGTCCATTTCCTAGTTCTTAGGTGGTGTAGTTCTCTTCCTTGTCTAATGCATATGAAATGTATGAATATAGTTTTCAAAATGGTGCTTGATCTTTAAACAACTATCTATGCCTATTTGATTTGAAGATACATAGTTTGTCTATGTTCTGGAAAAGGGTGTTGTTGCTAGATAATTGATTATGCAGAGTAGTGTAGACATGAGGTACTAAGGCTTGGTTGTATTGACTGTTCCCTACTGATTGCTAGTTGGTTTAGTGCAGTTGTTAAATGATCTCATTGTTTCCCATGCATCAATGCACAGCTATTATATGTTTGATAGATATATTTGTACCCAACTATATATCAACGGATATTCTTAATTTACAAGGAATTTTAGTTATTATATGTCCAAGCATTTCTTCTGGTTTAGACGGCATATAGAAAATAATTAAATCTTAAGTACAAAGGTTAAAATATCACCTATTACCTTATTTTATGTATACATATATTAAATATTTTATATCAAATTTATGTATGTATATGTACGTATATGTACACACACATATATATAGAAATTACACAAAGGATTTTATTTAAATATTTCTCAAGTATTTACTCTAATTATATTCAATTTAATTAATAAAAAATTTATTGTTTGGCAAATGGTAGTTAAAAATCCTAGGACGTACAACTCCATTGAGTTTTTTTTGAAGCATTTGTGGTCATTATACAAAATCATTCCCTGTTGCCTTTGTAAAGGGCCTATTGTTTATGTTTCTAACTAAGTCTTCTATCAATCTATCCATCAACAGTTTTAGACTTATATTTTTTAATTGCTCACTTAGATCACTGTACGTTACCTCATCTTTAGCTTCAGCACAAACATATAAAAAGTTTTCAAATTTTTATTAAAACATGTACATTTGTAAGTTGCTTTCAAATGGCAAAGGAAGAAGCAATAATGATAAGTTATTCTTTATTTCTCTTACAAGACAGTTAGAATTCATTTCACTATGTCGAAAACGAATATAGTGTATCTTGCATTTAAAGATTGAATTAAATATCCCATGCATGAGAAAACCATCACTAAGTTTCTATATATTTTATTTGTATGACCTCCTTGTTCTTAGCGCACAATTGGACCTTCATACAAATTTTAAGCGTTGATTTCAATGTCGTCTTTGTCATCATTCACCTCAGTAGCAATCAAGCCATGGCCATCATCCGTAACTCATTCATTTACTAGTGAGATGTTGCATTCAGATGCAATAATCTTTGTAGCTTAGATAACAGTCGATTTCAACTCTGTATTTAAACACATTTCTCACTTTTCCTTTATGCTTTCCGCCAACCTAGGTTATCTTATTATTGTCATCAATGATTAAATCACCATCAAAATGACAAATAATCGATGTGGAAGCCATAGATTTAACATATTTCAAGATAATATATTTTAGTTATTTATCTATAAAAAAGAACAAAAATCAAATCATTACCAGAGATGCAGAAGGAAGTGAGATCTGGTGTTGAACTTTGTCGATTAGATGGACTTAAGTGAATGTTATGTTTTTAATTGTGTTGAGCAAGAGAATTGGGACTAGGCTCCAAAATGACTTAGGAATGAAGAGGCATGAAGAGTTATGTTGGAGTTAAGAGATGAATATGGTGGTATTAGCTGATGTTTGGCAGTAGCATGAGCATAATTTTATGCCTAACTATGTCCATAAAAAAAAAACTAGTGCAACTATGAGGTGTGTCCCATAAAAGAAAACTAACACAATTATGAAGTGTGTCCTTTTAAAAATAAAAATAAAAACAAGTGCAACAATAAGTTGCTTCTAGTCTGGCGCAACTAATAGTTGCGCAGTAACTTGTCATTGTTCCTGTAACAACCCAAAATTTTAGTAAAGAAATTTAAATTAAAGATTAATAAAATAAATATTAGCATAAAAATAGTGGGAATTGGGCGATAGGGGTTGCTCCATTTGGGTCCGTTATGAAATTATGGTTTAGATAGACATTTGGTTTGTTGAAATCGGAGTTTGAAACATAGTAGTTATGAAGGAATGAAGTTCGAAATTTAAATTAAAAAAACGAATTAATACAATTAATTACCCAGAAATCATGCAAGAGATGGGATGACCCAGCCCTAAAGGAGTCAACACATGGGTCGACCCACGGATCGACACACCATAGGGATGGGTTGACCCATCCCTTTGCAACGTGTGTGCCTTGGTGCGCACGTTGCTATTGAAATCGGGCGAATTTTTCCAGATGTTCTGGACCTTTCTTTTGACATGATGAACCAAGATAAAAATCTAATATCTAAAAGTCCTAGATTTCCTAACTCTATTATAAATATACCTTTATTTTAACCCTAATTCTCCTAGCTCCATTCCTCATTCTCTGCCTCCACTATGCAAAACTTCTTCCTCTAGAACAATGGAGTTCTGAGATCTAGATTTCAATTTATATAAACATAAATTGGAGGATATTTATGCATAGACCTATAGATTCCTACCAAGGCCTATTGGATTGCATAATTCTGTAAGTATTTTCTTTTATTACAAGATCAGTGTGACGGCCCGCCCCGCACCAGCCGACATTTCCATGAAAGTGCGTTGTGCCGATGTCCAACCAGCACGGGACGCTCGCCAAAGAAAGGAAAGAAGGGAATTTGAACTAACAAGGAACTTGTAGAATGTCTCATAGCACATGGAATAAAATATAATAATAACATATTTGACATAATACGGGTGAGACAGTGCATAAGCTGAAAACTAAACCATCAAAGCAGCGGAATATCCAAAATACTGCTTATGTTCCACATCATCATCATTACAACTTTTAAAACTGTCTCCAAAGCAAAATATAAAAGGTACACAACTAATGCCCAAAGTAGTGGCCAACAGCGACATAGGGAGAATATATATATATATATATATATATATATATATATATACACATGGATGCCTCCTGCTTATCTCCGGTACAGCTACTCGTGCATACCACCTAACCTGTCTCTAGTCTGCCCGTTTAAGAGCACCCAGAGTAATAAGAAGAGACATAAAACTCTGGGTCAGACAAAAGTCTAGTATGAGCGATAAGAAGCAAAACAGAACAATAATAGGTATAATAAACCATACCTGAACTTAGACCTACAACCAAAGAGTTAGCACAACAAGATGCACAATACTCTAAGGTGACACTAACATATGGTGTAAAGATATGGGGGTGGGGGTGTGCATGTCATAGTGATGTCAAACAATCACGCATAGCAACCATCCTCACATCTCTCACTCATTGCATAAAGCGTACGATATCCACCGCTTTGATCACCCAAATCCTTGCTATGATCAGTCAGCCCCATGGAGTCATGGCGACTCCATTGCACTGATCCATAGCCACTAGTCCTTGCTATGTCCACTCTGCCCCCATGAAGTCATGATGACTCCAGTGCACCGGCTCATAGCCATACTACGATCACTCTGCCTCATGGGGTAGTAACTACCTCACTGCACTGATCTGCAGCCTAACACTTGCCTTTCCATGGTGAATCAAAGCTATGGACATCGACAACTCCTTAGCACACATCCCACAGCAAAGCCCAACTCATGAAGTTAACTCGTTGGTTCCCATCTGGATCCTGAGTTCCACTTCCCATTTGGACTACCTTTGCATCTCGGGTTTTGGTCTCCTTCGGATCGGTTCAGAAACAAGCTTCTATTCGGATCCCTTCTCCTCGTTCAGTTCGTGGTCATCAACTCCGTTCGGGTCGGGTCATGGGTCCCTCTCCAGGTCGGGTCAGTTCGTGATCCTAACTCTAGAGCATCGGGTCGGTTTGAGTGTGCAAGCATGGTTCGTGATCCACCAGGCGGTTCAGATCGTGCTCAACCATCGGGTCGGATCGGTTTCCCCATCTAGGTCGGTTCGTGACAGTCCACTCCGGGTCGGGTAAAGCTTCTCAATTCGTGGCTGTCTACTTATGCTGCATCGATTCGGTCGCGTGCTCTAGTTCATGATGCAGCGGTTCTGGGAGGTGGTTCATGAGAAAGGCGTTCCCCACGAGCGGGTCGGGTCGCCCTCCACCGATCTGATCCGGTTCCTGCTCCACTTCCTGCAACTTTTCCAGCGACTATTTTACTCCATACGACGACGTTTTCGACCATTCTAACTTTGCTAAGAAAATACAAAACATTCCAAAAAGTCATAGCAACATATAGAATTGACCACAAACACCAAAACAACAATTTGATATGTCAAAACGGATCAAACATACCCAAAACCCATATTTTCCCCTCAAGCATGTTTAAGCAAATCTAATGATAGGATTAGCAAAACTTAACCAAATTAACCCAAACTTCCAACAGAGGTCTAAAACAGTGCTTAAGAATTTCTAAACATTTTTCCAGAATTTAATCATGTATAATTTTGTTAATTAACACTAATCACCCCTAATTAGCTGTAATTAGTGTAGAAACAATGTTAATCACTCACCTTGGCCACAAACAAACTATAGATCAAAAATATTATCTGTTTTGGGTCGAATTCTAATGCAGCACAGCAGCTCCAACTCTGATTTGGTGTTATTTCCCCTTGATTTGACGTAGCTTGGCTTAATCTTCAATTAAAAAGCGATTAGGAGCGATTTGAGATGAAATTAGAAGGTGGAGGCCATGGCTAGGATTAGAGAAATGTTTTAGGCAGTTGAAAAATGAAATAAAAATCATTTTCCTACTGTTCTAAGCCTCCCCATAACCCTAATCCCTAAATGGGTTATGGACTCTTGCTAATCACCCTAATTAGGCTCGGTTAAGCTGTTTTTCACCTTCTAAACCTTGTTTCAGCCATATCTCCCAAACGGTTAGTCCGTTTGGCTAATTTGACCACTCTACGAAAAGTTAAACCATCATCCGGATCTAATGGAAGTGGTTTCAGGTCAAAACTTCTTACTAACCAAAAGTTATGGCCGAAACAATATCAGTTAGGGGCAAAATGGTCATTTGAAAATCGGCAAAAATCATGAACATGGGAAATGACCCCAATAGTCGTCTCTCAAAGTTACATGGCTATACGACTTCTCATGAGAAAGAAATAAAGATTCTATGATCCCTGATGCGTAGAATGCGGGTCGTTGCATTCTTCCCCCCTTAAGAAATTTCGCCCTCGAAATTCCTTAACTAAGAAACAAGTAAAAGGATCTCGCATGCCTACCAACCATTCACAACAATCAAACATACAGAACAACAAACAAGTCTATCCTAGCATGCGGAAAACTAAATTGCAATTAAAATCTAACCAGACAATGAGTTCTGGATACGTCTTCCTAATGCTCTCCTCTGTCTCCCAAGTACAGTCATTCTCATTCTCGCCCCACTGAACTTTGACTAGATTCACCACTTTCCTTCGAAGTTGCTTCGTATCGTGCTCGACAATGCGAGTTGGCTTGCGGTTCCCAACCGCCTCGGGTTCACTTCGATATCATCCAGCTGATCAGGTGAAATAGTCATATCGGGGTCGTGCACGAATTTCCTTAACTGGGGAACATGAAATACATTATGAACTCCTGCCATCTTCTCTGGTAATTCAACTTTATATGCCAAATTCCCAACTTGCTCGAGGATTGGGAATGGACCAACAAATCTTGGTGTTAACTTGCCTCTCCTACCTAATCGAATAACATTCTTTAATGGAGAGATCTTGACAAATACTAGGTCGCCAACGGAGAATTTCAAATCCTTTCGCCTCTTACCAGCATAACTCTTCTGCCTATCTTGGGCATCCTTCATTTGCTGTTGAATGATCTTAATCTTGTCTGAAGTTTCTCTTATCACATCTGGTCAAAGCACAAACTTCTCACCAGTTTCTAACCAACATGACGGTGAGTTGCATGGTCTTCCTACAAAGCTTCAAATGGAGCCATACCAATACTGGATTGATAACTTTTATTATATGCAAACTCTACTTGATGCAAATGGTCATCCCATGATCCATCAAAATCCAATATGCAAGCTCTCAAAAGATCTTCTGATATACGATTTACCCTCTCTGTTTGGCCAACAGTTTGAGGATGATACGCGGTACTGAGATATAATTCTGACCCTAGAGCCTCTTGTAAGCTCTTCCAAAACCCACTAGTATACAATGGGTCTCGGTCACTCACAATGCTTTTAGGTACTCCATGAAATCTCACTACCCACTTCATACATAGTTCTGCTAACTTAGCTGCCATTCTATTTGACTTGATAGGTATAAACCTTGCACTCTTGGTCAATCGGTCCACAATCACCCAAATGCTATCATGGCCCGATCTAGTCCTTGGTAACCCATCAATGAAATCCATTGAGACTTGTTCCCATGGGAATTTCTAATGGTTGCAACAAACCGCTAGGTTTCTTACTCAGCTTTAACTAGCTGACAATTTATGCACTTGGATATAAACTTCCCAACGTCTCTTTTCATCCCTTCCCAGTAGTAGACCTGCTTCATGTATCGATACATTTTATTACCACCTAGATGTATAGTCAGTTTTGAGTGATGACATTCTCTAAGCACTTCATCTCTCAATCCATTGACATTGGGCACAACTAGTCTTCCATTCTTTCTAAGCCATCCATCTCGATCAAGCCCATACTCGCTCATCTCCTCATCGATACCCATTCTAACTTGGAGATGATTTTCAACAAGTTAGGATCGTCCCTCTGACTGGAACCAATCCGCTCAATCAAAGTGGGTCTAATCGTCAAACTTGCTAACATCCCTGGATCTAATTCCCACTTTGGTCTGAAATCATACCCAGCGATATCCTCCAGTTACTTCCATTCCAGAAACATAGCCCCTAAACTGGCATGTCTTCTACTAAATGCATCAGCTACTACATTGCCCTTTCCTGGTGTATATGCGATATCGAAATCGTAGGAAGCCAAGAATTCTAACCATATCTGTTGTCGGATGTTCAAATCCTTCTGAGAGAAGAGATACTTTAACGATTTATGATCGGTGAACAACTCAAATCTTTCTCCCAAGAGATAATGTCTCCACATCTTCAATGCGAACACGATCGCCGCCAATTCCAAATCAAGGGTAGGATATCTTTTCTCATGCGGTTTCAATTGCCGACTAGCATAAGCTACAACCCTACCTCTTTGCATAAATACAACACCTAGTTCAGTACCACAGGCATCTGTGTATACCGTCATCTCTTCATTCCCTTTAGGAATGACTAACACTGGTGCGCATGTCAACTTTTCCTTTAGACTCTTAAATGCATTCTCGCACCTTTCGTCCTAAACGAAAGTTTGAATTTTCTTGGTCAACTGAGTCAACGGTGTCGCTATCTTGGAAAAGTCTTGGATAAACTTACGATAGTATCCAGCCAATCCTAAGAAACTTTTAATGTCTGTTGCATTCTTGGGCGTAGACCAATCTTGTATCGTAGCCACCTTCGCAGGGTCCACGGCGATACCATTTTGTGAAACAACATGGCCCAAGAATCTCACTTCCCTCCTCCAGAAGTGACACTTAGAAAACTTTGCTTTCAATTAGTGTTTTCTCAACACCTCCATCACTATCTTCAAATGTTCCTTGTGTTCTTCCTCTGTTCTCGAGTAGACAAGTATGTCGTCCACGAACACAAGAACAAACTTATTCAATTGATCTCAAAATACTCTATTCATAAGATCCACAAAATATGCCGGTGCATTGGTCAACCTGAATGGCATGACCAACCACTCATAGAATCCAGACGGCGTCTGAAAGGCCGTTTTAGCTATACTCTCAGCTTCCATCCTGAGCTGATGAAAACCTATCGCGAGATCCAACTGGGAGAACACTCTCGCGCCACTCAACTGATCAAACAAATCATCTATCCGCGGTAGAGGATACTTATTCTTCCTCATCACCTTATTCAACTCGCGTTAGTCCACACATAATCGAAGGGAGCCATCTTCCTTAATAGCAAACACAACTGGTGCTTCCCACTCAAAAACACTTCTTCTGATAAATCATTTCTTCAAAAAATCGCTTACTTGCACCCCGAGCTCTCCTGCTCTCTTGGTGCCTTACGACGAAGTGGCATCACTATAGGTCTGACATCTTTCACTAAATCAATATGGAACTCAATCTCTCGGTGTGGTGGAAGTCCGGTCACTTCCTCGAAGAGGTCCGGATACTGGCCAGCCACGGTCACATCTGACAACTCATCATGTGGGATGTCAAGAGAATTTAGAAAACTAGTCATTACCCCCATCACTAGGTAGGCCACCAAACACTATCCTCCGCCCATCATCTTCTCTAACTGTCACCAAAAAGCCCTCACAGTTTACCACCACCCCGTACCTTTAGAGCCAGTCGACTCCAAAATAATGCCAAACCCAGTGAAGACCAAAATAAAGCAATCACAAACAAACATGCATCCATGACTCGATAAGACCACATTACGACAAATCATGCTAAGGCTAGTCGAACCACCTATCGGGTTCATCACCGTTAAAGGTCTATCGACTATCTCGG
This sequence comes from Allium sativum, assembly GCA_030737875.1. Classification (NCBI taxonomy): domain Eukaryota; kingdom Viridiplantae; phylum Streptophyta; class Magnoliopsida; order Asparagales; family Amaryllidaceae; genus Allium; species Allium sativum. The sequence continues at coordinate 289,437,656 of CM060921.1, read as the reverse complement.
GTTCCATTCCCAACCTATCTACCAGGTCACTAGATATGAAGGAACGTGAAGCCCCAGTATCAAACGGTACTCGAATAGGAACATCATAAACAGAAAGCATACCTTGAATGATGACATTCTTTCCATTCTCCGCCGCAGTTGGGGCATTCGACGAAGAAGGAACAACATTAAGAGCATATGCTTTCACAATCTGCTTCTCTTTAGGGGGTTGAGGACATTTATCCTTGTGATGTCCCACTTGGCCGCAGTTGAAGCACTTCTTGTCCGCTGGCTTTGCTTGACATTCTTTAGCATAATGGCCCTTCTTGCCAAAGCTAAGAATTCAACATCTTTCTTACTCTTTTTCTGACCATCCTTAGCTTAGTTCTGCTTCCTTTTGTTCTAAGAATTATTCTTGCCTCCGCCGCTTGCTTGCGGCTTTGGCCATTCTGCAGATGCAACAACGACTTTGGTTTTGGGCTTAGGATAAAGGCTCTCTGACCTCAATGCTTTCCCAACAATCGATTCAAACGTCTCATCGATGTGGTTAATAATCCTTTCCCCCAAGTACACATCCAAACTAGTTATGAACTTTTCGTTCTTCTTCTCGGCAGTATCAATAAGGGATAATCCATATTTCAATAGAGTATCAAACTCAGCAATATACTCCGAGACAGCTCTACCATTCTGCTTTAGCTCCAAGAACCTCTTAAACAATACCGACTTCTGAGCAGCTGGAATAACTTGTTGCTAAAGCGAGTCTTAAATTGATCCCAAGTAACTTGATCATCAGGACTAGCTGCCTTAATAGCATTCCACCAATTCATTGCCCATCCTTACAACTGACGGGATGCTAGCTTTCTCTTCGTCGCATCCTCGATACCCAAGTCTTCGAAGATACACCTAGAGCTATCCAACCAATCCTGAACTTCCATAGCCAATTCCGTTCCGTGGAACGGCTTCCCACCAAGACTAGTGTAATCCTTGCAAAGCTTGGCGAAATCGGCTCTAGGCGCATGCACCGCTGCACCACCACCATTTGCAGCATTGGGAACTGCTCCTTGCACATTTCTAAGCATCTCCCTCATGAAGTCAGTGAACATCGTCCACATATCAGGAGCATTCCCAATATTAGCTCCTCTTCTGATACCCCTAGTATATCGGCTCATCGTTCAATATGTAAGAAGAAAACGATTAACCATCTCTTCAGTGGTGCCAGTGCAATGCGACATCATCCTTAAATACACTAATAATATTATATATAGCTTTTGAAAACCAAAATATAACAAATATGCGCTCTCACATACGTACTATCTCTCCCTGGTGTCTTCCTTATGTTAACTACGCAACCTAGAGCTCTGACACCAAATGTGACGGCCCGCCCCGCACCAGCCGACATTTCCATGAAAGTGTGTTGTGCCGATGTCCAACCAGCACGGGATGGTCGCCAAAGAAAGGAAAGAAGGGAATTTGAACTAACAAGGAACCTGTAGAATGTCTCACAACGCATGGAGTAAAATATAATAATAACATATTTGACATAAAACAAGTGAGACAGTACATAAGCTGAAAACTAAACCATCGTAGCGGCGGAAAATCCAAAATACAGCTTATGTTCCAGTAACACCCCATGTCCGTTAATGTCATTCACAAAGGGAATGCATTAACTTCCATGAAGCATTATAAGTAAATAGAACAGAATATTACAAGACAGATACATAAAGTAGTACTTGAAAAATTTATCTTTATTTCAGCAGAAACAGAAATAAGTTTGGTTACATCCTTCAAAATCACGATACCAAAACCCAAGTACACAAGTATTAGTCTTATACCGAAATCCTTCAGAATGCATAATTTTAAAACCATAATGCCCAACATAAACTGCCATAAGAAGGTAGAGTCAAAGACAAGCAATACTTCAAGCACTTTAAGCAGAGAGAATATGAACCAAGCTCCTATGTTTCCACCATGAGCACTTGGGGGGGAAACGGAAAGAAAAAGAGGCGAAAACAAACGTGGTCAGACATAAAGTCTGGTGATTCCAGTAACTTTCAGCATATAAACAGATAGTAGTATCATGACATGTAAATAAAGCTGGATGAGAGATTACAACAATAGGAGTAGCAGGTATGCTTAAGTTAAACAGAAGAAACAAAATGATATAGGCCAAGATATGATTCTTACCTATATCTTACTTCCCTGCACTAATACTTAGTATAACAGGGTTAAGTGTTACCCTAATGTCTAAACTGAAACAGAAACGAAAACAGAATAATCTCTACAGAAACAGAATGCTAGTAATGGGCTTTTACCATCCCAACAGAGACAGAAGGTACAGAAATAGAATGCTAATAATGGGCCTTTACCACCCTAACTAATGGGCCTTTACCACCCCAACAGACAGAAGGTACAGAAATAGAATGCTAATAATGGGCCTTTACCGCCCCCAACTAATGGGCCTTTACCACCCCAACAGAAACAGAATGCTAATAATGGGCCTTTACCACCCCAACTAATGGGCCTTTACCACCCCAACAGAGACAGAAGGTACACCAACAGAAATAGACAGAACTAGGTGTACCCTAAATTCTACCCCAAGCGATCGGATCCCTGATACATGAATACCCTGTGTCGGCCCCACAAAAGGGTGTATCATTCCCTAAAGTGGCAACATATAGACACAAACCTATTTACAGATGTCACGGTGTCTTATATCCTCAGAGCAGACCGGATCCATGCACGCACATGACCCGGTTGGAATGCGCCATCGACACCCCTCGCTATTATCAGAGTGAACCTCTTACAATTAGTTCAGTAAGCGTGACGGACCCCTCCTAGTGTTGGGTCATAATTTTGATACCAGAAAAGGGTTACTGACTAATGTGGGTCCCACACAACAGATGACACAAGTAATTACCCCTCCTAACCTTGTGTCCCCAGACTAACAAAATTCATATTAACCTGCTTACAAATTTTAGATGTACAAAGTTCAGATTAACTAGTTATCAGATCAGACATATAGGCTAACAAGTTTTCAGACTAATGGATCAGATATACATATTAACAGACTTACAGATTGTTTTACCTAACCTTGTATTGGGCCTATAGATTTACGAAAAGGGTTTATTAGATTCATCCACCCAATTGATTTAACCTTATCCACCCAACACGTTTTAGGCATCATATTTGTCTTAGATTTGCATTAATTAATTACTAATTCACAGACCTCTCACATTAGGTCGGTAGCTTGTGGCCATTGGATGTGCCGGGCGGTTCTGGGCAGACTACTGCCGCAAGCCATACCTAACCTCGTGTCTAAGCATCTTTTAGTTATGCATACGACCTCTCACATTAGACTGACAGTTTGTGGTTGCGGGTTAAGCCGGTCGGGTCCAGGAAGGCTTCTACCGCAAACAGAGTCTAACCTCGTGTCTCAGCATTCTTATTTTTAGCTAAAGCATTCATTCACAGATTATGCCAATATTAGGCTAATTATGCCAATTCAACAAATTAAACTTCTTTACAAGTTACAGCAGATTATTCAAAGTTCTATTAACTCGTTTTGCTCAATTTTAGATCAAGCCTACGGATTTTTGTACCCCAAATTTACCGCATTCAGCTTCAATAGTTTCAGCAGATTAGGCAATTTAACAGATTTAATCATAAAATTAAGCCTAATTTTACATGCCCAAATTATGGTCATAATTCATAATATAACATATGCCCAAATTTTAGTTAAATTTACACAGCACAGAATATTCTCCAAAAACCCCAAATCATGATATACAATACGAATTATGCCAAATTATAGCCTTTGATTTCAGCGTATGCCTAATATCCAAAATCTCTGTTTAGGCGTATTCACATTTAATAGTTATCCTATTATAATATAGATCGTTGTGGCTAAGTCATATACACAATAATTCTCATTCTTCCAAATCATAGACTGTCATATATGGTATGCCCAGATCTAGATCTCAGATTACAACATATGTTATTTTCTCAAATTAATCACAAATCAGTCATGTCTAGTTATGTATCATTCACTATTTTCCCCAAATTTAGCGTTTGTGCGTCAATCTATTATGAGATTTGGCTCAGGCTCGTGGTAGCCTGGCTATAGAACAGAAGGAAGGAAGAGATACATAATAGTTACTATAATATTAATAAGATAGATCTACATAGAAAAACAGATCTGATAAACAAGAATATGCATAATCTCAAATTCAGATTTATAACCATGTCAAAATCATGATTAAATTTCATATCTGAAAATAACTGTACTCGCCTTGGTTGGATTCTAAAAGTAAAAGGGTTGTAGTTGTTCTCTTTTAATCCTATTTAGATTGGAAGAAGAAGAAGCACAAGTTCTAGCTTAGGTTTCAGCAGAGTAGAGACGCCATTGATTCATTTTAACTAGAATTGAGGCAGCATAGCTTTACAATGGTTTGGTGTGGAGAGAAAGTGGGGTTTGGGGGTGTTTAAATAGCATGGGGATCAATGAATCTGGTCAGAACGGGCGTCCAAATGCAGAAAAACGAACTAGTCCTCGGATCCGGAAATGGGGAGAGGTCGACCCCCTGGTCGACCCAGGTCGATCCCTTGGTCGACCTGGCCCCTAGGCGGGAAAATTCCCGCCCACCCTGTTCTGCATTTGAATTCGAATTTTGAATTTAGAACTGAGTTGTTTTAATAAATTTTCTGAAACTTCTGAAGGCCAAAACTTCTTTATACGGAATCCGATTTACGCAAACTCGGACTCTATCTCAAGAAGAATTCCGAGACGAATGCAATGGTGTAACTGTTTCCCTTAATTCTTCTTTTAAAAACTAAGTATACTTTGTTTTGTTACATTTATGTTCATAGAAAGTACGGGGTGTTACAGTTCCACATCATCATCATTGCAACTTTTAAAACTGTCTCAAAAGTAAAAATAAGAAAGGTACATTACTAATGCCCAAAGTAGTGACCAACAGCGACACATGGAGGATATATATATCATAAGTGGAAGCCTCTTGCTCATCTCCGGTACAGCTATTCGTGCATACCACCTAAACTGTCTCTAGTTTTCCCGTTTAAGAGAACCCAGAGTAATAAGAAGAGACATAAAACTCTGGGTCAGACAAAAGTCTGGTATGAGCGATAAGCAGCAAAACAGAACAATAACAGGTATACTAAACCATACATGAACCTGGACTGCAACCAAAGAGTTAGCACAACAAGATGCACAATACTCTAAGGTGACACTAACATATGGTGTAAAGATACAGGGGTGGGGGTGTGCATGTCATAGTGATGTCAAACAATCAAGCATAGTAACCATCCTCGCTTCTCTCACTCAGCGCGTAAAGCATACGATATCCATCACTTTGATCACCCAAATCCTTGCTATGATCACTCTGCCCCATGGAGTCATGGCGAATCCATTGCACTGATCCATAGCCAATACTCCTTGCTATGTCCACTCTTACCCATGAAGGACGAATCCACTGCACTGGCTCATAGTCATGCTACGATCACTCTGCCCCATGGAGTAGTAACTACCCCACTACACTGATCCGCGCCTAACACTTGCCTTTCCGTGGTGAATCAAAGCTATGGACGTCGACAACTCCTTAGCACACGTCCCGCAGCAAAGCTCAACTCATGAAGTTCACTCGTTGGTTCCCATCTGGATCCTGAGTTCCACTTCCCATTTGGACTACCTTTGCATCTCGGGTTTTGGTCTCCTCCGGATCGGTTCAGAAACAAGCTTCTATTCGAATCGATTCTCTTCTCCTCGTTTAGTTCGTGGTCATCAACTCCGTTCAGGTCGGGTCGTGGATCCCTCTCCAGGTCGGGCCAGTTCGTGATCCTGACTCCAGAGCATTGGGTCGGTTTGAGTGTGCAAGCATGGTTCGTGGTCCACCAGGCGGTTCAGATCGTGCTCAACCATCGGGTTGGGTCGGTTTCCCCATCCAGGTCGGTTCGTGACAGTCCACTCCGGGTCGGGTCGATCTCCTCAATTCGTGGAAGTTTACTTGTGGTGCATCGGTTCGGTCGCGTGCTTTGGTTCATGATGCAGCATTTCTGGGAGGCGCTTCGTGAGAAGGGGTTTCCCTACGAGCAGGTCGGGTCGCCCTCCACTGATCCGATCCGGTTCCTACTCCATTTCCTGCAACTTTTCCCGCGACTATTTTACGTTATACGACGGTGTTTTTAACCATTCTAACTTTGCTAAGCAATCACAAAACATTCCAAACAGTCATAACAACATGTAGAATTGACCACAAACACCAAAACAACAATTTGATATGTCAAAACGGATCAAACATACCCAAAACCCATATTTTCCCCTTAAGCATGTTTAAGCAAATCTAATGATAGGATTAGCAAAACTTAACCAAATTAACCCAAACTTACAATAGAGGTCTAAAATAGTGTTTAAGAATTTCTAAACATTTTTCCAGGATATAATCATGTATAATTTTATTAATTAACATTAATCACCCCAATTAGCCGTAATTAGTGTAGAAACAATGCTAATCACTCACCTTGGCCACAAACAAACTATAGATCAAAAATATTATCTGTTTTGGGTCAAATTAATTGTAATGCAACACAGCAGCTCCAACTCTGATTTGGTGTTATTTCCACTTGATTTGACGTTGCTTGGATTAATCTTCAATTAGAAAGCGATTAGGAGCGATTTGAGATGAAATTAGAAGGTGGATGCCATGGCTAGGGTTAGAGAACTGTTTTAGGCAGCTGAAAAATGAAAAAAAAAAATCGTTTTCCTACTGTTCTCAGCCTCCCCATAACCCTAATCCCGAAATGGGTTATGGGCTCTCTTGCTAATAACCCTAATTAGGCCCGGTTAAGCTGTTATTCACCTTCTAAACCTTGTTTCAGCCATATCTTCCAAACGGTGAGTCCGTTTGGCTAATGTGACCACTTTATAGAAAGGTAAACCATCATCCGAATCTAATGGAAGTGGTTTTAGGTCAAAACTCCTTACCAATCAAAAGTTATGGCCGAAACAAAACCAGCTAGGGGCAAAACGGTCATTTAAAAATTGGCAAAAATCATGAATATGGGAAATGACCCAAATAGTCGTCTCTCAAAGTTACATGGCTATATGTCTTCACATGAGAAAGAAATAAATATTCTATGATCCCCTGATGCGTAGAATGCGGGTCGTTGCAATCAGTACAATTTAGGGATTATTTGGATAGTATAACATCCATTGATTTCTTTAGTAATTTACAGATTCCATTGTTTATTTTCTATAAATGATTTTTTGTATATCTGATTACTATTTCTATCCCTTCTTCAGTTGATTCAGTAATTTATCTGTTACTATAAATCATTCAGTTTACTTCTACCCTTTTTCTTTGTGGGTTATTTTATTCCAGTTAAGATTTTGTCCTATTTTATTTCTTATTTGGTTGAGTCTAGACCATGTGAAAGCCTAGACCTTTATCCTTTTAATTCAGGTTGAGTTTACGCCTTTTAAAGATCCTACAACTTTACCCTATTTTGTTTCTATGCATATTTGGGAGAAATTATGAATTTGATTATCAAGCGTATATTGGGAAAAATATGAATTTGGGTATGAAGGATAATTGGGGCATATCGAACTAATACTGTAACGAACACATGAACAGTAAAATTTGGGGAAATTATTGATAAACTGAATAATTGAAAATTTAAAATATGTTAACTATAAGTAACGGGGATTAGGATTGTATAATGAATATAAACATGGTGATGTTTTATATAACCAAAACAAATATAAAAAGAAATTAAATGGAATTAGTAGGCTTATTAATAAACTTAAAATGGGTTTTAAGTTTAATATGAATAAATTAATAAGCATGAGTGGGATTTTGTTCCGACAGCGGCGGCTGTTTGGGGAAAATAAGTGGCTCATAGTTGTGGTATGCTCCGGCTGCAAGTGTAGGCTAATTAGGGAAAATAAGTGATCAACAAAATAATTAATCTATGGTGGATTTGACGTTTTTGACAATTCCATAGTTGTCTTAGGTAGCTGGTGGTCTACAACAATTCTATGGTGGTCTTGGCGTTCATTAACAATTCTATGGAGGTCTATGTTAGTAGGTGGTTAGCGATAATAAGTTAATTTGGGGACTAAGTCTAGGGGTGATTAAGTCAAATTACATTTTGGTTGGGGACCCATATCTAACAATATCCCTTTTATCACATTATATAGAGGTCTCAGGAGGAAGAGAAGGCATGTTAAAGACATCCAAATGAGGTGGGTACGAGCGTGTTTTGGCGGGGCGGTGAGTGTGCATCACGCAAATTGGAGAAAATAAGACGCTATAAAATCTGTGATTAATGCTATGTTCTTAAGAGCTAATGGATCAGGCTTGATAACTCGACATCCATAGTTGGCATAAGTTATCACAATTACGGTTTAGAAACCGATCGATGTGTAGAATTAGGTTACACCCTAATTATGACTTATAGTAAATGGTGTAGAAATCGAATGATACGAATGAGATAACAATCGACTATATCCTTGCTTATCTTTCTATTTCCTAATTTGTTGTTATTGTGCTTTAAACTATTGTCATGTCTAGATTCATTTAATCACTCATGTTTGTAATTACAGAACTCACCAGACTTTATGTCTGACTAGTTTTCTTTCTCCATTCTCTTTTCCTTTCCCCTTAGGTTCTCAGTGTGGAGGATCTCAGAACCGATAGAATTTTGGTCCAATTTATCTTACTGGAGAGTTCTGTTTAACTTACTTTCTGCTAGTTCATGTACTGTTCCACGTTTGACTTTCTTTTGTATTTTGATGTTGAGAGGGATTTTATTTTGTACTCTGATTATGTTGCTTTGCCATGAGATATTTATGGGTTTATGATGAAGTACATTTTAAGATATAATGACATTTATGTTCTGCTTTAAATAAAGTTCTAATTTTCCACTATGTTTTCATATGCTATATTGTGAATTTTAGTCTCTGTAATGTTATTCTATACCTATACGCTTCACATTCCTTAGCGAAATCCTCATATGGGTGATGTCAGGGGTGTGGGGTGATATAGTTCCTATCTTAGTAGTTCATATATACGCACATGTTCAAACACAACAAGCATATATTCAACCATAATTTCAAATTCAAGCACAACAACAAGTTTTAAATCTGCACATCAAACTGCACAATGTATATATTTTGTTCTTACGTCATTTAGGTTAGTCTTCTAGTGTCAACACAAGTGCAAAAAAAAAAATCAAAACAATAACAATGTAACATCTAAAGTTCCTAAGTTATCGCACCATACTTTGTGTTTGGATCACAGGCGGTTGAGATAGTCTCGCTTTAACAATGTCATGTCCAGAAATTAATATGGTCTTGTACCCACGCCTTACCTACGTTTTCGTTCATATATTGTACCGCACACTTTAAGGGGACAAGATACATAAGGTGGTGGTCATTCCAACTTGTGTGTTCCAATAATCAACTTGAATATACCATTGATGCTTAGAAACTTGCTTTTAACTCAATCAACATGATCAGGAGAAACAAGAATATCATCAACCCCATTTGAAATCATAGAAGCTTTTGAACCTGAAATAAAGTAAGTTTCACTTAAAGGAAGTAATGGTGTTCAACGAAAACACCATTTTACAATTTTAATTTTACAACTGTCAGAAAAGAACAGTTGTAATAAATGTTTTTTACAACTGTCAATTCACTAAAGTTGTAATACACATATTTTTAACAACTTTTCATTTTGTCAGTTGTAATAGATGCCTATAACAATATATAATTAATAATAAACTTAGGAACCAATAATATTTATTAATTATTATTAAATAATTAATAGTTAATAAGTAGTAATTTATTTTTAATAGTTTATGTTAACTACTTATTAATTAATAATTAGTAACATATATATTATAAGCTTTTAATAATTATTACTCGATTATAACTAAGTAGATTTAAGTAAAAGTTAAATCATAACTATTATTAATAAGTAATATTTGATTTGGTAGTAACTTTTTCAGCAGTTTATTTAATACAACAGTCGACTTGAACGACAGTTGGCTCAAACGGCAGCATGTCCCGGACGGCGGTCGACCTAGCCGGTTAGGTCGTGGGGGTTCAGGGGCCAATGCCCCCGGCGGGGTGCGGGGTAACGCCCTATCACGGTATATCTTATTTGTTCGAAATATGAATTAATTACTGTAAAAAGTGAAGCTAATAATGATTACTAAATAACTAATATACTAATTAATAAATAATAACTATTACATAATTACTATTTAATAATTAATAATTAATAATTAATAATTTGCAATTATTATTAAAAAATTGATAAAGTAACCGGTAATTAATATTCAACACTTAATATATATTATTTTATATTAATTAAGAAGTAATAATCACTAGTTAAGACTAATTTTAAGTATTTAGTAATTATATTAAAAATTTCATAAAATTCCAAAATGTTAGAAAATTTTCAAATTTCAAAAAAAAAAACAACCAATAAGTTGTAGATTATCACTTTCTATGTATCTAAAAGGGTTCACTTTCCTATAAATTACTTTTTCACATCAGTTTGATAAAACTGCGTTTTCCCTCGAGGTGAATTATTTGGCTCCAATTCTAAAATATTTTCCCTCCGTCATTTCAGTCCACATGTCCGCTTTTTTATTTTCACTCCCCAACAAAACCCGAATCCATCTTCTTGACCAAAACCAAATAACCCCTCAACAAATTCAAATTCCACCTCCAGATCTAATTCATCTCAACACAATTCTTTCACCATAGTTCTATTTACTGAGTCGCAGTCCCAGATCGATGGGGTTAATTACTGAGAAACCAATATCTTTGTTTACGTGAAGCCACGGTTCGGGCCATGAGCCGTAGAGAAACTAGGGTTTTGGTTTTGCAGAATTTTTGGTCATCGTTTAGTAAATTGGAGAATGGAGCAATGCTCCGTGATGTGAGACGCATCCAAAGTTGAGCTTTGGTGGATTTCCATTCTAAATGTTGTCGTGCATCGTAAGGAAGCTCACTGGTTGGAGCTGATGACGTGGTTCGAAAGAAGGTTGCAGAGGAGGGACGATGGAGTCAAGGGGGAGAATTTTGCTTAGATGAGTTCGTTGTTAGCGGCGGTTTCTTGAAAGACGGCGTAGAGAGAGGGGAATAGCATGGCGAAAGGTTAGGTTTTTGGCGTTCAGGTGTCGAGGGGGATTTGGATGTTGAATTGGAGAAGAAGGGGGATGTCAACTAGGTTGTTTATGCTAACATATTTGCAGTGTTGCAATATACACATGCACATAGTGTGTCGATGATGAGTAATATTGTTTATTTTATTTGAATGTAGGAATTTTGAATATATGGCTACTGAAAGGATTTTGAATAAGTTAAAGGATTTGCAGAAGGATCCATCAACGTTACGCAGTGCAGGTTTGTTATTTTTCTTCATATATCTATATTGTTATTTGTTGAGTACTTTATTTTTGTGGTTGTATTAGATGATATGAAAGCCGATATTAACGCCAACACAATGTATGATTGGCTTTGCATTTCTTTACATATTTTTTTGAGCTATTGCAGTATTTTTGCAAGCCATTTTTGAGGGAAAAAACATTGTCAGTAATGAGTATTTTCTAACTACTTTTTTTCTTTTTATTTTCATGATTTATCATCTAAGTTGAGATATGGAATAAAGGGTGAAATTATAGTTTTTTACTGTGATTGTCCTACGAGGTTTAGAAAATGTTATTCTGCCTTCCTTTTTTAAACACACATAAAAGGTAGAACACTAGTTTATGCTATTGAATGCGGAGCGCAACACCTACTGCAACACCCACTCCGCAAAATACCAATTATTTGCAAACCTAAGATTCATCACACTGTACACAGTAAATGCAGATAGATTCATCACACTGTGCACAATTTCTAAGCCTAGACGCATCATAAACTAGTTGCGTAGAGGACCATGTCATGGTTTATCGCTTCAGTCCATGGTTATTAAAGTTGGGCATTTGGGATAAGGTTATTAAAATTTCTGGGTTACAGGGATTGATTCCTCTTTGAGGTGCTGAACCATAATATTTTATAACTTAGGAGTTAAGATTCTTCCTCAATTTTCTACCTTAAGCCAAAATTTGCGAACTTCATGTTGATAACCAAGAAGCATGCCATATAATAATTTGACTTTTGCATGTTGTTCATGCAAGATAAGCAAAAGTGATGCAAGCATTCAATAACTGTAGACATTTCAGATGCATCTATGTCTTACTGTATTACCTTCTTGGCCCTTTGCTTGATATTTAGAATCTTTGATGACCCAATCTCTTGCTGGTTTGAATACACACTTAATATCAAAGCGTGGAACTGGACGCTTGTTGCATCCATCAAGCTTTCCTCAAAACAATTGTATTTGATTGAGCATGTTTAAGAGTTTATGCAGTTGTCCTTATCCCAGGCATTGTCCTTGTCGTGCTCTGCCGGTTGAGCTCCTTCCCACCATTCATACAAAATACAACAGGTCTGGATATATGTGATTGTTTAAGTGTGGGTTAAGACGTTGACATAGCAAAGAGGTTATAAGAACAGATGGACAAGGATGCTAATGTTGTGGTTTTCGCATTTGGTTCTTATCGACTAGGGGTGTCTTTTTTACCTATGAAATTGCATAGGCTATGGAAAGACAGGTTGGTATCCAAGTTGAATCCTTTTCCGAGGATTAAACATCTTGGTGTTGCAGGAGGAACTGATGGATAGAATTAGCTGCAAATCCTGTTATGCTATCAAAACTAATGAACGAGAATATAATTAGAAGCCTTGAAGGAATTCCATCTATGGATCCTATATTATTTGTTGGATATCATACGTTAATGGGTTTTGATTTAGGCCATTTAATCTCAAGACTGTTTACAAAGAAGAATATTCATCTTCGAGGAATTGGTCATCCATTTATGTTCGACAGAGATTGTGAAAAGCTTATGTTCGATTCTTCATTATTTGATTCAGTTAGAGTTATGGGTGTGGTTTCTATCTCCGCCTCTGGTCTCTAAAGTTGTTATCAAAGAAATCACATGTTCTGCTTTTTCCAAGAGGTGCACGCGAAGCTTGTCATAAAAAAGCAAGAATTTTGGCACCATATTCTCTATAAGATTGAATCATCTACATTCAAAAGAACTTATCTGTAATCCTCATAAAGGAATGCCACAACATCATCTTGTGTTAACATAATTGAAAACAGTGACATCACTTTTTTAAACTCTTCTACGCCATGGACCAAGAAAATTAGTAATAAATTAAATTAGGAAGGATTACAACAGAAGCTAACATGCTACTACATATTGCAAGTGTGGTTAAATTTGACCAAGCATGGAAAACAATTCAAAAATAATATGTCTATTTCATGCACCATTTCATAATTATCAAAGGTATGTTTATGTCATGCATAATTATGAGTACTATTCTGAAAAAGATTTTTTCTTATTTCTGTTTCAATGTAACTATTACACCATGTTTTTGTGGTTACATTTCCTGTTATACACTAATCTTATCGAGCATGTACATTTCCTTCAATCAATTATCAGGGTTTTCTTCAAAAAAAAATAAGAAGAAAAAGAAGAATAAATGGTATACACACACATATATATTTATTCTTCTTTCTTATTCTTCAAGTATTTTTTTTCATTAGCAAGAAGTTATGTGCCATCTAAAATAAGTTTGCAGACTGCAATTATTTCCCAAATCTAGTGTGAAAAAATAATAATAAAATGCATGGATTTTCAGTTTATTTACTATGATATCATTTCATTGTGTTATAACTCATTAGTAGCATCAATGATTACTCCAACATTCTGATTTTACGTTTTCGTGAGTGACGCTAATTGGCTTGATTGATGTGGCGGTGGATCCAGAAGCTTTCTTGTGGAAGCCGAATTCTGTAATGACTACCATTGGAGAAGTTGTTGGATCAAATGTGGCTTGGAATAAAATTTACGTTGCCTTCAGCTAGAGTGCTTTCGAAGGGTATGCTTATGTTTCTTTTGTGGACCAAACTTCTATCTATCTTATGTATCTTTTGTGTTAGATTGATGTATGTATTTTGAAATTGTTACGTCTTTTGTGACGGGTTTAGTTGGTAATGAACTATGTGTATGTTGATCGAATATTATGTTAATTGATATATATGAATGATTATGTATAGTTATATTTGTTGCACTGAAATATGAAACATATTATTATTAATATATGTGAATTCTTTATATTAGAAAGATGTATATAAGTTACAACAGCAAAAAATAGTTGTAATAAATCATTTTACAACGGTGTGAAAGAGTTGTAATATTCTGGAAGTCACAACGGTAATCACCAGTTGTCATACCTATGATCTTACGATATTTAAGTATCTACAACAACGGGGAATAAAAGTTGTGATAAAATTTATTACAACTTTTAGTAAAAGTTGTTAAATATCCTATTTCACAACGGTGTTGCAACGGTGCAGAAATGTTGTCAAAGATATAAATATATTACAACTTCTTAATACACGACGGTGGCTCCACCGCTGTAAAAACTTTTTACAACTTTTTTGCACCATTGTAATATGGTATATTTGTTGTAATGGTTTGAGCTAGTTCTAAAATTAAAACTTAAGTAATCATACTGAGTCACGTTGCATGTATCTCATAGAGCATATCTAGTTAGTCTAGAAGAAAATCCCTTAAGAAACAATCATCGCATGATATGCTGATACCAAATGTAATATTCTTCAATGGAGACTCTTGATATGAATTCTAATTATATATAATTCAGGTTGTAATCTCATATATGTTGGATCTCGCTATATAAGTATTTTGACTATGACAACTATACACAAGCATATATATATGTGGTTGACTAACTTTGTTTTGCAGGAAGAGATTAGACAAGCAGATTCAATCACACCAAAATGAAGATTGAATATGTTGTAAGAGTCTGTTAGTCCTAGATTTTCATGTTAAAGACTTCCTTGATGGTTACACACACACATATCACATATATATATATATATATATATATATTCATATTAAAAAGAGGCAAGGAATATGTTTTGCCCAAAAAATAGACGTCTGAAATAAATCAGACAGACATCTGTTTGCTGAGTCAAAAACAAAATCTCCATAATATTCATACATTTGTTCTGAATTTTTCAGACGTCCAAATCTTCTATGAAATGTACTATTTCCTTGCTATTAAATTTCAAATTCAAAACAGACATCTGAAATTAATATTCATACATCTGATTACGAAGATTTGTAACTTATTATGAAGATCACAACTATCTAAATCATTTCTCTTGATGGAATTTCTTCATGACGAGTTATAACTCTTTGTACATTATAAATAGAGACTTGATTTACTTATCAAACCACCGAATTTCATTCTATCTCTCTCTATATTATTCAAAGCTCTCTAGTTTTCAAAAAGCACACTATTTACAATATAATCTTCCATAATCTTTCACAACCTTCGTATTTATCATCAAGGAAAGACTATAGGAAGGGTGTACTATATGTTGACATATCCGTGTTAACAAGAACACAAATAAGTCATCAATTATTTTGTATTAAGGAAGACCTCTTCAGCGGTTGAGGCAGGAAATCCCATTCAACTATTCGTGTAATTGTGAACCTATTCCTCCGAGTGAAGTGAAGGTTTTAGTGTTAGTGAAATACCAGAAGTGAGTCTAGGACTGGACGTAGGACAGTGGTCCGAACCAGTATAAATCGACTGTGTGATTTATTACTTACTACTCTGCTATATATATTACATCCAATTATCCAATCTACACGATCCTACTGTTATATAGTCTCTTTCAATTGATGCCAGAGCAAGGTTATCCTATAACCGTAACACCGTTATTCAATACTTTGATAAAATAGAGAATAACCCATGTACTAGCTCAACTACTTTTGCCGAAGGACAATCTACTCAAAGGTCGCCTTTATTCAATGGACTACACTGCAACTGCTGGGCTACAAGAATGAGGATTTATATGCAAGCAAGTGGTTTTAGTGCATGGAATGCTACTCAAAAAGAATTTACGGCACCTAGAATAGAATATTCAACTTGGACAACAGTTCAACAAGAGGAGGCAAATGAAAATGCAAAAGCTATGAACATGCTATATTGTGCTGTCGATAGAAATGAGTTCAATCGGTTAGCACTTGTACATCGGCATATCAAATTTGGGAAACACTCAAAATTATCCATGAAGCAACAAACAAAGTCAAACAAACAAAAATTTCAATGCTCAAAAACCAGTTCCAGAACTTCAAGATGAAACAATATGAAACAATCAATGAAATGTATTCAAGATTTTAAGACATTTTACATGCATTGATAGGACTAGTAGAAAAATATAGTGACTTTGATATCATGTCAAAGGTACTAAATTCTCTAACTGACAACTGGGGGAAGAAAAGTACTAGCCACTAAAGAAGCAAATGACCTATCAGCTATGAAACCAGAAGAACTAATAGGAAATATCATGTCTTATGAAGTAAATCTTCAAGCAAAAAGGAAATTATCTCAAGAAAAGAAGAATGTGGCCTTTCATGCTGATAAAGAGGAATCTGAATCAGAAGACAAAGATTTAGCCTTTATTGCCAAAAACTATAAGAAATTTCTAAAATATAGAAAAGGAAATTTCAGAAAGAATACCTCAAACAAACCTTCATCCTCAAAATTGGAATGTTTTAATTGTCATAAGAAGGTTCATATGGTAAAAGACTATCCAGAAATGAAAGAAAATCAGAAAAACTTCAACAACAAAAAAAAGAAAGATAAATTCAAGAAGAAGCTTTTTCTGTTACATGGGACGACTCAGATTCAAATTCATCAGACAGCGATAGTGATAATGAAAGCGAAAATGAACAAGCAAATGTGTGCTTCATGACTCAAGAAACTGATGTAAGTGACTTATCTTATGAAGAATTGATAGAAGTTAATGCTGAAATTTTAAACATTATAAAAACTCTAAAGAAAAAGCTTAAAGAAACTCGTGAAAATCAGAATAAAGCTGAATTCGAAAGAGACATGTTAAAAGATGAAAAAATAATTTTAGAAGAAGATTGAAAAAGTTCAAGATACTCTTACAAATTCAGACGGTCAGCTTTCTCTTTTGAGTCAGGAAATCGAAACTCAAAAGACAAAGAATGATAAAATTAGTTCTGAAAATCACATGTTGAAAACTAAAATAAAAGAGTTAGAATTAGAAAATAAAAGTATTCAAACTAAGTTAGAAAGCATCTCTAAAAATGTTTCCAACTTTAATAAGGGTAGAGAAAATTTATCAATAATTTTAGGAAGTTCTCAACCATCTTCAAACAAACATGGTTTAGGATTTATAAAAGAATCAAAAATTCCTCCAATGAAAAATGCTAAACTAAAGAGGAAAATTGATTCAAAAATTAAAGACAAATCAAAATCCATTAATAAAATTAAAATATAGGTTCCAAAAACTAATAATAGTTTGATTAGAAACAACCATGTTAACTCATTTATGAAATTCGTGCATAATAATAAAAATTATTTATATAAAAGGGATACTAAACCCACTTGGGTTTGGCTTCCTAAGACCTAGCTCTTAGGACCCTATCAAAAAGTGGGTACCAATGTGCTTATTAACATTTTTTTTTCAGGTCCCACTCAAAAAGAGAAAATGGATATTAGACAGTGGTTGCTCAAAACACATGACCGGAGACAAAGATATGCTAACCAATATTTCATACTTTGGTGGTGCTAAGTTATCTTCAGAGATAACTCAAAAGGTTTTATCATTGGCAAAGGAGATGTGTGCAACTATGATATCTCGAATTTACCTCTTATTACTAATGTTTCCTTAGTTAAAAATTTAAAACATAATTTACTTACTATTAGTCAGTTATGTGACCAAGGTTTTAAAATAACATTTTCTGAAAACAAATGTAGTATTTTGACAAAGAACAAAATATTATTTTTGAAGGAAATCGAGACAGAAATATTTATGTTTTAAATATGAAAGTAAATAATAATAAAGAAACGTGTTTGATTGCCAATAACAACGATTCTTGGTTATGGCACAAGCATTGTCATATAAATTTTAAAACTATACAAAGACTTTTGAAACATAAGTTAGTAAAAGGTCTACCAAAAATAAATTTTAAAATAAAAAATCTATGTGAAGATTGTCAAATAGGTAAATTAACCAAATATTCTTTTAAATCAAAAAAAAAAAGTTATTTCAACTTTACAACCGTTAGAACTATTACATATTGACTTATTTGGTCCTACTCAAGTTCAATTATTAAATCACAATCGTTATGTATTTGTAATAACTGATGATTTCTCAAGATATACATGGACAATCTTTATGAAAAATAAAAGTGATACCTTCAAACACTTCAAAGATTTCATAAAAAAGATTCAAAATTCTAAAGATTTAAAAGTTAAAAACATTCAAAGTGATCATGGTGGAGAATTAAAAAATGAATCTTTTGAAAAATTTTGTAAAAAGAAAGGAATAAATCATATTTTTTCATTCCTAAGAACTCCACAACAAAATGGAGTTGTAGAAAGAAAAAATAGAACTTTATAAGAATGTGCTAGAACTCTACTAAATGGAAGTACTTTACCTAAGCAATTTTGGGCAGAAGTTGTAGCAACTACTTGTTACATATTAAATCGAATTTCTATCTGTCCTTTAACTAAAAATACTCCTTACGAGCTCTTTAATGGAAGGAAACCAAACATTTCATCTTTAAAGTTTTTGGTTCTAAATGTTTTATTCTTAGTACTAAAGATCAACTTGGAAAATTTGATGCAAAAGCTGATTACGGAATTTTCGTTGGATATTCAGAACGTAGTAAAACATATCGTATTTTTAACAAATGTACTAATGTTATAGAAGAATCTTTACATGTGTCTTTTGATGAAAATTTTGATAAAAATATAAATAAAAAAGATGATGATGAAATAATTGAGAATACTAATCTTGAAAATACGGAAAATAATTCCATAGAACTTACTAGATCACCTCCCAGAATTCTGAGAGACCACCCTACACAAAACATTATTGGTGAAATCGACTCACATGTTCGGACAAGAAGTCAACTAAATCAAATGGGTCATATAGCATTTCTCTCAACCATTAAACCAAAAATTCGAAAGAAGCCTCTACAGATGACTATTGGATTATAGCTATGCAAGAGGAATTGAACCAATTCGAAAGTAATGATGTCTGGGAAGTAGTACCTCGACCTGACGATCAATCAGTTATCGGTGCAAAATGGGTATATAAAAATAAGGCTGATGAACTTGTAAATATTACAAGAAATGAAGCCAGATTGGTAGCTCAAGGATATAATCAAGAAGAAGGTATCGATTATGAAGAAACTTTCACACCCGTAGCAAGACTAGAAGCTATACGCATTCTCTTAGCATACGTAAGTTTTCATTATTTTAAACTTTATCAAATGGATGTTAAAAGCGCTTTCTTAAATGCTTTTATTAAAGAAAATGTTTATGTAGAACAACCACCATTATTTGTACATGAAAAATATCCAGATTATGTATATAACTTAAAACACTTTATATGGTTTAAAACAAGCACATCGTGCTTGGTATGAACGATTTAAAAGTTATTTAATAAATTATGGTTTTCGAATAGGAAAAGCAGATCAAACTTTATTTATTAAAAATAAAAATAAAGATATTTTAATTGTACAAATTTATGTAGATGATATAATTTGTGGTTCAACTAATGAAAATTTATGTAAAGAATTTTCTACAATAATGACAAATGAATTTGAAATGTCTCATATGGGAGAACTATCATATTTTCTAGGATTACAAATTAAACAAATTCAAATGGTATTTTTATTTATCAAGAAAAATATTGTAATAATTTAATTAAACGTTTTGGTCTAGACAACACTTCAAGAAAGCCAACTCCAATAAGTACTTCTGTTCATCTTGAAAAAGATGAAAACAAAAAAAGTATTGATCAAAAATTATATAGAAGTATGATTGGTTCATTACTTTACTTAACCGCAAGTCATCCTGACATTATGATGAGTGTATGCATGTGTGCATGATTTCATTCAGATCCAAAAGAGTCACATTTAAGAGCAGTAAAATGGATTTTAAGGTAACTAAATAAAACTAAGGACTTCAGTCTTTTTTATCCGAAAGGATGTCCATTCGAATTAGTATCTTACAGTGATGCTGATTTTGGTGGATCCCGGACGGATAGAAAAAGTACAAGTGGTACATGCCATTTCATTGGAAAATCACTTGTATCTTGGTTTATTAAGAAACAAAATTGTGTATCACTCTCTCACTACACCAGAAAATGCCTTTAGTAGTGTTGTAAAAACTCTACAATAACTTGTAGTAGCGTTTTGATAAACGCTGCTATACGACATGCAACTAAAAGTCTAAAAGTTTTTGTTGCATTTTAGTAAACGCAACCGAAAATGAAAATATTGTAGCGTTTCTAAAATCATACAAAAAAATATTTGGCAGTGTCGTAAAAATGCTACTAAAGTTATACTTGCATCATTTTTCAATTTTTTGTAGCGGTTTTTCAATCCTACTATATGTTTTTTGTAGCGGTTTTTCAGTCCTACTATATATTTTTTGTAGCGGTTTTTCAATCCTACTATATATTTTTTGTAGCGGTTTTTCAATCCTACTATATGTATTTTGTTGCGTTTCATTTCAACTACAATATCTTTTGTCAATTACATTTGTAGCACTTTTTCAACGCTACTAAAACTAACTGATGTACACCACATTTTAATTCCGGTTATTTACTGTTAATAGCTTCTAATATTTCCATCAATCACTTATATATACTAGAAATATTAAAACAAATAATTATAGGAATATCATTTTCAAACTAAAATCAATAATCTCCATATTTAAATACTTAAAAAACACATTATTCGCAATATCAAATATAACACCCATAATCATCTCAATAGTAGTATTTCGACAAAATAAGTGAATCCACATACTACAATTGTGTATAAACAAGTCTACCCGACTAATACAAACAAAATAATAGCTGAAGTCTTCTTCATAGCTTAATAACCAATGGTTCTTTGATGTGGGCGTTCTTCACTTTGAAAATCTAATTACCTGCACATAAGTATAACGATCAACGATAAGAATTACATACAAATATAACGGTAAGAATTACCGGCTCTTTCAATCTAATGGCGGTAGTCTTAACACTTGCATAAAAATCATTGCAGACATTCTCAAAGCCAATTTTGACTTCACCCAGACATTCATCTTATTTTCTATTGTTTTTTGAAATCAACCTATCAATATTAAAATGGTCTAAACATCTAGAGAATTTAATAACAACAGAAGTGTACTAAGTTCAATATGGTGCATCAGGTATATGAATTGGTTAACTGTGTACGATAAAATAAGGGAGCATATGTTATTCAATAATAAAGAAGACAATCTCAAAGCACAACTACAGCTGCCACTACGGGCATAGGCCTCCGCCCATTCATCCAGAACCACTTCATCATAACTATCATGTCATTGAAAGCTATTATTACATTCTGGAACCAAAGTTACCAACAACAATAACATGTCTGCTAGTTGCACTATTTTGCTGCAAAGTCCATATGCCAAAAGTTAATAAAAAAAGCCATGAAATATTCTATGCAACTGCCAAATATACCCATAATTTCATGCGTGTGCTCCAGGTAGCTCTTCTAATTGCAAAAGTTAGAAAAATTACTGAATATTGTAACTTAACTGATCTAATTATATGGTTAACTGAAATTTAAATGATCGGGTTGGTTAACCAACTGTGCCACCTTCATATGGACAACCAAACAACTGTTACCACCATCACGTGCTAAAATCCTTAATCAGATTCATATATAAGGTAGGAGATGTCCAAACCAGTTAGTGTCTTAACATGGAATTAAATGTCATAAACAGAGCTCCTGCTAGTACAAACTGGAGTACAAATAATTCCTAGCACATCAAACTGATTTAGTTTATTTAAATTACTACACCAGCATGCCCTTATGGCTATTTAGGCTACTTAAATGAACCAGGCCTGAATTACTGTGGAGGAACGAAGTAGACTAATACTTATTATTAGATTTATATTTCATAGGATAAACATGAATTTTAGTAGTAACTAATACTTACTTGAACTTGATTCCCCAATGACATATGCGGCTGGCCAAGCTACGGTACATGCACCTTGCTGGCTCCTGAACAATGCAAGTAAAAATTGTGAGTTGGTAATGTAGAATATGTGCTAGTACAGTTCAACCCTACAAAACTCCTAATAATAAATAAATATTTCTATAAGAACTGAGCCACCACAGCTATGGGTCACAAAAATTGTTCAAAACTCAAAAGTTCACACATACCATAGGATTTAGCGGCTTCTACAGCTAAAGCAATCATATTTCTTAGTTGGTTTTTTGTTCCAAGTATATTGCGGGAAATAGACGACTTGACCTTATCCTGGTAGAAAGAAAACTCATTTGCTAAAAGTAAAATAATAAAACCCATTTGAGTGGAAAAAAAAATGCATCACATACCCCAGGAAAAGTCTCCCTATATTGAAGATGCCTAATTAAAAAACATATTGAGAGAGGTTAGGTTACAATATAAACAATAAGACCGTGTTTTGGAAATGTTGTTGGACTCTGTGTTCCATCACCCTACGCAATTTTGTTTCCGACCGTTCTCTTCGAAGATATTGGGCAATCTGTCATGTCATATAAATAAAAGCATCAAAAGGGATTCAATATCATAACTAATATGCATTACTCATTATAAGCAACTAAATATGTTGACTTTGTGTTAATTCTTTGTCTATATTTTATTTTGTAGATAAACTTTTAAAGTTGATGGCAAATTATAAATTACCTTATTTAAAACTATCAAAATTGATATTCATGGACACGGGACAATTCGAAGGAAAACAAAACAATAGTGAATCAAGAACTATACCATAAAACAGAATAAATAAAGAGGGGGACATTAATCACATCTGCATCTAATGCCATCACATGACATCTTTATAGATTATCGACCACCTCAGCTGTAGGAATTCATTCCTCAAAACAAAAAGAGTCAACTCCAATATTAACAATTATAATTATAATTATAACTAATAGAATAAAGTAAATGAACAAATATCTTACATTTAAGAAAAACTCCACTCAAACTCTTGTATGAGAATGTCAATTTAACAAAATTTATAATTCAACATCCACAGTTCAAACTTCAACTTCCACTCAATACTTTTCAATGAGTAAATATGCCTATCTGCCCATGGCCTCATCCTAGTTTATATATATTACAGGATACTTTAAGAAGCTGCATAAAGCCAAACGTAGAAACTAATGTAACAAGTACGGCAACTCGGAGCAATATATCGATTACTGATCCTAAAAAGAAAGAAGAAGAAGAAAATAAAATAAAAAACAAGTTGTATGTCTATGTCTAGTAGGAAATGTTAAATGTAAATAACTTGATCAACTACGTTATTAGAAAGATGTAAGTTTGAGATCTACTAAAAACCTGGGCCTTTTAGGAGTACAATGCCTCCAAATCTGTCTTCCGAGCTCCTGCCTTATTCACAAGGCAGCCTATAAATGGCACATTCATGCACTCAAGTTGCGTATGAGTCTCTTATGGTTTGGCCTATGGCCTCCTAAATTCGAACTTCATGTACCATGTATTACATTTGAACAGCCTGCTCAAACCGCTGCAATGACGAAACACTATAGTACTGAAGCTTCCCTTTCTCACTCGCACCTTCCACCCAACGCATTAACTTATGTCCGGTCTTTGTTTCTTCATGACCATGTAGCTGATGTCGATATCCAAGCGTTTACTAAAGCTTCTTCGGCTTGTCTTGTTGAATCCACTGCACTTTTAGGTTACGGTGTCAATGCCCGTGTTATTATGCATGTAGCAGATCTTTCAACGACGTGCAAGTCCTTCAAGAATTTCAGCATCACCTAAAAAAATTCAACATGCCATCATAAGACCCGAATACATCTCCACATTTTATGATCTGAACCATTCAATATTATGATCTGACCATCCAAATGTTTAGATCTAGATAATTTATTATGTGGATCAAAGCATGAATGCAAATACAGATTATATGAGATTCAAACCTCTAGCATGTAGTTGATTGCAAGAACAACTTCAGTAACTTCAACTTCTTTCAAGGCTAAAAAAACAACAGAATTATATATACAATATGCATATCAGTAAGAATATATTATTACCTGATGCAAGATCATTGGCTTGTTAGCGAAATCGACTAATGGTTTAGGGGCACTGAGGGTCAACGGGCGCAAACAGGTACCAAGACTGTCAGTAAGAATCAATGCCTTCATGTTTGTAAGATCTCTCTATGAAATTAAAATAGAAAAGATGAAAATATGTAAAGCAGTGTGAATTTAAAGAAGAAGTTAGAAAAAATGTAGTTCTGTTCAATAGGTGTCATGTGACACGTACTGCATGGTTATCTTTTCTAATAATTGGAATAAACCAAACTATACCACCATGTTCCAGGCTGAAAATAAAAACAAGCCAAGAGTGTGCAGTTTTACGTGAATGAATCTGTGTGTTTATGGTAATAATTTAAGAAAATTTTAATCTGTGTTCATTCACATTGAATCTTGATAATCTTGTTATTTATAACTATCGCACAATAAACAAAAATTGAAAAAGATGAAGAAATTAATATAACACCTGAATACCAAAGCTTTGAGAATGTAGTATACTGGGGTTATCCTCCCTATTATTAATAATTCACTTTTGCTTGTGTAGAAGAAAAGATCGAATTAGGATGAATTTGTAAGAGAACCAACCACATCTTTGGGGTTTGGTGCATTGAACCAATTTATAGGCATGTCCGCACTGTTTATTTATTATTATTTTCGTTGATTGGTTTTACGATTGGTGCATGGACACTCTGGCTAAAAGTCATCTGGGATGAAAATCTAATGTGGAATACTTTTAAACGATTTAGCTTTTTTTGAGGTTCTAAACCCATTAATTGATCGAAAGTAGTTATATGAAAAAATACATTTGAATGCTAGCACGTGGCCCTAGAAATCTAAAAGCAGTGTGAGTATGACAAATAATTCCTAAAAGACAAGAAAATTATCTTAAATGCTTAGATTGTTCTTATGCAATTAAGAAATGGTGAAACTCAAGAACAAATATCAGTAGAACATGTGTCATTGGACTAATGTTAACATTTTATCAAAAAAAAAAAAAAAATCTAACGTGGATTTCAGATGTGGTTTTTCAAACGTATGAGCATAATACTTCCCAATTTGGAGTTTCAAAATGGAACTTTATATCAAACAAACTGATATAATGAGATGGCGATATCGGAACTCGTGAGTTTCTGACATGGATAAGCATTCATTTTTGTACTTTTTGTGTGCTCTGACCGATGTTCAGCTGATCATATCTAATCTGATAGTTCAGTAACAGATGATAATAAAATAAAACATATATAAGCCAAGAAAATAATTTTACAAACAGGAAATTTGGTAAGCTTGGATTCTTCTGTACAGGTAACAGGTGCTAACTCTAAACTTTCTGAAACTGAGTTAATAAACATGAAGTTCTCACAAACTTTTCTTGTCACAGAAATTTACACATATTTTACTTGTCGAAGAAAGTTTACGCATATTTTTTGTGCAACGAAAGTTATTGTATCATCAGAACCCAATGACTCTAGTTTTATAGAGAACTTTTGCTAGAGAAAATATTGTGACTTGTATTGGCAACACAGTTATGTATAAAATAAATATCTTTCTGGGTTTCTTATACCAAATGATACACCGAATGATGCATGCCCATTGCAGTACTATGTTTAACACAAATTTTTTACGTTATTTAAAACCAATTAATCCTTTCTTACTTTGATAAATCTCTGCTAATCAGATTTCAATTTTAATATTTTAGTTCCTAACCTTTTATATATAAGCTAAAAGCTTTATCATATGATGAAATATTCTAATACTCATGCTCAAAGCCTCAATCCATCTCCTTTTTAATAAAACTGACCAAGCTAAAATATATTGATTGCATACTTAAAGTTCAAAAATTTTATTTGTGAATCAGCTTATTTAATCAAACCTTTACGTTCGAAATTGTTCGTTGTTAAAACCTCAACAGTGCCTGAGCTAGCTTAGCCCAATACTTAAGCCATACAGGCTTCCACCATTGTTTTAAAAAAACCATACAGTATTTCTTTTTCCTTCTGCTTTTTGATTCAAATTGTAAGCACATATATTCTAATTAAAAAAAATCTATCTGAATTCCACATACTCATCGTGCAAAATATTTGTCACCTAGCTATGAACTATACTATTATAACTTAACAACTCTTAACCTCATCAATAAATAATGCTGGAGATAATTCTATGTTACATACTAAAATATCAGTATTCGGTATTTTAATTACCATGTTTAGGGCATTTATATAGATCGCCAGGTCTTCCATTGGTCATGAATGTGTCTAAAATATTAGTTGCACCACCAGACAAAAGAGCCTCATTTTCAACATCCACCACATTTGCATTCTACCACTCTTCTAGACACATCAAAACAACCAATATAGAACATACTCTTATGTAGAGCTATTTGAATACGTCCGTATCATTAATAATTAGACTTGACAATTCATATACCTGATACAATTGGAACTTCACCATATGGCTTTGGAAAAGATAGGAATGCCCATGCATAGGAAAAATGATACGGGCATCATAGACAGTGGCTTATAGAGTGGAGACATGAGTGTGCCACCAAAGAGTTCCCCTTGTTCTACAATGTTGAATTTGTAAGTGTAGCTTTTTCTAGGTACAATCGGACACTGTGTTATCATATCTGGTCCGTCTGCCCAAGTTGTCAGCGTTTGAAATACACCATGCCTGCATATATTGGAGTGGATCTCACAAACCACAACTTAACTAACAAACATACTACCGTATTCGCGTCATCAGAATCGAGCTGTCACCATATACTTGTATTTCATAAAGGTGCATATGACAATGAAGGCCAAACAAATTACCTTGAGGTGTAGCAGGATACCTCCATCCATTGTTCCATAGGCACTGTCATGCTGGAACCAAAACCCAAAAAATATGTTGAGGTTCCATCGTATTAAGGAATGGGACATTCCACCTAAAATAGTAATAAAAACATGCTTGGTACTTTGGTGGATACAATAATGAATCAGTTGTAGTTGCCATCTGCATATTAAATATAATGCAAACATTTACAGGATACCATCACATAACTAATAAAAGAGTACATAATGCAAACATATAATGCCTCCATATATTAAACGACAGAATAAGAAGAGTTTTTGCATGGTAAAATCACATATGCTTTTATGTTCGATAGGTATCCATGTGCAAAGGATACTTGAAACATAGGCACTGTCATGCTGGAACCAAAACCCAAAAAATACGTCGAGGTTCCATCGTATTAAGGAATGGGACATTCCGCCTAAAATAGTAATAAAAACATGCTTGGTACTTTAGTGGATACAATAATGAATCAGTTGTAGTTGCCATCTGCATATTAAATATAATGCAAACATTTACATGATACCATCACATAACTAATAAAAGAGTACATAATGCAAACATATAATGTCTCCATATATTAAACGACAGAATAAGAAGAGTTTTTGCACGGTAAAATCACATATGCTTTTATGTTCGATAGGTATCCCTGTGCAAAGGATGCTCGAAAGCTTTCCAACCATTACGCTTCTATATAAGAAGATAAAGTATACATAAATTTAATCAAGTGTCACGAAAACTTATTAATTCATTAAATGCATGGTATCCAATAAAAACAATTACAATGAATTTAGTTTCATTACGAGAAAGATTAAAATCAACTATCAGGTCGTGGTAGATTAAAATAATAAAAACTAAATTATTTCACAGCCAGTATTAAAAGTAAAAAGAGAGTATCGAATTGTATTTATACTATTAGGATGCACCAACATCAATTCGATTGGCATAAAGGCACTAATAAATATTTATAGCAATGAACATCATTGAGTATTATTTTGTTACAAATGATTTGGAAATTAAACGGTGTATATAATTTAATCATGAAAAGTATGAAAATGGTGGTGAATTATAACCGAAAGTATACATTTGGAAATGTCGATATTTAAACAGCTTTTGGAATGAATGAAAATGAAACACTTTTTCAGATAATTATAAAATGCACAATAACATTTCATTAAACCTAGGAACAAATGCATGCACGAACAGTCACGGGTACATATGTATACAAGGAGGGTTCCACATCCTCATATCCGTTGTATGAAGACTAATGTATGATCCTAGAAATTCATTACAAAATACATATTCATTTTGTTGAAAAGATATATTAGACAGAAAAATATAACTAAAAATGGATGTTGTGGCTAACTTCTCAACATAGAGGTGTTGAAGCTTTAAAAAAGCAATAAAATTACTGACTAAGATGTAAGATTCTGCAATAAAATTAATAATATTCAAACAGAACAAATGCAGCAACATCTCAGAGCACAATATTATTAAATATGATCAGAAGAAAGTGCTGAAATGAAAGAATTTAGATCAGAGAGAAGAGGGAGATGAAACAGTAAACAATCAAAAGGCTACATTTTTATTAATATGAATTGATTCGCTATTACAATGTTAATCCCTATATTTATAGGGTCAATTATTCTCTAGAATATTCCTAGAACATTCTTTATTCTAGAGCATATTCCATGTCATATCTCTTGGCATATTCTCTAACACCAAATATAAGATAATGTATTTATTTGTCCTTATCTTAACATTAACTCATTCTTAATATCTTTCCTTAATATCTCAATATAATATCTTTCCTTAATATCTCAACACCCCCCCCCCCTCAAGATGGAGCATGCGGATCACAAATGCCCATCTTGGATTGCATCACGAACAAAATGACAGTCAGCTTCAAACTTCCATACGCCAGCAGCAACTCTTCACTTTTAACAAATGGTTTTTAAAGTGGACCAACCACTCAATAATGGTTTTTAAAGTGGACCAACTACTCAATAATGGTTTTTAAAGTGGACCAACCACTCAATGGTTTTTAAAGTGGACCACACTCAATATACAGTCAATAATGGTTTTTAAAGTAGACCACACTCAATAATGGTTTTTAAAGTGGACCAACCACTAGAAATAATGGTTTTTAAAGTGGACCAACCACTAGAATATATTGGTTTTTAAAGTGGACCAACCACTAGAAATAATGGTTTTATGGAAGATGACTGGCAGTTATTACAGTAGATCCATCAGCAGGGCAAAAGAATATATCGGTTGAGGGGGATGAATAGCCATAACAAATGCCAAACGAAAATCACAAGATCAATGTGCCAAGGAGCAGCAAACAGAATCAAATTAACCAAGTTCATAGCCTTCAGGGATGAGCAAATACGAAAAAAAATGTAGCACAGCAAAACTCATCATAGATAGCCACAACAGTGAACCCTCTTTTTTTTAACAATTATATACATATCTCTTTTCTCCCTTTAACCTGCTCTGATACCATGAAAGAATATAGATAAGAGAGAAGAGAGATATGAAACAGTAAACAATCAAAAGGCTACATTTTTATTAATATGAATTGATTCGCTATTACAATGCTAATCCCTATATTTATAGGGTCAATTATTCTCTAGAATATTCCTAGAACATTCTTTATTCTGGAGCATATTCCATGTCATATCTCTTGGCATATTCTCTAACACCAAATATAAGATAATGTATTTATTTGTCCTTATCTCAACATTAACTCATTCTTAATATCTTTCCTTAATATCTCAATATAATATCTTTCCTTAATATCTCAACATGAAATCCATTAACCTATAAAGGGAACATTGTTCATCTTAGCAAGATCAGTCAAAATAGCAAGTATTTCATCTATAAATGGCGAAATCAGTTGAGAGACGAAAAGGCGATTTGGAAATGCAAATAGATGGAATGATCTTCCTGATATATTTCTCAAAAAACCAAACAATTTAGGACTTCATCCAAGCATATTAATAAGAATGAACTTCTGCATGTGGCTATCTTAAAAATAATTCTAGCTTTTTATTGTATCCTTGCAATGTCAATTGTCACCAAGTAGATGGAATGGATAAGCAATACTAAGTATATGTAAATTAAAACAGTGTGAAAGATAAGTACACCAAAAAGTAGTACAAATCAATCTTTCCTAAACATTCTTTCACCCATAATAATTCAGAGGCCACGTCTACTTAGCCTGCAACATATACATGATCAATATATTACTATTTATCTTAATTTATGCTCAGCTCGGTTGTATTTTTCACTCATATTTGAAGGGAAAATAAACCATATTTATAATTTCGAGTTCAATCTGTTATCTGATCCAACATTATATTCGCTAGCATATTGCCATGCACGATGTGTGTGCGTGTGTGTCCCTTCCATCTGTAGCTCCTTTATAGTCCCTCTTCTTTTGTGCCAAAATGTTTCAAATTGTTTAACTTTTGTAGATATTTCTAGGTACGAAATATATGTACATTAACGATTGATTGAAAACGTAAGTTTAAAAGGAGAGAGAAATTTTGAGGCATGAAATACGCGAAAGAGGGTCAATCAAATAGATGTAAGTCTAGAGAGCGGAATACCTATATATATGGCACCCACGGATATTCTGCTTACCCTGTTATAGAAAGGAGTTCCTTAACGTAATAAAATGGAATCCCTGCCACAACCAGCTGAAACTTAGAATGATTTATGGTAATACCAGTACAGTCCCTAAATATCTGTAAGTTTCCAAGAATGTACAATATTGAAGATTGAATAGGCTTAATAAAAATAATTAAGTTATCTAAGAATAGTAGAGAAGTAATAGCTGGTCTCTCACAGTAAGGATGCAATATAAATTCCTGACAATAACAGAGTTATTAAAGATCTAAGTGAATACTTACTTTACAGCGAAAAACAGTGAAAAAGAGAAGGGATCTCCTTATCATTGCCATCTCTTATTGGGGAATTTGGCTATTAATGCCTATGGTTAAGTAAACTGAGAAAATACAAGTCATTATCCAGTGGCTAACCTCGCAGGAAAATTCATCTTATTAAACATAAGGATTATGGTGGCCCAATGAATCGAATCAAAGGCCTTCTTTAGATAAATCTTCATGAGACATCTCACGAAAAACAAAAGGTCTCAAAAGATTCCTATATACTTCACGAGATAACATAATATTATCTTGAACATTCATGCCATAGATAAAACCACACCAAAGTGATTTCCTTCTCCGATATGTTAACAATTATATTCAGGCCCTGATCATCTGACATCCTTGGTAAGTTAAGATCATTAAGAGGCAGTAAATGTTACTCCTCCCAATCTTTTCCTAAAAGCTTCTTCTAATAGTCAACAAAGCAACCCTTTATACCATCTTGATTGCCAAATGAATTTCCATTATGGTCAGTAATGTGGAGACTGTTTTCTTTTAATTTTTTAAACTTTAAAATTCTATGGAGATATTCAGTGTTCTAATCTCCTAATCATCCCATTTACCCCTCGCTTTTTTTCTAGTCATATATTTTTCAACAATTAAAGCCTGGTTTAGTTGGAAAGTTAAATCCTTTTTTATGTTGTGTTTGTTGATTATCATGATGGATAAATAAACCTTGTTGAACACTGAAGATGCCATGCCTTAATTTATTAGATAGCAATATATTTGAACCAAAAAAATTAGAATTTCACCTGGCCAACTTAGTAGCCTTAAGCTTTCATTGCAGTACATACATGTGATTACCAAAGATATGTTGCCCAAACAATTCTAAACAATGGGCATACATGCTTAAAATAGTCCAGATATCATAAAACTTAAAAGTAGTTTTTTATTTTCTTGTGCCACTACTCTAAGATCAAGAAGCATCAACAAAGCATGCATGGATGTCTGTAGACTTTGAATTATTGGAAATAGATTTCCCAGTAAAGTAGAATAATAATCAATCACTTATGGCTTTGAAGTAGTCTCGTACTAGCCAAAAATCAACATGTCAAATGTGCATACATGCATATCTTAATAGTTGAAGTACACTAGGTCGCCTCTAATAAATTATAAACTTGTCAGAAATACCACCTAAACTCCACTAGTAAAGCCACTGTGAAATCATTAAACAGACATACTTTAGCAAAAACATGGGTGTGAATCCATAACTTATACAGATTAGTACTGTAAGAAAATTCATATCAAATTACGAAATACTTTTCAATAAGAGATTATGATGACGTGGTCCGGAAATGCCAATTTTTCATTTTCTGTAATTTGCATTAAAATTTATGAGTAAAATGATAAATTCCCTGCTTGTTCTTATAACATGCCAATTTTTCACTAATTTTATCGATATTTCACCGATGAAGCTAGGCTTTTTGTTTGAAGAGATCATGTTCTCTTAAACATAACCCGAAAGAGAAATGCTCGAAACCCATGTCACCTCATTTGGTTTTTCAAATTTCAATAACAGGGAAAGGACTGAAAATTCAAGGATGATGGGTAACCTATTTGCTAACTATTCCAAATAGTCGATGAAAAAAAGTGTCTCTGGAGGAAACAAAGAAAGATTACCTATTCGTGTCCCAAAACCATCCTCCAAAAGCCTGCCTTTGACCACAAAATTGTGGACCCTCTTTAAGACAACATGTAACCTGGTCTCACTGCCCCGTATAGTGACCTAAACCCCCGATGATCGACCACCTTACACCTCATCACCTTTATGTCCATTCTTCTTAAGAACCTCCTATCTCCAATTCCTGTTTAAACTCACGTCCGTATGATTCATTTTGTCTACTATTGTCTCAAGCATCCTCGCCTCACAAGATGTAGTCACCAGTAATCGATTTCGATTTAGGGAAAGGAAAATAATTGTAACGACCCAGAAAATCTGAACCAATTTAAAAAATTTAAATTGGCTAAAATAATGGATTTTAAATATTTAAAATAAATATTTTCAATAATAGAGATGAAAACTGAGTTTGAATCGACAATTGAAAACGAATATAATTAATTATGATTATAAACAAGGCCTGAAATGGCGCTGTAGTTTCAAAAATTGAATTCAAACTTTGTCGGACTATACCAGGTGCAAAACAAAACGGATTTTAGGGAAACCAAAAATATTTAAATCTGTTAATGAATACCTTTCTAACGAATCTGAAAAATCGAATTTTCATAGCGGAAATCAAAAGTTATGGCTGAATGAATTTTCAGAACGGTCGCTATGGAATTTATATAGCCCGTGAAAATGGCCATTTTGCATACGACCTCGGAATTCGACGAAACCACTTTTGTTGGATCCGGGATGAGAAGTTATTGCTAGGTTTCAAATTTCATAATTTTTGAAGCTAATATGTGAGCGTGGCAAAAGAAAATGTGTTTTGGTCAATTACAGTTAAATTGGATCGACCAAAAATGGGCCTTTTTGCAAACAGTCTCAGAATTCGACGAAACTAGTTTTGTTGGGACCGTATCGTCAATACGAAGTTAGACAATATTTTTCTGGAATTTTTCTGGTCCGTATGTGACCCCGGTAAATAGAAATGCGCGTTCAAATTCAATATATAGATTTATATTTTAATTTCAATGGAAACTAATCGAAACGATGGAATTGGCTTGCGAAACATATCTCATTGTGCTCGGAATGGGGGTAATTAGCTAGGGGCGACAGTCTTTGGGTTTGATTTGGAGTTCGTTAGCACATCGAGATAATTTTTGAATTAATTATTATTAAATAAATATATGCCCTAAATTCTCAAACCCTAGTTCATTAATTGCGGCCACCATCATCATCATTTCAAAGGCCAGAATCGCTCAGATTTTCACCCTTCAAATTCTCCAAATCCACACTATGAAGTTCGAAGCTATTAATTGAAAATTAAAGAGCTTTTCACGCTCTCCAAATCAATACCAAGAAGACCGATTTTCATTAGGAACTCTGTTCGAATTTCGTGGCCAAACTGCCAACATTCGGGCTCGATTTCTGGTCAAGGACGACCACCGGATGGGGCGTGCTTCAGGGCGGAGGAAGGTGGGGGGTGGCGCCTCGACTGGTGACCTCGGATCGGCGGTCAACCTCTCCGACGAGCGTGCGATGGGTGAACCCTAATGGGTTCGGTTGTTCATTCGTGGACTGTAAGTAGCTTTGTTTTTATAAATATAAATGCAGTTTTTAATAAATATAAAGGCAGCTTTTATTTTCATTTTTTTATAAATATATATAGCATTATGACAATAAAACTAGAAAGGTTTTAAAATAAAGTTAGAAAGGTTTTAAAATAAAATTAGGATTGATTTTGAAAATATAAAACAGGATTGTTTTGGAAAAATAAAATACTTTCAAATAGAAAATATAAAATAGACTTTGACTTAAAAATAAAATTACCTTTGATTTGAAATTAAAATTATCTTTGTCTATAAAATATAAACCATAGTTTAAAAATGTGATTTTGCTATGTTAACGAAATTCGATGAAACAGGAAACATCGTGACCGTGTGGACGCCTTCTACCTTTTAGAAGAGGCCGCATATTTTTCTGAGCCTTCTACAATTTTTGGCTAAGCCGAAAGCAATGTGAGATTTCTAATTTAAAAATTATATATGTGTTGAAATAAAAGTGAATTGCTATATATAAATATATATATATACGCCCCTCGTCCACAAACCATGGACGATATTTATTGATTGTGCTTGGTGTGAAAATTGATTGATAGCGAATGATTGTTTGGGATTGTTTGTGGTTGATATTGGTTGATTGTGGTTGAAAAATACCCATTTGTGGTTGAGAAATATTTGGTTGAAACCACATAGGATTAGTTTGTGGAAATGAAATAAATATATACATGCCGCCTGCGTGCGAACTAGATGCATGATCCCCATTGACAAAAACCGCGAGGTTTTAAGGTAGAGCGAGGAGCCGTACTAGGGACGGTCCCGGTTTTAACTACCCTGCCGTTATGCTGCCGAAATTTTGAATAATATTCGTGTGTTTGAATTATTTTCATTTGCTAAAACTATATTTATTCATTGAATAGAACACCTTCATGTGTTGAGTCGATATTCATTCGTTGATTAGAAATTCATGTGTTGAATGGTATTCGCGTTTTAAATATAAAAATCACATTTTTATCTATATATAGAAACTATAGAAAACCTTCATGTGTTGAATCGATATTCATTCGTTGATTTGAAATTCATGTGTTGAATGGTATTCATATTTTGAAATAAATTGTTTGATAATAAAAAAATCACCTTTTATCGACTATATGAACTGTGTAAAATAATCTCGTTTTAAAAGAAATTGTTTTATGATAAAAATCCTATTTTTATCACCTATATGAACTATATAGAAAAATAGTGTTTTGAAATGAATTGTTTTACAATAAAAATCACATTTTTATTATATACATGAATCTTTGAAATGTGAAATGTTAAAAATAGCCACTTGTTCAAATAAATATATATGAGTTGAAATATTCATTAATTAGTTAATGATATGATTTGTACCTATGTATGTAACATTAGAATGAATGGTGTTTTTAAACCAAATAGAAATCAAATATGAAGTTGAAGAGAAAATGATAAATGATAAGAACTATATATATATATGTACATGCATATTCATTGAACAAGTTATAGCAAAGGGGCTAGAGAAGAGGAATAAAATTTTGTGCCCGACAAATAGGTACACATTTACTGTTTTGTTTGGGTGATGATTTTATGGGCCTGTTGGCTAGCCGCTTGGCTTTTTCTTTTTCTTTTTGAGATTAGAAGGACCGGGGAAGCTATTTGAGATTTCCCGATGCTCCCGGTGCAGGGGAGGTTATGGCGAAATTTTCCAAAATTTTAAGGCGTTAGTGAAAAATTTGAAGTGAAAACGATATTGAAATCATTGAATGAACTATATTTATATAAATATATAAATATAAATAAAATTAAAACGAAACGAGGCCGTGCAGTTCGTATTTTGAAACCGTGATTTCAAACAACTAGTGCGGGAAATCCGACCATTGGATTTTCCCGAAACCTCAACCGTCGGGTTCGCCTTGGAAATATCTTCCAACGGCACCAACCTTGTAAAAATCCAACGGTTGGATTGTTTGGAATGTTTAATTCAAATCTGATAAAAAACAACGCCAGAAGCGATTATATTTATATATATATATAAAAATATAATTATATATTTAATCGAATAACGACGCTGCAGTTCGTATTTGGAAATCGAAACTTCAAACGATTGTACCGGGAGATCCGACCGTCGGATTTTCCCGAAACTGGAACCGTTGGATTCGTTTTGAAAAGACCTTTCTAATGATGTAAATTTTACGAAGATCCAACGGTTAGATTTTCGGATATGTGTAAATCAAATCTGAAGAAAAACAGCACCACGGCCGCGTTATGGCCCGAAGCGTCGTTTTGAATAAATTGGCTATTTTAAAATAAATAAAAATAGCGATAAATCGTTATAAAATATCATAAACAATATGGAATGGAAATAAACTGAATTTGCTCGATTTATGTTGTATTTGATGGCTGTATGTGTTTGTAGTGAAAATTACATTAAAGAACAAAATTGGTGTTGTCGAATAATTTAACTATTGAAATAAATTGATTTGAAATTCTAATATACGTGAATTATTTGAAAAGGCCGAGTTAATTCTCATTTCAAATAATCGACCGACGATTGAAATTTGGAGATGAAGACGATGGTCGAAGACCGGAGATCTTCACCTCGTTTGGATGGTAACCGAGGTCCTGATTGGGAGGCATCCCGAAATATGGATAATGAGTGGTGATCGTCCAGACGTACGTGGTGATCGAAGGGTTTGCGAGGTATTTAGTGCCTCCGGTTTCGTTCAGACCCAGAACGGACTTGTAAATGGACTGTGTGTCTGACATTGGATTTTATTCTGTGTTGATTGATCTCTATTAAATATACATCTGTTTGGCGGCGGAGAATTTATTCTTTTGCTTAACGCCCTTCTCTGAAACGCAAGAGCTCAGAGGTTGTGTATCGATGGACATCAGTCGCATGGCATGAATTGCCTGTGTGGCATGCTAAGAGGCAGTGATCAGGGCTTCTGTTGAAAAGCAAAGTCTTGTGGTGATGATCAAAGCACCGCCTGTGTGGCGTAGCTTTGTGTATAACATAAATTCGCGAGCCTCACACCCCGGTATGAGCCAGAAATGGGAGAAGGACCTCAGGGAGGGCATGCGTTTCTTTCTAGCTAGGGTGGTGTCAGTGACCTACCAGCCCTGACATTTATATACTTTTCACCTATGTGGTTGTTGCTGTTGCGAGGCGCCTCGGTTTGATCGGACGATCCGGGTCCGATGGAGTCATTCGTTGGCTCGTTTACGCCCCAAAGGGCGGGGAAACGTATTGTTCAGGCATTTTAATCCACATCGGTAGACTGGCCCTGACGATCCAAAGGCTTGACCGAGTACTTGCCTGTGGCTCGGGCTAGAGAGTCACGAATTCGGTAAGGACTATCTTTTGCCTTGGTTCATGACGGAAATCCAATTTCCAAATACGTGACGATGCGGTTTCGATTGTATATATATATATTTGGCGACATAGTGGCATGGGACGCTTATGTCGTCTATGATTGATAATTATGATTTGAAATTGTTTTCAAACATATAGACACTAGCAATAATATCGAATGCCTTTGTTTTATTCGTATCAAGCATATTTTGTCCGTTATAAGGTAAAAACTCTATCCTCCGGTTTGCGTTGCATTGTGTGATGGGAACTGAGTCTTATAACGGCTTCATTTTTATAAAAGAGCATAGCGTTGTTTCAAAGAAAGATTTGTTTTAAAGCACTGGCAATCCAATGGAGAAAACCCGTTCCACGAAAGTGGCGTGGTCCTGTGATTGGCCAAATTATATATGTGTAGAGTAGATTTCTCATACCAGTCCCATGACTGACTCGTAATTTGTTTCACTTTCAAACTCGGGTGCCCCTTTTTCTACACGGGCAGCCTTGTGTTCAGGTTTAGCTGGTTCTTTCTGGATAGCTGGAGCTGAAGATGGATTCTATTATTTATCTCTTTTTATGCTGTTCAGCTCCTATTGTACATATTATGTTTATTTTCCGCTGTAGACATTTATGTATAGCTGAACTGTATTTTTACTAAGTATGATCCTGTATACTGTGTAACTCTGATGATTACTTTTTCCAGTATATTCTATTGTTCATTATCTGGTGTATTTATTTTATTATTTTGTTCTGCTATTATCTGTTTCTGTGTTATATTCCAAAGATAACCCTTGTTTCCGTCAGAACGGGATTTCGGGTCGTCTCAATAATTGGCTACCAAAATGGATTAAACAACAGTATTAAATTAGAGAATGGAAAAGAATTGAATTTTGGATCGATTATGAATTAGGTAAATAACAATCTGCTTTATTTTGCAGTGGTGGTGATGTCTTCGGGCTCCAGATGTCGAGGCTCAAGTGATGGATTTGGAATTTGACCCTTTAATTTTCTCTTTATCATTTTTATTTCGTTTTGGCGCTGACGAGTAATGAAATGTAAATAGCAGAAGCAGGAACGAAAAATGGAAGCCAGCCTATACTAAAACGCTGCAATCATGTAAGACTGATAAATTGGATACATTTAGCATTCAAACGCTATTACATAGTGCATCTAAAAGCACGTTTTCTTGTAGTGTCTACATGTGAAGCCGAATATATATATGCTGCTTTAGCATGTGCACAAGTAATTTATACGCAACAAACACTCAAAGATTTTGGAGTACATTTAAATAAATCAACGATATGTTGTGATAATACTAGTGCGATAAATTTATCTAAAAATCCAATAAATCACTCCAGAACCAAACATATGGATATCCAACATCACTTCTTACATGACAAGATAGAAAAAGATATTATTAATTTAGAATATATCTCGACTGAAAACCAAATTGCAGATATCATCACTAAACCTCTATTAGAAAATCCTTTTATTAAATTACGACGAGAATTAGGGATTGTATCAGTAAAAGATATCTGAATTAGTATAATATTTTCTTTAACAAAAACAATTACGCATTTGTATTTTAACCTACTAACTATATTTAGCCTATTTCCTAAAAATCCTCACAATACACAAGTTCTTCTTTGGCTACAGACTTATGAAATTCTCACTACCTATTCCTTGGCTGTTTTTTTTCTTATATAAACCTATGTCTTCTTTACCACAAATCTAAAAACACAAAATTCAAAACTAAAGAAGCTCAACTAGATACACTATGTCATCAAATAACTCAAACTCGTCAATCAATATTACATTCACATCGGATAGTTCTTCCGATTCTCCTCAATTTCCAACACCAACTCCTAGATATGATCCACAATATCGCTGGGGAAACTATCACACTGGATATACTCCTGAAGCAAAGAATGATAAAAGAGCTTTATTCTCATCACCAGATACGAAACGAAAAATAGACGATCTTCATCACTATCAGACAGAACAAATAGATCTACATAAAGAGTTAAACTTCGAACAGAAAGTAACAACAACTCGCTTAAGTCTTCTCGAAAAAAATAATCTACAAATTTTGTGGTTCAAAAGAAAAAATGTTACTTCACCTTTACCGAAATGAGAAAGATCCAGTGAATCCCACAATGAAATACTACACTTTCTCACCTCAGCGACCACCGTATAGTCCAAACTCGTGGGATAAGAATTTCCAAGCTAATGAAGGAAAGAGTTCATCAACATCAAAGAAGACTCCACCATCTAAAAATTAAAATTTCGTTTCATAATTTCGTTTAAATTTTTATTATTATTCACTTTGTTATTTTATCATCTATAT
This sequence comes from Allium sativum, assembly GCA_030737875.1. Lineage (NCBI taxonomy): Eukaryota > Viridiplantae > Streptophyta > Magnoliopsida > Asparagales > Amaryllidaceae > Allium > Allium sativum. The sequence continues at coordinate 289,397,713 of CM060921.1, read as the reverse complement.
AAATAAAAATAATATTCTTTTTGCAGAAAATTGTCAAAACAGACATCTGACCGAAAATAAACAGACGTCTGATTATACGGTTTAAATAAATTTTACCTTTAAAACAGACGTCTGAAACATGTATAAAATGAACTACATTCTTGCGGGTTGAAAATTTCCTTAAAACAGACGTCTGTCCAAAAATTTCGGACGTATGTCTTCCAAGGCAAAAAAATTTCAACCCCAGAATCAGGCGTCTGACATTAAAATTCCAGACGTCTGAATTACCCCATTTTTGAACTATTTCCTCTTGGGTTCAAATTGTACATAAAACAGATGTCTGGTTTTTAAAATTCAGACGTCTGACTAATACATGACGTGTTTTTTAAAAGGGCATATGACCCCTCCCAACCATCACAACCATTCATCTCTTCATCTTTTCACTTTTACCTCTTCATCTCTTTTACCATCTATAAAACCCTAGCCTCCAAATCAAAAAATTACCACAAAACTTCATCTTTTCAAAACCAAATCATGGAAAATCGAGGCAAAAGAACAAGAGAAGAAGAATTACTTCCTCCTTCCGAAGAATTAATCCAAAAGTGGCTATGGTATGATACTGCCAAGGCAAGATATAAAGCAATGAAGAACTCCAAATTCTTCGAAGGTGCTTTCGTAAAATTTGATGCTTTTTCAAATTATCGAATTCAACAATATGCTATACACTTCCACTTTGAATCACTAGTTGATTATAACAAAAATGATGTCAAAATTTATCCTCTACTAGTGAAGTTATTTTTAGCAAATTTAAATCTCGACCACACTAAACCTCAAGTCAAAAAGGATACCATTTGGTCGTGGGTTTGTGGAAAACGAGTGCTTCTCTTAATGCAACGACTAGGTCAAATTTTAGAATGTGCTCGACAAGGTCTAGACATAGACACAATAGAAGTAGATATGTCTACAAGGGATGAGACTTCACACAAATTCCTTTCCGATAGTCTCATTGACATAAATGATCTGACTTCTACTCATCTTCGGCCACAAGCTCGTTTACTTAATCGCATACTAGTCCAAACCATTCAACCCTGCAAAGGAAGCTATGAAAAAGTTTACAAAAGAGATTTTCAAGATCTCTACGCCCTCTACTCCAACAAGCCAATCAATTTGTCAAAAATTATCATGAACAAATGGACCGATATCACGTATAAGAGGAAGTACAAGACTTTACACTATGGTGCATATATTACTCGGATCCTTGTTGCTTGTGAAATAAATATACCTAATACTCCCTCCTTACGCATCAAATAAATTGGTCCGAAGACTTTGAAACTTATGGATTACTCCAAATCCCCTTACTTTAGAGTATATGTCTCTCGAAACTTGGATTAAACATGTAGCCTCGAACCTAGAAGCAATCATACCTAAGCCTTCTCACCGTCATCAAGTTAGGGAAGAAGAAGAAGAAGATGACGATATTCAAATTATATATCCCGAAACTTCTTCCAAACAAGCCATACTAATGATATACCAAAACCATTCTAAACTTCATAAAGAATTAAGGCATTATCAAAAACAAACAAATAAGAAGTTTGACACTATCAAAGGATTTTTGAACAAAATTTAGGAAAACTTTCTTGCACTGGCATTTCTTCGAGCCAAGCTCCAGCTCCATTTAAATGGTTTTCAAGTTCCACCGAAGAAGTTCCTGATTCCGAACAAGGCTCTCCCAAAGACGGTGGGACAACTACTGAGGCATCTACTTCGGAGGGATGGTAAGCATGGTTAATGGTATGTTGGTCTGTGTATTTTGCCTAAAAACTCTTTAATTATCTAAATGGTGTGTAATATTTTGGTACTTATCTCTTTATGTTTAGCACAAAACTCTATATATGTGTTATATCTGATGGTATGCTTGTTTATATATTATGCTATTTTTGTTTCTATGGTATGTTTGTGTATAATTTATACATGCTTTCACTTTTTCATAAGTATTCCTTTTTGTCGAATGACAAAGGGGGAGAAACTAGTAACAAAATATGCATATTGACGGGGGGAGCTTATATAGTTGTTATTAGTCAAAAAGGGGGAGAATGTTGGATCTCGCTGTATATGTAATTTGACTATGACAACTATATATAAGAATATATATTGTCGACTAACTTTGTTTTGCAGGAAGAGATTAGACAAGAAGATTCAATAACACCAAAATGAAGATTGAATATGTTGTAAGAGTCTGTTAGTCCTAGATTTTCATGTTAAAGTCTTCCTTGATGGTTACACACACATACATATTATATATACATATATATATATATATATGTTTTCATATTTGAAAGAGGCAAGGAATATATTTTGCCCAGAAAACAGACGTCTGAAATAAATCAGACAGACATCTGTTTGCTAAGTCAAAACTAAAATCTCCATAATATTCAGACGTCTGTTCTGAATTTTTCAGACGTCTGAATCCGCTATGAAATGTACTATTTCCTTGCTATTTAAATTTCAAATTCAAAACAGACATATGAAATTAATATTCAAACATCTAATTACGAAGAGTTGCAACTTATTATGAAAAGTCACAACTATCTAAATCATTTCTCTCGATGGAATCTCTTCGTGATGAGTTACAACTCTTTGTACATTATAAACAGAGACTTGATTTACTTATCAAACCATTAAATTTCATTCTATCTCTATCTATATTATTCAAAGCTCTCTAGTTTTCAAAAAGCACTCTATTTACAATATAATCTTTCACAAGCTTCATGTTTATCATCAAGGAAAGACTATAGGAAGGGTGTACTATATATTGACATATCCGTGTTAACAAGAACACAAATAAATCATCAATTATTTTGTATTAAGGAAGACCTCTTCAGATTAAGCGGCATCGAAAGCCAACGACTCCTATAAGTCCACTCTTCCCACCGAATAGGCAAGGCCTTCAATTCAGAAGATCACTACCAGAGAATTCGGTAATTGTTTTATAGTTACCCTTCCAAAGGATGAAGGAATGCATCTTTGCCGAGTCCTCGTATGTGCCTTGGAAAGTGTCAAGCCGAAGTCATTGGACGAAAGGGGGCAACTCGCATCTACAAGTACGACTCTAGGGGCCAAAAGACAGGATAAGTAATTCAATCCAAGATATGTAATCACAAATTGTAGAGTGTAACCGTAATTTCAAAATCAAATAGGAGATTTCACCTTTTATGTAATCCTTTTTGGAAATTTGCAGTAAAAGATGGAGAATTAGGAATCTCAACCAGTGGAGTTTAATTTTAAGGGAATGGACTTAAACATTTTGACTATTAATTTACTTAATAGTCAAATGCACATGATTTTAACTTCCAATTTCTTATTTTTATCTGAAACCATGATGAGAAACCCATGAGGAGGAATAAAACATTAGGACCGATAGTGGTAGATCCTTACTCGATGGGTATAGTGAGAATTTCCACTCACTACTAGAAATAGTGGCTACAATATCGGTTTTTGGCCAATGTCTAAGAGTTTTTCAACCGATGTCTTTATGAGTGTGGAGAAAAGTCAGGGTCTTTCATATCGGTTTTTGGCTGATGTCTAAGATGGCTTTAGACAACATTTTTATCCGGATATCTAATGTCTAAGATGGTTTTATCCAACGTTTTTATCAGTCTTGTTTTAATTAGCTGATGTTTTAGGTGCTTTTGGACATCATTTTTTTTTAGTTTTTCCCGATGTCTATAGTTTTTTCACATCAGTTATTTATAATAAGCTGATGTCATTTTAATTACACACATCATTTTATAATAACTATATGATGCAAACAACTGAAACTAACATCACATAAAAAATGAAATTGATGATAAACACATAGAATCACGATGTTAAATAGAATAAACACACAGAATCACAAACAGAATAAATAACACAATATCTTACAATTTAATACTTTTATTACAAAAATATCATAACTGATACAATATTTAGTATACAGCGGAAAACTTAAAATACATAAGATTTTTCTTAAGAGAAAATTTTACAAAAGAATGAACCTAAAACGAGCAACTTCACAATACTCTAATTTCGATAACTAAAGTCTTTAAATCTGCAAAACTCGGGTCTGATCTAATCATTCCATGCGAAAACATAAAACACTTGAGTCAGGATTAACTTTAATCAAGTAAATGAACTTCAATAAAACACTAAATATAATAATTAATCCTACTTTAAGTATATGTCATATGCAAATGCACAGTTATGTAGTTTCTGTTCTATAAGCACAAGTGAAAGGTAAAATGACCGCAGCACAAAACAGTAGGTGTACAGCATCAAACTGATATACACGTGTGCATTACATCCGCATCCTAGAAATAAGCAAGACACAAGTTCAAGATTCAAAACTAAAAAATTTAACATAAGGGGGCAGCAGGTGTATGGCTTACAACACCATGGTAAATAATACATATTCCAGTTCAATGATGAGACAAACACTGTTCAATTTAAGTGATCAAAAGTTAGGATGTCACATAATTTCCAGTTAGTTAAGTTTGCATGGCGTCAGCCTGTATTATTTCTTAGCAAGGCATGAGCCAGTTCCAGGTATAAGGCAACACATTTCCAGTTTATCCCAAATCAAATTAAGGTAACTATTCATAGGTGAGAGCAAAGCATAGGACAAGTTTCAGGTAAGAAGAGAATGAACTAAAGGGTTCTATTTAGTAAATCAAACAAGCTACATTAGTTTTTCAAGCTCGAACCAAGTGTATATTTCAGTTCCACAAGGTATCATATGATAATACCAAGGCAGTTACGATTCAGGCCAATTACTAACAAACCAAACAAAAGACAGTAGCATGCAGCACAAACTCAGCAACCAAAACAGGTGATTCCCAACGAGTATAATAGAGCCCATGGTGAGATAACATTCACCTTTTGCACAACAGTGGAAGGATTGAAGGAGGTTGCAGTGGTGGCTTGCGATTCGAAGGAGGAAGGGAACGGTGGCGGTTTGGTTGTCTCAGCAGCGAGTCGATTGCTAGAGGTTTCGATTGGATTGAGGAGCAGTAACTTCGATTTGAGTGAAGAAGGCATGAATTTGGGTAGGGGTGAGGCTTGAGCTATAATTTCGGTAGTGCTACCTAACAACAACAGGAACATCATCTGAAGTTGGTGGGATTAGACTACTCAAAAGCATTTCCTTTTGAATAGCCTTATCCTATTAACCGGACGACATTCATGTTGTTGCAAACAGCTGCGGTAAGGCTTAAGCTTGTGGTTTTGGTGGAGCTATCTGACAAGAACTGGAACGTCATACGAAGTTGGCGGGATTAGACTAATCAAAAGCGCCCCCTTTTGATTAGTGTTATCCCACTAATTGGACGACATTCATGTTGATGCAAACAGCTCCACCGAAACCACAAGCTCAAGCCTCACCCCTGGCCGGTGCAAAAACAACAAAATAGGTCAACCAATAATAACAAGTAAGAGACACTCTGTAACAACTCGCATTTTATGTATCAAAAGATCGTAAAATATTTTTATTTTATTCGCTGAGGGCTGGATCATTCTCATCCTTTAATATGTTACTTATGGGGATGTAAGACACGTCCATAATTTTTAACGGTTTTGTTCGTGACAATTTTGCCCCTGTCAATCTTGTGCGGAACATAACTTTTGACTTAGGTCGAATCATAGGGTGAGACCTGTGCCATCGGAAAGGAATTGATTATTGCCTTTCCGTAGAGTGGTAACATTTAGGATTTGGTTCAGCGGTTTGGGAGAAATCGCTATTTTAAGGTTTTTTAGTTGGCTGTCCAGGTTTTGGTAGGCTAATGGGCTGAATTAGAGAGGCCCATTAGTGGGCTAGTGGAATCCTATAAATAGGGGGTGAGAGTGGAGGGAAAAGTTTTACTTTCCCATTCTCTCATTTGGAGGCATTGATCTTCTTCTTCCTCTAACACCTTTCCACCATTAAAAATCCAAATCTAAGGAGGGAAATCATAGATCTACACCATTGGAGGCTAGATCTACATCATTTCAAGTGAGGATTCATTAAATCGAAGGGCTAGGAGCTATCTCTTCGCTGTCCGGAATTCTATTTCATCATTTTGCTTTGTTTTGGATAATTGGTGAGTAGTTTACATCTCTCACAAGAATGCATGAAGTATATGAGCGTTTATGCATGTTTCTCATCAAATTCAATTGTTTTACCATGGATCCATACCATTATATGTCCATTTTCATTTGAATCACCTTATGATCCAAATTAGCAAGTTTGACCGATTAATTCCATGCCATTTCACATGTTTATGTAAGTTAGATCCCTTATTTTGATCATATGTACATTTTAATGGTTTTTGGTGAGATTTACATCATTTTTGTGATAATCGTCATATTCGTGTTGTTAGAAATGTTGTGACATGTTTATGATTGTGTTTGATGATTTTGGTTGAGTTGGTTTAGTTGAATTCATAGTTTGGCAAAGTTTTGGTTGCAATCGGAGTTGGATTGGGGCTGTACAAGGGACCAATCGGTCAGAAAACTCATGGCTTGGAGAACAAGTCAGACGGAAGACCGACCGACCGGTGGTAGAAGTAGAAGATTGACCGACCGACGCAGTTGCTTTCCAGACGGATCGGTGTAGTGACTGGATAACTTACCAGTGGAGTTCAAAGAAGGACCGACCGGTCAAGGTAACAGGTTTCGGTGATTCCAGGAGGGACTACAAGACCGACCTGTGGTGACTAGGGAAGACCGATCGGTGGTGACCAAGAAGGACCGACCGGTGGTGACTAGGGAGGACCGACCGGTGGTGACTGGGGAGGACCGACCAGTGGTGACTGGGAAGGACCAACTAGTGGTGCTTGGACCAACCGATGGTGTTTGGGAGGACCGACCGGTAGTGAATTTGGGAGGACCAACCGATGGTGTTTGGGAGAACCGACCGGTGGTGAATTTGAGAGGATCAACCGATGGTGTTTGGGAGGACCGACCGGTGTGATTGGGAGGACCGAACGGTATGTTTTGAGAGGACCGACCGACCAACCGGTGTTGATTTTCTGAAAATTTTATTTTTCGGGTACGGTTTTGATTTTAATAAAAAAGGTGTTTTAACATGGCTCGGTGATAGTGTAACTTCAAAGTGGTTCAAGTAGGAAGGTTCGAAGTGTTGAAAGGTGCTCGTTGATCGGTGTAGAAAAACGAATGAGTTGGCAACTCATAGGTCGTGAGTTGATGGATAATGGTTGCTCGAGAAGGTCGCTTGAGCCATGAAAAGTCATCAGGTTGGGTGACTAGAGATGTGAAGGCCGAGAGATTATCATTGTCGTAAGTTCTAGCAGGCTCGAAGCAAGGGTACGCTAGAGACATCTAAAAGACCGGTTGTAGGTCGAGTACCCTGGGTCTTGGGGAAAGGCCTAGTTGTCAAGGTTGGACATTTGGAGTTTATGCTAGAACTGGGGTTACCATTAGCCCTTGACATATGGCAAGGTTGGCTGTCATACGATTAACGATGGTTTCAAAGCAGGATTGGCGGTGATAGCCAGAGTCAACCATGGATGATTGGTTGTTCTGTTTGTACTATCTCACATATATTATCCGAAGTCGAGGGAGATGTTCTTTGAGTGTTTGACTGATATTGGTTTAGGCCTCTGGGGAGAGTACTTGGGGAATGTTAAACTCAATTAGGGTTGTCTGTTTGAGACTTATATAAACTTGATGTTATGAGTGTTTTCCATGATTGAATGGGTGTTCCAGTTTCCATGGATGAATGGTTGAATTGTTTATAGTAAAGGCTATCACTGTCCGATGTGGGAAAGACAAGCTTGAGTTCTTCTCTGGTGTCATGGGTAGATTAGTATGTTTATCTATCCCTTCTCATACACTTTATTGTTGAATTTTGTTAGCTATTTTATCGCTTACTAAGACTGTCGTCTGACTCAAGGTTTTATGTTTCCTCCTATTACCTTGGGCTGTTCATCCGATTGTGGATGGGCAGACTAAGTAACAGGTGGCAGGTAATGCTTTAGTGAGGACGACGATGCTGATCGATGGCGTGCAGAAGGCTCATGTACCAGTTTTACTACTATCTAATAATTGGATTTCCGCTATTTGCTTTTTTGAGTGATGTAGTGAGGCAACTTTGTACAAACACTATTTCCAAGTTATGGATATTACTTTCTGGTTGTATGAAAGTCAAGTGTTTCTGCATCACTATTATACCTGTTGTATATGTTCTATTATATTTTATCCTTGCGCTATGGGTTTACGACAGGTTTCGCTTGCGTTTACCTACTCTGATGATCGTCTATGACTGCCTGGCACACCCTTCAACGCATTATTCCTCTTGTATAGTGCGGGGTTATGGGCAGTCATCACATTTGATATCAGAGCTCTGGTTAACGATTTTAGCCAAAGTTCTAAGACGTAATCATGTATGAGAGACGTACTTGTAGATTTTAATTGGATGCTTACTATATATATATTAGCATATGTAGTAGTAGCGGTTGAATCCCTTTATCAGTTTTTCTTGAAAGTAGCTAATTGTTCTAAATTGCAGATTTTGAATGAGTAGACGACCATCAAGACACGCTGCTAGGAGAGCTAACACTAGAGGGGAAAATGGTGGCGAACCAGACTACCTGGCCATGTTTGAGGCAATGGAGGCAGCAATCATTAATAGGGTCCCCGCTCCAGTGGCGGCTACAGTAGATGTAGGTGTGCGAGTTCCTAGAGGAGTAGACTTTGCAAAGCTATGCAAGGACTTTACATATCTAGAGGGAAAACCATTCAACGGAACTGAACCTGCTGAAGAGGTTCAGAGATGAATGGATTCATGTGTTTGAATCTTTGGAGACTTGGGTATTAACTATTGCGGATGCAATAAAGAGAAAGCTTGCATCAAGGCAGGTGCAGGGCAGGGCCATGGAATGGTGGAATTCTATCATACTTGAGACTCCGGAAGAGGAAATTCCATGGGAGCAATTCCAGACTAAGTTTGAAGCAAAGTTATCTCCACTGCTCAGAAGTCCGTTCTCTTCGAAAAATTTGTGGAGCTGAAATAGAACGGTCATTCTGTTCTTGACTACATCGCTGACTTTGAATCCTTGTCCAGATATGCTAGTTCATACATTGATACATCCTATCAGAAGAACGAGAAGTTTGTCTTGGGTTTGGATGCTTATATCGGAAAGCCGTCAGTGGACCATCTTGATGATTCATTTGAGAAGATTGTAGGAAAAGCTATTCGCCATAAGAGCTTGTTTCCCAAGGAAGCAAATGTTGTCGCTGCAACCAAGAAAGCTCAGAAACCACAGCAGGGTGGTAATAACAAAAAGAGGAAGCAGCAACAATAGAAAGGAAAGGATGGCCAAAAGAAACCCAAGAGTGAGGTGGTTTGCTTTAACTGCCAGCATAAAGTCATTTTGCTAATGAGTGCAAGAATTCCAACGCTGAGAAGAATTGCTTCAAATGTGGGAAGCCTGGGCATGAGAAGAAAGATTGTCCAGAATCAGCTAAGGGCAAGCAAATTGTGAAAGCATATGCTTTGGAAGCCGTGCCATCTTCTTCGAGAGCTCCTACTGCAGAGGAGAAGGGAAAGGGTGTCATGGTGCAAGGTACTCTTTTCGTTAATGGTGTTTCAGTTCGTGTGCTTTTTGATACTGGAGCATCTTATTCATTCATTTGTAATGAGCTTGTGTGTCATTTGGGTTTGGAACCCGAGATTTGTGATAGACAATTGATCGTGACTAATTCAATTGGGGGCATCCAGTTTGTGCATGATTTGTCGTGGTCTAGTGTTGTCGAGTCATGGTTGCTCTTTTATGTGTGATTGCTATGTTCTTAACATCGTTGGGTATGGGATCATCTTGGGCATAGATTGGCTCAAGAGGTATGCGACAAGGGTGAATTGCGAGAAGCTAGAGGTGAGGGTCGGGATGTGGAAAGGTGTTGATTAGATGTAAGCACGAAGATGGAGTCTTCGTGAGTTATTTATATTCGCTTGGGATTCCATAAGAAGACCTGTCATCGGTGTTGATTGCTAATGAGTATGTAGATGTCTTTGACGAGGTCAAAGGGTTGCCACCGCATCGTGAGATCGAGTTTAGGATCTATTTGGTCGAAGGTGCTAGACCAATCGTTATGCTCATTAGGCGGATGGCGTCTAGGGAACGACGAGAGTTAGAGGTGCAAGTTCATGACCTTTTGGGAAAAGGATTCATTCGGAGGAGTGTTTCGGAGTGGGGTGCACCAGTCGTATTTGCAACCAAGGCAGATGGCTCGTTAAGATTTTGTGTAGATAATCGTGAGCTGAAAAAGGTGACTAAGAAGAACAAGTATCCGTTGCCAAGGATTGAAGACTTGTTCGATCAGCTTTACGAAGCCAAAGTGTTTTCTCAGATGGATTTGGCAACGGGATTTCACCAGTTGAGGGTGGCTAAGGATAATGTGCCAAAGACTGATTTTAGGACACTATATGGTTTCTTTGAGTGGTTGGTAATGCCATTCGGATTGACTAATGCACCAGCATATTTTGTGGATCTTATGAATAGGGTGTTCAGAGATCAGTTGAACAAGTTCGTGCTTGTATTCGTGGACGATATTCTGGTTTACTTCAGGAACGAGGAAGAGAACAAGACGCACTTGAGAGTTGTGTTAGAGATCTTGCGGAAGCATCGGTTGAGAGCTAAGTTTTCCAAGTGTCACTTCTGGAACAGTGAAGTAAGATTCTTAGGCCATGTAGTTTCTGGAAAAGGGATAGCGGTTGACCCCGCTAAAGTTGCAGCAATCCAGGACTGGGATCGACCTAAGAATGCAACGGATGTTCGGAGTTTCCTTGGGTTGGCAGGATATTACCGACGGTTTATCAAGGATTTCTCCAAAGTAGTTGCACCATTGATAGGATTGACGAAGAAGAACCAAGTGTTCACATGGGATGCAAAATGTGAACAAGCGTTCGGAATCCTAAAGGAGAGATTGACGAGTGCTCCTATGCTGACCATTCCAAGCGGGAATAAAGAGATAGTGGTGTATACTGATGCATGTGGTACTAGACTTGGAGCAGTACTAATGCAGAAGGATAAGGTTGTGGCCTACGCGAGTCGACAGCTAAAGCCGCATGAGAAGAATTACCCAACCCATGATTTGGAGTTGGCGGCGAGTGTATTTGCTCTGAATATGTGGAGACATTATCTATTGGGAGTTAGATTCGAGTTGTTTACGGATCACAAATCGTTGAAGTGCCTTTTCTCCCAAAAGGAAAAATCTTCGGCAGCAAAGTTTGTTACAGTTTCTGGCGTCAAATGATTTTGGTATAGCCTATACTCCTGGCAAAGGCAATGCAGTTGCAGATGCATTGAGTCGAAGACATGCAAGTTTGGGAGCGATGTTTTCTGAATGGAAGAGCCTCGAGTACTTGGCAAGGTTTGATTTCAGGCCAAGGTGTGAGTTGGAACCTAAAATGTTGGCAAGCTTGTCGGTAAGACCTACTCTTATCGAAAGGATTGGTAAGAGCCAAAAGAAAGATGCGAAGCTTGTCGAGTTCATTCAGAAACTGGAACTAGAAGAAAAAGAGTTCGAGGTCGATCAAGAAGGTTGGCTTCGAAAGTAAGGGCAATTAGTTATTCCTGATATTGATAGACTGAGGGATGAGGTTCTGAGAGAATGTCACCACTCGAAGCTGACAATTCATCTCGGTGGCAATAATATGTATCAGGACATGAAGAGAGTCTACTGTTGGGAAGGGATGAAGCGAGATATTGGAAAGTTCATTTCCAAGTGTATGAATTGTCAGTTGGTGAAAGCTGAACAGAAGAAGCCAAGTGGTTTTCTTCAGCCATTGGAAGTTCTTATGTGGAAGTGGGAGCAAGTATTGATGGATTTTATCGATGGACTACCTAGAACCAGGGCAGGAAACGAGGGGATTTGGGTCATCGTGGATCGTTTGACCAAAAGTACGAGATTCATTCCTGTCAAGTCGACTAGGACGACATCGAAATTGGTTGAACTTTATGTGAGATGGATAGTTCGATTCCATGGTGTCCTAAAGAATATAGTGAGTGACCGAGATCCATTATTCACGAGTGGATTTTGGAAAGGTTTGCAAGAAGATTTGGGAACCTAGTTGTGCTTGAGTACGACATATCATCCCCAAACTGATGGTCAGACTGAGAGAGTCAACCAAGTTTTAGAAGATCTCCTGAGGTCTTGTGTGTTTGACTTCGAAGGATCATGGGAAGACCATCTACATTTAGTTGAGTTTGCGTATAATAATAGCTACCAGTCTAGCATTGGGATGGTACCATACGAGGCGTTGTATGGAAGACCGTGTAATTCTCCAGCATGTTAGTTAGAAACTGGAGATAAGTTGATACTTTGGCCTGAGATGATTAGAGAAACCTCGGATTGTATCGAGATTGTTCGGCAACGAATGACGACAGCCTAAGATCGTTAGAAGAGTTATGCAGATAAACGTCAGAATGATTTAGAATTCGACGTAGGCGATATGGGTTTTGTGAAAGATTAACCATTGAAGCATATAGTGAGGTTTGGAAGCAAAGGAAAGTTGGCTCCTAGGTTCGTTGGACCATTTCCTATAGTCGGGCGAATTGGAAAGCTCGCATGTAGATTGGAGTTACCCGAGAAGATGTTGAGTGTGCATAATGTGTTCCATGTGTCGTTTCTACGGAAGTTCGTGCACGATTCGAATGTGATGTTATCTCCCGAGCAGTACGAATATCTAGAAGTAGAGACCACAGTTACGAGACCTCGTAAGCCACTTTGTGTTGTGGAAAATGACACGAAACAGCTTAGAAGGAAGACGTTTAAGCTAGTCAAGGTACAATGGAGTGAAGGTGATGACGATTGTATGAGGGAGACGGAAGAGAATATGAAGGCGACTCATCCAGAACTCTTCGTCGGCAGGACCCTTTGATCGTATCATCGTTATATCGTTGTATCTTGTTGTTGTGTGGTAGAACACCGCGTGCTAGGATAAGGATATGGATGCATGGCTTGATGGTTGCTAGTTTGGATGATAGAATTGGCTTCTCATGGATGATAGGCATGCAGAATTGTTATGGTTGCTTGTGTTTGTTTGGAATTTCAGGGGCGAAATTCTTAAGGGGGGAGAATGTAACAGCCCGCATTTTGCGTATCGAAAGATCGTAAAATATTTTTATTTTATTCCCTGAGTGCTGGATCATTCTCATCTTTTAATATGTTGCTTATGGGGATGTGAGACATGTCCATAATTTTTAACGATTTTGTTTGTGGCCATTTTGCCCTTGTTAGTCTTGTGTAGGGAATAACTTTTGACTTAGGTCGAATCAGAGGGTGAGACCTGTGCCATTGGAAAGGAATTGATGATTGTAACAGCCCGTATTTTTAAATAACATGTTATAACATAAACCAAGGCAGAATTAAATGATAAAATCTGAATCAAGGGAAACGGGCTAGGCCATTGCGTTCGTATCGAAAAAAATACGCGAAATAGAGTCCGAGTTTTCGAAAATCGGAGTCCGTATGACCAAGTTATGGCCCGTCAAAGTTTTCAGAAAATTCAAATTTAAAAACAGATTTCAAATTCAGCTGGGCAGAAGAGGCGGGAAAAATTCCCGCCACCCCCAAGTCGACTGGGGAGTCGACTTGGGAGTCGACACACCCCAGGTGGTGTCGACTGCCCAGTCGACACCCCTGTCGACTTGGGTGGTCGGCCAGTCTGGCCTGGGTGCACCTGACTTGTTTCTCAAGACATGTTTGGAGGCTAGTGACGTGAATTGATGGCCCAGATCTGAATTAGGGTTAATCCTATGGCCTAAACTAACCTAATCTTCTATAAAAAGACCCTAAGACCTAGCCTAAACCCTCATTAATCATTCCTACAACTAAACTATGCCAAAATGATTCTTGAGCATGGCCTCCATCTTCATCCTCTTCATGAAAGTTTGAGTGTCCTAAGCTAGTAAAAGAGCCACCTTTCTTCATCAAAACAAGGATCTTTCTTCATACAAATCAAAGGAGCTTATTGTTTCTCAAAACAACTTGGAGCTTATATGCGATTGGGGTTTTTTAGAGTTGCTAGTGGCTTCGTCTCAATCTTATTTTATTTCATAGGTCTTCATAGCATTGTAAGCCCTATTCTACTCTTAGATTTTAACTATGAAATTAAATATGACATGTTGCAAGTTTGAGTTTGGGCCTAAGTATGATTTGTGCTTTGATTCTATCATGTTATGCATAGATTTATTCTATGCATGTTTGTAAAGCTATCACCTTAACTTTGTGCATAGAAAACTATGAGCTTTGATCCTATCATGTTATGCATAGATTTATTCTATGCATGTTTGTAAAGCTATCACCTTGACTTTGTGCATAGAAAGCTATGAACTTTGATTTGAAATGTTGCATAAAGCAACATGGAAACTCTCATAAACCTTATGTTAACTTGCATATGATGTTATATGCGAATCACTTGCTATCATCCCATGTTATTTATGGCCATGTTTCACCTATTTTGCTAAAGTTGATATCATGCATGTTTTGAGGCTTATAATGTAATATGCAAGTTTATGAACACATTTGCCTCATATGCCACCATGTTTAATTTGTGTCAAAACCTTAACCCCTCATGTTCCTTAATATGCTTGTGGTCAAATCACCCTTATGCTATTATGCATGCTTGTGGCCAAATCATCCTTATGCTATTTGATATGTTTGAGGCCAAGTCACCTTTTATGCTATCATACATGTTGAGGCCATATGCTAGTATGTTGGACCCCTTCTGGCCTCAAATATCGCCATGTTTAATTTGTGATAGACTTTGCTATCTTATGCCCACCTTGTCATATAGTTATGTTCCCTCTTTGATCTATTTGCGTTGATGCGAATTTACGTGGGATGGGAATACGTTACGGTTAGTTGGGCAAACTTAAATAACATGAAAACATGACTTGAAAACATGACATGAAAGTTTGACATGTGTTTATGCTTGAAAACACGAACGTGGACATGACATGTAGAAAACATGAAAGTGGCCAACTCGAGGTTGGGTTGAGTTTATAGCATAAATCTACCCGGAACCGACCGGCTTAACTAGTGGCTACAAACAATAGGACCCAATATGAGTAGTTGGTCATATCGCACTTAAAACCCGAGGTTAGACTAGGTTGTGGTGTAAAACTACCCAGACCCACCCGGCTTAACTAGTAACCACAACAAAGTCTAATGTGAGAGGTTGGGGTGCATTAAGTTAATTAATGCCACATGGTAGGGTTAAGTCACGGACTGCTTGAATATACTTAACCAATTAAACACGATGGATTGGTAGGGTTAAGTCATGGACTACTTGAATACTTAACCAATTAAACACGATGGATTGGTAGGGTTAAGTCACGGACTACTTGAATATACTTAACAAATTAAACACGATGGATTGGTAGGGTTAAGACTTGGACTACTTGAATACTTAACCAATTAAACCCGATGTATTGATAGGGTTAAGTCATGAACTGCTTGAATACACTTGACCAACTCAGTACATGGTTAGGATAGGGTTAACCACACTTAACCCGCTTGAAATCCTAGTTACGTGGTCCTTTTCAGTAGTAACCAACTTCGAAGTATCATGGGTACCCTGGACTAGGCTAGGGTGGGGCACGATTACTGGACTGATTGTAAGAGACCAAAAGAGACGGCTGAAGGGTGCACCGGTTGTTCAGGCGGACCATGGTCGTGCACATTAAGTCCGGAGTTGAACATGGGCACCAGTAGGTTTAGACTGTGCGTGCTTTAATTGTGTCTATGGTTTACACCTTAGGGCTGGATACACCCTGGGGTGGACCTTGCACAGTTAACTACATTCCACGATTAAGCCGTATGACACCGATACACGACGAGTTAGGCTTATAGGGAGCCGATCGACTAGACCGAGTAGTTGGACCTTGATTTAGGTCATCTCATGATGTTGGGCCAACTTTGGTCCAAGGGATCATTTCTTGTTTATACTTGACATGGATTGGAATACTAGTACACACCTGGTGCAACTTAACCTTGTATATGCGATGCCACACTTGATCTATCTTGTTAACTTTTCACCATGCCAGTTATCACCCTATGATTCATCTCTGTGACACATGTCCAGTTAACTTTATTAGTTTTTATACTAATAGTAGGTAGGACTTACCAGTCTTTTTGACTGACCCGTTTTCTTTCGCCTCTTTTCTTCCGTTCCCCCCCCCCCCCAGGTTCTCAGGGTGGGAATACTAGCACCTAGCAGGGATCTTTAGCTTGCTTTCTGGATAGCTCATGTACGGTTTGGACTTGAGCTTTGCTATGGCGACACTACTGTTATCTTTGGGGAATACTTTACTTTATGTTATTTCCAGTTTTCAGTTTATGTTTTCTAGACTTGTAGTAGTTGGAAAATAACGACTCAGTACTTTGATGTAACTTGACTATGGTTTTGAAATGTTAACTTTTATCCGCTGCTTTATTTACCCTGTTTGCACTTATATGTTCTGTCTTGTGATATCTGCATGCATGTTTACCTCGTTTAACGCCCCTCCAATGCTAGTGCGCTTGCAAGAGTGGCATTGGCGGAGGTGGGGTGTTACATTTGGTATCAGAGCATAAGGTTTATGAGATTGGACAAAAGGTTTTTAAAACTTACCTTTTGAGAAACTATTTTCAAAACCAATTAAGTATTTTCCAAGAAAAGTCTAGTTTATTTTAAAAGGCTATTCCCCAAAAGCCATTAGCATTATCCTTTGTTTCCTCGTTCTCAATCTATCTTTTTCTTCATTTCAGTATGGCCAATAATTTTGCCATTCTAGAGGGCGAACCAGTACCTATTTGGTTTAGAAGGTACATGGAGGAAAGGGCGAATGAAGCCGGCCCCGCGGACATTCCTCCTCCTTCCCCCGTGGCTAACATTCCTCCCCCTCCCGTAGCTGAGGTTCCTCCTCCTCCTCAGCATCCGCAAGCGGATTTCGCGAAGATTTGCAAGGACTTTAAAGCGATGGGTGGCAAGAATTTTGTTGGGACGGAGACTTTTGTTGAGGCAAGAAACTGGTTGAAGGAAACTGAAGACCTCTTTGCTATCTTTGATATAGAAGACCGTAGGAAAGTTCTGTTAGCGGTATGGCTGTTGAAAGGGGAAGCTGCATATTGGTGGGTAGTCACCACCACTACTAGACCAATTCAGACTTGGGATGACTTTAGGAGAAGGTTCAGATTGAGGTTTCTATCATCGACAGAAGAGAACCTTCGGATGGAGAGGTTCCTATCTCTAAAGCAAGGGGACATGACAATTAGGGAATACGTGGATACGTTTAATCAACTTGCTCGATTCGGTCTAGACTTGGTTAACACAGCTCAGAAGAAGGCCCTACGCTTTGCTCTAGGATTGAATGAGCCATTGCGCGGTTTGGCCATATCTCATATACCCGTGGGGGCGACCTTCGAGAGTTTGGTGAATATGGCCCTGCTTCAAGAAGAAGATAAGAGTGGTAAGAAGGAGGTCAAGGCAAATGAGTCCCAAGGCGAGAAGGTAGATTCCGGAAAAGGAGGCAAGAACAACAACAGCAAGGACAACAAGTCAAGAGAAAGGAGGAAGTGCAACTTCTGTGGGATTACTGGGCACATAGCCAAAGACTGTAGGAAGAAGAAAAGGAAGTTGGGAGAATGCTTTCATTGTGGAGAATCTGCACACTATAGTAAGGATTGCCCGAAAAAGCGAGGACAAGGGCAAAGGCAAGCTCAGCGAGCGGGACCCTTTGGAGGGCAGTTGCAGGCTCTCCTCGCTCTTCCAGCTTTTGATCGAGGTAGTGTTTCTATAGAAATTCATGTTTACATTTCTGATTTCCCTGTTCGTACCTTGTTTGATTTTGGCGCATCGCATAGTTTTATTTCTGATCCTGTTGAAAGTTTGCACCTAAGTACTAGTCTAGTTGAGAATCCTGTTAGAAGTTTCAAATCCAATTGAGGGTTTCGCCCATCTATCTGCGATTTGTATGGATTTGAAAATCTCTATCTTGAGCGTAGAATTCATGTGTAATGCTTATGTTCTCGGGTTTATGGGACACGGGTTGATTTTGGGCATGGATTGGTTGTCCGGTTATGGAGCCATTCTTGACTTCGAACATAGGGTTGCGAGGCTCATGACTCGCCTCGGTAATACCCTCGAAATCTCGTGTGACCTTTAGGGCTCCGTCATGATTAGTTATCTAGAATCCCTTGGCACTTTTATTGGAAATTTTTAATCCAATCGAGTAGTGTTCGCCACTAAGGCGGATAGTCCATTTCGCTTAAGCATGGGTTATAGAAATCACCCTAGTAAGTACATTTGGCAACGTGGATTGGCATTTGTTTTCAAGAGATAGTTCTTCTGCGTGGAATACCGTAAGGTATGTAAACGAGATCCAGGATTCACTAACGAATTTTGGAAAGCTTGCATGAAACCATGAGCACGCAGTTATGTGTAAACCAAGTATTTTAGGAAAAGAATAAGTGGAAGTGGAACGAGAGGCAACGGTGAAATCAGTTCTAACTCATATTTTGGAAATAAGAATTAAGAGCTACAAAATTGTGAAGTTAAAAGACGGTCAAGGCACGATGGGATTAAGCACAAGAAAATGCGGCCTAGAAGATTGAAGACTAGATACGCGCATTATATGTCCTTGACCCCTACTATTTTGTAGAGCTTACTCACATGCTATCTTTTAAGTATATCCTCTCGGTCCTATTCTCAATCTTAGTTCTGTTGCAAACCCCATAAGGAGTATGACTCGCCTGTTTTTGATTTATAGTTGGGGTGAAGATGTCCATTAAGATGACCAAACTATTTGGGCTTTATGGGATATGGGTCATAGTTGATAGACTTACGAAGAGCACCCATTTCATTCCAGTAAAGAACAAGAAGACTGTATCAGGTTTAGCATCTGTTTATCTTCGAGAGATAGTGCGATTGCATGGAGTTCCTTCCAGCATAGTTAGCGGTCGTGACCCAAATCTTCACCATCCAGTTCTAGAATAGTTTGCAAGAAGCGATGGGTACGCGATTGAATCTAAGTACAGCCTATCACCCCCAGACGGATGGCCAAACCGAGAGGGTGAATAGGGTGCTAGAAGATCTTTTGAGACTTTGTGTTCTTGACTTTGGTGGTACTTGGGAAGACCACCTCCCTCTTGTAGAGTTTGCTTATAATAATAGCTATCAAGCTAGCATAGGGATGGCACCATTCGAAGCTTTGTATGGGATGCCGTGCAAGCCACCAACATGTTGGTGGGAGACGACGGATAAGCTTATAATTGGGCCCGACATGATAAGGGACACATCCGAGAGGGTTGAATTGATTCGAAGACGGATGAAAACGGCCCAAGAAAGACAGAAATCCTATGCAGACAAGCGAAGGACAGACTTAGAATTTAAAGATGGAGATATGGTTTTCGTGAAGGTTTCTCCTTTGCGAAATGTGGTTCGTTTTGGAGCAGTTGGGAAGCTAGCACCAAGGTTCATAGGACCCTTCCCTATCATAGAGAGGATTGGGAAGATGGATTATAAGGTGGAATTGCCCGAGAAGCTGGCCGGAGTTCACAATGTTTTTCATGTCTCGCATCTCCGAAAGTGCCTACATGAGTCAGCCAAGGTAGTTGAACCAAGTATTCTTGAAGACATGGAGGTATAGAAAGAGGCGACCCTGAGACGAGCTCCGATTCGTATCATGGAAATGGAGACAAAGAAGATAAGAAGCAAAGAAGTTAAGCTTGTTAAGGTGCAATGGAGTGAAGCAGAGGAAGACGCAACTTGGGAAACCGAGGAGAAGATGCGTGGGCTTTATCCATTTCTTTTTTAGGGTACATTCTCAATCTCTTTTCCTAGTTAGCATTTCTTTCTTTTGCTATCCATGTTTATCTTGTTATCTCGTCAATCTTGTCATGAGAACCTTAGGTAGAAACCCTTTGGATGAAATATGTATTTGAAACATGTTATGCTTGATGTTTGCAAGTGGTTGCAAGTGTTTGCAAGTGGATACTCGTGGATGCATGATACACATTAGGCACTAAGATCGGCTCACACACTTTTATATTGCATATGCATGAGTGCTTATACTTATTCATGGATGAAACTTGTTATGCTATCACGTGGATGTTGCATATGGATGAATGTTATGTGCACTCATATAGAGATTATGTTAGGAATTTTCATACATATGGACTCATTTCACTAACATGTTTTGCATTAAGGAGGTTTACTGAATCAGTAACCGCCTGATTTTCGCATTAGATAAGTACATATACACACACCTTTCGCATATGATCATACAGCATTTAGAATCTTTTAAGGACAATGACTGCTCGTGGATGATGTTTTGAGTAGATGGATGATGGATGGTAGGATACGTTCTTCCTAACTTAGAGATTTCGGGGACGAAATCCTTTAAGGTGGGGAGGATGTAACAACCCGTATTTTTAAATAACATGTTATAACATAAACCAAGGCAGAATTAAATGATAACATCCGAATCAAGGGAAACGGGCTGTGCCATTGCGTTCGTCTCGGAAAAATACGCGAAATAGAGTCCGAGTTTTCGAAAATCGGAGTCCGTATGACCAAGTTATGGCCCGTCAAAGTTTTCAGAAAATTCAAATTTAAAAACAGATTTCAAATTCAGCTGGGCAGAAGAGGCGGGAAAAATTCCCGCTACCCCCAAGTCGACTGGGGAGTCGACTTGGGAGTCGACACACCCCAGGTGGTGTCGACTGCCCAGTCGACACCCCTTTCGACTTGGGTGGTCGGCCAGTCTGGCCTGGGTGCACCTGACTTGTTTCTCAAGACATGTTGGAGGCTAGTGACGTGAATTGATGGCCCAGATCTGAATTAGGGTTAATCCTATGGCCTAAACTAACCTAATCTTCTATAAAAAGACCCTAAGACCTAGCCTAAACCCTCATTAATCATTCCTACAACTAAACTATGCCAAAATGATTCTTGAGCATTGTAATAACTCGTATTTCTAATAACATGTTATAATGTAAATCAAGGCAGAATTAAATTCTAAAATCTGAATCAAGGGAAACGGGCTATGCCATTACATTCGTCTCGGAAAAATACGTGAAATAGAGTCCGAGTTTTCGAAAAACGGAGTCCGTATGACCAAGTTATGGCCCGATGAAGTTTTCAGAAAATTCCAATCCCGGAAACAGTTCAAATTCGAATTCAGGTTCGAATTTCAACCAAAACAGGATAGGCGGGAATTTTCCCGCCCCAGGCAGGGTCGACACAGGGGTCGACACCTGTGTCGACCCCCCCCCCCCAATGGGTCGACACCCATGTCGACCCAGGGGTCGACACCTATATCGACCCAGGGGTCGACCCCCCCTGTCGGACCAATTTTTCTAGTGCACCATTTTGGCAGGTTGGGTCCTCTTTTGTTGGTTTCTGACGGGAGTTGTGTAATGACCCGGGATTTCGACCAACTAATTTTAAATATTTAGAATGGATTTAAATATTTGGTGAATAAATATAAATGAATTTTTATATTTATGTTATCGATTTCGATTTAGTATCGTATATATTAAATTATCAAAATAAGGAATCAGCGAATAACTGAATTCGAAGTGAAAACTGATTAAAAACAGTTAAGACTTCTGTTTGAATTCGAATAATAATATTAATTTATTTTCGAAGAATTTAATGGTTGGACATTTAATTTTTATCAATTTAAATTAATATCTTCAACAGATGGTCGAATCGGACTTCGTGACCTATCCCAGTGTGTCCGGAACAGGGATATTAGCCTAAGATCGACAGTTGTTGGATTCAGAAAGGGATTCGGTATCATGAAGTGTTTTAAATTTAGGATATCGTTCTTTTTAAACCAAAAACAATTTAAAATAATAATTATAAAATAAACCCTTTGGTATGTGGACCAGAACAAAACCACGGTGCTTCCTCTTCACCCACAAAACCAAATCATATCGTGCTTCCCTTGTATCCACAATTTTGAAATCAAAGTGTGCCTTTTCCTTTATAAAAGAAATACACCGGCCTCTCTTTTCATTTGTTCAGAACGAACGAAGTTCATTTCAGAGGAAATCAATACTGCATCTCCCCCTTTTTCATTTCTTTTGCAATCGAATGAAAGCCACCAGTTTGCACCATCGGAAATTGGTGCGAGGTCTTTCTCTGACGTTCGATTTCGAACCGGTAATGATAAAAGGCGTTCGGTTTTTTTTGGGGCTCGACATGAGAAAGCAAATCGCGATAGGGTTGAAGGTGTTATCAACGTCAGCAGTTCGAAGGGGGTGTTCGAACGAGTGGAAAGGTGAAGCCGACGTTGCAACTGAAGTGCGTTTTGGTCACTGCGATGAGGAGTTCGAACTAGACGAGGTCGAGCTGGAGGAAGTTGGCAAGGGGGTTTGTTTGGTCAATAAGGAAACTGATCCGACGATGATGAGATCGGCGTTGAAGGGGGTTATGGCAGCGAGTATGTTTGAGCTGATTAGTCAGAAAGAAGAGGAAGTGCCGCAGTCAAGTCTTGGCAGTTCACGACAGTTCTAGGTATAAGGAGTAAAAGACTTAACAAGGATTAAGGTGAATTTATCAGTTTAATTAATTTATTTGTTTCCAACAAATTAATGACCATTTAAAATTTGTAGCAAATTATAATGCGATATATTTAAATTTATACAAGGTCCGTAATGCTAATGCAAGTCAAGGGGACTCCTAGCGGGAAATGAATTTGATATTTCGTGAAGTCAGTTGATTTTCAGTTAGTCCAAATGCTCGGAATCAATGCAAAGGAATTAAAATTTGAATTTGGAACGGATCATGATATTCAAAAGCCGGTGAGTAAATCTCACATTTTTTTTGAAATTATTTTTATATAGTTAAAAATAATTGTCTGTGCTTGTTTGAATATTGTTTGGTTGATTTAAATATATTAGTTATTTAGGACTATTATATATATATTGGGTTGATGATTGGTTGGATTCCCGCAGTTTCATTAGCGGATGCCCGCGGTACCATAGCGGATGATTACCCTATACGCCCCACGCTATGATTAGTGGATGACCTTCTATACCGCGATATCCTGCCTCGAAGCAGGATGGGTATTACTATGTTGACTAACGTCTGTGGATGCAGGAAAACAGGTTGGAGGAATCCAACTGGATTCTTCAAAAATATATTATCTGTTTGTTGTTTGTTCGATTTCATATATATTCCTATATGATGTGTTAAAATCAAATGATTGAAATTTGGTTGATTTGATTATTGAAATTATCCCTGGGCTTGAATATTGATTTATAAAAATATCAAAAAGGGTATTTGAAATTTAAAAGGGGAATTCTATTTTTATAAATAGAATTTGAATTTTAAATGAAGTATAGAAACATTAACTTGTTTTGAATATATATAAACAAGTAATTGAATTTATAAACTTTGTTTATAAATGAAAGGATGGAATTTGAATCGAATTTATAAAGTTGTTTATAAATGGAAAGGTGGGATTTGAATTGAAGTTATAAACGTTGTTTATAAATAATGCCGAGAAATTCAAATGGACTTTAAACTATATATTTGAATATAGAAATTCAAATGGACTTTAAACTATATATTTGAATATAGAAATTCAAATGGACTTTAAACTATATATTTGAATATAGAAATTCAAATGGACTTTAAACTATATATTTGAATATAGATATTCAAATGGACTTTAAACTATATATTTGAATATAGAAATTCAAATGGACTTTGAATATAAGGAATTGAAATATAGATTTGAATATAGAAATTCAAATGGACTTTAAACTATAGATTTGAATATAGAAATTCAAATGGACTTTGAACTATAGATTTGAATATAGAAATTCAAATGGACTTTAAACTATAGATTTGAATATAGAAATTCAAATGGACTTTAAACTATAGATTTGAATATAGAAATTCAAATGGACTTTGAACTATAGATTTGAATATAGAAATTCAAATGGACTTTAAACGATTTGAATATAGGATTTAAATGGAATTTAAACAATAGAATTTGAATATAGAATTCAAATGGAGTTTAACTATAGAATTTGAATATAGAATTCAAATGAAGTTTAAATATAGGGATGCAAATGGAATTCAAATGAAGTTAAATAAAAAGAATTCAAATAGAATTGATTTGGAATTTGAATAAGAAGTCGATAAGGGAACGAGAGTATGAGTATAATTAGAATGTGTAATATGCAAGTTAAAAATATATTTGAACATGTCATGTTCAAATATGAAGGTGAAATAGACTGAAAAGTTAAGTAACAGATTTAATTAACAAATTTAGTTAAAATGATTGGTATAGTTAAATTAGATTGGACATGTATAGACATACAGGAGACAGGTATGGAATAAAGTATAGAAGTGAAATAAATAGAATGCCCGACAAAAAGGTACGTATTTAATTTCCATATGAGATTTTATGCGCCGTATCGGCAAGCCGCTTGGCTTTTTCTTTTTCTTTTTTTGAGATGAGAAGGACCGGGAAAGCTATTTGAAATTTCCCGATGCTCCCGGTACAAAGGAGGTTATGGCGAATTTTTCCGGGAATTTAAGGAGATAGAATATTTTTAAGATAATTTGATAGTTAGAAATTAACATATCAAAAGATATAGAAGTCGATAAGAAAACGAACTTAGAAATAGAATAGTATAATCAAAAAGGAAGTATAAGAATAAAATCTAGAAAGATTAGAAAGAGAAAATGTATATGTGTTTGAAGGTGAATAATCAGTTGTATGGTATTGATTATTCGAGTAAGTAGTCTTGTCTGTTTTGACGTTAAATGTTATTCAGTCAAGGTCTGAGAGGTAATTATACCCCAACTTGGTTGATTTCATGATATACCGATAAGTAGCAAGATTCAGGCTCGAAGATCAATGTGGAATAAGAATTAGTTAAATACTGTATTTGGGTTGTCGTAACGATGTTTTACACAACATCTGTTTTAACCCAAATATGTGCAAAGCTTGGAAATAGAATAATGAACGTTTCCTAAGTATAGGAATAAACGAGATTGGAAATGTTTTCCAAAGAACGTAAAAGGGAAATATGGTTATTGAAATATTTGATTAACAAATATTGATAAAGAAATAGAAAAGAGATTTAATTAATGGAATATTAATTAAAGGCTCAGTAAGTGTTGGATGTTTGGATGAACACTTGTTTTATTCGATAGTTAAATCATCGACTATCGAAACACTTGTTTTTATTCGATAGTTAAATCACAGACTATCGGAGTTTTGACCATCGTTGTCAATATGGAGAGACCGGTTGGATTATTATCCGAAGAACCACTCCATATTGGCAGTAGCGTGCGAATCAGATTATATAAAGATAATCGAAGACGGAGTAGAGTGCAAGGACTTTTTCTATTTATAGAAATAGTACCTTCAGTTCATCCTGTTCATGGGTGACGTGTATGGATGAATGTCTGACAGAGTATTTCCAGAAAGGTCACGTACATTGATTTCTTCAACCGTACCAAGAGTGGAAGCGGAGAAGGAAACTTCTTTTAGCTAACACGTAATGTACTGTTGAGGACGTCAATCGGTGATTTGATGGATTTGACGATGTGGCATTCGAAGTGAATCTGGTGTGATGATAAAGCGTAGCTTCTAGCCTCATCATCCGGTAAATGACAGAAATCGGGCAAGCAGCATGGCTATGTAGGTCGCACCTATTAGGCTGTATAATCACCTGATCTAGAGTTTCATTTACTTCTAAAAATCTATTGTCGATGTTGTCCCATTCGGGAAACGGTTGTTGATCCCAATCGTTGGTGATATACATTCGATACACTCAAGCGAAATGAGTGGTCGGTCATGTGTGGCTGAGTTGCAAGATGTTCTTGTTGAACTCGGTGTATTCTCCTCTAGAGATATACCAGCGGAAGGTGATTCCATACCTTGTCATAGTTGGAAAACCAAATACCCAATACGTGCTTGCGGTTTTGATTGTATATTATGTGGAACGTGAGATGCAAACGTTCCATTAGATTGTTATTTAATTGATTTAGACATTATTATAATATCAAAAGAGTTTTGATATAAAGATAAGTCAAGTGTTTGGATTTTCATAAGGGAAAAACCCGTTCCGTGTTATACGGCGTGGTCTTATGAGATATCATTTAGTTTTCTGAAACTGTTTTAAACTGTTTACTCATACCAGTCCCATGACTGACCCGGAGTTTATTTGTTTTGTTCTACCTAAACTCTTGGGTGCCTAAATTTGTACGGGCAGTCAAGTAGTTCAGGATTTTTCAGATATATCTAAAGGAGCTTGAAGCAGGAGGCTTCAGCATTATCTAGTTATAGTTTGTTCCGCTATGTTGTAAGTGTTGTACTCTGATAAGTGTATGTTATACAGTTAAGATTTTGTATTTCAAAGATGTGATATATTATATTTTGTTCCGCTGCGATGTGAGATTCTGTGTTGTTATTTCTGTTCTTCTTCTACCTCTTTCTTCTAAAAAAAATGTCTCGTATTTTCGTGATATTTGGGTTGGACGTATGATGTATATAGTCAACTCTGATGTTACGGAAATCCGGGTCACTACAAGTTGATGGCTCAGATTCGATTTAGGGTTAATCCTATGGTCTAAACTAACCTAATCTTCTATAAAAAGACCCTAAGACCTAGCCTAAACCCTCATTAATCATTCCTACAACTAAACTATGCCAAAATGTTTCTTGATCATGGCCTCCATCTTCATATCATGGCCTCCATCCTCTTCATGAAAGTTTGAGTGTCCTAAGCTAGTAAAAGAGCCACCTTTGTAATCAAAACAAGGATCTTTCTTCATACAAATCAAAGGAGCTTCTTGTTTCTCAAGACAACTTGGAGCTTGTATTCATTTGGGGTTTTTAGAGTTGCTAGTGGCTTCGTCTCAATCTTATTTTATTTTATAAGTCTTCATAGCATTGTAAGCCCCCTCCTACTCTTAGATATTAACTATGAAGTTAAATGTTCATGTTGCAAGTTTTGGGTTTGAACTTGAGTAGGTTACATGCTTAGAAACTATCCTGTTATGTGTAGATTTATCCTATGCATATTCGTAAAGTCATCACCTTGATGTTGTGGGCTAGAAGCTATAAGCTTTATGTTGAAATGTTGCATTATGCAACATAAGAACTCTCTTATCCCTTAAGTTAACTTGCATAGAATGCTATATGCGAACTTCTAGCCATTTTTCTATGTCATTCACCTATATGCTAAGTTTTGGGGTTATGCATGTTTTTGGGGCTTAATAATGTAACATGCAAGTTTGTGAACACATTATGTCTCATATGCCACCATGTTTAACTTGCGGTCTTATACCCATTTTGTCATACCTTTGCCAAGTTCCTTCTTTTAATCCATTATGCGTTGTTGCGAATGTATATGCGAGTTTAAAAGCGTTGGGGTTACGTTATGGGTAAACTTTAATGACATGAAACATGATTTGGGTAAATTGGTATAAACATGACAACATGTAATTTTGGCTATGAACATGGGACTTGGAAACTTGACACGTATGGGTTGTAAGTGTAATAAGACACTAGACCATACATGAAAGTGGCCAACTCGAGGTTGGGTTGAGTTTGTAGCATAAATCTACCCGGACCCGCCCGGCTTAACTAGTGGCTACAAACAATAGGACCCAATGTGGGTAGTTGGTCATATAGCACTTAAAACCCGAGGTTAGACTAGGTTGTGGTGTAAATCTACCCGGACCCGCCCGGCTTAACTAGTGGCTACAAACAATAGGACCCAATGTGGGTAGTTGGTCATATAGCACTTAAAACCCGAGGTTAGACTAGGTTGTGGTGTAAATCTACCCGGACCCGCCCGGCTTAACTAGTAACCACAACAGAGTCTAATGTGAGAGGTTGGGGTGCATTAATCTAATTAATGCCACATGAAAAGGTTAAGTAATTTTGTCTAATGACACTTAACCGATATGACACGAATGGGTAGGTTAAGTTAAACCGGACTTGATTTCTTAATGACACTTAACCATATAAGACAATTAGGGGATGGGGTTAAGTAATTTACACTTAACTAATCCGACTTGGTAATTAGATGGGGTTAAGTAACTTAGACTCAACTAATCTAAACACGGTAATTAGAGGGGGTTAAGTAACCTACACTTAACTAATCTAAACACGGTAATTCGATGGGGTTAAGTTAAACGCTTAACCAATCTAAACTTGTTAATTCAATGAGGTTAAGTAACCAATACTTAACCAACTTAACATGATAATTTAATGGGGTTAAGTAACTTATACTCAACCAATTATACATGATGATTTGATGAGGTTAAGTAACCTATACTTAACCAATCTAATATGAGAACTTGATAGGGTTAAGTCACAAGACCGTTTAAATATACTTAACCATTGTAATACGATTAGTGGATGGGTTCGAGCTAACCCATACTTAACCAATCCGACTCGATAATCTAATGGGGTTAAGATAATCTATGCTTAACCAATCTAACACGATAATCTGATAGGGTTAAGATAAACAAATACTTAACCAATTTGACTTAATGATTGAATAAGGTTAAGTCATGAGCTTCTTGGTATACTTAACCAACTTGTAGGGCTAGGTCTTGGACTTGAATACTTAGCCAAATCTTGACATGATTCGTAGGCAGGTTAAGTCATGAACTTAAATGACAATACTTAACCCATTAGACAAAACCCTAGTCCAGGGGACTATGGGGAAAAAAGGGATTAACAAGGAGACTAAGTGGTAAACCTTAGTTTAGGGAACTAAGTAATAATTCTTAGTCGAGGGATTTGGACCAGTTCACAGATAGATGAGTAACCCGATACGGTAGGTCATCACTTAGAATACAAGGTGGAGCAATATCTGATTTAGATAAAGGCTCCAACGAACTGGGTGACGAAGCGGTAGCTTCGGGGAACGTGAGGATACTCTTGGTATCCCTCTGTGAGGTTGCGGATGGTCCATGAAACCTGGCCTCACAGAGGTTAAGGTCTGCGGTAGAAGAGCCAAGGGTATGCCTTGGTTGCTGTGCGAGCAACCTAAAGACTGGGGTGGATTAGCGTGGGGTCGGCGATATTTTCACGGTAGCGATAGATAGCACATTCGTCGGCCACCTACCATCTTTAGTCAATCGTGTACGTACAGAAAGGCAGAGAACACCCAACAAACCATACTTGCTATTAGGTATGGGTGAGGTTAGCCTTCCGGAAAGAGGGCATCGATGGCTGTAGCATAGTTCTCATACATGACTTTTCTTGTTTTGCCTTTCAGTAGTTGAGGGAGGGGTCACGTGGGACCATAGCCATGGATACAAAAACAGACCTTGATATCTGCACCGGTAGATGACGTAAAACTCCCGACCGAATTCCGTATTTCTTGATTTTCCCTGGCACGGAACTCGGATGGCACATTTGAGATACATGTGCGTCTAGACATGGAAAACGATTCACGATTCATACGTGGGATAAAAGGTGGCGGTTGACGGGTAGCATAATCCCTAGTAGCCCTAGGTGGCTAAAACCCAAACCGAGATACGGAAACGTTCATTAGGTAGCATCATCCCTAGTGGTCCTAAGTGGCATAAACCCTAGGTGAACACGCGATAATTCATGGTATGAAAACATAACTAGGTCAAGGGTAGCAGTCCAAAACAACTTCAAGGATAAAACGGTACTTCGTTGAAGTGGTATAGATTTACATAAGGAAGCCCGTACGGCCTACGGCAAAGGACTGAACTTATGAGAATCATACGAATCAGGAAACCTACATATACGATATATTAGGATGACATGGACCATTACATGACATTGGGCAAGGGACATCCATAGTTAACACATAATGCGGGTTGGGATACTAGTACGAGAGGTGCAGAGCAAATGTACATGATAAATACCTTGGGATGTTATACATGATAGATACCTTGGAATAGTATACTTGATAGAAACCTGACGATGTGATACCTTGATTTATCTTGACACTGTAGTTTATCATGACACACTCGTTTATCTTGGTACAGTAGTTCA
Source organism: Allium sativum (assembly GCA_030737875.1). NCBI lineage: Eukaryota > Viridiplantae > Streptophyta > Magnoliopsida > Asparagales > Amaryllidaceae > Allium > Allium sativum. The sequence continues at coordinate 289,367,693 of CM060921.1, read as the reverse complement.
TCCTGTTATTTTGGTTTAGCTTATCTATCTTGTCATCATACTTATGTTCATCTCAGTTCCTCATGCCAGTTAACTTTACTAGTTTATATACTGATAGTAGATAGGGCTTACCAGTCTTTATGACTGACCCCGTTTTGTTTCGCCTCTTTGTCTTCCGTCCCCCCCCCCCCCCCCCCCCCGGTTACATGGAGGAAATGCTATTGTTAGTTCGGACTTCTTCTGTTTGAAGGTCATCATGTACGGCTTGGACTTTTCTTGGATATGGCTACTTTACTGTTTTACTTGGGGTATAATTTATGAAAAGGTTTTTATGCTTCTTTACTATTGCAAGACAAGTTTCCATGTAAGAAACTCTCTGATGTAAAAGGCTTTAGACCTTATTTATTAATGATATGAAAGTTGGTTTTACTTCCGCTATTTTATATGTTCTGTCTTGTAATATTTCTGTACATGTTTACCAATAATACCCCTCTAAAGCTAGTGCATTCCTTTGCGAGTGACCCAAGCGGAGGTGGGGTGTTACATTTGGTATCAGAGCAGAAGGTTACCAGACTGGGCAAAAAAAAAAAAAAAAAAATTAAACCTTCTGAAAACTATTTGAAAAACCGTTTACAAAGAAGCATTTTTCAAGAAAAGTTTTGTTTTAAAAGGCTATTCCCCAAAGGCCATTAGCACTATCCTTTGATTCCTTGATCGAATCTCTTTTCCTTTCTTTCCTCCATCTGTAGTCATAGTAGTTCTAACTGTGACTAATCTTTGTCTAGCCACGTAGGTGTTTTCCCGTGCGATGGAGGAAGTTCTCGAGAGACCTGTTACCGAAGTTATAAGAAGGGATAATAAGAGCAAGGATAAAGGACACGGGCTTAAGGATAAGCAACTTGTTGGTATGGATTAGTCCACGAAGAAAGATAAGGACAAGATCAGCGAGAGGGCAATTGTATGCTCTCATTTCTAGCGTACCTAAGAGGAATGGTACCGTTTCTATTAAAGGCTTAGCCTTTCTTTTCTATCGTCCCGTCTAGACTTTGTTTTGATCATCGCATCATTTAAGTCTGCTTCGATAGTTAAGTCTCTGCACCTTAGTACTAGCATGGTAGAAGATCCCACTTTTATCCCAAAATCTGGTTGGAGAGTCGGTCCATTTCTTCATGACTTGTTTGGATTTGAGAATGACATGTCTCGGCTACGGATGGATTCTAGGGATAAAGTGGTCACCCAATAAGGGGTGCCATTCTCGGTTTTGGAAAGAGGGTAGTTAGACTCTCGACTCACCTTGGTAATACCCTCGAAGTCTCGTATAACCTTTTGGGTTCTGTCATGGTTAGTTACCTAGAATTTTGGGATGCAGTTGATTGGTAATCCGTTCGAGTAGAATTCGCCGCTAAGTCGGATGGTTCGTTTCGCTTATGCATGAGTTATGGGGATCACCCTAGTAAGTACACTTGGCAACATGGATTGGCATCGGCAGACGAGATCCAGAATTCCCTAGTGAGTTTTGGAGAGCTTGCATGGGTAAGTGGATACGTTTGAGCCAAGTATACTAGGAAAAGGATAAGTGAAAGTAGAATAAGAGGCGACAATGAAATGAGTTCTAACTCATATCTTGGAAATAGGAATCAAGGAGCTATGGGATCATGAAGTTAAAAGATGGTCAAGGCACAACGGAATTAAGCTCAAGGGAGGGCGACTTAGAAGGTTGAAGGCTAGATACGCGCATCAATATCTCTTTTTAAGAGTATATTCTGGATCCCTGGTTTTTCCTGTAGAGCTGGCTCGCATGTTATCTTTTGGTGAATATCCTCTCGGTCCTGTTTCTGTTGCAAACCCCGTAGGGAGTTTACCTTGTTTATCTCCTCGATCCTATCGTGAGAACATTAGGTAGAAACCTATGGATGTAAACATGTGTTTGAAACATGTTATGATTGATATGGTTGCAAATGGTTGCAAGTGGTTGCTTGTGGATGCGCGAATACACATTAGATACTAGATCGACACACTCACATTTCATATTGCATATGCACGAGTATTTATACCTGTTTATGGATGAAATGGAATGTGTTATCATGTGGATGTTGCATATGAATGAATGGTTGTGCACACATATAGTGTTTATATGTCTAGGACTATTTGCATACATGTTGGATTCATGGCACTAAACATAATTTGCATTAGAAGATCATTCAGGCCTGATCATTAGCATTAGCTAAGGAACATATACACACACTTTCTGCATATGTTCATACAACATTAGAAATCTTTTAAGGACAATGATTACTTGTGGATGATGTTTTGAGTAGATGAATGATGGATGGTAGGATACGTTCTTACTAACTTGGAGATTTCGGGGACGAAATCCTTTAAGGAGGGGAGAATGTAACAACCCGTATTTCTAATAACATGTTATAATGTAAATCAAGGCAGAATTAAATTCTAAAATCTGAATCAAGGGAAACGGGCTGTGCCATTACGTTCGTCTCGGAAAAATACGTGAAATAGAGTCCGAGTTTTCGAAAAACGGAGTCCGTATGACCAAGTTATGGCCCGATGAAGTTTTCAGAAAATTCCAATCCCAGAAACAGTTCACATTCGAATTCAGGTTCGAATTTCAACCAAAACAGGATAGGCGGGAATTTTCCCGCCCCAGGCAGGGTCGACACCTGTGTCGACCCCCCCCCCCCAATGGGTCAACACCCATGTCGACCCAGGGATCGACACCTATGTTGACCCAGGGGTCGACCCCTCCTGTCGGACCAATTTTTCTGGTGCACCATTTTGGCAGGTTGGGTCCTCTTTTGTTGGTTTCTGATGGGAGTTGATGGCTCAGATTCGATTTAGGGTTAATCTTATGGTCTAAACTAACCTAATCTTCTATAAAAAGACCCTAAGACCTAGCCTAAACCCTCATTAATCATTCCTACGACTAAACTATGCCAAAATGTTTCTTGATCATGGCCTCCATCTTCATATCATGGCCTCCATCCTCTTCATGAAAGTTTGAGTGTCCTAAGCTAGTAAAAGAGCCACCTTTCTTAATCAAAACAAGGATCTTTCTTCATACAAATCAAAGGAGCTTCTTGTTTCTCAAGACAACTTGGAGCTTGTATTCATTTGGGGTTTTTAGAGTTGCTAGTGGCTTCGTCTCAATCTTATTTTATTTTATAAGTCTTCATAGCATTGTAAGCCCCCTCCTACTCTTAGATATTAACTATGAAGTTAAATGTTCATGTTGCAAGTTTTGGGTTTGAACTTGAGTAGGTTACATGCTTAGAAACTATCATGTTATGTGTAGATTTATCCTATGCATATTCGTAAAGTCATCACCTTGATGTTGTGGGCTAGAAGCTATAAGCTTTATGTTGAAATGTTGCATTATGCAACAAAAGAACTCTCTTATCCCTTAAGTTAACTTGCATAGAATGCTATATGCGAACTTCTAGCCATTTTTCTATGTCATTCACCTATATGCTAAGTTTTGGGGTTATGCAAGTTTTTGGGGCTTAATAATGTAACATGCAAGTTTGTGAACACATTATGTCTCATATGCCACCATGTTTAACTTGCGGCCTTATACCCCTTTTGTCATACCTTTGCCAAGTTCCTTCTTTTAATCCATTATGCGTTGTTGCGAATGTATATGCAAGTTTAAAAGCGTTGGGGTTACGTTATGGGTAAACTTTAATGACATGAAACATGATTTGGGTAAATTGGTATAAACATGACAACATGTAATTTTGGCTATGAACATGGGACTTGGAAACTTGACACGTATGGGTTGTAAGTGTAATAAGACACTAGACCATACATGAAAGTGGCCAACTCGAGGTTGGGTTGAGTTTGTAGCATAAATCTACCCGGACCCGCCCGGCTTAACTAGTGGCTACAAACAATAGGACCCAATGTGGGTAGTTGGTCATATAGCACTTAAAACCCGAGGTTAGACTAGGTTGTGGTGTAAATCTACCCGGACCCGCCCGGCTTAACTAGTAACCACAACAGAGTCTAATGTGAGAGGTTGGGGTGCATTAATCTAATTAATGCCACATGAAAAGGTTAAGTAATTTTGTCTAATGACACTTAACCGATATGACACGAATGGGTAGGTTAAGTTAAACCGGACTTGATTTCTTAATGACACTTAACCATATAAGACAATTAGGGGATGGGGTTAAGTAATTTACACTTAACTAATCCGACTTGGTAATTAGATGGGGTTAAGTAACTTAGACTCAACTAATCTAAACACGGTAATTAGATGGGGTTAAGTAACCTACACTTAACTAATCTAAACACGGTAATTCGATGGGGTTAAGTTAAACACTTAACCAATCTAAACTTGGTAATTCAATGAGGATAAGTAACCAATACTTAACCAACTTAACATGATAATTTAATGGGGTTAAGTAACTTATACTCAACCAATTATACATGATGATTTGATGAGGTTAAGTAACCTATACTTAACCAATCTAATATGAGAACTTGATAGGGTTAAGTCACAAGACCGTTTAAATATACTTAACCATTGTAATACGATTAGTGGATGGGTTCGAGCTAACCCACTTAACCAATCCGACTCGATAATCTAATGGGGTTAAGATAATCTATGCTTAACCAATCTAACACGATAATCTGATAGGGTTAAGATAAACAAATACTTAACCAATTTGACTTGATGAGGTTAAGTCATGAGCTTCTTGGTATACTTAACCAACTTTTAGGGCTAGGTCTTGGACTTGAATACTTAGCCAAATCTTGACATGATTCGTAGGCAGGTTAAGTCATGAACTTAAATGACAATACTTAACCCATTAGACAAAACCCTAGTCCAGGGGACTATGGGGAAAAAAGGGATTAACAAGGAGACTAAGTGGTAAACCTTAGTTTAGGGAACTAAGTAATAATTCTTAGTCGAGGGATTTGGACCAGTTCACAGATAGATGAGTAACCCGATACGGTAGGTCATCGCTTAGAATACGAGGTGGAGCAATATCTGATTTAGATAAAGGCTCCAACGAACTGGGTGATGAAGCGGTAGCTTCGGGGAACGTGAGGATACTCTTGGTATCCCTCTGTGAGGTTGCGGATGGTCCATGAAACCTGGCCTCACAGAGGTTAGGGTGTGCGGTAGAAGAGCCAAGGGTATGCCTTGGTTGCTGTGCGAGCAACCAAAAGACTGGGGTGGATTAGCGTGGGGTCGGCGATATTTTCACGGTAGCCCTAGATAGCACATTCGTCGGCCACCTACCATCTTTAGTCAATCGTGTACGTACGGAAAGGCAGAGAACACCCAACAAACCATACTTGCTATCTAAGTATGGGTGAGGTTAGCCTTCCGGAAAGAGGGCATCGATGGCTGTAGCATAGTTCTCATACATGACTTTCTTGTTTTGCCTTTCAGTAGTTGAGGGAGGGGTCACGTGGGACCATAGCCACGGATACAAAAACAGACCTTGATATCTGCACCGGTAGATGACGTAAAACTCCTGACCGAGTTCCGTATTTCTTGATTTGCCCTGGCACGGAACTCGGATGGCACATTTGAGATACATGTGCGTCTAGACATGGAAAACGATTCACGATTCATACGTGGGATAAAAGGGCGCGGTTGACAGGTAGCATAATCCCTAGTAGCCCTAGGTGGCTAAAACCCAAACCGAGATACGGAAACATTCATTAGGTAGCATCATCCCTAGCGGTCCTAAGTGGCATAAACCCTAGGTGAACACACGATAATTCATGGTAAGAAAACATAACTAGGTCAAGGGTAGCAGTCCAAAACAACTTCAAGGATAAAACGGTACTTCGTTGAAGTGGTATAGATTTACATAAGGAAGCCCGTACGGCCTACGGCAAAGGACTGAACTTATGAGAATCATACGAATCAGGAAACCTACATATACGATATATTAGGATGACATGGACCATTACATGACATTGGGCAAGGGACATCCATAGTTAACACATAACGCGGGTTGGGATACTAGTACGAGAGGTGTAGAGAAAATCTACATGATAAATACCTTGGGATGTTATACATGATAGATACCTTGGAATAGTATACTTGATAGAAACCTGATGATGTGATACCTTGATTTATCTGGACACCGTAGTTTATCATGACACACTCGTTTATCTTGGTACAATAGTTCATCCTGTTATTTTGGTTTAGCTTATCTATCTTGTCATCATACTTATGTTCATCTCAGTTCCTCATGTCAGTTAACTTTACTAGTTTATATACTGATAGTAGATAGGGCTTACCAGTCTTTATGACTGACCCCGTTTTGTTTCGCCTCTTTGTCTTCCGTTCCCCCCCCCCTAGGTTACAGGGAGGAAATGCTATTGTTAGTTCGGACTTCTTCTGTTTGAAGGTCATCATGTATGGCTTGGACTTTTCTTGGCTATGTCTACTTTACTGTTTTACTTGGGGAATAATTTATGAAAAGGTTTTTATGCTTCTTTGCTATTGCAAGATAGGTTTCCATGTAAGAAACTCTCTGATGTGAAAGGCTTTAGACCTTATTTATTAATGATATGAAAGTTGGTTTTACTTCCGCTATTTTATATGTTCTGTCTTGTAATATTTCTGTACATGTTTACCAATAATACCCCTCTAAAGCTAGTGCATTCCTTTGCGAGTGACCCTAGCGGAGGTGGGGTGTTACAAGCATGGCCTCCATCTTCATCCTCTTCATGAAAGTTTGAGTGTCCTAAGCTAGTAAAAGAGCCACCTTTCTTCATCAAAACAAGGATCTTTCTTCATACAAATCAAAGGAGCTTATTGTTTCTTAAAACAACTTGGAGCTTATATGCGATTGGGAGTTTTTAGAGTTGCTAGTGGCTTCGTCTCAATCTTATTTTATTTCATAGGTCTTCATAGCATTGTAAGCCCTATTCTACTCTTTGATTCTAACTATGAAGTTAAATATGACGTGTTGCAAGTTTGAGTTTGGGCCTAAGTATGATTTGTGCTTTGATTCTATCATGTTATGCATAGATTTATTCTATGCATGTTTGTAAAGCTATCACCTTGACTTTGTGCATAGAAAACTATGAGCTTTGATCCTATCATGTTATGCATAGATTTATTCTATGCATGTTTGTAAAGCTATCACCTTGACTTTGTGCATAGAAAGCTATGAACTTTGATTTGAAATGTTGCATAAAGCAACATGGAAACTCTCATAAACCTTATGTTAACTTGCATATGATGTTATATGCGAAACACTTGCTATCATCCCATGTTATTTATGGCCATGTTTCACCTATTTTGCTAAAGTTGATATCATGCATGTTTTGAGGCTTATAATGTAATATGCAAGTTTATGAACACATTTGCCTCATATGCCACCATGTTTAACTTGTGGCAAAACCTTAACCCCTCATGTTCCTTAATATGCTTGTGGTCAAATCACCCTTATGCTATTATGCATGCTTGTGGCCAAATCATCCTTATGCTATTTGATATGTTTGAGGCCAAGTCACCTTTTATGCTATCATACATGTTGAGGCCATATGCTAGTATATTGAACCCCTTTTGGCCTCAAATATCGCCATGTTTAATTTGTGATAGACTTTGCTATCTTATGCCCACCTTGTCATATAGTTATGTTCCCTCTTTGATCTATTTGCGTTGATGCGAATTTACGTGGGATGGGAATACGTTACGGTTAGTTGGGCAAACTTAAATAACATGAAAACATGACTTGAAAACATGGCATGAAAGTTTGACATGTGTTTATGCTTGAAAACACGAACGTGGACATGACATGTAGAAAACATGAAAGTGGCCAACTCGAGGTTGGGTTGAGTTTGTAGCATAAATCTACCCGGAACCGACCGGCTTAACTAGTGGCTACAAACAATAGGACCCAATGTGAGTAGTTGGTCATATCGCACTTAAAACCCGAGGTTAGACTAGGTTGTGGTGTAAAGCTACCCGGACCCGCCCGGCTTAACTAGTAACCACAACAAAGTCTAATGTGAGAGGTTGGGGTGCATTAAGTTAATTAATGCCACATGGTAGGGTTAAGTCACGGACTACTTGAATATACTTAACCAATTAAACACGATGGATTGGTAGGGTTAAGTCATGGACTACTTGAATACTTAACCAATTAAACACGATGGATTGGTAGGGTTAAGTCACAGACTACTTGAATATACTTAACCAATTAAACACGATGGATTGGTAGGGTTAAGACATGGACTACTTGAATACTTAACCAATTAAACCCGATGTATTGATAGGGTTAAGTCATGAACTGCTTGAATACACTTGACAAACTCAATACATGGTTAGGATAGGGTTAACCACACTTAACCCGCTTGAAATCCTAGTTACGTGGTCCTTTTCAGCAGTAACCAACTTCGAAGTATCATGGGTACCCTGGACTAGGCTAGGGTGGGGCACGATTATTGGACTGATTGTAAGAGACCAAAAGAGACGGCTGAAGGGTGCACCGGTTGTTCAGGCGGACCATGGTCGTGCACATTAAGTCCGGAGTTGAACATGGGCACCAGTAGGTTTAGACTGTGCGTGCTTGAATTGTGTCTGTGGTTTACACCTTAGGGCTGGATACACCCTGGGGTGGACCTTGCACAGTTAACTACATTCCACGATTAAGCCGTATGACACCGATACACGACGAGTTAGGCTTATAGGGAGCCGATCGACTAGACCGAGTAGTTGGACCTTGATTTAGGTCATCTCATGATGTTGGGCCAATTTTGGGCCAAGGGATCATTTCTTGTTTATACTTGACATGGATTGGAATACTAGTACACACCTGGTGCAACTTAACCTTGTATATGCGATGCCGCACTTGATCTATCTTGTTAACTTTTCACCATGCCAGTTATCACCCTATGATTCATCTCTGTGACACATGTCCAGTTAACTTTATTAGTTTTTATTCTAATAGTAGGTAGGACTTACCAGTCTTTTTGACTGACCCGTTTTCTTTCGCCTCTTTTCTTCCGTTCCCCCCCCCCCCCAGGTTCTCAGGGTGGGAATACTAGAACCTAGCAGGGATCTTTAGCTTGCTTTCTGGATAGTTCATGTACGGTTTGGACTTGAGCTTTACTATAGCGACACTACTGTTATCTTTGGGGAATACTTTACTTTATGTTATTTCCAGTTTTCAGTTTATGTTTTCTAGACTTGTAGTAGTTGGAAAATAACGACTCAGTACTTTGATGTAACTTGACTATGGTTTTGAAATGTTAACTTTTATCCGCTGCTTTATTTACTCTGTTTGCACTTAAATGTTCTGTCTTGTGATATCTGCATGCATGTTTACCTCGTTTAACGCCCCTCCAATGCTAGTGCGCTTGCAAGAGTGGCATTGGCGGAGGTGGGGTGTTACAATGATTGTCTTTCCATAGAGTGGTTACATTAAGAATTTGGTTCAGAAATTTGGGAGAAATCATTGTTTAAGTTTCTTTTGTTGGTTGTCCAGGTTTTGGTAGGCTAATGGGCTGAATTAGAGAGGCACATTAGTGGGCTGGTGGAATCCTATAAATAGGGGGTGAGAGTGGAGGGAAAAGTTTTACTTTCCCATTCTCTCATTTAGAGGCATTGATCTCCTTCTTCCCCTAACACTTTTCCGCCATTAAAAATCCAAATCTAAGGAGGAAAATCATAGATCTACACCATTGGAGGCTGGATCTACATCATTTCAAGTAAGGATTCATCAAATCGAAGGGCTAGGAGCAATCTCTTTGCTGTCCGGAAATCTATTTCATCATTTTGCTTTGTTTTGGATAATTGGTGATGGTTTACATCTCTCACATGAATGCAATGAAGTATATGAGTGTTTGTGCATGTTTCTCATCAAATTCAAGTGTTTTACCGTAGATCCATACCATTTGTAACAACCCGCAAAATCAGGACTAATTTAAAAAATTTATTTTAGAAATTTTATTGAATTTTCAGGATTTAAAATTATTTATTTTAAATAATAAAGGTAAAAAAATTTATCGTAGTTTGAAAATATTAATTTATTTTTAATTTTAAAACGAGCCTGAAATGACGCGGTAGTTCGAAAATTCGATTTCTAACTTCAACTGAATATACAGAGTTCGTTTTAAGTCAGAATTCAACGAAACGAAAAATATTTAAATTTGTTCAGCGATATCTTTCCAACGGATGTGAAAAATCTGAATTTCATATTATATTGTAAAAGTTATGGCTAGTTTAAAATTTACAAAAGTCGTTGTGGATTTTATATATATTTTAATATAATTTATCGCCTTAAAAGTAGCCATTTCGCAAACGACCTCCGTTTTGACGAAACCACTTTTGCTGGATTCGGAATGTCATTTTATTGCTAGGTTTCAAATTTCTTAATTTTTAGAATCAGTATGTGAGCGTGGCAGAAGAAAACGCGTTTTTTCAGTTTACGGTTAAAACTGATCGACCTGAAAAAGGCCATTTTTCGAACAGTCTCAGAATTCAACGAAAATAGTCTTGTTGGAACCGTATCGTCAATACGAAGCCAGAAATATATTTTTTGGAATTTTAGGAGTCCGTATGTGGCCCCGACATATTTAAATGTACGGTAAATATTTAATTAATTAATTTTTAATGTAAATTTAAATAAATTTTCTACAGATTTCAGAATTGGGCCCCGAGACCTGTTCCATTGCGTTCAGAAGGCGTCAAAACCTTAAGAAAGACAGTAAGCAGGCCCAATTCGGAGACAGTCCGCGTTTTCCACTTTAAAACACGCAAAACGATGAATTAAATAATAAAGTAATATAAGAAAAAACCCTAAAAATCATGGCCGCCACCGTTCTGGACTGTTCAAGGGATGAAAACACACGAAATTTCAAATGTTAATATCTTTCAATCTGTTCAACGAAAATCAACAAACTTGATACCAAATCGAAGCTCTTCGAGAGACCTTTCCATCCATATGGATGATCGTGGGATCTGGATTCGCCAGAATCGGAGCGGGAAGACGCGACGTTCATCAGGGTTTTCGGGCGCGTGGGTTCCGCCGCAGGTGGCGTCGCGGCAAGAGATGGGCGCGGCCAGCGCCGACGCCGGCGATGGCGCCTCCCGATCGGAGGCCGGCGGCCCTAGGGCGAGCGGCGGTGGACTTTGAATCGGCGGAATTGGGTTATGCATCGCAGCCTGTAGAACGAGGAAGGAACAGTATATTTTATTATTTAATTTATTTAATTATTTTATATTTTAATTTATCCGATCTTTAAAATTCCATAACTTCTACAAACAAGGTCTGTTTTTCGAACCGTCAATTGCGTTGGACTCGTCTTTCCGAGATCTTCGCGATGGCGCAGACCAGACTTGAAACAGAGACTATTGAAATTTCAGCAAATTTTGAATGCGAACGGAAATTCAGAGTCAGACCACTGTGAGATTTCTAAATCTTTTTAATTTAATTATTTATTATTATCGCTGATAAATAATTGTATGTATGTTGGTGAATATGTTCAGTGATGTGATGAAATTCTGAGTGATTGATTTGTTTTGTATTTTATGTAGATCGGATCTGTTCGAATCTGATAAATATGGTCGTGTTGTGTAAATTGGATTAAACTGTAATTTTTAATCCAAATAAAAATAGAATCTTGTTTTCGTGAATTGGAATAGATTATAAATTTATACCAATTGGAAATATCCTATTTGTTGTGTTTAATTTACTTGACATTAAATTGTCAAAATATCATTTTGGTTACAGTTTTGAATTGGATAAATTTGTCAAAACAAACAAATTACCTTGTTATTTATTTATTTAAGTGGTAGATCTAGATTAAAATATTACATTGTTTCTTTTTATTGAATTAGAATATTTTGCCAATTCAATATAATTACCATGTGGACATGATTGTTAAAATGAAACAAATTTGTCAAAAAGGATTTGTCGTAGTTAAACAAATTTAAAAGACATGTTTTATTTACATTACTTTTGTAAATAAAAGAACAAATTTAGAAACATATTTTTTATTTACATTTTATTTGTAAATAAAAAGGCTTATTTAGAATTTACATTGTTATTTACATCTTATTTTTAAATAAAAAGAAATAACTGGAAAGCACATTTTGTTTACTCTTCATTTGTACACTAAAACCCATATTGTAAAAACATATTTTTATTTATAATTTATTGTTAAATAAAAAGGTATATTTGGAAAACGCACTTTTATTTACATTTTAACTGTAAATAAAAAGACATATATGAGAATTTCATTTTTAATTACATTTTGTACGTAAATAGAAATACATATTAAAGAATTAAACTTTTATTTACATTTTATATGTAAGTAAAGGTACCCGTTTGAAAATTACATTTATTTTTACGTTTGATATGTAAAAAACGAAATTCACTTCTAGAAATTACATTTTTATTTGCTTTTCGTATGTAAACAAAAATCCAAATTAAAGAGTTACATTTTTATTTGCTTTTCGCATGTAAATAAAAAATCTTTATGTAGTAGGTACGGGTTTTTATTCACATTTCTATATGTATAAAAGCCCATGTTTTATGTTATTTCCTTTTCAATAAAAGATCAAATTTTTATTGTAAAATTACTACGATAAAAAGAATGGTATGGAGAGTTCATATTTTTATTGTAATTTATTACAATAAAAAGATTAGACATGTAAGACTGCAGTTTTAATTATATTCTTTGTTTAAATAAAAAGATTTTTCATCCAAGATTATATCTTTATGCAGTATTGTTTGCAAATAAAAGATTACAATAAAAAAAACTCATTTTGTGGTAACTGTGTTAAATTAAGTAAATGTTTTTATTGTCATTATAAATTACAATAATAGTGACTGAACTTAAAAAGATATATTTTAATGTCATATAAAAGGATTGTCTTTTTATTGTAGAATAGTTTTAAAAAAAGATTATAAAGAGTAACTTTTTTTATTTCCAAATGGATACGATAAAAAAAGTTTAGATTCAACTGATTATATTTTATTGTTAAAATGTTACAATAAGCAATATAACATTTGGAATTATGTTTTTATTTTCCAAATTTACTGCAGTATAAAGAATAGATTTAAAATTCACCTTTTTATTGTCATTTTAGTCTCAATAAAAAGTGTAGATTTAAAATGTAACATTTTTATTGTCATATTATTTGCAATAAAAAGAATAGATTAAAAGTATAACATTTTTATTGTCATTACGTATAAAATAAAAGTGTAAGTAAAAGGGGTATCGTCTTTATTGTTATTTTCTATGTAATTTTAAGAATGGATTTTAAGATAATATTTTTATTGTAAAATTAGTTACAATAAAAAGGCTGATTAAAGAATAACACTTTTATTGTCATTTTTACATACAATAAAAAGTGTAAGTTGAGATAGCATTTTATGGTCATTTTTATACAATAAAAATGTGTGGATATGAAAGTTATCATTTTCATTGACATTTTATATGCAATAGAAATATGGAGATTTAAAGTTATCATTTTCATTGACATTTATATGAAATGAAATAAAAGAGTTAAAATTTTCACTTTGATTTATTTTGTTAAATTAGAATTGTTACAATATGAATCGCTGCCTGTTATTCATTTTGTTAAACTAGCATTATGGACAAAGTGAAATTACTACCTTTTATCAATTTGTTGAAATATAATTATCAACAAAATGAGCATATCACTTTTATACATTTTTGTTGAAAACAGAATTTATATGCAAATATAAGAATCGCTTTTATTTGCATAGTGAACAGTATAATTTATACGCAAATATGAAAAATCAATTTTTATTTGCAAAACTTACATTAGAGTTATATTCTAATATAAGAATCATATTGTGGGTCAAAATATACACTGAATTGTATTATTAAGAGAAATTTCATACAAATGAAGCATAATGGAAATTTATATTTTATTTGTCATCCGCAATAAAGCTATATAAATAAATTACTGTTTATGTAACTTTAGGAATATATAGAGAAACCATATGAGTAAAATACATTTTTACTTGATATAAGTGACATTTTTGGTTTATTTCATCAACTTGTTAGTGAAATTGAAATTGGTTAAATCTATTAACCAATTATTTATTTATTTATTTATACAAACTGCTGTTGGCTGAAAACCCCACACGGGTATTGGGACGATACTTGACTGACACAAATCCCAGTCTTTAATTGTATGTCTATCGATTGATCGACAGGCTGGGGATAGCGTTATTGTTTCATTTTAATGCTCACAAAGTTGAAATTGTCACTCTGGATGTTAATGGATGGTTTGATGATTATTTCCTGTTTATTATCCTATACATGAAATGTATGAAATCCATATGACCCAAATTATATGGTACACGGTTGAGTCGCATTCCAATTCAGAATTTCTTTCTAAATAAAGAATTTTTGTATAATAAAGAATATTTGTCAAATATAGGGTTTTTAATATAAAGGATATTTTATACTAAAAATATTTTACAAATAGATTTAAGGAAGTTTTCAATTAATTATTATTTAATTGGAATTTAGTTCAAGCATTGGATTTTTGGGTTGTCGTGGATGGTGTCTTAAATAACATTGTCCTTAAACCCCATTGAAAGAGTTAACCTTTTATTAAGATTATTTACAATTATATTTTTGAAATTAATTGATATGTGGATTTGATTTATCATGAACGGTGTTTTTAAATGACATTTGTTCTTTAATCCAATTTACATTGAAATTATTATTTGGAATTTATAAATCTATTTTATAGATTTAAAAGAAGATTTTCTAAAAATCAGGTTTTTCCAATTTAATATATTAAATTGGAATTAAGTGGAAATTCGATTGGTAATAATCGAGATGGGCTTCTGTAAAAGAAGACCGATATTATATATGAAATTTAAGAGACTTTGCCGTTATTCCATTTATATTATTAGTCCGATACAAAAATTTATATCGGTTATATATTGATTTAATTTCTCTGGAAATTCCATATTTTTGGAAACTGATTTTTGGCTTATCGTGAACTATGTTTTAGATGACACTAGTTCTTTAACCTAATTTAAGACAATATTTATTTATTAAATTAATAATCGTGTAATAATGATTTTTGGTACTAAAATCAAAATTAGAGTTATTAAATCTTTTTAGAAAAGATTTAAGATTTAATTTATTGATTTTATCTTTGATAAAATTAATGAGAACCTTTTTATATAAATGTTTTATTAAAAGAACATTCAGGGTTGGAATGTGGCGTATGGTTGGTTTTAATTACAAATACGCGAGTTATTCAGAAAGACCGGGTTTATCCCATTCTGAATAATCATCACGACGATCAAGGGTTGAAGATGAAGACGGTGGTTGAAGACCGGAGAGCTTCACATCGTTTGGTTGATGATGACTGATATCTTGAATTGGGACTGATCCCCCAAGGCAAGGTAATAAGTGATGATCGTCCAGACGTACTGGAGATCGACGGATACGTTGTTTCGTTCAGACCCAGAACGGATTTGTAAATGGATTGTGTATCTGACATTGTATTCCTTTTATACTGTATTTATTGAACGCTACTAATTATATAATTCTGTTTGGTGGCGAAGGGTTATTCTTTGCTTAACACCCTTCTCTAAGACGTATGAGCTTAGAGGTTATATATATATTGGTAGATGATCAATGGATATGGTATGGTCTGACAATGTGGCATGCTAAGATGCATATGATCAAGTCTTATTGTTGAAAAGCAGGCCTTGTGGTTGATAATCAAAGCATAGTCTGTTCAGGCGTAGCTTTGAGTATAGCGTGACTTCGCGAGCCTCACACCCCGGTATGAGTCAAAAACGGGAGAAGGGAACGCAGGGAGTGCACACGTTTCTTTCTAGCTAGAGTGATGTCAGGGACCTACTAGCGCTGACATTTTATTTATGTGGATGATGGATTTTGAGGTACCTCGGATTTATAGGTTGTTAGTGGCCATATGGAGGTTCAAAGGAACCGGGAAACGTGTGTTCAGGCATAACTAATCCACTACCGTTAGGTAGGGACCGGCCCTGCAGATATCCAAGAGTTGCCCATAGGTGTGATCCTGAGGCATTTGCTAGAGTGTCCTCGAACCAGTAAGGAGCTCCCCCCTAGCCTTGACTCTTGATGGAAACCAAATCTCCAATACGACATTTCGGTCTTGATTGTAAACTTATATATGGCGACATTGTAGGAGGGGGTACTATGCCGTCTAGGATTGATACATTTACATTGAAGTATTTTAAACTGCTTAGACACTAATAATAATATTAAAAATATTATTTTATACGTATCAAGTCATGTTTGATCATTATAAGGAAAAACTCTATCTTCCGGTTTGCGTTGCATTGTGTGATAGGACCTGAGTCTTATAATGATTTCATTTTTCAAAAGTCATTTCGTTGTTTTTGTATAAACTTTATTAAATCATGCACTGGCAATCAAATGGAGTAAACCCTTTCCGCATTAGCGGCGTGGTCCTAAGATGCGCCATATTGTTAGTTAGTATAGAAAGATTTCTCATACCAGTCCCACGACTGACTCGATGTTTGTTTCACTTTGCAAACTCGGGTGCCCTCTTTCCACACGGGCAGTCGAGTAGCTATTTTTGCAGATATACTAAGCAGGATTCTGGATTGAAGCTTAAAGTGGTGTCCAGAGATTTCCAGTCTTCCGCTGTGTTATTTTCCGCTGCAGTAAATTACATTTATTGTAATTTATTCTTCCGTTGTACTTTTTATTCAATGTACTCTGATATTCTGTACTCTGATGTAACATTATAAGATATGTTATAAAAGTCTTCTGTTGTTGTTTTAATGTGTTGTATTCCCAAAGTTAAAATATCTGAAGATTTCCAACTTTTGGTTCAGACCTGTATGGTTTATGGTCGATTCAAAGGGTGGGGATTTCTGGGTCTTTACACCATTATATGTCCATTTTCATATGAATCACCTTATGATCTAAATTAGCAAGTTTGACCGGTTAATTCCATGTCATTTCATATGTTCATGTAAGTTAGATCCCTTATTTTGATCATATGTACATTTTAATGGTTTTTGGTGAGATTTACATCATTTTTGTGATAATTGTCATATTCATGTTGTTAGAAATGTTGTGACATGTTTATGATTGTGTTTGATGATTTTGGTTACATTGATTTAGTTGAATTCATCGTTTGGCAAAATTTTGGTCGCAATCGGAGTTGGATTGGGGCTGTACAGGGGATCGATCGGTCGGAAATCTCATGGCTTGGAGAACAAGTCAGACGGAAGACCGACCAACCGGTGGCAGAAGCAGAAGATTGATCGACCGGTGCAGCTGCTTTCCAGACTGATCGGTGTAGTGACTGGATAACTTACCAATGGAGTTCAAAGAAGGACCGACCGGTCAAGGTAATAGGTTTCGGTGATTCCAGAAGGGACTACGAGACCGACCGGTGGTGACTAGGGAGGACCGACCGATGGTGACTAGCGAGGACCGACTGATGGTGACTGGGGAGGACCGACCAGTGGTGACTGGGAAGGACCGACTAGTGGTGTTTGGAAGGACCAACCGATGGTGTTTGGGAGGACCGACCGGTGATGAATTTGGGAGGACCAACCGATGGTGTTTGGGAGGACCGACAGGTGGTGAATTTGGGAGGACCAACCGATGGTGTTTGGGAGGACCGACCGGTGTGATTGGGAGGACCGACCGGTATGTTTTGGGAGGACCGAAAGACCGGTGTTGATTTCCTGAAAATTTTATTTTTCGGGTACGGTTCTGATTTTAATAAAAAGGTGTTTTAACATGGCTCGGTGATAGTGTAACTTCGAAGTGGTTCAAGTAGCAAGGTTCGAAGTGTTGAAAGGTGCTCGTTAGTTGGTGTAGAGCAACGAATGAGGTGGCAACTCAAAGGTCGTGAGTTGGTGGATAATGGTTGCTCGAGAAGGTCGCTTGAGCCATGAAAAGTCATTACGTTGGGTGACTAGAGATGTGAAGGCCGAGAGATTATCGTTGTCGTAAGTTCTAGCAGGCTCGATGCAGGGGTACACTAGAGACGTCTAAAAGACCGGTTGTAGGTCGAGTACCCTGGTTTTTGGGGAAAGGCCTAGTTGTAAAGGTTAGACATTGTCAAGGTCGGACATATGGAGTTTACGCTAGAACTGGGGTTACCATTAGCCCTTGACATATGGCAAGGTTGTCCATCATACGATTAACGATGGTTTCAAATCAGGATTGGCGGTGATAGCCAGAGTCAGTCATGGATGATTGGTTGCTTTATTTGTACTATCTCACATAGATTATCCAAAGTCGAGGGAGATGTTCTTTGAGTGCTTGACTGATATTGGTTTAGGCCTTTGGGGAAAGTACTTGGGGAATGTTAAACTCGATTAGGGTTGTCTGTGTGAGACTTATATAAACTTGATGTTATGAGTATTTTCCATGATTGAATGGGTGTTCTGGTTTCCATTGATGAATGGTTGAATTGTTTATAGTAAAGGCTATCATTGTCCGATGTGGGGAAGATAAAGTTGAGTTCTTCTCTGGTGTCGTGGGTAGATTAGTATGTTTATCTATCCCTTCTCATACACTTTATTGTTGAAGTTTGTTAGCTGTTTTATCGCTCACTAAGACTGTTGTCTGACTCAAGGTTTTATGTTTCCTCTTATACATTGGGTTGTTCATCCGGTTGTGGATGGGCAGACTAAGTAACAGATGACAGGTAATGCTTTAGTGAGGACGACGATGTTGATCGATGGCGTGTAGGAGGCTCGCATACCAGTTTTACTACTATCTAATAATTCGATTTCCGCTGTTTGCTTTTCTGAGTGATGTAGTGAGACAACTTTGTACAAACACTATTTCCAAGTTGTGGATATTACTTTCTGGTTGTATGAAAGTCAAGTGTTTTTGCTTCACTATTACTACATGTTGTATATGTTTTATTATATTTTATCCTTGCGTTGTGAGTTTACGACAGGTTCCGCTTGCGTTTACCTACTATGATGATCGTCCATGACTGCCTGGAACACCCTTCAGCGCATTATTCCTCTTGTATAGTGCGGGGTTATGGGCGGTCGTCACACACTCATCAAAAACCACTAAATATAACTCGAACTAAAAATAATATATTTTTTATATTGTTGCCTCAGGTATTTGGGTTGTGTGTCGTGATCTTTTGATTTTATAGTATTTGTTCTTATTAGTTATGACCAAGTGTAGTATAGTTGTTATCAATTTTGACCAAGTGTATGTATGCTAACGATCTATATATACACATACTAGACTGTATATGTATACACACATGTGCGTCAAAATCCACGTAAATACTAAGTCATATTTCCAAGCATGCAACATCAAGTAAGACATAAAAGCAACATGGAGCAAGTGAGTACCAAGCATACATGGATGCCAGGCTTGCAAGAATCTGAACATCACGACAATAAGAGTGTATGAGTTATCACATATATAAAACTCATACATAAATAAATCAAAAGCAAAGCAAGTATACAAAATATCATGAATAGAAAACAAGTGCTGTAAGAAACAAATTCCTATAGTTTTTTTTTTCTTTTAAACACTTGTGGTTGTCAACAATATATAAAAAAACTACATAGTAGTAGACAATTATGCTTGTTTTGTATATTGTTTTAACCAAAATCTGCTATATTATAATGCATATGCATAAATAAAAATGCTAAGACTGAACTAAGCAAAGATTACATTTTTTTAAGTGACTACCCATTATAGAAAGAGCCGTTAAATTATATAAACCCGCATTTAAGCTAAGAATTATATAAACCTTTGTACAAAGATTACATTTTTCTGAGTGAATGTATGAATTATGCAACATATGGAAAATCAAAATCACTTAAATTGGTCAACCAAAATCAGACTAGAAAATAGGAGTTTCAATCCTATTTAAAACCCGGTCATTATTGGCATACGAGTGTATTCAAGCTTAAACATAAACCGTGCTCGAGGTAAGAGGGCAGATCGAGCAAAAGCAATAAATATAATCACTTACAAAATTTCAATCGCAACTGTACTCAAGATAAGAGGACGGATCTGAAAGGGAAGCATCAGTTCTTATCAAAAACCTTAATTTTAAGGAGGGAAACGCTTCCACATGCATTCGTGCTCGACTGCTAGTGGCGGCTTGTGTAATGACCCGCATTGGCAGGGGTATTATGATTAATTTATTTAATTATATCAATGGTGATATAGTGAATTTAATGGTCGTTGAATTTAAATAATGATGAATATTTAATTTAAAATAATATATTTAATAATATATTTAATTCTGAAATAATCAGAATTGGCTGAAATGGCGATATGGTGTGAACTGGATCAGCTGTGATGTTTAATTCAGCTTGGAATTTGAAGTAGAATAACGAATATATTATTTGAACGATAGTTTGAACGTATAATTATATTATAATTTAAAATAGAGCTTGAAATGGCGCTGCAGTTCGTAAATTGGCGATTCGAACTTCAACTGAATGTACAGGATTCGTTTTAAGCCGGATTTCTGTGAAACAAGAAACATGTGGAGCTGGTGGAGTATATCTTTCTAGTGGAAGAGAAATATCGGGATTTCGTCGTGTAGATTTTGAGATGTGTCCAAATCAAATTTTAAAATAGTCGCTATAGAATCGTTTATCGACCGTAACGGATTATTCGATATAACTAGAGATGGGGTTTGAATTTAGACAAGGTTCTTTTGGGAAATAGCGATAATTTAATTTTTATAATTTTTCTGTAATTTTTAATTAATTAAATAAGCGATTTTTATTTGAAGTATTTCGCACCCTGAAATCAACATTTTGAGGTTTCAAAATATGAGTCAATCTACCGGTATTATTATATTTCTGGGATTGTGGCACATTGATCGTCACGATGGTGTAGTTGATCCGGTAGATAGCAGTTCGAAATTAACGAATTTTTGTAAAATTAGATGACCAAAATCTTTTTAACTCAAAACAAAATATCCTAATCTGTTTCCGGCCAAAAACAAGGCCACATCTTCCTTGTTCATACCCACAAATTCTTTGTGGTTTCAAACCAAAAGCATGGAGGAACATCCTCCACAAAATTCAAGAACTAAATTATATAAATACCACTCCCCTTCTAAACAACAGCCGCCACGATATAAAAATACCATTTCGTTTCCAACGTGAAAGATCCTCTTTGCAAAAATCAAATGAAAATAAAAACGTTAGTGAAATATTATAACCTTTGATTCATTATACTCATAAAATCAAAAGCTTCAACGTGATGCAAACGATTTTGGGTTCGGTTTATATCTCCTGGACTGGAAATAACCACATTAGCGCTAGGTCTGACCGTCGACGTGGCTAGGGGCGGATCTGGGTAGAGAGGGTGGTTGCGTTGATTTCCTGGTGGCGTGACGCTTTAGTTAGCTTGAACTCCGGTGGTCGGAGTAAGAAATGGTGGAGCTGGAGAAACATGGCAGTGGGCTTTCGCTGCCAGGACTGACTATCACAGTCGATAGGGGAAGAGCTGGAGATCGCCACTACTGGCGTTGATAGTACGGAGGTCGCGATGAGGGTCAGCGGACAAGGAGCGGACGTTAGCAGAAGGAGTAGGCGGAAAGGGGTGATGACGCAACGAGAAAGGGGGAATCGGGTTCAATGATTTTGGTATGGTGTGAGGTAGTTTTGGGAGAGGAGCAAGATGATGTTTTTGTAGATTTCATTATGAAGTGGAGAAGGGGATTAAATTTGGGATTTGGCCAGGGTTTTTACTGTAAAATAAGGAGGAGCGGTTCTTTGATACGGGAAGAAGAAAGGAGGGGACGGGTACGGGTTTGGCAGGAAGAAGTTGGGCCATGAATTTAAAACAAGGGTGAGGCCCATTTTATATAAATAGGTTTAGTTTATTTTAATAAGTGTGAAACTTGCTAATATCATAACTTGAACATACGATGCCAGAATTGGGTGAAACAAGATCCGTTGGGATCGTATGAATGGGAGCAACACAATGGCACTGAGTGGGAGTGAATCCGAGCTCATTACAATTTATGGCGAAATAAATTGTCCGACTGAATCAAATAACGCAAACCGTTATTTAACGATTAACGCGCAAATGTGAGTAAATCTCACTAATTCAGAACAGATTATAATTTCATGTTATATTTTTAGAACTGTTAGATATTGGCTGATACTGTATGTTGACTGTTTGATTGAACTGCTAGTCAGTTAGTTAAATTTTCTATATTGATTCTGTTTAACAGAATATATCATATAGAACTGAAAAGTGATGTTATCTATATTGTTTAACATCTGTGATGCAGGGAAACAGGTTGGAGGAATCCAACTGGATTCCTCAACATTTATTTTACTGTTTTCATATATTGTGATATATGATGTGTTATGTAATCTGTTATGGATTATGGTTGTTAGAATGATGTTGATCATTGTTATTCGATATTGTAAATATCATAAAAGACCCTGGGATGTAAAAAAGAAGTATTTCAATGTATATTGAGATAAAGGAATTTTATAAAATCACAGGATTTTATAAAAGGAATTATTTATAAAACGAACACGGTTTTATAAAAGGGATGTTTATTTAGAAAATAAATAGAAGTTATAAATAGGAAATATTTGTAACGGTAAATAGAAGTTATAAATAGGAAATATTTGTAACGGTAAGTAAACGTTATAAAAAGGAAATAGTTGTAACGGAAAACGTAGTTTATCAAAAGGAACTAATCGATGTTAGTTAATCGATTAGAGTTAAAGTTAAAAAGAAGTTAATCGATGTAGTTAATCGATTAGAAAATAAAGTTAAAAAGAAGTTAATCAATGTTAGTTAATCGATTAGAGAATAAAGTTGAAAGGAGATAATCGATGTTAGTTTAATCGATTAGAATAGAAGCAAGTGAGTTAAATCGAATATAGTTATTCGAATAGAAACAAATGAGTTAAATCGAATATAGTTATTCGAATAGAAAGTAAAAGGAATTTTCGAATATAGTTTATTCAAAAAGAGTAAGTGAAATGAGTAAATCAATAGCGTTAGTCAAATATAGTTAATCAATAGAGTTAGTCAAATAGAGTTAATTGATAAGGGTTAATCGAATAGATATTTATTCGAACGAGGGTTAAGTAAGGAAGTCAGTAAAAGGAATATAAGGTGAACTTTGTCTATTTCAAAGTTAGAAATGTTGTTCAGTTAAGGTCTGAGAGGTAGTTCTACCCCAACTTGATTGGCTTCATTTTAACTAAGGGATAGTTAAGGTTCGACAGTAAAGGAAATGGTTTGAGTTGGCATCGCGATGGTTTGTTTAAACATCTGTCTAAGTCCAATGAAGAAGCTTTGGAAATGTTTTCCAAATAAGAAACCAGAAATGTTTTCTAATAAAGAAAACAAGAAATGGAAATGTTTTCCATTGTTAATAATGTATATTTTCCAAATTTAGAAAATAAGTAATATTGAATATAGGGAAACAGGAGATAAGTAAATTAATGAAATAAAGAGATAAATGTTAAATGATGTTTGATTGATATAAATTTCCATTTGGAAATAATATCGTTGTTTGCACATCTGTTTTTATTCGATAGTTAAATCACAGACTATCGAAGTTTTGACCATTTTAACGTTGTTAATATGGAGAGACCGGTTGGATTATTATCCAAAGAACCACTCTGTATTGGCATAAGCGTTGCGAATCATATATGCCAAAGGAAGTTGAAGACGGAGTTATGCAAGAGCTATCCTATTTACAGAATAGTGCCTTCGGTTCATCCTGTTCCTGGATGACTTGTATGGACGGATGTCTGACAAAGTATTTCCAGACGATCACATATATTGATTTCTCCAACTGTACCAAGAGTGGAAGCGGAGAAGGAAACTTCTTTTAGCTAACGCGTAATGTATGGTTGAGGACGTCAGTCGGTGATTTGATGGATTTGACGATGTGGCATTCAAAGTGAATCTGGTATGATGATAAAGCGTAGCTTCTAGCCTCATCATCCGGTAAATGACAGAAATCGGGCAGGCAACATGGCTAAGTCGGTCGCACCGAAGTAGGGTGTATAATCACCTGATCTAGAGTTTCATTTACTTCTAAAAATCTATTGTTGATGCTGTCCCATTAGGGAAACGGTTGCTGATCCCAACTGTTGGTGATATACATTCGATACACTCAAGCGAAATGAGTGGTCGGTCATGTGTGGCCGGGTTGCAAGATGTTCTTGTTGAACCCAGTGTATTCCTCTCTAGAGGTACATAAGCGGAAGGTGATTCCATACCTTGTCATAGTTGGAAATCCATTTCCCAACACGTGCTTGCGGTTTTGATTATATACTATATATGTAGAACGTGAGATGAAAGCGTTTCTGCTAGATGATTATATATATACTGTGGTTGATAGACATTATTATAATATCAAAAGGTTTTTGATATAAAGATATTTTGGATTCTCATAAGGGAAAAACCCGTTCCGTTATGCGGCGTGATCTTATGAGATATCATTTACTTGTTCGAACTGTTTTTAAACTGTTTTACTCATACCAGTCCCATGACTGACCCGGAGTTTATTTTGTTGTTTCCCTAAACTCTTGGGTGCCTAAATTTGTATGGGCAGTCAAGTAGTCGGGATTTTACAGATATAGTTGAAGAGCTGGAGCAGGAGGCTTCAGGATCATATAGTTATAGTTATTTCCGCTGTATTGTAAGTGCTGTACTTTGATAATGATGTATATTCAAATACAGATGTATATTTCAAAGTTATGTTACATATATTATATGTTATTCGTTCCGCTGTGAGATTCGTGTTACTCTGATGTTGTCTTCTTCTTCTTCTATTCTAAGTTTCTATCTTATCTTTCCTCACCCTCTAATTTCTTTCACTAATTACCAGGATTTTTCGGTGTTTTGGTTATCGACATCGTGCTTATGTCGATAACCAAAGTCGCCGAAAATTCGGGTCGTTACAGCTTGCGATTTGGAAGTGGTGGTGAGGCAGTCTGGAGGTGGCGAGGCAAGACGATGGAGGAAATGGCGGATGGTTTCGTCTGCCTTTGTTTTTTTTAAAGAAGAGAAGGCACGAGAAATGATTTTGGGAGAAGCGTTTTTTCGCAGTCGAAGATAATAGTTTTTTTTTTTTAAATGATAGACATCGATTGTTTTTACAATCAATGTCCAAAGACTCAGTCAACATCATATTAAAATTTACCAATGTTAAAAGAACTTTTAACATTGGTGATTTTAGAAACCGATGTTAAAAGGGTGATGTTATAACCACTGTTTCTAGTAGTGATGTCGAAACCTAATTTCCTCCAAAAGACATAATTAAATTCTTCCTCCCTTTATGGGTTTCATGATATAAGTTTCTATGTTCACTAAGTTCTAATACAAGGTCTCCCCAACAGAATTACCAATCGTACGAAAGGAAAATGGGATCTAATATTACCTGAGGTTTCAGCCGGACTCGACATACGTAACCTTAGTTTCATGTGCCTTCGGTAAGTCGAACGCCATATATATATATATATATATATATATATATATATATATATTCTCTTATCCTAAACAAAGGCTTCCGAGGGTATCGAAGGGTGAAGACCTGGACCTTTCGGAACGATCGGTGATGATTAAAATGGTTCAAAAGCGTTTGCTTTAGGAAATTGGCTATCTTGGTTTATCTTGGGGTATTAACCATTTTTATGGCTAACACATGTACACACACATGCACGTGTGTGTCTGATGTTTAAACTTAAAAAGGGCGTTTGAGTAAAGCACCGCTGGACCTATATTCATTAACCATGAAGCTTGCAATCCTCCGACTGAACCCACAACAGCCAAGGGTCCGTTGTTGGCGATGGTTAGTTGATGAAATGAACTGGTTGACCGAGCGTAGAATTGAGCAATACATTAGCGTTAATAGTGAGCGAAGTATTCAACAATCTATTGAACGCTTAAATTATTTGTTTTTTATATAGTAGAAATTTTGTAACACAAAACATTTTGTGTAGAATACCGATAAATATATTTAATTTTTTGGCAAGACAAATACCGATAAATATTAATTGCCGATAGAAATGCAAATACATATATAATAAGAATGCAAATACAATCGACAACTAATTAAAATATTTATACGTGTCTACAATGTCGCTCTTGTTGTAAATAATTCACCCCTTATCGAATTTCTGAGCACGATCACTTCATTAACTCCTCTTTTCACTCATCGAGTATCGCTTCGCATTTTTTTTCGTATTTTGATATTCATCCAATACAAGACTAAGATTATCATCAAATGGCATAAAATATGAAATGTCACTATTGTGTTTCCTTATAAAATATGAAATGTCATTATAGCAACTACTGAGTTCCAAAACTATACGTTGACATGCTCTTTAAAATAGCAAAATTTTCTTTTAGATGCCGAAAGTTCTTTCAATACTCATACACAAACTTGAATGGTATAAAACCAAAACTTTATTGTTCTATTTCGGTTGATTCACTATATCTCGAAAATGAGGGATATGGTACCTTACGTTTCGATAAGGTGATAAATAACCATTAAGAAAAGAATAATCTGAGTTAACTAAATAATATTTCCCCTGTGGCGAATGAGGAAAGTTCGAGTTTCAATCGCATCGTGTGCAGTCCATTCCCACTCACTCATCACATAAGTAAACTGTAAATTGAATGAGCAAACTGCTAAGATATTTTGGATAGCATATTATTTTCGTCCAATGTAGGCACACCTTTATCTGAAGGTAAGTGCACCATTACAAGAGTATCATTTATAACGCATATGCAATTCTTAGAATAAAGATAATATTGGTTTAAACTTGTAATTTATTTTGGCATAGTGCAGAATAGAGGATCTACGGGTTTTATAATATTTTTAGTAAGTAGCAATACATTTTCTAAAACAGTATGATAATATATTGAAATTGTGCTACCGACCTTTAAAACATTTCTCTTGATAGTCTGTTTGAGCACGATGTGACAATTTTATATGGAAATACGACTATTACTTCTTTAGTATGAATGTAGTGTCATAGCCAAAATGTAGTTTCGTAGCATATCACACAATGCGAGAAAATAAAGTCTACTCATATGAAAACATCATTCGACATGTCATTGAGTATTTTTTTCTACTTACTCTATACCAATAAAAGTTGACGTAAGTATTAATCGAATTCAGGTCCTTCTACGGTTGTACTCTCTCAAAACGATCAAATCCTTCAAATCTTATAATCGAAATTATGCCCGAAGTCCGACATTACATGATAAAGTGTTGAGTTTGTGTGGAGTTCAAGAGATGTGAAGAAAATGAAGTTGAAGGTGATTTAATAGTATTTTTTTTAGGATGTTCCACAGCTAAACAGGTAGAATTTGTGCTTTAACATCGCCCGGGTTGGAATTTTAATTATTAACATTTGTACATCCGAGGTATCGAACGCAACCGCAATGGTCGACTGACCAAACAAGACACGAAACGGTACCCAAATTACAGTTCACACCATCACTCATGAATTTGCCCGGCCACAAAATGTTTCGAATTAACAACCCACATCCAACCGCAATCAACCTACACATATCATACTATGCTCACACCACATCAACATGTACATGAATTATCTCAAAAAAAGAACATACTGTAAAAAAAAGGAAAAGTGAAGTATATACTTGCAGAGCGAAGTCCAGTACAACTGATATACACATGATCGTTTGTATAGATTACAAATATGCCAAGCAAAACTTATTCACTTTACCATATGTCCACACACAAGCAAGTAAAATGGTGATGCGTGTCTGTCACAGCTCTCCGGGCTGAGAATAATCACCGGGCTCTTCTTCTAAAGGCAAAGAAGGTGGGGTGCCTGGAGGAATACATGCTGCTCCATTCTCTCCTGCACATATGCACAGTGCCTCCCCGTCTTTTATTATTTCATCCAGGTTTATGTGGCCGCTCAGATCGTTGATAAATTTTAGTAGCGTGTCGAAGTCCATTTGCTCCCTCACTATTTTACTGCGGTATTTTTTCAGTATCGCAACGCACATGTATAAGTGGAAGTGCTCCGATAGGTAATGAGTCCATAGTACTTCCCATAGTCGCATTATTTCTTCATATTCAAATTCCCTGCAATCACAATCATACGTTATTATTGATGCATACGACATTCATGGCATTTTAATTCGCTTCCACTACATGTCTGTACGTGTTGAAATAGATGCAATCTATTTAAAATGAAACCAAACTTCAAGATATTTGTTCTAAACTACCCGCATTGTCTTCACACATAGACAAAATACTTGTAATGATGACTTTCAGCGACATGATATGATTTCATTTGATCATATAGCTTAAAATTTGTAAGTGATAGAATGTAGATGAGGCGACAAGGGACTGGGGTGTATGTTTTTAAAACCATTTTCAATCACATTTTTTGAGTTGGTTATAATAGCAGACTCTTCCGGAGTATTTGCAAAATCAAATTGCTTTTTGCAAGCTTGCTCAGAATGCACTAGCATAATCTGAAATGATAGCAATTTAATTCGGTCATTTCATTCAAAAAACTGTTATATAATTGACATTTTCAGGAAATATTTGTCATATTGGAAAAAAGAAAGAAAAATCATACGTTGTAGAAACCAGAATTGGACGGTATCAATACATCCATTAAGGATGTTTAGTTGTTTTGGACCACTTTATGCAACTATTTACAAAAACATGCTCATTCGAAAGCAAATTCCAGTAACAAACCACCTTCCTCAAGTTGGATCAAAATACATTGGTGCTACTTCAAACCACTCCCGTGCATAATAATTTTTTATTCACATGCACAATTTGAAATAGCAACCAGTTCACTTCGGCCACTTTACACAAACTAGTATATTAGAAAACAGCTTTCAAATGAGACAGGTTTTACCATGATTGTTAAAATTGGTCGATATGAGAAAATAGTACAAAAAACTGTATATAAACGGCATCAATATGATAATCAGTTATAAGCAAACTTGCCTTTTAAATTGTATAAGGATCCATCGGAAACAGAAGAAATAATTCAAGCAGTCTTTCTGCCTCAAGTAGTTGTGTAATGGCTGATCAAGAAGTTCCACAAGCTGACAATGCCAACATAGCCAAACAAATTATTGTGCCGAACATGTATACATATAAATACAAAACACACACATACACATACATATACGCATGCAGGTATCTTTACAAAATGATCGATTGAATTCATGACCAGATCAGCCAATGATATGTGGTGTCAACGTTTGAATGGATATGTAAACTCACCTTAGATAAAGCAAAAAGTTGAGAATGCATGCCATTTTGATCGCGGTTGAAATTTGGTCCAAGGCGTTCCATAAGTGAAACAAAACACCAGAATGATTCTGACTCGTCCTCCATTACAAACAATATCGGTGACAATATATCACTCATCCCCTTGAGTTACAAAAGAACATTTCATTAGACCTGTGTGTGTATAAAACATGAATTTATATAGAGTCCTGACTATAAAGTTTTATTTTCCTCTTGAGCTGTGCTTCACACGATTATTATTATTGTTATTTACAATCTGTAATTAACCTTGTGTAAATATGTAATTCTAAGGCTAACGAAGGAACCTTGTCCAATTTTCAGTTTAGCCCATAGTGAAGCCAGCCTATGGCCAGTGATGGCCATGGCCATGGCCACTGCAGCCAAAAAGAAAAGAAAACAAAACGAAAAAAACCACTGTTTTGCTTTAGTGAAAACTATCAGAAAATTCAAAATATAAAAGATGATATTGGAGTTCAAAATGAAAGATTTCCGATCTATCTGGGTTTGGTAAAAAGTTTCAGAATTCATTCACCTCAAAAAATGTCCCCACTGTTACCATTTCTAATAAAAAGCGCAAACCCATTATCACATGTATATATGTATGTACATATCTATGTATATGTAGATAACAAATGGTTTACAACCAGAGAATGTGATATACTAATTTACATGTTATGAAACATCACCGCAGTACAAGCTAGGCACAAAGGTTTCGTTTTCTCTTGCCTTTCACCAAAGTGTAAAACGGTACAATAAGAAAGCACGGATTAAGAACAGTTACCTGACAATAACCAAGGTCGAAATTGTAAAATGAGTAAGTGAGCAGAATATCATGGAGTTTAGTAACAAGAGGATTGTCGTCTCCATCGAAGTACGATACGGTTCGGTCAGTTCTCACCTTTCACGTTAGGAATAATAAAATATTAATGACAGAAGTCAGGGAAAGCTTATATTATTAAGTAAATCAACATACCACATCCTTTTCGATCAATCCTCTCCTTTCCCGGAACTTTGTAAATCTTTTAGCTTGTGCTTCGGAAATGCTCTGCACGTGCAAAAGGGTGTCAGTGATAGCTGGAAATATGAGTTGACAGATGAATAGAATTATAAAAGTACGATATATATAAATCTTGGTTTTCGATTCAAATCTCGTACTCACCATAGTAGTTAAGGCGCTAAGGCGCACGGCTTGAACCCGGGGCTTTTTTGTGCGACTTTTTAAAAAAAGACGCACCATATATATTAAAAAAAAACCAGCAACATATCAAAAGGTGAAAATTTGAAATCGAAGTTGGAAAAAACCCTAAAATCACGAAGAAGATCAAATTCCGAGATCGAATCACATAAAAAACTAAAATCGAGCTTCGATTTCGGTAGAGATAGAGGCTGAGGGTTTTAGGGTTCGTTTTTTTGTTCGATGTCGACTTCACTCAAATGGGTTGAAAACCCTAGGCGCGCTTTTCTGCGCCTGGAGCCTCGCAAGAAGGCTCCAAAAGTGCGCCTTTCGTGCGCCTCCGTTAGAGGAGGCGCCTCGACCAGTTGGAAGGCACAGGCCTTGCGCCTGCGCCTTAGGCGCGCGCCTTAACTACTATGGTACTCACTCTGAGACTGGAATAAATATATGTCAAATTTATTCTTATAGCACATATCAAGTTTGACAAGTTTACACGTACATACGAAAAGCAAGCTTTCCAATATTGGTTTTCAGTCAAAATTTCAGAAAGGGGAAGAGATCTTAAGATCTCCGTGATAGTAAATAAAATACACATATTCGCAGACACCTAGAAAGCGATATGTGTGTAAAGAATAAATATACCTTCCACTGTGATTTTATGGTTTCATACTCTGTTCTTTTGACACAAGAAAGATATTCCCTTTCTGCAAATGTTGAATTATAAGCATGATACCCCAACAAAAGTTTCCACATCTGCAAAACCAATTCATCAAGCATGAATCATGACGAAAATATATATACATAATGTATGCAACAATATTTGTATGTCATGTGAACCTCTTTTCGTAGATCATGATCAAGTCCTCCATAAAAAATTCTTTTCCTCAACGCGTTCGAATCAATAACACGGCCCTCGGAGTCGAAAAATCCTTTCCACTGCCAAATAAGAGGATACAAACTTGAACAAAAGCAACAGGCCTCAATGACATGAATTCTTTATAATTTCATCTGAATAGAATTTTGGACACCAGACTAAATGAGAAGGGCAGTTGCAGATCACTAGCAAAATTCAACAAATAAGCATAATTCTGTACCATATTTGGATTCTTATGATAAATATCACTGTGATGAACTAAGTTCATATATTGCTATATGAAAAGAAGAAGAGAAATAGTTGCAAGTGAACAAATATATTTCAGGAAATACACCCCCCCCCCCCCAAACCCCTCTTTTATCCCGGTCCTGCTCTCCTGTGTGCGTGTACAATGTACACACACAAACATACACATATGTTTATGTGCATACAAACAATATACAGACAAAGCATACCTCATCGACGCCCAAAGGGTTTTGCCTTGGCTTTCCCCACACAAGATTCAGCTCATCAGGCTGTCAAAACAACACATGTATTAGTTTACTGCATGCATATGGTAATGCCCGGTGAATCAACATCCAAGTTATACAGATCAACATGTGTGCTATTAGCAAAAGGAACTGTCAAACCGGAAACAAACAAAATATAATCCCTGTTGCTGTGGTAACGATCTGCACCAGATGGCCAGATTATGGTTAGAGAAAAGTTCAAACCATACACACGCACAAAAGCATGAAAAAAAGGAGAGGGGGGGGGGGGGGGGAAGCAGTTGAGTAGCTTTGAAGTTAGCAAGAACACAATCATAATTCAGTTACCCAACGTCCACTGCAGTAGCCAAACCATTGGGGAGAAAAACAGTACGAAGTATAGAGTATTAATAGAGGGGAAACTCATTTCAATCAATTTCAACCACATACTACGTTACTTTAAACATGCAATAATATGTGTGCACCTTCAAGGAGGTTGTAACAATAAAAAAGTAACCACGTTATAATAACCATATACAACAAAGCAATACTGTCGAATTGTTTTGCTTAATAAGAAAACGATGCAGACATACCTCCAAAGGTTCTGGACTCTTCAGAGTTTCTTCCTGATCTTTCTGAGAGTTATTAGGCACACTAGCAATTTCATTCATGACAACTGGATCGCTTTTATACCTTCTATCATGATGATTGAATCCACTGTTTTCTCGAAATATTTGTGAAGTCGTTTCACGGGCAAACTTTGTAAGCAGCGAGAATTTCTCCAGCACTTGAATTGAGATATCATGAGCAGGATCATGTACTCTGTGATTTTGCCTCCCGTTGTATTCAAAAGCACTAGAACTCCCTTGACCACTGTGATCATCATACCTTCTAGAATCCAAGGAGGAAACTGATTGAGATAAATTTTGTAGCGAAGCTCCATTGGCAATGGAAAGAGCTCTGGGTAGCTGTAAAGATGACAAACTTCTCTGCAAAAAAGAAAAAGAATAATGCAGGGAAGTAGATTATGGATCATATACGCATCCAAGAAATACTTTACCATGTCTGCAATCTACTTGAATATCTTCCTTGTGTATGATATAAAAGTCACTCTTGGGAATAAATTTCATAAATATACACCTGGGCAAACATTCCCAAATGCTATGACAGTTTATTCATGTCGCTTTGGTAATATATGATTAAGTTATAATTAAGCCTGTTTGTTAGATCTTCCCGTAAATCATCCTCAAAAGTTTTACCTAAC